>CM073578.1:57065707-58319861 GCA_037074715.1 Magnolia kwangsiensis
CAGCATATCATTAAGCTAGGATGCCTTGAATGATTAGATGACAGGAATTACTCTATCTTCCTTATAGAAAAATTCTAAGAGAGTAGATTTCAGTCCTAACCTTGACCCAACTCGAAGCCAAGTATCGATATATCTTTTGTGTTGTGAATCAAGGGAGCTGAAGACTCTTCAACAATAAGAAGGAGATCTTCATCACTGCGCTAAAAGGGACTAATCAACTTATCTGTAAGTACCTAGAGTCCAGAAGACACTTGTGATCATTCCTTTCTAGGATTGGGTCTTAAGTGTTCCTCACCCTTTGAAGTCCTCATAGGAGGCCTCCGGTGGGAGTGTACGCAGTGGGTGCGTTGTGTGGACCCTTACTCTATGGAGAGCATAAATATCCGGGTGCGTTGTGTGGACCCTTGTTCTGTGTGGGCATAGACATCTGGTTAGGAGTGTACCAGCAAAACTCTAGGGTTAGAGGTGAACCGAGTAAAAACCTTCATGTAAAGGTTGAAGGTGAACCTTGGAAAACCTCCTTAGTGAAATCTGGTACACTCAAGGGTTGAGTGCGTCAGCCAGGAGTGGAGTAGACAAGTAGTTGAACCACTATAAAAATGACTGTGTTTGAGTCTGTTATTGTCTTTCATTATGTGATATTCCTTACATGCTTTTATATTTGATTGTTTAAGATTACACCTCAAATACACACACAGTCCTATCCATCACAATCTTGTATGCAACTTATTTATCTTTCAAACATTTTGTGATTGGATCCTCTACAAGGCTTGGAAGCCAGTAGAGTTACATTTGAGTAATCCTGTTAATTGTATATCTAATAGGATTTTTATATACATCATAAAACTTTAAAAAGTCCTATTCACCCCCTCTAGGACATATTGGCATATTCCTACTTCAACTCAAGCGGTCTTTACCGCTATTTCACAAACCAATGAGACCAAACTATGGCATAAACACCTAGGACATGTACGCTACCATAATCTTTATAGATTGAGAAAAGGTGAAGTAATAAGAGGTATACACAAGTTAAAGAAAATGGATAAAATTTGTGGCGAATGCCAAATTGGAAAAAAAATAGGAGTACTTATAAGAAAGTGAACTCCAATGCCACATCCAAACTCCGTAAACTCCTCCACATAAATCTCATTGAACCTACTAGAATAGACAGTCGAAGAGGTAAGAAATATATTCCAGTAATAGTAGATCATTTTACCAGGTATATGTCACACCTCAAATCCAAAAATCAGTTTAACAGGAATCTCAATTTCTGAATCCGGTGCCGTCAGCCTCCGTAGTACCCCATTTTTGACTCCCAGCGCCTATATGCCAGGTTTCAATACTAGGATCTTACGAGGAGGATTTTTCAACATACAATTATCTCTTAAAAACTTAGAGTTAGACATACTAAGGCAATGGGTCAATCCTAACACCGTACTAACCTCTCAAAAACTCAATCATAAAGTTTAAAATCACTTTTTAACCCATTTTTTTTCAAAATCTCACCCTTCACCACCTTATTCTTTAAATTTTTCTAAGTACTTTAATATTTTATATGAATCCTAAAGTTTAGGTGATGAAGAATAATACTTAAACTAAACTTTACTATAAATAGTAAATAAATAAATAAAATTGGTTTTCTATCATTAAAATATTATAATATTATAAAATAAATAGGTTATTTGGATAGATCAGATTCTCTTACCTTAAAATCATATATTGCACGTTGCGTAACTCATTCCGGATTGCAAGATATGCCATTTCAAATATCGGGTGGTAGAACTACCACCAGTTAGTCTATCGGACCGCACCGCCGCCGTGCCAACCGCGGTTCGTCGGGGCCTAGTGGGCCACAGCGGGCCATTCGGCCCATTTTTTGCCCCATTTTCTATAATTTTTTATTTGACTTCAAAAAAGTCATATCTCCCTCGTTATAACTCTGATTTAGGTGATTTAAAATTCAGATTGAATCTTGATGAATCTAGTTTCATATAAAAATAAGTAAAAAATATAATAAAATAATTAATATAGTTAAAATTAGGTCATTGTGACAACTATCCAAAAACATCATTCGTTAGACGGCTGCTACTTCTGGAATTTTTAGAATTTTTGTACAATACAAAATCTCATGAAATTTAGTGGAGATGAACTAGACTTGATGATAAACTATTATAAAAAATAATAAAAATAATATACTAATTAAAAGTTTCAGAAATGGGTGTAGAACTGCCCTAGGACCATATTTTGTCATAATTACAACAAAATTGAGTTAAGTACTAAATTGAATACTCAGTAGAATTAGCTTAAACCACTTTAAATACTATCTATAAGACTTAAAACATATAAAATTGTTAACGCTACATTACCCTAAAACTTAGGATCAATCTCTAAACCTAGTTGCTCTTGGGAGCAACTAGGTTTACCTGGACCACACATCGAAAGTCCGATAGTGACCAAATTAGACGAATATGATCTTCTTGTTGGACTTGATGACCATCTCAAAAATCAAGTCTAGATGGTATCCCATGACTATTTACTTGAGCCTGGAGCGAAGTGTGTGAGAAACGTGAATATTTTTAGAATTAAATTCAAATTTAAGAAATCTGAGTCATGTCGCTTGTGGGCCAAATATAAGGATTCATACCATTAGAATCTGACCTGATTACATCCTCGAATCATGAAAATTTCTCAACACATGTCAGTCTACTTGTGGCCCTGATTGAGTTATGGTGACCTTTGAACTGAAACTGGTCAGCCACAGGTGATCTGCAAACCCGATCGGACAAAAAACTTAGCCTGACCTAGATCCATGGTCAAGAAGCTTAAGTCAAACCACATTCAGTAAAGGGGCCTCCAGAAGTGCTCCGTTGGATCGGAACAGACGCTATTTGGCTATAACTTAAGTATACCATGGCCCTGGGGCCATTCCCATCACTTTTGAACCTATATAAAAAGCTTAAACCCTCTCTCTCTCATTCCATACGATTTTTCAACCCTAGGAGAGAGAAGAGAGCAAAAAGAGAAGGAAAGAGAGAGAAAGTGAGAGAGTTCCTAGGATTCGATCCCATCGCTCCAGTGGCCAAATCACCACTTTTGCATCGCTATTTCAGCGATTCTAACTTCATTCTTAGGTAAGGAATCCTAACCCTAATTAGTTTTAGAGATTTGAATAGAGTGTAGGGTGAAATAGCTAACTTATTGCATGCTACAGGTTATTATCGTACCGTAGACAGAGACTTATGGTTTAAACTGAATTCGTTACGAGTTTACCGGCGAAAGGTGAGGACTATAAACATTTAGGTTATGGTTTTTGTAACGCCCGTGAAAAATCCATACTTGGGCTCGAGTACCAACTCGACCCGAAATTGCGTAGAATTCATTCCTTTAGAAAATATGACTAGGTTAGCTAGTGCAACGTTAGAATAGCTGGAAAATGGTCCCTGATCACTTTAAATACGTTCTATAAGGCCCAAAGCGAGTGGGACCAATGGTGCTATAATGCTCTAAAACCTCGGACCAAACTCTAAGCAGGTTTGTTCTCTAGACCACTTTGAATCCTTGTATTGGATCTAGACTGCACGTCGAAAGTCCGATACCTCCTATCTTAGACCGTTAGAACCGCCTAGCTGGACTTGACACTCATTTCGAAAATCAAGTCAAACCGATAATCACAGGCTATTTCATTGAGCCCGGACCGAAGAGAGTGAGAATAGGGTTAGAATTGGAATTTGAAATTCAAATCTGGCACACGATTTGACGCATCAGTATTGAGCGTTCTGACCGTCGGAATACAGCCAAATTACACCCTTAGATCAGGAAAAATATCTATTACGTATCACAAGACTTATAGGCCTGATCTTGGTGCGATGACCGTTAAACTAAAACTGGACCGCCACGTGCGATCTGGGAACCCTACCGGTCTGAAAACTGGATGTGTGCTAGATCCAGTATGTATGAGCTTAAGTCCGACCGCATTTGGCCAGGGGACCTTCAGAAATGCCCTTTTGGACCGAAACGGCCCCGATTTGGTTAGGCACCAAGTAAACATTGTTCCCAAGCCTATTTTGGGCATGTGTTAGGCTATAAAAGGGGTTGAAACCCTCACTCCTCTCTCCCATCCGAATTTGAGAGAAACCCTAGCTTGGGAGAGAGAAAAATGTGAGAGATTGTGAGAGAGTGGGAGAGTTCTTCCTGCCACTTGTGCTACGTGTTGCACGTGCTCAAGCAACACACCTCTACCGCTTTCCCGGCGATTTCACCGCGATTCTAGGTAAGTAAATACCCTAAATAGTTGCTGATTTGAGTTTTCCTTGTTTCCATAGCGATGTAGCTTATGGATCTCGTGTATTAGGTTCCTTATTCGCCGTAGACGAAGCGTATACGCTCCGTTTCAATTCACGTGTTTACAAGACATAAGGTGAGGATTTTAGACGCTTTGATTGACGGTTCTCAATGCTTTCAATGTCGTTTAATAGTAGATTATTGACGGCAACGCCGTTTGACATGTACAAAATGCTCTCCGTTTCCCGTTTCGTAAACTAACGAAGAATATGAGATTTAGGGCATTTTAGTCATTTGTAGGAAGTACTGTTTACATTCATATTTTGCTGATGTGATTGACATGGTTTGTTGTCGTATTAGGAAGTTAGGAATGCGTGCGTAATTAGTTTGGCGAAGAGATTCGCCTAGTTGCGCACTTTGGGTCGACATACTATATGTAGACTTAAGTGTGTAGTGTATGTGTTTGTATAAATGCTTGTATTAGTATGTATTGAATTAAATGATATTATGTGATAGTTTGTGATTGATTTCTCAATTAATATGCTGACCTAAATGATTTTCTACATGTTGACTAAATGCATGATTTCATTACATGCATGGAATATATGTGCTTGAAGATTTGCTTAAGTTGAATGTTATAACATGTGTTAACATGCTCACATGATTGTATTTCAATTCCAATACTTTTACATATATTGCTGATGTGATTCCATAAGTGCTTGGGACTAGACTTAGTCCAGGCAGTCGGTAACCGAGCGAATTCGTGGCTGACTGGTCATAGCCACGAACGACGCGTTGATGAACGCGATTCGTGTTTGGAGTTGGCGGCAGTGGTTAGGCCACTCGAAGTGTTTTACGCACTTCATGTCGTTTGACTTGAGATGCGATCGCGCTAGTTGAGCCCGTCAAGTAACCCGACTGGCCGATGTATGTTCACCTTGTATGAGTCATAATTGCTTGAACCTAGGATACTGAACTTACCATTGTAAACCCTGTTAACCATGGTACCTTGATCCACGAAGACTCATGAGCCGGGCATGGTGGTATGGGACACCGTGGTCGAGCTGTCGGCCTACGCTGGGGCCACAAACCTCGCCGTAGTGACTAGTGAGCACCTAGACTCGTGAGCAGATTATGGTGGTATGGGACACTATATTCTAGCTGTCAGCCTACACTGATCAGGCGACGAGTCCTTTGTAGTGACCGCGAGCGTATTTTGAGTCCACGGGAGACGACGACCCTTCCGTTGCAGTAGAGTACAGTAGGCTGTATTGATAAGGTGATGGGGGAGCGGTGCAATGAGTGCGAGCAACAGCCCTGGCAGCCCTTGCAGTGACCTACGAAATATACATCGTATGAGATCACTAGGAGTGACGACCCTAGACAGGATCTGTGTTGGGATTGATACAAGGGAAGTAACTTAGTTTTCCAATCCTGCTGTTTGAATGGACTAATAACAACTTGGAAATCATATCACCATAGCATTGCATGTGCCTGGAAGATGTGGAGCACTCTAGGGAGTGTGGCATGCCGCGGTCGTAAGATGTTGCCGTATGAGGGAGATCGTCGGTGAGGGCATACATCACGTCATATCATCTTGCATTAACAACAGTATTAGGATTGTCTGATTTACTGCTTTACTATTATCGCATGATTGAATTGTGAACATGCTAATCTTTGCTCTATGATTCCACTGAGTTGATCACTCACTCCCACGTTACGGTATGGTGTTTGCAACACCCACCAGACCCTGTTGTAGATGCAGGTGAGGCTGAGATTCAGGAGGTGGAGCCAGACTTTGACGAGGACCAGGACGAGTTCTCGTACATGCAGTATCACGATGGCTTCGCGTAGGCGACCTGGATCGATGGGATTTCAGTGAGACCATTTTGGATATTTATTTTGTTCATGTATATTATATGAGACTCAGAGATGTAGTCATACTTTGGAGACAGATGAGATTTACTTTGTTTTTCCATACAGTGATATATATATTGTTTAGTCTTCAGCTTGCTTTTATCACTGGATCTGAAGTATGAATTGCAGTTTTGGTATACTTTACTCATGTGAATGCTTTAAATCAGACAGCATTGAATCATAATCATTTTTGTTGCATAAGTGACGGTCTGGAACTCGGGAGTTGAGTTTATACACAACCCCCGATTTTCAGGGTGTTACAGTTTTCAAGGCTTTCAATGCCAGTTAATGATTTATGACTGACTTGATTACTCTCACATATGCTTAGATGCAATGATTTTCGTGTATTACATATATATGTGAACTATGTTAAAAATAATACATTTCATGTGTTTGTTGAAATGCCTGAATGAATATGGATTCAAGATTTGTGCTTACCATGAGTATTAAATTGTGCATATAGGTTTGTTGTCTGTCTGGTAACTCCTTGTGAAAGGATTGTTATAATATATGTTATAACTAACATGTTACATGTGTGTTGTAATGTGTAGTCTAAGTGTTTGATAAAATGCCTGAATGAGAAAATGCTTGTTGAAATGTATTTTAATGAGCATATGGAGATAAGGTTCTCAAATCCCTTATCTATAGTTGACGTTTCCTTCATGTAACCTATTTTACTACCATGTGCTTCATGTATGGGATGCCTATGTATGATAACATGTATAGTATGAGTTTGTTAGAATGCTCAATGAAATTTATTCCTGAAACTAGTTGTCACATGTTGCTTAACAATCGCATAGGAATGTCTACTATGTTTAGATGTGATTGGGGCTACGATGTAGTCCAGGCAATCGGTAACAATTTCGGTTTGGGTGGCCGAGCTAGTCGCACCACAATTGATACGTTTGGTGAATCCGAGTTGTACGAGGATCGTCGACAACGGTACCTTGTCAGCTACTTCAACGTATGATTGTACCAGTCGAGCTTGTCAAGTAACCCGATTAGCATAATGTATATTCACCATGTATGGACACCACTGCTTGAACCTAAGGTACCAAACTCACCAATGAAAACCCGTTTAACCTTGGTACCTCGATCTGCTAAGACTCATGAGCCGGGCATGGTAGTATGGGACACCGTGGTCGAGTTGTCGGCCTACGCTGGGGCGACGAGCCTCCCTATAGTGACCAGTGAGCAACCCAGACTCGTGACCCCAATACGGTGGTATGGGAAAATGTATTCGAGCTGTCAGCCTACACTGATAAGGTGACGAGCCCTTCGTAATGACCTCGAGCATACTCTGAGACTGCATTGAGGCAACGAGTCTTTTCGCAGTAACTAGAGTATAAACTAGTCCTGCACTGATCAAGTGACAAGCCCTTTGCAGTGACCTAGAACCGTAACATCGTATGAGATTTACTAGGACTGATGACCCTAGATGGATCACATTTTGGAAAATGATATAAGGGAGGTACCTTAGATTCCCATTCCTACTATATGAAAAGGATTAATAAGAACTTGCCAATCATGTTCATGCACCACACTGCATGTGCCGTTTGGCGTTGGGTAGTGTACTGAGAAAGTGACTGACATGCGCGACCGTGAGATGAAGATTACAGAGGGAGTACAGGCGAGGGCATGCATATTTATACATACCATTCTTGCATTAACCAAAGTACCTAGGGATGTTTGATTGTACTGCTTTATCATTACTTCTTGACTGAATTGATAACATGTTAACCTTTGATTTATTATTCCACTGAGTTGATCACTCACTCCCATGTTACGGGACAGTGTTTTAAACACCAACCAGACCCTGTTTTAGTTTCAGATGATGGCGATGCCTGTGAAGCGGAGCCGGACTTTTATGATGATGAGGGTTTCTCCTATATGCAACTATTAGGCGGGTCGATGTAGACCATGTTTCGAATCGACGGGGTCACAGGGATGTTGATTAGACGTCATTACACTTATTTTGCACTGTTGGGAACACCTGTGTATATTCATTTTGTTCATTTTTGGAGAGTACATGTATATAGTTAACCAGGTAGCATGTTCACACTCTGAAGACTTACAACAGTTTATATATTTTATATATCTATCACAGTCTTTCGCTTGTGAAATTTAACTGTCTCTGGAGTATGATATGTTGTTCTAGTCTAATCCCACTCATGTTTATTGCACTAATATGAACAATATTCAATCATCATTATCTATGTTGCATAAGTGATGCTTTAGAACTCGGGAGCAGTTTATGCTCAACCCCCAATTTTCAGGGCGTTACAGTCTGTGGGACCCACTGATGTATGCTTTTCATCCATGACAGCATACCATGATTTATGATTGAGATCCTCACTGTCCAGTTGCTAGACGGTGGGGCTCACCATGATGCACTTGTTCTGTCCACTCCGTCTAACTATCCACTTACTGGAACAGTGGACCCCACCATGAGGTATGTTTTTATCTAAATTTACCATCCAAAGATGGTGGTCCCACAGGTGTGGACCCACCTGGGAGCTAATTGGTTTGTACCTCACCCAAATATATAGCTGTTGTTTTGACATTAGAGAAATCTGTGGGTTTGTAATGAGGTATGTGTTATATCTTCCATCCATTTATCGCGTGTGGGACCCACCCCACACATGCTACACATGTGGGATGGGATACAACTTGATGTATATGTTCCATATCTACTTCGTCCATCTAGATGGTAAAGGTGTGGGGCGCACCGTGATGTATGTGTTGCTCCACGCCGTCCACCTATTTCTACAGGACGGTAGGACCCACCCACATGTGTTGCACGTGTGGGGTGGCGCCCTACCTTGATGTATGAGTACTATATCCACCCTGTCCATCTATAGATCACCTAAATCATGAGCCCAAATGGGTAGATTCAATTAACTAGGCTGCTATCCAGTAGGCCCACTATGATGTATCTATTTAATCTTCTTGGCCTAATTGGTTGGGTGGTTATAGCTGGACACGGCCCACCTTCTGGGAGACCCACATCTAAGTGGGACCCATAATGTTATGTGTTTTTATCTAGGTCATCCACTGGCTGGATGCCCATCTAGTCCAGGGTGCTGCTGGACTGACCGTCCAGCAACTGACACATATTGATGTATGTGTTTTATATCCACACCTGTCATCCACTGGTGGGGGCCCCTTGGTGGTGTAAAAGGGCCACCATGTGTATGTTTTATCCAGGCTGTCCATCCATTTTTGAATGGCCAGCAGGGTAGGGACGTTGGTCGAGCAGACCGTCCACCAGTGAACCCACCTGCTATAAGTTTTATGGGCAGATTTTCCCAGCGACTCTTCAATGTGGGCCCATCTTAATGCAGCAGATCCATCTCAGGTGGACGCACTATAGGGAGCAGTGGGGCCTGGGACCACTACTGCCATCTGCGGCCTGCCATGATGTGTGTATTATATGCATACTGTTCATCCATCTTTCTAGGCTATGGACTACCTTATGAGGCTCATCATGATGTATGTGCTATATGCACACTGTCCATCCATTTTCTCAGCCATCCTAGGGCCGTGGGCCCCATTGTCTTGTGAGGCCCACCCTGATGTATGTGTTATATACATATTGTTCATCCATTCTTAGGGCTATGGGCTACCTTATACATGCCCACCATGATGTATGTGTCTTATGCATGCCGTCATGAGCCACCATGATGTATGTCTCCTATTCGCATGGTCCATGGGACCTCTATTATGCATTTGTCCAAGTCACGCCCATCATGATGTGGTGTGTGCATTGTGGGACCAACCGTGTAGTGTTTGTGTTTGATGCCCATATGATGTATATCCACACTGTCCACGTGAGACGGAGGCCCCACGTGATATACGTGTTTGATCTAAACTACCCACAGTGAGGCCCAATCTGATGTATATGAGGCTCGATGTGTTGTATATGAGGCCCATGTGATGCGACCCATTGTGATGTGTATTAAGCCCATGTGATGCAGCCCATTATGATGTATTTGAAGCCCATGTGATGTGGCCCATTGCAACGCCCTGAAATTCTGGGGTCGAGCATAACTCAGCTCCCAAGTTCCAAAACATCACTTATGCAACATAATTAATGATGGATGTATGTTATCTGTATTAATGCATAAAACATGAAGTAGATTAAGCCAAATCACCAGACATAATTCAGGGATAAGGAGAAAATGCAAGCGAAAGTCTTAAATACATATATAAACCAAAAATAATCCCCGAACTATGCATGCTCTGCCTAGAAAATAAGTACAAACTGTGTCTTAAAATGCATGTATCAAACTGTGTATAATCAATACAATCATAACCCAGAATCCCCACCAGTTAGGATAAGGCTCACATGAACCCGCCTGAGAACTGCATAAATGAGAACGTCTCCTCGTCCTCGTCGAACTTGGGCTCCACCTCGTAGGCATCACCGTCACCTGCAGCTAAGTCAGAGTCTGGTTGGTGTTTAAGCACCATCCTAGAACGTGGGAGTGAGTGATCAATTCAGTGGAACTATACAATAAAGGTTAACATGTTATCAACATGACCTAGATACTCTTGTTAATACGAAAATGATATGAGGGGATGATGCATGCCCTCACCACAATCTCCCTCTACGATTTTCATCTTATGGTCACGCATGTCAATCACTTCCTCAGTGCTCTACACCAACGTCAACAACACATGTAGTGTAATGTTATGAGCATGATTATCAAGTTCTTATTAGTTCTTTCCATACAGTAGGATTGGGAATCTAAGACACCTCCCTTATATCAATTACCAAACAATGATCCATTCTAGCGTCGTCAGTCCTAGGAAATCTCAGACGATGTTACAGTTCTAGATCGTTATAAAGGGCTTGTCACTAATCAATACAGGTCTAGTTATATCCTATATACTATAATAAGGCTCGTCGCCCATATGCAGTGTCAGGATATACTCGAGGTCACCACAGAGGACTCGTCACCAATCAATGTAAGCCGACAGCACGAATATAGTGTCCCATACCACCATAATCTGTTCACGAGAGTAGGGTGCTCACTGGTCACTATGGGGAGGCTCGTCACCCCAGCGTAGGCTGATAGCTCGAGCATGGTGTCCCATACCACCATGTCCAACTCATGAGTCTTAAGGGATCACGGTACCAAGGTTAACGGGATCTTCACTAGTGAGTTCGATGCCTTAGATTCAAACAGTAGCGACCAAACATGGTGACCATACATCGATCAATCGGGTTAGTTGATAAGCTCAACTAGGCCAAGCGCACATTGAGTTGATCGAGATGGAATACATAAGCACTCCGTGTGGCCTAACCACTGCCGAACATCCCAAACACGACTCGGATTCTTTGAACACATCCTACGGGGTGAAAACAACCTCAACCACCAGTTTAAGGACGGTTACCGATTACCTGGACTGTAGTATAGTCTCAATCACGTACAAGCTCAATAACAGGCATTTGATTCATATCCTACATTCATATGAACATGTGGTGAAATATAACTTGAACATAAATACAGTATATGGAGGAAATCATACACACAGTTAACATGAATAAGTTAGGCTAAACAGTTCATGGAGGAAATCATACACACAAGCAAGGTGATTAAGATTCATATCTCAATACCCTCAAAATCATGCTTTTACCAAATACTAACTCATTCAGGCATTTTTACAAACATTTAGACTACACTAATCAACATACATCACGTATGTCGACCACATTACATATTAGGGCAAATCCTTTCGTCAAGGAGTTGTCACATACATAACAAGCATATATCCATGACAAATAATCATGGCAATCATAACGCCAAATTTCATATGTATACGGGTATTCTAACATATACATGAAATCCTCTATTTATAATATAGGTTATACGTTTACATAAATCAAAATGGATAGCACGTTTAGCATGTATAATAGCATCCTAGGAAAGAATAAATTATTATCTATCATTGAAAGTCTTGAAAACCATAACCTAAATGTATATAATCCGCACCTTAAACCGGAAAATGTGAAATAGATATGATTCAGACGATAAGTCTTCGTCAACGACGGATACGCTACTTAAAGCATGAAACAGTTAGATATAACTTCACTTCAACTATTCTAAGTTTCAAAACAGGTTAGGGTTTGTCTAACTTACCCAAGAACGGAATCAAAATCGTTGAAATAACCATTCAAATATGCAAGATCGATACGTAGAAGAGCTGGGAAGAATCCCAAGAAGAAATAACAGGTTCTCTCTTACTCTCTCTCTTTTCTCTCTTGAATTGGCTAGGGTTGGAAATTCGTATGGGATTTGAGAATGACAGTTTAAGGCCTTTTTATAAGCCTAAAATCGACGAAAATAGCCTTAGGGCTAAGGTATACTTAGGTTATAACCAAATCAGGCTCTTTCTGGTCCAACGGAACACTTCTGGAGGTCCTCTTATCAAATGCGGTTAGACTTAAGCTCACTAGTATTGGATCTTAAGCAAGTCAAGTTTTTAGTCCAATCGGGTTTCCATATCGTCCGTGGTGGACCAGTTTCAATTCAACGATCACCGAAACTCGATCAGGGCGACAAGTGCTTTGACATGAATGGGCCACCTTCCCTGATCCGAGGATAAATTTGGGGCAAAAACCAACGGTCAGAACGCTTACAAATAACGCGCAAGCGACACGACTCAGATTACTTAAACTCCTATTTAGTTTCTTAAAAATCTACACTTTCTCACACTCTTCACTTCGGACTCAAGGAAATGGTCTCAAGAAATCTTTTGGGCTTAATTTTTGAGGTGATAGTCAAGTCTAACTAAGCGGTCATAATTGTCTAAGTTTATCGCTATCAAACTTTCGAAGTATGGTCCAGGTCCGATACGAAGTTTTCGAACGCTCCCAAGAGCAACTAGGTTTAGAGTTAGATCCTAGATTTCAGGGAAGTGTAGCGTTAACAATTCTATAAGTTTTGGGTCTTACAGATCGTATTGAAAGTAGTTGGTGCTAATTTCATAGGTAATATAGTTTAACGCTAGTTAATACATGTTAAATTTCTAAAGAATTAGGTTCTAAATGATTTCTTTGGCTTTGGAATTGAGTTTTGAGAAGTTACCAAGGTGTTATAGTTGACTCATTGCCTAAGGACGTCTAACTCTAGGTTGGCAAAAATTTGGGGTGTTACACCCATTGTAATGTGTATTAGGCCCATGTGATGTGGCCCATTGTGATGTATACGAGACCCGTATGATGAAGTCTGTTGAGAAGTATATTAGGCCCTTGTGTGAGGCCCATTGTGATGTATATTGGGCTCTTGTGTGAGGCCCATTACGTTGTATGTGAGGCCTTTATGTGAGGTCATGTGCCCCACTATATTTTGGCCTTATGAGGGCTACTCCTTAGGAGCAATGTTGGTTGAATGTCCACATTGATGGGCAATGTTGGTTAAATGTCCACATTGTGACCTTCCCTTAGGCCTCATTAGGCCTATTCTTGATATGAGTAGGCCGTCTAGGCCCATCTTTGCTATGACGAGAGTACATTATCATCATATAACATGCTTAGTATAGCTCCATGATCCATGCCCATGCGCATCATATATATGCTTGATATGAGAAGTGATTTATCATAGCACATGCCATTGGGGGGATATTATAGGACTCCCTAAGAGGCAGAGTTACCCCACATGATCGCACGACATGTGCAGGTTTGACGCATGACTAAATGGTATGACTCATGCATCTCGCATTTTTGTGACATGATCACCTAGCGCCCTAGTGATATCAGGGTTATGACCTCCACAAGTTCATCGTGGATGGCCAGATGGGATACTAGAAATATTTGGTTCTAGAACTATGGGCACATAGGATGGCCTTGGGTGAGAGTCCTAGAATCCTCTTGGTACCGGAGGATACTCCAAAGTCTAGACCGAGTGTCACGCTCCAGACTCAAAAACCCTGCTCATAAAATTCCTGATCACTGAATCCCGTGCTGATAGCCTAATCAGTACCCCATTCTCAGCTGCCAGTGCACATATGCTAGATTTTGATCCCGGGATCCTATAAAGAAGGATTTTCCAATGTACATTTATCTCGTAAGAAGCATAACCACAAGTTTAACTAAATCACAAAGGCAACATCATCATCACATATCCACTAATATGAACATTTGAATACAATGCTGAAAGAGAAATACATATGTCAATTTCAAAGCTCCAGAAGTCAGATACATGCTCCAAGCTCTGCGCTGTTACAACCTAACATTACCTGCACACATTTATCGTGCATAAGCTTATAGAAAGCTTAGAGGGTGGTGTAAGTGTGTGTACAAGGTAAGTGCTAAGTATTCAATACAATGCTATAATCATACAATATCAGAAATACCGGTAAGATCATGAATCATACGATATCAGAGTAAGAGAAAATACTGACAAGTCCATGAATCAATCAATATCAGAATACATAATATAGATCAGCTATGAAAATGAGGAGTCATAAAGAGCCAAATATCATATGTCGAGGATGCAATGCAATATACAATTCCTGATGAGTT
The DNA here is from genome assembly GCA_037074715.1 of Magnolia kwangsiensis. Lineage (NCBI taxonomy): Eukaryota > Viridiplantae > Streptophyta > Magnoliopsida > Magnoliales > Magnoliaceae > Magnolia > Magnolia kwangsiensis. Next base: position 57,080,436 of record CM073578.1, read on the forward strand.
CACGAACAGTGTCAGTCATACCTAGACTATATAAATACAGAAACACAATAACCCAAAATGTCATATGCTGCGGATGTAATGCAATATGCGGTGTGAATGGAATGACCTTACTGGAGTGTGAAGTCGGGATGATAGTACGTAGTATCACAGGCTATGGGGTCCATCACAAGGGATTTCCATCCAAACCAGTCCCATACCTAATTTGGATAGTCAAACTTAATGTGGTAAAGTTCTAATCATAGGTTAGTCACGCACCCCAATTGAAATCCTTGTCATTGTGAAGGTACACACAACAAATAGCTGCGCACCACCAACCTGAGTGGATAGTGAATGAATGAATATAATGCTGAGTATACAACTCCTGCTCCACAAATCAGTACTGTACATCTCTGGGATCATCACCGGAGTCTAGTACACTCTACATGCAATCACCACCCATTGATGCGGGACCATGTAAGTGGAAGAGACCTCACTTTCTTCCTGGCCAGTAGTCAGCCAATATCTACCAGACATGTCGATAGCAGACCAATTCACGAGATGGTCAAACTGAGCCTATCTATGCCCCCTACCCTCAAGCGGGTAAGGCCACATTCTATCCTAATCGACCATGACATAGTAGGAGACGAGGCCTCCTGGTATTCGCACTCGGGTGATCATATATCCACTTGGTCTCGACATTAGGGCGTCTCTTGGCCTCGGAGGTTTAGGGATTTTCACCCAGGGCAATCTATGACAGTCCGATTCTAATAATAGATTTTCGGTGTCCCATCTGGCCATCCACGATATGCATATGAAGGTTATGGCCCTGATGTCGCTAGGGCGTACAGTAATCACAACACACAATGTAAGATGAACGAGTCATACAATCCCAGTCATGCATCAATCATGTGCATACCGTGCACTCATGTCAGGGAGTGTACCCTATGACATAGATGAGTTATGGGCCTCCTTATGAGCCCTGTTCGTCAGAAATGGCCGCCCACAGGCTATAAATAATGTATATGGTGGCCCTGGGCCATTTACTTCACATCTGGGGCTATAAATAGCCCTCATTTTACTCTCTTCTTCTCATATACGAACTTTGCAAACCCTAGGGGAGAGAGGAGAAAAGAGAGAAAAGAGGAAGAGGAAACTTGGGGAGATTGCTTCAACTGTGGGAAATCTTCTCCTATGCACCCACACGCTAAATCACTGCCCCGTTGTGTAACCAAATCCCTTCCGGCTATGATTTTGGATAAGATATACTAACCTTAATATTGAGGTAGGACTCCAGGATAGTTTTTTGTCAACCTAACTAACTAGTTTCATCATTTAGGTGCCCGATGTTTCATTTTTGGAAACATAGAATTTGGACCGAGTCCGAGTCAAGCATACTAACAAAAGGGGTGGACTATAAATGCTTAGGTTATGGTTTATCAATGTTTTCATGACAACTAATGATATATGTCTGTCTTGATTGCTGCGGTACTGTCTTAAATACATTGATTTATGTATGAGAGACGAACTGTGATAAATAAATTATGCACCTTATGTATTTGTTGAAATGTTTAAATGAGTAATAGAAAATGATTAGTGCTTTCCATTATTACTAATATAGGATTCGTCATTGTCATATGCATGTAGATCTCTCTTTCTAAAGAATTGATAAAACACATGTTGTAACTAATGTAGTCTATGTGTTTAATAAATTCTCTAAATGAGAAAATTATTGATGATTTGTATTTACTACGACTATTAAGATAGGATTTTAATTGCCTTATGCATATGTATAATTTCCCTTATGAAATCAATTGATAAATGCATGTTTTATTAACATGGTCTATGTGTTTGATGAAATGCCCACATGAGAAATCCACATGGATTGCTTGTTGAATGTTGGGATAATTATTACACGTGGTTGTTAGCTGCATTTGAGTAGGATTGAGGCTAAAAATATAACCCAAGAAATCGGTAAAAGTACTTGTTCGAGTGATCGAATTAGTCTCACCACCTTAGGTAAACTCGATGAATCTGAGTCGCACGACAATTGTCGACAATGGATAGGCCACGAGAGGTTCTTACGCGCTTCATGTCGATTAAGTCAGCGTGCGTCTGTATCAAACGAGCTTGCCTAATGAACCAATTAACCTATTGTGTGTTTAACGTATATGGATGCGACTGCTTGAATCTAAGGTACCCCTCACCAATGTAAAGATCCACTTTAACTATGATACCACGATTCACTAAGACTCATGAGCCAAGCATGGTGGTATGAGACACTATGTTTGAGCTGTCAACCTATGCTAGGGTGACAAGCCTCCCTGTAGTGACTAGTGAGTAACTAAGACTCGTGAACTGGACATGATGGTATGGGACACTGTGTTCATACTGTCGACCTATGCTGGAGTGATGGGCCTCCCAATAGTGACCGCGAGCACAACTTCTTGCAATTTGCCTATCGTATGTGTTTGACTAGGAGTAACAGACCTATAAATTGTTTATTGTATGTGTTTAACTAGGAGTGACGAATATAGAAGGATCCAGAACATAGGAGTAGGACCAATGCGGTTGTCTAATGCCAAATGTTCGATTAGGGGTGATTATATAAAGGGAGGTACCCTAGCTTTCCAAACTTACTGTATGGAAGAGCTTAATTAATTACTTGGCTAACACGACCATGCATCACACTGTATTAGTTAGGATGTGCCAAAAAAGCATTGGAGTTACACCATTTGAGGAAGTGTTGTCATATACGAAATAGGTTGTCGGCATCGCGTGTGAGGGGGCATTGATGGGTGAGGGCATGCATCATTACTTACACTTCATTTCTGCATTAAAAAGAGTAGTTAGGAATTGATTGTTTATGATTGTTTTATCCTTACTGCTTTGATTAACTTTATAACATGTGTAACTTTTACCTTATAGAACCACTGAGTTGATCATTCACTCCCACTTCGGGATGGTGTTTTAAAACACCAACCAGCTACTATTTAAATGCAGGTACAGACGATGTCTATGCTTTAGAGCAGAACTTCTTAGATGAGAAGGAGGAATTCTCCTACTTCCAACTCTCTGGCGGGTCGATGTAGACCACGGACCACTGCGCAGGGGACACTGGGCATCAAGGCTTAGTTGGACACATTTACAATATCACTTTTTGTACATTTTGAAACCATACATGTATATATGAGACCCGGTTACGTACTCATACTCTAAAGGAAATTTTATGAAACACCTGCATAGTTAAATAGATATGTGTTAGACTTTCGCACTAGCTTAATTTCATTAAATCCAGAGTATGATGTGTTATTTAGTATAATCCCATACATGCTTAATTCATGAAAATGAAAGAAACCTAAATATCATCAACCATAATGCATAAGTGATGTTCTGAATCTCAGGAGTAGAGCTTTACTCGACCCTCGAAATTCAGGACATTACACCTCACATATACCACAAAGGGCCTAATATACTTCACAATGGGCCTCACTCATGGGCCTAATATACATCCCATTGGGCCTCACTCAAGGGGCTCATATACATCTCAATGGGCCTAACATATATCACAAAGGGCCTCACTCATAGGACTAATATACATCTCAATGGGCCTCACGCAAGGGCCTCCTACATAACACTTTGGGCCTCATTATATGGGTCACATATACATCACATCGGGCCTCAACAAATGGGTCACAAATATATCACAATGGGCCTCATCAATGGGCCATAAATACATCATATTGGGCCTCACCAAATGGGCAGCTTGGATCGAACACGTACATCACATGGGGGCCATGTTGATTGACAGTGGGGTGAAACAAATACATCATGGTGGGGTCCGATGTAGTGCTCCAATGTCATGTAACCAATGATATGCACACTTAGACATATATCTACATTTTAAGTGATACATTGAAAATTTAAGCAAATTGAATCAGCAAGGATGATAAAAGAAATCACAGGTAATATATCAAGGTCAACAGAGTATGCATTAAGCGCGTAATGGGTCATGTTAGATTGTCCCTTACAAGAATATAAGATTTCGTGATAATCTCTATGAGTTTAGAACAATTGATGGAACCATGTTTACCAAAATTTGTGCAGGTTGACATAAACTCAAAGTCCTTGAAAATCTCAAATGAACCATATGCCCTAATCAAGCAAAGGATCGAGATTCGAAAGGATTACGAATTGATACCAAAAAATCCTTTGTACTGCGCAAGCAAAGGATCTGTGTATCGGGCTCAAATTGACTATGACCATCTAATTATATGACCTTGAACACGGGAAGTAGGGACTTCTTAGTGATATAGATAATGACGTGTATAATAAGAATACTAAATTTCAGGGCAAAATTATGTTTAAGGGGGGTAGATTGTAACACCCTGAACTTTTCAATACCGAGTATTGGAAGTGCTCGAGCGTTACCGTGAAAAGCAACATAATATTTACACATGTATGGGACAAATCTATCTAACGTAACCCTACATCCATCCTCCAATGTTAGTCTGACCAATTGAGAACGATCTTCATCCATGAATTAACTCATCCGACCGTTGATCATTTTCTTTTTAAAATTTAATGACCGTCTCATGGTCATTGTTCCAGCATGAGATCGCTTCGACCCATTTAGTTACATAGTCTATGACTAATAAAATGTATAAATTCACATGAGATTAGGGGAATGGTCCTATGAAATTGATGCCCCAACAATCAAATGCTTCGATTATAAGAATGGGGTTTAAAGGCATCATATTTCAACGGGACATTGTTCCCAACTTTTGACAACGATCACAAGCTTTTGCAAAACTCATGAGTGTCCTTAAACATAGTGGGCTAATAAAAGTCACACTATAGGATTTTGTCCGTGGTCATTTTGGTAAAAAAGTGACCACCACAGGTCTGAGCGTGACAAAAGGAGTTGACACTTTGGTGTTTGTTATCTAGCACACATCTCCTTAAATTTTGATTTGGGCAATATTTAAATAAGGATCATCCCAGAAGAATTTGCATACCTTGACGAAAAATTTCTTCTTATCTTTCACAGTCTATTATGTTGACGTGAAAACCTTTGGCATGATAATTAGCAATATCAGCGAACTAAGGAGAGTGGGAGACTTTAAACAATTATTCATCATGGAACATGTCATTTATGGGTGTCATCTCAAGGGAATCAAGGACGTCAAACCTCAAAAGATGATTAGCCACTACATTTTCTGTAAGTGCACCTACTAGTGCTTTTTTTTGTCAATTACGATGTAAGTTGAGTCAGTTAAACAACAGCGCCTAAGAAGAAGATCAATTCAAGTGTCTGCCTCAACTGGATGTGTAGAAGCTCACCATAAGTAAATCATAGCCTCACATCCCATGCGCCAAAACACCATGTGATTAAAATCGTTAAAACTAAGTAGAACACCTTAGGATTTTATTGTAAGAAAACTTTTTACCAAATAAGAAAATCTTCAAGTTTTCTTACCCTGTCGATTGTATCGATTCACATTTCGATATGATCGACCTACTCTGTCGATGTCCTTGACATCTCAATCGATACAATCGAGTGAGGACAAAAGGCGTCGAACAACCGCACATTCATCTGGATGATTTATTGATATATCGAAGTTTCAATCGATATTATCGATATTCGAATATCGAGCCCATCGAAACTGGATCGATAATATCGACAGGCAGTTTTTCGACGCCCCTATTTTTCTAAAGAAATCTACTATAAGCGTCGATATATCGATGTTTGTTCTGATTCAATCTAAATTTAAACATCGATCATATCGGCAGTCATTCGATTATATCGACAGTGGGTGTATGTTTCCTCCAGAAAATATTTCAGGTTGTTCTAAAAGTTGATCGGGAGCCACTCGAGGAAATTGATATTCTTATAATGATAGTATTGAGTCCAGGTCGATAGGATCGAGTCTGGGCACTAACTATTCAGCATGCTTATAGGAAAATCTATACGATTTATCAATCCTATCGACAATGTCTCGATATCATCAACATTCAAATTCTGATGACATCGGTTGACCCTCGATCATATCCTATAAAACCTGAAATATTTCGGCTAGTCTCACTCATTCTTCAAATGTCGATAAATCGATCTCAGTATCGATGGCATCAGAGTTCAAAATTTGATAACATTGATACCAGTATCGATCCCATCGACCAGCTGGCAAAAGGTTATAAAAGCGAATGACATTTGAGTTTATGTTATTGAGCGGACAGTCGATCCCATCGAGAGTATACGCTCAATGATATGGACCATGCTCGATGATATCAAACTCTGTCATAAATATGACCATTTTATATCTGTTGGAATCTTTTGCCTATATAAAGAGAGACTTGTCCATTTTGCTGTTAGAGAAAGAAGAGAGTGCTTTTGTGTGTCTTACCCTCAGATCATATACCCAAAGCCCTTTTTCTCACTGGAATTCATCTTCCAATCCACTCTTACCATTGATATTTAATAGAGTGGATTGGGAAATGAACTTCCGCATTCAAGGATCCTTCAGCAACTATCTTAATAACATATAATTAAGTTGGGATGCCTTGAATGAATACATGATGAGAATCACTCTATGTTCCTTATAGAAAAATTCCAAGAGAGTGAATTTCCATCTTAACCTTGATCCGACTCGAAGCCTAGTACTGGTACATCTTTTGTGTTGCAGATCAAGGAAGCTGAAGACTCTTCATCAACAAGAAGGAGATCTTCATCACTGTGCTAAAAGGGACTCATCAACTTATCTGTAAGTACCTAGAGTCTAGAGGACACTTGTGATCATTCCTTTCTAGGCTTGGGTCTTAAGTATTGCTCACCATTTGAAGTCCTCAAAGGAGGCCTCTAGCGGGAGTGTACGCTATGGGTGCGTTTTGTGGACCCTTGCTCTGTGGAGAGCATAAACATCTGGTTGTGTTGTGTGGACCCTTGCTTTGTGTGGGCATAAACATCTGGTTAGGAGTGCACCAGCAAAACTCCAGGGTTAGAGATGAACCGAGTAGAAACCTCCATGTAAAGGTTCAAGGTGAACCTAATTTAAAACCTTAGGTTTGAGGTGAACCTTGGGAAACCTACTTAGTGAAATCTGGTACACTCAAGGGTTGAGTGCGGCAGCCTGGAGTGGAGTAGACAAGTAGTCGAACCACTATAAAAATGACTGTATTTGCGATTGCCTTGTTTGTGTGATTTGCTTTACTATTTCAATAACTGAATATTTGATGTCACACCTCACACACATACACGATCATATCCAGCATAAACTAAGTTCTATATTACTATCTTTTGAATAGTTTGTGTTTGGACCCTTTACTAGGCTTGGAAACCAGTAGAGTTATATTTGAGTAATCCTAATAATTGTATATCTGCTAGGATTAGTGCAATAGGATTTTTAAATACATTGTAAAACTTTAAATAATCCTATTCACCCCCCTCTAGGACATATTAGCATATTCCTACTTCAACTCAAGCGATCTTCACTGCTATTTCAATTGGTATCAGAGCAGGTCTCTCTTTAAAGGCTTCACTGCCTAGAGAGTGATTTTGACTGAAGTTGAGAAATATGGCCAAAGGAGAGGGCTCATCAGTCATTAGACCTCCAGTATTTGATGGTTTAAATTATGCATACTAGAAGGCTAGAATGCATTACTTCCTAAGATCTTTAGATCATGATGTTTGGGATGTAGTTGAAAAGGGATATGTGGTACCATCTGAAAAAGTCATACTTGAAGATGAAACTACCATCACTAAGCCCAAACCCAAAGAAAAGTGGACGGTGCTTGACAAAGAACAACGAACTGCTAAAGCAAAAGCAATGAACACTATCTACTGTGCCGTGTCTCAAGATATATTTAATCAGATAAGTATGTGTGACACATCCAAGAAAGCATGAGATCTACTGGAAACAACTCATGAAGGCACAAGCACTGTGAAGAGATCTAAACTACAACTTTTGACTTCACAGTTCAAAAATCTCAAGACGGAAGAGCATGAGACATTTATGGAGTTTTTCACCAAATTGAATATTATTTGTAACTCCATGGGAGGATTGGGAGAAAAATTTTCAGTAACTAAAATATGTAGAAAAATCTTAAGATCCCTACCGGAACGGTTTAATCCCAAAGTAACAATAATTGATGAGTGTAGAAATATTGATGAGATGAAAGTAAAAGAACTAGTAGGTTCCCTACAAACTTTTGAACTACACTTCACTCAATTCTAAAAATTCAAAAACACTGTCCTAAAAACTTCTAAAAAAACAAAACATGAGGACAGTGAGAGTGAAAAAGAAGATAAAGATGAGGAAGTGGCACTGCTGGCATAAAGATTTAGAAGGTTCTTTCAAAAGAATCGCGGTCGCCCCTCTAGAGGTAGAAAGGTGGATAACAAACCTTCTGCAGAAAAAATTGAGAAAAGGACTAAAGAACCACAATGCTACGCCTGTCGGGAGTATGGACACCTATCTACTGAATGCCCAAATAGAAAAACCAAGGGCAAGGCAATGACCGCCTCATGGGATGAACGGAGGAGTCAAATTCAGAAAATAGTGACTCAGAAAGTGATGGAGATCAGAAATCATTGAAATTCTTATGGTCTACACCACCACTCCAATCATTGTTGTGGAATTTGAAAGTAAGGAAGAACATCAAGCCACTGAATCATGTTCATCTGATAATGTTGAGTCTGAAGAAGAGGAAGAAGTCAAAAAGGATAAACTACAAGATACTTATAATCAACTCTATATCCATAACATCAAAGTAATTAAATGACTTGGAATATCTGAAAGCAAGAAGAAATTGTTTCAAACAGATTTGGATAAAACCCTAAAAATTAATACACATCTAATAGATGATCTGCAGCAACATCACTCAGATAATGATAGATTTAAGAGAATTAATTCCTTTCTTAAATCTGAACTTTAAAAACTAAACAAACAGGTCGAGCAACTCAAGGATAAAAATATGCTCCTTCAAAATGAAAATCATACACTCCTGTTTAATCTAGAAGAATAAAAAAAATGGTAAAGCTAAAATGTAAAATTTCCCAAAGTGGTGAGAAATTAGAAAAACTGTTAGGCATGGGAAAATGTGGAAAGGATAAGAAGGGATTAGGTTACGGAAAAGCAAGAACAAAAAATGAATATGATACATAACCATTTAGAAAAACTATTGCCTCTAGTAGTAACATCAGACCTATCTCAGCTTGTCACAAAAATGGTGAGTCAGTTTATGATTTAAACAAAAGAAACACACAATCATCACCACACAAGCTAGTTGACAGGATGAAGGAGTCATTAAGACATGTGGTTGAATCAGATAAGATGAACAAATCTACCACCAGTAAAACTCCTGTCACAAAGTGGATAATTAAGGAAAAGATAAATTGCCTTATTACATATTCATATCATCTACCAGGCAATGAGGCTAAATGGTACCTAGACAGTAGTTGCTCGAGATATGTCACAGGTGAGAAATCCCTCCTGTCAAGTTATCAGAATCTAAACAATGGGCTAGTCACCTACGGAGATGGAACCACTGCTAAAGTAATTGGACAGGGTATCATAAAAGGAATTAATTTTCTTACAAATGAGAATGATTTTTGCATAAAAGGTTTAACACATAATCTCCTAAGCATATCTCAAATCTGTGATAATGGGCATGTGGTCAAATTCAACAAAGAAGAATGTGAGATCCTAGATCAATCAGGAAAACTAATTATGAAGGGTCTTCCCACAAATAACCACTACTACATTATTATAGGAAAAGAAAGGAGTAATGTTGAGGAACACTGAGAATGAGGAAACTCATTTAGATCATACATCAAGATCTGAACATGTGCCGAAATGTGAAATTTTTTGCTGAGCTTTCAATTTTACATCTGGGGTCCTTTTCACCTCATCTTTTTGTACATAAACATTTCAATGTTTATACTTTTTTCCTTGTACAGAACTTGTATAAAATTTTTTTGTGAATACTCATTTTGTCATGCCCCAAACTCGAAAATCGGATTCATAAGAATCCCGATTACCGAATCTGGTGCCGACAGCCTCTGTGGTACCCCATTCTCGGCTCCTAGCATTCATATGCCAGATTCCGATCCTGAGATCCTACAAGGAGGATTTTTTTTTGTACATATAACTAGTAATAAGCATAACCATAAGATTACCTAATTCACAAAGGCAACATCATCATCACATATTCACTAATATAATCGTTTGAGTACAATACTGAAAGGGAAATACATAAATAAAAATTAAGCTTCCAGAAGACCACTGCATGCTCCAAGCTCAACACTGCTGCAACCTAACATCACCTGCACACATCTATCGTGCATAAGCTTATAGAAAGCTTAGAGGGTGGTGTAAGTATGTGCACAAGGTAAGTATCAAATGTTTAATACAATGCCATCATCATACAATACCGAAATAAGCAGAAATACTGTCAAGATCATGAATTATCAAAGTAAACAGAAATACGGACAAGTCCATAAGTAAATCAATAGTAGAATATGCAATATAGAACAGTTATGCAACAAGGAGTCATGAAGAGCCAAATATCAGATGCTGAGGATGTAATGCAATATGCAATGCGAATGAAATGACCATGCTGAAGTGTGAAGTCGGGATGATAGTACGTAGTATCACAGGCTACGGAGTCCACCACAAGGGACTTCTATCCAAACCAGTCCCATACCTAAATTTGGATAGTCAGACTCAACATGGTAAACTCCTGATCTTAGGTTAGTCGCGCGCCCAACCGAAATCCTTGTCATAACGAAGGTACACAATAATTAGTTGCACACCACCAGCCCTAGTGGATAGTAAATGAATGAATGAGCATTCAATTCCTACTCAATAAGTCCACATATCAGTATGGTTCCTCTCTGGGAAATCACCGGGGTCTATTACACTCCAAACCAGATTGCCACCCCATTGCGCGCAACAAGGCGAGTAGAAGAGACCTCACTATCCGCCTGCTAATATCGGGCCCGGCTCGTCGATAGCGGACCCATTCCTCGAGCTGGTCAAAATCAGCCTAGCTTTGCCCCCTCCTCTCGGGCAGGTAAGGCCTCACCCCCTTCCAACCGACCACGACACAGTAAAAAGTGCAGCCATCTGGTAATCGGCACTCGGTGCTCATCTACCCACTCGGTCTAGACGTTGGAGCAACCTCTAGAACCAAGAGGGTTTAAGGACTTTCACCCAGGGATATCTATAGCACCCCATGTAGAACAGATTTTCGGTATCCCATCTGGCCATCCACGATATGCCTGTGGAGGTTACGACCCTGATGTCGTTAGGGCATATAGTAATCTCAACAAACAATGCGAGATGCATAAGTCATACAATCCAATCATGCATCAATCCTATGCATACCGCGTGCTCATGTGAGACATCACCGCCTATCAGGGAGTCTTATAACAACCAGCACTATGACATGTGCAATGGTCAATCATATCTTGTAACAGACATGTAGATGATGTGTATGGTCATGTATCATGATGCTATGCAGTCACATACTCATAATCGGTATCAATAACCGACATTGACAATCGACATTGACAATCGACATCGACCATGTGGACATTTAACCAACATTGTCCCCCAAGGAATGAGTCACATAAAGCCTAACATATAGTGGACTCATGGCCTCACACAAGGGCCAAATATACAACACCATGGGCCTCACTCAAGAGTTTAATACACATCATGATGGGCCTCACTCATGGGCTACATATACATCAAGTCGGGCCTCATCATATGGGTCAGAATAATATCACAATGGGCCACGTCCCATGGGCCTCGCATACATCATAATGGGCCTCAACAATCGGAACCGGCCTCAACAGTTGGAATCAGCCTCAATACCTGGCCTCGACAATCAAAATCGACAAATTGGTTAAGACAATCGGAATCGATCGATAATTGGAATCGACAAATCGATCACGATAAACGGCCTCGATCGCTAATCGGAAATCGATCATGATAAACGGCCTCAATTGCTAATTGAAAATCGGTCATGATAAACGGCCTCGATCGCTAATCAACAATCGGTTAAGTAAATCAGAATCGATAATCGGTCATGATAAATGGCCCCGATAATCGAAATCAGAATCGGTATCTGCCCCAATAATCGACCAAACAAGGCCTAAGGGAAGGTCACAATGTGGACTTTCAACCATCATTTCCCATCAATGTGGACATCTAACCATCAATGCTCCCAAGGAGTGGCCCGTATAGGGCTGAACATACAGTGGACCCATGACCTCGTACAAGGGTCTAATATACATCACAATGGGCCAAATACACGGGCCTAATATACATCACCATGGACCACGATCCATAGTCCCCAAATACATCATAATGGACTATGACCCATGAGCCTCAATATACATCAAGTGGACCGCATTAATGGGTCTCATATACACAATAGGTGGGCCCTGTACATGGGCCTCAAACACACAGCATGTGGGCCCTACACATGGGTCTCATATACATCAAATGGGCCACGCACCTGGGCCTCGAATACATCAAGTGAGCCACAAATCATGGGCCTAATACATATCATAATGGGCCTTGCCCTTAGGCCAAGAATAGATCCCACTGGGCCTTACCCATAGGCCTCGAATACATCACAATGGACCTTGCCCATAGGCCTCAGATTCAAGCAGGTGGGCCCCATCATATGGACCTTAAATATAAAGCAGGTGTGTCGAAAATTTAATAAATGGAAAGGATAAAACATTCATATCATGGTTGGCCTCTGGCCTCAAAATAATCTGAAAATAGGGTGGACGATGGATATAATATGTACATTACAGTGGTCCACACGGATGGACAGTGTGGATCAAAACATACATCATGGCAGTCCACAACACCGTTTAAATCTTTCCAGCATTGTCCAGAGGTCTGGACGGTGTGGATAGAAGCACGTACATCACAGTCAAGCCCCATAGAACTTGCTGACGCTACACACTAGCTGTAGCCGCTGGTGGGAGGTACTACAGCCATTCAGCTTCTAGGCAAGTGGGTCCCACGCAGTAGACGAAGGGCGAAGATAAAGCACATACAGCACATGTGAGCCGTACAGATGGATGACGTGTATACAACACATACATGAGGGTAGGGCCCACCGTTAATAGATGGATGTTGTGGATAAAACATGCACGTTATGGTGGATCTCACCGTCCAGATGAGCGGTGCGGGTAGATCACATATACCACGTTGGGTCCCACTATCCTAGTTAATGGTGCGCATCTTGGTGGTCCCAAGATTTCATTGGTGGACTTCAATCCTCACTGTTCACAATGGTGCGATCCATTTGAGCCTTGGAACCTTTCACCGCAGGATAAAGGATGGACGGTATGATTAAAATATATATATATATATATATATATATATATATATATATATATCAAGGCCACGCCAAATTTGCTGATGTCACTTATAGCAGCAGCTTCCGCCAGCTGCTAGACTACACGTGCATTAAGGTGGGTCCACGTGGTGGACGGTGTAGATAGAACCCATACATTAGAAGTGGTCCCCACCGTCCAGACCACTGGATGGTGTGGATAATACATCTGTACTGAGGTGGGGTCCACGTCAATGTGACCCACCAGCGATTGAATCAAGCTGGTATCTGTATTATCCTGCCATCTAGACGGTCAACAGTCTGGATGGTGTTGCTGACGTTAGAACAGTCCACCAATCACTGGACCTGCGCAGATGCAGCTGGACAGCTTGGACGAAGCACATACATCTAGTGAGTCCCATGCTGCATCACAGCAGCAAGTCGCTGGTGTAGAGAACCAGCCAATCCGTCAGCAGGTGGGTCCTTACATGGGGCCCACCACATACATGTATAATATATCATAAATATATCAACGTGGGTCCCACATGGGAGTGGCCACCATATCATTACTTAATATTATATAATATAACAATATATATATCATATACAATACAGTAAGGTGGGCTCCCACGTGGATGTGGCCCCCACAACACATATTATTTAAATATAAAGTATTATATTATATAATAATATAATATATATATATATCATATACAGTGTATTAGTGAGTGTGTGGGAGGGTGAATCTGTCAGCGTGCAGCCACATGGACGGATGGCTGATGGTGGGCCCCCACAGGTATGAACGATTTAAATGGAAAGGATATACTTGAAGGTGGTGTCCACGTCCTCTAATGGACGGACGGTTAAGATGTAGCACATACATCATGGAAGGGCTCACCAGATATTTGAATCTGCTTTATTTTTATTTATTTATTTTTATTTTTTTTTTGTTTCAGGCATTAACACGACCTTGCCATTGGGTGGATGGTTTGGATGTAGCCCACACATCAAAGGTGGGGTCCACTAGCTGTCCAGCAGCCCGCCGGATGGCTGGACGGCAATGATGAAACAAATTTTTCCAGGTGGGTTCCACCGTCCACAGCAGTGGATGGTGTAATAAAACACATATTTCACTGTGGGTCCCACGTGGGGCCCACCATAATCTTTATAAACCATCCAATCTGTTCATAAGGTCACACGGACCTGGGTGAATAGGAAAAATAAATTTCATATTAATCCAAAACTTCTATGTCACCCAAAAGGGGTTTCAAGGGCATACGTTCAATCTCACTGTTTCATATGATGTGGGCCACCTGAGCCATGTATAGGGCTGAGTTTTGGTGGGAGCCCCACTGGCCTAAGGGGCCCACCAATGCACGGTATAGATGATTCAGATGCATCACGGTGGGGCCCACACATGGGACCGTGATCCCTGTCCGCTCGCCCAAACGTAGCAGGCAACGCCTGCTGTTTCTGGGAGCAGCAGCGCTGCTGCATTTTTTTTAAAATTAATTATTTATTTTAATATATGGGACCCACATTAGGACAATCTAGTCCATCCAAGGGGTTCTCTTGCTCGTGACGGGTCTGATAAGCCCAATATTCAACATTTCTGATGTATAGAAACATCGCAATGGGCCCTAAAAGATTTTAACCATAAATATCACTATTCTCAACAACGTGGTCCGCCAGAGATTTAAATTGGCCCCATTTTTTGGCTCAACGCCTAAAATGAGCAAGGAAATCGGGTGGACGATGTGGATTGAACACATGCATCATGTATGGGGCCTATTGTGGGCCCCACTCTCCTCTCTAACAAGCAATTGGACGCTGCTTGCTGCAGCGTTCTCTAGACGCTGGCAGCAGTGTCCTCCATGCCCCATCACACTCACGCTTAGTGGGATTTCACCAAATATATGGGCCTACCTGATGGATGGCCTGGCTAAAATGCATACTACAATGGTGGGTCCATCTGAGTGGGCCACACATCACACAAAAGGAATGAAAAAGAGAGGGAAAAGCACCCACCTTTAATCTTCTATTCATTCTTCCGCCAACATGTTGTAGAGCTTCAAGGGAACAAGATTCAATGGTTGAGATCGACTTTAGAGGTTAGGATTGGGTGATAGGAAGGTGGGCCACACATGGTTTTTCTCCATGGAAGCCAAGGATGATTCATCTCTTGGGGTTGCTTGGGACAATGAGAGAGATGATGGGAGAGGAGTGATGGGAGAGAGGGAGGAGTGGTGTGTAAGAGATAAGGCATGGGAAGTATGGGTCTCTTTGACTTTTGGGATAAGAGGAATAGGCTAAGCATGGGTTGCTTTAATTAGTTGGTGGGAGAGGTATGGGTGAGTGATTTGATTGATGTGATTGATGTGATGTTGGGTAGAGATTCTTTTTTTTTAGGATTTGCAACGCGCGACATCTTTCCTCGCACCGAACACTGGCCCACATCTCCTAACCAGGGTATCGCCTCGATGCGCGAGTCGCGGCATCGGAACCGCGGCGGCGACGCGGTCGCTATGGTAAAGGTCTTGGGTTGAGTCGACTCAGGTTAACGACGTGTGACTTAAGGTCACACGCAAATATCGGTTAAGGGTCGAAGGTTGCTGAAATTTGACCGGTAAGACTGCGGAAGTCTACGGAACAGTACGGTCTAAGATACGGGGCTTACAGTTGAAATTGCACTATTCTATACGGGAAAGATTGTCAAAATGTAGGAAAATATGAAAAATGATCACTTTTGAGATGACTGTCGATTGGTCATTTAGAATGTCGATTGCATCGATAAGGAATCGATACCATTGATGACGTCTCGGGTAACTGAAGCGTCGGGATGATCAATCTTCTTCCAAACTCTTATGCGGAACTCAAAATTCGTGACTATCATGGCATCTAAAAAATATGTTATCTAAAGAAGTACATTTGATCTTAGACTAGGATTCACATTCTAAATTTTGTTTATCCTTCTTCAAGATGTCTAGAAGAAAAAATCTGTCAGCTCTTCCTCGAAGCACTTCAATTTCAAACGAGAAAGGTAAACAGAATGCGACAGCTTCTTCTTCCCTGTTTAACATCAACTTAGTGGTAGAACGAGAAATCCATAGAAAGAGCATTGAACCATTTAAGATCATCAACCTCTTGAAACAGATTGGGTAGGACAATGTTGTGAATCTTGGTGGAACATTTCAACACAATTTGGTACATAAATTTTTGAATCATGTTTACAATGTCGAAAAAGATCCTCCACTCATCTTAGTCGCCGTCATAAATCAAGTCGAATGCATCACAGCAAGGCTGATGGCAGACTAATTGACATAGAATCCACTGGAATACCCGTATCCGATCGAAACATGAATGGTCTCGGTGTATGGGGGGAAGTTACTTGAGCTTTATGCAATTGTGCCATAATTTTCAGGAATACAAAGAATATACTCCATGTTAAGCACCTTGATCCTACCTATAAAATTCTTCATAGTATTTTCAGCACTAATGTCTATCCCTGTGAAGTTTTCGGCAACAATCTCTCTCCATACATTCTAAATGTGTTATATGATGTTCATCTAGGGATTCCAGTATGTCTACCCACTCTAATTTTACAACAGATAATTCGTGTGTCTTCTGAAGAATCCATCACTATAATTCTGTTTCCATGTCTTCTGTCTAAACTTTCATGTCAATTCGGTCTACCACCTACTCATGATCTTCCACATCCATGTAGCTGGTTCAATTATAAAGACATCCATAATCTGCTTCTCTATGACAAAGTCTCTTGTGTTGAAAGAACCAATCAAATGTCAAGCCATGGTAAGTCTATGCACAACCTCGATACCACAAACAACATTCAATATATCCCAGTGCAAGATAGTTTACAAAATCTTTTGGATGCTCAATCATGCATGATGAAGAAACTTGATAACTATGAAGCCCATCTTTCAAAAATTCGATAAAGTCTGGAGTCATTACAACATGCTACGATACAGATTCTAAACATTCTTCCTTCTTCATAAAGCATGTCTAGTCTCTCTTTTCATTTATCACATACCTGGAATCCTTCTAGAATGCCTTATGATTATGGTTATATGTGTAATAGACTTACAGACTATGATAAAGTGTTTTAATCCGTTTTATCTCTACATGGGTTTGATATTTATGTCAGTTGATAGTTTACTACTATCTGTGGCGGTATACCTTTTTGGATACTAGTTCATATGGCTAAATTTCATTCTTATTTCATTACCATTCCTGTTACTTATACAATGACTAGGCTAATTGCTTCATATATTTGCTTCCTGCCTTCATTGACGCATGCTTATCACTGCTGAATATTTATATACATCTATCTGATTATGGTTCTTCCATATGCTTCAAATCTTCAGTCAATATCACTTGTTATGCCTTTGCCAATGACTAACAAAAGGGGAGAGAACAGTTAAAAACACCCCATATGGAAAATTGGATATTTATGCTCTTATATGTTGCAGGTGTAAGGGGGAGCAGCTGCACTAAGAAGGGTTTTTACAGTCAAGGGGAGTAAATTGTGGTTGTGTACATGAAAATGTTAGAATTTGTAAAATTGTGTAATCACATGTACACATAATTTAGGATGTATTTGTCTAGATATTTTTCTACTGTGTTTTGGGAATTTTGTCATGTAATTGACAAAGGGGGAGATTTTAAGTGCACCTACTAATGTCCTTGTTTGTCAATTACGGTGTAAGTTGAGTCAGTTAAACAACAGCGCCTAACAGGAAGATCAATTCAAGTGTCTTCCTCAACTGGATGTGTGGAAGCTCGCCATAGGTAAATCATAGCCTCACATCTCATGCCCCAAAACACCAGGTGATTAAAACCCTTAAAACTAAGTAGAACACCTTAGGGTTTTATTGTAAGAAAACTTTTTACCGAACAGGAAAATCTTCAAGTTTTCTTACCCTGTCGATTGTATCGATTCACATTTCGATATGATTGACCTACTTTGTTGATGTCCTCGGCATCTCAATCGATACAATCGAGTGAGGACAAAAAGTGTCCAGCAACCGCACATTCATCCGGATGATTTATCGATATATCGAAGTTTCAATCGATATCATCGATATTCGAATATCGAGCCCATCAAAAGTGGATCGATAATATTGACAGGCAGTTTTTTGGTGCCCCTGTTTTTCTAAAGAAATCTACTATAAGCTTCAATATATCGAAATCTGTTCCGATTCAATCTAAATTTAAGCATCAATCATATCGGTAATCATTCGATCATATCGACAGTGGGCGCATTTTCCTCTAGCAAATATTTCAGGTTGTTTTAAAAGTTCATCGAGGGCCACTCGAGGAAATCGATATTCTTATATTAATAGTATCGAGTCCAGGTTGATAGGATCGAGTCTAGGCACTAACTGTCCAGCGTGCTTATAGGAAAATCTATATGATTTATCGATCCTATCGACAATGTCTCGATATCATCGACATTCAAATTTCCATGACATCGGTTGACCCTCGATCATATCCTATAAAAACTGAAATATTTCGGCTAGTCTCTCTCATTCTTCAAATGTTGATAAATCGATCCCAGTATCGATGGCATCGGAGTTCGAAATTCGATAACATCGATACCAGTATCGATCCCATCGACCAGTTGGAAAAAGGTTTGAAAAGTGAATGACATTAGAGTTTATGTTATCGATCGGACAGTCGATCCCATTAAGAGTATACGCTCGATGATATCGACCATGCTCGATGATATTGAACTCTATCATAAATATATCCATTTTATATCCGTTGGAATCTTTTGCCTATATAAAGAGAGACTTGTCCATTTTGCTAGTAGAGAAAGAAGAGAGTGCTTTTGTTTATCTTACCCTCAGATCATATACCCAAAGCCCTTTCTCTCACAGGAGTTCATCTTCCAATCCACTCTTACCATTGATATTTAATAGAGTGGATTGGGAAATGAACTTCGGCATTCAAGGATCCTTCAGCAACTATCTTAATAACAAATCATTAAGCTGGGATGCCTTGAATGAATACATGATTGGAATCACTCTATGTTCTTTATAGAAAAATTCTAAGAGAGTGGATTTCCGTCTTAACCTTGACCCGACCCGAAGCCTAGTACTGGTACATCTTTTGTGTTACGGATCAAGGGAACTGAAAACTCTTCATCAACAAGAAGGAGATCTTCAATACTGTGCTAAAAGGGACTCATCAACTTATCTGTAAGTACCTAGAGTCTAGAGGACACTTATGATCATTCCTTTCTAGATTTGGGTCTTAAGTGTTGCTCACCATTTGAAGTCCTCAAAGGAGGCCTCCGGCGGGAGTGTACACTTTGGGTGTGTTGTGTGGACCCTTGCTCTATGGAGAACATAGACATCCGGGTGCGTTGTGTGGACCCTTGCTCTATATGGGCATAAACATCTGGTTAGGAGTGCACCAGCAAAACTCTAGGGTTAGAGGTGAACCGAGTAGAAGCCTCCATGTAAAGGTTGAAGGTGAACCTGATTTAAAACCTTAGGTTTGAGGTGAACCCTAGGAAACCTCCTTTGTGAAATCTGATACACTCAAGGGTTGAGTGCGGCAGTCGGGAGTGGAGTAGACAAGTAGTCGAACCACTATAAAAATGACTGTGTTTGAGACTGCCTTGTTTGTGTGATTTTCTTTACTATTTCAATATCTGAATGTTTTAAATCACACTTCACACACATACACAATCATATCCAGCATGAACTAAGTTCTATATTTCTATCTTTTGAATAATTTGTGTTTGGACCCTCTACTAGGCTTGGAAGCCAGTAGGGTTACATTTGAGTAATCCTGATAATTGTATATCTAATAGGATTAGTACAATAAGATTTTTAAATACATTGTAAAACTTAAAATAATCCTATTCACCCCCCTCTAGGACATATTGACATATTCCTACTTCAACTCAAGCGGTCTTCACCGCTATTTCATTTTCTACTCCCTTTTATTTTTTATTACAAATCAAATTCTTAGAGTAGGAGGATCCATCTTATCAAGCGGAGCTTAACATCATTCTTTAAAAGAAGATACTTGATCATTGCATGATCGGTATAGATAATGATCTTAGATCTGATTAAGTAAGATCTAAATTTATCCATAGCAAATACTACGACCAAGAGTTCTTTTTCCGTAGTAGAGTAATTCGCTTGGGCCGAATTTAGTGTCTTACTTGTGTTATGTATAACATAGGGCTACTTTTCTTTTCTCTGGCCTAACACCACCCCAATAGCATAGTCAAACACATCACACATAAGTTCAAAAGGAATATTCCAATTGGGTAGCTGTTAATAGGTGTGGTAGTCAACATGCCCTTGAGCTTAGAAAAAGCTTCTTGGCATTGCTCCATCCACTCATATGTAATAACCTTTTGAAGTAGATTGCATAAAGGATGAGAGATGTGATTAAAGTCCTTTATGAATCTTCTATAAAATCCAATGTGTCCTAAAAATGATTGCACGTCTCATATGCTTTTGGGTGGGGGTAGGGTAGAGATGAGATCAATTTTAGCTTTAACTACCTTAATTACCTTAAATGAAATTATACGTCCAAGGAATATTCCCTTAGGAACCATGAAATGACACTTCTCCCAATTGAGTACCAAATTCTTTTCTTCACATCTATTCAGCACACATTTAAGATTTTCTAAGCAACTGCTGAAAGACGGACCAAAGATGGAGAAGTCATCCATGAAGACCTCTAGATATTACCCAACCATGACAAAAAAATACTCAGCATGCAACAATGAAAAGTGGCAAGGGCATTACACAGTCCGAATGGCATCCTTCTGTTAACAAAGGTAATAAAGGGACATGTGAACATGGTCTTTTCTTCATCTTTAAGGGTTATCTCTATTTGGATGTAACCCGAATACCCGTTAAGGAAGCAATAGTATAAGCAACCAGTTAGCCTTTCCAAGATTCGATCAATGCAGGGCAAAGGAAAGTGGTCCTTCCTAGTGAAGGCATTCAATTTTCAGTAGTCAATGAACATTCTCTAACTGGTAGTCACCCTAGTTGGCACGAGTTCGTAGTTGACATTGGCTATTATGGTGATTCTTGACTTCCTAAGAACCACCTGAGTTGGACTCACCCATTGGCTATCCAATATAGGGTATATGATACTCACATCTAATAGCTTAAGAACCTCTGCCTTAACCACTTTCTTCGTGTTTGGATTCAGTCTATGTTGTGGTTGCCAGGAGGTCTTCGTTGTAAATGCAATTGTGTAAATCTTACACCTGTAGCGTTGTTAAATTTTATTATGCCAAACCATTTAGTATTTGTATCATGCTTTGAGTTGAAGTGATCAGGTTCATATATTTCAAAATTCTCTAGATCTTCATCGAACTTTCTTACATCTTCAAGTTGAAGTGAAGAGTATTGAAGTTCATGGTTTTAAGCCAAAATTCAAGAACTCAAGTTCAAGTTTGAAGTTCAACTCCTATACTCTAAAGACTCAAGAACTCAAGCGTAACTTAAGCTCAAGTTCAAGTGATCGAATTCAAGCTTCAAGTATCAAAAGATATTAAGATTCAGAACCGAATGCTGTTTTATTTGTTCCTACTCACAAACATGTTTGGATGACCTTAGATTGACGTTACGTTGTGTCATATTCATTGTATATTTTATGTGAGTCATTTCATATGTTTATAGGTCATTTTCTCGACTAGTCATAGACCTTGTTCAACTAGTCTAAGTACAAACTCGACTAGTCTAGGAGTTTTCTCGACTAGTCTAAGGTTTGTTGCTAATTTTTAAAATTTTCTATTGGACTCTCGACTAGTCCTGAAAACTACTTAACCATTCAAGTGAACAGTGGTTGACCAGTCGTGTAGGCTCGACTCAAAGTTCAGCAAGCTTTTCTAGTCCCACTCAACCAGTCGAGTGCATTACTCGACCAGTCGAGCAGGCCACTCGACTAGTCGAGTGCATTGCTCAACCAATCGAGCAAGCCACTCAACCAGTCAAGAAAGTCAGTTGACCAGTTGAGTAATAGTCTTATCTTATCATGCCAGAAAATTTCAAATTTTGTTGGTCCTTTGACCAGTCGAACAACCCTAAGACCAGTCGAGTGAACAATACTTTCACCTATAAATAGAGCACGAATTTTAGAGTTTATTCATTCATTAAAGAAAAATCAAGACACCACTCTGAGAGATATGTTTGTGATATTTTTAATCTATATTGTGCTCATTTAATATTCTCTTTAATTAGCTTTTATTATTTAATTTTGAGATCTTTATTCCAATCTTACTTTAAGAAGGAATTTTTGTTTTCCCCTTTCTTGAGATCAAAATCAAATCAAGCTAGCCCAGGTTGATTTAATTTAAAAATCATTTGGAACTAGAATCTTTTCATCTATGAGATTGGACATTGAACATCTTCGTCTACATTGGATCGGATCTACCGGGCTTCTTCGAAAGAGAATTTTCAGATAAGTACATTTACGGTGTGTATATCTTTTTTGGTTTCTAAGGTTGTGTTAGAAAAATCTCTATTTGGTTTTCTCTAAGGTGATCTAGAAAATTTTAGAGTATGGGGTTTTTGTGATTGTGTAAGCCTAATCAAAGACACAATTGTAAAGGTTTTAAGGTGAACCTTGGAAACCCTTTTTTCATAGTGAACGTTAATATCACGAGGGAGTCAATATTAGGAGTGGAGTAATTGTGTGGCTATTTTCTAACAGTTGGTGTACACACAAGCGAATTACTATAATTCTTGGTATTGTGGTGGATGATTGAATGTGCCTATCTGTGTGAATGCTGTAATTTATTTTAAGCATTTTTTGGTGAATTTTGTAATTTATTTTATGCACTTGTGGGAATGTTGTAATAACTCAATATATTTTATTTGCTATTTCCTTTACCTCTTTATTGGTTTGGGTTTTTGATACTTACAAACGTTCTAGTAAGGTTATCCTGCTATAAGCCTTTAATTTTTGTTGTTAGCTGACCTTAGAACTAAGTTTGTATCAACCTCTCAAGACTAGTACATTTGAGGTTTCTATTTACTTGTGCTTATTTATTATTTAATTTTACTATCATTATTTAAATTTTGCATTTATTTTTAATTTGGCATAGTCCTATTCACCCCTCCCTCTATGATATATAGCTTGGCCTTTTCAAGTGGTATCAAAGCCTAATAGCTTCTTTTTATTTGAATTCATTTCCGAAGCTAACCGATCTGAGCTTATAAGATGTCAAATTTTGATAGCTTCTCAATCACTAGGCCTCCACTTTTTGATGACTCCAATTATGCTTATTAGAAAGACAGAATGAGGATCTTTTTAAGGTTCATAGATGAAAGCGTGTGGCAAGCCACAATAACTAAATGGACCCCTCCTACCACTAAAGTTCTAGGCATTGATGGAACCAAATCTATGAAGGTTGCACCTTATTTTTCTTAGACCACACTTCAGACAAATGAGACTAGTCCCAATGCAAAGGCTTTAAATGTAATTACTTGCACAATATCAGCAAATGAATTTAAAATAATTATATCTTGTGATTGTATAAAGCAAGCCTGGAACACACTAGAAATGACACACGAGGGTATGACTATTGTCAAGAAATCTAAACTTCAAATCCTCATCAATTGGTTTGAGGAAATATGTATGGAAGAAAGTGAAACTTTCATAAACTTCTATACTGAGCTAAATAACATAGTCAACTCTATGTGGGGTCTTGGTGATAGTATCTCAGAAAATAAAGTCTATGTAAAGATACTATGCTCATTGCCTGAAAGGTTCAATTCAAATGTCACTGCCATTTAGGAACTTCGTGATACGGATAATATGAGGGTTGAAGAACTGGTTAGTTCTTTACAAACCCATGAGTTAAACTTTAAATCTCCTTAAGGTAAGTCCATCACCCTTAAGTCTTTGAAAATACGTCTCATGAAAAAGTTAGTAATTCTGATTATGAAAACTTTGAAGATTATATGGCACTATTAGCCGGGAAGTTTTATAAGATTTTCAAGAGTAAAGAGAGGGTAGATTTTCAAAAACCTTTTGAAAAGAAAAGGACTAGATCTAAAACTTAGAAATCTATTAAAGATAACTAATGTTTCAACTGTTATGAAAACGAGGCATTTGGAAAACAAATGTCCAAAGAGGAACAAATCTAAAAAGAAAGGCATTGGCATGTTGGCTACATGGGATGAATTGTCTTGCTCTGAAGCCTCTTCTGAGTCAGATGATTCTGAACCTGAGTCTACTAATGAAGTCAAAGCCTTAATGACTTTAGTCAAATTCACTTTATCAGATAGTTATGACTCAACTAGTGAAGAAAATCTGAGATGTGATCTTAAAAATGATGAGGATTTACAAGATGCCTATGATGCCCTATACAGGGAAAGTTGCAAGATAGCTATAAAAGTAAAACTTCAAAAGGAAAAGTTTTTGAAACTAAAATAAAATTTTGATAATCTAGTTTTAAAAACATCGCACCTTTCAGATTGTTTTGAAAAAGCCAAGCGTGATTTATATTTCAAAACATCCTAATTTGAAAACCTCAAATCTGCAAATGAAAAACTGAAACTAGAAGCCTTTTCTCTCTTGAGTATGAAGGGTACTTGGAAGTATGCCCGGGGTAATCCTAAACTAGAAAAACTATTAACCGGATCAAGGAAATGTGGCGATAGATCTGGTCTGGGCTACAATAAGTATACACTTCCTAAATATAAGAACACTCCTCCAAAATTTGTTAAAGGGGAGTCTTCTAACTCAAAAGCGAAAAGAATGAATCAAAATACTTTTAAAAATCCTAAAACTTTTTAGGCTATGAAACCTAAAAATAATCATATCAACTATATAAATCAGAATCATAACCCCTTAACTAAGAAAATTATGAATCTACTTAAGGAGCTTCTAAAATCTAACTCGAATGGTAGAATATACAACAACTACAAGTATAGAAAGACCAATTACACTCTAAAACCCAAAACGGTAATGAAATGGATTCCTAAGGTTACTTGTCTGGTTTTCCACACCACTTTCGAGGTTTCGAGTCAATCAAAGTGGTACCTAGACAGTGGTTTCTTTAGACACATGACCGGTGATAAAGATTTGTTCACCATCGTAAAGATATGACTGATGGCTTAGTCAAATTTAGTGATGGTAAGAACAGCAGAATTAATGGCCAATGTACGATTCAACTCTTTAATATTCCTCCATTTGACAATGTGTTATTTCTAGGGCGCCTTAAGCATAATCTCTAAAGCATTTCTTAAATTTGTGATAACAAACATAGTGTCAAATTCACCAATCAAGGGTGTAAAATTTCTAATGAGAATGGTTCTGTGATATTAACTGGTCACAGGACATCTAAGAACTACTATATAGGCAGTGATTCAAGTTCGTCTAAGTTATCGTGTTACATGGTCCAAATCGATGAGACCGAACTATGGCATAAACACCTAGGACATGTACACTATTGTAGTCTTTATAGACCGAGCAAAGTGAAGTAACAAGCGGTCTACCCAAGATTAAGAAAAATGGATAAAATATATGGTGAATGTCAGATTGGAAAACAAACTAGGAGTGCCCACAAGAAAGTGAACTCCAAGGCCACATTTAAACCCCTTGAACTCCTCCACATGGATCTCATTAGACCGACTAGAATGGAAAGTCGATGAGGTAAGAAATATATTATGGTTATAGTAGATCACTTTACCAGATATACGTAGATAGTTTTCATGAGAGAGAACTATGAAACTCTCGATGAAGGCTTAATCGTATCCAAACTAAATAGGAATCACATGTCTTTAAAATCCGTAGTAATCATAGTTCTGAATTTGATAATAGCAGTTTTGAGAAGTTCTGTAGCGATCATGGAATATCGTATGAGTATTCTGCACCCAAAACACCTCAACAGAATGATGTAGTGGAAAGGAAAAATTGAGTACTTTAAGAAATGGCTAATGTGATGTTAAATAGTATGAAACTTCTTAAAAAACTTTGGGCTAAAGCTATAAACATGACATGTTATATCATTAACCGTGTTTATACTAGAGATTCTAATAATAAGATCGCATATGAACTATGGTTCAATAAGAAGCGTACTGTTAAATACTTTCATGTATTTGACAGCAAGTGCTACATTTTACGTGATCAGAAAATTTTGGGAAAATTCGACACTAAGAGTGACGAGGGTATTTTTCTAGGATATGTGTTAAATAGTTGAGCGTATCGTGTTCTTAATAAGAGGACTGGTCTTATTCAAGAATTCATTAATGTGGTTATAGACGATCACTTGAATACACCTGTCTCAAGTTCAGAAGATGATGAAGTCTCTTTATTTGATAAACCAGACTCTTCATCTAGTCAAAATGACCCTGAACTGCGGTCAGTTGAAGACCATCCAACTGATCAATTTCTTGAGAATTCTCTCACTGGTGTGCACACTCATAGACAATTAGAAAATATTTATAATTATGTGTGCTTCACATCCTAAATTAAGTCGGCCAATGTAAAAGAAGCTCTTGCTAATGAAAACTGGATTGTAGTTATGCAAGATGAACTTAATCAATTCGTAAGGAATGATGTATGGTATTTAGTTCCTAGACCTAATGATAAACACATTATTGAAACTAAATGGATCTTTAAAAATAAGTCTGATGAACTTGGTAACATTATAAGAAACAAGGCTAGACTGGTTGTACAAGGGTACACTCAAATAGAAGGCATCGGTTATGATGAAACCTTTTCCCCAGTAGCTCGGCTTAAATCTATCAGACTGTTTATATTCATTTCTTGTTACAAAAAGTTCAAATTTTATCAAATAGATGTTAAGAGTGCTTTCTTGAATGGTGATCTACATGAAGAAGTATATGTACAATAACCTACTAGTTTTGAAGACCCTGAACATTCTGATCATGTTTATCGCCTGAAAAAGGCACTCTATGGATTGAAACAAGCTCCTAGGGCATGGTATGAGAAATTGACTAAATTTTTACTAAGTCATAACTTTATAATGGGGAGTGTTGATAAGACACTTTTTGTAAAGAAACACAATGATCACATACTAATAGTACAAATATATATTGATGACATTATCTATGGATCTACCTGTTCTAACGTGACTGTTGAGTTTGTAGATTTAATGAAGTCAAAATTTGAAATGAGCATGCTTGGAGAACTGAATTATGTCTTAGGTTTGCAAGTAAAACAGCTTCCTGATAGGTTCTTTATCTCTCAAACCAAATACGCTCTAAATTTAGTTAAAAAATTTAGCTTTGAGAGTGGTAAAAATTTTGATACTCCTATGAGTAGAATACTTAAACTCTCTAAGGATTCAACAAGTAAAAGTATAGATCCTAAGTTATATCACAACATTACAGGTAGTTTAGTATATTTAACTGCGAGTCAACCTGATATTGCATTTAGCGTAGGAATCTATGATAGATATCAATCAGACCCTAAAGAGTCCCACCTGATTGCTGTAATGCGCATTTTAAGATATGTTGTAAGTTCGACCAAACTTGGCCTTTGCTATCCTCATGACACTAATGTGTAATTAGCCGATTATTTGGATGCTGATTGGGTTAGTAATATTAATGACTGCAAGTCAACCAGCGATGGATGTTTTTATATCAGGAACTGCCTAGTTTCATGACATAGTAAGAAACAGAGTTCCGTATCACTTTCCATAGCTGAGGATGAGTATATTGTAGCTGGTGATGCATGCACTCAACTTGTATGGATGAAAAGGATGTTAAATGATTACAGATTTACATAAGATTCTATGGTATTCCATTATGACAATTCTAACACAATTAACATTTCTAAAAATATAATTCAACATTCATAAACTAACCATATTGACATTTAGATATCATTATTTTTGTGAATTAGTAGAAGATAAGATTATTTATGTGGATTATATTCAGACTGAAAATCAACTTGCAGACATATTTACAAAATTGCTTAACAGAAACAGGCTTACTAAGTTGAAATTGGATATGGGTATGTACAATATGAACTGAAATATTTGTGCTTATTTGTAATATATTGCATGTTTTTATTTTATTTATTTTTATAAATTTTTAAATTTTAAAAATAGCGAAAATTGTAAAATTTTTGAGGTGCACGACTAGTTGTCACGCCCCAAACTCGGAGACCGGGAGCACAAAATTCCCGATCACCGAATCCGGCGCCGACAGCCTCCATAGAACCCCATTCTCGGCTCCTAGCTCCCATTCGCCAGGTTCCGATCCTGGGATGCTACGAGGAGGATTTTCAATGTCAGTTTGATTCGTAATAAGCATAACCAAAGGCATAACCCACAAACAACAACCAAGAACTCCATTACATTTCCACTATGATAAAAAACTTTACAAGTACAAAGAGCATAAAGAGAAATACAATGGTAAAGAACAAAAACTCTAAAATGATCAGCAACGTGCTCCTTCCTTAGCGCTACTGCGATCCAACGTCACCTGCACGCAATGGTCGTGCATAAGCTTACAGAAAGCTTAGAGGGTGGTGGAAGTGTGTGCGCAAGGTAGTAAGGTGAACATGCAATGTCAGAGTAATGCGGAATATGCAGATGGAATCATAATATCATGAGCCGTACCAAGGCTATGTGATGCAAGACATGAATGGTATCGACCACCCCGAGGCCATGCGATGTGCAATGCAACTCAAGCATACGGATCCTCATCTATGTCCATACATCAATATAGCTCAAATATGGGATATCACCGGGGTCTAGTACACTCTAAACTAGATTACCCCCACATCGCGCGCAATAAGATAAGTGGAAGAGACCACACTATCCGTCTGCCAATATCGGGCGCGACTCGTCGATAGCGGACCCATTCCTCGAGCCGGTCAAACTCAGCCTAACATTGCCCCCTACTCTCGGGCGGGTAAGGCCGCACCCCCATTCTAACCGACCACGACATAGTGGAGAGCGTAACCGTCTGGTAATCGGCACTCAACGCTCATCTACCCACTCGGTCTAGACGTTGGAGCAACCTCTTGGTACCATAAGGGTTTAGGGACTTTCACCCAGGGATATTTATAGTACCCCATGTAGAACATGATTTCCGGTATCCAATCCTGCCAACCACGATGCTTCTGTGGAGGCTACGGCCCTGATGTCGCTAGGGCGTACAATAACCATGTCACACAAATGTGAAATGCATGATTCATGCTATCCAGTCATGCAACAATTCATACGCATATTGTGCGCTCATGTAGGGTAATACTGCCTAACCAGGAGCCCAAAAATAACCTGCCCGAAGGCATATGTTATGATCAGTCAATCCTCATATCAAGCATACATATGATGCGTATGATCATGAGTCATGAAACTATACTAAACATGTTATAATGAAATGAACTACTTTACAATGCAGATGGACGTGGATGGCCTATACACAATAAGTACGAGCCTAACAATGCGCCCCAAGGAGAGTCGTAATGTGGACATCCAACCAGCATTACACTCATAATGTGGACGTCAAACCAACATTGCTTCCCAGGCATGATCCTCTTAAACATCGCTACATAATCGGTATTGGGATTACACATTGCAATGGACCTTATGTTCATCCCATTGGGCTTTTCATATATATATCAAATGGGCCATATCCTATGGGCCTTTTATTCATCAGATGGGCCACATAAATGGGCCACATAAATGGGCCACACCAATGGGTCTTATGTGCATTGCAATGGGTCAAAACCCGTGGGCCTTGGATTGCATCAAATGAGCTTAGTCTCATGAGTCTAATATGTGACCAATGGGTCACACCAATTGGGTCCCACATGTGGATCAAGTGGGCCTCAACCAATAGACCTAACATGAGTCAAATGGGCCTAAACCCCTAGGCCTTAATCAAATAAAATGGGCCTAACTCATGGGTCTCAAATAAATCCAATGGGCCTTATCCCATTGACCCTTTTTATAATCGAATGGGTTTAGTCCCATGGGCCTTACAATATATCTAATGGGTCCACTTCCATGGGATTTAAGAATGCAATAATGGGTCCAATTTCATGGGCCTTGAAGTAAATCAAATGGGCCTAGTCCCATGTACTTGAAACACATCAAG
This sequence comes from Magnolia kwangsiensis, assembly GCA_037074715.1. Lineage (NCBI taxonomy): Eukaryota > Viridiplantae > Streptophyta > Magnoliopsida > Magnoliales > Magnoliaceae > Magnolia > Magnolia kwangsiensis. The sequence continues at coordinate 57,110,855 of CM073578.1, forward strand.
TGGGCCTAAACCCATAGGCCTTAAATATCAAGTGAGCCTAAGCCCATAGGCTTTACATATCAAGTGGGCCCAAGTTCATAGGTCTTAAATGAAACAAATGGGCCTAGCCCATAAGCATTTCATAAATCAAATGGGCCTAGCCCATAGGCCTGTTACAAAATCAAATGGGCCTAACCCAAATATGAATGGCCCACCCAAATCAGTAGCATCATGCTATAAAATGATCCCACCAAGGGGATGGACGGTCTGGATGCATCACCTGCATCATGGTGGGTCCCACTGTCGCTGGACAGTGAGGACCACACATATTTTCCAAGGGCCCCACCGTCTGCTGGACGGTGGGAGGGCAGATACATTACGGTGGGTGCCACCGTCCACTCAACGGTGGACCACAACACATATAACATTGTGGGTCCCATGTGGGGCCCACTGTAATGTTAAAGTGCCATCCGACCCGCTCATAAGGTCGCTCGGACCTGGATGAAGGGGCAACAAAAATTTCAGCTTGATCCAATACTTCAGTGGGCCCCAAAAAGATTTTAATGGTAAAATTCAATTCACACTGTTTCACTTGGTGTGGGCCACCTGAGTTTTGGATCTGTTTCATTTCTGGAGGGGGGCCCGCCACTGGGGTGGCCCACCTCATGACCATGTTGGATGACAAATAAACATTATAGTGGGGCCCACACGCAGGGCCGTGGGGCCCCTACGTCCGTCCACTACAAGGGCTGCACGCGCCTGCGTGCAGGCGCTGCCCGCTGATGCAGGAGGCAGAGGCAAAGGCTCTGCCTCATGAATTTTTAATTTTTGGGAAAAACCGTTTTCCCGGGGTTTTTCATGCGTGGGGCCCGCTAAAATGAAATCCGCTCCGGCCATTGCGTTTAGCGGCTCGAGGCCGATCCAATGAGTCTAGAGTTTAAATTTTTTTGATGAAAGAAAATGAAATAAAATAAGAAATTAGTGTTTGAATGGTAAGGACGCAATATTTGGCGCTATGGCCCACCAGGTGATTGGATCAGCTCCAAACTTCTAGCCAATGGCTAAAATACCGTGGGTAAGAGGATGGACGGCTTGGATCGAACATAAACATCAGGGTGGGGCCTACGCAAGGGGACCACCTAAAAGCTCCTCTTTTTCTTTCTTCCTTTTTCTTCTTTCCTTTGAAAACGTCCAGCGTCCCAGACGCTGGACGGTTATATTACTATTTTTTTTGAATGGTGGGCCCTGATGAAGTGGGCCACCACTGATGAGTGACATGGATTCAACGTCTAAGGTGGGCCCCACTTGAATAAAAATAATTGCATCAAGGTGGGATCCATTCAAGTGGGCCACAATCCTACAGCATAAAAATAAAATAAAATAAAATAAAATAAAATAAAAGTAATAAAAGAGAGAGAGAGACATGGAGAGTGGGACACGGCTTGTGATGGAGGGACCCCGTCGTTATGGGCCCTCCCTTACATGAAATCATACATCAAGTGGGTCATTTTGCACATGTGACCATCAAAACTGAAGATCAACGGTGGGGATCCTTTTTCCACTAATATGGATGGTCTAGATGACCTTTCTAAAGAAAATAAAAATCATGATGGGGTCCATGGAGAATGGCCCCATCATGGAATGATCATGATGATACAAGTGGTCCATCGGCCACATTTTAGGGTCCCAAGTGAGATCCACACCGTTGTTCGGTGGGCCTCACTTGGCCCATCATAAAAATAAGAAAATAAGTATGATATAGCATCCACCGTCCAATCTTCTTGCTCCTAGGGGTCCCTTGGCACCTTAGCTTCAACTTTAATGGAGGAGATGGAGAATGGAAGGTTAAGATGGGAGATGATGGGGTAGGAAGGTGGGCCACTTGGAGTTTAGAAATTCTTAAAAATTTCCATACGTGGGGGCTCTTTGTTGCTTGGGATTTTTGAAATGAGAAAGAGAAAAGGAGAGAGAGTGATGTAGAGAGAGATGGATGGATGGATGAATGATGGGGGTGTAAGAAATCTTTGACTTTTGAGGCTTTTGTGTAAGAGAGGTATGGGTGGTGAAGACTTTTGTGCCTTTTTGTGTAAGAGAGGTATGGGTTTGGGAGACTTTTATGGTTGCTTGGGAAAATGGAATAAAGTGATGTGTACTTGACATGTGATGGATTGATGGGTTGATTGATTGATGGGATTGATGTGATTGATGTGACACATCATAGAGATTCCCTTGGTTTTCGCAACGCGCGGCGTTTTCTCGCACTGAATGTTGGCCCATATCTCTTGACCAGGGTATCGCCTCGGCACACGAGTCACGACATCGGAACCGCAACGACGGCGAGGTCGCTATGGTATTGGTCTCAGGCTGAGTCGACTCGGATTGTCGGCATATGAATCAGGGTTGCGCGTCGATATCGGTTAAGGGTCGAAGGTTACCGAAATTCGACCGGTAAGACCACGGAAGTCTACGGAAAGGTACGGACCAAGATACGGGTCTTACACTAGTCAAGTACACACTCGACTAGTCGTGGCACGATCGGTTGAGTATGTACTCGACCAGTTGAGCCACTTAGGTTTGGGGGTTTTTTATTGTGCAAAAAAAATAATACTTTTTCTTCATTTGTTTCATCTTCCCCAACCAGCCCTACCACGACTAGTCGAACCCACCTTCAATTCCTTCGTGGTTAGTGTATCATTTTCGATTTCCTTGTGTATTTAAGTTCTTTGAACATCTCATTTCCTTATTTTTGTAGTTTATTTCAAGGTTTATGGTGGTTTGTTAGGTTTTCTTGCTAAAAAATTGATTTCCTTGAAACCTTTTCCTCCTTTCTTACATTGCTTGTCTTTCTTGTTGCTATGAAAGGTTGAAATAAGAAGAAACCCACTCGTGGTCCCTCTTCTTCTCATTTCGCTCCAATCATGGTGCGCCATCTTCGGTCACCCGAAGAAGACCTCAAGTATGTGCGGGATATACGTCTTTGCAACATGATTGTTGAACAGATAGTTAACACTAATCATTTGGAACCATTTGGTATTTTTCCCCTCCTTCAAACTGTAGGATGGGTTAACATTTTAAATTGGGGCGATCCGGCATTCCGTTCCATTATGCAGGCCATGTTTTCTTACATAATTGACTTCTCTTCTAAGAATCTAACTTTTACAATTACAACTAGAGAAGGTCCTATCGTCACTTAATATCTGGATTGATGGATCTTCCAGTTAATGATGATGGAATTCTTATTTCTACTCTTGTAGAAAAATCTTCTGAGTCTGAGAAAAGAATGCTCACTCAAGTGTTATGCAACATGAATGCGGAATGGAGTTCCGAGAATGTACTCAGTTCTAAATTTATGTTATCCAAATATAGGATTCTTTATCGAATTTTCATCCTTAATGTTTATCCTATGTATGGTAACAAGACTGTGCTAACTACTTTCATGGCTCGCATCCTTCACTCTATTGTTACTGGTGTCTTTGTATGTCTTCCATCTCTTATCTATTACATCATGATTCAATTTTATCTCCATCCAGGTCATAGTGATATTCCATTTACCTATCTTATGACTGTCTTAGCCCCCCATAGTCTTATGGCTATGCCTGTTGGAGAAGCTCTCATTAACCATCTTCCCTTCAACAACTCGAACATAAATAAGATGAATTTGAGGTTGGCTCTTAGCCAAGTTGATGTGGGTATTGGAGGAGCTGCTGAGGCAACTGAAGAGGAGGATGCTTTGCCTCCAGATGATGTTAATATGGATGACTTATTTAATGAAATTGATGATTCAAATACTACGGTTGATCCAGACTTTCGGCCTTCTGACTTTGATGAGAATTTGTGATCCCTTAAGGATAAGGTAGAGGGTATGCATGTGTCCTAAGAAAATCAATTCAAATACATGCGCAAATATTTTAGGCACATTAACAAGGGATTGCATCAGATAGATCCTTCTAATCCTGCTCCTTCACCTGGATCTGATTAGCTGTCTATTTCATTCTAGACATGTATTAATACTTTCTACTCTTTATGTGCCGGGATATTTCTTGGACATACTATTACTTTTTAGTATGTGAACATGTTATTGTGCCTTTCGTTTATATTTTTATTATCATGGTGATGTTATTTCCTATATTATTTCCTTTACTTTTCTTTTATTTATATATCTTTCATTTGTCATATTGTGACAAAAAGGGGGGAAAATTGCAGAGATGTGTGATTGTGGAATGAAGTGTAGTATGTATGAATTATTTTTTACAAGTTCTGCAAATACCTCTCCTAGATTGAGGGGGAGTAATGGAATGAGGGGGAGTTGTGTCTGTTGATCATTTGTTACTCAAATGGTGCATGATTCTTTATTGTGCTTATATGACTGATGCATGCTGATGCATGATTCCTTTTTGGTGCATGATAGGTGCATGATTCTTTTGGTTTTGTCACAAGTATGATAAAGGGAGAGATTGTAAATGCTATTATTTAAATCTAACACTGTAGTGTTGTCAAATTTTATTGTTCCAAACCATTTAGTATTTCTATCATGCTTTGAGTTAAAGTGATCGGGTTCGTACATTTCAAAGTTCTCTGAATCTTCATTGAACTTGCTCTCATCTTCAAGTTGAAGTGAAGAGTTTTGAAGTTTATGGTTTCAAGCTAAAATTCAAAAACTCAAGTTTATGTTTGAAGTTCAACTACTATATGCTAAAGACTCGAGAACTCAAGCGTAACTCAAGTTCAAGTTCAAGTGATCGAACTCAAGCTTTAAGTATCATAAGATACAAAGATTCAAAAGTGAATGGTGTTTCATTTTTTCCTACTCACAAATAGGTTTGGACGACCCTAGATTGACCTTAGGTTGTGTCATATTCATTGCATATTTTATGTGGGTCATTTCATATGTTTATAGGTCATTTTCTCGACTATTCTTAGACCTTGTTCGACTAGTCCAAGTACTGGCTTGACCAGTCTAAGAGTTTTCTCGACCAATCAAAGGTTTGTTGCTAATTTTTGAAATTTTCTGTTGGACTCTTGATCAGTCCTGGAGACTGCTCAACGAGTTGAGTGAACAATGCTCGACCGGTCGGGTAGGCTCGACTCAAAGTCCAATAAGCTTTTCTGGTCCCACTCGACCAGTTGAGCAGGCCACTCGACCAGTCGAGTAATGGTCTTATCTTATCGCGCTAGAAAATTTAGAATTTTGTTGGTCTTTAGACCAGTTGAATCGACCCTAAGACCAGTCGAGTGAACAGTATTTTCACATATAAATAGAGCACGAATTTCAGAGTTTATTCATTCATTAAAGCAAAATCAAGACACCACTCTAAGAGATAAGTTTGTGATATTTTTAAGCTATATTGTGCTCATTTAATATTCTCTTTAATTAGCTTTTATTATTTAATTCTGAGATCTTTATTCTAATCTTACTTTAAGAAGGGATTTATGTTTTCCCCTTTCTTGAGATCAAAATCAAATCAAGCTAGCCCAGGTTGATTTAAGTTTAAAATCATTTGGAACTAGAACCTTTTTCATCTGTGAGACTGGACATTGAACATCTTCGTCTACATCGGATCGGTTCTACCGGGCTTCTTCAAAGGAGAATTTCCAGATAAGTACATTTGTGTTTTGTATATCTCTTTTTGGTTTTTGAGGTTGTGCCAAAAAAATCTCTTTTTGGTTTGGTCTAAGGTGATCTAGAAAATCTCAGAGTGTGGGGTTTTTGTGATTGTGTAAGCCTAATCAAAGGCATAATTGTAAAGGTTTTAAGGTGCACCTAGGAAAACTTTTTTTCATAGTGAACGCTAATATCCCCGGGGAGTGGATATTAATAGTGGAGTAGTTTTGTAGCTATTTTCTAACAGTTGGTGTACACATAAGCGAACCACTATAAATCCTAGTGTTATGGTGGATGATTGAATGTGCCTATATGTGTGAATGTTATAATTTATTTTAATCATTTGTGGTGAATGGTGTAATTTATTTTATACACTTGTGGGAATGTTGTAATAACTTAGTTTATTTTATTTGCTATTTCCATTGCCTCTTTATTAGTTTGGGTTTTTGATACTTATAAATGTTCTAATAAGGTTGTCATACCATAAGCCTTTGGTTTTTAGTGTTAAGTTATCTTTAGAACTAAGTTTGTCTCAATCTCTCAAGACTATACATTTGAGGTTGCTATTTACTTATGCTTCTTTATTATTTGATTGTGCTATCATTATTTAAATTTTGAATTTATTTTTTTTTAATTTGGCATAGTCCTATTCCACCCCCCCCCCCCCCCCCCCCCCCCCCCCCCCCCCAGGACATATAGCTTGGCCTTTTCATTCGCATCATCCTCTAGATAAATGCAGTGAGTACAAATTGAAGGGTCAATTCCCTTGAGGTCTGCAATCGACCATCCAAGTGCTCCTTTGTGCTCAATGAGATTAGAGATGAGCATACTCTCCTGTTCTTACTCGAGGCGTGAAGAAATCACCACCGGGTATGTCTTATCTTGGCTTAAATAGGCATATTTCAAATTAGAGGGTAAAGGTTTTAAGTTAAGCTTCGGTGCCTTGTGGTTATACGGTAGAGGCACTACATTAATTTGAGGCAATTCTTCAAATCGTGGCCTCCATCAGTTAACTTTAAGTACCGACACGATATCCAGCATGGTCCCTATCACCCTAATCATATCATTATCCAAATCATGGGAGTGGGGCATGCACGTCTCTAGATGGCCATAGGATGAAGGTTAGATGTGCACTATCTTCCACGAAAGAATTAATCAGGTTAATATCATGGGAATCGTCTTCATCCTCTAACTATTTGCCTATGTTGAAAAAGATATTCAACTCCAATATCATATTACCAAAAGACATACTCATGACTCCATTCCTGTAATTAATGATTGCCTTTGTAAAAAGGCCAAGCTATGAGTCCTATAGGGGGGGTGGGGTCAAAATTTAAACAAATATAAATAAAAGATAGTAATTAAATAATCCACAAAGCAAATATGTAAAACAACCTCAAGTGTACAAGTATTGAGAGGTTGATACAAATGTTGTTCTAAGGACAACCTCACATTAAAAACCAATTGTTTATAATAAAACAACCTGATTCCTAGAACGATCAGCGTATCAAAAACTCAAACTGATATAGAGAAATAAAGAAATAAATAGCAAAGAAAATAACTAAGCTATTACAACATTCCCACACTTACATAAAAGAAATTACAACATTCTCCACAAATGCATAAAAGGAAATTACAACATCTACAAAATGAAATATTCAATCAATCACCACAAGACCAAAAATTATAGTGGTTCATTTATGTGTACACCAACTATTTAGAAAAATAGCCACACAACTACTTCACTCCTAATTCCTCACACAGTAAATATCAGCGTTCACTATGAAAATAAGTGTTTCAAGGTTCACCTAAAACCCTCACAATTTTCTTTCAAGTGGGCTTACACAATTCAAAAACCCCACACTCTGAGCTTTCTGGATCTCCTCAGAAAAACCAAAAGAAAGAGATTTTTCTAGCACAATCTCAATGAAACCAAAAGAATAAATTTATAAAACAGTAAAATACTTATCTGGATATTCTCTTTTTGATGCAGCCCGAACCAATTCACAGTAGAAGTTCAATGTCGAATTTCAATGTTCACAATCATTTATGAAATGGTTTTAGGTTCTAAATTAATTTTAGATTAAATCACCTCGGGCTAGCTTAATTTGATTTTGATTTCAAGAAATAGGAATACTTCATTCCCACTTTCAAATAAAATTGGAATGCAGAAGACAAAATCAAATGCAAATAAGCTAATTAAAGAGAATATGAAAGAAGAACTTAATAGCTTCAGAATAGTACTAACTTATCTCTCAGAGTTGTGTATTGATTTTTCTTGAATTGAATATCAAACATTAAAGTTCGTGCTCTATTTATAAGTACAAAAATTGACACGATTGATTGAAGGATCAATAAACTTTTAAAAATTCAGGTGTGATAAGATAAGGTTGTTCCACGACTGGTCGAAGGACTTGCTCGACCGGTCGAGTGGCCTCCACGACCGGTCAAGTAGAACTCAAATTAGTTGCTGGACTTTGAGTTGATCCCTCAGGATTGGTCGAGCACTGTTCACACGACCGGTCGAGCACTCTACAGGACTAGTCGAGACTTTAACAAAAAATCTCAAAAATAAGTAATAACCTTAGGACTGGTCGAGGATTTCTTGGATTGGTCGAGCCAGTGCTAGAACTAGTCAAACTTAGTTTAGGACTAGTCAAAAAAAAGACTATGCAGTTATAAAATAACCTAGTTAAATTATATATTCAAAATGACCTATCCTATGGTCAATCTAGGGTCATTCATGCCTTATATATGATGTATGAACATTAAAAATTCTTTTGCTAGTTGATGGTCAATCTTTGAAGTTCACAAAGCTTGAAATGATGAAGTTAGAACTCGAGACTTTTGAAGATGGAATATGACTAACATTGAAGATTGAGCTTGAGGTTCAAAGTAAAGAACTTTGTCTTCACTTAGACAAAGCTTTGAAAACTCGAACAATTAAAGCTTGAGAGATTGAATTCACACTCGGTGTTGTACTTGAACATGAACATGTAATCTTGCATTTGAAGTTCTTAAAGTAAAGACCTTTTATCTTGTACATGAGATGCAATGTCTTGAATTTGTAGAAGCGCTGCACAAGACACAAATTCCAATACTTTTTTACACTACAAAATTTGACAATAGTATGAGCTGAAAAACATAGTACTTACAATCTCCCCTTGTCAAATTTCTGACAAAACACACTTCTTTCAAAATAAACATAATATGCATAGTAAATAATCATGCATCAATTATCAAAATAAACCAGTTATAACCTAGTTAAAGAATCATGCACCAGTTATAAATAAGTCAAAACACTTCGCATCTACTCCCCCAACAATACTCCCCCTTACAAAAACCCTTACAAAATAATGGATGGCTACCTATTCACAATACCTATCCACAATCCATCCACAATCCACATGCCACGTATCATAAGCATGATAAAATTCTCCCCCTTTTTGTGGCAATATGACAAAGGAAAGAACTAATAAATAATAGTGGAAGTAGAAAAATAAGGAAGAAAAAGAAGAGGAATGGGGAATAAATGAATAAGATAGTCAAGATAGTAAATCCGTAAATAAACATTGTTCAAGCATAATCAAACATGTTCAACCACATAAAATAAAAGAAGTCCAAGTATCATAAACGTTATTATAAACTAAATAAGCAAATACTAATCAAAACCTGTTGAAGGAGCAGGTATAGAAGGATCAAGTTTATGAAGTCCCTTATTAAGGCGCCTAAGATACTTGCGCATATATTTGAATTGCAAATCAGGGGACACATTCATATTTTCTACCTTCTCCTCAAGTAAGCGTAACCACGCATCAAAGTCAGATGACTAATAATCAGGATCATCTGCTGAATCAGATTCGATCTCATCAAAAATATCATACATATTGATGTCATCTGGAGATAAATCACCTTCTTCTTCATATGCGACATTAGTTCCACCAGCACCCACATTGACTTGACTAGGGGCCAACCTCAAATTTATCTTATTAATAGTGGAGTTATTGAATGGTAGGTGGTGAATGGGAACTTCTCTTACAAGCATAGCCACTAAACTATATATGGCCAACACAATCATAAGATACGCAAAGGGAATGTCACTGTGTCCTGGATGGAGACGGAACTGAATGATGCAATGACAAATCAAGGAAGGAAGACAAACAGATGAACCAAAGATGATTGAATGTAGAATATGACCATGAACGTAGTGAGTTCGATTTTGTTACCAGAATGAGGATAGACATTCGAAACGAATATCCTATGAAGTATTTTGTATCTGGGTAACAAATACTTTGAGGCAAGCACATTTCTAGCAGTATTCCATTCCGCATCTATATTGCATAAATCTCTAGTAAGCATATGTTTCTCAGTTTCAGATGGTTTTTCTACTAGAGTGCTAATGGAAATACCTTCATCATTGACAGGTAAATCCATTAGTCCAGAAATAAGATGGCGATCCACATTGACTAGACCTTCTCTAGTTGCAATAGTAAATGTTAGATTTTTAGTGAAAAAATCAGTAATGCAAGCATACATAGCTTGCACATTAGAGTGGTATGCCAGCCCACCCTAATGCAGTATGTTATCCCATTCTATAGACTAAAGAAGAGGAAGGATATCAAATGGAGCTAGATGATCAACATTAACAGGTCGTTTAATTATAACTTTGCGCAACCTAATATCCCGTACATAAAAGGGATCATCCTCGGGTCACCGAAGGTGACGCGCTGTTATAGGAGTCAACTAAGAAGTAGAAGGACCACGAGATCCTTTCTTCTTGTTCCTACCTTCCATTTGCACCAAAAATTTCAATAGACAAAGAAATTACAAAAGAAGTAGAGTGGGTTTCCAGTAGATCAGATTTTGGAGTAGAAAATCTCAAAAATAACTATGAATCAAGAAATAAATCACACCAAAGATGAAAAGGGAGTGCAAAGATGTTAATTATACTAGAAAAATGAAAACAAAACAGTAACCTAGAAGGAATAGAAGATGAGTTCGACCGGTCAACCTAGGAGCCGTTGGGGAAGACACCAAAAATGCTGAAAAGGGAATTTTTCCCCCAAATAAAGCATCAAACCCACGCTACATGGCTGGTGGAGTACATGCTCAACCTGTCGTGCCACGACTGGTATTGTATGTACTCGACTAGTTGTGCACAGTCCAAAGCATACAATTTTTATAAAATTTAAAATTTTAAACATTTAGAAAAATAAATATATACATTATGATACAGAAATGCATGAATAATCAATTCAAATTGCACATACCAAGATCAAATTTTAATTTAACAAACCTGCTTTTCTCAATCAATTTTGTAAATATGTCAGCAAGTTGAGTCTCGATCGGAATATATTCTAAAGAAATTGTCTTTTCTTCCACTAATTCACCCATGTAATGATATCTAATGTCAATATTCTTGGTTCGTGAATGCTAGATTGGATTTTTAAATATATTAATTGCACTGGAATTATCACAGTATAAAACCATAGTATCTTGTACAATTCTCTAATCGCTTAACATTTTTTTCATCCACACAAGATGAGTACATGCATTACTTGTCATAATGTATTTAGCCTTAGCAGTTGAGAGTGATACGAAACTTTATTTCTTACTTTGCCAAGAGACTAAACAGTTCCCTGTATAGAAACAAACACCACTGGTTAATTTTTGATCATCAATGTTACCAACCCAATCAGCATCCGTGTAACCAGCTAATTGCACATTAGTATCATGTGGATACAAGAGATCAAGATTAGCTGAACTAGTGACATATCACATAATCTGCTTAATAACAGTTAAATGTGACACTTTAGGGTCAGATTGATATCTAGCATAAATTCCCATGCTAAATGTAATATCAGGTCTACTTGCAGTTAAATAAAGTAAACTTCTAATCATACTGCGATATAGTTTAGGATCCACACTTGTACCTGTAGAGTCCTTTGAAAGTTTTAATGTAGTACTCATAGGAGTATCGAAAATTTTTTCGAGTCTCAAATCCAAACTTTTTACCTAAGTTGAGAGCATATTTGGTTTGAGCTATAAAGAAATCATCAGGTTGTTGTTTAAGTTGCAACCCTAAAAAATAATTCAATTCCCTAACCATGCTCATTTTGAACTTAGATTTCATAAGGTCTGCAAACTCAACAGTCATGTGAACATAAGTAGATCCATAAATAATATCATCAACATAAATTTACACTAATAAAATGTGATCATTATGTTTCTTTACAAATAATGTCATATCAACTCTTCCCATTATAAAGTTATGACTTATTAAAACTTAGTCAACTTTTCGTACAATGCCCTGGGAGCTTGTTTTAAACCATAATGTGCCTTTTTTAGGTGGTATACATGATCAACATTCTTAGGGTCTTCAAAACCCATTAGTTGTTTAACATACACTTCTTTATGTAAATTGTCATTTAAAAAAGTATCATTTACATCCATTTTGTATATTTTGAACTTTCTAAAGCATGTAATGGATATAAATAGTTTGATTGATTCAAGACGAGCTACTGGGGCAAAGGTTTCATCATAATTGATGCCTTCAATTTGAGTGCACCCTTGTACAATCATCCAACCTTGTTTCTAATAATATTACCAAGTTCATCAAACTTATTTTTAAAAATCCATTTAGTTCTAATAATGTGTTTATCTTTAGGTCTATGAACTAAGTACTAAACATCATTTCTAACAAATTGATTGAGCTCTTCTTGCATCGCAACTATCCAGTTTTTGTCAGTAAGAGCTTCTTTTACGTTAGCCGATTCTATCTGAGATGTAAAGCACACATAATTATACATATCTTCTAGTTGTTACGAGCGCGCACACCAGTGAGAGGGTTTTCAAGAATCTGATTAGTTGGATGATCTTTAATAGTCCTTAGTTCAAAGTTATTTGGACTTGATGAAATATTTAGTTTGTCAATTAAAAGAACTTCATCATTTTCTGAACATGAGACAGGTGTGTTTATGTGATCGTCAATAACCACATTAATGGACTCTTGAATTACACCAGTCCTCTTATTAAGAACTCGATACACTCGACTATTTAAAGCATACCCTAAAAATATCCGTTCATCACTTTTGGTGTCAAACTTAACCAGATTTTCTCGGTCACGTAAAATGTAGCACTTACTACCAAAAACTTGAAAGTATTTGACAGTAGGCTTTTTATTAAACCACATTTCATAAGCCATTTTTCAATTTAATTTTTTAGTATAAACATAGTTAATTATATAAAAAGCAGTGTTTACGACTTCGGCCCAAAGATTTTTAGGGAGCTTCATACTATTTAACATTACATTTGTCATTTCTTGAAGCACTCTATTTTATCTTTCTACTATATCATTTTGTTGTGGTGTTTTGGGCATAGAGAATTCATGTGATATTCTATGATCACTGCAAAACTTCTCAAAACTACTAGTCTCAAATTTTGATCCATGATCACTACGGATCTTACAGACTTGAGATACTTTTTTCCGTTTGGATACGTTTAATTATCCTTTTTATTTCATCGAGATTTTCTGATTTGTCCCTTAAGAAGAGTACCCACATATATCTGGTAAAGTCATCAATAATTATCAATATATACTTCTTGCCACCTCGACTCTCCATTCTGGTTGGTCCAATAAGATCCATGTAGAGAAGTTCAGGCTGTTTAGATGTGGCATTGGAGTTTACCTTTTTGTGAGTACTCCTGATTTTTTTTGCCAATCTAACATTTGCCACATATCATATCAATTTTCTGTATTTTGGATAAGCCTCTTATCAACTCTCTTTTTCTCAATCTATATAATTCACGGTAGTGTAAATGTCCAAGGCGTTTATGTCATAACTTGGTCTCATCGGTATGGACCATGTAGCACGATAGATTAGATTAGCTTGAATCACTTATAATGTAGTAGTTTTCAGAAGTTCTGTGAGTAGTCAATATTACAAAGCATTTTTATTTAAAATTTTGCACCTTAGGTTAGTAAATTTCATATTATGATTATTATTGCATATTTGAGAGATGCTTAATAAGTTGTGTTTTAACCCTTCTACATATAACACATTCTCAAATAGAGGGAGGTTAAAGAGTTGAACCATACCTTGGCAAACATTCCTGCAGTTGCTACCATCACTAAATGTGACTAAACCATCAGTCATATATTTAAGATGGGTGAACAGACCTTTATTGCCTGTCATGTGTCTAGAGCATCAAATGTCTGGTACCACTTTGAATGGCTTGAAGCTTTGAAAGCAATGTGGGCAACCAAGCGAGTAACCTTTGGAACCCATTTCATTAAAGTCTTGGGTTTAGGAGTATAGTTGGGCTTCTTATGTTTGTAGTTGATATAAAACTAACCCATTGAGTTAAATTTAAAGAGCTCCTTAAGTAAATTAACAATTTTCATAGCTAAAGGATTATGATTCTAATTTTTATAGTTGATATGGTTTCTTTTAGGTTTGAAGGTTTGAAAAGTATTAACATTTTTGAATAGTTTTGATTCATACTTTTCCCTTTTGAGTTTGAAGACTTTCCTTTTACAAATTTGGGTGGAGTATTCTTAAGTTTAGGAAGAATACTTTTGTCGTAGCCGAATCCAGATCGATCGCCATATTTTTTAGATTCGGATAAAAGTTTTTCTAACTTAGGATCACCTTGGGCATATCTCCAAGTGTCTTTTAAACTCAAAAGTGAAGAGACTTCAAGTTTTAGTTTTTGATTTTCAAATTTCAAGCTTTCAACTTGGGAGGTTTTGAAATCTAAGTTGCACTTTATTTTTTCAAAACTATCTGAAATGTGAGATTTTTCTAAAACAAGATTATTAAATTTTTCTTTAAGTTTTGAAAACTTTTCTTTCTGAAGTTTTAGTTTTACAATAATTTTACAACTTTCCCTGTATAGGGCATTATAAGAATCTTGAAGATCTTCTTCATTTTCATGATCACTATTCAGATTTTCTTCACTAGTTGAATCATCATGATCTGAAAAAGTGAACTTGGTTAGAGTCATAAGGGCTTTGACTTCATTACTCGACTCAGTTTCAAAATCTTCTGACTGAGAAGAGGCTTCAGAGCTGGAAGAGTCATCCCAAGTAGTAACATTCCTTTCCTTTTAGGTTTATCTTTTTTAGGACACTTGTTCGCTAAATGCTCATATTCATCATAGTTGTAACATTGACTGTCTTTTAAAGATTTTAAGGTTTTAGATTTAGATCTTTTCTTTTCATTAGGTTTTTAAAAATCAACCCTCTTTTTACATTTGAAAATCTTAAAAAACTTTTTATCTAAAAGGGTCATATCATCTTTAGAATTTTCTAAATCAGAATTACTACAATTTTATTGAGAAATAATTATAGAAGATTTAAGAGTGACGGATTTACCTTTAGGAGCTTTGAAGTTTAACTCATAGGTCTGTAATGAGCCAACTAATTTTTATACCCTCACATTATCAGTATCACGAAGTTCCTAGATCGCAATCACCTTTGAATTGAACCGTTTAGGTAATGAGCATAGTATTTTTACACAAACTTTACTTTCTGGGATTCTATCACCAAGACCCCACATAGAGTTCACAATGTCATTCAATCTTGTATAGAAGTCTATAAAGGTTTCACTTTCTTCCATACGTATTTCTTCAAATTTAGTTGTGAGGATTTGGACTTTAGATTTCTTGACAATTTTTATTCCCTCATATGTCATTTTCAAAATATCCTAGGCTTGCTTTGCAGTATCACAAGATATAATTCTCTTGAATTCATTCGGTGATAGTGCACAAGTGATTGCATTTAGAGCCTTTGCATTGGCACTACTCTCACTTTTCAAAAGAGTGGTAAAAGAAAAATAAGGTGTGATGTTCATAAATCTGGATCCATCAATACCAGTAACTTCAGTGGTAAGAGGGGTCCAATTAGTCACTGTGGCTTGCCACAGACTCTTATCCATGAATTTTAAGAAAATTCTCATCCTGGCTTTCCAATAGGCATAATTAGAGCCATCAAATGGTGGAGGCATAGTGACTGAAAGGCTATCAAAATTTGACATATTAAATAGCTCAGATCGATTAGTTGAGGAAATTATTCTAAAAGAAATAATAATTAAAAATGAGCTAATAGGCTTTGATACCAATTGAAAAGGCCGAGCTATGAGTCCTAGAGGAGGGGGGGAGGGGGTGAATAGGACTATGCCAAATTAAAAAATTAACAGTAGAATTTAAACAAATATAAATAAAAGATAGAAATTAAATAATCCACAATACAGAAATGTAAAACAACCTTAAGTGTACAAGTATTGAGAGGTTGATACAGATGTTGTTCTAAGGACAACTTTACACCAAAAACCAATGGTTTATGGTAGGACAACCTGATTCCTAAAATGGTTTGTGTATCAAAAACTCAAACTGATATAGAGAAATAAAGAAATAAATAGCAAAGGAAAAAACTAAGCTATTACAACATTCCCACACTTGCATAAAAGAAATTACAACATTCTCCACAAATGCATAAAGGAAAATTACAACATCTATAGAATGAAATATTCAATCAATCACCACAAGACCAGAAATTATAGTTGTTCATTTGTGTGTACACCAACTATTTAGAAAAATAGCCACACAACTACTCCACTCCTAATATCCTCACACAGTGGATATTAGCGTTCACTATGAAAATAATTTTTTCGAGGTTCACTTAAAACCCTCAAAATTATGTCTTTCAAGTGGGCTTATACAATTCAAAAACCCCGCACTTTGAGTTTTTTGGATCTCCTCAGACAAACCAAAAGAAAAAGATTTTTCTGGTACAATCTCAATGAAACCAAAAGAATGAATTTACAAAACAGTAAAATACTTATTTGGATAATCTCCTTTGATGTAGCTCGAAAGAACCAATTCGGAGTAAAAGTTCCATGTAGAAGTTCAATGTCTACACTCACTTATGAAATGGTTCTAGGTTCTATATTAATTTTTGATTAAATCACCTTAAGCTAGCTTGATTTGCTTTTAATTCTAAGAAATGGGAATACTTCAATCCCTCTTTCAAATAAAATTGGAATGCAAAAAATTCAATTGAAGAGAATATGAAATAAGAACTAAATAACTTAAGAATATCATTAACATCTCTCTCAGAATGGTGTATTGATTTTGCTTGAATTGAATATCAAACTCTGAATATCGTGCCCTATTTATAATTGCATAAATCGTACTCTCGACTGGTCCTGAGGTTGGCACGACTGGTCGAAGGATTAACAAAGTTTTAAAATTTTGGGCGCGATAAGATAAGGCCGTTCCACGACTAGTCGAAGGACCTGCTCGACCGGTTGAGTGTCCTCCACAACCGGTCGAGTGGAACTCAAATTAGTTGCTGGACTTTGAGTCAAGCCTACAAGACTGGTCGAGCATTTTTCACATGACTAGTCGAGCTCTCTCCAGGACTGGTTGAGGCTTTAACAAGAAATCTCAAAAATAGGTAATAACCTTAAGACTGGTCGAGGATTTCTTGGACTGATCGAGCCAGTGCTAAGACTAGTCGAAAAATATACTATGGACTTATAAAATGACCCAATTAAATTATGTATTCAAAATGACCTATCCTATGGTCTATCTAGGATCATTCATACCTTATACATGATGTATGAACATTGAAACTTCTTTTGCTAGTTGATAGTTAATCTTTGAAGTTCACGAAGCTTGAAATGATGAAGCTTGAACTTGAGACTTTTAACGAGTGAATATGACTAACATTGAAGCTTGAGCTTGAGGTTCAAAGTAAAGAACTTTGTCTTGACTTAGACGAAGCTTTGAAAACTTGAACTATTGAAGCTGGAGAGATTGAATTCACACTTAATGTTGTACTTGAACATGAACATGTAATCTTGCATTTAAAGTTCTCAAAGTAAAGACCTTTGATCTTGTACATGAGATACAATTTCTTGAATTTGTAGAAGTGTTACACAAGCCATAGATTTCAAGAGATTTTGGCACTACAAAATGTAACAATAATAGGAGCTAGAAAACATAGCACTTATAGTTTGAAGTGCTCATGTCCACAATGGGTTGAGTATCCAAGATGATAAAATCTACCAGATAATAGACTTTTTCAACTCGGACCAACACATCCTCAATTATCCCTCTCGATACATGGACTGAGTGATCGACAAGTTGTAACGTGGTCCAGGTGAGTTTTAATTCACTTAGACCATGTCGCTCGTACACTAAGTACAAGATCAGATTCATGCTCGCTTTTAAGTCAAGAAGTGGGTGCTCAATCCGATAGTTCCCAATTATGCAAGCGATGGTTAGGCTACTAGGATCTTTGTACGTTTGTGGTACATCTTTCTTTAGGATGGCACTCACTTTTTTAGTTAATTTTTTTTTCTTTTAGATACTTTACTGTCTTTTGGTCGTACACAAGCCTTTTAGAAATTTATCATATTAAGGTATTTGCTTAATGGTATATAGTAGAGGAATATTGACCTTCACTTTCTTAAGCACCTCTAGAATGTCCTGAGAGTTAAAGAGAAATTTTGGTGC
Source organism: Magnolia kwangsiensis (assembly GCA_037074715.1). Lineage (NCBI taxonomy): Eukaryota > Viridiplantae > Streptophyta > Magnoliopsida > Magnoliales > Magnoliaceae > Magnolia > Magnolia kwangsiensis. Next base: position 57,128,958 of record CM073578.1, read on the forward strand.
TATCAATCATTGGAGAAACGGGGCAATTGACTTGCCTTAAAGTTCTAGTCCTAATTCTTGTGGAGCAGTGTTAGGTTTATCATTGTTGTCCACTTCTGGGTCCTTAGCCCTAAGCAGAATGGATTTATCAATGGTCTTCCCACTCCTAAGAGTGGTGATAGATTTAGCTTGGTCCATTCGATTTGAAGAGCTAGGGTCGCTAACTTCATATTGTTGTTTTGGATTGGAAAGAGGTTGAGGTAGAAGAGTCCCCTTATTTCCAACCGTATTCCTTGTGTCAAGCCCTTGTATGGCCTTTATAAGGTCTTGGAATGCTTGTAACATCCCCTGATTGAAAAACTCTTAATTTTGAAGATGCTTTAGAACCGAATTGTAAGACCCTGTCCATTTCGTACCATTTTCTATGCCTATGTGCGAGACGATCATCGCCCTTTGCTAGACCTGAACTAGTCATGCATAGTCCACACCCGACTGACCAAAACCCTAAGGCCTCGAAACTTATTTCATATCGACTGCCCATTGCCGCGATCGCGAAAGTACCACCCGTGCATCTGTAGGATGCTCCATTACTGAGATACACCGTGAATAATCATTAGTGTACCATGTGCACATGACACCATGTATTCCAATCCATAGATGTGCACAACATGCACACGTGCACCATGCCACACATGAGTGAGAGAATCTCTACCCGTGTGTGTGATGTCACACACCCATACCATCCCTCTCTCATGTGTGTCGAAAGTCAACCCCTCTCCATGCAACACCTTATGCATGATGTCATCATGCCATGCCACCCCATGTCCCTTTAATACACCAGTATTCACATCCACATATACATCCCACAAATGAATAATAAAAGATATGAAATATAAACGATTCAACCACGAGACACAAGGGACTATAGTAGTTCGCCTGTGTGTTCACCAACTGTTTAATAACAGCTACACAGAATGCTACTCCACTCCTAATATCCTCACACAGGGGATATTAGCGTTCATTATCAAGTTAGGTTTTTACAAGTTCACCCAAAACCTTACAATTGTGTCCTTCTATGTGGGCTTACACAAATAAAAAAAAAAACCACTTCTGAGTTTTCCTAGCTCTCCTCAGATAACCAATATAATGAGATTTTTTTGGCAAATCCCAAACAAAACCAAAAACAAAAAGGAATTTATAATAAAATGTAAAATACCTGAATATCTCCTTCATTGTAGCGGCCCAAAAGAACCAAGTCAGAGTAGATGATTGAATGTCTAAGTTCAGTGTCCAAACTCACATTACAATGGTTCTAGTTCTAATTGATTTTAAATTAAATCAAATTGGGCGTAGCTCTATTTGATTTTAATTCCAAGAAGAAGGAATACAACAATTCCTCTTTTCAAATTAGATTAAAATTCAGGAACAAAATCAAATAATAAAAGCTAACAAAAGAGAATAGAAATTATACGCAATGTAGCTTAAAATGAACACTAACTTATCTCAGAGTGGAGCTTGAATATACTTGAATTACTTATCAAACCTCTGAAATTCGTGTTCAATTTATAGATGAGCAAATCACGTCTTTGATTGGCCTTAAGACCCCTATGACTAGTCTTAGAACTAATAGAAATTTGAAATTTCAAGCGGGATAAGATAAAACGATTTTACGACCGGTCATGGGTACCCTACCAATGGTCGTAGGTCACCTTCGATCGGTCGTAGGTTCCACACGACTGGTAGTAGACCTATGAATTTCATTGTTGGACTTTAAGACGAAGGTCTACGATTGGTCGAAGAACTAATCGACACTGTTCCTACGACTGGTCAAACAGTCACCAGGATTGGTCGTAGAGTAACCAAAAAATTCTAAAAATTCTCAACAACTTATGACTGGTCATGGAATTTCTTGGACTGGTCGAACCAGTGCTAGGACTAGTCGAACAATGTCCAGTACTAGTCTTAGAACAGATCAAATTTACATATAAAACATATATGGATTATGTATCCAAAATCTCCTACTCTAAAGGTCAACCTAAGGTCAGTCTCACCTCAATACTGAAGCAAGGACATTGAAACTTGAAGACAAGTGACCTTTGAGTATAACAAAGCCTGAGATCTTTGAACTTGAACTTGAACACTTCTGAGATCTTGAAAACTTATTGAACTTGAACACTTTTAAGATCTTGAAAGCTTCTTGGACTTGAACACTTCTGAGATCTTGAAAGCTTCTTGAATCACAAATACAAGCTTCAAAATAGTGTCTTTGCCACCACAAATTTGACAATAACAAGGGGCTATAAACTATAGCACTTACAATCTCCCCCTTTGTCAAATTCATGACAAAACACATAACCAAGATATGACACCGAATATATTATTAAAGAATCATACACCAGTTGATATTAACTAGCACACATTCATGTACCTGCAAGCCAAGCTTTAACCAACATACAATCTATACTCATACACTCATGCTCATACAGTTTATCTAAAAGGGCCTAGCTATATGACCTAGAGGGGGGGGGGGGGGGGGGTGAATAGGGTAATGCCAAATAAAACTTAAAATAGCGGAATAATAAAAGAAATAAAGCACGATGCCGAATTAAAAGTAATCTCAATAACCTAGAATTAAGAGAATGATACTATATCAGTTATAAGGACAACCTTACACCAAAAACCAAAGGTTTAAGGTAGGACAACCTTATTTCTAGAATGGCCTTTGTATCACAAACTAATGACAAATAAAAAGCAAAGAAATCAAAATAACTTGCAGAAATAAATCCTAAGTTATTACAACATTCCCACACTTGCTTGAAATAAAATGATTACAACATTCATCCACAAATTCAATCCACAAAACTGAATGAATAAAGGAATGAAAGAATAAAGCACATCCACAACACAACGATATATAGTGGTTCTCCTGTGTGTACACCAACTGTTATCCAACAGCCACACAGAATGCTACTCCACTCCTAATATCCTCACACAGGGGATATTAGCATGCACTATCAAAATAGGTTTCACAGGTTTACCTAAAACCTTCACAATTGTGTCTTTTTATCTCGGGCTAACACAATCCAAAAACTCACACAATCTGAGTTTTCTGGCTCTCCTCAGATAACCAAAACAATGAGATTTTTCTGACAAATCTCAAACAAAACCAAAGAATGTAAATTACACAAATGTAAAATACCCGAATCCCCTTTTGAAGTAGCCCAGTAGAACCAATCGGAGTTAAAGTTTGATTCAACATTCAAAGTCCAATACTCACTTTAAGAATGGTTCTAATTCTAATTGATTTTAAATCAAAAGGGCTAGTTCTATTTGATTTTGAATCCAAGAAGAAGGAATATCAGAAATTTCCCTTTTCAAATAAGATTGGAATGTAGATCAAAATCAAATAATAAACAAGCTAGCAAAAGGAATATTAAATGAGTATAAAGTAGCTTAAAAATAAACACGAACTTATATCAGAGTATAGCCTAAAGATTGCTTGAATTGAGTTGAATTGAATTAAAAAACTCTGAAGTTCGTGCTCTATTTATAGCCTAAAAAATCCCATCTACGACTGGTCTTAGGATCCTAGAACTGGTAGTAGCTTCAAAGATTTTTAAAGATTTCTGCGGGATAAGGATTAGCTATTCCACGACTGGTCCTGGGTAGCCTACGACCGGTCGTGGGCCACCTACGACTGGTCATAGGACCCCCAGATTAGTTGCTGGAGTTTGAGTCATAGGGCTAAGACCGGTCGAAGGACAAGTCGTACAGCTCACAGGACTGGTCGAAGGATGTCCAGGACTGGTCGTAAGACAATCAGAAAAATCTGAAAATCTTCAACAACCTATGACTGATCCTGAAAAACTTAAGACTGGTCGTAACAGAGCTAGGGCTGGTCTTGACGTCCCTAAGACTGGTCTTAGAACAACCCAAACAAGCATATTAAAATATACAAATTATGTATCCAGAATGACCTATAGTAAAGCCCATTATAAGGTTAATCTAAGGTCAAATAAACCTTAAAAGTGAGATAGACATTGATAGTCTGTACACTCAGATGACCCTTAAGAGAAGCTTGAGAATTTATGAATCTTGTTGTAGGCCTTCTCGAGCTTGATCCTTTCTTGAGTTGACAAAGTCTTCTTCTATACTTGTACTCGTTTGAATCTTGAACATGCATACTTGGAGACTACTATTCTTGAATTCTTCATCCATGACTTGAAACTTTCTTCATTTAAGTTCTTGTCTTGAAATACGATGTCTTGAAGCAATGAATAGTCTCAAACATGAAACACAAGATATACAAGACATAGATATAGGTTTGGGCAGCACAAAATTTGACAACCAAAGAGATATGAAATCATAGCACTTACAATCTCCCCCTTTGTCAAATTTGTGACAAAACACATATCATACAGATAAGAGCAACATCATACAAATTACTCTATTCCCCCTGAGAGATACGAGTACTGTTCATGTAAACAATAAATACGAGTACTGCTCATGTAAACAATAAACAACATGTAAACATCAAGACTCCATATTCTCAATCCACATATCCTTCTCAATCAATCAATCCAAACAAATTAATCCCCCTTTCCATACTACTCCCCTTTACCATATTACTCCCCCCTTTTGTCACAAAATGACAAGGAAAAGGCATAATAGGAAAGTCACAACAACATAGAGAATAATAAAAAGCAGATAATGAGAAAGAAATATAGAAGGACATAGCATATTTCAAGTTAATACAATATCCAAAATAAAAGATAAATATAAACCAGAATCATCAAGCCATAACTAAGTTAATACAATATCCAAAATAAATGATAAGATAATGTTATACAATCTAAAAGATAATTCACCTAATCAGATCTAGAGGAGGGAGCAGGGATAGTGGGATCAATCTGGTGTAAGCCCCTATTAATGCGATGAAGATATTTTCGCACATATTTAAACTGTATATCGTGGGCTACACTCGTGTTATCAACCTTCTCCTCCAATGCACGAAGGCATGCATCATAATTAGATGGATCGAAATCAGGATCATTTGGCGAATCAGTTTCTATCTCATCAAATAATTCATCCATATTAACATATTGTTGAGGAAGATCGCCAGCGTCCCCTTCATTTCCGGCTTCACCACCATCACCACCAACATCACCTTCATCAACTTGACCAGGAAGAAAATCCAACTTCATCTTATTAAGATTGGAATTGTTGAAAATAAGATGATGAATGGGTGCCTCATTAATAGGTGTATCGACAAGCATGTGAGTGGCTACCACAGTTATATGATAACTAAATGGAATATCACTATGACCCGGATGGAGACGAAACTGTATGATAAAATGACAGATCAATGAAGGAAGGTAACCTTGGTACCAGAAGTAATAGAATGCAACACACGAACCATGAAAGAAGTCAACTCGATTTTATTACCAGACCGAGGATACATATTTGAAATGAAAAAATGATGTAACACTCTGTATCTAGGTAATAGATACTTTGAAGGGAGCGCATTCCCTTTGTGTGTCCATTGCGCATTAATTTTGCATAAGTCTCTTGTTCACATGCATTTTTTCGATTCAGATGGTTTGACGTATATAGTATGAATCGGAATATGTTCATCATTAACGGATATATCTATAATACCCGATATTAAATGATGGTCTACTTCAAATTTTTCTTCTTTAGTATCAATTGAAAAAGTTAAGTTGTCAAGGGAGAATTCTAAGATACATGCAACCATTGATTGTGCAATAGACTGGTATGCAGGTCCACCCCAAAGAAAAATGTTAGCCCAGCCAATAGATTTAAGGAGTGGGACAATACCATATGGAGCAATATGATTGAGATCAGTGTTATGCTCAATGATAACATTATGAACACGCAAATCCCGTACATCTTGAGGATCATCTTCGGGTGACTGAAGGTACCGTTTTGTTATCGGTGTAGATCTAGATGAGGATGGACCACGAGATTTTTTCTTCTTCCCTCTAGCATCCATCTTCAACAAGATATACTAAGAGCAAGAGAAATGCACAAAAAGAAGGATGAGTTTTCTCTAGATCAGCAATTTGAGAAGAAACCTTTGAAAAACTAAAAAGAAGATGAAACCAAGCTACACAATGATCAAATCAAAGCATAGACAACATTAAACTTTAAGAAAAATGAAGAAATAGGTCTAACCTTAAAGAAATACAAGAAATCCTATGACTGGTCGAGCCACGACTCGTCGTAGGTCGAAGTGGAAATGAAGAAGAAAGAGATTTTCCCCAAATTATATCATGTTCACGAGCTCCACGACCAGTCGAGTGTGGTGCACGACCGGTCGTACCACGACTGGTCGTGTACAGCTACGACCGGTCGAGTATCGACTAAAAATACATTTTTAATGTAAAAAATTAAAATTTCAACACATAATAACAAATATAATATACTATGATACATGCAAGTAAGAATACTCAATGTAAAATGCACATACCAAGATCAAATTTTAATTTATTAAACCTGCTTTTGTCGAGCGGTTTAGTAAATATATCAGCAAGTTGAGTTTCGGTTGGTATATATTCCAATGAAATAACTTTTTCTTCAACCAACTCATGAATGTAATGATACCTAATGTCAATGTTCTTAGTACGTGAATGCTAGATTGGATTTTTGAAAATATTTATAGCACCGGAATTATCACAATGTAAGATCATTGAATCTTGATTAATTTCATAATCGCTTAGCATGCGTTTCATCCAAAATAGTTGAGTACATGCATATCCAGCTGCAATATAATCAGCCTCAGTAGTGGAGAGCGATATTGAGCTTTGCTTCTTGCTGAACCAAGAAACTAAGCAATTTCCAATGTAAAAATAACCACCACTGGTTGATTTTCTATTAACGATATTACCGGCCCAATCAGCATCTGAGTACCCGGCTAATTAAACACTAGTATCAAAAGGATACCAAAGACCCAGATTTATAGTACTTGCGACATATTTAATAATCCGTTTAAAAGCAGTAAGATGTGATTCCTTAGGATTAGACTGATATCTTGCACAAATACCAATACTTAACGCGATATCAGGTCTACTAGCATTTAGATACAACAAACTACTAATCATACTACGATATAGTTTAGGATCTATATCTTTACCTGTAGAGTCTTTTGAGAGTCTTAACGTTGTACTCATAGGAGTATCAAAGTTCTTACCATTCTCAAATCCAAACCTTTTAACCAAGTTTGAAGCATATTTGGTCTGGAAAATGAAAATTCCATCAGGTTGTTGTTTTTCTTGCAACCCTAGGAAATAGTTTAGTTCTCTAACCATGCTCATTTCGAACCTTGATTTCATTAACTTTGCAAAATCAATAGACATGTTAGAGCAAGTTGATCCATAAATAATATCATCAACATAAATTTGAATCATCAAAATATCATTGTTATGTTTCTTAACAAAGAGCGTCTTATCAACACTTCCTACTTGAAAGCTATGACTAAATAAGAATTTAGTCAATTTCTCATACCATGCCCTGAGCTCTTGTTTTAGACCATAAAGAGTTTTTTTGAGACGAAATACATGGTTAGATAACTTGGGATCTTCAAACCCTGAAGGTTGTTCAACATACACCTCTTCATGTAAATCGCCATTCAAGAAGGCACTCTTTACATCCATCTGATAAATCTTAAAATTTCTAAAGCATGCGATGGAAATAAAAAGTCAGATTGATTCAAGGCGATCGACTGGAGCAAAGGTTTCATCGTAATTGATGCCTTTAATCTGAGTGTACCCTTGTACAACCAGTCTAGCCTTATTTCGTATTATATTTCCAAGTTCATCAGACTTATTTTTAAAGATCCATTTTGTTCCAATAATGTGTTTATCTTTAGGTCTAGGAACAAGATACCAGACATCATTACGAACAAATTGATTAAGTTCATCCTGCATAGCAACAATCCAATTTTCGTCAGAAAGTGCTTCTTTTACATTGACCGATTCTATTTGGGATGTAAAACAAACATAATTACATATGTTCTCAAGTTGTTTGCGATTATGAACTCCAGTGAGAGGATTTTCAAGTATTTGATTGGTTGGATGATCTTTAACAGTCCTTGGTTCAGACTCTTTTTGACTTGATGAGGTATCTTGATTATCGATAATAAGAGCTTCATCATCATCTGAACTCTGAGCTGGTGTATTCAAATGATCATCAATGTCTAAGTTCATCAAAAACCCGAAAGTATTTGACAGTAGGTTTCTTTTCAAACCATAATTCATAAGCAGTCTTATTATCAGATTTACTAGTATAAACCCGATTAATAATAGAACATGCGGCATTAACTGCTTCAGCCTAAAGATTTATAGAGAGCTTCATGCTATTAAACATAAAATTATCCATATCATGAAGCACTCTATTTTTTCTTTCAACTATACCATTTTGTTACCGTGTTTTGGGCGCAGAGAATTCATGCATATTCCCTGATCGCTACAGAATTTTTCAAAACTATTATTTTCGAATTTGGATCCATGATCACTATGGATCTTACTAACATGAGAACCTTTCTCATTTTGGATTCGTTTAATGACCTTTTTCACTTCATCCAAGGTTTCAGTTTTATCTTTTAAGAAAGATACCCAAGTGAATCTGGTATAGTCATCTACGATAACCAAGATGTATTTTTTGCCTCCTTGACTCTCCGATCTTGTTGGTCCAATAAGATCCTTGTGGAGAAGCTCGAGTGGTCTAGATGTGGTATTGGAGTTCACTTTCTTGTGAGAGCTCCTAGTCTGTTTGCCCAACTGGTATTCACCACATATTTTGTCTACTCTTTGCAATTTGGGTAGACCTCTAATTAGTTCTCTTTTGCTCAATCTAAATAAGTTCCAATAGTGTACATGTCCAAGGCGTTTATGCCATGATTCAGTCTCATCGGTATGGACCATGTAACATGATTGAGTAGATGAGCTTGCATCACTAACGATGTAGCAGTTTTCAGATGTTTTGCGACCAGTTAATATAACAGAACCCTTTTTATTAAGTATCTCACAACCTTGATTAGAAAACTTCACACTATGGTTGTTATCGCATATCTGAGAAATGCTTAGTAGGTTGTGTTTCAAGCCCTCAACATATAAAATATTCTTAAATAAGGGATGGTTATAAAGCTGAACCGTACCTTGGCCAATGATCTTGCAATTGCTTCCATCACCAAATGTGACTGACCCGTCTGTCATATCTTTTAGATCGGTGAATAAAGCCTTGTCTCCTGCCATATGCCTGGAGTAACAACTATCTAGGTACCACTTTGAATGACTTGTAACTTTGAAAGCAGTGTGGACAACCAAGCAAACAACTTCAGGAACCCATTTCAGAATGTTTTGGGTTTAGGAGTATAGATGGTCTTTTTATGTCTGTTGTTATAGGAGAGACCTATAGAGTTAGACTTTAATAACTCCTTAAGTAGATTAATTATTTTTTCAGCCAATGAATTTTGATTTTGAAAATCAAAGTTGACATAGCTACCTTTAGGTTTTTGAAAAGTCCTTGAATTTTTGTAAAAACCTTGATAAGTATTCTTTTCTTTTGAGATTGAAGACTCTCCCTTTACAAATTTAGGAGCAATGTTCTTTTATTTAGGAGATGTATTCTTATCATAGCCTAACCCGAATCGATCGCCACATTTTCTTGATTTGGACAATAATTTTTCCAATTTAGGATCACATTGGGCATATCTCCATGTGTCTTTCAAACTCAGAAGAGAAGTTACCTCATTTTTGAGTTTCTCATTTTCGGATCTCAAATCTTCAATTTTAGAGGTTTTGAAATCTAAATCACATTTGGTCTTTTCAAAAGAATCAGAAATATGAGACTTTTCTAAAATGAGAGACTCATAATCTTCCTTAAGCTTAGAAAATTTTTCTTTTTGTAATTTAAGCTTGACAGCAATTTTACAACTCTCCTTATAAAGGGCATTATAAGCATCTTGAAGATCATCTTCATTATCGCAATCACTATTCAGATTTTCTTCACTAGATATATCATCATTATCTGAAAAAGTGATCTTGGCTAGAGTCATAAGGGCTTTAACATCATCGCCCAACTCGGTTTCAGAATCTTCTGATTTAGAAGAGGATTCAGAATTAGATGATTCATCCCAAGTAACCATCATGCTTTTCCTTTTTGATTTGTCCTTTTTAAGACATTTGTTAGCTAAGTGCCCATACTCTTGACAGTTGTAACGTTGACTATCTTTCAAAGATTTTCGAGCTCTAGGTTTAGATCGTCTCTTATCATTTAACTTTTGAAAATCAACTTTTTTCTTGCTTTTGAAAATTTTGTAAAACCTTTTTACTAAAAGCGCCATATCGTCTTCAGAATTTTCTAAGTCCAAAGTGCTTTCTTGTGAAACATTTGATGATTTGAGAGCAATTGATTTTAGGAGATTTAAAGGACAACTCATAGGTTTGTAGTGAACCAACTAGTTTCTCAACCCTCATGTTATCCATATCACGAAGTTCTTGAATTGCGGTCACTTTAGAATTGAACCGTTCAGGAAGTGAGCGTAGTATCTTTGCGCAGACTTTACTTTCTGGGATTCTATCACCAAGACCCCACATAGAGTTCACAATGTCATTCAATTTAGTGTGGAAGTCCATAAATATCTCATTCTCCTCCATATGAATTTCTTCAAATTTAGTTGTGAGGAGTTGGACTTTAGATTTCTTGACAATTGATGTACTCTCGTGTGTCATTTCTAATACATCCCATGCTTGTTTTGCATTTTCACAAGAGATGATTCTTTTGAATTCATCTAGTGATAATGCACAAGTAATTACATTTAGTTCTTTTGTATTGGCACTACTCTCACTTTTCTGAAGTGTGGTCCAAAGAGAATAAGCTATTACTTTCATTGAATTTGAACCATCGTCATTAGTTACTTCAGTGATAGGAGGGTTCCATTCATTCACTGTGGCCAGCCACACACTTTCATCAAAGGATTTGAGGAAGATCCCCATCCTGACTTTCCAATAGGCATAGTTTGTGCCATTAAAGGGTGGTGGCCTAGTGACTGATAGGCTATCAAAAATTAACATCTTAATATAGCTTAGATCGTTAGCTCAGGAAATAAATCCAATAAATAAACAATAAGCACGAGCTATTAGGCTCTGATACCACTTGAAAGGGCCTAGCTATATGCCCTAGAGGGGGGGTGAATAGGGCAATGCCAAATAAAAGTTAAAACAACGGAATAATAAAAGAAATAAAGCACAATGCTGAATTAAAAGTAATCTCAATAACCTATAATTAAGAGAATGATACTATATTAGTTCTAAGGACAACCTTACACCAAAAACCAAAGGTTTAGGGTAGGACAACCTTATTTCTAGAACGTCCTTTGTATCACAAACCAATGACAAATAAAAAGCAAGGAAACCAAAATAACTTGCAGAAATAAATCCTAAGTTATTACAACATTCCCACACTTGCTTGAAATAAAATGATTACAACATTCATCCACAAATACAATGCACAAAACTGAATGAATAAAGGAATGAAAGAATAAAGCACATCCACAATACAACGATATATAGTGGTTCTCCTATGTGTACACCAACTGTTATCCAACAGCCACACAGAATGCTACTCCACTCCTAATATCCTCACACAGGGGATATTAGCATGCACTATCAAAATAGGTTTCACAGGTTTACCTAAAACCTTCACAATTGTGTCTTTTTATCTCGGGCTCACAAAATTCAAAACCCCACACAATCTGAGTTTTCTGGCTCTCCTCAGATAACCAAAACAATGAGATTTTTCTGGCAAATCTCAAACAAAACCAAAGAATGTAAATTACACAAATGTAAAATATCCGAATCTCCTTTTGAAGTAGCTCGGTAGAACCAATCGGAGTAAAAGTTTGATTCAACGTTCAAAGTCCAATACTCACTTTAAGAATGGTTCTAAGTCTAATTGATTTTAAATTAAAAGGGCTAGTTCTATTTGATTTTGAATCCAAGAAGAAGGAATATCAGAAATTCCCCTTTTCAAATAAGATTGGAATGTAGATCAAAATCAAATAATAAACAAGTTAGCAAAAGGAATATTAAATGAGCACAAAGTAGCTTAAATACAAACACGAACTTATCTCAGAGTATAACCTAAAGATTGCTTGAATTAAGTTGAATTGAATTGAAAAACTCTGAAGTTTGTGCTCTATTTATAGCCTGAAAAATCTCATCTATGACTAGTCTTAGGATCCTAGGACTGGTAGTAGCTTCAAAGATTTTCAAAGATTTCTGTGGGATAAGGATTAACTGTTCCACGACTGGTCCTGGGTAGCCTACGACCGGTCGTGGGCTACCTACGACTGGTCCTGGGTCACCTATGACTGGTCGTAGGATCCCCAGATTAGTTGATGGAGTTTGAGTCGTAGGGATAAGGTCGGTCGAAGGACAAGTCGTACAGCTCACAGGACTGGTCGAAGATGTCCAGGACTGGTCGTAAGACAACCAGAAAAATCTAAAAATATTCATACAACCTAGGACTGGTCCTGAAAAACTTAAGACTGGTCGTAGCAGAGCTAGGACTAGTCTTGAAGTCCCTAAGACTGGTCTTAGAACAGGCCGAACAAGCATATTAAAATATACAAATTATGTATCCAGAATGACCAACAGTAAAGCCCATCCTAAGGTCAATCTAAGGTCAAACAAACCTTAAAAGTGAGATGGACATTGATAGTCTGTACACTTAGATGACCCTTAAGAGAAGCTTGAGAATTTATGAATCTTGTTGTGGGCCTTCTCAAGCTTGATCCTTTCTTGAGTTGACAAAGTCTTCTTCTATACTTGTATTTGTTTGAATCTTGAACATGCATACTTGGAGACTTCTATTCTTGAATTCTTCATCCATGACTTGAAACTTTCTTCATTTAAGTTCTTGTCTTGAAATACGATGTCTTGAAACAATGAATAGTCTCAAACATGAAACACGAGATATACAAGACATAGATATAGGTTTTGGCACCACAAAATTTGACAACCAAAGGGATATGAAATCATAACACTTACATTATCTCTGTTTATACTCCCCCTGAGTAACATATATCTCAAAAATATGACAAACACCAATCCAGCATTAAATATTATATCATACTCCCCCTTTTTGTCATAATATGATAAAGGAAGCATAAAAACCGATTGGTAAGGAGTAAAAATCAAGGAGATAAAGAAGAGAGTTTTAGAACATAGCATAAGAAATATATATAAAGTGAGAACTGAGCAAAATCAACAATAGGTAAAGTAGCAAATTCAGTCAAGTGACCATAGTAGAAATATAGTTATTACAGACCAGCAAATAGAAAATGAACTAATCTGAACCAGATGAAGGACCAAGGATAGAAGGATCATGTTTATGCATGCCCTTATTCAAGTGTCTAAGATACTTGCGCATATACTTGAATTGAAGATCATGGGCAATAGACATGTTTTTTATCCTAACATTTATATTCCTAACTTTCTCCTCTAATGCACTTAGTCAGGCATTAAAGACAGAAGGCTCATAATCTGTATCATTTGCAAAGTCAGATTCAATTTCTTCAAAAATATCATCCATATTAATATCATCAGGAGGAAAATCACCAGCTTCTTCCTCATGTTCAGCTTCAGTCATATCAACACCATCGCTTTAGCCAGGAAGAAATTCCAGCTTCATCTTATTGATATTAGAGTTGTTAAATATCAGATGATGGATAGGGGCTTCACCAACCGGCATGTCGATTAACATATGGGTGGTCAATACAGTCATCAAATAACCAAAAGGGATATCACTATGACCAGGATGGAGTCGAAACTGAATGATAGAGTGACAAATCAAGGAAGGTAAGCAAATATTAACACCTCTGGCAATAAGAACACGAACCATGAATGCCGTTAACTCAGTTTTATTACCCGAACGAGGATACAAATTTGACACAAAGTGCTATGAAGCACTCTGTATTTGGGTAACAAAAATCTTGAAGGGAGCGCATTTCCTTTATGTGTCCATTGAGCATCCAGATTGTATAAGTCCTTAGTTAGCATATGTTTTTCAGTCTGTGAGGCTTTTTCATATAATGTATGAATGGAAACTCCCTCAACATTCACAGGAATTTTCATAAGAGCTGAAATCAAGTGACGATCTACATCAAATGGTCATTCTCTTGTGGCAATTCTAAACGTTAGATTTTTCAGTGAAAAATCAGATATGCAAGCAAACATGGATTGGGTAATGAACCGGTATGCATGCCCACTCCAATGCAATAAGTTATCCCAACCTACAACTTGGAGCGTAGGAAGGATATCAAAAGGAGCAGTATGATTAACATCAACAGGATGTTCAAAAATAACATTATGCAATCGGATGTCCCGAACAAAGGATAGATCATGCTCGGTAACCCTAAGATAACGCTTAGTGATAGTGGCCGATCTGAAAGAAGATAGACCATGGGAAGTTATTTTTCTTCCCCTAGAAGTCATTTGCAACAAGGATTTCAAATAAATAAAGAGTTACAAATGATTGAGAAGTGGGTTTTATCAAATCGTATTTTTTTTTAAAAAACCCCAAATCATAATGAAGTTTGAGATAAATAACTTCTAGAGAGAAATGGAAGTAATCTAAACATAAAACTACAAGAAGAAATGAAAATGGAGCACTAACCATGAAGATTTTGGAAGTTGGCTTCAACTAGTCAAGGTTTGGCCCCTTGGAGCATGAAATAGAAATGAGGATGATGATGGATTTTCCCTAAATAAAAGATATCCACGCGATTTACGACTGGTCGTGAATGTACACGACCAATCGTACCATGACTGGTCGTGTATATTCACGATCAGTCTAGTACCAGCCAAAAATGCAGTATACCATTAAGTTTTACATAATTTTTCAGTATGAATTCTAAAAATTAAAGTCTACACTAGCAAGAATATACAATATAATACAAAAAGGAATAAATTATCATCTTAAAATGCACTTGCCAAGATCAAATTTCATTTGGTTAAACCTGCTTTTATCTAGAGGTTTAGTGAAAATATCAGCACGTTGATTCTCGGTAGGTATATATTCCAAAGATAACCTTTTTTTCTACTAATTCTTAGATATAATGAAATCTAATGTCAATGTGCTTAGTGCGAGAATGCTGAATAGGATTTTTTAAAAATATTTATGGCACTGGAATTATCACAGTATAATAACATAGAATCCTGTTTAGTTCCATAATCACTTAGCATTCGATTCATCCAGACAAGCTGCATACATGCATTACCAGCTGCGATGTATTCAGCTTTAGCTGTTGAAAGTGATATAAAACTTTATTTCTTACTAAACCAAGAAACTAAACAGTTTTTGATATAAAAGCAACCACTACTGGTTAATTTCTATCATCTAGATTACCAGCCCAATCAGCATCCGAGTACCTAGCTAGTTAAACACTAGTCTCATGCGGATACTAGAGACTGAGATTCACAGTACTTACAACATATCTAATAATCCACTTGACAACAATCAAATGCGATTCTTTAGGATCAGATTGATATCTGGCACAAATACCAAAACTTAGTGCGATATCAGGTCTACTAGTAGTTAAATATAATAGGCTACCAATCATACTCCGATATAATTTCGGATCAACATTTTTACTTTTAGAATCTTTTGAGAGTTTCAATGTATTACTCATAGGAGTATCAAAGTTCTTACCATTCTCAAATCCAAATCTTTTAATTATATTTAAGGCATATTTAGATTGAGAAATGAATATTCCATCAGGTTGTTGCTTTACTTGCAACCCTAAGAAATAATTCATTTCCCCAACCATGCTCATTTCAAACTGTGACTTCATCAAATCTGCAAACTCAGTAGTCATGTCATACAGGTAGCTCCATAAATGATATCATCAACATAAATCTGTACCATTAAAATATGATTATGTTTTTAATAAATAGAGTTTTATCAACAGATCCCATTTAAAAATTAAGGCTTAACAGAAACTTTGATAGTTTCTCATACCATGCCCTGGGAGCTTATTTTAATCCGTAAAGTGTCTTTTTAAGGCGATGCACATGATCAACATTTTTGGGATCTTCAAAACCTATTGGTTGTTCAACGTAGACTTCCTCATGCAAACACCATTTAAGAAAGCACTTTTAACATCCGTTTGATAAATCTTGATTTTTCTAAAACATGCAATGGATATAAATAGTCTGATTGATTCAAGACGTGCTACTGGTGCAAAGGTTTCATCAAAATCAATACCTTCAATTTGATTGTAACCCTGTACCACTAGCCTAGCCTTGTTCCTAATTATATTTTCAAGCCCATCAGACTTATTTTTGAAAATCCATTTTGTTCCAATGATGTGTTTATCTTTGGGTCTAGGTACGAGATACTGAACATCATTTCTTACGAATTGGTTAAGTTCTTCTTGCATCGCAACAATCTAGTTTTTATCAGCAAGAGCTTCTTTTACGCTAGAAGGTTCTATCTGGGATGTAAAACATACGTAATTACATATATCCTCAATTTGTCTACGAGTATGCACACCAGTGAGAGGGTTTCTTAGAATTTGAGTAGTTGGATGATCTTTAACTATCCTTAGTTCAGGATCAGTCTGATTAGATGAAGTATCAGGTTTATCAACTACAAAAACTTCATCATTATCTAAACTTGAGACTAGTGTGTTTAAGTGATATCAATGACCACATTGATAGACTCTTGAATCACACCGGTCCTTTTGTTCAAAACTCTATAAGCACAACTATTTAAAGAATACCCTAAAAAGATCCTTTCATCACTTTTCGTATCAAATTTTCTCAGATTTTCACGATCTCGTAAAATATAGCACTTGTTGCCAAAAACTTGAAAGTATTTGACAGTAGTCTTTTTATCGAACTACATTTCATAAGCCGTTTTATTATTGCCTTTAGTAGTGTAAACTCGATTAATAATATATCAAGCTGTATTGACTACTTCAGCCCAAAGATTCTTAGAGAGCTTCATGCTATTCAACATGACATTAGCCATTTCTTATAGCACTCTATTTTTTCTTTCCACTATTTCATTTTGTTGTGGAGTTTTGGGCACTAAAAATTCATGTAATATTCCTTAGTCGCTACAGAACTTCTCAAAACTGCTATTCTCAAATTCAGATCCATGATCACTACGAACTTACTAATTTGAGAACCTTTTTCAATTTGAATCCTTTTAAGAACTTTTCTTACTTCTTCAAGGGTTTCTGATTTATCCTTTAAGAAGACTACCCATGTATATCTAGTAAAGTCATCTACTATTACCAAGATATACCTTTTATAACCTCAACTCTCCATTTTGGTAGGTCCTATCAGATCCATGTGGAGAAGTTCGAGTGGTTTGGATGTGGTATTGGAATTCACCTTTTTGTGTGAGTTCCTTATTTGTTTGCCGAACTAGCATTCACCACATATCTTATCTAACTTTTGAAGTTTGGGTAGACCTCTTATAAGTTTCTTTTTGCTCAATCTAAATAAGTTTCGGTAGTGTACATGTCCAAGACGTTTGTGCCATAATTCAGTCTCGTCTGTAAGAACCATGTAACATGTTTGATTAGATGAGTTGGATTCACTAACAATATAGTAGTTTTCAGATGTTCTACGTCCAGTTAATATTACTGAACCCTTTTTGTTTAGAATCTCATAGCTTTGATTAGAAAACTGAACACTATGGTTATTATCGCATATTTGAAATATTCTTAAAAAATTATGTTTTAGTCCTTCAACATATACGACATTTTTAAATAACGAAAGGTTATAGAGTTAAACCGTACCTTGGCCTATAATTTTGTAGTTACTGCCATCACCAAAGTGACTGAACTATCAGTCATATCTTTTAGGTCGGTGAATAGAGCCTTGTCGCCTATCATATGCCTGGAGCATCCACTATGTAGGTACCACTTGTGATGTGGAAGTGTGGACACTCGCATAGCCTCAAGATCATGAGGGAGAGTGCACATTATACGATTATTTTTCCATGTTAGTACCTTGATAATTTTTTACTAGTCTTATGATATTTATGTATATTGCATCTGTAAGGACATATACATGTACATGGATCATGGATGAGGAGTGCATGGTGTTCATAGTTTGATCATGCGAAGATCATATGCGTGTGGTATAGGATGTTAGTGCAGGGTGCACACGATGGAGTATGCGATAGAGGATGTTGGTGCAGGGTGCACATGATGGAGTATGTGTGGATGTTGTCTAGTCAAGAGACCACAAGCTTGGTCCATGGGTTGAAGTCCTTAAGAGAATATCAGGCACAGTCCCTGGGTTAAAGTCCCTAAAGCTCACTTGATGCTACATTGTAATTTACGTTTATGTTGATGTTGATATTACATGTATATCCTTTCCATGATGAGCGTAGATTACAGATCAGATGTGATTGGCAGAGGAGCCCGATTGATATTAGGGTTGCCTCGTATGCATACGTGGCTTACATGCATAACATTGCTTGAGTGCAATTATACTGCATAGTGTGCTTGTGGATTATCATTGCTTTTTGTATAGCATCCTCATGAGATGGATTGAACACCACAACAACATTGTGGTTATATTGATGGGACCACCATATCGACATCGTGGTTGGTATTTGTGGGACTGAAAATTTGGGTTTCTTATACTGGGTCCCAGACCACTAGGTAAAATTCTCTAAACCTCAAGTGGTACCCACAAGCCTCATCATCAAAACCAGGTGGATGCCATGGGTCACCTGGTGCTGAAGACCATTGTAGGCTTACTCCCGTCGATGCGGTTGAGTGAGAAGAGGTTTGGCCATGCCTAGCTGAAGAGTTGGAGCGAATGTGGTTGGATTTGACCAGCCCCCGAAATGGGCCCGCTACTAGTTGGCCGGGTTGGCATTGACATGGCTATAGGCCCCTCACTAACAAGGCAGGTATGCGAGGCCTCTAGTCAAAAAGTTTCGCACTTGTTCTAGATATTAGACCCCTATGATTCTCAATAATGATAATTGTATTATGATGTGGATTTTAAAGGAGGATTTTCATGCTTGCATACACCCGGCATACTTTTGCATATCATCTCTTACATTACATCATGCCCTCTTGGCTTTATGTAGCATTACTTGGTAACTATTCTTTAGCTTTTGTACTCTGATATTTTGATTGTTACTGCATGCTTGTACACTACGCACACACGAGTGTACTCACTAGGCTTTTTGCCTAAGCTTCATATTTCCTATTTTTTTTAGGGCAGAAGTAACTTGGAGGATATAGCTTTCTCAATGCATTGTATCTATTTTGTGATTTTGCAATATTGACGTTGTGTACCATTTGGAAAAGCATTGTACTTATAACCATCAGGATTTATAATGGAAACTATTGCTAGTATGTGATTCAGATCATCATGCTCAGGTATTATTATTTTAAAAAATTTAGTAAAAATTCTTCCTGGATATGGGGTGTGACAAGGATCCTCTTGAGATTTCTCTTGATTTGAAATTTGATTAAAGAAACCTTGAGGGGTAGTAGTTTGTCCATTCTTCCAACTGATGTTTAAATGATTTCTCCAACTAGGATTGTATGTATTGGAGTAAGGTCATTGAAAGGTCTTTGGTAATTATTCATGACATTGGATTGCTCATTTAATACCTCTTGAAAGGCTGGTATTGTTAGACAATTTTCAATCGTGTGAATGTTGCAAGGATAAATATCGCAAACAGTTTACTTAGCCTTATCCTTCTTTAGTTCCGTGGCCTTGAATTTCCTTATGAGATTAGCCACTTTAGCATTGACATTATCATCCTCTTTTAGAAAGTATAATCTGCCCCTCTCCTTTGATTGAGTAAGCTTAGATGTGGTGTTAGATTTTGGAGAGATGTCCCATGATTGTGCAGTTTCAGTGAGTTTGTCAAAGTAATCCCACACCTCATCGACATTCTTATTCATGAATTCCCCATTGTACATCGTCTCGATGAATTGGTGCATGGAAGATGTCAGTCCATCCTGGAAGAAAGTTGTAATGCACCACGTTTCAAAACCCTATTGTGGGCATGAACTGATGATATCCTTGAACTGCTCCCAACATTGGAAGAATGTTTCATCTTCCTTTTGGGTGAAGTTCATGATCGACTTCCTAATAGTGTTTGTCTTATGGTATGAAATTTTTGTTTTTATGAACTCCTTCATCATGTCATACCATGTGCTAATAGATCGCGGACGTAGTAAGTGCAACCACGTGTTAGATTTCTCTTTCAAGGAGAAAGGGAAGAGTTTGAGCCTGACCGTGTCCTCAAACATGTTAGGAAAGTATAAAGTGGTTGATCTATTTTGTTTTGTTTAAGAGTTCTTAGTTCAATCATATCTATGGTTGGATAAACCTCTTAGCTAGGGCTACGAGTTGAAGCTTGTAGCGTGATTGGGATGTTTGCTTTTCTTTGATTCATGTTTTGTTAAACTCTCTTGGATTTTAGTTTAATTATGAAGGAATATTTTTAGTTTTTAATGGTTTGTTGTGACAAATTACAATAGATCTACGATGGCTTAAGATATCTTCTTTTCTTGAATTGAGATTGTGAAATTATTAAGTCCCATTGTTTACCATCGTCTCTTGGGCATGGTTAGGTGATGGAAACCTTCCTAACTTTCACAATTCTCTTATGATTGGTTGTAGGATTGGTAAATCCTATTGTTTTCCTGGTCTCCTGGCCATGGTTAGGTGAAGGAATCACTTCCAAATCTTCACCACTCTCATCCATTAATGATTAGATCCATGATAAGTTCAGAGATTTGACAAATCTCTTCATCCTTGAATCAAGCAAGGTAGTATCCTGAGAACCTACAAGTGAATCCTTCGAAATGCTAGTTTCCCACCTTTGAATTTCTTAAGGTTTTTCATTATATCTCTCATAATTACTCTCTATACTTCCAAAATCAGGTTTACATCCTTTTCAAGATCTAGTTCTAGTTAAATTCAGAATACGCATAAGTTTAGTCCTTGTGGATTCGACCTTGGTCTCACCAAGATTATTACTGCATCGTGACCCTACACTTGGGGTTGTGAACAAGTTTTTAGTGCCGTTTCCAGGGATTGATGGTTACATTTTTATAAGATTAGCTGTAACACCCCAGATTTTGGCTAACCTGGGATTAGGCGTCCTTAGGCAATGGGTCAACTAAAGCACCTGGGAAATCACTCAAAACCCAATTCTATAGCCAAAGAAATCACTTAGGATTAATTCTTTTAGAAACTAAGCATAAGTTAGCTAGCGCTACGCTGGAGTAGCTGTGAAATAGTCCCTGATCACTTTAAATACGTTCTACAAGACCCAAAACTTGTAAAATCAATGGTGCTATGATACTCTAAAACCTCGGATCAAACTTTAAACCGGTTTGTTCTCTGGACCTTTTTGAAACTTTGTATTGGATTTAGACCGCGCGTCGAAAGTCCGATACCTACTATCTTAGACCGTTAGAACCGCCTTGTTGGACTTGACAATCATTTCAAAAATCAAGTCCAACCGACATTCGCAGGCTATTTCGTTGAGCCTGGACCGAAGAGAGTGAGAATAGGGCTAGATTTGGAATTTGAAATTCAAATCTGGCACACGACTTGACGTGTTAGTATTAAGCATTCTGACCGTCAGAATTCAGCCAAATTACACCTTCGGATCAGGAAAAATTTCTATTTCATGTCATGAGACTTGTAGGCCTGATCTACGTGCGGTAACCGCTGAACTGAAACTGGACCGCCACGTGTGATCTGCGAACCCTGCCGGACTGAAAACTTGATGTATGCTAGATCCTGTATGCATGAGCTTAAGTCCGACCGCATTTGGCCAGGGGACCTCCAAAAATGCTCTTTTGGACCGAAACAGCCCCGATTTGGATAAAACTCAAGTAAACATTGTTCCCAAGCCTATTTTGGGCATGTTTGGGCTTATAAAAGGGGTTGAAACCCTCATTCCTCTCTCCCATCCGAATTTGGAAAAAGCCCTAGGTTGAGAGAGAGAAAAGGTGAGAGTTTGTGAGAGAGAGTGGAGGAGAATTTTTTTGCTGTCGTGCTACCTGTTGCACGTGCTTTAGCAACACGCTCTAATCACTTGGCCGGTGATTTCTCTACAATTCTAGGTAAGAAAACAACCCTAATAGTTGATGATTTGAGGTTCACTTGGTTTCATAGCGAAGTAGCTGATAGATCTTGTGTATTAGGTTCCCTATTCGCCGCAGACGAAGCGTATACGCTCCGTTCGAATTCACACACCTATAAGAGAAAAGGTGCAGATTTTAGACGCTTTGATTGACTGTTTCCAACGCTTTTAATGTCGTTTAATAGTAGACTATCGACGGCAACGCCGTTTGACATGTACAACATGCTGTCCGTTTCCTGTTTCGTAAACCGACGAAGAATATGAGATTTAGGGCATTTTAGTCATTTATAGGAAGTACTGTTTTCATTCATAATTTGCTGACGTGATTGACATGGCTTCTTGTCACATTAGAATACTAGGAATACGTGCATAATTAGTTTGGCGAAGAGATTCACCAAAATGCGCACTTTGAGTCGACATACTATATGTAGACTTAAGTGTGTAGTATAAGTGTTTGTATAAATGCTTGTATTAGTATGTATTGAATTAAATGTTGTTATGAATTAGTTTGAGAT
This sequence comes from Magnolia kwangsiensis, assembly GCA_037074715.1. Lineage (NCBI taxonomy): Eukaryota > Viridiplantae > Streptophyta > Magnoliopsida > Magnoliales > Magnoliaceae > Magnolia > Magnolia kwangsiensis. Next base: position 57,151,625 of record CM073578.1, read on the forward strand.
TGATTTCTCAATTTATATGCTGATGTAAATGATTTTCTACATGTTAGTTATATGCATGATTTCATTATATGTATGAAATGCATGTGCTTGATGATTTACTTAAGTTGTATGTTATAACATGTGTTAACATGCTCACATGGTTGTATTTCATTTCCAATACCCTTACATGAATTGCTGATGTGAATTCATATATGTTTGGGACTATACCTAGTCCAGGCAGTCGGCAACCGAGCAAGTTCATGGTTGGCCTATCTTTGCCACGAACGACGCGTCGATGAACGCGAGCCGTGTTTTGGAGTTGGCGGCAGTGGTTAGGCCACACGAAGTGTTTTACGCACTTCATGTCGTTTAACTTGAGATGCGATCGTGCTAGTCGAGCCCGTCAAGTAACCCGACTGGCCGTTGTATGTTCACCCTATATGAGTCATAACTGCTTGAACCTAGGGTACTGAACTTACCATTGTAAACCCTGTCAACCATGGTACCTTGATCCATAAAAACTCATGAGCTGGGCATGGTGGTATGGGACACCGTGGTCGAGCTGTCGGCCTACGCTGGGGCCATAAACCTCCCCGTAGTGACCAGTGAGCACCTATGACTCGTGAGCAGATTATAGTGGTATGGGACACTATATTCTTGCTGTCGGCCTACATTGATAAAGTGATGGGGGAACGGTGCAACGAGTGTGAGCAACAGCCCTGACAGCCCTTTGTAGTGACCGTGAGCGTATTCTAAGTCTACGGGAGGCGACAACCCTTCCGCAGCAGTGAGAGTAAAGTAGGCCTGTATTGATAAGGTGATGGGTGAGCAATAGCCCTGGTAGCCCTTGTAGCGACCTACAAAATATACATCGTATGAGATTACTAGGAGTGACGACCCTAGACAGGATCTGTGTTGGGATTGATATAAGGGAAGTACCTTAGTTTCCCAATCCTGCTATTTGAATGGACTAATAACAACTCGAAAATCATATCATCATTACATTGCATGTGCTTGGAAGATGTGGAGCACTTGAGGGACGATTGCATGCCGCGGTCGTAAGATGGTGCCGTATGAGGGAGATCGTCGATGCGGGCATACATCACGTCATGTCATATTGCATTAACAACAGTATTATGATTGGTTGATTTACTACTTTACTATTATCGCATGATTGATTTGATAACATGCTAATCTCTGCTCTCTTATCCCACTGAGTTGATCACTCACTCCCACGTTACGGGATGGTGTTTCCGGACACCCACCAGTCCCTATTTTGGTTGCAGATGATGGCCCTGCTTGAGAAGCGGAGCTGGACTTGATGATGATGAGGAGGATCCTTCCTTTATGCGTGTTCTGATTGACGGGTTTACATGGAGGTTGATTAGATGCCTTGACACTTGTCATTTTATATTTTTAGAGCACTCACGTATATTCTTTTTATTTATTTTTAGAGTATACATGTATGTATATAACTTGGTAACATGTTCACACTCTGGAGACATACAACAGTTTATATATGATATACATACTATCACAGTCTTCCGCTTGCTAATTTAACGGTCTTTAGAGTATGATATGATGTTTTGGATTAATCCCACTCATGTTTAATGCATTAACACAGACAACATTCAATCATACACATTTATGTTGCATAAATAACATTTTGGAACTCGGGAGTGGAGTTTTTACTCGACCCCCCCGATTTTCGGGATGTTACATTAGCTAGTTTTGGAATCAATTTAAGATTAGGGTTTTTTTGTTTACTATTTTTAGGATTAGATTTTTCTGAATTATTTTAGAAACTAACTTACCTTCTAATTCTAGGTTTAAAAATCTATTTTTAGAAACTATCTTTTTCTCTTTTTAGAAACTTTCTATTTTATGTTTTTAGGATTTTATTATTATTTATTTTATTTTTTTTAAACTAGGTTGCTTTCTCTATTTTTTTTTTCTCTTTAGAAACTAATTCACTTTCTTTTTCTATTGCAGGATCCTAACTAGATCTCCTCCAATATGGTAACTTCCTTCTAACTTCTCCTTTACTTATTTTTCATATTGCTGTAGGATTTTTTTATTTTTTTATTTTTTAGGATTAGATTCAGAGTTAGGGCTTCACTATGCAAGAGTGGGTACGTTAGTATGTTAAGATTGATAAAAGATATTAGGAAGGGATGTATGATGATTATGATAGGAAACAACCTATGTGTCAAACTTTTTCTGAAACCATCATTAAGAATCGAACGGAATACAATACTCTAGCTGTTAAGAAATCCTTATGCAATCATATGAAGGAGAATAATTACACCCCATGGATTAAGAAAAAAGTACGTAAGTGTTGGGGTTATCATAATTATGGGAGTGGGAACTATTATCACCCATCAAATAAGAAGAAAATGGTGCGTGATTATATTTTGAGTGATAATATGTATCAATAACCATCAGATTCTTCCACATATGACCCGTATGACTATGATCAGTGGAAACATCAATGTTGGGAAGACAAACCAGTAGTACATCATAGTGACATTAGAAGAACGATAGAAGAACTTGAATTGGGCCTTGATAAGCTAATCTAATTCTTCATTCTCAACTCCCTACTTATGATTAGTGAAAACATCAAAATTGGGAAGTTGGATCAACAATGCACCGTAGTGATAAGTCTCTTAGGTCCTATACCTCTGAGATCCAACAAGAAACAATCTAAGAAAATTCACTTCAAAATTTCATAAAAACTCTAGAGCTCAGCCAATAAAATACACTCTAAAGACTTCAAGAACTTATAAAATATATATAATAGTGGAGTTCAAGGGATGCGATTATGGAAAATATTGAAATTGAGAATGAAGAATTGGATTGTGTGAATGAGTATATAATTCAATTTCCTGAAGAGTCGATCTCGATGACGGTCCAAAGGAAGGATCAAGAGACGTGGGTGTCTTTCAAATATAATGATACCGACATACTTCACTCACATGACACACTTAGCTTCAATGATGAGGGAGAAGTTAGTTTATTTGAACCCCAAACTAATTTAGAAATAGAATGTGAGGAAAGCGATCCCATCCCAAGTGTGTACTGCACTAAATTGGAAAATGATGAGTATTTGGATGATGACCATGAATGTTCAGCCCAAATTCCCCTAGAATCAATCTCAAGTTTGGTCCAGGTCAGTGATTAGGAAGTACATAAAGTGATCGATCATAAAGATCTACTCCACTCATCTGACATGTCTGATTTAAATGTAGAGAATGAGCCCCTTTCAACCGACCCTTCTAACTCCTGTGAGACATGTTTAAACCACTCTCCTTAATTGAATGATGATATGATTCAAGAGATGGATGAGTTACTCGATATGAATCTAGAATTTTAAACCATCTAGTTAAGGCCACCATCTGAGTTGTCAACCCTTGATAATGCAATGCATTTACTGAGTAGTACTAATGAACAGAGTCTTCACATTAATTCTTCAACTGTTGATTTTCAATCTGTCTGTGCAGGGTAAGAGCAAGAGAGCATGTGTTCATTCACTTCCAGAGATGTTGGAATCCTTAGGTAGATCATTAAAAACTTTAATGTAGAAAATGAGTCACTCTCAGCTGAATTTTCTAAAATTTTGGATGATTGCTCGACACACTTTGCAGATTCAAACGATCCTATGATAAAAGAAATAGTGGATGCCTCGCAAGAAAATACCTCGGTGGTTGTCACGGACCAAGAGAACCCTTATTCTAAAGCCCCTCCTTTTCCAGACCCTAATGTTTACCATTAAAGGAGGAGGAGCTAGAAATTGAACTAAAATTTAAAACTACAGAATGTATTGAGGCTACATCATCTACTGAGAATTTTTTAAATTTTATCTACTTATAGTCTTTGATTCACCATGGGTTATTAACTTTGAAACTGTCTCTATCACAGGTGAATCATATATACTTTGGACACCTCAAGAGATTAAAAGGAAACCTCATGCTAAGGTAAATAAGTTTCTCTGGAAATTCATGCTCCATGGCATCCAAGCTTATTGCAAAAAGGGCTTTTAAATGATCATATTGAGAAACTTACTGAGAAATTTATCAAGATATTGGCCGGAGGAGGAACCATGTAGCATAATTGAGTAGCTTTTTCCTTGCTTTCCTAGTTTAAGATTAGTTTATTGCTTTTGTAGGACTAGCGTAGTTTGCTTTTGCTGTTTTAGGAAAGATTGCTTATCATCTGTTTTAGCCATTGGCTAACTCATCTGCACTTTAAGACCCTTGGAAAAGCCTCTAAATTCCTTCTTTGGGTACTACATTTCCATCACTTCTCCTTTATTTTCATTGTCTCATGTGGATTGCATGCCTATATCTTTTACATTGAGGACAAGGTAGTTTTTAGGTTGGGGTGTGGATTAGGCAAGCTAATCAGTGTTTTCTTAGCCTTTGAGCAAAAAAAAAATGTGAAATTTTTTCTGAAAAATTTCTAAATTCGAGTGATTTTAAAGTTCATCCATGATATAGAAGTATAAGATACTTAATGTTAATGCTTTATGTCTCTTGGATTTTAGTCACTTGGGAGATCTCAAAATTAAGTCATTAATCCTTGATTAGAAGTTTTAAACATTGATTGAGTCATAATTTCACATGTCACATCTAGTTTACACATTAAAGTGTCAGTTGGATATTGAATTGTTAACTTGATGATTATTAAGCAAGAAATGATCCAACCTAGGGAATTTGTCCATCATGTTCAATAAGAAGAATTGAAAAGAAAGAAAAATAAATAAATATCCAACTAAAAAACATTTGTCATCGAAAATGACTACTTATTAAAGTTTTTTTTTTAAAAAAAAAGGTTGACATAGCGTGAAAGCCATCGATGGAAAAATCAAAAGCTAGAAGAATGAAACGATGAACTGTAAGGCAAGTTTTGGTTGTCCTTAATGCTCTTTTGATTATCAATGTTATCATGAAAATGGAGAATTGTACCTTTGATTGTGATAAGTCTAAGCTTCATTATACACTCATGGAACTCATTGTTTAGAATTGTTCTAAATGCAGGATTAATACATTGAACTTGACTATGAAATTTTTCGAGTGCTACAGTTTAGGAGAAAATAATGCTCAACACTAATTTATCTTAGAATTCTATTATTTGGGTCATTTTTTAATAAAAAACCACTTGAGCTTACAGAGATTGTCCTATGGTTCTCGAAATAATTTTTGCATACTTTGCTTGAGACTAGCAAAATGCTAGTTGGGGATTGTGTTGTGGGTCAAATATTACATATTAGACCCCATTTATTACTCAGTTTTATGAACATGATAATGCTTAATATTCTATTTTAATCATGTTTGTGTTGCAAGGTGAATTTAAGAGCTTGGATTGAAAAGGATGTTAAAAGCATAGATTTAACGCTCAAGAATCACCAAGCTAAAGATTGGATCTTAGAAGACTGAGAATGAAGAATTCACATGCCAAATATCCAAGAAAATCAAGTCAAGAATGAAGAGAATTGAAGTTTTGAAGTGAATTTACGTAATCCTTGACTAGTCCTAGCTCCTGCTCGACTAGTCCTGGCCCTGTTCGACTAGTCGAAGATTCCTCGACTCGAAATCTAGTGGTAAAATCATCTAAAATTAGTTCATCCTTAACCCATCAAAGGAAACCCTTGACCAGTCCTGGGTTACGCAAACATCACACAAAGTGCAGAAATTTGAAATGGTTTCAGGAATTTTCCAACTCGGTGCGAAAGTTTGAGTTGTAAAACTGTAAATAGGGGTCCCTAGGATGTTCCTTGGCATCTTTTAGGGTTTGATGGTTGGAACAAGAGGGTGGAGCCGCCGTTCAAGAGGTCTTCTTCTTCCTCTTTAATTGATATTTTTAATTTGTTTAAGAGTTCTTAGTTCAATCATGTCTATGGTTGGCTAAACATCTTAGCTAGGGATAAGAGGTGAAGCATGTAGTGTGATTGGGATGTTTTCTTCTTTTTTTTTTTTTAATTCATGTTTTGTTAAACTCTCTTGGATTCTAGTTTGATTATGAAGAAATATTTTTAGTTTTTAATGGTTTATTGTGACAAATTATAATAGATCTGCGATGGCTTGAAATATCATTTTTTTTTTCTGAATTGAGATTGTGAAATTAGTAAGTCCCGTTGTTCACCATTGTCCTTTAGGCATGGTAGGGTTATAGAATCCTGAAAGTGCACCTACTAGTGCCCTGGTTTGTCAATTACTATGTGGGTTGAGTCAGTTGAACAACAGCGCCTAATAGGAAGATCAATTCAAGCGTCTGCCTCAACTGGATGTGTGGAAGCTTGCCATAGGTAAATCATAGCCTCACATCCCATGTCCCAAAACACCAGGTAATTAAAACCCTTAAAACTAAATAGAACATCTTAGGGTTTTATAGTAAGAAAACTTTTTATCAAACAGGAAAATCTTCAAGTTTTCTTACCCTGTCGATTATATCGATTTTCTCACTGCCTAGGGAGTTCATAAACCGTGATCCATCAGAGGGGCCCAGTGAAGCTACCGGGGTCGTGAACAAGGTTCGTTTTAAGCACAGGGTTGGCCACGATAACTCTCTAGAGTCACAGAGCTCGCAAGGCTACCTTTAGGGGTACCAAATCCATGGTTGTCAGTCCATCGATGAGTAGGTTTAAGTCCTTCCTCATGAGTTAGTACCGGAATCAAACCACAAATTTGGGGGGTCTTATGCATGGTTGGCCTATCTAAAGCTTGCACTGCAGCCCTCATTTTCTTCATCTGCAAGGTCAAGCCCATTCACGAAGGGTATTGTGCTCCATTCTCCGTGACGCTGCCGAAAAGCTATACAGACGGCATGGGGGTTACGCTGACTGGTCATCTGAGGACTTTTGGTCATTCAGGCTTTTGGTCATTGAGGACTTTTGGTCTTTCAGGCTTTTGGTCATCGAGGACTTTTAGCCTTTTAGACTTTTGATCATTGAGGACTTTTGGCCTTTTAGACTTTTGGTCATTGACTCCGTCAGCTGCCCGCATGGGTATGCGTACGATGGCTAGGGCCACTAGCTTCTCACCGCTGCCCGAATGGCGATCTTCATAGGTCTCATGCATAGCGGGCCATTAGCTTGGCTGGGATGCCTTTTTATAATCATAGGTCTTATGCATAGCCAGTCCCTTTCAAGATTTAATCCTTTTAGGATTTGGCTCTTTTTTTTTTTCGGGACTTGTGGCTAGACTGCCTTTTTATGATAAGAAGTCATCGCTGTCATCAATTTTATATGCAATTGGCTATATGATTTATCTCACTGCCAGCAGATGGTTGATCAATAATTGACATTTCGCTACTGCTGATAATATTATAAGGATTTTTGTATCATATTTTAATAATGTATCAGCCTAGCGATGATGACACCTTTGATAAGCAATTGATTGGTAACAGTGATAGTTGCTCTCTTTTTATTTTAAAATCATTGATACCTGTGATTTTGATTCTGATGGAGATTTTATCAACGATGATCATCAATGCTGATGGTAATTGTTATCGCTTGACGACGGTCATCAGGACTTTTCATTTAAAATGTCTTGAAAGACTTTCGGCGATGATTTGGAATGTTGTCTTGGAAGACGATGATGAGTATTTTCGCCTGAAATTATTTATCTGTATCATTTGTTTGTATTTTTTGCAATATACCAACTTGATGGTGATATCAATTTCAAGCAAACTTTTGTAGAGCTGACTTGATGGCGCTCATCTTCTTCGTCTTTCTTTATTTGTTATCATATGATCTTGATATGCTTGTCATATGATTTTGATATGCTTATAAACTTCTTCCTTATTCATTCTATTCATCTTACCCCCTTTTGATATAGAATTATTATCCTAATAATGTTCTGTATCAAAATCAGTAGTGCCTTCAGAAGAAATCCCTTTTTGTCAACGCGAGTATAGGCCAATCATAGGCTTCCTATTTACTCCTTTAAAGAACTTTGCTTTTATTGAGTACATCTTATCTCATTTGGTCATGAATTTGCCCCCTGAATATGATTGTGACTGTTGTTAGAGATATACTGTCTTCTTTTTTTTCTTCTTAGAGCTTTTGAGGTGATATATTTCTGTAGAAGGCTGCACGCTTGTGATCATATTTATCAACTACCTTGCCCCCAACCCTTGAAACTTTCTATGCTTATCCTGATCAATCCCAATGGGATTTGAATTCCTTTCCCACTATTTAAGCCAACAGGTTCCTCATAATCAAAACCCATGCTTTTCATGATCTTTTTACTTGCAGGGCTATACTTTTGGAGGTCTTGTGGCGTCAACCTACCATGGTATACATTGTTTTGAGTCTCTCTTCCTGTCTTTACTTCTTTGGGAACACAGAACTCTATTGGCTCAGGGTATTTTTTGCTCGCGTTTACTTGAAATCTTCCTAGAGTGGTTGGAAACGGTTTATTTCTTTCAGCATACGGCAGTGGCACCATGTAATTTAACTGTAAAATTTTTAGCTGCTCAGATGAAATCAAAGTTAGTGGCGGTTGTCCCGGCTGCCTTAAATGTTTTGGCACAAAATAAAACTTCTTGCTTATTTTCGCGATCTCGGATGGCCCTGCTTTTTTTGCTCCTTTTGTGATTACATTTTCCTGATCATCCTTCAGGATGCTACTTTCATCCTTACTTATCTTTTCGATGGTAAATTCTTTATAGTAGCTAGCTTCTGCAAAGAAGGACTCGGCTTCTGTATATGGTTTTGCATCGGCCATTACTTTATGTAATACTCCGTCTTTACAGTATTTAAAACACTGATGCAGAGTAGAGGGTATGATATTGTACTGATGTATCCACGGCCTCCCTAGGAGAAGGTTGTATGTCGTCACCGCATTTATAACGTTACACACAACATCAATAGTCAATTCTCCTATTTCCAACGTTACCGTAATCTTGCCAAGCGCACGCTGCCCATCTTGATTAAAACCCTGTATCATCATTCCGCTAGGGTGTAGTTATGAGCAACGGTAATTCAATTTACCTAACATTGAAAGTGGTAAAAGATTCACTGCAGACCCATTATCTATCATAATCCGTTTGACTTTCTTCCCACAGATATGTCCTTCTATCATCAGTGGCCTGTTGTGTTCTTCCTCGCAGCTCAGATCGTCATCAAAAAAGGAAATGACTGGGAGACAGTCTTTTTGTTCATCGAGTTCGTCGTGTTCTAACTCTGACAGTAAGGTTTCTCTAATGTCTTGATCGGACAATGGCTGGATTAGACTCTGTCAAAATTCTTCTGAAAGATTAAGTGCATCATAAACACTTAGTCGGGCCGGTATCCCTTTTAGATGACTTACCACATCATAAGTTACGCTCGTCATCTCGTTCTTCTCTTTTATTTTGTCGTTATTACTCTATTTTTAATAGTTTCTTTCCTGATGACTTTTGATTTTTTCTTTATAGGACTTACCACATTCTTACCTGACTGTAACGTGATTACCACAACCTTCTTCGCTGTTTTACCTCATTCTTCTTCATCTTTCTTTCGGATTGTAAGCACGTTTACGGTTGCCATGGCACCCATTTCTTTTTCTTTCCCTAGTACTATCTCGCCCCTGTCAATTAGTCACTGTATTATACATTTTAACGTATAGAAATTCTCTGTTAGATGTCCCACTAGATGATGATAATGACAGAAATCCCTTTCTTTGGTTCTCGTTACGTCTTCTGGGGGTTTACGCTTCGGTAATATTATCGTGTCGGCTTTCAATAACTGCTCCATCATAGGAATGACATCTTCTTTATCAAATGCGAACCCCTCATGAGAATTCAACATTCTAGGCCTCTTCCCATTGTATCTGTTTCTTAACTGACTCCCTTCTTCGCGTCGGTCTGGTCTTCTTTCCCTTGAGTCCCTTGCATCTTTACCTCTTCTGTCATGATCAACAGCATTCACGGCTGTTCTGCTGGATACTCTCCTAGTTGTATCATGGTGAAATGCTGGGATCTTACAAGTCATCAGCTCCAACGCGTGGGCTTTAGTGGCTAATTCACGAAAAGTTCTGATATCGGCGCTAGTGAGTCCGAAATCAATTCCTGTCCCCATAGAATTTAGACACATTTTAACTTGTTCTTTTTCTTCCGGTAGTTGTCTACATGAAGCCCCTAACGTTTTTCATCTGTCTATAAATTTCTCTACCGAATCTCCTTCTCTCTGCCAAATAGAGGCCAGCTCCATAATACTGACATCACGTTCTGAAGAGAAAAAGTTTGACATGAAAACTTCTTACATTTGTTCCCAGGTGCTTATCGATCCTGGTGCCAGAATAGAATACCATCGAAATACTTTGTGTGTTAGCGATGAACCAAATAGCCGCAAGCAGTATTGTGGTATCGTAGAGAAATTTCCCATACTGGTGATGAAATGCATCAAATGCTCGTCTGGAGATCTTTCTCCATTGAACTTTTAAAAATTCAGGTGCTTGAAATTGGCCGGAAAGGGGATATCTTTGACTTCCCTTGGATACAGCGTTCGATACCTAAAACGTCTGGTATTTTCAAGTTCTCTTTCTGCTCTAACCGCCTCTTCGACCACTTACCTCACCTCATCTTGTGTCATGGTTCTCGCCATTGGAAAGGACCCCGGTGACCCTGCCCCCTGCGGTGGGAGGACGTCAGGCTGTTTTTCCTGCCCCTTTGTTGCATTCTGGGGAATCGCCATTCGAGCTACGTTATGTGCGAGAGTTGCCAGTGCTTCTCTGAGATTTCTGCATTCTTCCATTAATGCATTCTGGGCTTCTGCCATTGCATTGAAACGATCCTCTGTAGTTGCTCTATAATATGGATTTATTCTAGCCATAAATATTGCAGCTTCTCCACTTTTCGACGAAGTGGTAATTGAAGGAGAGCAAGAGTATGCTGATGTAACAGGGCTTACAGAAAAAGGAGGGGACAGAGTTTCATTGGACCTTTTGGTGTCCCCTATGGCATCAATTGACTGAGATGATGCCGATACTGGTGAATTTTTCTGGGATGGCATTGGCGATCTGATCACAATGCTTTTCCTTTTTATCCTCTTGTTCGTTCAGCCATTAAAGCATTTAAAGCCTAGAAGTCATGTGCTGTCAACTAGGGAACTATTTGCACAGGATAAATCACCAAAGGAGCAAGCTTAAGGTTTCTTTTAACTGTGCTTCGTGTTACAGGCCCTTTGATTCTTAATGAAGGCTGATTCATTGCAGAATTTTTGACGTTTCGTGTTCTTGCCTTATGAGAGGTTACGACGGTCCACCCTGCATTATCTTCTGAAGATTGGGGTGAAGAAGAAATAACGCCAACTGTTACTTGAGCCTTGCCACTTTTACTTGCACGGCTTGGTGCGTATTCTATTACGAACCCTGTCTGGGTGAATTGGAAGCTCCCTTTTCTGATGGGAGTCGCCATGAGTAATAAGTCATAGTCGGATTTTAAAACCTTCAATCATGAAACATATTTATAATTAGTAATTGAACGATTAGAGTGATCTATCTTAGAGATGAAGGGGAGGACTTCCCACTGAGAGTCACCATTTTGGCGTCTATAGGACGCCGAACTGTAATGAAAGTTCGTAACAACTTCACTGTTAATATTTAAATAAGACAGTAAGATAACATTCCCCAGCAGAGTCACCATTTTATTTCGACAAAGAAACATATGCATTTGATTTGGGAAATTGTCTTATTCAAACATCACAGAGAGAGTATTAGGAACATTCTTCACATTTCATTAATACTGGGTTCATTTACATCCTCTTTACATCCCTTGATTCTAAGATAGATCATCTGGCAATAAATGACTTATGCTTTAAGTATCAGAGGTTCATTTCAACAGCCTTTCGACGCCCGTTTCAACCATCTCCTAGGACTTAGGAGGAATGTCGATTCGATCGACTAATCTTCGATGAAATAGAGATTTCAGCAGCATAATGGCGTCTATTTTAGTTATCTCCTAGGACTTAGGAGGAAATGTCGATTCGATCGACTAATCTTCTTCCTCTGCACATGACAATAGGAGAGGGGAGAGTGGTGGAAGGACAAAAGCCTTGCACGGGCATTTCAGCAGCATGACGGCCCTTGAGCTTTACAGACTGCAGGGTAGTCTGGTTGCGCGGACCCGCGCAACCGATATCGGTTGCACTGTCCTGCGTAACTGTTGGGAGACTTTCCTCTTACTTCTGTCTTCTGCTCCGCTCTGCTCCTCTTAAAAATCTTCAATTACCCTTAATGAAGGAGGGGAAGGGGTATTTATAGACCCTCGCACATGTGAAAATCCTGATCTTAGCGATGTGAAACTAATTTCTAGTGCTTTGGATCAATCAGAAAAGGATCATTTTCATAGCACAATTCGGTGAGTCGCGCAACTGATATTTCAATTACGCGGACCTGCGCAGAGGAGATTGATTGCACGGTCCCGCACAACTGACATTGTTTACGCGGACCTGTGTACCTTCTTGAAAACTATCTCGATCTTCTTCTTTTCAATAACTCCTTTTATCTTACCATCCCTCCTTGCTTGATTCCTTTCATCATTTTTTATGCCTCAACACAAAAGAAACTCTGTTCCCTCCTCTTTCCATCAGTCCTGTTCTGTCAGACCATTCTCGCTCGATTCCAGTTACTGTTTCATCCAGGGATATAAAGGCTATAATGCATATGGCAAGGACGAGCCAAGAATGCAAAACAATTACAGAGGACCGAATCTATGAAATGACAGAAACCCAAAATGCATTAATAAAAGAATGCAGAAATCTCAAAGAAGCCTTAACGACCTTCATATATAATGCAGCTCAAATAACAGTCGTTGAAAAAGTTGTCCAAATGGAAAGGGAACGAGAAAATACTGGACATTATAGGTATCGTACGCCATATCCAAGAGAGGTGGATGATATTCCCTTCCCAACTAGTTTCAAGTGTCCGGACTTTCAAAAGTTTGATGGGAAAGGATCCCCTGAGGAACATTTAACGCACTTCATTACCAGTATGGGAGATCTCTCAGCAGTACCCCAGTACTGCTTGCGATTGTTCGGGATGTCACTGACAGGTAGGGCATTCCGATGGTCTTCCAGTTTGGCTCCAGGGTCGATCCACACTTGGGAGCAGACGTGATATGTTTTTGCATCTCACTTTTTCTCCCCAAGTCACGACGTTAGTATTGTTCAGTTAGCTTCTGTATGATAAGGCGAAAGTGAGTCAGTAAGGAGTTTTATAGACAGATGGAAGACATTGGGAACTTTGTACAAATGGCTGCAAGAAGAAAGTGAACAAGTCAAGATGTGTATGAACTCTATGAAAAGGGAATTCATAACTAGACTGGCCAGTGCCGACATCAAAACTTTTCATGATTTGGCCGCTAGGGCTCATGCTTTGGAATTGGTAAATTAGAAAGTGTCAACATTTCATCATGATGCAGCTCAGGAGTATCCTAGCAGAATGACAGTGAGTACTATTGATCGTTATCAGCAACATAAAAGTATAAGAGGTTTAAAGGAATAAAATACAAGATGGAAAGAAGAGTTGAATCAATCAAGGAGAAATAAAAAGGTTAGGATGCTCAATTCACATGAGGGGGTTACATTCGATAAGGAAGATGTCATCTCAATGATGGACCAGTTATTGAAAGTTGGTGCGATAAAATTGCTAGAACTTAAATGCCCCGGGGAGACAACAAGGCGCGGAGAGAAAAATTTTTGTCGCTATGACCGTTTATTGGGACATCTAAGAGAGAATTGTTATATATTGAAGTGTATTATACAGCGAATGATAGACATGAATGAGATAATTATCAAAAATAGAACAAGCAAGGAGGTCACGAAAAGTGCAGGTTTCGACTGTGAAGACTACATCGGTTTAAATCACAAGAAGGGAATTTCGATTGGAATCGATTAGGAAAGGTGAAGAACATTCAAAAACATGGAGGCAAGGTCATCGATAAATATGGTTACGGCAGAAGAGCCAGTGAAGAAAAGTGTTGAGGTAATTGAACCTCCTAAGGTAGCTCCGAAGCAAATGGAGGATTGGGGGCAACCAACGACAGACAGTCTAATAGAAATAAAATTGGGTACGAAAGAGGAACCACGGAACACGTTTATTAGCTCTGGCCTCTCTGAACAAGAGTCTGCAAAATATGATCAACTTCTTAGAGAAAATAAATGTGTTCGCTTGAACGTATGCAGAGATGCCCGGATTGGAACCTTCCGTGGCATTACACCGACTAAATATTTCTAAGGAGAAAAGGCCGGTTAAACAAACGCAAAGGAGATTTCATCCAGACCTAGTTCCCCTCATTGAGGAAGAAGTTAATAAGTTGATAAAGGTCAGATTTATTAGGAAAGTCAAATATCCTAAGTGGATATCGAATATCGTCCCAGTAAGGAAGAAAAATGGACAAGTCAGGGTATGTGTCGATTTTAGAGATCTAAATGAAGCCTGCCCAAAGGATGATTTTTCACTCCCAATAACTGAATTACTAATTGACAGTACAACCCAGTATGCCGTTATGTCCTTTATGGATGGTTATGCGGGAAATAATCAGATTCGAATGGCCCTTGAGGACGAAGAGGAAACGGCATTTAGAACTTCATTGGGAATTTTCTGTTATAAGGTGATGCCGTTCGGACTTAAAAATGTTGGAGCAACATATTAGAGAGCGATGCAAAGCATTTTTCAAGACATGATGCACAAGCACGTTGAGTGTTATGTTGATGACTTGGTGGTCAGGTCAGGAAGCCATCAGGAACATCGTGAACATTTGGTGTCAATTTTTCAGCGTCTCAGAAAGAAACAAATAAAGATGAACCCAATACTGGCAGCTCCGGTGAAAGGGAAACCGCTTATCTTGTGTGGAGTTTTGCTTGTCAGAATGCATTTGACTCAATAAAGGAATTATTGAAAAATCCACCAGTACTGGCAGCTCCGGTGAAAGGGAAACCGCTTATCTTCTACACGTCTGCAGCCGAATATTCCTTAGGCGCTCTGTTGGCACAAAAGAATGAATTTGGAAAAGAAAGAACTCTTTATTACTTAAGTCAGACTTTAATAGGTGCAGAGTGCAATTATTCCCCAATTAAGAAGGAATGCTTGGCGTTAATATTCGCAGAACAGAAGCTGAGGCATTATTGTCTGTTGCACGATATAAAGTTGGTTTCAAGGGCTGACCCAATAAAGTTTTTAATGACAAGACCGATGTTGTCTGGAAGGTTAGCTAAATGGATGTTGTTACTTTCAAAGTACGCTATTACATACGAACCGAAAAAAATAGTAAAGGGGCAGGCAGTGGTAGATTTCCTAGCAGCGCACCCCGTAGTAGAGTCCGAAGCCATCAGCGATGACTTTTCATATGAGCAAGTCATGCTGACTGAATCACAGAATCCGTGGCAGATGTATTTTGATGGCGCTTCTTGAATATCAGGAACAGGGGCAGGAGTGATATTCATTACTCCCCAAGGTGATTTACTACCTTACTCCTTTACATTACATGTTGTATGTACGAACAATGAGGCTAAGTATAGAGCCCTGATCATTGGAATGGAGATGGGTAAAGAAATGGAGATAAGAACAATGCATATTTTTGGGAATTCTAAATTAATTATAAATCAATTGACAACTGAATTTGAAATAAAAAAGTAAGAACTTTTGCCGTACTGTTGAAAGGCACAACAATTGTTGGAATGGTTTTCCTATGTTGAAAACAAACATATCCTCCGGTCAGAGAATGCAAAAGCCGATGCCTTGGCTAGTTTGGCAGCAGCTCTGTCTTTCCCTAATCGAAGCCCTCTTCAAGTGACTATAGAGGAAAGAAGGTTTTTACCATCAGCAGAGGTTATTGAAGAAGTTACTGAAGCTCTTCCTGTATCATGGTTAGAGATTACAACAAATGATTGGCGTTAGCCTTTCATAGATTATCTCAAATTTAACATCCTGCCAGAAGAATCTGTGGAGAGGCAGCAAATCAGACAAGGATCAAATAGATTCATCATATGCGGTGAAGCATTATATAAAAAATCTTACAATGGAGTGTTGCTACGTTGCTTAAGTGAGTAAGAAGCAAGTCAGGTATTGTGAGAAGCACACTCTGGAGAATGTGGGGCACATCAAGCTGGTCAAAATTTATTTCATCAAGTGTATAGAATGGGATATTATTTGCCCACCATGTTTAAAGATGTCATAGATTATGCGAAGCGGTGCCATGAATGCCAGATTCATGGAGATGTTATACACATTCCCCCAGAAGACTTGCACTAATTTATTGCCTCTTGGCCCTTCTCTACTTGGGGACTTGACGTAATTGGTCCTATAAACCCACCTTCATCCAAAGGAAAGCAATATATTCTGGCAGCAACCGATTATTTCTCCAAGTGGACCGAAGCAATTTCTTTGTGAAATGTTAAAGAAAAAGACGTGGTTAATTTCATCCCCCACACTATAATATATCGACATGGTATTCCGAAGAAAATTGTTACAGATAATGGTACTCCCTTCAAAAATAGGGTCATGGAAAAGTTATGTCAAAAGTTCAGCATTCAGCATTCGTTTTCAACTCCTTACTATCCGTCGGCCAATGGACTAGCAGAGGCATTCAATAAAACGATAGTCAAAATACTGAAAAAGACGGTGACATGGAATAAACGTGATTGGGACAATAAGTTGCAAGAAGCATTATGGGCATACAGAACTACTCATCGCACAACAACAAGAGCGACGCCGTATTCACTGGTCTATGGCATTGAGGTAGTCATTCCGATTGAAATACAAGTGGCATCGCTCAGGGTGGCGGTGCATCAGTATATAACAGAGGATGAGAATGCGAAGATAAAGTTGAAAGAATTAGATTTGCTCGATGAGAAACGCCTAGCCGCACATCAGCGATTGCAATCATATCAGGCAAGGATATATCAGCCGCCTTTGACAAACAAGTCAAATATTGCTCTTTCAAAAAGGGGGATATGGTGCTGATGTTAAAAAGACCAATTGTGGTCACCTGTCGCACAAGAGGCAAGTTTGAGCCTAAATGGGATGACCCTTACATAATAAAAGAAGTCTATTCCAATGGAGCATATCGAGTCGTAGATCAAGATGGGCAGGGAATCAGCATACCAGTTAATGCTCGATTCCTTAAGAGATATTGTCCGTAAATATATTTGTTGATTTTTCTCCAGAAAATTATCAGAATAATGATTTTGTATCAAAAGGGGGCAAGATGAATAGAATGAATAAAGAAGAAGTTCACGAGCATATCAAGATTGTATGATAACAAATATTATCATAAAAGATGAGAAGATGAGCGCCATCAAGTGAGCCCTACAAAGTTCTGCCCAAAATTGATGTCATCATCAATTCAGTATATTATTACAAACAATACAGACAAACGATGCAAATAAACAGATGCGTATTATTGAAGATATTAACAAAAGCGACGGTATATCAATTTCATGCAGAACGACCTATTAAGGCATGTTAAAATAATGATCGCTGTTAAGCATTGGCGATCTTCGTCGATAAAAATCTCCATCCTACTGTCAAGAGATAATGATCGCTATCAAGCATTGATGATCATCACCAATAAAAAAAAATCTCCATCGAAATCAGAATCACCAGGTATATATTAAAAAGAGTGACAATCGCTATCGTTGGTCAATCTCCTATCAAAATTGTTATCATTGCCAAGCAGATACAAGCTGATACACTATTTTAAACATATAAAATTCTCATAATATTATCAGCAGTGGTGAAATATCAATTAAATATCAATTATTGATTTACCATCTTTTGGCAGTAAGATAAATCATATAGTCAACTGCATATAAAGTTGATGACAGCGATGGTTACTTATCATAAAAAGGCAGTCTAGCCACAACTCCTAAAAAAAAAAAAGAAGAGAGAAAAAAGGGCCAAGTTCTAAAAGGACCAAGTCTCTAAGACTTCAAAAGGCCAAATCCTAAAAGGATTAAATCTTAAAAGGGACCGGCTACGCATAAGACCTATGATTATAAAAATGCAGTCCAGTCAAGCTAATGGCCAACTACGAATGAGACCAATCAAGATCGCCGTTCGGGTAGCGGTGAGAAGCCAGTGGCCCTAAAAAGCCCATGAAGGCCATCGTACGCATACCCATGCGGGCAGCTGACGAAGTCAATGACCAAAAGCCAAAGGGCCAAAAGTCTTCAAATGGCCAGTCAGCGCAATCCCCATACCATCTGTATACCTTTCTGGCAGCGTCACGGGGAATGGAGGATAATGCCCTCCCGTGAATGGGCCCGACCTTGCAGACGTAGAAAATGAGGGCTGCAGTGTGAGCTTTAGATAGGCCAACCATGCATAAGACCCTCCAGATTTGTGGTTCGATTTCGGTACTAACTCATGAGAAAGGGCTTAAACCTACTCATCGATGGACTGACAACTATGGATTTGGTACCCCCAAAGGTAGCCTTGCGAGCTCTGTGAACTCTAGAGAGTTACCGTGGCCAACCCTATGTGTAAAACCAGCCGAGTTCACGGCTCCGGTAGCTTCACTGGGCCCCTCTGATGGATCGCGGTTTGTGAACTCCCTAGGCAGTGAGAAGTCCAGCGAACTCTTAAGAGTTACAGAGGTCATCACGTGAGACCCGACTCTAGCTAGAGTCCAAATAAGTTTTCTCCACTACTCAAGAGCTTAAACTGTGTGTGTGACTGACTGAATTGAAACTTAGTACCGCCAATAAAATATAAATAAAATCATCATATAGGAAATCATGAACTAACAAGCATAAAATGTTGGTGTTTTATAATTAGTTTTTATTGAATATCATGATAAACTATGTGCAACATTCAAAATGTAGCAGATACATATTTCATTTTATATATATGCTCAAATATGCAAAGCATAAATTGAGTAATATTTTAAATGTGGTAAATTCATATTTCACTCTAGATATGCTCAAATGTGCAATTGCCTAATGAAAATTTTAAATATTGATTAGAAAATATGTAAAAATGCATTTCTCTGAAATCAGGTTGAAAATTACATCAACAGTAAGTACCTCCAAGATATTGGCAATTATTTATTCAAGAGCTCAAATCTCCAAGAGTGCAATATAAAGAATATAATGCGAAGCACGATGACAAGCGCAAAGATTGATTAAATCATATAGCGAATATCACAATCGGCCTAAAAAGAGAACAAATTCTCAATCTATTTATTATCAATACTTTATAAAGCTACAGTGAAAGATTAATTCTGATTAATTTGGTAGGAAAGATCATCATTTGAAAGCTTAGGTTATGCAGATCATTAATAAAGGAAATAATCGAAAAAGGGGTTGTGGTCGGAGCAGCGTTAAAGAACAACCCCAGATACAAAGATTGAAGGAAAGAATCGTTGAAGTTGGTCAAAGAAACCATTATAACAACAACGGTGTTGGAAGAAAGCTCTCTGATCAAATCACTCAAAGATGAAGCCGTCACAGCTGTTGAAGAAGTGTGCTTCGATGAAAAGAGAATTTTATCCTCTCTAGTGAAGCATCTGCTCGAAACTACTAACTGGGGGCATTCTAGTCTTCCAGTCGAACGTAATCATTCAAGCCCTCCATTCAAGCACGAGCCTTCTGGTTTTTCGTTCGAGCACAATTATTCAAGTTTTCTGTTTAAGCGTCATCATCAAGTTTTACGTTTAAGCATGACCATTTGAGCACAATTATTCAAGTTTTCTGTTTGACCATTCAGTTGCAGTTCTTTCAAGTTTTTCAGGCGAAGAAAGATCGATCCTCCATTTGATTTCAGGAATTAATCAAAGAAAGGATTGAGGGGGCATCTGTTGAGGCATAAAAAATGGTGAAGGATTGAAATAAGAAAAGACAAGAAGATAGAAAGAATCTTTGAAAAGAAGGGAAAAGAGATAGCTTTGAAAGAGGTGCGCAGGACCGCACAACCAATATTGGTTGCGCGGTACCACGCAATCGATATGGCCTGCGCAGGTCTGCGTAATGGGAATATCTGTTGCACAGGACCCCGAAATGAACTGTAAAAATGGTCCTTTTCAGAATGATCTAAAGCACTGAAAATTAGTCCCACATCACTAAGATCTAGATTTTCACATGTGCAAGGGTCTATAAATACTCCTTCCCCTCCATTAAGGGTAATTTAAAGATTTTCAAGGAAAAAGGAGCGGAGCAGAAGACTGAAGGTAGGAGAGAAGCTTTCTGTCCGTTGCGTAGGACAGTGCAACCAATGTCTGTTGCACGGGTCTGCGTAACTAGACTGCCCTGCAGTCTGTAAAGTTCAAGGGTCATCATGTGCCAAAATATCTATACAAGGTTATTTCTACAAAGAAATAAATGCATTTAATTTGGGAAATTGTCTTATTCAAACATAATAGAAAAAGAGTATTAGGAACACTCATCACATTTCATTAATACTGGGTTCATTTACATCCTCTTTACATCCCTTGATTCTAAGATAGATCATTTAGAAATGAATGATTTGTACTTTAGGTATCAAAAGTTTATTTCGATAGCCTTTCGACGCCTGTTTCAACCATCTCCTAGGACTTAGGAGGAATGTCGATTAGATCGATGAGTCTTCGATGAAACAGAGATTTCAACAGAAAACAACACCCGTTTCAACCATCCCTAATACTTAGGAGAAATGTCGATTCGATCGACTAATCTTCTTCCTTTGCACTTGTCAATAGAAGAGGGTGGGAAGGAGAAAGCCTTGCACTGGCATTTCTGCAGCATGACGGCCTTTGAGCTTCACAGACTGCAGGGCAGTCTGGTTGCAGGGACCCGCGCAATCGATATCATTTGCGCGGTCCTGCGCAACTTCCAGGAGACTTCTCTCCTACCTTCTGTCTTCTGCTCCGCTCTGCTCCTCTTAAAAGTCTTCCATTACCCTTAATGAAGGAGGGAAAGGGGTATTTATAGACCTCCGCACGTGTGAAAATTATGATCTTAGCGATGTGGGAATATTTCAGTTCTTTACATCACTCTGAATGAGAACATTTGTGCAGTACATTTCTTGGTCCCGCACAACCGATATTTCCATTACGCGGACCTACACAACTGTGATTGATTGCGCGGAACCGCGGATCTTATATTAGTTGCACGGACTTACGCACCTTCCTGAAAACTATCTCTATCTTCTTCTTTTCAAAAGTTCTTTTTATCTTACCATCCCTCCTTGCTTGATTCCTTTCATCATTTTTTATGCCTCAACAAAGGATTTTCCCTACTTCTGGCTTTCTCCTATCGACAAGTTCAGAGAAGGAAGATTAGTCGATTGAATCGACATTTCCCCTAAGTATTAGGGATGGTTGAAACATGCGCCATTATGTTGTTAAAATCTCTGTTTCATTGAAGATCAATCGATCTAATCGACATTCCTCCTAAGTCCTGGGAGATGATCGAAACTGACACCGAAAGGCTGCCAAAATGAACTTTTGATACTTAAAGCACAAGTCATTTATTTTCAAATTATCTATTTTAGAATCAAGGGATGTAAAGAGGATGTAAATGAACCTAGTATCAATGAAATGTGATGAATGTTCTCAATACTCTTTCTCTGTTATGTTTGAATAAGACAATTTCCCAAGTCAAATGCATTTGTTTCTTTGTCGAAACACATCCTTCGTTTTAGACTGATGTATCGCCACCCTGAGCGATGCTACTTGTATTTCAATCAGGATGACTGCCTCAACACCATAGACTAGTGAATACGGTGTTTCTCTTGTTGCTGTGCGATGAGTAGTTTTGTATGCCCATAATGCTTCCTGAAATCTGTTGTCCCAGTCACGCTTATTCTCCGTCACTGTCTTTTTCAGTATTTTGATTATCGTTTTATTAAACGCCTCTTCTAGTCCATTAGCCGATGGATAGTAAGGAGTTGAAAACGAATGCTGAATGCTGAACTTTTGACATAAATTTTCCATGCCTCTAATTTTGGAGTGCCATTATCTGTAACGATTTTCTTTGGAATACCGTGTCGATATATTATAGCGTGGTGGATGAAATTAACCATCTTTTTCTATAACATTACGCAAAGCAACTGCTTGAGTCCACTTAGAGAAATAATCGGTTACTACTAGAATATACTTCTTTCCTTTGGATGAAGGTGGGTTTATAAGACCAATTACATCAAGTCCCCAAGCAGAGAAGGGCCAAGAGGCAATAAACTAGTGCAAGTCTTCCGGGGGAATGTGTATAACATCTCCATGAATCTGGCATTCATGGCACCACTTCGAATAATCTATCGCATCTTTGAACATGGTGGGCCAATAATATGTCATTCTATGTACTCGATGAAATAAATTTCGACCAGTTTGATGTGCCCCACATTCTCCAGAGTGTGCTTCTCGCAACACCTGATCTACTTCTTACTCACCTAAGAAACGTAACAACACTCCATTGTAAGATTTTTTATATAATACTTCATCACATATGATGAATCTATTTGACCATTGTCTGATTTGTTGTCTCTGCACAGATTCTTCTGCTAGGATGTTAAATTTGAGATAATCTATGAAAGGCTAACGCCAATCATCTTGTTTTGAATAAGAAACAAATGCATCTCAATTTGGGAGAATTACTTTATTCAAATATAACAAAGAGATTCCATACAATAATCATGACGCTTATTAGTTCTAAGTTTATATACATCACTTTCTTTAACATTACATAAAGCAATTGCTTCTGTCTATTTGGAGAAATAATACGTTGCTGCCAATATATATTGCTTTCCTTTAAACGAGGGTGGATTTATAGGACCAATAATGTCTAGTCCCCAAGCCGAGAAAGGCCAAGAGGTGACCGACTGATGCAGATCTTCTAGAGGAACGTGTATGAAATCCCCATGAATTTGGCATTCATGACACCGCTTTGCATAATCAATCGCGTCTTTAAACATGGAAGGCCAATAATATCCCATTCGATGTACTCTATGGAACAGATTTCGACCAGCTTGATGTGCCCCACATTCCCCAGAATTCACTTCTCGCAATATTCGAATCTCTTCCTACTCGGCTAAGCAACGCAGTATCATCCTGTTTCGACAAAGAAACAAATGCATTTGACTTGGGAAATTTTCTTATTCAAATATAATAGAGAAAGAGTATTAAGAACATTCATCAAATTTCATTGATACTAGGTTCATTTACATCCTCTTTACACCCCTTGATTCTAAGATAAATCATTTAAAAATAAATGACTTGTGCTTTAAATATCAAAAGTTCATTTCAGTAGCCTTTTGGTGTCTGTTTCGATCATCTCCTAGTACTTAAGAGGAATGTCGATTAGATTGACGGATCTTCAATGAAACAGAGATTTCAACAGCATAACGGCATCTGTTTTAACCATCCCTAATACTTAGGAGAAATATCGATTCGATCGACTAATCTTCCTCTTCTGAACTTATCAATAGGAGAAGGCCGGAAGGAGAAAAGCCTTGCTCAGGAATTTTGATAGCATGACTGCTCCTGAACCTCAAAGACTACAAGGCAGCCTAGTTGTGCAGACCCGCATAACCGACATTTGTTGTGCGGTCCTACGCAACGGACAAGAAGCTTCTCTTCTACCTTCAGTCTTCTGTTTCGCTCCACTTCTCTTGAAAATCTTCAATTACCTTTAATAAAGGAGGGTAAGGGGTATTTATAGACCCTCGCACGTGTGAAAATCCTAATCTTAGCGATGTGGGATAAATCTTTTAGTGCTTTAGATCACCCTACAATGGACCATTTTAGCAACACGATTCGAGGTCCTATGCAACTAATATTTTAATTGTGCAGTCCCACGCATAGCATATCAATTGCGCGGTCCCGCGCAACCAATGTCAGTTGCGCGGTCCTGCACATCCCTTTCAAAGTAATCTCTTTCTTCTTCTTTTTAAGGATTCTTTCTATCTCCTTATCTCTTCTTGCTTCAATCCTTTGCCATTTTTTTTGTGCCTCAACAGATGCCCCCTCGATCCTTCTTTGATTAGTTTATGAAATCAAATGAAGGATCGATCTTCCTTCACCTGAAAAACTTGAATGAACTGCAACTGAAGGATGACCAAATGATTATGCTTACATGGCAGGTTGGATGATCATGCTTGACCAGAAGATTGAATGATCGTGTTCAAATAAAAGACTGGGAAGCTTGTATTCAAACGGAAGACTGGGTGATCACGTCTAAATGGAAGGCTTGAATGATCGCGCTCGAACAAAAGATTGGAATGATGGCACTCGAGCGGAAGACTGGAATGCCCCCAATCAGTAGTGTCGACTAGATATTTCACTAGAGAGGATAAGATTCTCTTTTCATTGAAGCATGCTTCTACAACAGCTGTGACAACTTTTCTTCTAAGCGATTTGATCAGAGAACTTTATTTCAACACCGTTGCTGCTGTAACAACCTCTTCGATTGACTCTAGTGATTCTTTCCTTCAAATCTGTATCTGGGGTTGTTCTTTAATGCTGCTCCTACTACAACAACCTTTTCGATTGTTTCTTTTACTCACGATCTGCATAACTTAAGCTTTCAAACGATAATCTTTTCTGCCAAATTAATCAGAATTAGTATCTTAATTCATTATAATTTTTAATGTAGCTTTATGAAGCATTGATAATTTTTGGAATAGATTGAGAATTTCTACTTTTTTTTAGGCCGATTATGATATTCGCAATATGATTTAATCAATCTTTGTGCTTGTCATCGTGCTTCGCATTATATTCTTTATATTACACTCTTGGAGATTTGAGCTCTTGAATAAATAATTGTCAATATCTTGAAGGTACTTACTATTGATGTAATTTTGAACCTGATTCCAGAGAAATGTATTTTTGCATATTGTCTAATCAATATTTAAATTTTTTATTAGGCAATTGCACATTTAAGCATATCTAGAGTGAAATATGAATTTATCACATTTTAAATATTACTCAGTTTATGCTTTGCATTTTTGAGTATAAATATAAAGTGAAATATGTATCTGCTGCATTTTGAATGTTACACATAGTTTATCATGATATTCAATAAAAACTAATTATAGAACACCAACATTTTATGCTTGTTAGTACAAGATTTCCTACATGACTTCATTCATTTATATTTTATTGGCGGTGCTAAGTTTCAATTCAGTCAGTTGCACACATAGTTTAAGCTCTTGAGTAGTGGATCAAATTTATTTGGACTCTAGCTAGAGTCGGGTCTCACGTGATGGCCTCTGTAACTCTTAGAAGTTCGCTGGACTTCTTACTGCCTAGGGAGTTCACAAACCGCGATCCATCAGAGGGGCCCAGTGAAGCTACCAGGGCTGTGAACTCGATTGGTTTTACGCACAGGGTTAGCCACGGTAACTCTCTAGAGTTCATAGAGCTCGCAAGGCTACCTTTGGGGGTACCAAATCTATGGTTGCTACTCCATTGATAAGTAGGTTTAAGCCCTTCCTCATGAGTTAGTACCAGAATCGAACCACAAATCTGGGGGGTCTTATGCATGGTTGGCCTATCTCAAGCTCGCACTGCAGCCCTCATTTTCTTCGTCTGCAAGGTCAGGCCCATTCACAGGAGGGCATTGTCCTCCATTCCTCGTGACGCTACCGAAAAGCTATACAGATGGCATGGGGGTTACGCTGATTGGCCATTTGAGGACTTTTGGCCCTTAGGATTTTAGTCAACTTTTGACCCTCAGGCTTTTTGGTCATTGGCTCCATCAACTGCCCGCATGGGTATGCGTACGATGGCCTTCATGGGCTTTTTAGGGCCACTGGCTTCTTACTGCTGTTCGAATGGCGATCTTGATAGGTCTCATGCGCAGCGGGCCATTGGCTTGACTGGTCTGCCCTTTTATGATCATAGGTCTTATGCGTAGCCGGTCCCTTTTAAGATTTAATCCTTTTAGGATTTGGCCTTTTTTCTCTCTTTTTCTCTCTTTTCCTTCTTTCTCTTTTTTTTTCGAGACTTGTGGCTAGACTGCCTTTTTACGATAAGCAACCGTCGCTGTCATCAACTTTATATGTAGTTGACTATATGGTTTATCTCACTGCCAAAAGATGGTAAATCAATAATTGATATTTTGCCACTGCCGATAATATTATAAGAATTTTGTATGTTTAAAATAGTGTATCAGCTTGTATCTGCTTGGCGATGATAGCAATTTTGATAGGTGATTGATTGATGAGAGCGATTGTTGCTCTTTTTATATATATATATATATATATATATATATATATATATATATATATATATATATATATATATATATATATATATTTGATACCTGGTGATTCTGATTCTGATGGAGATATTTTTTATCAGTGATGACAGTCAATGCTTGATAACGATCATCGTCACTTGACAATAGGATGGAGATTTTTATCGGCGAAGATCACCAATGCTTGACAGCGACCATCAACACTTTTCGTTCGGCGATAACATAACATGCTTTAATAAGTATTTCTGCCTGAAATTGACACACCACCGCTTCTGCTGATATCTTCAATAATACCCATCTGTTTATCTACATCGTTTGTCTGTATTGTTTGTAAATATACTGAATTGATGATGACATCAATTTTAGGCAGAACTTTGTAGGGCTCACTTAATGGCGCTCATCTTCTCATCTTTTATGATAATATTTGTTATCATATGATCTTGATATGCTCGTGAACTTCTTCTTTATTCATTCTATTCATCTTGCCCCCTTTTGATACAGAATCATTATTCTGATAATTTTCTAGAGAAAAATCAACAAACATATTTATGGACGATATCTCTTAAGGAATCGAGCATTAACTGGTATGCTGATTCCCTGTCCGTCTTGATCCACAACTCGATATGCTTTATTGGAATATACTTCTTTTATTATATACGGGCCATCCCATTTAGGCTCAAACTTGCCTCCTATTCGACGGGTGACCACAATTGGTCTTTTCAACATCAGCACCATATCCCCCTTTTTGAAAGAGCGATATTTGACTCGTTTGTCAAAGGCAGCTGATATCCTTACCTGATATGATTGCAATAGCTGCTATGCGGCTAGGCATTTCTCATCAAGCAAATCCAATTCTTTCAACCTTATCTTCACATTCTCGTCCTCTGTTATAGACTGATGCACCGCCACCCTGAGCGATGCCACTTGTATTTCAATCGAAATGACTGCCTCAATGCCATAGACCAGTGAATACAGCATCGCTCTTGTTGCTGTGTGATGAGTAGTTCTATATGCCCATAATGCTTCTTGCAACTTATTGTCCCAATCGCATTTATTCCCTGTCACTGTCTTTTTCAGTATTTTAACTATCGTTTTATTAAACGCCTCCGCTAGTCCATTGGCCGGCGGATAGTAAGGGGTTGAAAATGAATGCTGATTGCTGAACTTTTGACATAACTTTTCCATGCCCCTATTTTTGAAGGGAGTACCATTATCTGTAACGATTTTCTTCGGAATTCCATGTCGATATATTATAGCGTGGTGGATGAAATTAACCACGTCTTTTTCTTTAACATTTCGCAGAGCTACTGCTTCGGTCCACTTGGAGAATTAATCGGTTGCTTCCAGAATATACTGCTTTCCTTTAGATGAAGGTGGGTTTATAGGACAATTACGTCAAGTCCCCAAGCAGAGAAGTGCCAAGAGGCAATAGACTGGTGCAAGTCTTCCAGGGGAATGTGTATAACATCTCCATGAATTTGGCATTCATGGCACCGCTTTGCATAATCTATCGCGTCTTGAAACATGGTGGGCCAATAATATCCCATCCTATGTACCCGATGAAATAAATTTCGACCATCTTGATGGGTCCCACATTCTCCAGAGTGTGCTTCTCACGACACCTGACTTGCTTCTTGATCACTTAAACAACGTAGCAACACTCCATTGTAAGATTTTTTATACAATGCTTCACCGCTTATGATGAATCTGTTTGACCGTTGTCTGATTTGCTGCCTCTACACAGATTCTTCTGGCAGGATGTTAAATTTGAGATAATCTATGAAAGGCTGACGCCAATCATCTATTGTAATCTCTAAGCATGATACAGGAAGAGCTTCAGTAACTCCTTCAACAACCTCCGTTGATGGTGAAAACCTTCTTTCCTCTATAGTCACTTGAAGAGGGCTTCGATTAGGGCAAGACAGAGTTGCTGCCAAACTAGCCAAGGCATCGACTTTTGCATTCTCTGACCGGGGGATATGTTTGATTTCAACATAGGAAAATCGTTCCAATAACTGTTGTGCCTTTCGACAGTACGACAAAAGTTCTTGCTTTCTTATTTCAAATTCAGTTGTCAATTGATTTATAATCAATTTAGAATCCCCAAAAATATGCAGTGTTCTTATCTCCATTTCTTTAGCCATCTCCATTCCAATGATCAGGGCTCTATACTCAGCCTCATTGTTCGTACATACAACATCTAATGTAAAGGAGTAAGGTAGTAAATCACCTTGGGGAGTAATGAATATCACTCCTGCCCCTGCTCCTGATATTTGAGAAGCGCCATCAAAATACATCTGCCACGGATTCTGTGATTCAGTCAACATGACTTGCTCATGTGGAAAGTCATCGCTGATGGCTTCGGACTCTACTACGGGGTGCGCTGCTAGGAAATCTGCCAGTGCCTGCCCCTTTACTGCTTTTGTCGGTTCGTATGTAATAGCGTACTTTGAAAGTAACAACATCCATTTAGCTAACCTTCCAGACAACATCGGTCTTGTCATCAAAAACTTTATTGGGTCAGCCCTTGAAACCAACTTTATATCGTGCAACAGACAATAATGCCTCAGCTTCTGTTCTGTGAATATTAACGCCAAGCATTCCTTCTTAATCGGGGAATAATTGCACTCTACACCTATTAAAGTCTGACTTAAGTAATAAAGAGTTATTTCTTTTCCAAATTCATTCTTTTGTGCCAACAGAGCACCTAAGGAATATTCGGCTGCAGACGTGTACAAGATAAGCGGTTTCCCTTTCACCGAAGCTGCCAGACTAGTGGCTTTTTCAACAATTCCTTTATTGAGTCTAATGCATTCTGACAGGCTTGACTCCACACAAATTCTGTATCTTTTTTCATCAAATGAGAAAATGGCTGACATCTCCCTACCAGATTCAAAATGAACCGACAGATATATGCCAATTTTCCTTGCAAATCTTTAATTCCTTTAATGTTTTTGGCTGTGGCATATCCTGAATAGCCTCGACTTTCCCGGGGTCAATCTCAATGCCCATATGCCGAACAACAAAACCTAAAAACTTTTCGGAGGATACTCCGAATGCGCACTTAGTGGGGTTCATCTTTAATTGTTTCTTTCTGAGTCGCTGAAAAACTGACACCAAATGCTCACGATGTTCCTGATGGCTTCCTGACCTGACCACCAAGTCGTCAACATAACACTCAATGTGCTTGTGCATCATGTCCTGAAAAATGCTTTGCATCGCTCTCTGATATGTTACCCCAGCATTTTTAAGTCCGAACGTCATCACCTTATAACAGAAAATACCCAGTGAAGTTCTAAATGTTGTTGCCTCTTCGTCCTCGGGGGCCATTCGAATCTAATTATATCCAGCATAAGCGTCCATAAAGGACATAACAACATACTGAGTTGTACTATCAATTAGTAATTCAGTTATCGGGAGTGAAAAATCATCCTTTGGGTAGGTCTCTAAAATCGACGCATACCCTGACTTGTCCATTTTCTTCCTTACCGGGACGATATTCGATATCCACTTAGGATATTTGACTACCCTAATAAACCTGACCTTTATCAACTTATTAACTTCTTCCTCAATGAGGGGAACCAGGTCTGGATGAAATCGCCTTTGTGCTTACTTAATTGGCCTTTTCTCCTTAGAAATATTTAGTCGGTGTAATGAAAGGGCCTAGCTATATGCCCTAGAGGGGGGGTGAATAGGGCAATGCCAAATAAAACTAATAACAGTGGAATAATAAAAGAAATAAAACACGATGTTGAATTTAAAGTAATCTCAATAGCCTAAAATAAAGAGAATGATACTTTATTAGTTCTAAGGACAACCTTACACCAAAAACCAAAGGTTTAAGGTAAGATAACTGTAACACTCCAAATTTTTGCCAACCTAGGGTTAGACGTCCTTAGGCAATAGGTCAACCATAGCACCTTGGTAACCTCTCAGAACCCAATTCCAAAGTCAAAGAAATCACTTAGGATTAATTCCTTTAGAAAATAAGCATAAGTTAACTAGGGCTACGTTAGATTATCTGTGAAATTATCCCTGATCGCTTTAAATACGTTCTGCAAGACCCAAACCTTGTAGAACCAATGACGATATCTTACCCTAAAATCCAGGATCAAACTCTAAACCGGTTTGTTCCCAGGAACCCTTTGAAACCTTGTATTGGATCTAGACCGCGCGTCGAAAGTCTGATATCTACAATCTTAGACTGTTATGACCACTTGGCTGGACTTGACAATCGTTTCGAAAATCAAGCCCAACCGATGTTCTGAGGCTATTTCATTGAGCCTGGAGTGAAGAGAGTGAGAAAGAGTAAATATTTGAAAATTTAATTCAAAATATGTCACATGTCGTTGCACGTTATTATTAAGCGTTCTGACCGTCAGAATTCAGCCAAATTTCACCCTTGGATCAGGAAAAATTTCTCTTTCATGTCATGAGACTTGTAGACTTGATTTAGGTATGATGACCGCTGAACTAAAACTGGACCACCACGTGCGATCTGTGAACTCTACCAGACTGAAAACTTTATATGATCAACATCCAGTATACATGAGCTTAAGTCCGATCGCGTTCGGCCAGGGGACCTCCCGAAACACTCTTTTGGCTCGGAAAAGTCCCGATTTGGTTATAACTCAAGTATACCTTGTTCCCAAGTCTATTTAGGTTATGTTTAAGCCTATATAAGGGCTTTAAACCCTCTCATATCTCTCCTATCCAAATTTTCTATAAACCCTAGAAAGTGGTGAGAGAGAAAGAGAGAGATTGTGAGAGAGTTGTGGGAGAGATTTCCTGCCACTTGAACCAGCTATTGTACGTACCGAAGTACCGCATTCAAATCACTTTCCTGGTGATTCCAATGCACTTCTAGGTAAGAAAACCCTAACC
Source organism: Magnolia kwangsiensis (assembly GCA_037074715.1). Lineage (NCBI taxonomy): Eukaryota > Viridiplantae > Streptophyta > Magnoliopsida > Magnoliales > Magnoliaceae > Magnolia > Magnolia kwangsiensis. The sequence continues at coordinate 57,182,637 of CM073578.1, forward strand.
ACAAGCTGTTTTAGGGATTCCTTTATTACAAGTAGCGATGTAGCTTATGTGTCTTGTGATATAGGTCACCATAACGTCGTTGACGAAGCGTAAATGTTCTATTTGAATCGATACACGTCTAAGGTAAAAGGTGAGAATTTTAGACGCTTTAATTGACTGATTTCAAAGCTTTCAATGTCGTTTAATAGTAGATTATCGAAGAGAACACCGTTTGACATGTAGAACATGCTGTTCGTTTTCTGTTTCGACTGCGTACGGGAAATATGAGATTTAAGGTATTTTAGGTATTTGTAGAAAATACTGTTTATATCCATATTTTGCTGAAATGATTGTCATGGCTATTTGTCGTGTTGTGATATTAGGAATGCGTGTATGATCTGTTTGGCAAAGAGATTCGTCCTAATGCACACTTTGGGTCGACATACGCTATGTAGGCTAAAGACTGTAGACTAAGTGTTTGTATAAATGTTTGTATTAGTATGTAATGAGTAAATGGTGTTGTGAATTAGTTTTGAGATTGAATTCTCAATTAATAGGCTGATGTATATGATTTCCACCATGTTAGCTATATGAATTGATTTCATTATATATATGGAATGCATGTGTTGGTTGATTTGCTTATGTAGTATGTTATAACATGTGTCAACATGCTTGGATTGTTTATATTTATTTTTGTTACTCACATATGCTTACTGATGTTGATACATAAATGCTTGGGGCTATGACCTAGTCCAGGCAGTCGGTAATGGATTGAATTCCTGGTTGGCTTCTATGTACCACGAAAGACGCGTCGATGAACGTGAGTCATGTATTGGGCAGGCGGCAGTGGTTAGGCCACACGAAGTGTTTTATGCACTTCATGTCGCTCAGCTTGAGATGCGCTCGTACGAGCCCGTCAAGTAACCCGACTTGCGATTATATGTTCACCATGTATAAGTAATTATTGCTTGAACCTAGGGTACTGAACTTACCATTGAAAACCCTGTCAACCATGGTGCCTTGATCCATAAAGACTCATGAGCCAGGCATGGTGGTACGGGACACCGTGGTCGAGCTGTCGGCCTACGCTGGGGCCACAAACCTCCCTGTAGTGACCGGTGAGCACCATTGACTCGTGAGCCAATTGTGGTGCTATGGGACATTACATTCGAGCTGTCGGTCTACATTGATTGGTGACGAGCCCTTTGTAGTGACCTCGAGCGTATTCTGAGTCTACGGGAGGCGACGACCCTTCCGTAGCGACAAGAGTACATTAGGCCTGTATTGATAAGGTGATGGGGGAGTGGAGCAACGAGTGCGAGCAACAGCCCTGACAGCCCTTGCAGCGACCTATAAATATAACATCGTATGAGATTACTAGGAGTGATGACCCTAGACAGGAACTGTGTTGGGATTGATATAAGGAAGTTACCTTATTTTCCCAATCCTGCTGTATGAAAAGGACTAATAATAACTCGGTAATCATTATCCATATCGCACTGCATGTACCTGGAAGATGTGGAGCACTGTGGGAAGAAAGCATGCCGCGGGCATAAGATGGTGCTGTATGAGGGAGAATGTCGGTGAGGGCATCCATCATGTCATTTCATGCATGCATTAACAACAGTATCTAGGAATGTTTTATTGTTTGCTTTACTATTATCGCGTGATTGATTTGATAACATGCTAATCTTTGCTCTATGATTCCACTGAGTTGATTACTCACTCCCACGTTACGAGATGGTGTTCCGGACACCCACCAGTCCCTATTCTAGTTTCAGATGATGACGTTGCTTGTGGAGTGGAGCTGGACTTGTATGATGCTGAGGAGGACTTCTCCTCCGTGTTTTGATCGACGGGATTACAGGGAGGTTGATTAGACGCCATGACACTTGTCTTTCTTTTACACTTTTGGAGCACTCATGTATATTCTTTTTGTTCATTTTTGGAGTATACATGTATTTATTTAACCTGGTAACATGTTCACACTCTGGAGGCTTACAACTGATTATATATTTTTTATGTATTTATCACAGTCTTTCGCTTGCTAATTTAACTGTCTCTGGAGTATGATATGTTGTTTTGGCTTAGTCTCAATCTTGTTTAATATCATTCTACAGACAACATGCATTTATTATTATCTATGTTGCATAAGTAACGTTCTGAAACTCGGGAGTTGGGTTTCTACCCGACCCTCGATTTTTGGGATGTTACAACAACCTTATTTTCAGAACGTCCTTTGTATCACAGATCAATGAGGAATAAAAAGAAAGAAAATCAAAATAACTTGCAGAAATAAATCCTAAGTTATTACAACATTCTCCACACTTTCTTGGAATAAAAAGATTACAAGATTCATCCACGAATACAATCCACAATATTGAATGAATAAAAGAATGAAAGAATAATGCACATCCACAACATAACGATATATAGTGGTTCGCCTGTGTGTACACCAACTGTTATCCAACAGCCACATAGAATGCTACTCCACTCCTAATATCCTCACACAGGGGATATTAGCATGCACTATCAAAATAGGTTTCACTGGTTCACCTAAAACCTTCACAATTGTGTCTTTGATCTCGGGCTTACACAATCCAAAAACCCCCACAATCTGAGTTTTCTGGCTCTCGTCAGATAACCAATAACAATGAGATTTTTCTGACAAATCTCAAACAAAACTAAAGAAAGTAAATTATAAAAATGTAAAATACTGAATCACCTTTTGAAGAAGCCCGGTAGAACCAATTGGAGTAGAAGTTCGATTCAACGTTCAAAGACCAATACTCACTTTAAGAATGGTTCTAAGTCTAATTGATTTTAAATTAAAAGGGCTAGTTCTATTTGATTTTGAATCCAAGAAGAAGGAATATCAAAAATTTCCCTTTTCTAACAAGATTTGAATGTAGATCAAAATCAAATAATAAACAAGCTAGCAAAAGGAATATTAAATAAGCACAAAGTAGCTTAAAAAAAACACAAACTTATCTCAGAGAATAGCTTAAAGAATGCTTGAATAGAGTTGAATTGAATTACTAAAACTCTAAAGTTCGTGCTCAATTTATAGCCTAAAAAATCTCGTTTACGACTGGTCTTAGGATCGTAGGACTGGTCGTAGCTTCAAAGATTTTCTAAGATTTCCACGGGATAAGATTTTACTATTCCACGACTGGTCCTGGGTGGTCTACGATCGGTCGTGGGTCACCTATGACCGGCCGTAAGACCCCCAATTTAGTTGCTGGAGTTTGAGTCGTAGGGCTACGACTGGTCAAAGGATGAGTCGTAGAACTCACAGGACTAGTCGTATGATGTCCAGGACTGGTCGTAGGACAGCTAAAAAGATCCAAAAATCTTCAACAACCTATGACTGGTCCTGAAAAACTTAAGATTGGTGGTAGCAGAGCTAGGACTGGTCTTGAAGTCCCTAGGACTGGTCTTAGAACAGCCCAAACAAGCATATTAAAATATATGAGTTATGTATCCAGAATGACCTACAGTAAAGCCCATCCAAAGGTCAATTAAGGTTAAACAAACCTTAAAAGTGAGATGGACATTTGAAAGTCTGTACACTCAGATGACCCTTAAGAGAAGCTTGAGAATATACAAATCTTGTATTAGGCCTTCTTGAGCTTGATCTTGACTTGACAAGGTCTTTTAATATACTTGAACTTGATTGAATTTTGAACATGCAAACTTGAAGACTTCTATTCTTGAATTCTTCATCCATGACTTGAAACGTTCTTCAATTAAGTTCTTTTCTTGCAATGCGATGTCTTGATTGCAATGAATAGTCTCAAACATGAAACACAAGAAATACAAAACATAGATATAGGTTTTGGCACCACAAAATTTGACAACCAAAGGGATATGAAATCATAGCACTTACATGTAACGCCACGGAAGGCTCCAATTCGGGCATCTCTGCATACGTCCAAGCGAACACATCTTTATTTTTTCTAAGAAGTTGAATGTATTCTGCAGACTCTTGTTTAAAGAGGCCAGCACTAATAAACGTGTTTCGTGGTTCCTATTTCATACCCAAATTTATTTCTATCAGACTATCTGTCGTTAGTTTCCCCCCATCCTCCATTTACTTCGGAGCTACCTCAGGACGTTCAATTATCTCAACACTTTCCTTCGCTGGCTCTTTTTCCGTAACCACATTTACTAATGACCTTACCTCCATGTCTTTAAATGTTCTTCGCCTTTCCTGATCGATTTTAATCAGAATTCCCTTCTTGTGGTTTAAGCTGATGTAGTCTTCACAGTTGAAACCCGCACTTTTCGTGACCTCCTTGCTTGTTCTGTTTTCGATAATTATCTCATTCCTTTCTATCATTTGCTATATAATACACTTCAATGTATAACAATTCTCTGTTGAATGTCCCAATAAACTGTGATAGCGATAAAAATTTTACTCTCCGCATCTTGTCGCCTCCCCGGGACGTTTAGGTTCTGGCAATTTTATTGTACCAACTTTCAATAATTGGTCCATCATTGGAATGACATCTCCCTTATCGAATGCAAATCCCTCATGTGAATTAAACATCCTAACCTTTTCATTTCTCCTTGATTGATTAAACTCTTCTTTTCGCCTCGTATTTTCTTCCTTTAAATAAACCTCTTACACTTTTATGCTGCTGATAACGATCAATAGTACTCACTGTTGTCCTGCTAGGAACCTCTTGAGCTGCATCATGGTGAAATGTTGACACTTTCCGATTTACCAATTCCAAAGCATGAGCTCTAGTGGCCAAATCACGAAAAGTTTTGATGTCGGCACTGGCCAGTCCAGTTATGAATTCCCTTTTCATAGAGTTCATACACATCTTGACTTGTTCACTTTCTTCAAGCAACCGTTTGCACAAAGTTCCCAATGTCTTCCATCTGTCTATAAAACTCCTTACTGACTCGCTTTCACCTTGTCGTACAGAAGCTAACTGAACAATACTAACGTCGTGACTTAGGGAGAAAAAGTGAGATGCAAAAAAGATATCGCATCTGCTCCTAAGTGTGGATTGACCCTGGAGCCAAACTGTGTAAGTGCTATGATTTCATATCCCTTTGGTTGTCCAATTTTGTGGTGTCAAAACCTATATCTATGTCTTGTATATCTCGTGTTTCATGTTTGAGACTATTCATTGCAATCAAGACATCGCATTGCAAGACAAGAACTTAATTGAAGAATGTTTCAAGTCATGGATGAAGAATTCAAGAATAGAAGTCTTCAAGTTGTGAAGGTTTTAGGTGAACCTGTGAAACCTATTTTGATAGTGCATGCTAATATCCCCTGTGTGAGGATATTAGGAGTGGAGTAGCATTCTGTGTGGCTGTTGGATAACAGTTGGTGTACACACAGGAGAACCACTATATATCGTTGTGTTGTGGATGTGCATTATTCTTTCATTCTTTTATTCATTTAGTTCTGTGGTTTGTATTCGTGGATGAATGTTGTAATCTGTTTATTCCAAGCAAGTGTGGAGAATGTTGTAATAACTTAGGATTTATTTCTGCAAGTTATTTTAATTTCCTTACTTTTTATTCCTCGTTGGTTTGTGATACAAAGGACGTTCTAGAAATAAGGTTGTCCTACCTTAAACCTTTGGTTTTTGGTATAAGGTTGTCCTTAGAACTGATAAAGTATCATTCTCTTTATTTTAGGCTATTGAGATTACTTTAAATTCAGCATTGTGCTTTATTTCTTTTATTATTCCACTGTTATTAGTTTTATTTGACATTGCCCTATTCACCCCCCCTCTAGGGAATATAGCCTGGCCATTTCAAGTGGTATCAGAGCCTAATAACTCGGGCTTATTATTTATTTATTGGATTTATTTCCTAAGCTAACGATCTAAGTTATATTAAGATGTCAAATCTTGATAGCCTATCAGTCACTAGGCCACCACCCTTTAATGGCACAAACTATGCTTATTGGAAAGCCAAGATGAGGATTTTCCTTAAATCCTTAGATGAAAGTGTGTGGCTGGCCACAGTGAAGAATGGAACCCTCCTATCACTGAAGTAACTAATAGTGATGGTTCAAAATCAATGAAAGTAACGACCTATTCTCTTTGGACCACACTTCAGAAAAGTGAAAGTAGTGCCAATGCAAAAGTACTAAATGCAATTACTTGTGCATTATCACCAGATGAATTTAAAAGAATCATCTCTTATGAAAATGTAAAACAAGCATGAGATGTATTAGAAATGACACACGAGGGTACATCTATTGTCAAGAAATCTAAAGTCCAACTCCTCACAACTAAATTTGAAGAAATTCATATGGAGGAGAATGAGATGTTTATGGACTTCTATACTAGATTGAATGACATTGTGAACTCTATGTAGGGTCTTGGTGATAGAATCCCAGAAAGTAAAGTGTGCGCAAAGATACTACACTCACTTCCTGAACGGTTCAATTCTAAAGTGACCGCGATTCAGGAACTTCATGATACGGAAACCATGAGGGTTGAGGAACTAGTTGGTTCACTTCAAACCTATGAGTTGTCCTTTAAGGCTCCTAAAGGAAAATCAATTGCTCTCAAATAATCTAAAAATGTTTCACAAGAGAGCACTTCGGATTCAGAAAATTCTGAAGATGATATAGCACTTTTAGCAAAAAGGTTTTACAAAATTTTTAAAAATAAGAAAAAAGTTTATTTTCAAAAGTCAAATGATAAGAGACGATCTAAACCTAGAACTCGAAAATCCTTGAAAGATAATCAATGTTACAACTGTCAAGAGTATGGGTACTTAGCTAACAAATGTCCTAAAAAGGACAAATCAAAAAAGAAAAGCATGATGGCTACTTGGGATGAATCGTCTGATTTTGAATCCTCTTCTAAAACAGAAGATTCTGAAACCGAGTCGGGCGAAGATGTTAAAGCCCTTATGACTCTAGCCAAGATCATCTTTTCAGATAATGATGATATATCTAATGAAGAAAATCTGAATAGTGATTGCGATAATGAAGATGACTTCAGGACGCTTATAATGCCCTGTATAAGGAGAGTTGTAAAATTGTTGTCAAGCTTAAATTACAAAAAGAAAAATTTTCTAAGCTTAAGGAAGATTATGAGTCTCTTGTGTTAGAAAAGTCTCATATTTCTGATTCTTTTGAAAGAACCAAAAGTGATTTAGATTTCAAAACCTCCAAAATTGAAGATTTGAGATCCGATAATGAGAAACTCAAAAATGAGGTAGCTTCTCTTCAGAGTTTGAAAGACACATGGAGATATGCCCATGGTGATCCTAAATTGGAAAAATTATTATCCGGATCAAGAAAATGTGGCGATCGATCCGGGTTGGGCTATGATAAGAATACATCTCATAAACAAAAGAACATTGCTCCTAAATTTATAAAAGGAGAGTCTTCAATCTCAAAAGAAAAGAATACTTATCAAGGTTTTTTAAAAAATTCTAGGACTCTTCAAAAACCTAAAAGTAGCCATGTCAACTTTAATTTTCAAAACCGAAATCCATTGGCTAAAAAAATAATTGATCTTCTCAAGGAGCTATTAAAGTCTAACTCTATAGGTCTCTCCTATAACTACAGACAGAAAATGACCATTTATACTTCTAAACCCAAAACAGTTCTGAAATGGGTTCCTAAAGTTGACTGCTTGGTTGCCCACACTACTTTCAAAGCTACAAGCCATTCAAAGTGGTACCTAGATAGTGGTTGCTCTAGGCATATGACAAGTGACAAAGCTTTATTCAACGATCTAAAAGATATGACTGACGGGTCAGTCACATTTGGTGATGGAAGCAATTGTAAGATCATTGGACAAGGTACGGTTCAGCTTTATAACCTTCCCTTATTTAAGAATGTTTTATATGTTGAGGGCTTAAAACACAACCTATTAAGCATTTCTCAGATATACGATAACAACCATAATGTGAAGTTTTTTAATCAAGATTGTGAGATACTTGATAAAAGGGGTTTTGTTATATTAACTGGTCGCAGAACTTCTGAAAACTACTACATTGTTAGTGATGCAAGCTCATTTACTCAATCATGTTACATGGTCCATACTGATGAGACTGAATTATGGCATAAACGCCTTGGACATGTACACTATTGGAACTTATTTAGATTGAGCTAAAGAGAACTAATTAGAGGTCTACCCAAATTGTAAAGATTAAATAAAATATGTGGTGAATGCCAGTTGGGCAAACAGATTAGGAGCTCTTACAAGAAAGTGAACTCCAATACCACATCTAGACCACTCAAACTTCTCCACATGGATCTTATTGGACCAACCAGATCGGAGAGTCGAGGAGGCAAAAAATACATCTTGGTTATCGTAGATAACTATACCAGATTCACTTGGGTATCATTCTTAAAAGACAAAACTGAAATACTAGACGAAATGAAAAAGGTCATCAAACAAATCAAAAATGAGAAAGGTTCTCATGTTAGTAAGATCCGTAGTGATCATGGATCCGAATTCAAAAACAGTAGTTTTGATAAATTCTGTAGCGAACAGGGAATATCACATGAATTCTCTGTGCCCAAAACACCACAACAAAATGGTATAGTTGAAAGAAAAAATAGATTGCTTCAGGATATGGCTAATGTTATGTTGAATAGCATGAAGCTCTCTAGAAATCATTGGGCCGAAGCAGTTAATACTGCATGTTATATTATTAATTGGGTTTATACCAGTAAATCTGATAATAAGATTGCTAATGAATTATGGTTTGAAAAGAAACCTACTGTCAAATACTTTCGAGTTTTCGGCAGCAAGTGTTATATTTTACGTGATCGTAAAAATTTGGGAAAGTTTGATACGAAGAGTGATGAAGGCATTTTTTTGGTTATTCTTTAAACAGTCGAGCTTATAGGGTTCTAAATAAGACAACTGGTGTGATTCAAGAGTCCATCAATGTGGTCATTGATGATCATTTGAATACACCAGCTCTGAGTTCAGATGATGATGAAGCTCTTATTATTGACAATCAAGATATCTCATTAAGTAAAAAAAAATATGAACCAAGGACTGTTAAAGATCATCCAACCAATCAAATACTTGAAAACCCTCTCATTGGAGTTCGTACTCGTAAACAACTTGAGAAAATATGTAATTATGTTTTTTTTACATCCCAAATAGAACTGGTCAACGTAAAAGAATCACTTTCTGATGAAAATTGGATTGTTGCTATGCAGGATGAACTTAATCAATTTGTTCGTAATGATATCTGGTATCTTGTTCCTAGACCTAAAGATAAACACATTATTGGAACAAAATGGATCTTTAAAAATAAGTCTGATGAGCTTGAAAATATTATACGAAACAAGGCTAGACTGATTGTACAAGAGTACACTCAAATTGAAGGCATCGATTACGATGAAACCTTTGCTCTAGTCACTCACCTTGAATCAATCAGACTTTTTATTTTCATCGCATGCTTTAGAAAATTTAAAATTTATCAGATGGATGTAAAGAGTGCTTTCTTGAATGGCGATTTACATGAAGAGGTGTATGTTGAACAACCTTTAGGGTTTTAAGACTCCAATTTGTCTGACCATGTATTTCATCTCAAAAAGGCTCTCTATGGTCTAAAACAAGTGCCCAGGGCATGGTATGGAAAATTGACTAAATTCTTACTTAGTCATAGCTTTCAAGTAGGAAGTGTCGATAAGACACTCTTTGTTAGGAAGAATAACAATGATATTTTGATGGTTCAAATATATGTTGATGATATTATTTATGGATCAACTTGCTCTAACATGTCTATTGAGTTTGCAGAGTTAATAAAATCAAGGTTCAAAATGAGCATGGTTGGCGAACTTAACTATTTCCTAGGGTTGCAAGTCAAACAACAACTTGATGGAATTTTCATTTCCTAGACTAAATATGCTTCAAACTGGTTAAAAGGTTTGAATTTGAGAATGGTAAGAACTTTGATACTCCTGTGAGTACAACGTTAAGACTCTCAAAAGACTCTACAGGCAAAGATATAGATCCTAAACTATATTGTAGTGTGATTGGTAGTTTGTTGTATCTTACTGCAAGTACACCTGATATTGCATTAAGTGTTGGAATTTATGCGAGATATCAGTCTAATCCCAAGGAATCACATCTTACTTCTATTAAACAGATTATTAGATATGTCGCATGTACTATAAATATGGGTGTATGGTACCCTTATGATACTAGCATTCAATTAGTCAGGTACTCAGATGCTGATTGGGCTGGTAATATCGATGATAGAAAATCAACCAATGGTGGTTGTTTTTACATTGGAAATTGCTTAGTTTCTTAGCTCAGTAAGAAGCAAAGCTCAATATCGCTCTCCACTGCTGAGGCTGAGTATATTGCAGCTGGATATGCATGTACTCAAATAGTTTGGATGAAACGCATGCTAAGCGATTATGGAATTAATCAAAATTCAATGATCTTACATTGTGATAATTCCAGTGCTATAAATATTTTTAAAAATTCAATCCAGCATTCACGTACTAAGCACATTGACATTAGGTATCATTACATACGTGAGTTGGTTGAAGAAAAAGTTATTTCTTTGGAATATATATCAATTGAAAATCAACTTGCTGACATATTTACTAAACCGCTCGACAAAAGCAGGTTTAATAAACTAAAATTTGAACTTGGCATGTGTATTTTACATTGAATATTCTTGCTTGCATGTATATAGTGTATTATATTTCATATTATATTTATTTAAATTTTAAATTTTTGCATTAAAAAAGTATTTTTGGTCGATACTCGACCGGTCGTGGATGTACACGACCAGTCATGGTACGACCGGTCATGAATCGCACTCGACCGGTCGTAGAGCTCGTGAATATGATATAATTTGGGGAAATCCCCTTCTTCTTCATTTTCACTCCGACCTACGACGAGTCGTGGCTCGACCAATCATAGGATTTCTTATTTTTCTTCAAGGTGAGTCCTATTTCATCATTTTTCTTGAAGATTCATGCTCTCTATGCTTTGATTTGATCATTGTATAGCTAGATTTCATCTCTTGTTGGGTTTTTCAGGGTTTCTTCTCAATTTACTGATCTAGAGAAAACTCATCCTTTCTTTTATGCATTTCACTTGCTCTTTGTATATCTTCTTGAATATGGATGCTAGAGGAAAAAAGAAAACATCCCGTGGTCCATCTTCATCTATATTTGCACCGATAACTAGACGGCACCTTCGGTCACCTAAAGATGATTCTCAAGATGTAAAAAATTTACGTGTCCGTAAAATTATCGTTGAGCATACCGCTGACCTCAATCACATTGCTCCATAAGGTATTATTCCTCTCCTTGAATCTGTTGGCTGGACTAACATTTTGATTTAGGGTGAGCCTGCATACCAATCTATTGCACAATCAATGGTAGCATGCATCTCAGAATTTTCTCTTGATAATTTAACATTTTCAATTGATACTAGAGAAGGAAAATTTGAAGTAGACCGTCATTTGATATTAGGTATTATGGATATACCTATTAATGATGAAGGTATACCGATTCATACTTTATACAACAAACCATCTGAATCGGAAAAATGCATGTTAACATGAGATTTATGTAAAATTGATGTGCAATGGACACACAAAGCGAATGCGCTCCCTTCAAAGTATATGTTACCTAGATACAGAGTGTTACATCATTTCTTCATTTCCAATATGTATCCTCAGTCCGGTAATAAAATCGAGTTGACTTCTTTCATAGTTCATGTATTGCATTCTATTGCTTCTGGTACCAAGGTCTTTCTTCCCTCTTTGATTTGTTATTTCACTATTCAGTTTCGTCTCCATCCGGGTCATAGTGATATTCTGTTCGATTATCTTATGACTGTTTTAGCCACTCATATGCTTGTCGATAAACTTGTTAATGAGGCACCAATTCATCTTATTTTCAACAATTCCAATCTTAATAAGATGAAGTTGGATTTGCTTCCTGGCCAAGTAGATGAAGGTGGTGTTGGTGGTGATGGAGGTGTTGGTGGTAAAGCTGAAAATGAAGGGGAAGCTGGTGATCTTCCACAACAAGATGTTAATATGGATGAAATTTTTGATGAGATAGAATCTGATTCACCAAATGATCCAGATTATAATCCATCTGGTTTTGATGCATGCCTTCGGGCATTGGAGGAGAAGGTTGATAATATGACTATAGCCCACGATATGCGATTTAAGTACATGCGAAAATATCTTCGTCACATTAATAGAGGGTTACACCAGATTGATTCGACTGTCCCTGCTCCCTCCTCTGGATCAGATTAGGTGAATTATCTTCTTGATAGTATAACATTATCTTTTATTTTGGATATGTATTATGGATTATGGTTTGATAACATTATCTTTTGGATATTGTATTTTGGATTGATGATGGCTTGATGCTTCAGGTTTATATTATGTCCTTTCATATCTCTTTCTCATTATCTGCTTATTCTCTCTATGTTCTCTTTCCTTTTGCGACTTTCCCTTGTCATTTTGTGATAAAAAAGGGGGAGTAGTAAGGTAAAAGGTAAGGTAAGAGGGAGTAGTATGGATAGGGGGAGTAATTTATTTCTTTGTATTGATGTTATTGACTGTTTACATGAGCAGTACTCGTATTACTCAGGGGGTGGTTCATGATTTCTTATTATCTTCTTTGCTATGTGTTTTATCATAAATTTGACAAAGGAGGAGATTGTAAGTGCTATGATTTCATATCCCTTTGGTTGTCAAATTTTGTGGTGCCAAAACCTATATCTATGTCTTGTATATCTTGTGTTTCATGTTTGAGACTATTCATTGCAATCAAGACATCGCATTTCAAGACAAGAACTTAAATGAAGAAGTTTTCAAGTCATGGATGAAGAATTCAAGTATTGAAGTCTTCAAGTTTTGCATGTTCAAGATTCAATCAAGTTCAAGTATATTAGAAGACCTTGTTAAGTCAAGATCAAGCTCAAGAAGGCCTACTACAAGAGTTGTATATTCTCAAGCTTCTCTTAAGGGTCATCTGAGTGTACATACTTTCAATGACCATCTCACTTTTAAGGTTTGTTTGACCTTAGATTGACCTTAGGATGGGCTTTACAGTAGGTCATTCTGGATACATAATTCATATATTTCAATAGGCTTGTTTGGGCAGTTCTAAGACCAGTCCTAACTCTGCTATGACCAGTCTTAAGTTTTTCAGGACCAGTCCTAGGTTGTTGAAGATTTTTGGATCTTTCTAGCTGTTCTATGACCAGTCCTGGACATCCTACGACCAGTCCTGTGAGTTCTACAACTCATCCTTCTACCGGTCATAGCCCTATGACTCAAACTCCAGCAACCAAATTAAGGGTACTACGACCGGTCGTAGATGTCCCACGACCAGTCGTAGGTGGCCCACGATCGGTCGTAGACCACCCAGGAACGGTCGTGGAATCGCAAAATCTTATCCCGTGAAAATCTTTAAAAATCTTTGATGCTACGACCAGTCCTAGGATCCTAAGAGTAGTCGTAGATGAGATTTTTTAGGCTATAAATATAGCACGAACTTCAGAGTTTTAGCATTTCAATTCAATTCTATTCAAGCAATCTTTTGGCTATTCTCTGAGATAAGTTTGTGTTTGTTTGAAGCTACTTTGTGCTTATTTAATATTCCTTTTTCTAGCTTGTTTACTATTTGATTTTGATCTACATTCCAATCTTATTAGAAAAGGGGAATTTCTGATATTCCTTCCTCTTGGATTCAAAATCAAATAGAACTAGTCCTTTTGATTTAAAATTAATTAGACTTAGAACCATTCTTAAAGTGAGTATTGGACTTTGAACGTTGAATCGAACTTCTACTCCGATTGGTTCTACCGGGCTTCTTCAAAAGGTGATTCAGATATTTTACATTTTTGTAATTTACTTTCTTTACTTTTGTTTGAGATTTGCCAGAAAAATCTCATTTTATTGGTTATCTGAGGAGAGCCAGAAAACTCAGATTGTGGGGTTTTTGGATTGTGTAAGCTCGAGATCAAAGACACAATTGTGAAGGTTTTAGGTGAACCTGTGAAACCTATTTTAATAGTGTATGCTAATATCCCCTGTGTGAGGATATTAGGAGTGGAGTAGCATTCTGTGTGGCTGTTGGATAACAGTTGGTGTACACACAGGCGAACCACTTATATCATTGTGTTGTGGATGTGCATTATTCTTTCATTCTTTTATTCATTCAGTTCTGTGGTTTGTATTCGTGGATGAATGTTGTAATCTTTTTGTTCCAAGCAAGTGTGGAGAATGTTGTAATAACTTAGGATTTATTTCTGTAAGTTATTTTAATTTCCTTGCTTTTTATTCCTCATTGGTTTGTGATATAAAGGACGTTCTAGAAATAAGGTTGTCTTACCTTAAACCTTTGATTCTTAGTGTAAGGTTGTCCTTAGAATTGATAAAGTATCATTCTCTTTATTTTAGGCTATTGAGATTACTTTAAATTCAGCATTGTGGTTTATTTCTTTTATTATTCCGTTGTTATTAGTTTTATTTGGCATTGCCCTATTCACCCCCCCTCTAGGGCATATAACTAGGCCCTTTCAAATTGGAATACTATCGAAATACCCTACCTGTCAGTGACATCCCGAATAATCGCAAGCAGTACTAGAGTACTGTAGAGAGATCTCCCATACTGGTAATGAAGTGCGTTAAATGTTCCTCTGAGGATCACTTTCCATCAAACTTTTGAAAGTCCAGACACTTAAAACTGGCTAGGAAGGGAATATCATCCACCTCTCTTGGATACAACATAGAATACCTATAACATCCAGTATTTTCTCGTTCCCTTTCCATTTGGCCAACTTTTTCAACGACTGTTATTTGAGTTGCATTGTATATGAAGGTCGCTAAGGCTTCTTTGAGATTTTTACATTCTTTTATTAATGCATTTTGGGTTTCTGCCATTTCATGGATGCGGCCCTCTGTAATTGCTTCACATTCTTGGCTCATCCCTGCCATATGCACTGTAGCCTTTATATTCCTGGATGAAATAGTAACTGGAATCGAGCGAGAATAGGCTGACAGAACAGGACTCATGGAAAGGGGAGGGAATGGAGTTTCTTTTGACTTTTCTATGCCCCCTGTGACATCAATTGACTGAGGTGATGTTGATACTGGCGCATTTATTTGAGATGGCATTGGTGATCTGATCACCAATGCTTTTCCTTTTTGTTCTCTTGTCCATTTAGCCATTGGAGCATTTAAAGCAGGGAAGTCACGCGCCGTGAATTGTGGAGCTATTTTCTCAGGATTATCGGAGAAGAAAGTTTGGGATTTCTTTTAAATGTGTTATGTGTTATTGGCCCTCTGATCCTTGATGAAGGCAGATTCATTCTAGAATTTTTGACACTTCGTGCTCTTGCCTTACGAGATATTACCACAGTCCAGCCTGCGTCGCCTTCTGATGATTGTGGCGAAGCAGAATCTACCCCAGCTGTTACCCGAACCATGCTACCTTCACTTGCATGACTTGGTGTGTATTCTATCACGAATCCTGTCGAGGTGAATCAGAAGTTCACTTTTCTTACGGGAGTTGTCATGAGTAGTAATTCGTAGTCGGATTTTGAAACCTTCCAATCATGAAACATAATTATAATTAGCAGGTGAACAATTAGGGTGATCTATCTTAGAGATGAAGAGGAGGACTTTCCCACTGAGAGTCGCCATTTTGGTGTCCTAGGGATGGCAAACCGTGATGAAAGTTCATAACAATTTCATTGTTAATATTTAAATAAGACAATAAAGAAAGAATTTCCTAGCAGAGTCGCCATTTTGTTTCGACAAAGAAATAAATGCATTTGACTTGGGAAATTTTCTTATTCAAATATAACAGAGAAAGAGTATTAAGAACATTCATCACATTTCATTGATACTAGGTTCATTTACATCCTCTTTACACCCCTTGATTCTAACATAAATCATTTAGAAATAAATGACTTGTGCTTTAAATATTAAAAGTTCATTTCGGTAGCCTTTCGGCGTCTGTTTCGATAATCTCCTAGGACTTAGGAGGAATGTCGATTAGATCAACGAATCTTCAATGAAACAAAGATTTCAGCAGCATAACGACGTCTGTTTCAACCATCCCTAATACTTAGGAGAAATTTTGATTCGATCGACTAATCTTCCTCTTCTGAACTTGTCAATAGGAGAAGGCCGGAAGGAGAAAAGCCTTACTCAGGCATTTCGGCAGCATGACGGCTCCTGAACCTCATAGACTGTAAGACAACTTGGTTACGAGGACCCGCGCAACTGACATTTTTTGTGCAGTCCTGTGCAACAGACAAGAAGCTTCTCTTCTACCTTCAGTCTTCTATTCCACTCCGCTTCTCTTGAAAATCTTTAATTACCTTTAATGAAGGAGGGTAAGGGGTATTTGTAGACCCTCGAACGTATGAAAATCCTGATCTTAGCGATGTGGGACAAATCTTTCAGTGCTTTAGATCACCCTGCAATGGACCATTTCAGCAACACGTTTCGAGGTCCTGCACAACTAATATTTCGATTGCGCAGTCCCGCGCATGGCATATCAATTGTGCGGTCCTGCGCAACCAATGTCAGTTGTGCGGTCCTACGCATCCCTTTCAAAGTAATCTCTTTCTTCATCTTTTCAACGATTCTTTCTATCTCCTTATCTCTTCTTGCTTCAATCCTTTGCCATTTTTTTGTGCCTCAACACATCCCATTGTATGATCTTCTGCATAGTACTTCACCGCATATAAGGAACCTGTTTGACTGTTGCTTGATTTATTGTTTCTCTGTTAAATCTTCTGGCAAGATGTCATATTTGAGATAATCGATGAAAGGTTAGCGCCAATCATCCATCGTTATCTCCAAACATGATATAGGAAGCGTCTCAGTGGCTTCTCCGATGATTTCTTCAGATGGCAAAAACCTTCTCTCTTCAATTGTTATTTGAAGAGGATTTCGATTTGAGTAGGACAGGGCTGCGGCTAGGCTAGCTAAAGAGTATGCCTTCACATTTTCAGACCACGGTACATGTTTAATCTCGACACGATTGAACTAATCTAGTAATTGTTGCACCTTTCGACAGTATTGCAAAAGCTCCTATTTTCGCACTTCGAATTCAGTTGTTAGTTGATTTATAATCAACTTAGAATCTCTAAAGATATGCAACATTTTTATCTTCATTTCTCGAGCCATTTCCATTCCAATGATGAGGGCTTTATACTCCGCTTCATTATTCATGCATGTAGTACCCAACTGTTGAGGCATAAAAAATGGATGAAGGATTGAACAAGAAGAGATAAGGAAATGGAAAGAACACTCGAAATGAAGAGGAAAATGACAGTTTTAAAGGCTTTGCATGGCACTGCGCAACCAATGTCAGTTGCGCAATACTGGGCAATCAATATCACTTGCGTAGGTTCGTGCAACGTGAATATCAGTTGCGCGAGAGATGCCACAAAAGCGGTCCTTTGGATAATGATCTAAAGCACTAAAAGATTTATCCCATATCGCTAAGATTTGAATTTTCACAGGTGCGAGGGTCTATAAATACCTCTTCCCCTCCTTCATTAGAAGCAATTAAAGATTTTCAAGAGGAGCAGAGCGGAGCAGAAGACTAAAGGTAGGAGAGAAGCTTCCTGTCAGTTGCACAGGACCATGCAACCGATATCAGTTGCGCGGGTCCGCGTAACCAGGCTGCCCTGCAGTCTGTAAAGATAAGGTGTAACACACCAAAAATCGAGGGTCGGGTAGAAACCCAACTCCCGAGTTCCAAAATGTCACTTATGCAACATAGATAATGATAAATGCATGTTGTCTGTAGAAAGACATTAAATAAGATTGGGATTATACCAAAAACAGCATATCATACTCCAGGATGACTAAATTAGGCAAGCGGAAGACTCATAAATATATAAAGTACATAAGTGGTTTCAAATCCCCAGAATATGAATATGTAGCGGGGTTGAATAGATACATGTTTTGTGTCAAATTATACCAATTAGCGGGAAATAAAGTGTTCAACTAACTCATATAGCCCTGCAACCCCGTCGAATCAGGACAAGGTCTAAGAAGACCAGCATGAATACTGTATATAGGAGAATGCCTTCTCATTATCCTCGAAGCCTGGCTCCGTCTCGCAGGCCGCGCCATCATCTGAAAGTACAACAGGGTCTGGTGGGTGTCCAGAACACCATCCCATAACGTGGGAGTGAGTAGCTAACTCAGTGGAATCATAGAGCAAAGATTAACATGTTATCAAATCAATCAAGTGATAATGATAAAGCAGCAAATCAAACATCCCTAAATATTGTAATTAAAGCAAGAATGAAATGACATGATGTATGCCCTCGTCAACATACTCCCTCATGCGACACCATCTTACGTCCGTGGCATGCTTTCTTCCCTCAGTGCTCCACATCTTCCAGGCACATGCAGTGCGATATGAACGTGATTATCGAGTTGTTATTAGTCCTTTTCATACAGCAGGATTGGGAAGCTAAGGTACCTCCCTTATATCAATTCCCAACAATGATCCAGTCTAGGGTCGTCACTCCTAGTATTCTCATACGATGAGATGGTTCTAGGTCCCTGCAAGGGCTGTCAGTGCTGTTGCACGCACTCGTTGCACCGCTCCCCCATCACCTTATCAATACAAGCCTAGTTTGTACTCTTGTTGCTAGGGAAGGGTTGTCGCCTCACGTACACTCAGAGTATGCTCGAGGTCACTACAAAGGGCTCGTCACCAATCAGAGTAGGCCGACAGCTCGAATGTAGTGTCCCATACCACCACAATCGACTCACGAGTCTAAGGTGCTCACTGGTCACTACGGGGAGGTTTATGGCCCCAGCGTAGGCTGACAGCTCGACCACGGTGTCTCATACCACCATGCCCGGCTCATGAGTCTTAGCGGATCGAGGTACCATGGTTAACGGAATTTCCACTGGTAAGTTTGGTACTTTAGATTCAAGCAGTAGCGTCCATACATGGTTAACATACATTTGGCTAATCGGGTTACTGGACGAGTTCAACTAGTACAAGCGCCCATTGAGTTGATCGACATGAAGTGCATAAGCACCTCGTGTGGCCTAACCATGGTCGACAAGCAACGCACTGCTCGGGTTCGCCTGTAACGCCCTGAAAAAATCCGTACTTGGACTCGAGTACCAACTCGACCAGAAATCGCGTAGGATTAATTCCTTTAGAAAATAAGTGTAAGTTAGCTAGCGCAACGCTAGAGTAGTTAGGAAATAGTCCCTGATCACTTTAAATACGTTCTACAAGACCCAAAGCAAGTAGAACCAATGACGCTATAATACTCTAAAACCTCGGATCAAACTCTAAACCGGTTTATTCTTAGGACCTCTTTGAAACTTTGTATTGGATCTAGACCACGCGTCGAAAGTCCGATACCTACAATCTTAGACCGTTATAACTGCCTAGCTGGACTTGATAATCATTTCGAAAATCAAGTCCAACTGACATTCAGAGGCTATTTCATTAAGCCTGGAGTGAAGAGAGTGAGAATAGGGTTAGATTTAGAATTTGAAATTCAAATCTGGCACACGACTTGACGCATTATTATTAAGCGTTCTGACCATCAGAATTCAGCCAAATTATACCCTCGGATCAGGAAAAATTTCTATTTCATATAATGAGACTTGTAGACCTGATCTATGTGCGATGACCGCAGAACTGAAACTAGACCGCCACGTGCGATCTATGAACGCTACTGGTCTGAAAATAGGATGTGAGCGACATCCGACGTGCATGAACTTAAGTCCGATCGCGTTCGGCCAGTGGACCTCCAGAAATGTCTTTTTGGACCGAAACAGCCCCAATTTGGTTAGGCATCAAGTAAACATTGTTCCCAAGCCTGTTTTGGGCATGTTTTAGGTTATAAAAGGGGCTTAAACCCTCACTTCTCTCACCCATCCGAATTTGCTAGAAACTCTAGCTGGTATGAGAGAAAAGGTGAGAGATTGTGAGAGAGAGTGTGAGAGAATTTCCTGCTGCTTGCACTACCGGTTGCACGTGCTTAAGCAACGCGCCTCAATCACTTTCCCGACGACGTTGGTGCGTTTCTAGGTAAGAAAATACCCCAAATACTTACTGATTTAAGGTTCCTTCGGTTCCTTAGCATGGTAGCGTATAGATCTTGTGTATTAGGTTCTCGGTTCACCGTATACGAAGCGTACACGCTGCGTTCGAATCAATACACTTCTAGGATAAAAGGTGTGAATTTTAGACACTTTGATTGACTGTTTTCAATGCTTTCAATGTCGTTTAATAGTAGATTATCGACGGCAACGCCGTTTGACATGTACAACATGCTGTCCATTTCCTGTTTCGTAAGCAGACGAAAAATATGAGATTTAGGGCATTTTACTCATTTGTAGGAAATACTGTTTTCATCTAAATTTTTCTGATATGATTGACATGGCTTCTTGTCGGATTAGGATATTAGGAATGCGTGCATAATCAGTTTGGCGGAGAGATTCGCCCAAATGCGTACTTTGAGTCGACATACTATATGTAGACTTAAGTGTGTAGACTAAGTGTTTGTATAAATGTTTGTATTAGTATGTATAGAATTAAATGGTGTTATGAATTAGTTTGAGATTGAATTCTCAATTAATATGCTAATGTAAATGATTTCCTACATGTTGGCTATATGCATGATTTCATTACATGTACGAAATGCATGTGTTAGATGTTTTACTTAAGTTGTATGTTATAACATGTGTTAACATGCTCACATTGTTGTATTTCATTTCCATTACTCTTATATGATTGCTGATGTGAATTCATAAATGTTTGGGACTATACCTAGTCCAGGCAGTCGGCAACTGAGTAAATTCATGGTTGGCTTATCTTTGCCACGAACGACGCGTCGATGAACGTGAGTCATGTTTGGAGTTGGCGGCAGTGGTTAGGCCACACGAGGTGTCTTATGCACTTCATGTCGTTCGACTTGAGATGCGCTCATACTAGTCGAGCCCGTCAAGTAACCTAACTGGCCATTTTATGTTTACCTTGTATGAGTCATAACTGCTTGAACCTAGGGTACTGAACTTACCATTGTAAACCCTATTAACCATGGTACCTTGATCCATAAAGACTCATGAACCGGGCATGGTGGTATGGGACACCGTGGTCGAGCTGTCGGCCTACGCTGGGGCCACAAACCTCCCCGTAGTGACCAGTGAGCAACCCAGACTCGTGAGCAGATTATGGTGGTATGGGACACTAAATTCTTGCTGTCGGCCTACATTGATAAGGTGATGGGCGAGCGGTGCAACGAGTGTGAACAACAGCCCTGACAGCCCTTTGTAGTGACCTCGAGCGTATTCTGAGTCTACGGGAGGCGACGACCCTTCCGTAGCGACAAGAGTACAAGTAGGCCTGTATTGATAATGTGATGGGGGAGCAGTGCAACGAGTGCGAGCAACAGCCCTAGCAGCCCTTGCAGCGACCTACAAAATATACATCGTATGAGATTACTGGAGTGACGACCCTAGACAGGATCTGTGTTGGGATTGATATAAGGGAAGTACCTTAGTTTCCCAATCTTGCAGTATGAATGGACTAATAATAACTCGGTAATCATATCACTATTACATTGCATGTGCCTGGAAGATGTGGTGCACTGTAGGATGAAAGCATGCCACGGGCGTAAGATGGTGACGTATGAGGGAGATCATCGGTGAGGGCATCTATCATGTCACGTCATATTGCATTAACAATAGTATTAGGAATGTTTAATTTACTGCTTTTCTATTATCGCATGATTGATTTGAGAACATGCTAATCTTTGCTTTATTATTCCACTGAGTTAGCTACTCACTCCCACGTTACGGGATGGTATTTGCAACACCCACTAGACCCTGTCTTAGATGCAGGTGAGACAGCGATTCAGGAGGTAGAGCCGGATTATGATGAGGATAAGAACGAGTTCTCATATATGCAGTATTACGATGGCTTTGCTTAGGTGGCCTGAATTGATGGGACTTCTCAGTGGGACTATTTTGACATTTTATTTCTGTTTATTTATATGTATATGAGACTCAGAGATGTATTCATACTTTGGAGACAGTTGAGATCAATTTTGTTTTTCATATAGTGATATGTATATCCTTTAGTCTTCCGCTTGCTTTTATCACTGAATCTAGAGTATGAATTGCAGTTTTGGTATACTTTTACTCATGTGAATGCTTTAACTCAGAAAACATTGAATCATAATCATTTTGTTGCATAAGTGACAGTCTGGAACTCGGGAGTTGGGTTTATACACGACCCCCGATTTTCAGGGTGTTACAAGTTGTTATCAGAGCATGAATGAGATTATACTGGGCCTGGGTTATGGTCACGCGATGTACACTGTTACTTCCTTTGACTTTGGTGGGTGCGAGGGAGGTCTAGAAACACTTATAGGATCGCAGTTTCGCCAATAGGTGAAGTCTACTCATATCAATCGCTTGATCGAGTCTGTAACGCATCTAGGGTCGCGTGAATCGACCTAAGTAGCTCCTAGGTTGTAAGTAGGTGGGTTGAGACGTTCTTTGAGTGGTTCTAAACCCGTATATGTGAATCCTTGGGCTATGGGGCAACCAAAACCCTTACATTTAATCGTTAGGGCTTAAAAACCCCGTTTCACCTAATTTCTTCAAAATTCTTCCTCTCACCACTCCATTCTTCAATTATTTCTTTTACTTTTTATATTAGGCATTGGTCGTAATTTGAAAATGATATAAAATCATACTTCGATAAAATTTTACAGTGAATAGTAAAATTTCATGAAAACTAGCCATTTAGCCATTCTAAATTCACAATATTTAGTAACTAATGGGCTAGATGGATGTATTAGCTCCTTCTAGCCCAAAATCATATGCTACATGATAGGAGAATGTATTCAGGTTTACAGATTGGCCTTGAAAAGCCTCAAATGGAAGTTTGGGCCTCCCTAGGCCAATATAGAATGAACTAAGGTGGGGCCCATACCTATTTGAGGTCCCCGAGGCAGGGGGGACCCAACCCATGTGGTCCCACCGGCCGGAGTGGTGACCGTCCGGCGATGCATCACCGATGAGTGGGCCCCACTTGCATTAAAACTCGGACGCACGGTCTCTTTTGGGTAGGGCATCCCTCCCATGTGTGGTCCGTCCATCGAAAACTCCTAAAAGAGGTACCTCCTTCACAAATAGCCCCCTCCCAAGCTCATTTCACATTTTTCTTGTTGCTCCTTCTCAGATCGATGCTCCAAATCCCTCCTAAACTCATTTCTTGCTGAAACCGAATCCATTCCATCACTCCATTACAGTTTGCAACTCCTCCTCTTGCAAATCTAGTCCGTTGGAGCTCCTACAACCCCCATTTGTGACTAAAATTGGGTGGAGCTCCATTCCCCCTTTTCCTTCTCTTTTCCTTTTAAAAATTTAGCCTTAGGGAGCTTGAAGCATCCCTCTACAACTCCTAGATTTCATTATGTCCATTTAGGCAGCCATTTCTCCCCATTTCCCTCACTTTCCATGGCTATTATTGAAGTCATTTTGGGTTTTTTCTCTTTCTCCACCATCCTCTCTTTGATGGGAAAGAGAAAGACCGTAGCAGATGAGGCTAGGCCTAGTCACCCTGCGCAATCCAGAAGACCGAGGGGTGGCACTGCTAGCTCAAGCACCGCCGTAAGTCCAAGCACAGCCCGGGAGTTCCATACAAAGCGGGATTTGGATCCCCATGCTCAAATTGGGCGAGTGATATTAGCAGAGATGCCTCACGGTGAATATACTGACCGTAAGGTGTTGTTTGAGGCGGACGTGGAAGGGCAACTCTTCAGTGAATTCCTATTATTCGAGCGCATTGAAGCTGCACATTGGGGTCCGCTCTTTGAAGCCCGTTCTCGTGCTAATGTGAGCACCGTTCGTGCCTTCTACGCTCGTATCCAGAATCCTACATTGGAGCCATTGCAGTTCAAGATTCCCTTTGGTAGAGACCGGATGGCTACGGTCGATGTTTGGTTGATAGCGCGACTTCTGAACGTGCCCCTTGGTGATGTTCATCCCAGTGCAAAGAATTTGAGGAGTAGGCGTGAGCGAGATCGCCGTACCGGGTTCCTATGCGGTAGTCTGGTTCCATGGCAATCTAACAATAGCCTCAAGGCATCTCATATGTCTGATGATTTGCGCCTGCTGCACCACATTTACACGTTCAACGTGTATCCCAGGTCGACAAATCGCATTGAATGTATACGCCTTATGGTTGATTTCTTGTATCAGGTGGCCCAGGGAGAAAATATGTGTATGGCCACTTTCGTGTTGCGACAGATTATCCTCATAGCGAAATCAAGAAGAATATCGGAGTCGCTACCTTTTGGCCGGCTTATATGCAAGATCACGCTTGAGTTTGCTTATAGACTTGGGCCGGAGTTGCAGTTCCGATTCACTGTATTGATGAGTATACCATTGTAACACCCTGAAAATCGAGGGTCGTGTATAAACTCAACTCCCAAGTTCCAGACCGTCACTTATGCAACAAAAATGATTATGATTCAATGTTGTCTGATTTAAAGCATTCACATGAGTAAAAGTATACCAAAACTGCAATTCATACTTCAGATCCAGTGATAAAAGCAAGCGGAAGACTAAATAATATATATATCACTGTATGGAAAAATAATATAAATCTCATCTGTCTCTAAAGTATGAACACATCTCTGAGTCTCATATACATATACATGAACAAAAGTAAATGTTCAAAATGGTCCCACTGAAGTCCCATCAATCCAGGTCACCTACGCAAAGCCATCATGATACTGCATGTACGAGAACTCATCCTGGTCCTCGTCGAAGTCTGGCTTTACCTCCTGGATCTCAGCCTCACTTGTATCTACAACAGGGTCTGGTGGGTGTTGCAAACACCATCCCGTAACGTGGGAGTGAGTGATCAACTCAGTGGAATCATAGAGAAAAGATTAGCATGTTCACAATTCAATCATGCGATAATAGTAAAGCAGTAAATCAGACAATCCTAATACTGTTGTTAATGCAAGATGACATGAAGTGATGTATGCCCTCACCGACGATCTCCCTCATACTGCAACATCTTACGACTGCGGCATGCAATCGACCCTCAAGTGCTCCACATCTTCCAGGCACATGCAATCGACCCTCAAGTGCTCCACATCTTCCAGGCACATGCAATGGTATGGTGATATGATTTTCGAGTTGTTATTAGTCCATTCAAACAGGAAGATTAGGAAACTAAGGTACTTCCCTTGTATCAATCCCAACACAGATCCTGTCTAGGGTCGTCACTCCTAGTAGTCTCATACGATGTATATTTTATAGGTCACTGCAAGGGCTGCCAGGGCTGTTGCTCGCACTCGTTGCACCGCTCCCCCATTACCTTATCAATACAGGCCTACCGTACTCTACTGCAGGGGAAGGGTCGTCGCCTCCCGTGGACTCAGAATACGCTCACGGTCACTACAAAGGACTCGTCACCTGATCAGTGTAGGCCGACAGGTAGAATATAGTGTCCTATATCACCATAATCTGCTCACGAGTCTAGGTGCTCACTGGTCACTACGGGAAGGTTTGTGGCCCCAGCGTAGGCCGACAGCTCGACCACGGTGTCCCATACCACCATGCCCGGCTCATGAGTCTTCGTGGATCAAGGTACCATGGTTAACAGGGTTTACAATGGTAAGTTCAGTACCCTAGGTTCAAGTAGTTATGACTCATATAGGGTGAACATACATCGGCCAGTCGGGTTACTTGACGGGCTCGACTAGCGCGATCGCATCTCAAGTCGAATGACATGAAGTGCGTAAAACACTTCGCGTGGCCTAACCACTGCCGCCAACTCCAAACACGAATCGCGTTCATCGACGCATCGTTCGTGGCTAAGACCAGCCAGCCACGAATTTGCTCAGTTACCGACTGCCTGGACTAAGTATAGTCCCAAACAATTATGGAATCACGTTAGCAATTCATATAGGAATATTGGAATTGAAATACAATCATGTGAGCATGTTAACACATGTTATAACATTCAACTTAAGTAAATCTTCAAACACATATATTTCATGCATGTAATGAAATCATACATATAGTCAACATGTAGGAAATCATTTAGGTCAGCATATTAATTGAGAAATCCATCTTAAACTAATTCATAACATCATTTAATTCAATACATACTAATACAAGCATTTATACAAACACATACACTACACACTTAAGTCTACATATAGTATGTCGACCCGAAGTGCGCAATTAGGCGAATCTCTTCGCCAAACTAATTATGCACGTATTCTTAACTTCCTAATGCGACAACAAACCATGTGAATCACGTCAGCAAATTATGAATGAAATCAGCACTTCGAACAAATGACTAAAATGCCCTAAATCTCATATTCTTCGTTAATTTACGAAACAGGAAATAGAGAGCATGTTGTACATGTCAAACGGCGATGCCGTCGATAATCTACTATTAAACGACATTGAAAGCGTTGTAAACCGTCAATCAAAGCGTCTAAAATCCTCACCTAGTCTCTTGTATACTCGTGAATTCGAACGGAGCGTATACGCTTCGTCTACGGCAGTAGGAGAACCTGTTTTACGAAGTACGTTAGCTAACACGCTACGAATCCAAGTAATCCCTAAATCAACAACTTTTAGGGTCGTTTCATACCTGAAAAAGTGGAGAAATCACCTGTCAGGTGATTGAGAAGAGTTGCTGAAGCACGTGCAATCAGCGACACGAAGGCGAGAAAAATCCTTCTACTCTCTCTGTCAAACTCTCTCCTTTTCTCTCTCCCAAAGCTAGGGTTTTGCAATTTTCGGATGGGAGAGAGGAATGAAGGTTTTTACCCCTTTTATAAGCTTAAAAATGCCAAAAACAGGCTCCGGAATGAAGTTTACTTAGTGCATATCCAATTCGGGGCTGTTTCGGTCCAAAAGATGCTTTCTGGTGGTCCCCTGGTCGAATGCGATTGGACTTAAGATCATGCGTACCAGATATAGCACGTATTAAGTTTTCAGTAGGGCAGGATTCGCAGATCGCACGTGGCGGACCAGTTTCAGTTCAGCAGTCACCACACGTAGATCAGGGCTGAAAGTCTCATGATATAAAATAGAAATTTCTCCTGATCCGAGGGTGTAATCTGGATGAATTCTGATGGTCAGAATGCTCAATACTGACGAGCCAAGTCGTGTGCCAGATTTGAATTTAAAATTCCAATTCTGTCCCTATTCGCACTCTCTTCGATCCGGGCTCAATGAAATAGCCTGTGATTATCGGTTTGACTTGATCTTCGAAATGAGTGTCAAGTCCAACTAGGCGGTTCTAACGGTCTAAGATAGGAGGTATCGGACTTTCGACGTGCAGTCTAGATCCAATATAAAAATTCAAAGCAGTCCAGAGAATAAACCTGCTTAGAGTTTGGTCCAAGGTTATAGAGTGTTATAAAGTCGTTGGTTCTACTCGATTTGGGTCTTGTAGAACGTATTTAAAGTGATCAGGGACTATTTCCTAGCTACTCCAGCGTTGCGCTAGCTAACTTATGCTTAATTTCCATAGAAATTAATTCTACGCAATTTCGGGTCGAGTTGGTACTCGAGCCCAAGTATGGATTTTTCACGGGCGTTACAATCTACCCCCCTTAACAAATAATTTCGTCCTCGAAATTTATACCTTTTTGTACTCCTCGAGAAGCTGTGGGTAGTTCTTTCTGATCTCGGCTTCTGTCTCTCAAGTAGCCTCTTCCTCATAGTGATGCGTCCACAATACCTTCACAAGGGGAATCACCTTGCTACGCAGTACCTGCTCCTTCCTGTCTAGGATACGTGTCGGTCGCAGGATATATGTAACATCCTCTCCTAACTGCACCTGCTCCCATCTGATGATATGGGAAGGATCAGCAACGTACTTCTTTAGCATAGAAACATGAAATACGTTGTGAACGCTCGCGAGAGGCGTGGGTAAAGTCAATCGGTAAGCCACCGCTCCCACAGTATCGAGGATCTGGAACGGACCAATAAATCGCGGTGCCAGCTTCCCCTTCTTCCCGAACCGAAGGACTCCCTTCATAGGGGAAACTCGCAAAAACACATGATCCCCAACTGTGAATTCTAGTGGCCTCTGTCTCGTATCTGCATAACTCTTCTGTCTGCTCTGCGCTGTAAGAAGCCGACGTCGAATAATATCAATCTTCTCTGACGTCGCCTGCACTAACTCTGGGCTAATCAAGCTACGCTCACTGACCTCTATCCAGCAATACGGTGCGCGATAAGGTCGTCCATACAGTGCCTCATAAGGTGCCATACCAATACTCGTCTGAAAGCTGTTGTTGTACACAAACTCTGCATATGCAAGATAATCATCCCAACTGTCCTTGAAGTCCAATGCGCAAGCTCGCAACATGTCCTCCAAGATCTAGTTCGCCCGCTCTGTCTGTCCGTCTGTCTGTGGGTGGAAGGCAGTACTAAACTTCAACTTCACACCCATAGCCTCCTGAATGCGAGTCCAAAAAATAGAAGTGAACCGCGTGTCTCTGTCCGACACGATCTCCAATGGAACTCCATGCAGACGCACAATCTCTCTGATGTACAGTCTAGCCAGCTCGTCTGCAGAGTTCATAACTCTAATCGGTAGGAAGTGCGCCGACTTCGTCAAACAGTCGACGATCACCCAAATGGAATCATGTCCCTTCCTCGTCTTCGGCAACCCAGAAATGAAGTCCATGGAAATGAAATCCCACTTCCACTCTGCGATCGGCATAGGCTACAAAAGTTCAGGTGGTCGGCGATGCTCTGCCTTCACCTGCTAACAAGTGAGACAACGGGACACGAACTCTGCTATGTAAGTCTTCATACCTTCCCACTAATACGTCCTCTTCACATCACGATACATCTTCGTGCTGCCTGGATGCATCGCGAGTCTAGTACAATGCGCAGCCTCGAGAATCTCTCGTCTCAAGTCAGGGACATCTGGGACGCATAGGCGGCCACGATAACGTAAGCCCCCATCCATACCAACTCGTCAGTCGGCGTCTGCATCATCACTGGCCTGCTCTCGAAGCTCAGTCAGATGCGCATCGTCCCTTTGCGCCTCGATGACTCGGTCATCGATCTGAGATCGCACCTGTACATGTGCGATGAACTCAAACGGCTCCTCTACTCTGCTCAAAGTCTCGCAAAAACTCAACCATATCCCACTCAGCAACCATCAGTGGAGCCGCAAACTCTATCGCCTTCTTGCGGCTCAACGCATCAGCCACAAAGTTCACCTTCCCAGGATGGTAAGAGACTTCAAACTTGAAGTCCTTCCACGTCTCCATCCATCGCCGCTGCCTCATATTCAAGTCTCACTGCGTGAATATGTACTTGAGGCTCTTGTGGTCGCAAAAGATCTCGAACTCCTCTCCGTAGAGGTAATGTCTCCAGAGTCTCAGTGCGAATATAATGGCTACCAACTCTAGGTCGTGTGTAGGGTAATTCTCCTCGTGCTTCCTTAATTGTCTCGAGGCATACGAAATTACCCTGTCCCTCTGCATAAGGACACAACCCAAACTAACGGTAGACGTGTCAGTGTATATAGTGTATCTAACCCCTTGCTCTGGCAATACTAGCACAGGGGCGGACGTAAGTCTATCCTTTAGCTCCTAAAAAGCTGACTCCGCCTTGTCATTCCAGGCGAACTTCACGTCCTTCCGTGTCAACTGAGATAAGAGTCTCGCGATCTTTGAGAAGTCCTGAATGAAGCGTCGATAGTAGCCAGCAAGACCCAAGAAACTCCTCACCTCAGTAACAGAACCAGGCTGCTCCCAGTCCTGCACCGCAGCTACCTTAGGCAGGTCAACTGCCATGCCATCCTTAGACACTACATGTCCCAGGAACTTCACCTCCTGCTTCCAGAAGTTGCACTTCTTTTACTGTGCGAAAAACTGATGCTGTCTGAGCGTATCCAGGACCAAACGCAAGTGCTCCTCATGCTCTTCTCGACTCCTGGAGTACACCAAAATGTCGTCAATGAATACAACGACGAATCGATAGAAGAAAGGTCGAAATACCCGGTTCATCAGGTCCATGAACACGGCTGGTGCGTTCGTGAGACCGAACGATATCACGAGGAACTCGTAGTGGCCAAAACTGGTCCTGAATGCTGTGAATCAGGACTGAAAGTCTCATGATATAAAATAGAAATTTCTCCTGATCCGAGCGTGTAATCTGGATGAATTCTGACGGTCAGAACGCTCAATACTGACGCGCTAAGTCGTGTGCCAGATTTGAATTTAAAATTCCAATTCTGTCCCTATTCGCACTCTCTTCGGTCCGGGCTCAATGAAATAACCTGTGATTATCGGTTTGACTTGATCTTCGAAATGAGTGTCAAGTTCAACTAGGCGGTTCTAACGGTCTAAGATAGGAGGTATCAGACTTTCGACGTGCGGTCTAGATCCAATACAAAAATTTAAAGCAGTTTAGAGAACAAACCTGCTTAGAGTTTGGTCCAAGGTTATAGAGTGTTATAGAGGCGTTGGTTCTACTTGATTTGGGTCTTGTAGAACGTATTTAAAGTGATCAGGGACTATTTCCCAGTTACTTCAGCATTGCGCTAGCTAACTTACGCTTAATTTCCATAGAAATTAATTCTACGCAATTTCGGGTCGAGTTGGTACTCGAGCCCAAGTATAGATTTTTCACGGGCGTTACAACCATGGTCAAGATGAAGATCAGGTCTCAGTATCGTGAGACTCAGTTTGATGAGGATAGCGAGGGCAATTTTGATGACGAAGAGTATCCAAGTGAAGGAGAACCTGGAGCGGAAGTAGAGGAGGAAGTTTATGAAGAGGTAAAAGAGGAGGCTCAAGATACTAATGAGAGCCCTCCTCCTTCTCCTCAGGCTACTAGTGATGATCACATTATCCCAATTGAGGAGAGAAAAGTCACCTTGCGAAGGAAAGTTCAGGAACTTCGGGCTGAGGTCGAGGATACCGAGGCCGTTATGAAGAGAAAATTCGGCAAGGTGACTTGCACCTTGAAGGCGATCCTGTGCTGCTTGCAGGATAAGGGTGTTCCTCCTCCATCACCTGACTCAGACTAGAGATGAGATTTTAGATGTTGTTGGTAGCAGTTAGTCATTTCCTGATTTATGTTGTGTAAGCCTGTTAAGGCTAGTAGTTTACTTATGATGCTATTGTAGCTTTAACTGTCTTAGTTCCCATGTACTTCTTGTCATGATGCTTGTAAGGAGATATCCCTTGTATTGTGACAATTTTGATTAAATGAAATGCATGGAATGCCTGTGACTCTTTATGTGGATGATTGCGGTGTGTTTGTGCTATTGAGACTGACAAGGTTACGCCCTATTTTGAATATAGGGAATGCCGTCGAAGGCTACACGGAGCATAGCTCGGCTTACATTAGGTGAGCCTATAGATCAGGTTCCCCTTAAGTCTGGTGCTCATTCGGACCCTGCTGTGGGACCGATTCCTGAGACAGCACTTGAGTCTCAGCCTCCTCCTGGTCCTGCAGTTGGACCACCGCCTTTCACACCGCCCGTCAGAGAGCAGTACCGTGCGTCTTCTTCGACGCAGTACATGCCACAGCCTGCTCTACCTCCAGATAGATTTGAGCAAATGATGGCCATGATGCAGCAGCAGTAGTAGCTCCTGACTACTATAGTGGGGGCTCTAGCCCAGGGTGGGAGTGTGACTCCACCTGCACCACCTGTGCATCCAGTTGAGGATGCCTATACATATGCTCAGGATGAGGGCATGACTCATCCTGCACCACCTGCTTACCATGCGGGGAATGCCGCTGACACACTGAGCTTATTAGAGCAATTTCAGCGCTTACGGCCTCCCACTTTTATGGGTTCTCATGGACCCAAAGAGGCCGAGTATTGGATCGACCATGTGTCGAAGATACTATGGATGCTGCATTGCTCAGAGACTGAGCAGGTTGAGTTGGCTACATTCTTGTTGAGCGAGAGGCCAGCTTATGGTGTGACAGTGTGTTGCGGACCATTGTCGCTGATTACATCTGGACCTGGGCAGTGTTCGAGTTGCGCTTCCACGAGAAATATTATCCCCAGACATATAGGCATGACTGGGAGAACAAGTTTCTGTGCCTCAGACAGGGAGGCATGACGGTGACTGAGTATAAGCATCGGTTCACTGAGTTGGACGGATACGTCCCGACTATACTGGCAGATGAGCAGATGCGCATACGGCACTTTTCAGAGGTTTTACGACCGGATATTCGGTCGAAGATGTGTTGCGTGAGCATTTCCTCCTACACAGAGCTGATTCACATGTCTATGCGGGCAGAGTAGGATGTGGATCGACTCACGCGATCACGTGACCCTATTGCTCCTAGGCCACGACCAGAGTTGCAGGACAGGCCCTTTGCGGGCAAGAGACCTCTTGTCGACCCTCCTCCTAGGGCTACACCGAAAGTACCCCCGATGCGGCGCCCTGATTTATCATGTACTTATTGTGGGAGAGCGGGCCATTTGGCACAGAGTTGTTTCGCTTGGATACGGGACAGCGGGTTCTCGCCGCTGCAGAAGATCGACCGTACAAGCTCACAGGCTATATCAGCACCGCCTTTACGGTTTGCTCCTGTGCACCCTTCCTTCAGACCTCCCGTATCGCAGTTCAGGCCGCCTCTACGGCCCATGGCATAGTGGCCGAACCGGCCGCAGCAGGCGCGGGTGCATGCCTTGACAGCTGAGGCAGTCGAGACAGACTTCTCAGCATTCGGCCTTTGAGGTCACTGCCCACATCGGAGGTATTCCTATTCTCGTGATGGTGGATACTGGATCTACACTTTCTTTGATATTGCATTCCATAGTCAGGCGTCTTGGACTGCCGACCATTCGTATGGATGGAGTGCGAGTCCTTTCAGTTCATGGAGATTTTTCTGATGCCACCCTGATGTGTGAGGGGTACTTGGTGGATCTGGGAGGCAGGACAATGGCTCTTGATATTTTCGTCGATCCCTCTCTTATTTATCTCGACGTCATTCTTGGCATGGACTGGTTGACTGCTGGGAGGGCCGAGATTGACTGCGAGACTCATATGGTGATGTGTACAAGCCAGAGGGCACGCCTTTTACATTTTCAGTCCGGGTAAATCTCCCCTTCCGCATATTTAGCTACGCTTCTTTACTTCGGGACGCTGATGCCCCAATGCTTGAGCATATGCCAGTCGTTTGTGATTTTGGGGATCTGTTCAAGAAGATCCCTGGTTTGCCGCCTCGACGAAAAATTGATTTCACTATCGATCTGGTGCCTGGTTCCATGCCCGTCTCACTGCCTACATATCGCATGGCACCGTGTGACTTGGAGGAGTTAAGGACGCAGATTGATGGTCTGTTAGATCTTGGCCTTATTCGACCTAGTGTGTGTCCTTGGGGAGCACCAGTCCTGTTTGTAAGGAAGAAGGATGGTTCGATGCGATTGTGTATTGATTATCGCAGGCTGAACCAGATCACGGTGAAGAACAAGTACCCTTTACCCAGGATCGATGACTTGTTTGATCAGTTGAGAGGAGCGTAGTACTTCTCGAAGATTGATCTCCAGTCAGGATATCATCAGTTGCGCGTTGGGAATGAGGACGTGCAGAAGACAGCATTCAGGACCAGCTTTGGCCACTACGAGTTCCTTATGATGTCTTTCGGTCTTACGAACGCACCAGCCATGTTCATGGATCTGATGAAGTGGGTATTTCAGCCTTTCCTCTATCGATTCGTCGTGGTGTTCATTGACGACATTTTGGTATACTCCAGGAGTCAAGAGGAGTATGAGGAGCACTTGCGCTTGGTCCTAAATACACTCAGACAGCATCAGTTGTTCGCACAGTACAAGAAGTGGGACTTCTAGAAGCAGAAAGTGAAGTTCCTGGGACACGTGGTGTCTAAGGATGGAATGGCAGTTGACCTGGCGAAGTTACCTGAAGTTCGGGACTAGGAGTAGCCTGGTTCTGTCACTGAGGTGAGAAGTTTCTTGGGTCTCGCTGGCTATTATTGACGCTTCATTCGGGATTTCTCGAAGATCGCGAGACCTTTATCTCAGTTAACATGGAAGGACGTGAAGTTCGCCTGGAATGACATGACGGAGTCAGCTTTTCAGGAGCTGAAAGACAGACTTACATCAACCCCTGTGTTAGTATTGTCAGAGAAAGGGGTTAGATACACTATATATACTGACGCGTCTAGCGTTGGTCTGAGTTGTATCCTTATGCAGAAGGACAGGGTAATTTCGTATGCCTCGAGATAATTAAGGAAGCACGAGGAGAATTACGCTACACACGACCAGGAGTTGGCTGCCGTCATATTCGTACTGAGACTCTGGAGACATTACCTCTATGGAGAGGAGTTCGAGCTCTTTTGCGACCACAAGAGCCTCAAGTACATATTCACGTAGCGAGACTTGAATATGATACAGCGGCGATGGATGGAGACTTTGAAGGACTTCAAGTTCAAAGTCTCTTACCATCCTAGGAAGGGGAACCTTGTGGCTGACGCGTTGAGCCGCAAGAAGGCGATAGAGTTTGCGGCTCTGCTGATGGTTGCTGAGTGGGATATGGTTGAGTTTTTACGAGACTTTGAGCAGAAACTCACTGTAGAGGAGCCTTATGAGTTCATCGCACATGTGCAGGTGCGATCTCAGATCGATGACCGGTTCATCGAGGCGCAGAGGGATGATGCGCATCTGACTGAGCTTCGAGAGCAGGCCAATGATGATGCAGACGCCGAGTGGCGAGTTGGCATGGATGGGGGCTTACATTATCGTGGCCGCCTGTGCGTCCCAGATATCCCTGACTTGAGACGAGAGATTCTCGAGGCTGCGCATTGTACCAGACTCGCGATGCATCCAAGTAGTACGAAGATGTATCGCGACGTGAAGAGGACCTATTGGTGGGAAGGTATGAAGACCCACATAGCAGAGTTCGTGTCCCGTTGTCTTACTTGCCAGCAGGTGAAGGCAGAGCATCGCCGACCACCTGGACTTCTTCAGCCTATGCCGATCGCAGAGTGGAAGTGAGACTTCATTTCCATGTATTTCGTTTCAGGGCTGCCGAAGACGAGGAAGGGACATGATTCCATATGGGTGATCGTCGACCGTCTAACGAAGTCGGCGCACTTCCTACCGATCAGAGTTACGAACTCTGCAGACGAGCTGGCTAGACTATACATCAGAGAGATTGTGCGTCTGCATGGAGTTCCGTTGAAGATCATGTCGGACAGAGATACGCGGTTCACTTCTATTTTCTGGACTCGTATTCAGGAAGCTATGGGTGTGAAGTTGAAGTTCAGTACTGCTTTCCACCCACAGACAGATGGATAGACAGAGCGGGTGAACCAGATCTTAGAGTACATGTTGCGAACTTGCGCATTGGACTTCAAGGACAGTTGGGATGACTGTCTTGCATATGCAGAGTTTGCGTACAACAATAGTTTCCAGGCGAGTATCGGTATGGCACCTTACGAGGCGTTGTATGGGCGACCCTGTCGAGCACTGCATTGCTGGGCAGAGGTCGGTGAGCGCAGATTGATTGGCCAAGAGTTAGTGCAGGCGACGTCGGAGAATATTGATATTATTAGACGTCGGCTTCTCACAGCGTAGAGCAGACAGAAGAGTTATGCTAATACGAGACGGCGGCCGCTAGAGTTCACAGTTGGGGATCATGTATTTTTGTGAGTTTTTCTTATAAAGGGAGTCCTTCGGTTCGGGAAGAAGGGAAAGCTGGCACCGCGATTCATTGGTCCATTCCAAATCCTCGATCGTGTGGGAGCAGTGGCATACCGTTTGTCTTTTCCCACGCCTCTCACGAGCGTTCACAACGTATTTCATGTTTCTATGCTGAAGAAATACATTTCTGATCCTTCCCATATCATCAGATGGGAGCAGGTGCAGTTAGGAGAGGATGTTACATATATCCTACGACCGACGCGTATCCTAGACAGGAAGGAGCAGGTACTGCGGAGCAAGGTGATTCGCCTTGTGAAGGTATTGTGGACGCATCACTCTGAGGAAGAGGCTACCTGGGAGACAGAACCTGAGATCAGAAAGAACTACCCACAGCTTCTCGAAGAGTACGAAAAGGTATAAATTTTGAGGATGAAATTTTTTATTAAGGGGGGTAGATTGTAACGCCCTGGAAAAATCCGTACTTTGACTCGAGTACCAACTCGACCAGAAATCACGTAGGATTAATTCCTTTGGAAAATAAGTGTAAGTTAGCTAGCGCAACGCTAGAGTAGCTGGGAAATAGTCCCTGATCACTTTAAATACGTTCTACAAGACCCAAAGCGAGTAGAACCAATGACGCTATAATACTCTAAAACCTCGGATCAAACTCTAAACCGCTTTGTTCTCAGGACCTCTTTGAAAATTTGTATTGGATTTAGACCACGCGTCGAAAGTCCAATACCTACAATCTTAGACCGTTATAACCGCCTAGCTGGACTTGACAATCATTTCGAAAATCAAGTCCAACTGACATTCAGAGGCTATTTCATTGAGCCTGGAGTGAAGAGAGTGAGAATAGGGTTAGAATTGGAATTTAAAATTCAAATCTGGCACATGACTTGATGCATTATTATTAAGCGTTCTGACCGTCAGAATTCAGCC
The DNA here is from genome assembly GCA_037074715.1 of Magnolia kwangsiensis. NCBI lineage: Eukaryota > Viridiplantae > Streptophyta > Magnoliopsida > Magnoliales > Magnoliaceae > Magnolia > Magnolia kwangsiensis. Next base: position 57,219,211 of record CM073578.1, read on the forward strand.
AAATTACACCCTCGGATCAGTAAAAATTTCTATTTCATATCATGAGACTTGTAGACCTGATCTATGTGGGATGACCACTAAACTGAAACTGGACCGCCACGTGCGATCTACGAACGCTACTGGTCTGAAAATGGGATGTGACCGACATCCTACGTGCATGAACTTAAGTCCGATCGCGTTCGGCTAAGGGACCTCCAGAAATGTCTTTTTGGACCGAAACAGCCCCGATTTGGTTAGGCATCAAGTAAACATTGTTCCCAAGCCTGTTTTGGGCATGTTTTAGGTTATAAAAGGGGCTCAAAACCTCACTTCTCTCACCCATCCGAATTTGCTAGAAATCTTAGCTGGTGTGAGAGAAAAGGTGAGAGATTGTGAGAGAGAGTGTGAGAGAATTTCCTGCTGCTTGCACTACCGGTTGCACGTGCTTAAGCAACGAGCCTCAATCACTTTCCCGACGATTTCACCGCGTTTCTAGGTAAGAAAATATCCCAAATACTTGCTGATTTAAGGTTCCTTCGGTTCCTTAGCATGGTAGCTTATAGATCTTGTATATTAGCTTCCCGGTTCTCCATAGACGAAGCGTACACTCTCCGTTCGAATCAATACACTTCTAGGATAAAAGGTTCAGATTTTAGACGCTTTGATTGACTGTTTTCAACGCTTTCAATGTCGTTTTATAGTACATTATCGACGGCAACGCCATTTGACATGTACAACATGCTATCCGTTTCTTGTTTCGTAAGCAGACGAAAAATATGAGATTTAGGGCATTTTAGTCATTTGTAGGAAATACGGTTTTCATCCATATTTTGCTGATATGATTGACATGGCTTCTTGTTGCATTAGGATATTAGGAATGCGTGCATAATCAGTTTGGCGAAGAGATTCGCCCAAATGCGCACTTTGAGTCGACATACTATATGTAGACTTAAGTGTGTAGACTAAGTGTTTGTATAAATGTTTGTATTAGTATGTATTGAATTAAATGGTGTTATGAATTAGTTTGATATTGAATTCTCAATTAATATGCTGATGTAAATGATTTCCTACATGTTGGCTATATGCAGGATTTCATTACATGCACGAAATGCATGTGTTAGATGTTTTACTTAAGTTGTATGTTATAACATGTGTTAACATGCTCACATTGTTGTATTTCATTTCCATTACTCTTATATGATTATTGATGTGAATTCATAAATGTTTGGGACTATACCTAGTCCACGCAGTCGGCAACCGAGTAAATTCGTGGTTGGCTTATCTTTGTCACGAACGACGCGTCGATGAACGCGAGTCGTGTTTGGAGTTGGCGGCAGTGGTTAGGCCACACGAGGTGTCTTATGCACTTCATGTCGTTTGACTTGAGATGCGCTCATACTAGTCGAGCCCGTCAAGTAACCCGACTGGCCATTGTATGTTTACCTTATATGAGTCATAATTGCTTGAACCTAGGGTATTGAACTTACCATTGTATACCCTATTAACCATGGTACCTTGGTCCATAAAGACTCATGAGCCAGGCATGGTGGTCTGGGACACCGTGGTCGAGCTGTCGGCCTATGCTGGGGCCACAAACCTCTCCGTAGTGACCAGTGAGCAACCCAGACTCGTGAGCAGATTATGGTGGTATGGGACACTAAATTCTTGTTGTCGGCCTACATTGATAAGGTGATGGGCGAGCGGTGCAACGAGTGTGAACAACAGCCCTGACAGCCCTTTGTAGTGACCTCTAGCGTATTCTGAGTCTATGGGAGGCGACGACCCTTCCGTAGCGACAAGAGTACAAGTAGGCCTGTATTGATAAGGCAATGGGGGAGCGGTGCAACGAGTGCGAGCAACAGCCCTGGCAGCCCTTGCAGCGAGCTACAAAATATACATCATATGAGATTACTAGGAGTGACGACCTTAGACAAGATCTGTGTTGGGATTGATATAAAGGAAGTACCTTAGTTTCCCAATCCTGCTGTATGAATGGACTAATAATAACTCGGTAATCATATCACCATCACATTGCATGTACTTGGAAGATGTGGAGCACTATGGGATGAAAGCATGCAGCGGGCGTAAGATGGTGTCGTATGAGGGAGATCGTCGGTGAGGGCATCCATCATGTCACGTCATATTGCATTAACAACAGTATTAGGAATGTTTGATTTACTGCTTTACTATTATCGCATGATTGATTTGAGAACATGTTAATCTTTTCTCTATTATTCCACTGAGTTAGCTACTCACTCCCACGTTACGGGATGGTGTTTGTAACACCCACCAGATCCTGTCTTAGATGCAGGTGAGGCAGCGATTAAGGAGGCAGAGCCGGATTATGATGAGGACCAGGACGAGTTCTCATATATGCAGTACCACGACGGCTTTGCTTAGGTGGCCTGGATTGACGGGACTTCTGAGTGGGACTATTTTGACATTTGATTTCTATTTATTTACTTGTATATGAGACTCAGAGATGTATTCATACTTTGGAGACAGTTGAGATCTGTTTTGTTTTCCATACAGCGATATGTATTTCCTTTAGTCTTCCGCTTGCTTTTATCACTGAATCTGGAGTATGAATTGCAGTTTTGGTATACTTTTACTCATGTCAATGCTTTAACTCAGAAAACATTGAATCATAATCATTTTGTTGCATAAGTGACGGTCCGGAACTCGGGAGTTGGGTTTATACACGACCCCTGATTTTCAGGGTGTTACATCGTCAAACACGTCTTACGTGGCGAATAGAAATCAACCATGAGTTCAAGTCTGTTACCGACTGCCTGGACTATAGCATAGGACCAGACACTTGCAATCTGAATCAGTAAGTATATGAGAGAGATGGAATTGAAATATCAAGTAATCCAAGCATGTTATCAACATATTATAGGGTACAGCATACGCAGTTAAGCATACACAAGCATTTCATATATAAGGAATCAATTCAACAACGTACATAGAGGAAATCATACACATCGTCAACGTAGTTGAGAATCCTATCTCAACACTAGTCTACAACACCATTTACTAAGTACTTACTCACGCAAGAATTTATACAAACACTTAGACTATACAACTCCAACGTACTTGACATATGTTGATTTCGACATATAATATGACAGATCCTTATATCAAGGAGATGTCTAATACACAACAATCATGTTCTTACATTCAAAACATATGGCAGGCATAAATCATATTGATTTAGGCATTTCAACAAACACTTAGACTGCACTTAATAACATACATAGCGTACGTTGGCCGAAACATGTATTAGGGCGAATCCTTTCTCCAAATAGATCATACATCCATAACTAGCATATATGCATGAAAAATACTCATGGCAATCATATCAGCAAAATTTATACTTATACGATATTTCATACAAATACCTAAAATACCATAAATCTCATATTCTTCGTATGTATTCGAAATAGATATCGGTCGGCATTTTTTACATACGAAACAGCATTCTTGTCAACAATCTTCCATTAAATGACATTGAAAGCTTTGAAAAATGGTAAGATAAGTGTCTAAAATCCGTACCTTATGCCGTAGAAGCGTAACGAATCGAATAGAAACTCTATGCTTCCGCCAACATCGATATGACAGCTTATTACACAAGAGAAGTCAGCTACTTCACTACTTTTATCGATAAAAACCCTAAAACAGGTCAAGGTTAGGGTTTTCTTAACCTAGAATGAAGCCGGAATCGCCAGGATAGCGACCGTAAAGCGATGGGTAAGCACGTAGATCAGCAGGAAAGAATAGCAGGAAGGTTCTCCCACTTCTCTCACACTTTCTCTCTCTTTTCTCTCTTCTCTCTCCTAGGGTTTCTCTCAAATTCGTATGTGAGGAATGAGAGAGGGTTTAAGCTCCTTATATAGGCTAAAAACTCACCTATATAGACTTAGGACCAAGGTATACTTAGGTTATAACCAAATCGGGTTTGTTCCGATCCAACGGAGCACTTCTGGAGGACCTGTTACTAAATGCGATCGGACTTAAGCTTTCTAATATTAGATCTAGGTCAAGCTAAGTTTTCAGTCCGGTCGAATTTCCAGATCGACCGTGGCGGACCAGTTTCAGTTCAGCGGTCACCGAAACTCGATCAAGGCCACAAGTGCTATGACATGCAAGGGCCACTTATCCTGAGCTAAGGGTAAATTTGGGGTGAAATCTAATGGTCAGAACATTTAAAAATAGCGCGCAAGTGACACGTGCCAGATTTATTAAAATTATATTTAATTCTTTAAAAATCTTCATTTTCTCACACTCTTCACTCCGGACTCAAGGAAACCGTCCTAGAGTATCGTTTGGGCTTAATTTTTGAGATAATAGTCAAGTCCAACTAGGCGGTCATAATGATCTAAGATTATAGATATCAGACTTTCGACGTGCGGTCTAGATCCGATACGAAGTTTCAAAGTGCTCCCGAGAACAACCGGGTTTAGAGATTGATCCTGGATTTCAGGGTAAGATAGCATTAGCAATTCTACAGGTTTTAGGTCTTACAGATCGTATTTAAAGTGGTTGGTGCTAATTTCATAGGTAATCTAGTTTAGCGCTAGCTAAAACACATTAAATTTCTAAAGAATTTGGTTCTAAATGATTTCTTTGGTTTTGAAATTGAGCTTTAAGAGTGGTATGGTTGACCCATTGCCTAAGGACGTCTAATTCCAGGTAGAAAAAAATCTGAGGTGTTACATTAGGAGCCGTTATGCTATCGAAATCCATGGGCTAGGCTTCCTTTTCTCTGAGCTTTCTTCTATTCATGGGTTCAAAAGAGAAGAATTAGTCAATTGAATCGACATTTCCCCTAAGTGCTAGGTATGACTAGAAAAGGCACTGTTATGATACTGAAATCTCTATTTCATTGAAGATTCGTCAATCGGATCGATATTCCTCCTAAGTCTTAGTAGATGATTGAAACAGGCACCGAAAGGCTGTTGAAATGGACTCTTAATATTCAAAGCATAAGTCCTTTGTTTTTAAATGATCTATCTTAGAATCAAGGGATATAAAGAGGATGTAAATGAACTTAGTATCAATGAAATGTGATGAATGTTCTCAATACCCTTTCTCTATTATATTTAAATGAGACAATTTCCCAAATCAAATGCATTTGTTTCTTGTTCGAAAAAAAAATGGTGACTCTGCTGGGGATATAGATCTTTATTGTCTTATCTAAATATTAACAGTGAAATTGTTATGGACTTTCATCACAGTTTGGCATCCTATGGACTCCAAAATGGCGACTCGTAGTGGGAAAATCCTCCCCTTCATCTCTAAGATAGATCACTTTAATTGTTCATCTACTAATTATAACTATGTTTTATGTTGAAGGTTTTTAAAACCCGACTACGACTTACTACTCATGACAACTCCCGTAAGAAAAGTGAACTTCTGATTCGCCTCGACAGGATTCGTGATAGAATATACACCAAATCATGCAAGTGAAGGTAGCATGGCTTAGGTAATAGCTGGGGTTATTTCTACCTCACCCCAATCATCAAAAGGTGATGCGGGCTGGACTGTTGTAACATCTCGTAAGGCAAGAGCACGAAACGTCAGAAATTCTAGAATGACTCAGCCTTCGTTAAGAATCAGAGGGCCAATAACACGTAACACAGTTAAAAGGAATCCCAAACTTGCTCCTCTGGCGATCTATCCTGAGCAAATGGCTCCACAATTGACAGCACGTGATTTTTCAGTTTTGAATGCTACGGTAGCTAAATGGACGAGCGAATGAAAAGGAAAAGCGCTGGCGATCAGATCACCAATGCCATCCTAGATAAATTCACAAGTATCAGCGTCACTTCAGTCAATTGATGCCGCAGGAGGCATGAAAAAGTCTAATGAAACTCCATTCTTTCCCTCCGCTACGTCAGCATATTCTTGCTCTCCTTCAATTACTGCTTCAGCCAAAAGTGGATAAGCTGTAGTGCATATGGTAGGGATGAGTCAAGAACACGAAGCAACTACAGGGGGTCGCATCCATGAAATGGCAGAAGCTCAAAATGCATTAATAAAAGAATGTAAAAATCTCAAAGAGGCCTTGGCGACCTTCATATATAATGTAGCTCAAATAACAGTTTTTGAAAAGGTTGGCAGAATGGAAAGGGAATGTGAAAATACTGGACGTTTTAGGTATCGTACACCGTATCCAAGAGAGGTGGATGATGTTCCCTTCCCAACTAGTTTCAAGTGTCCGGACTTTCAAAAGTTTAATGGGAAAGGATCTCTAGAGGAACATTTAATGTACTTTATTACTAGTATGGGAGATCTCTCTACAGTACCACAGTATTGCTTGCAATTGTTTGGGACGTCGCTGACAGGTAGGGCATTCCGATAGTATTCCAATTTGGCTCCTGGTTCAATCCGCACTTGAGAGTAGATGCGATATATTTTTGCATCTCAGTTTTTCTCCCCAAGTCACGACGTTAGTATTGTTAAGTTGGCATCTATACGATAAGGCAAAAGTTAGTCAGTGAGGAGTTTTATAGATAGATGGAAGACATTGGGAGCTTCGTGCAAACCATTGCTATAAGAAAATGAATAAGTCAAGATGCGTATGAATTCTATGAAAAATGAATTCATAATTGGACTGGCCAGTGCTGACATCAAAACTTTTCATGATTTAGCCGCTAAGGCTCATGCTTTGAAATTAGTGAATTGGATAGTGCCGACATTTTGCCATGATGCATCTCAAAGGGCTCTTAGTAGGATAACAGTAAATACTATTGATCGTTATCAGCAGTATAAAAGTGTAAGAGATTTAAAGGAAGAAAATACGAGGCGAAAAGAAGAGCTAATTCAATCAAGAAGGAATAAAAAGGTCAGGACGCTCAATTCGCATGAAGGATTTTCATTCGATAAGGAAGATGTCATTCCAATGATGGACCAGTTATTGAAAGTTGGTGCGATAGAATTGCCAGAGCCTAAACGCCCCGAGGAGGCGATAAGGCATGGGGAACAAAATTTTTATCGTTATCACCGCTTATTGGGACATCCAACAGAGAATTGTCATACATTAAAATGTATTATACAGCGAATGGTAGACAGGAATGAGATAATTATTAAAAATGGAACAAGCAAGGAGGTCACAAAAAGTACGGGTTTCGACTGAGAAGGCTACATCAGCTTAAATTACAAGAAAGGAATTCCGATTGGGATCAGCCATGAAAGACGAAAAATATTTAAAGACATAGAGGCAAGGTCGTCAGTGAATATGACTACGGCAAAAGAGTCAGTGAAAGAAAGTGCTGAGGTAGTTGAACGCCTTGAGGTAGCTCCGAAGTAAATGGAGGACGGGGGGCAGCCAACGACGGACAGTCTGTTAGAAATAAACTTGGGTATGAAAGAGGAACCACGGAACACGTTTATTAGTGCCAACCTCTTTGAACAAGAGTCTGCAGAATATGTTTGACTTCTTAGAGAAAATAATGACGTGGTCTCTTGGACATATGCAGAGATGCCTGGATTAGAACCTTCCATGGCGTTACACCGACTAAATATTTCTAAGGAGAAAAGGCCGGTTAAACAAGCTCAAAGGTGATTTCATCCAGACCTGGTTCCCCTCATTGAAGAAGAAGTTAATAAGTTGATAAAGGTCGGATTTATTAGGGAAGTCAAATATCCTTAGTCGATATCGAATATCGTCCCGGTAAGGAAGAAAAATTGACAGGTCAGGATATGCCTTGATTATAGAGACCTAAATGAAGCTTGTCCAAAGGATAATTTTTCACTCCCGATAACCAGATTACTGATTGATAGCACAACGCAGTATGTTGTTATGTCCTTTATGGATGATTATTCGGGATTTAATCAGATTCGAATGGCCCCTGAAGACGAAGAGGCAACGACATTTAGAACTTCACTAGGAATATTCTGTTATAAGGTTATGTCATTTGGACTTAAAAATGCTGGGGCAACATATCAGAGAGCGATGCAAAGCATTTTTCAAGATATGATGCACAAGCACGTTGAGTGTTATGTTGACGACTTGGTGGTCAGGTTAGGAAGCCATCAGGAACATCGTGAACACTTGGCGTCGATTTTTCAGCGACTCAGAAGGAAACAATTGAAGATAAATCCGACTAAATGCGCATTTGGAGTGCCCTCCAGAAAGTTTTTAGGTTTTGTTGTTCGGCATAGGGGCATTGAGATTAACCCCGGGAAAGTCAAGGCTATTCAGGATATGCCACCGCTAAAAACATTAAAGGAATTAAAGAGTTTGCAAGGAAAATTACCATACATCCGTCGGTTCATTTCGAATCCGGCAGGGAGATGTCAGCCATTTTCGCATTTGATGAAAAAGGATACAAAATTTGTATAGAGTCAAGCTTGTCAAAACGCATTTGACTCAATAAAGGAATTAATGAAAAAGCCACCAGTACTGACATCTCTGGTGAAATGGAAATCTCTTATTTTGTACACATCTGCAGCCCAATATTCCTTAGGAGCTCTGTTGGCACAAAAGAATGAATTTAGAAAAGAAATAGCTCTTTATTACTTAAGTAGAACCTTAATGGGTGCAGAATGCAATTATTCCCCAATTGAGAAGGAATGCTTGGCGTTAATATTCCCAATACAGAAGTTGAGGCATTATTGTCTATCGCACGATATAACATTGGTTTCAAGGGCTAACTCGATAAAGTTTCTGATGACAAGACTGTTTCGACAAAGAAACAAATGCATTTGATTTGGAAAATTATCATATTCAAACATAACAGAGAAAGAGTATTAAGGACATTCATCACATTTCATTGATACTAGGTTCATTTACATCCTCTTTACATCCCTTAATTCTAAGATAGATCATTTAGAAATAAATGAATTGTGCTTTAAGTATCAAAAGTTTATTTCGACAGCCTTTCGGTGCCTGTTTTGATCATCTCAAGCTTGTCAAAACACATTTGACTCAATAAAGGAATTAATGAAAAAGCCACTAGTACTGGCATCTTGGTGAAAGGGAAATCACTTATTTTGTACACATCTGCAGCCGAATATTCCTTAGGAGCTCTGTTGGCACAAAAGAACGAATTTGGAAAAGAAACAGCTCTTTAATACTTAAGTCGAACCTTAATGGGTGAAGAATGCAATGATTCCCCGATTGAGAAGGAATGCTTCACGTTAATATTCTCAATACAGAAGTTGAGGCATTATTATCTATCGCACGATATAACATTAGTTTCAAGGGCTGACTCGATAAAGTTTTTGATGACAAGACTGTTTCGACAAAGAAACAAATGCATTTGATTTGGAAAATTATCTTATTCAAACATAACAGAGAAAGAGTATTAAGGACATTCATCACATTTCATTGATACTAGGTTCATTTACATCCTCTTTACATCCCTTAATTCTAAGATAGATCATTTAGAAATAAATGACTTGTGCTTTAAGTATCAAAAGTTTATTTCGACAGCCTTTCGGTGCCTGTTTTGATCATCTCCTAGGACTTAGGAAGAATGTCAATTTGATTGTACATTTAAGCATATCTAGAGTGAAATATGAATTTGCTACATTTTAAATATTACTCAGTTTATGCTTTGTATATTTGAGGATATATATATATATATATATATATATATATATATATATATATATAAAGGGAAATATGTATCTACTGCATTTTGAATGTTACACATAGTTTAACATGATATTCAATAAAAACTATTTATAAAACACCAACATTTTATGCTTGTTAGTATGTGATTTCCCATATGATGATTTTATTTATATTTTATTGGCGGTACTAAGTTTTAATTTAGTCAATCGCACACACAGTTTAAGCTCTTGAGTAGTGGAGCAAACCTATTTAGACTCTAGTTAGAGTCGGGTCTCACGTGATGGCCTCTGTAACTCTTAGGAGTTCCCTGGACTTCTCACTGCCTAGGGAGTTCACAAACCGCGATCCATCAGAGGGTCCCAGTGAAGCTACCGGGGCCATGAACTCGGTTGGTTTTACGCACAGGGTTGGCCATGGTAACTCTCTAGAACAGAGCTCGCAAGGCTACCTTTGGGGTACCAAATCTATGGTTGTCAGTCCATCGATGAGTAGGTTTAAGCCCTTCCTCATGAGTTAGTACCGGAATCGAACCACAAATCTGGGGGGTCTTATGCATGGTTGGCCTATCTAAAGCTTGCACTGCAGCCCTCATTTTCTTTACCTACAAGGTCGGGCCTATTCACGGGAGGGCATTGTCCTCCATTCCCCGTGACGCTACTGAAAAGCTATACAGATGGCATGGGGGTTACGCTGACTAATCATTTGAGGACTTTTGACACTTTGACTTTTGGTTAACTTTTGGCCTTTTGGCTTTTGGCCATTTGAAGACTTTTGGCTCTTTGGCTTTTGGTCAACTTTTGTCCTTCTGGTTTTGGTCATTGACTCTGTCAGCTGCCTGCTTAGATATGCGTATGATGGCCTTCAAGGGCTTTTTAGGGCCACTGGCTTCTCACCGCTGCCCGAATGACGATCTTCATAGGTTTCATGCATAGCCGGCCATTGGCTTGACTGGGCTGCCCTTTTTTTATTATAATCATAGGTCTTATGCGTAGCCGGTCCCTTTTAAGATTTAATCCTTTTAAGATTTGGACCTTTTAGGTCTTGGAGACTTGGTCCTTTTAGGACTTGGCCCTTTTTCTCCCTTTTTTTTCTTTTTTTTTTCGGGACTTATGGCTAGACTGCCTTTTTATAATAAGCAACCGTCGCTGTCATCAACTTTATATGTAGTTGACTATATGGTTTATTTCACTGTAATTGATATTTAATTGATGTTTCTCCATTGTTGATAATATTATAAGAATTTTGTATGTTTAAAATAGTGTATCAGCTCGGCGATGATAGCAATTTTGATAGGTGATTGATCGATGATAGTGATTGTCGCTCTTTTTATTATGTATATATATATATATATATATATATATATATATATATATATATTCATTGATACCTGGTGATTCTGATTCCGATGGAGATTTTTTTTATTGGCGATGATCATCAACGCTTGATAACAATCATCTTCTCTTGATAGCAAGATGAAGATTTTTTATCAGCGAAGATCACCAATGCTTGACAGCGACCATCAACACTTTTCATTCGGCGATGACTTAACATGCTTTAATAAGTATTTCTGCCTGAAATTGACACACCATCGCTTCTGCTAATATCCTTAATAATACCCATCTATTTATCTGCATTGTTTATCTGTATTGTCCGTGATGACAACAATTTCAGGCAGAACTTTTTAGGTCTTACTTGATGGCGCTCATCTTCTCATCTTTTATGATAATATTTTTTATCATACGATCTTGATATGCTCGTGAACTTCTTCTTTATTCATTCCATTCATCTTGCCCCCTTTTCATATAGAATCATCATTCTGATAATTTTCTGGAGAAAAATCAACAAATATATTTACAGCCGATATCTCTTCAGGAAGCGAGCATTAACTGGTATACTGATTCCTCACCCATCTTGATCCACAACTCGATATGCTCCATTGGAATATACTTCTTTTATTACGTAAGGGCCATCCCATTTAGGCTCAAACTTTCCTCCTGTTCGACGGGTGACCACAATTGGTCTTTTCAACATTAGCACCATATCCCCCTTTTTAAAAGAGCGATATTTGAATCTTTGTCAAAGGCAGCTGATATCCTTGCCTGATATGATTGCAATCGCTGTTGTGTGGCTAGGCATTTCTCATTAAGCAAATCCAATCTTTCAACCTTATCTTCGCATTCTCATCCTCTATTATAGAATGATGCACCGCAACCCTGATCGATGCTGCTTGTATTTCATCGGAATGACTGCCTCAACGCCATAGACCAGTGAATACGGCGTCACTCTTGTTGTTATGCGATGAGTAGTTTTGTATGCCCATAATGCTTCTTGCAACTTATCATCCCAATCACATTTGTTTCTTGTCACTATCTTTTTCAGTATTTTGATTATCGTTTTATTAAATACCTCTGCTAGTCCATTGGTCGGTGGATAATAAGGAGTTGAAAACGAATGCTGAATGCTGAACTTTTAACATAACTTTTCCATGCCCCTATTTTTGAAGGGAGTGCCATTATCTGTAACGATTTTCTTTGGAATACCATGTCAATATATTATAGTGTGGCGGATGAAATTAACCATATCTTTTTCTTTAACATTTCGCAAAGCAACTGCTTCAGTCCACTTGGCAATAGACTGGTGCAAGTCTTCCGGGGGAATGTGTATAACATCTCCATAAATCTGACATTCATGGCACCGTTTCGCATAATCTATCGCGTCTTTAAACATGGTGGGCCAATAATATCTCATCCTATGTACCCGATGAAATAAATTTTGACCGGCTTGATGTGACCCACATTCTCCAGAGTGTGCTTCTTGCAACACCTAACCTGCTTCTTGCTCACTTAAGCAACGTAACAACACTCCATTGTAAGATTTTTTATATAATGCTTCACCGCCTATGATGAATCTGTTTGACCGTTGTTTGATTTGCTGCCTCTGTGCAAATTCTTCTGGTAGGATGTTAAATTTGAGATAATTAATGAAAGGCTAACGCCAATCATCTATTGTAATCTCTAAGCATGATACAGGAAGAGCTTCAGTAACTTCTTCAACAACCTCTGCTGATGGTAAAAATCTTCTTTCCTCTATAGTCACTTGAAGAGGGCTTCGGCTAGGGCAAGACAGAGCTGCTGCCAAACTAGTCAAGGCATCGGCTTTTGCATTTTCTGACCGGGGGATATGTTTGATTTCAACATAAGAAAACTGTTCCAACAACTGTTGCGCCTTCCAATAGTACAACAAAAGCTCTTGCTTTTTTATTTCGAACTCAGTTACAAATTGATTTATAATCAGTTTAGAATCCCCGAAAATATGCAGTACTCTTATCTCCATTTCTATAGCCATTTCCATTCCAATGATCAGGGCTCTATACTCAGCCTCATTGTTTGTGCATGTAGCATCTAATGTAAAGGAGTAAGGTAGTAAATCACCTTGGGGAGTAATGAAATCACTCCTGCCCCCGCTCTTGATATTTGAGAAGCGCCATCAAAATACATTTGCCATGGATTCTGTGATTCAGTCAGCATGACTTGTTCATCTGGAAAGTCATCACTGATGGCTTCAGACTCTACTAGGGGGGCATTGCTAAGAAATCTACCACTGCCTGCCCCTTTACTGCTTTTACTGGTTCGTATGTAATAGCATACTCTGAAAGTAACAACATCCATTTAGTTAACCTTCTAGACAACATCGGTCTTTTCATCAAAAACTTTATTGGGTCAGCCCTTGAAACCAATGTTATATCGTGCGATAGACAATAATGCCTCAGCTTCTGTACTGCGAATATTAAAGCCAAGCATTCCTTCTCAATCGGGGAATAATTGCACTCTGCACCTATTAAAGTCTCACTTAAGTAATAAGGAGCTGTTTCTTTTCCAAATTCATTCTTTTGTGCCAACAGAGCGCCTAAGGAATATTCAGCTGCAGACGTGTACAAGATAAGCGATTTTCCTTTCACCGGAGCTGCCAATACTGGTGGCTTTTTCAGCAATTCCTTTATTGAGTCAAATGCATTCTGACAGGCTTGACTCCACACAAATTCTGTATCCTTTTTCATCAAATGGAAAAATGGCTGAAATCTCCCTGCCATATTCGAAATGAACTGATGGATGTATGCTAATTTTCCTTGCAGACTCTTTAATTCCATTAATGTTTTTGGCGGTGGCATATCCTGAATAGCCTTGACTTTCCCGGGGTCAATCTCAATGTCCCTATGCTGAACAACAAAACCCAAAAACTTTCCTGAGGACACTCCGAATGCGCACTTAGCGGGGTTCATCTTTAATTATTTCTTTTTGAGTCGCTAAAAAACTGACACCAAGTGTTCACGATGTTCCTGGTGGCTTCCTGACCTGACCACCAAGTCGTCAAGATAATACTCAACGTGTTTGTGCATCATGTCTTGAAAAATGCTTTGCATCGCTCTCTGATATGTTGCCCCAGCATTTTTAAGTCCGAACAGCATCACCTTATAACAGAAAATTCTCAGTGAAGTTCTAAATGTCGTTGCCTCTTCATCCTGGGGGCCATTCGAATTAGATTATATCCCGCATAACCATCCATAAAGGACATATCGGCATACTGGATTGTACTATCAATTAGTAATTTAGTTATCAGGAGCGAAAAATTGTCCTTTGGGCAGACTTCATTTAGATCTCTAAAATTGACGCATACCTTGACTTGTCCATTTTTCTTCCTTACCGAGACGATATTTGATATCCACTTAGGATATTTGACTTCCTTAATAAATCCTACCTCTATCAACTTATTAACTTCTTCCTCAATGAGGGGAACCAAGTCTGGATGAAATCGCCTTTACGCTTGTTTAACCGGCCTTTTCTCCTTAGAAATATTTAGTCAGTGTAACACCATGGAAGGCTCCAATCCGGGCATCTCTGCATACGTCCAAGCGAACACATCTTTATTTTCTCTGAGAAGTTGAACATTTTCTGTAGACTCTTGCTCAGAGAGGCCAGCACTAATAAATGTGTTCCGTGGTTCCTCTTTCGTACCCAAGTTTATTTCTATTAGACTGTCTGTAGTTGGTTGCCCCCCATCCTCCATTTGCTTCAGAGCTACCTCAAGACGTTCAATTACCTCGACACTTTTCTTCATTGACTCTTCTACCATAACCATATTTATCGATGACCTTACCTCCATATCTTTAAGTATTTTTTTCCTTTCCTGACTGATTGCAATCGGAATTCCCTTCTCGTAATTTAAGCCGATGTAGTCTTCACAATCGAAACCCGCACTTTTCGTGACCTCCTTGCTTGTTCTGTCTTCGATAATTATCTCATTCCTGTCTATCATTCGTTGTATAATACACTTCAATGTATAACAATTCTCTGTTGGATGTCTCAATAAGCGGTGATAGCTATAAAAATTTTGCTCTTCGTGTCTTGTCGCCTCCCCGGGGCGTTTAGGTTCTGGCAATTTTATCGCACCAACTTTCAATAACTGGTCCATCATTGGAATGACATCTTCCTTATCGAATACAAACCCCTCATGCGAATTGAGCATCCTAACCTTTTTATTTCTCCTTAGTTGATTCAACTCTTCTTTTCGCCTCGTATTTTCTTCCTTTAAACCTCTTACACTTTTATACTGCTAATAACGATCAATAGTACTCACTGTTGTCTTGCTAGGAGCCTCCTGAGCTGCATCATGGTGGAATGTTGGCACTTTCTGATTTACCAATTCTAAAGCATAAGCCCTAGAGGCCAAATCATGAAAAGTTTTGATGTTGGCACTGGCTAGTCCAGTTACGAATTCCCTTTTCATAGAGTTCGTACACATCTTGACTTGTTCACTTTCTTTTAGCAACCATTTGCACAAAGTTCCCAATGTCTTCCATCTGTCTATAAAACTCCTCACTGACTCGCTTTCACCTTGTCGTACAGAATCTAACTGAATAATACTAATGTCGTGACTTGAAGAGAAAAAATGAGATGTAAAAACATATCGCATCTGCTCCCAAGTGTGGATTGACCCTGGCGCCAAACTGGAATACCATCAAAATTCCCTACCTGTCAGTGACGTCCCAAAAAATAGCGAGTAGTACTGAGGTACTGCAGAGAGATCTCCCATACTGGTAATGAAGTGCGTTAAATGTTCCTCTAGGGATCTTTTCCCATCAAACTTTTGAAAGTTCGGACACTTGAAACTAACTGGGAAGGGAATATCATCCACCTCTCTTGGGTATGGCGTATGATACCTATAACGTCCAGTATTTTCTCGTTCCCTTTCCATTTGGCCAACTTTTTCAATGACTGTTATTTGAGCTGCATTATATATAAAGGTCGTTAAGGCCTCTTTGAGATTTTTGCATTCTTTTATTAATGCATTTTTGGCTTCCACCATTTCATAGATGCGGTCCTCTGTAATTGCTTTGCACTCTTTGCTCATCCCTGCCATATGCACTGTAGCCTTTATGTTCCTTAATGAAACAATAACTAGAATCGTGCGAGAATAGGCTGACAGAACATGACTCATGGAGAGGGGAGGGAACGGAGTTTCTTTTGACTTTTCTATGCCCCCCATGGCATCAATCGACTGAGGTGATGTTGATACTGGCATATTTATTTGAAATGGCATTGGTGATCTGACCACCAGTGCTTTTACTTTTTGTTCTCTCGTGCATTTAGCCATTAGAGCGTTTAAAGCTGGGAAGTCACACACTGTCAATTGGGGAACTATTTGCGCAAGATGGATCGCCGAAGGAGCAAGTTCGGGATTTCTTGTAAATATGTTATGTGCTATCGGCCCTCTGAGCCTTGATGAAGGTTGATTCATTCTATAATTTCTGAAGTTTCGTGCTCCTGCCTTACGAGATGTTACCACAGTCCAACCTGAGTCACCTGTTGATGATTGGGGTGAAGCAGAAACTACCCCAGCTGTTACCTGAACTATGCTACCTTCATTTGCATGACTTGGTGAGCATTCTATCACGAATCCTGTTGAGGTGAATTGAAAGTTTACTTTTCTTACGGGAGTTGCCATGAGTAATATAGTCGTAGTTAGATTTTAAAACCTTCAATCTTGAAACATAGTTATAATTAGTAAGCAAACAATTAGGGTGATCTATCTTAGAGATGAAGGGGAGGACTTCCCACTGAGAATCGCCATTTTGGCGTCCATAGGACGCCAAACTGTGATGAAAGTCCATAACAACTTCACTGTTAATACTTAAATAAGACAATAAAATTATAGTTCCCCAGCAGAGTCGCCATTTTGTTTCGACAAAGAAACAAATGCATTTGATTTAGAAAATTGTCTTATTCAAACATAGCAGAGAAAGAGTATTAAGGACATTCATCACATTTCATTGATACTAGGTTCACTTACATCCTCTTTACATCCCTTGATTCTAAGATAGATCATTTGAAAATAAATGACTTGTGCTTTAAGTATCAAAAGTTCATTTCGACAACCTTTCGGCGCCTGTTTTGATCATCTCCTAGGACTTAGGAGGAATGTCGATTCGATCGATGAATCTTCAATGAAACAGAGATTTCAACAGCATAACAGCGCTTGTTTCAACCATCCCTAATACTTAGGGGAAACGTCGATTCAATCGACTAATCCTTCTCTTCTAAACCCATAAAATAGAAGAAAGCCCGGAGGATGGAAGCCTGGTCCATGGATTTCAGTAGCATGATGGCTCCTTAACTTCACAGACTATAGGGCAGCCTAGTTGCGCGGACCTGCGTAACTGACATCGGTTGCATGGTCCTGCGCAACTGACAGGAGACTTCTCTCCTACCTTCAATCTTCTGCTTCGCTTTGCTCCTCTTGAAAATCTTCAATTACCTCCAATGAAGGAGGGGAAGGGATATTTATAGACCCTCGTATGTGTGAAAATCTTGATCTTAGCGATGTGGGATAAATTTTTAGTGCTTTAAATCACTCTAAAAAGGACCACTTCTGTAGCATCTCCTGCGTAACTAATATTCTCATTGCGTGAACCTGCGCAAGGAAGATTGATTGTGCAGTACCGCGCAATTGATATTTGTTGCGCGGTCCTGCGCAAACCCTTTAAAACTGTCATTTTTTGCTTCTTTTTTAATGTTCTTTCCATTTCCTTATCTCTTCTTGCTTTAACCTTTCATCATTTTTAATGCCTCAACAAAGACCGATGTTGTCTGGAAGGTTGGCAAAATGGATGTTGTTACTTTCAGAGTATGCTATTACATACGAACCGGCAAAAGTAGTAAAGAGGCAGGCAGTGGTGGATTTCTTAGCAGCCTGTAGTAGAGTACGAAGCCATCAGTGATGACTTTTCGGATGAGCAAGTCATGCTGACTGAATCATGAAATTCGAGGCAGATGTATTTTGATGGCGCTTCTCGAATATCAGGAGCAGGGGAAGGAGTGATATTTATTACTCCCCAAGGTGATTTACTACCTTACTCCTTTACATTAGATGCTACATGTACGAACAATGAGGCTGAGTATAGAGCCCTGATCATTGGAATGGAGATGGCTAAATAAATGGAGATAAGAATACTGCATATTTTCAAAGATTTGATTATAAATCAATTGACAACTGAATTCGAAATAAGAAAGCAGGAACTTTTACCGTACTGTCGGAAGGCACAACAGTTGTTGGAATAGTTTTCCTATGTTGAAATCAAACATATCCCCCAGTCTGAGAATGCAAAAGCTGATGCTTTAGCTAGTTTGGTAGCAAATCTGTCTTGCCCTAATCGAGGCCCTCTGCAAGTGACTATAGAGGAAAGAAGATTTTTACCATCAGCAGAGGTTGTTGAAGAAGTTACTGAAGCTCTTCCTGTATCATGCCTAGAGATTACAATAGATGATTGGCGTCAGCCTTTCGTAGATTATCTCAAATTTAACATCCTACCAGAAGAATCTGCACAGAGGCAGCAAATCAGACAATGGTCAAATAGATTCATCATATGCGGTGAAGCATTATATAAAAAGTCTTACAATGGAGTGTTGTTACGTTGCTTAGGTGAATAAGAAGCAGGTCATGTGTTGAAAGAAGCTCACTCTGGAGAATGTGGGGCACATCAAGATGGTCAAAATTTATTTCATCGAGTACATAGAATGAGATACTATTGGCCTACCATGTTCAAAGACGCGATAGATTATGCGAAGCGGTGTCATGAATGCCAGATTCATGGAGATGTTATACATGTTCCCCCGGAAGACTTGCACCAGTCTATTGCCTCTTGGCCCTTCTCTTCTTGGGGACTTGACATAATTGGTCCTAAAACCCACCTTCATCCAAAGGGAAGCAGTATATTCTGGCAGCAACTGATTATTTCTCCAAATGGACTGAAGCAGTTGCTTTGCGCAGTGTTAAAGAAAAAGATGTGGTTAATTTCATTTGTCACGCTATAATATATTGACATAGTATTCCAAAAAAAATTGTCACAGATAATGTCACTCCCTTCAAAAATAGGGGTATGGAAAAGTTATGTCAAAAGTTCAACATTCAGCATTCGTTTTCAACTCCTTACTATCCACCAGCTAATGGACTAGCAAAGGCGTTTAATAAAATGATAATAAAAAAATTGAAAAAGACAGTGATCGAAAACAAACGCGATTGGGACGACAAATTGTAAGAAGCATTATGGGCATACAGAACTACTCATCGTACAACAACAAGAGCAACACCGTATTCACTGGTCTACGGTGTTGAGGCAGTCATCCCGATTGAAATACAAGTAGCATCGCTTAGGGTAGCAGTGCATTAGTCTATAACAGAGGATGAGAATGTGAAGATAAGGTTGAAAGAATTAGATTTTCTTAATGAGAAACATCTAGCCGTACAGCAGCGATTGTAATCATATCAGGAAAGGATATCAGTCGTCTTTGACAAACGAGTCAAATATCGCTCTTTCAAAAGGGGGTATATGGTGCTGATGTTGAAAAGACCAATTGTAGCCACCCGTCGAATAGGAGGCAAGTTTGAACCCAAATGGGATGACCCTTACATAATAAAAGAAGTATATTCTAATGGACCATATCGAGTTGTGGATCAAGATGGGCAAGGAATCAGTATACCAGTTAATGCTCACTTCCTTAAGAGATATCGTCCATAAGTATATTTGTTGATTTTGCTCCAGAAAATTTTCAGAATAATAATTCTGTATCAAAAGGGGGAAAGATGAATAGAATAAATAAAGAAGAAGTTTACAAGCATATCAAGATCATATGATAACAAATATTATCATTAAAAAAAATAAGTAAGATGAGGAAGATGAGCGCCATCAAGTGAGCTCTATAAAATTTTTCCTGAAATTGATATCATCATCTTGTATATTGTGAACAATACAGACAAACGATACGGATGAACAGATGGGCATAATTGAAGATATTGACAGAAGTGGTGGTGTGTCAATTTCAGTCAAAAATACCTATCATCGTCTTCCAAAGCGTTTTAAGACAGCATATTAAGTCATCGCCAAATGAAAAATATTGATGATCGCTGTCAAGCGATAACGATTGCTATCAAGCATTGATGATCATCACCGACGCCAAAGACTTCCATCAGAATTACCAGGTATCAATGACTATAAAAATAAAAAGAGAGCAACTATTGTTTCCGCCGATCAATCGCTTATCAGAGTTGCCATCATCGCTAAGCTGATACATTATTTTAAACATGATGCAAAAGTCCTTATGACATTATCAGCAGCAGTGAAATGTCAATTATTGATCACCCATCTGATGACAGTAGAATAAATCATATAGCTACCTGCATATAAGATTGGTGACAGCGATGGTTGCTTATCATAAAAAGGCAGTCTAGCCAAGTCTCAAAAAAGAAAAAAAAAAAGAGAAAAGAAGAAAAAAAAAAGGCCGAGTCATAAAAGGACCAAGTCTCTAAGACCTAAAAAGGCCAAGTCCTAAAATGACAAAACCTTAAAAGGGGCCAGCTATGCATAAGACCTATAATCATTTAAGGCAGCTCAGTCAAGCCAATGGCCCGCTATGCATGAGACTTATCAAGATCGCCATTTGGCAGTGGTGAGAAACCAGTGGCCCTAAAAATCCCGTGAAGGCCATCGTACACGTACCCATGCAGGCAGATGACGGAGCCAATGACCAAAAGTCAAAGGGCCAAAAGTCTTCAAATGACCAAAAGCCAAAGGGCCAAAAGTAAACTAAAAGTCAAAGTGCCAAAAGTCCTTAAATGGCCAGTCAACGTAACCCCCATGCCGTCTGTATAGCTTTTCGGCAGCGTCACGGGGAATGGAGGACAATGCCCTCCCATGAATGGGCCCAATCATGCAGACGAAGAAAATGAGGGCTGCAATGTGAGCTTTAGATAGATCAACCATGCATAAGACCCCCTAGATTTGTGGTTCGATTTCGGTACTAACTCACGAGGAAGGGCTTAAACCTACTCATTGATAGATCGAAAACCATGGATTTGGTACCCCAAAGGTAGCCTTGTGAGCTCTGTGAACTCTAGAGAGTTACCGTGGCCAACCCTGTGCGTAAAATCAACCGAGTTCACGGCCCCGGTAGCTTCACTGGGCCCCTCTGATGGATCGTGGTTTGTGAACTCCTTAGGAAGTGAGAAGTCCAGCGAACTTGTAACACCCTGAAAATCGGGGGTCGTGTATAAACTCAACTCCCGAGTTCCAGACCGTCACTTATGCAACAAAAATGGTTATGATTCAATGTTGTCTGATTTAAAGCATTCACATGAGTAAAAGTATACCAAAACTGCAATTCATACTTCAGATCCAGTGATAAAAGCAAGCGGAAGACTAAACAAGATATATATCACTGTATGGAAAAACAAAGTAATCTCAACTGTCTCCAAAGTATGACTACATCTCTGAGTCTCATATACATGTACATAACAAAAGAATAATGTTCAAAAAGAAAAGTCCCACTGATGTCCCCTCGATCCAGGTCACCTACGGGAAGCCGTCATGATACTGCATATACGAGAACTCATCCTGGTCCTCGTCATCATCTAGCTCCACCTCCTGGATCTCATCGTCACCTGCAACTACAACAGGGTCTGGTGGGTGTTGCAAACACCATCCCGTAACGTGGGAATGAGTGATCAACTCAGTGGAATCATAGAGCAAAGATTAGCATGTTCACAATTCAATCACGCGATAATAGTAAAGCAGTAAATCAGACAAGTCCTAATACTGTTGTTAATGCAAGATGATATGACGTGATGTATGCCCTCACCGACGATCACCCTCATACGGCAACATCTTACGACCGCGGCATGCCACACTCCCTAGAGTGCTCCACATCTTCCAGGCACATGCAATGCTATGGTGATATGATTACCAAGTTGTTATTAGTCCATTCAAACAGCAGGATTGGGAAACTAAGGTACCTCCCTTGTATCAATCCCAATACGGATCCTGTCTAGGGTCGTCACTCCTAGTAATCTCATACGATGTACATTTCGTAGGTCGCTGCAAGGGCTGCCAGGGCTGTTGCTCGCACTCGTTGCACCGCTCCCCCATCACCTTATCAATACAGGCCTACTGTACTCTACTGCACGGAAGGGTCGTCGCCTCCCGTGAACTCAGAATACGCTCGCGGTCACTACAAAGGGCTCGTCGCCTGATCAGTGTAGGCCGACAGCTAGAATATAGTGTCCCATACCACCATAATCTGCTCACGAGTCTAGGTGCTCACTGGTCACTACGGGGAGGTTTGTGGCCCCAGCGTAGGCCGACAGCTCGACCACGGTGTCCCATACCACCATGCCCGGCTCATGAGTCTTCGTGGATCAAGGTACCACGGTTAATAGGGTTTACAATGGTAAGTTCAGTACCCTAGGTTCAAACAGTTATGTTACATACAAGGTGAACAAACATCGGCCAGTCGGGTTACTTGACGGGCTCGACTAGCGCGATCGCATATCGAATTGAACGACATGAAGTGCGTAAAACACTTCGCGTGGCCTAACCACTGCCGCCAACTCTCAACACGAATCACATTCATCTACGCGTCGTTCGTGGCTATGACCAGTCAGCCACGAAATCGCTCGGTTACCGACTGCCTGGACTAAGTCAAGTCCCACACATCTATGGAATTTCTATACAAGGTATTGGAATTGAAATACATCATGTGAGCATGTTAACACATGTTATAACTTTTAACTTAAGCAAATCTTCAAGGCATACTTCCCATGCATATTCAACTTAAGCAAATCCTCAAGCACATACATTCCATGCATGTAATGAAATCATGCATTTTGTCAACATGTAGAAAATCATTTAGGTCGGCATAATAATTGAAAAATCAATCACAAACTATCAAATAACATCATTTAATTCAATACATACTAATACAAACATTTATACAAACACATGCACTACACACTTAGGTCTACATATAGCATGTCGACCCAAAGTGTGCAACTAGGCGAATCTCTTCGCCAAACTAATTATGCACGCATTCCTAACTCCCTAAAGCGACAACAAACCATGTCAATCACATCAGCAAAATATGAATGCAAACAGTACTTCCTACAAATGACTAAAATTCCCTAAATCTCATATTCTTCGTTAGCTTACGAAACGGGAAACGGAGAGCATTTTGTACATGTCAAACGGCGATGCCGTCAAGAATCTGCTATTAAACGACATTGAAAGCATTGGGAACCGTCAATCCAAGCGTCTAAAATCCTCACCTAGTGTCTTGTAGACTCGGGAATTGAAGCGGAGTGTATATGCTTCGTCTACGGCGAGTAAGGAGCCTAATACATAAGATCCATAAGCTACATCGCCATGGAAACAAGAAAAACTCAAATCACCAACTATTTAGGGTTTTTACTTACCTAGGATTGCGGTGGAATCGCCGGGAAAGCGGTAGAGGAGTGTCGCTTAAGCATGTGCAACACGTAGCACAAGTGGCGGGAAGAACTCTCCCACTCTCTCACAATCTCTCACTCTTTTTCTCTCCCCCAAGCTAGGGCTTCTCTCAAATTCGGATGGGAGAGAGGAGTGAGGGTTTCAACCCCTTTTATAGCCTAAAACATTCCCAAAATAGGCTTGGGAACAATGTTTACTTGGTGCCTAACCAAATCGGGGCCGTTTCGGTCCAAAAGGGCACTTCTGGAGGTCCCCAGGCCAGATGCGGTCGGACTTAAGCTCATGCATACTAGATCTAGCATACATCCAGTTTTCAGACCGGTTGGGTTCCCAGATCGCACGTGGCGGCCCAGTTTCAGTTTAACGGTCACCGCACCAAGATCAGGCCTATAAGTCCCGTGATATATAATAGATATTTTTCCTGATCCAAGGGTGTAATTTGGCTGTATTCTGACGGTCAGAATGCTTAATACTGATGCGTCAAATTTGTGTGCCAGATTTGAATTTGAAATTCCAACTATGTCCCTATTCACACTCTCTTCGGTCCGGGCTCAATGAAATAGCCTGTAATAATCGGTTTGACTTGATTTTTGGAATGAGTGTCAAGCCCAGCTAGACGGTCCTAACGGTCTAAGATAGGAGGTATCGGACTTTCAACGTGCGGTCTAGATCCAATACAAAGATTCAAAGTGGTCCAGAGAACAAACCGGCTTAGAGTTTGATCCGAGGCTTTAGAGCATTATAGCACCCTTAGTTCCACTCGCTTCGGGCCTTGTAGAACGTATTTAAAGTGATCAGGGACCATTTCCCAGCTATTCTAACGTTGCACTAGCTAACCTAGTCAAATTTTCCAAAGGAATGAATTCTACGCAAATTCGGGTCGAGTTGGTACTCGAGCCCAAGTATGGATTTTTCACGGGCGTTACAATCTACCCCCCTTAACAAATAATTTCGTCCTCGAAATTTTGTACCTTTTCGTACTCCTCGAGAAGCTGTGGGTAGTTCTTTCTGATCTCGGCTTCTGTCTCCCAAGTAGCCTCCTCCTCAGTATGATGCGTCCATAGTACCTTCACAAGGGGAATCACCTTGCTACGCAGTACCTGCTCCTTCCGGTCTAAGATGCGTGTCGGTCGCAGGATATAAGTAACATCCTCTCCTAACTGCACCTGCTCCCATCTGATGATATGAGAAGGATCAGCAACGTACTTTTTCAGCATAGAAACATGAAATACGTTGTGGACGCTCGCGAGGGGCGTGGGTAAAGCCAATCGGTAAGCCACTGCTCCCACACGATCGAGGATCTGAAATGGACCAATGTATCGCGGTGCCAGCTTCCCCTTCTTTCCGAACCGAAGGACTCCCTTCATAGGGGAAACTCGCAAAAACACATGATCCCCGACTGTGAACTCTAGTGGTCTCCGTCTCGTATCGGCGTAGCTCTTCTGTCTGCTCTGCGCTGTAAGAAGCCGACGTCGAATAATATCAATCTTCTCTGACGTCGCCTGCACCAACTCTGGGCCAATCAAGCTGCGCTCACCGACCTCTAACCAGCAATGCGGTGCGCGACAAGGTCGCCCATACAGCGCCTCATAAGGTGCCATGCCGATACTCGCCTGGAAGCTATTGTTGTACGCAAACTCCGCATATGTAAGACAGTCATCCCAACTGTCCTTGAAGTCCAATGCGCAAGCTCGCAACATGTCCTCCAGGATCTGGTTCACTCGCTCTGTCTGTCCGTCCGTCTGTGGGTGGAAGGCAGTACTGAACTTCAACTTCACACCCATAGCCTCCTGAATGCGAGTCCAGAAAATAGAAGTGAACCGCGTGTCTCTGTCCGACACGATCTCCAACGGAACTCCATGCAGACGCACGATCTCTCTAATATACAATCTAGCCAGCTCGTCTGCAGAGTTCGTAACTCTGATCGGTAGGAAGTGCGCCGACTTCGTCAATCGGTCGACGATCACCCAAATAGAATCATGCCCCTTCCTCGTCTTCGGCAACCCAGAAATGAAGTCCATGGAAATGAAATCCCACTTCCACTCTGCAATCGGCATAGGCTGCAAAAGTCCAGGTGGTCGGCGATGCTCTGCCTTCACCTGTTGACAAGTGAGACAACGGGACACGAACTCAGCAATGTGGGTCTTCATACCTTCCCACCAGTACGTCCTCTTCACGTCACGATACATCTTCGTGCTGCCAGGATGCATCGCGAGTCTAGTAGAATGCGCAGCCTCGAGAATCTCTCGTCTCAAGTCAGGGACATCAGGAACGCATAGGCGGCCACGGTAACGTAAACCCCCATCCATGCCAACTCGCCAGTCGGCGTCATCATCATCACTGGCCTGCTCTCGAAGCTCAGTAAGATGCGCGTCGTCCCTCTGCGCCTCGATGACACGGTCATCGATCGGGGATCGCACCTGAACATGTGCGATGAACTCAAATGGCTCCTCTACGGTGAGTTTCTGCTCAAAGTCTCGCAAAAACTCAACCATATCCCACTCGGCAACCATCAGCGGAGCCGCAAACTCTATCGCCTTCTTGCGGCTCAACGCATCAGCCACAAGGTTCGCCTTCCCAGGATGGTAAGAGACTTCAAACTTGAAGTCCTTCAGCGTCTCCATCCATCGCCGCTGCCTCATATTCAAGTCCCGCTGTGTGAATATGTACTTGAGGCTCTTGTGGTCGCAAAAGAGCTCGAACTCCTCTCCATAGAGGTAATGTCTCCAGAGTCTCAGTGCGAATATCACGGCTGCCAACTCCAGGTCGTGTGTAGGGTAATTCTCCTCGTGCTTCCTTAATTGTCTCGAGGCATACGAAATTACCCTGTCCCTCTGCATAAGGACACAACCCAAACCAACGCTAGACGCGTCAGTGTATATAGTGTATTTAACCCCTTGCTCTGGCAATACTAGCACAGGGGCGGACGTAAGTCTGTCCTTCAGCTCCTGAAAAGCTGACTCCGCCTTATCATTCCAGGCGAACTTCACGTCCTTCCGTGTCAACTGAGATAAGGGTCTCGCGATCTTCGAGAAATCCTGAATGAAACGCCGATAGTAGCCAGCGAGACCCAAGAAACTCCTCACCTCAGTGACAGAACTAGGCTGCTCCCAGTCCTGCACCGCAGCTACCTTAGACAGGTCAACTGCCATGCCATCCTTGGACACCACGTGTCCCAGAAACTTCACCTCCTGCTTCCAGAAGTCGCACTTCTTATACTGTGCGAACAACTGATGCTGTCTGAGCGTATCAAGGACCAAACGCAAGTGCTCCTCATGCTCCTCTCGACTCCTAGAGTATACCAAAATGTCGTCGATGAAAACAACGACGAATCGATAGAGGAAAGGCCGTAGTACCCGGTTCATCAGATCCATGAACACGGCCGGTGCGTTCGTGAGACCGAACGACATCACGAGGAACTCGTAGTGACCAAAACTGGTCCTGAACGCTGTCTTCTGCACGTCCTCATCTCTGACGCGCAACTGATGATATCCTGACTGAAGGTCAATCTTCGAGAAGTACTGCGCTCCTCTCAACTGATCAAACAAGTCATCGATCCTGGGCAAAGGGTACTTGTTCTTCACTGTGAGTTGGTTCAGCCTGCGATAATCAATACACAATCGTAGCGAACCATCCTTCTTCTTCACGAACAAGACCGGTGCCCCCCAAGGAGATACGCTAGGCCGTATAAGGCCAAGCTCTAGTAGACCATCAATCTGCGTCCTCAACTCCTCCATCTCACATGGTGCCATGCGATACGTCGGCAGTGAGACGGGTGTAGAACCAGGAATCAGATCGATAGTGAAATCGATCTCACGTCGGGGTGGCAAACCAGGGATCTTCCTGAACAGATCCCCGAACTCAGAAACAACTGGCGTCTGCTCAAGTACCTGGGCACCAGCGTCGCGCAACAGGGTGGCGTAGCTAAGAATGCGGAAAGGAAGATTTACCCGCACTGAAAATGTGAAAGGCGTGCCCTCAGGCTCGTACACCGTCACCACACGAGCCTCGCAGTCAATCTCGGCTCTCGCTGCAGTCAACCAGTCCATGCCAAGAATGACGTCGAGATATACGAGCGAGGGATCGACGACCAAATCAAGAGTCATCGTCCTGCCTCCCAGATCAAGTAAACAACCCTCACACATCTGGGTGACATCCGAATAATCTCCATGAGCTGCAAGGACTCGCACGCTATCCATAGTAATAGTCTGCAACCCAAGACGTCTGACTACGGCACGCGATATCAAAGAAATCGTGGAACCAGTGTCCACCATGACAAGAACGGGAGTACCTCCGATATGGCCCGTGACCTCGAAGGCTGAATGCTGGAAAGTCGGCGTCGTAGCTGCCTCAGCGGTCAGTGCATGAACTCGAGCCTGCTGTGGCCGGTTCGGCCGCTGTGTCAAGGGCCGTGGGGGCTGTCGAATCTGCGATACTGTGGGTCTGAAAGAGGACTGCGCAGGAGCTGACCGTATAGGCGGTGCTGATATCGCCTGTGGACGTACACGATCAATCTTCTGCGGCGGCGAGAACCCACTGTCCCGCATCCTCGTAAAGCAACTCGGCGCTAGGTGGCCCGTCCTCCCACAGTATGTGCATGATAGATCCGGGCGCCGAAACGGTCCTACTGGCGCCGTGGTCCTGGTAGGAGGATCAATGCGAGGCCTCTTGCCCGCGAAGGGCCTATCTGGCAACTCCGGTCGCGGCCTAGAAGTAGTCGGGCCTCGTGATCGCGCAAGTCGATCCACGTCCTGCTCTGCCCGCATGGACATGTGAACCAACTCCGCATAGGAGGAGAAACTGATACAGCACATCTTCGACCGAATATCCGGTCGCAAGCCCTCCAAAAAGCGCCGTATGCGCATCTGCTCATCAGCTAGAATCGTCGGGACGTACCTGCCCAACTCTGTGAACCGATGCTCATACTCGGTGACCGTCATCGCTGCCTGCCTGAGACGGAGAAACTCATTCTCCCTCTCGTGTCTGTAGGTCTGAGGATAATACTTCTCATGGAAGCGAAACTCGAATGCTGCCCATGTCCATACGAAGTCTGCGGTAACAGTCCGCAATACACTATCCCACCACATACTGGCCTCTCTCTCAAACTGGAAGGTAGCCAGCTCTACCTGCTCTGCCTCAGTACAGTGCAACATGCGCAGAATCTTCGACACTCGGTCGAGCCAAAACTCAGCCTCCTCGGGTCTGTGAGAACCCGTGAAAGTAGGAGGCCGCAAGCACTGAAATCGCTCCAGAAGGCCCCGTGTGTCGGCAGGGTTCCCCGCAGGGAAAGCAGGCTGCGCAGGAAGTGCTATGCCCTCATCCTGGGCGTAAGCATAGGCATCCTCAGCTGGATGCGCAGGTGGTGCAGGCGGAGTAGATGCAGTCGCACCCCCACCCTGGGCTAAAGTCCCGACTATGGTAGTCAATAGCTGCTGCTGCTGTAGCATCATAACCATCATCTGCTCGAATCTATCAGGTGGTGGAGCAGGCTGTGGCGGATGAGGTGCGGAAGTAGATGCGCGCTGTGGCTCTCTAACTGATGGTGTAAATGGCGGTGGTCCATCTGTAGGACCAGTAGCAGGCTGAGACGATCGAACAGTCTCAGGAATCGGGCCCACAGCAGGGTCCGGACGAGTGCCAGACTGAGAGGGAGCCTGATCCATCTGCTCTGACAATGAAAGCCGAACCGCGCTCCTCGTAGTCTTAGGTGGCATTCCCTATATTCAAAATAGGGCGCAACCTTGTCAGTCTCAATTGCACAAATACACCACAATCATTCACTAAAGGGTCAAAGGCATTCCATGCATTTCAATTAATCAAAATTGTCACAATACAAGGGATATATCCTTACAAGCATCATGACTAGAATGACATGGAAATTAAGACAGTTAAGCAACAGCAACATAAGCAAAGCACTAGTCCTAATAGGCTTTACACACATAAAACGGAAAATGGCTATCTACTCATAACAACATCAAAGATCGCGTCGCTAGTCGGAGTCTGGCGACGGAGGAGGAGCACCCTTATCCTGTAAGCAACACAGGATTGCCTTCAAGGTGCGAGTCATCTTGCCAAATTTCTTCTTCGTAACAGCCTTGGCATCAGCGACCTCTGCTCGAAGTTCTTGGACTTCCCTTCGCAAAGCGGTCTGACTCTCCTCCATCCGAGCAATGCGATCGTCAATAGTAGTCTGCGCAGAAGGAGGAGGGCTCTCATCAATATCCTGAGCCTCCTCTTCTGCTTCTTCCTGAGTCTCTTCCTGAACTTCTGCACTAGGTTCTCCTTCGCTTTGATCTTCCTCTTCGTCAAAGTCGTCCCCACTATCCCTTTCAAGTTGATTTTCACGATATTGCGACCCGATCTTCATCTTAACCATTGTCGACTCATCGATGGTGTGAATCGATACCGGCAATTCGGGTCCAAGTCTATAGGCAAACTCAAGCGCAATCTTGCAAATGAGTCGGCCAAAGGGAAGGGATTCGGATGTTCTTCTCGACCTGGCTATGAGAACTATCTGCCGTAAGATGAAAGTGGCCATACATACGTTCTCTCCCTGGGCCACCAGAAATAAGAAATCGACCATAAGACGTGTACATTCAATGCGGTTCGTAGACCTAGGATAAACATTAAACGTGCAGATGTGATGCAGCAGACGCAAATCTTCAGACATGTACGTCGCCTTGAGGCTATTATTAGGCTGCCATGGAACCAACTTACCGCACAGAAACCTGGTGCGGCAGTCTCGTTCACGTCTAGTCCTCAAACTCTTCTCACTTGGATGCACATCACCTAGAGGCACGTTGAGAAGTCGCGCAACCAACTGGACGTCGATCGTAGCCATCCGATCTCTACCAAAAGGGATTTTGAACTGCAAGGGCTCCAAGGTAGGACTCTGGATGCTAGCATAGAAGGCACGAACAGTGCTCACATTAGCACGAGCGCGAGCTTCAAAGATCGGTCCCCAGTGCGCAGCTTCAATGCGTTCGAACAACAGATATTCGCCGAACAATCGCCCATCTACGTCCGCCTCAAATAACACTCTACGATCAGTGTATTCACCATGAGGCATCTCTGATAGGATGGTTCGTCCAAGGTGTGCATGGGGATCCAAATCCCGCTTCGTACGGCACTCCAGGACTGCAGCTGGACCTGCAGCGGCGCTTGAACTTGCGGCACCACCCCGCGGTCTTCTCGATCGAGCAGGGCGGCTCGGCCCAGCCTCGTCTGTTGCAGTTTTCCTCTTACCCATCAAAGACAGGATGGATGAGAGTGACAAAAGACCCAAAATAGCTTCCACGAAAGCCATGGAAAACGCCGAAAATGGGGAGAAATGGCTGTCCAATCTGACGAAAGGAAATCTAGGCGTCGTAGAGGGATGCTTCAAGCTTCCCAAGGCTGTACTTTCAGGGAAAAATAAGAACAAAAAGGTGGAATGGAGCTGCTCACGATTTCAGCACTATTTGGGGGATTTTGGAGCTCCAAATGGGAAAATCTTCAAGGAAAGGGGCTGCCAACACCCAATAATCGATGGGTGGTGGTCGGTTTTGGCCAAGGAAGGGATTAGGAGGGGTTTGGGTCGCCGGGGTTTGGAATGGAGCGCTGAAAATCAAATCTAGGGCATGCAAGGGGGCTGTTTGTGAAGGAGAGGGGTGTTTTAGGGGTTTTCGTGGGATGGGAGGTAGCTAGGGGTGTTGTGGGAGGCATTTAAGTGGGTGCGCCCAAAGGGCAGCACCATCGGAGATGGCCGGCCGGCGATGCATCGCCCGGCCGGCGATGGCATCGCCGGCCAACCTCCAGGTTGGCCAGCGGGACCCCATGGGTCTGGTCCCCCATGGTCCCAGGGTCCCAAAAAGTCTGGTCCCACCCCTTAGTTCATAGTATTTTGGTCCCTATGAGCCCAAACATGTTTTTGGGGCTTTCCGGGTCCACATCGCAGTCCCGAATACCAAACCATATGATGCAGCATATGGATTTGGGGTAGAAGGATCCAGTACATCTTTCTAGCTCCTTAGTTGCTAAAGAAAGTGAAGTTAGAATGGCTTTATGGCCATTTTTTATGAAATTTTACTATTCACTGTAAAATTTGGTGAATGTACTAATTTGTGTTATTTTCACATTATGTTTGATGCCTAACATGAAATGGATACAAAAGAACTGAAGGTTGAAGTGTTTAGAGAAGGAATTTTAAGAATTTTTGGCAAAACGGGATTTTTAAGCCCTGGCGATTGATTACTGGAGTCGTGGTCATTCCACGGCCCAAAGATTCACCTTTGCGGTTTAAAACCGCTCATAGGACGTCTCCACCCGACTTCCTACAGCTTAGAAGTGATTCGGGTTGCTAAACGCGACCCGAGATACGTTACAGACTCGATCTTGCGATCGATCCCTATAAACTTCGCCTATCGGCGAATCTGTGATCCTAGAAGTGTTTCTAGACCCTTCTCGCACCCACCTAAGTCAAATGAAGCGACAGCGTACGTCGCAAGACCATAACCCAGGCCCAGTATACTCTCATTCATGCTCTGATACCAACTTGTAACACCCTGAAAATCGGGGGTCGTGTATAAACTCAACTCCCGAGTTCCAGACCGTCACTTATGCAACAAAAATGGTTATGATTCAATGTTGTCTGATTTAAAGCATTCACATGAGTAAAAGTATACCAAAACTGCAATTCATACTTCAGATCCAGTGATAAAAGCAAGCGGAAGACTAAACAAGATATATATCACTGTATGGAAAAACAAAGTAATCTCAACTGTCTCCAAAGTATGACTACATCTCTGAGTCTCATATACATGTACATAACAAAAGAATAATGTTCAAAAAGAAAAGTCCCACTGATGTCCCCTCGATCCAGGTCACCTACGGGAAGCCGTCATGATACTGCATATACGAGAACTCATCCTGGTCCTCGTCATCATCTAGCTCCACCTCC
This sequence comes from Magnolia kwangsiensis, assembly GCA_037074715.1. NCBI lineage: Eukaryota > Viridiplantae > Streptophyta > Magnoliopsida > Magnoliales > Magnoliaceae > Magnolia > Magnolia kwangsiensis. Next base: position 57,251,542 of record CM073578.1, read on the forward strand.
TGGATCTCATCGTCACCTGCAACTACAACAGGGTCTGGTGGGTGTTGCAAACACCATCCCGTAACGTGGGAATGAGTGATCAACTCAGTGGAATCATAGAGCAAAGATTAGCATGTTCACAATTCAATCACGCGATAATAGTAAAGCAGTAAATCAGACAAGTCCTAATACTGTTGTTAATGCAAGATGATATGACGTGATGTATGCCCTCACCGACGATCACCCTCATACGGCAACATCTTACGACCGCGGCATGCCACACTCCCTAGAGTGCTCCACATCTTCCAGGCACATGCAATGCTATGGTGATATGATTACCAAGTTGTTATTAGTCCATTCAAACAGCAGGATTGGGAAACTAAGGTACCTCCCTTGTATCAATCCCAATACGGATCCTGTCTAGGGTCGTCACTCCTAGTAATCTCATACGATGTACATTTCGTAGGTCGCTGCAAGGGCTGCCAGGGCTGTTGCTCGCACTCGTTGCACCGCTCCCCCATCACCTTATCAATACAGGCCTACTGTACTCTACTGCACGGAAGGGTCGTCGCCTCCCGTGAACTCAGAATACGCTCGCGGTCACTACAAAGGGCTCGTCGCCTGATCAGTGTAGGCCGACAGCTAGAATATAGTGTCCCATACCACCATAATCTGCTCACGAGTCTAGGTGCTCACTGGTCACTACGGGGAGGTTTGTGGCCCCAGCGTAGGCCGACAGCTCGACCACGGTGTCCCATACCACCATGCCCGGCTCATGAGTCTTCGTGGATCAAGGTACCACGGTTAATAGGGTTTACAATGGTAAGTTCAGTACCCTAGGTTCAAACAGTTATGTTACATACAAGGTGAACAAACATCGGCCAGTCGGGTTACTTGACGGGCTCGACTAGCGCGATCGCATATCGAATTGAACGACATGAAGTGCGTAAAACACTTCGCGTGGCCTAACCACTGCCGCCAACTCTCAACACGAATCACATTCATCTACGCGTCGTTCGTGGCTATGACCAGTCAGCCACGAAATCGCTCGGTTACCGACTGCCTGGACTAAGTCAAGTCCCACACATCTATGGAATTTCTATACAAGGTATTGGAATTGAAATACATCATGTGAGCATGTTAACACATGTTATAACTTTCAACTTAAGCAAATCTTCAAGGCATACTTCCCATGCATATTCAACTTAAGCAAATCCTCAAGCACATACATTCCATGCATGTAATGAAATCATGCATTTTGTCAACATGTAGAAAATCATTTAGGTCGGCATAATAATTGAAAAATCAATCACAAACTATCAAATAACATCATTTAATTCAATACATACTAATACAAACATTTATACAAACACATGCACTACACACTTAGGTCTACATATAGCATGTCGACCCAAAGTGTGCAACTAGGCGAATCTCTTCGCCAAACTAATTATGCACGCATTCCTAACTCCCTAAAGCGACAACAAACCATGTCAATCACATCAGCAAAATATGAATGCAAACAGTACTTCCTACAAATGACTAAAATGCCCTAAATCTCATATTCTTCGTTAGCTTACGAAACGGGAAACGGAGAGCATTTTGTACATGTCAAACGGCGATGCCGTCAAGAATCTACTATTAAACGACATTGAAAGCATTGGGAACCGTCAATCCAAGCGTCTAAAATCCTCACCTAGTGTCTTGTAGACTCGGGAATTGAAGCGGAGTGTATATGCTTCGTCTACGGCGAGTAAGGAGCCTAATACATAAGATCCATAAGCTACATCGCCATGGAAACAAGAAAAACTCAAATCACCAACTATTTAGGGTTTTTACTTACCTAGGATTGCGGTGGAATCGCCGGGAAAGCGGTAGAGGAGTGTCGCTTAAGCATGTGCAACACGTAGCACAAGTGGCGGGAAGAACTCTCCCACTCTCTCACAATCTCTCACTCTTTTTCTCTCCCCCAAGCTAGGGCTTCTCTCAAATTCGGATGGGAGAGAGGAGTGAGGGTTTCAACCCCTTTTATAGCCTAAAACATTCCCAAAATAGGCTTGGGAACAATGTTTACTTGGTGCCTAACCAAATCGGGGCCGTTTCGGTCCAAAAGGGCACTTCTGGAGGTCCCCAGGCCAGATGCGGTCGGACTTAAGCTCATGCATACTAGATCTAGCATACATCCAGTTTTCAGACCGGTTGGGTTCCCAGATCGCACGTGGCGGCCCAGTTTCAGTTTAACGGTCACCGCACCAAGATCAGGCCTATAAGTCCCGTGATATATAATAGATATTTTTCCTGATCCAAGGGTGTAATTTGGCTGTATTCTGACGGTCAGAATGCTTAATACTGATGCGTCAAATTTGTGTGCCAGATTTGAATTTGAAATTCCAACTATGTCCCTATTCACACTCTCTTCGATCCGGGCTCAATGAAATAGCCTGTAATAATCGGTTTGACTTGATTTTTGGAATGAGTGTCAAGCCCAGCTAGACGGTCCTAACGGTCTAAGATAGGAGGTATCAGACTTTCAACGTGCGGTCTAGATCCAATACAAAGATTCAAAGTGGTCCAGAGAACAAACCGGCTTAGAGTTTGATCCGAGGCTTTAGAGCATTATAGCACCCTTAGTTCCACTCGCTTCGGGCCTTGTAGAACGTATTTAAAGTGATCAGGGACCATTTCCCAGCTATTCTAACGTTGCACTAGCTAACCTAGTCAAATTTTCCAAAGGAATGAATTCTACGCAAATTCGGGTCGAGTTGGTACTCGAGCCCAAGTATGGATTTTTCACGGGCGTTACAGAACTCCTAAGAGTTACAGAGGTCATCACATGAGACCCAGCTCCACTACTCATGAGCTTAAACTGTGTGTGAAATTGACTGAATTGAAACCTAGCACTGCCAATAAAATATAAATAAAGTCATCATATAGGAAATCCCTACTAACAAGCATTAAACTATGTGCAACATTCAAAATGCAGAAGATACATATTTCCCTTTATATATATATATATATATATATATATATATATATATATATATATATATGCTCAAATATGCAAAGCATAAACTGAGTAATATTTAAAATGTAGCATATTCATATTTTACTCTAGATATGCTTAAATGTACAATTGCCTTATGAAAATTTTAAATATTGATTAGACAATATGCAGAAATGCATTTCTCTGGAATCAGGTTCAAAATTACATCGACAGTAAATGCCTCCAAGATATTGGCAATTATCTAATCAAGAGCTCAAATCTCCAAGAGTGCAATATAAAGAATACAACGCGAAGCATGATGACAAGTGCACAGATTGATTAAATTATACTGCGAATATCACAATCGGCCTAAAAAGAGAAGAAATTCTCAATCTATTTCAAAAATTATCAATGCTTCATAAAGCTATATTGAAAAATTATAATGAATTAAGATACTAATTCTGATTAATTTGGCAGGAAAGATCATCATTGGAAAGCTTGGGTTATTCAGATCGTGAGTAAAAGAAACAATTGAAAAAGGTGTTGCGGTAGGAGCATCATTAAAGAACAACTCCAGATACAGACTTGAAGGAAAGAATCACTAGAGTTGAATCGAAGAGACCGTTACAGGAACAACGGTGTTGAAAGAAAGTTCTCTGATCAAATCGCTCAGAAACAAAGTTGTCATGGCTGTTGCAGAAGCATGCTTCAATGAAAAAAAAAAGAATCTTATCCTCTCTAGTGAAACATCTGCTCAACACTACTGACGAGCGGCATTCCAGTCTTCCGCTCAAGTGTCATCATTCAAGTCTTTTGTTTGAGCGCGATCATTCAAGCCTTCCATTCAGACGCGATCACTCAGTCTTCCGTTTGAATATGAGCATTCCAGTCCTCCATTTGAATGAGATCGTTCAATCTTCTGGTCAAGCATGATCATCCAGCCGACCGTGCAAGAATAATCATTTGGTCATCCTTCAGTTGCAGTTCATTCAAGTTCCTTTAATGAAGGAAGATGATCCTCCATTTAATTTCAGGAATCAATCAAAGAAGGATTGAGGGGGCATCTATTGAGGCATAAAAAATGGATGAAGGATTGAAGCAAGAAGAGATAAGGAAATGGAAAGAACACTTGAAAAGAAGAGGAAAATGACAGTTTTAAAGGGTTTGCGCGGCACCGCCCAACCAATGTCAGCTGTGCGGTATTGCGCAATCAATATCACTTGTGCAGCCTATAAAGCTGAGGAGTCGTTATGCTGCCAAAACGATTGAGATCTCCAAGTTCTTCTGTTCAAGTGCAAAAGGAGATTACCCGTTGAAGCACACATTCCTCCTGAGTCTTAGGAGATAATCGAAATAGCACCAGAACGCTGTCGAAATCCCTATCTCCTTGAAGATTGATTGGTCCAATTGGCAATTCCTCCAAAGTCCTTGGAGAAGACTGAAATTCATGCTGAAATGTTGTTGAATTTTCTATTTGAATTTAATGCTCTAATGTTATCAATTCATACATATCCGAATGAATGTATCTTAGAATCAAGGGAGATTAGAGGATGTAAATGAACTCAGAATCAATAAAATGTGATGATCGTCTCTAAGCTTTTCCTTTGTTATGTCTAAATAAGATAATCCCCCGAATTGAAACGCATTTGTTTTCTTGTTAAAACAAAATGACGACTCTGCTGGGGACTTTTATTATCTTATTTAACATTAACATTTGGAAAATGGTAAAAGCGATTATCACTTTTTGGCGTCTCTCAGACGCCAAAATGGTGACTCTCAGTGGGAACATCCTCCCCTTCATCCCTAAGATTGTTCACTTAACCCCTCATATACTAACTCCACGCGTGTTTCATTATTGAAGGTACTCGAATTCAACTACAGAATACAACTGATGGCTAACTCTATAAGAAAAGTGAATTTCCTCTTCACTCCTACGAGATTCATAGTGGAATACGCGCCAAACGGTGCCCCAAAGTGTGTGGGTCTATGTCCCACTAGCGAAAATAAAGTGACTCAAGTGACAGCCGGAGTCGTATCTGTTTCACCTCAATCGCAGGAGGGTGATGGAGATTGGACCGTAGTCCTGTCTCGCAAGATAAAAGCAAGGAATATGAGGAACCGAAGAGCGTGCTCATCTTTGCCAAGAGCCAGAGGACCGATAACGCGTAGTACAGTCAGGAATAATCCCGAGCTCGCTTCTCCGGCGATATATCCCAAGTAGATAGGTCCAAAATTGGCGTCGCATGATTTTCCAGCTCTGGTCGCCCCAAGAACCAAGTGGACAAAAGAGCAGAAAGGTAAAGCACTGATGATAAACTCACCAACGCCTGTGTTGGCCCAGGTAAGTCTGCCAATGGCTGTGTCATCTCGATCAATCAATGGTAAAGGGAGCACATAGAAGTCGAATGAGACTCCAATCTTTCCCCTCTTTGCAAGCCCTGTCGCATCAACATACTCTACCCCAACAACAGTTTCGGAAAACAGTAAAGAAGCCACAGTGCATATGGCCGAAATGAGTCGAGAAAACATGCCAGCAACTGAAGATCATGTTAACTAGATGGTCGAAGCGCAAAGAGCGCTAATGGATGAATGCCGAAACCTCAGAGAAGCTTTGGTGACTCTGACACATAATGTAGCTCAAATAGCGGCTCCACCAATGATGGGGGCAACGAATGGGCAAGAAAGCCAGCCTCAAGGCCCTCATCCACAAGGGGTAGGATCGCGGGAGTCTGTTCCAGCAACAAGAACCATAACACAGGATGACATAAGACAGGTCGTCAAAGAAACCGTAAGATTAGAATGAGAATGGGAAAATACTGGCCATTTCAGATACCGAACACCATATCCAAGGGAAGTAGAGGACGTCCCTTTTCCAGCCAATTTCAAGCATCCAGATTTTTAGAAGTTTAATGGGGAGGGATAGCCAGAAGAACATCTAATGCACTTCATTACCAGTATGGGGAATTTTTCTACGGTACCACAGTATTGTATGAGACTGTTCGGGTCATCGTTAACACAAAGCATTTCGGTGGTATTCCAGCCTGACTCCTGGATCAATGCGGAATTGGGAGCAAATGCAAGATGCTTTTATGTCAAATTTCTTCTCATAAGAACGCGATGTCAGCATTATGGAGTTGGTCTTTATATGGCAATGAGAGAGAGAACCAGTGGAAAAATTCATCGACAGATGGAAAACATTGGGAGCTTCATGTAGACAGTTGCTAGAAGAAACAGAATACGTGAAAAGTGTTTGAATTCTATGGAAATAGGAATCGCGTTCGGACTCACCAGCGCTGATATCCGAACATTCCATGACCTGGCTACCAAAGCTCATGCGTTGGAATTAATGACTCGCAAGATGCCGGCTTTTCATCACGAGACTGTTAGGAGGGCATCTAGTAGGATGACTGTGAATATCGTTGATCGCGATAAGAAAGATAAAGATACCAAGGGTTCAAAAGACAGGAGGCTGGGGTAAAAGGAAGGATGGAACCAGTCCAAATATAAATACAATAGAAAAAGACTCTGGATGCTCAACTCTCATGAAAGATTCAATTTCGATAAGGAAGATATGGTTCCCATGATGAAGTAGCTACTAAAAGCTGGCACCATAGAATTGCCAGAACCCAAGCATCCGGAAGATGTGACAAAGACCAGGGATAGAGATTTCTGTCATTATCATCGCTTAGTGGGACACCCGACGGAGAATTGCTATATGTTGAAATGTATCATACAGCAAATGATAGAAAAGGGTGAGATAGTAACTGGTGAAGGGAAAGGAAAGAATACAAGGGTGACGGTAAACATGTTTACAGTCCAAGAAAAGGCTCGAAAGATAGAGGGGAAAGAAAGTCGAAAGTCGGTGAAGAATACAACAATGATTACATTGCAGTCGGGAAAGAAGATGGCAAGTCTCGTAAAACAGAAAGTGGGGATTGTAAGGAAAGAAATCATTGTTGAACATAATAATGATAATGGAATAGAGAACAGGGGCGAAATGGTGAAAGTGGCTTACGACTTAGTTAACCATTTGAAAGGTATACCGGCGCGTTTAAGTATCCATGATGCGCTCAAGTTATCGGAAGAGTTCCGACAGAGTTTGATATAGGCATTGTCTGATCACAATGTCAGAGAAACTCTGTTGGCAGGAATGAAGCAAGGAAGGCATAATGAACAAGAAGATTGTCTGACAGTCATCTCATTCTCCGACGATGATTTGATTAGCGAGACGGAACATAACAGACCCCAAATGATACAAGGTCATGTCAACGGGAAGAGGGTAAAATGGATTATGATAGATAATGGGTCTGCAGTAAACCTTTTACTACTTTCAATGGTAATCAAATTGGGCTATCGCCGTTCTGATCTGTGCCCCAGTGGAATGATGATACAGGGTTTCAATCAAGATGGGCAGCGCGCGCTTGATAAAATTACGGTGACACTAGAAGTAGGAGAATTAATTACTAGTGTCGTATGTCATGCTATAAGCGCCGTAACGACATACAATCTTCTCCTAGGAAGGCCATGGATACATCAGTACAGTATCATACCCTCTACTTTGCATCAATGCTTCAATTATTATAAGGACGGAGTACAGTGTAAGGTGATGGCTGATGCAAAACCATATACGGAAGCTGAGTCTTTCTTTGCAGATGCCGGTTATTATAAAGGGTTCTCTGAGGAGATGGGAAATAGTAATGAAAATAAAGTCTCAAAAGACACTCAAGTAAACAAGGCTCAAGAAGAAAGGGTAGAATCTTCTCGGACTACAGAAGCAAGGAAGAAGTTCTATTTTGTACCAAAGCGTATAAGACAATCCGGGTAGTTGCCATTAACATTATTATCTCCAGAGCAGTTAAAAATTCTGCAGTCTAATGCCACTACCCAATGTTGAAAGGTGTAGGCCATTTTTAGCTACTCCATGAAGATTTTAAGTCAAGGCTAGTACCAAGCACCCCGAGCCGATAGAGTTTCAAGCTACAGTAAAAATGAAGAAGAGAATAGAAATTGTGAGCAATGTATACCGCGGTAAACTGACGTCACAAAATCTGGAAAAATATAGTTCAATGAGCAAGCAGATCATGAGAAACATGGGTTTTGATTGTGATAAACGCACCGGACTGAATCATGGGAAGGGAATTCAAATCCCTCTTAGGGTTGATCAGGAAAAGCAAAGAAAATTTCAAGGATTAGGAGCAGAGTCGTCAGTAAATATAATTACAGTCGCGCAGGCATCGGAAGAAGATCTCGAGATGGTCAAGTATCCTGAAAGAGCGCCGAAGAAGATGGAAGACGGGGGGCAGCCAACGATAGACAGCCTGTGGGAAATAAACTTGGGTACAGAAGAAGAACCCCAGAATACAGTTATCAGTAGCGGTGTCTCTGAGAAAGAATCTAGAAAATATTTCCAACTGCTCAAAGAAAATAAAGACGTCTTTGCCTGGACGTATGCAGAAATGCTAGGTTTGGAACCCTCTATAGAAATGCACCGATTAAACATCTCCAAAGAGAAAAAGCCGGTTAAACAGGCACAAAGGCGGTTTCATCCAGATTTAATTCCATCAATCGAAGAAGAGGTTAGTAAGCTGATCAAAGTTAGGTTTATCTGAGAAGTCAAGTATCCTAAGTGGATATTGAACATTGTCCCTGTGAAAAAGAAAAATGGACAAATCAGAGTGTGCATTGACTTCAGGGACCTGAATGAGGCCTGTCCGAAGAATGATTTTTCTCTTCCAATAACAGAGTTGCTAGTTGATAGTACAACTCAATATGTTGTTATGTCTTTCATGGATGGCTACGCAGGATACAATCAGATTAGAATGACACCCGAAGATGAGGAAGCAACAGCATTCAGAACACCGCTGGGGATTTACTGCTATAAGGTCATGCCGTTCGGTCTCAAAAATGCTGGGGCAACGTATCAAAGAGCGATGAAAAATATATTCCAAGATATGATGCATAAACATGTCGAGTGTTACGTCGACGATTTAGTGATCAGATTAGGAGATCATCAGGAGCATCGCGAACATTTGGCATCAGTTTTCTGTCGATTACGAAAGAAGCAGTTGAAGATGAATCTGGCCAAATGCGCATTCAGGGTGTCCTCGAGTAAGTTCCTTAGTTTCGTTCTACGGCACAGAGGTATCAAAATTAATTAAGAGAAAGTCAAAGCTATTCAAAATATACCACCACCGATAACCTTAAAGGAATTGAAAAGTTTACAAGGAAAACTAGTATACATTCGACGTTTTATTTCAAATCTGTTAGGAAGATTCCAACCATTCTCACATTTGATGAAGAAAGATGCAGAGTTTGTATGGGATCAAGCTTATCAGAATGCATTTGACTCAATAAAGAGATTATTGAAGCAACCACCGGTACTAACGGCCCCGATAAAAGGAAGGCCACTTATTTTATACATCTCAGCAGCTGAGAATTCCTTAGGTGCTTTGTTAGCTCAAGTGAATGAGGCTGGGAAAGAGGCCGCTCTTTATTACTTAAGTTGAACATTGATGGGAGCCGAATGCAATTATTCTCCAATTGAGAAAGAGTGTCTAGCATTAATATTCACAGTCCAAAAGTTGAGGCATTATTGTCTCTCTCATGACAAAACTCTGATCTCAAGAGTAGATCCGATCAAGTTTTTAATGACAAGGCCGATGTTATCTGGAAGACTGGCCAAATGGATGCTGTTTCTTTTCGAATACACTATTACTTATAAACCGGCCAAAGCAGTAAAAGGACAGGTGGTGGCAGACTTCCTCACGGCACACCCCGTGGCAGATTGTGAAGCCATCACTGACGACTTTTTGGATGAGCACGTTATGTTGGCTAAATCGCAAAGCCCATGGCAGATGTACTTTGACAGCGCCGCGCGGGCATCAGGAGCGAGGGTAGGGGTGATATTCATTACTCCTTAAGGTAACTTGTTACCATACTCCTTCACAATAGGCACCGCATGCACAAACAATGAGGCTGAATACAAGGCCCTCATCATTGGGATGGAAATAGCTTAGCAGATGAAAATAAGAATGCTTCATATCCTTGGAGATTTCAAATTGATTATAAATCAATTGACAATCGAGTTCGAGGTAAGAAAGAAAGAACTCTTGCCCTATTATCAAAAGGCACAGTAATTGTTAGAATGATTCTACCATGTAGAGATCAAGCATATACCGTGATCCGAAAATGCAAAAGCGGATGCTTTGGCCAGCCTAGCAGCCGCCCTATCCTGCCCTAACAGGAGCCCTCTTCAAGTAACTATAGAAGAAAGAAGATTCTTACCATCTTCAGAAATCATTGAAGAAGTAATTGAAACACTTCCTGTATCCTTCTTAGAAATAACGACAGATGATTGGCGTCAACCTTTTGTTGATTACCTCAGCTATGATATCCTACCAGAGGATCAATCAAAGAAGTAGTAAATCAAGCAGCAGTCAGTCAGATTCATCATATGCGGTGAAATATTATACAAAAAATCTTACAATGGAATGTTGCTATGCTGTTTAGATGAGCGAGAAGAAAAGTAAGTATTGCGGGAAGCACACTGTGGTGAATGTGGGGCACATCAGGCAGGTCAAAACTTATTCCACGGAATACATCGAATGGGTTATTATTGGCCCACCATGTTCAAAGACACTATAGATTACGTGAAACAACTCCATGAATACCAGATTCATGGAGACGTTATACACGTCCCCCCAGAAGACTTGCACCAGCCTGTGGCCTCTTGGCCCTTCTCCGCTTGGGGACTTAACGTAATTGGTCCTATAAACCCACCTTCATCCAGAGGAAAATAATATATTCTGGTAGAAACAAACTATTTCTCCAAATGGATTGAAGCAGTCGCTTTACGTAATGTTAAAGAAAAGGATGTGGTCAATTTCATCCAGCATGCTATAATATACAGTCACGGTATTCTAAAGAAAATCATTACTGATAATGGCACTCCCTTCAAAAATAGAGGCATGGAAAAGATGTGTCAGAAATTCAGCATTCGTCATTCATTTTCAACACCTTACTATCCCCCAGCCAATGGGCTAGCAAAGGCATTCAATAAAACGATCGTCAAAATACTCAAGAAGACGGTTATTGGCAATAAACGTGATTGGGATGAAAAGTTGCAAGAAGAATTATGGGCATACAGAATTACTCAGCGCACAGTAACGGGGGCAACACCGTTTTTATTAATCTATGGCGTAGAGGCAGTTATCCTAATTGAAATGCAAGTGGCATCGCTCAGAGTGGCGGTACATCAGTCTATGACAGATGATGAAAATGTAAAAAATAAGACTGAAAGAGTTAGATCTTCTTGATGAGGGACGTCTAGCCGCCCAACAGCGATTACAATCCTATCATGCCAGGATATCGGCTGCCTTTGATAAACAAGTTAAACACCGCTCTTTCAAAAAAGGGGATATGGTGCTAATGTTGAAAAGACCTATAGTGGTCACCCGCCGAAGAGGGGGCAAGTTCGAGCCCAAATGGGACGGGCCGTATGTAATAAATGAAGTTTATTCAAATGGAGCATATAGAATCGCCGATCAAGATGGGCAAGGTATCAGTATACCGGTCAACGCCCGCTTCATCAAAAGATACTACCCCTAAAACAAGCTACTGATTTTGATTCGGAATATTATCAACATAATGATTCTATAACAAAAGGGGGCAAGAAGGAATGAGATCATGTCCATATGTCAAAAGAATCTATAAAGAAGAAATTCACGAGCATATCGACTACATTAACAAGTATTCTGAATGAAAGAAATCATCGTCATCACCAAATTAGTCCTACAAATGGCAAAGTTTGGTGAATATCATCATGAAAATCCTCTTGAAGATATTATTAGAAGTAACGACGTATCAATCTCAGTCAGACACGTTTATCATTTTGGCGATAATGATGATCACAATTATTATTGCCTTACAAGGCATAATAAGGTAGTCTAGCCGGTCACCCCTAGCCAAAATCCTAAAAGGGTCAAAATCCTAAGAGAGTCAATCCTAAAAAAAAGAGATAAAGCTCTAAAAAGGGGCTAAAAGCTCTAAAAGGATCAAACTCTAAAAGGATTAGATTGTAGAGGATTAAGCTCTAAAAGGGCAAGCTATGCATAAGTCCTACCATTTTCGCCATCCAGGCAGCGGTGAGGAGCCAGTGGCCCTAAAAAGCCCATGAAGGCCATCGTACATACCCATGCGGGCAGCTGATGAAGCCAGTGATTAAAATCCTAAGGGCTAAAAGTCCTCAAATGGCCAATCAGCGTAACCCCCATGCCGTCTGTATAGCTTTCCGGCAGCGTCACGGGGAATGGAGGACAATGCCCTCCTATGAATAGGCTCGACCTTGCAGATGAAGAAAATAAGGGCTGCAGTGCGAGCTTTAGATAGGCCAACCATGCATAAGACCCCCCAGATTTGTGGTTCAATTTCGGCACTAACTCATGAGGAAGGGCTTAAACCTACTCATCGATGGACTGGCAATCATGGATTTGGTACCCCAAAGGTAGCCTTGTGAGCTCTGTGAACTCTAGAGAGTTACCGTGGCCAACCTTGCACCGCCCCGGTAGCTTCACTGGGCCCCTCTGATGGATCACGGTTTGTGAACTCACTAGGCAGTGAGAAGTCCAGTGAACTCTTAAGAGTTACAGAGACTATCACGTAAGACCAGCTCTACTACTCAAGAGCTTAAACTGTGTGTGCTCCACTACTCAAGAACTTAAACTGTGTGTGTGCTCCACTACTCATGAGCTTAAACTGTGTGTGACTGACAAAATTAAAATCTAGCACCGCCAACTTAAATACCCACATAGGAAATCCCGCACTAACATGGCCTAAAAGGTTAAAAATCTTCTATCATAAATATGATCGTGACAATATGCGATATGATAATATGTATAGACAAATATGATTGTGAAAATATGAGATGTGATAATGCTTCAGCAAAAAGGGAAATATCTCAAAATGCTGTCATAAATACATCTATCAAAAGTTAAAATAAGTTACTTGTTCAAAAAACATATGAACAGAAATTACATGCTTAAAGTTCCTCTGCAATTCCTATTGCCTCCATATATCTTTGTAAATCTTCTTTTAATTGTGCTTGAGCCGCATCATGCTTCAATTTTTCTTCAAGAATGATATTTTCCTGATCAGGAATTCCGGTTAGCTTGCCCTCTAAAGATGTGATTACTTCTCTACTTTGGAGCAGTGTAGATTTTTCTACATTAACAGATTGAATATTAGCTCGCATCTTTTCCTCAACATCTTGGATGGATGATTCCTTCTCATGATTCTTCATCTCCAGCTGAGAGATTTCTTTTTTCAGAGCAGTAATGCTCTTTCATCAGTATAAACCTTTAATTGATCTTGAAGAATTGAGTATTCTTGCTCAAACTTAGAAATCAAGGAAGCAATTAAAGAAGCTTGTTCTTGAGACGTAGCCAATTGTTGCCTGTATTCTAAGGTTTCAGGTGCAATTATAACATTTTCCACCGATGCCAAAGAAATTACTGAATCACGAAAGTTGAGAAGAGAATCTCTCAAAGAAGATATTTTGATTCTAGCCATCCTTGCAGAACTCTCCAAAATTTCAATAGAAAGATCCAAGTCCGACCATTGTTCAGGATCTTTAAAGATATGGATTATTGCTGACAGAGAATTCATCATTAAGAGCATCTTGTGAGTGGGGATTTTTACAAAGGATGAGAGCTCAAATGTAGTGTGGCTACCGAGTCAGAACTGGCTGCTCCACTACAAGGAGGGGTTCCTATAACACAAAGGAAGAAAGTATGAAGAGACACCAATAAAAAGTTATATACTGTTTCGAATAAAATAACTAATATGTATACATGTGCATGTACATGTCGTCGGGACATGGTTAACAGAAGGAGAGACCCCTTGAATCATAGAAGGACTGATCCCCACTATATCTACAAGGGAAGGTGCCCTGGCCTCCGTACTTGAGTCCCTGGTGGTCGGAGTCGGCAAGTCTGTGGTTTCAACTGGAACTATGATTTCACGGGCTGCTGTTTTAGGTGCCGCTAATGAACCTAAAGGGATTCTTGGTGAAATCGCTGATGCAGTCGCAGGAAGATTTGAAGGGAAAATCTCACCTATCTCAATATTAGCGACATGAGCACCTAAAAAAAAAAAAGGGAGACACAACAATTCTAAATATTGTTATTAAATAAGAAAATAGATAAATATATATGAAAGTTAAATTTCCTTTACCTGGTGAGTATCCATATTCACCGTAATCTAAAGGTTTCTCTTCCTCTTCTACAGCTATAGGAGACTTAGCAGGAATTCTAGTGCTAAGAAGATCTTCAGAGATTGCAGGATGTTCTGTTTTAGTGCATTCTGCAACTGCTTCATCTTCTCCATCAATATCAACTTCTCCTTCTTCAAAATCGTCATCCGTGTCTTCACTGCTTTCGTTGTCTTCATCATCTTCATACTGTGAAGAGGCAGTATTCTCTGATGATGAGGCTGAGCTTTCATTCTCCAAAATTTCTTCATCGATTTCTTCAATAGCAATTTTCTTTCCTTTGGAGGAATCAACTCGACTACTCTCCGGTATGGGTTCTTTGGTTAGAGGAGAGATAGGCATTTGTCTCGTTCCTTCTGGAGAAATGCGTGGTGAGGCTTGTGAACGCGCTCTTGATCTAGTCATTGGAGATGATGAGCTGGGGCAAGTGGATTGTGGAGGAAGCGCTGGAGCATCATGAGTTGGTTCTTCTTGAATCGTCATAGTCTCTACCGGAATTGGAGAAGGTGCACATGTCACATCATCTATATCCCGACACGTAGAGTCATGAGGAGCTTGCTCAAATTCCCTCAGGGCCCCATGAGCAAACCAACCGTCCAAAGTGTTAATGGGTTTTATCTCCCAGATGGGTTCTTCTAGCGGTATTTTTCTACAAATTTCCCCACTATGTGACGTGTGACTCTTCTCTAGAACAAAGCCAATCCCGCTCTCTAGTTTACTACTTTTCAACCTAGGTGGATGAAGGAAGATGGAAGAATCCACGGGCAAACATTTGGTGACCAAATATGATTGGTGGTCCCACCACCGTATCCAACTGTATGAGGTGCGAACTACGCGCTCGCAACCAGGAACTATGGAAGAAGAATCAACACAGCTGTTCAGAAGCTACTTCCATATCATGGCCCAGTTGAGATGACCCGTGCTGTAACAACGCATCTTTTTGGTAACCAGTTCATAATCTTTTGGTACAGTTTGATCGTTACCAAATTGTCGAGCGAAGCGGCTGGGGTAAAAAGGCTCTCACCAAAACTCTGTCCCTTCTCGGAGTGGTAAACTACAAGAACAGAGAGAAAGAAAGAAAACCCTTTCTGCTACGGTGAGTGTTCCTTGATCCACCATATCTGTGTCCTCGGTGTAGTGATGGAGACAGAACTGGAAGAAGTCTATCTAGTCAGTGTCTCGGATCTTATTGACGACCCAGTCATACGCCCTCTTGGCCATGGCCCTTTGCTGGAAGAACCAAAGCGGAAGATGTGCAGGATGAACATATCCTTTCTCAGGCGCTTTGAAAGTTCAGGGGAAGTAGACTCCTAGCCAACCTGTGATGTAATGCCAAGAGGTATATGCTGATGAAGTTCCAAGAGTAGGATCCTTGATGTGAGTGGCTATCTCCCCAAGGGCCCTGTAAATGGAGCATAACACCGGAGGAGCAAGGGAATATCTATGGCCTTCTGCCAAGGCACTGGCTACAACAAAGACCGTAGGGCGAACAACGTCTGCCCATTTGGAGCTGGGAAGTACAACGAGGCTCAGCCAATAGGCCAAGAAAGCTACAAGTTCCCCAAATGAACTGTATTCTACTCTTTCCTTCACTGCATCTCTGAGCCATGTTAATTCCTTAAAGCGACAATCGCGAAATCTACAAGAGAAAGGAAAATATGAGTATGCTGAAATTTTTAAAAAGGGAGAAAAGAGAAGAGAGTTGAGTCATGGGTTCATAAATACCTGAGGGATATGGAGAAGTGTGCTAGCCATTATAGAGGGGAAGCTTGTGAATATTGGGAAATTTCCCCATCTCCTTGAAAAGCTCAATAGTAGTTTCATAAATGGAAGGCCTGTGATCAGGAGAAGACACGAAGGCTAGCTTCCTGTTGGAGGGGATGAATTCGTCATAAAATTTTCCCGTTATGGGAAGACTGGCGATACGATGAAGATCCTAGAGTGTTACACTCATTTCACCATATGGAAGATGGAAAGAGTTGGTAGTGGGTGACCAGTATTCAATGAAACCCTTCAACACAGTAGGTTCTTTATAGAAGTGCTTCGATGTGACTTCTATAGCATCGTAGAGGCCAATTTTGGCAAGCGTGCTCGCATGTTTTAGTAAGATAGCTTCCACCCAGTCAGAATAATAACGTCGAGCAATTAATAGACCTCTGGTGTGGAAGTCTTCCGGTCCCCAAAGTTGAGCACGATCTCGGAAGCGTTGACGGATGGTCTCATAAAAATGAGAAGGAAAAAGATCATGAGGACTATGGAAAGGCACAAGGAAGATCATGGGATGAATTTTTCCAATCTTTTGTCGCGGCTTTTTCATCCATATTATCCCTTCAAGGATGTGCGGTTCTCTCATTGCCCATGACTCAGTATACATCAGTATTTCGCCATGAACATGGTCCTTTGGTTCGCAGTCGAGCATGGACTGGTGATGATAAACATTGATGGGAATTACTATCATGCCTTCTGAGTGAGGGTTATCAAACTTCATGATACCCTCAATAACTCGCACCGAGTCCCACGAGTTCTGGAGCCTCTTCTTTTTATGTTCAGCAATTTTGTCTTCGAATTCTTTCACCTTATTTCGGCGAGTCTTCTTCAAATAGGAAGCAGGAGGAGTGTCTTCTTGAGGAGGTGGTCTTTGACTGTCTGTGCGGATGTGGGAAGTAATTTTCAACCATTTGTCCCAATCATATTCTCTACCATGCCTAGGAGGGCATTTAAGGCTTCCCAGCGCTATTGCTCGTTGAATGAGAGATGGTAGAGATTCAATGCGGTCAGCAAAGTCGAAAGTGGGAAGTACAGGCTCTTTAAAGTAAGGAGTGCTGGCGGTAGTTTTCGTTCGCTTGACAGGAGGTTGATCAGAAGAAGGGGAAGGGCGAAAAGAAGATGGATCAGGTAAGTTAGGATGAGAAGGTTGTTCAGTAGGCGAATCTACAGGACAAAAGGTTCACTTGCTACGAGCCATGGTGAAAATAGTGTTCAAGGTCTGAAGGAAATCAGAGAAGGGGTGCAAAGGAAAGGAGAAAGAGGGAAGAAACGACCGCTAAGTGTCTGGAAAGAGTTAAAGAGAAAGAAGGAAGAAATGGCTAAGTGTCTGGAAAGAGTTCAGGAGAAAGAAGGAAGAAATGGCTAAGTGACGGAAAGGACACTTTACGCGGTACTGCTTAAAGAGTATCGTTTGCGCGAGGCAAAAAAGACTCCGAGAAATTTTGCACAAACAATAGAGGTTGTGAGGAACCGTGCAAGCACTATCGATTGCGTGGGGCAGAAATGCTGGGATGAAATTTTACAAGTGCACAAGGGATCTAAGAAAATGACAAGTCGATGAGCTATTTATAGGCTTTGCGGCCAAGTACGGTACGCGGGTCACCGTAAAGAAAGGAATTTCATTGATCCTTTCCTTTAATTTTTAGAAAAATAAAGAACGGATCAAGGGGACATCTGTTGAGGGATAAAAATAAGAGAAGAATGGAAACAAATGAAGATCAAAAGATTGTGAAAGGGAGTTGAAAGAAAAGGGGGAACAAATTACCTGTAAGCACTTTGTGCATGACCGCGCAAACGATATGCTTTGTGCGGTACCGTGCAAACAATATACTTTGCGTGGTTCTCCACAATTGATATCCCTTGGCACTAATGAGTGCAGATAGTTTGGTTTTTTGTAAGAGATTGTGTCCCACATCACCAAGATCGGAGTTCTGCACATGTGAGTGTCTATAAAGACACCTTTCCTTCATGAAAGGGGTTGTTCGAAGATTTCGGAGAGTAAGCGGAGCAAGAAGAGAGGATTGAAGGTGAGAGTGGCAGTCCAAGGGGCTTTGCACAGGTCCGCGCAAACCATGTCCTTTGCGCGGGCCCGTGCAAATAGACTGCTCTGCAGTCTATAAAGCTGAGGAGTCGTTATGCTGCCGAAACGGTTGAGATATCCAAGTTCTTTTGTTCAAGTGTAAAAGGAGATAACCCGCTGATGCACACATTCTTCCTAAGTCTTAGGAGATGATCGAAATAGCGTCGGAACGCTGTCAAAATCCCTATCTCCTTAAAGATTGATTGGTCCAATCGGTAATTCCTCCTAAGTCCTTGGAGAAGACTGAAATTCATGTTGAAATGCTGTCGAAATTTCTATTTGAATTTAATGCTCTAATGTTATCAATTCATACATATCCAAATGAATGTATCTTAGAATCAAGGGAGATTAGAGGATGTAAATGAACTCAGAATCAATAAAATGTGATGATCGTCTCTATGCTTTTCCTCCATTATGTCTAAATAAGATAATCCCCTGAATTGAAACGCATTTGTTTTCTTGTTAAAACAACCATCCATAAAGGACATAACGGCATACTGAGTTGTACTGTCAATTAATAATTCAGTTATTGGGAGTGGAAAATCATCCTTCAGGCAGGCTTCATTTAGGTCTCTAAAATCAACGCATACACTGACCTGTCCATTTTTCTTCCTCACCGGGACAATATTCGATATCCACTTAGGATATTTGACCTCTCTAATAAACCCAACCTTTATCAACTTATTGACTTCTTCCTCAATAAGGGGAACCAAGTCTGGATGAAATTTCCTTTGTGCTTGTTTAACTGACCTTTTCTCCTTAGAAATATTCAATTGGTGTAATGCCACAGAAGGCTCCACTCCGGGCATCTTTACATATGTCCAAGCGAATACATCTTTATTTTCTTTAAGAAGTCAAACATATTCTACAGACTCTTGTTCAGAGAAGTTTAACCTAATAAATGTGTTTCGTGGTTCTTCTTTCGTACCCAGGTTTATTTCTAATAGACTTTCCATTGTTGGTTGCCCCCCATCCTCCATTTGCTTCAGAGCTGCCTCAGGACGTTCAACTACCTCAGCACTTTCTTTCACTGGTTCTTTTACCGTAACCATATTTACTGACGACCTTGCCTCCATGTCTTTAAAATTTCTTCACTTTTCATGGCCAATCCTAATCAGAATTCCTTTCTCGTAGTTTAAACTGATGTAGTCTTCGCAGTCGAAACCCGTATTTTTCATGACCTCCTTGCTTATTCTATTTTCAATGATTATCTCATTCTTGTCTATCATTCGCTGTATAATACACTTTAATGTATAACAATTCTCTATTCGATGTCCCAGCAAGCAGTGATAGCGATAAAAATTTTACTCCCCGCTCCTTGTCGCCTCCTCAGGGCGTTTAGGCTCTAGCTATTCTATCGTACCAACTTTCAATAACTGGTCCATCATTGGAATGACATCTTCTCTATCAAATGCAAACCCCTCATGCAAATTGAGCGTCTTGACCTTTTTATTTCTTCTTGACTGAATCAGTTCTCCTTTCCGCCTCATATTTTCTTCCTTTAAACCTCTTACACTTTTATGCTGCTGATAATGATCAATAGTACTCACTATTATCCTGCTAGGAGCCTCCTGGGCTGCATCATGGTGGAATGTTGGCACTTTTCGATTTACTAATTCCAAAGCATGAGCCTTAGTGGTTAGATCACGAAAAGTTTTAATGTCGGCACTAGCCAGTCCAATTACAAATTCCCTTTTCATAGAGTTCATACACATCTTGACTTGTTCACTTTCTTCTAGAAGCCGTTTGCACAAAGTTCCAAATATCTTCCATTTGTCTATAAAACCCCTTACTGACTCACTTTCACCTTGTCGTACAGAAGCTAACTAATTAATACTAACGTCACGACTTTGGGAGAAAAAGTGAGATGCAAAAACATATCGCATCTGCTCCCAAGTGTGGATTGACCCTGGAACCAAACTGGAATACCATCGGAATGCCCTACTCGTCAGTGATGTTCCGAACAATCGCAAGCAGTACTGGGGTACTACAGAGAGATCTCCCATACTGGTAATGAAGTGCATTAAATGTTCCTCCGGGGATCCTTTCCCATCAAACTTTTGAAAGTCTGGACACTTGAAATTGGCTGGGAAGGGAATATCATCCACCTCTCTTGGATACGGTGTACGATACCTATAACGGCCAGTATTTTCTCGTTCCATTTCCGTTTGGCCAACTTTTCAACGACTGTTACTTGAGCTGCATTATATATGAAGGTTGTAAGTGCTATGATTTCATATCCCTTTGGTTGTCAAATTTTGTGGTACCAAATCCTATATCTATGTCTTGTATATCTTGTGTTTCATGACTATTCATTGCTTCAAGACATCATATTTCAAGACAAGAACTTAAATGAAGAAAGTTTCAAGTCATGGATGAAGAATTCAAGAATAGAAGTCTCCAAGTATGCATATTCAAGATTCAAACAATTACAAGTATAGTAGAAGACTTTGTCAACTCAAGAAAGGATCAAGCTCAAGAAGGCCTACTATAAGATTCGTATATTCTCAAACTTCTCTTAAGGGTCATCTGAGTGTACAGACTATCAATGTCCATCTTACTTTTAAGGTTTGTTTGACCTTAGATTGACCTTAGGATGGGCTTTACTGTAGGTCATTCTGGATACATAATTCGTATATTTTAATATGCTTGTTTGGGCTATTCTAAGACCAGTCCTAGGGACTTCAAGACCAGTCCTAACTCTGCTACGACCAGTCTTAAGTTTTTCAGGACCAGTCGTAGGTTATTAAAGATTTTTAAATTTTTCTGGTTGTCCTACGACCAGTCCTAGACATCTTACGACCAGTCCTGTGAGCTGTACAACTCGTCCTTCGACCATTCTTAGCCCTACGACTCGAATTCTAGTAACTAAATTGGGGGTCCTACGACTGGTCGTAGGTGACCCACGACTAGTCGTAGGTGACCCACGACCGGTCGTAGTCTACCCAGGACCAGTCGTGGAACAGCTAATCCTTATCCCGCGAAAATCTTTGAAAATCTTTGAAGCTACGACCAGTCCTAGGATCCTAAGACCAGTCGTAGATGGGATTTTTTAGGCTATAAATAGAGCACGTACTTTAGAGTTTTTCAATTCAATTCCAATCAGTTCAAGCAATCTTTAGGCTATACTCTGAGATAAGTTCGTGTTTATTTTTAAGCTACTTTGTGCTCATTTAATATTCCTTTTGCTAACTTGTTTATTATTTGATTTTGATCTACATTCCAATCTTATTTGAAAAGGGGAATTTTTGATATTCCTTCTTCTTGGATTCAAAATCAAATAGAACTAGCCCTTTTGATTTAAAATCAATTAGACTTAGAACCATTCTTAAAGTGAGTATTGGACTTTGAACGTTGAATCGAACTTTTACTCCGATTAGTTCTACTGGGGTACTTCAAAAGGAGATTCAGGTATTTTACATTTATGTAATTTACTTTCTTTGGTTTTGTTTGAGATTTGCCAGAAAAATCTCATTGTTTTGGTTATCTGAGGAGAGCCAGAAAACTCAGATTGTGTGGGTTTTTGGATTGTGTAAGTCCGAGATAAAAAGACACAATTGTGAAGGTTTTAGGTAAACCTATGAAACCTATTTTGATAGTGCATGCTAATATCCCCTGTGTGAGGATATTAGGAGTGGAGTAGCATTCTGTGTGGCTGTTGGATAACAGTTGGTGTACACACAGGCGAACCACTATATATCGTTGTGTTGTGGATTGTAACATCCCGAAAATCATGGGTCGAGCAAAAACCCAACTCCTGAGTTTCAAAATGTTATTTATGCAACATAGAAATGTATGATTGAATGTTGTCTGTGTTAATGTATTAAACATGAGTGAAATTAAGCCAGAACAGCATATTATACTCCAGAGATAGTTAAATTTACAAGCGGAAGACTGTGATAGTATGTATAACATATATAAACCGTTGTATGTCTCCAGAGTGTGAACATATTATCAGGTTATATACATACATGTATACTCCAAAAGTAAACAAAAAGAATATACATGAGTGCCCTAAAACTATGAAATGCCAAGTGTCAAGGTATCTAATCAACCTCCATGTAATCCCGTCAATCAGAACACGCATAAAGGAGAGATCCTCCTCATCATTATCAAGTCCAGCTCCGCTTCTCAAGCAGCACCATCATCTGAAACCAAAATAAGGGCTGGTGGGTGTCCGGAAACACCATCCCGTAATGTAGGAGTGAGTAGCGAACTCAGTGGAATAATAGAGCAAGGATTAACATGTTCTCAAATCAATCATGCGATAATAGTAAAGAAGTAAATCAAACATTCCTAATACTGTTGTTAATGCAATATGACATGACGTTATGGATGCCCTCACCGACGATCTCCCTCATACGACACCATCTTACAACCGCGGCATGTAATCGTCATATAGTGCTCCACATCTTCCAGGCACATGCAATGTAATGGTGATATGATTTTCAAGTTATTATTAGTCCATTCAAACAGCAGGATTGGGAAACTAAGGTACTTTCCTTATATTAATCCCAACACAGATCCTGTCTAGGGTCGTCACTCCTACTAATCTCATACGATGTATATTTTGTAGGTCGCTGCAAGGGCTGTCAGGGCTGTTGCTCGCACTCGTTGCACCGCTCCCCCATCACCTTATCAATACAGGCCTACTGTACTCTCACTGCTACGAAAGGGTCGTCGCCTCCCGTAGACTCAGAATAAGCTCGCGGTCACTACAAAGGATTCGTCACCTGATCAGTGTAGGCCGACAACAAGAATATAGTGTCCCATACCACCATAATCTACTCACGAGACATACGTGCTCACTGGTCACTACGGGGAGGTTTGTGGCCCCAGCGTAGGCCGAAAGCTCGACCACAGTGTCCCATACCACCATGCCCAGCTCATGAATCTTTATGGATCAAGGTACCATAGTTGACAGGGTTTACAATGGTAAGTTTAGTACCCTAGGTTCAAGCAGTTATGACTCATACAGGGTGAACATACAACGGCCAGTCGGGTTACTTGACGGGCTCGACTAGCACGAGCGCATCTCAAGTTGAACGACATGAAGTGCGTAAAACACCTCGTGTGGCCTAACCACTGCCGCCAACTCAAAAACACGGCTCGCGTTTATCGATGCGTCGTTCGTGGCAAAGATAAGCCAACCACGAACTTGCTCGGTTACCGACTGCCTGGACTAGGTATAGTCCCAAACAATTATGAATTCACATCATCCATCATGTAAGAGTATTGGAAATGAAATATAACAATCTGAGCATGATAACACATGTTATAACATACAACTTAAGTAAATCATCAAGCACATGCATTTCATAGATATAATGAAATCATGCATATAGCTAGCATGTACGAAATCATTTACATCAGCATATTAATTGAGAAATCAATCTCAAACTAATTCATAACACCGTTTAATTCAATACGTACTAATACAAGCATTTATACAAACACTTAAACTACACACTTAAGTCTACATATAGCATGTCGACTCAAAGTGCGCATTTAGGCGAATCTCTTTGCCAAACTAATTATGCACGCATTCCTAGTATATTAATGCGACAAGAAGCCATGTTAATCACATCAGCAAATTATGGATGAAAACAGTATTTCCTACAAATGACTAAAATGCCCTAAATCTCATATTCTTCGTCTGCTTACGAAACAGGAAATGGACGACATGTTGTACATGTCAAACGGCGTTGCCGTCAATGATCTACTATGAAACGACATTAAAAGCGTTGGAAACAGTCAATCAAAGCATCTAAAATCTGCACCTTTTCTCTTACAGGTGTATCAATTCGAACGGAGCGTATACGCTTCGTCTATGGCGAATAGACAACCTAATTTACAAGATCCATAAGCTAACATGCTATGGAAATGAAAGAACACTAAATCAACAACTATTTAGGGTATTTTCTTACCTAGAAATGTGGAGAAATCACCGGCCAAGTGATTGGAGCGTGTTGCTTAGGCACATGCAATAGGTAGTGCAGCAGCAGGAAAATTCTCTCCTACTCACTCTCACAAACTCTCACTTTCTCTCTCACTCTTGCTAGGGTATCTAGCAAATTCGGATGGGTGAGAGGAGTGAGGGTTTCAAGCCCTTTTATAAGCCCAAACATGCCCAAAACAGGCTTGGGAACAAAGTTTACTTCATGCTTAACCAAATCGGGGCTGTTTCAGTCCAAAAGGACATTTCTGGTGGTCCCCTGGCCGAACGCGATCGGACTTAAGTTCATACATGTCGGATGTCGCTCACATCCCATTTTTCGACCAGTAGTGTTCGTAGATCGCACGTGGCGGTCCAGTTTCAGTTCAGCGGTCACCGCACGTAGATCAGGTCTGCAAGTCTCATGATATGAAATAGAAATTTTTCTTGATCCGACGGTGTAATTTGGCTGAATTCTGACGGTTAGAACGCTTAATAATAACGCGTCAAGTCGTGTGCCAGATTTGAATTTCAAATTTCAAATCTAACCCTATTCTCACTCTCTTCAGTCCAGGCTCAATGAAATAGCCTGCGAAAGTCGGTTGGACTTGATTTTTGAAATGATTGTCAAGTCCAACAAGGCGGTTCTAACGGTCTAAGATTGTAGGTATCGGACTTTCAACGCGCGGTCTAGATCCAATACAAAGTTTCAAAGAGGTCTAGAGAATAAACCGGCTTAGAGTTTGATTCGAAGTTTTAGAGTATTATAGCACCATTGATTCTACAAGTTTTGGATCTTATAGAACATATTTAAAGCGGTCAGGGACTATTTCACAGCTACTCCAGCATTGCGCTAGCTAACTTACACTTATTTTCTAAAGGAATTAATCCTAAGTGATTTCTTTGGCTATGGAATTGGGTTCTGAACGATTTCCTAGGTGTTTTAGTTGACCCATTGCCTAAGGACGTCTAATCCCAGGTTGGTCAAAATCTGGGGTGTTACAATCTACCCCCCTGAAAACACAATTTCGTCTCCGAAATTGGTGAAGGGTAAAGAGTATCTAGCAAGACTTCAGTCTTCACATTCTAAGGAAGGTTCAAATTCTATTTAATGACTTAACCGTACGTATATCCTAACTCAAATGTTTCGATCCTGGGCTAGTGGGGAAGAGGCCAACCACCCTTCCACTGCGCCACTCTGATCGAACGGTAGCATCGACTAACCTAACTGGATTGGACTCAATACGTTCTACCCCCCTTAAAACTTAGTTCTACTTAAGGTTCAAGAATCTATGCATCGACCGTATATCGGAACGAGGTGC
This sequence comes from Magnolia kwangsiensis, assembly GCA_037074715.1. Lineage (NCBI taxonomy): Eukaryota > Viridiplantae > Streptophyta > Magnoliopsida > Magnoliales > Magnoliaceae > Magnolia > Magnolia kwangsiensis. Next base: position 57,276,874 of record CM073578.1, read on the forward strand.
AACTTAGGGGCTATCCTTGACATGAATTGGGAAACAACCTCTCATTATAGTGGTTTTCCTTTGCTAATGATGCGTTCTATGGCATTGGTATCTATGGCGATAGAGATGAGCCTAATCTCTATTGTGGTTGAGTTCAGGGGCAGGTATGAGTTGGTGGCAAGATGTCGAATTCTCTACTGGCTTTAAGTCCTCGCCATTTCCCAAAGGCAATGTGATCATGTTTGGTTGTAGGTGGTTGGGCCATCACAGAAGAAAGGTTGTGTAGTAGGTCTGAGCCGGATACATAGACTTTCTGTCTAGCTAGGACAGAAGATTTATTGTATCAATTCTTAATCCGAGTCGATGCCGATCTTCTGCTTGATCGGAGCATTGGATTTATTGGTAACCACTAGGATTAAGAAGTCGATTCAAACTACGAATACATCGCTTACATGCAGTTCCTTTACTCTGCGTTCCCGAATATAATAAGCCCTTGGGCAAGGCAATTCTAAGGGGCGTGCTACTTCATTCTAAGTTCAATCTGAGGGATTTATAAGTCTTCCCTGAGAGTGAATAGTTCTAAGTTACATAAGCTTCCTGAGAGCTACTAAAGGAATCTATGGATGTTATGAGGATCTATCCAAGGAAGGGAGTATCATTCCAACTAAATCGAACCTACTATTCCTTAGCATATACATGATTTACACTACTTAAGGTAACTAGTAGACTAATCTGTAATCTACAGCTTAATGGAACGGCATTCCTGGTCCCATGTCGGGATTGCAAGTGGCATGCTTGGTAGGAGGGTGGGGTGGGATAAAAACTAATTTTGTACGCATAATCCCAAGATTTACAATATGGCAGTGGAAACCATAGGATACACCCAAACTAGGGACAATACCTTACAGCGAAACGAAACGGCATGCATTCCATCTAACCAAATTCGACTATATTAAGCCCAAACCACAACACAAACATTCACATAACAAGATGAAAAATGCCATGCATTTTATTAAATCAAAATTGTCATAATACAAGGGATATCTCCTTACAAGTATCATGACAAGAAGTACATGGGAACTAAGACAATTAAAGCTACAACAGCAACATAAGTAACTACTAGCCTTATCAGGCTTACACAACATAAAGCAGGAAACGACTAACTGCTACCAACAACATCTAAGATCTCTTCGTTAGTCTGAGTCGGGTGACGGAGGAGGAGCACCCTTATCCTGCAAGCAGCACAGGATCGCCTTCAAGGTGCGAGTCACCTTGCCGAATTTCCTCTTCATAACAGCCTTGGTATCCTCGACCTCAGTCCGAAGTTCCTGAACTTCCCTTCGCAAGGCGACCAGGATCTTCTCAATTCGGGCAATGCGATCATCACCAGTAGCCTGAGCAGAAGGAGGAGGGCTCTCATCTGTATCCTGAGCCTCCTCTTCTACCTCTTCCTGGACTTCTTCCTCAACTTCTGCTCCAGGTTCTCCCTCACTTGGATCCTCTTCATCATCAAAATCATCCTCGCTATCCTCATCAAGCTGAGCCTCACGGTACTGAGACCCGATCTTCATCTTGACCATGGTAGACTCATCAATGCTGTAAATCGGGACTGGCAACTCCGGCCCAAGTCTGTAAGCAAACTCAAGCGCTATCTTGCATATAAGTCAGCCAAAAGGAAGCGACTCAGACGTTCTTCTTGATTTCTCTATGAGGATAATCTGTCGCAAGATGAAAGTGGCCATACACACATTCTCTCCCTAGGCCACCTGATACAAGAAATTAACCATAAGGCGCGTACACTCAATGCGATTTATCGACCTGGGATACACATTGAACGTGCAAATGTGGTGCAGCAGGCGCAAATCATCAGACATGTGCGACGCCTTGAGGCTATTGTTAGGCTGCCATGGAACCAGTTTACCACATAGGAACCTGGTACGACGATCTCTCTCACCCCTACTCCTCAAATTCTTCGCACTGGGATAAACATCACCAAGGGGCACGTTCAGAAGTCGCGTTATCAACCGAACATCGATCGTAGCCATCCGGTCTCTACCAAAAGGAATCTTAAATTGCAATGGCTCCAGTGTAGGATTCTGGATACGAGCGTAGAAGGCACGAACGGTGCTCACATTAGTACGCGCACAAGCTTCAAATAGCGGCCCCTAATGCGCCGCTTCAATGCGCTCGAATAACAAGAATTCACCGAAGAGTCATCCTTCCACGTCCGCCTCAAACAACACCTTACGGTCAGTGTATTCACCATGAGGCATCTCTGCTAATACAACTCGCCCAAGTTGAGTATGGGGATCCAAATCCGGCTTTGTATGAAACTCTTAGACTATGCTTGGACTTGCAGCGGTGCTTGAGCTAGCGGCGGCACCCCGCTGTCTTCTTGATTACGCAGGTTGACTAGGCCCAGCGTCATCCGCTGCGGTCTTCCTCTTTCCCATCAAAGAGAGGATGGTGGAGAGAGATAAAAGACCCAAAATGGCTTCAACAAAAGCCATGAAAAATGGGGAAAATGTTGAGAAATGGCTGCCCAAACTGAAAAAGGGAGATCTAGGCATTGTAGAGGGATGCTTCAAGCTCCCCTAGGATGGATTTTCAGAAAGAAAAGAGAATGAAAAAGGGGAATGGAGCTCCTCACGATTTCAGCTCATTTTGGGGGTTGTAGGAGCTCCAACGGACGAGATTTTGAAGAGGGAGAGTTACAAACTGCAATGGAATAATGGAGTGGGGTCATTTTCAATAAGGAATGGGTTTAGGAAGGATTTAGAATCACGGTTTTGAGAGAGGGCAGCAGAAAACGTGAAATGGAGCTAGGGAAGGGGGCTGTTGTGAAGGAAGTACCCCATTTAGGGGTTTTTTATGGATGGACCATACATGGGGGGGGGGGGGGAGGGGGGGGGGGGGGGGGTGTACTACCCAAAAAACCCCCATGCACCGAATTTCACAGCAAGTAGGCCCCAACGGACGGCGATCGCATCGTCGACCATCTCGCACAGTGGTCGGTGGGACCAGGGACTCCAAAAATGTATGGGCCCCACCTTAGTTCATTCTAGATTGCCCTATGGAGGCCCAAACATCCATTCAAAGCTTTTTGGGGCCAATCTACAAACCTAAATGTAATCCCCTATCATGCAGCATATGATTTTCGGGTAGAACGACCTAATACATCCATCTAGTCCATTAGTTGCTAAATATTACAAACTTAGAATGTCCTAATGGCCAGTTTTCATGAAATTTTACTATTCACTATAAAATTTTGTCAAAGTATGATTTTATATTATTTTCACATTAGGATCAATGCCTAACATAAAAAGGATAAGAAATAATTGAAGAATGGAGTGGTGAGAGGAAGAATTTCGAAGAATTTAGGTGAAACGGGATTTTTAAGCCCTAGCGATTAAATGCAAGGGTTGTGGTTGTTCCACGGCCCAAGGATTCACATTTACGGATTTATAACCGTTCAAAGAATGTCTCAACCCACCTACCTACATCATAGGAGCTACTTAGGTCGCTTCACGAGACCCTAAATGCGTTACGGACTCGATCGCGCGATCGACACGAATAGTCTTAGCCTATTGGCGAATCTACGATCCTATAAGTTTTTTTAGACCCTTCTCGCACCCACCTAAGTCAAAGGAAGTGACAGCGTACATCGCGTGACCATAACCCAGGCCCGGTTTAATCTAAATCATGCTCTGATACTATCTGTAACATCTCGAAAATTGAGGGTCGAGTAAAAACCCAACTCCCGAGTTCCAAAATATTATTTATACAACATAGATATGTATGATTGAATGTTGTCTATGTTAATGTATTAAACATGAGTGAAATTTAGCTAGAACAGCATATCATACTCCAGAGATAGTTAAATTTATAAGTGGAAGACTGTGATAGTATGTATAACATATATAAACCGTTGTATGTCTCCAGAGTGTGAACATATTACCAGGTTATATACATACATGTATACTCCAAAAGTAAACAAAAAGAATATACATGAGTGCTCTAAAATATATGAAATGCCAAGTGTCAAGGTATCTAATCAACCTCCCTGTAATCCCGTCAATCAGAACACGCATAAAGGAGAGATCCTCCTCATCATTATCAAGTCCAGCTCCGCTTCTCAAGCAGCGCCATCATCTGAAACCAAAATAAGGACTGGTGGATTTCCGGAAACACCATCCCGTAACGTGGGAGTGAGTAGCTAACTCAGTAGAATAATAGAGCAAGGATTAACATGTTCTCAAATCAATCATGCGATAATAGTAAAGAAGTAAATCAAACATTCCTAATACTGTTGTTAATGCAATATGACATGACGTGATGGATTCCCTCACCGACGATCTCCCTCATACGGCACCATCTTACGACCGCGGCATGCTATCGTCCCACAGTGCTCCACATCTTCCAGGCACATGCAATCTAATAGTGATATGATTTTCGAGTTATTATTAGTCCATTCAAACAGCAAGATTGGGAAACTAAGGTACTTCCCTTATATTAATCCCAACAAAAATCCTGTCTAGGGTCGTCACTCCTAGTAATCTCATACGATGTATATTTTGTAGGTTGCTGCAAGGGCTGTCAGGGCTGTTGCTTACACTCGTTGCACCGCTCCCACATCACCTTATCAATACAGGCCTACTGTACTCTCACTGCTACGGAAGGGTCGTCGCCTCCCGTAGACTCAGAATAAGCTCGCGGTCACTACAAAGGATTCGTCACCTGATCAGTGTAGGCCGACAGCAAGAATATAGTGTCCCATACCACCATAATCTACTCACGAGACATACGTGCTCACTGGTCACTACGGGGAGGTTTGTGGCCCCAGCGTAGGCCGAAAGCTCGACCACGGTGTCCCATACCACCATGCCCGGCTCATGAATCTTTATGGATCAAGGTACCATGGTTGACAGGGTTTACAATGATAAGTTTAGTACCCTAGGTTCAAGCAGTTATGACTCATACAGGGTGAACATACAACGGCCAGTCGGGTTACTTGAAGGGCTCGACTAGCACGAGCGCATCTCAAGTTGAACGACATGAAGTGCGTAAAACACCTCGTGTGGCCTAACCACTGCCGCCAACTCAAAAACACGGCTCGCGTTTATCGACGTGTCGTTCGTGGCAAAGATAAGCCAACCACGAACTTGCTCGGTTACCGACTGCCTGGACTAGGTATAGTCCCAAACAATTATGAATTCACATCATCCATCATGTAAGAGTATGGGAAATGAGATACAACAATGTGAGCATGATAACACATGTTATAACATACAACTTAAGTAAATCATCAAGCACATGCATTTCATACATATAATGAAATCATGCATATAGCTAGCATGTACGAAATCATTTACATCAGCATATTAATTAAGAAATCAATCTCAAACTAATTCATAACACCATTTAATTCAATACATACTAATACAAGCATTTATACAAACACTTAAACTACACACTTAAGTCTACATATAGCATGTCGACTCAAAGTGCGCATTTAGGTGAATCTCTTCACCAAACTAATTATGCACGCATTCCTAGTATATTAATGCGACAAGAAGCCATGTCAATCACATCAGAAAATTATGGATGAAAACAGTATTTCCTACAAATGACTAAAATGCCCTAAATCTCATATTCTTCGTCTGCTTACGAAACAGGAAACGGACGGCATGTTGTACATGTCAAACGGCGTTGCCGTCAATAATCTACTATTAAATGACATTGAAAGTATTGGAAACAGTCAATCAAAGCGTCTAAAATCCGCACCTTTTCTCTTACAGGTGTATCAATTCGAACGGAGCGTATACGCTTCGTCTAGGGCGAATAGGCAACCTAATTTACAAGATCCATAAGCTAACATGCTATGAAAATGAAAGAACACTAAATCAGCAAATATTTAGGGTATTTTCTTACCTAGAAATGTGGAGAAATCACCGGCCAAGTGATTGGAGCGTGTTGCTTAGGCACATGCAACAGGTAGTGCAGCAGCAGGAAAATTCTCTCCTACTCACTCTCACAAACTCTCACTTTCTCTCTCACTCTTGCTAGGGTTTCTAGAAAATTCGGATGGGTGAGAGGAGTGAGGGTTTCAAGCCCTTTTATAAGTCCAAACATGCCCAAAACAGGCTTGGGAACAAAGTTTACTTCATGCTTAACTAAATCGGGGCTGTTTCAGTCCAAAAGGACATTTCTGGTGGTCCCCTGGCCGAATGCAATCGGACTTAAGTTCATACATGTCGGATGTCGCTCACATCCCATTTTCAGACCAGTAGTGTTCGTAGATCGCACGTGGCGGTCCAGTTTCAGTTCAGCGGTCACCGCACGTAGATCAGGTCTACAAGTCTCATGATATGAAATAGAAATTTTTCTTGATCCGACGGTGTAATTTGGCTGAATTCTGATGGTTAGAACGCTTAATAATAACGCGTCAAGTCGTATGCCAGATTTGAATTTCAAATTTCAAATATAACTCTATTCTCACTCTCTTCAGTCCAGGCTCAATGAAATAGCCTGCGAAAGTCGGTTGGACTTGATTTTTGAAATGATTGTCAAGTCCAACAAGGCGGTTCTAACGGTCTAAGATTGTAGGTATCGGACTTTCAACGCGCGGTCTAGATCCAATACAAAGTTTCAAAGAGGTCCAGAGAATAAACCGGCTTAGAGTTTGATTCGAAGTTTTAGAGTATTATAGCACCATTGATTCTACAAGTTTTGGGTCTTGTAGAACATATTTAAAGCGGTCAGGGACTATTTCACAGCTACTCCAGCGTTGCGCTAGCTAACTTACACTTATTTTCTAAAGGAATTAATCCTAAGTGATTTCTTTGGCTATGGAATTGGGTTCTGAGCGATTTCCCAGGTGTTTTAGTTGACCCATTGCCTAAGGACGTCTAATCCCAGGTTGGCCAAATTTCGGGGTGTTACATGGATGTGCTTTATTCTTTCATTCCTTTATTCATTCAGTTTTGTGGATTATATTTGTGGATGAATGTTGTAATCATTTTTCAAGCAAGTGTGGGGAATGTTGTAATAACTTAGGATTTATTTCTGCAAGTTATTTTGATTGCTTTGCTTTTTATACCTCATTGGTTTGTGATACAAAGGACGTTCTAGAAATAAGGTTGTCCTACCTTAAACCTTTGGTTTTTGGTGTAAGGTTGTCCTTAGAACTAATATAGTATCATTCTCTTAATTCTAGGCTATTGAGATTACTTTTAATTCAGCATTGTGTTTTATTTCTTTTATTATTCTGCTATTTTAAGTTTTATTTGGCATTGCCCTATTCACCCCCCCCCCCCCCTCTAGGGCATATAGCTAGGCCCTTTCAAAGGCCGCCAAGGCTTCTTTGAGATTTCTGCATTCCTTTATTAACGCATTTTGGGCTTCTGCCATTTCATGGTTGCGGTCCTCTGTAATTGCTTTGTGTTCTTGGCTCATTCCTGCCATATGCACTGTAGCCTTTATATTCCTGGATGAAACAGTAAATGGAATCGAGCGAGAATAGGCTGACAGAACAGGACTCATGGAAAGTGGAGGGAATGAAATTTCTCTTAACTTTTCTATGCCCCCTCTAACATCAATTGACTGAGGTGATGTTAATACTGGCGCATTTGTTTGAGATGGCACTGGTGATCTGATCACCAGTGCTTTTACTTTTTGTTCTCTTGTCCATTTAACCATCAAAGCATTCAAAACTGGAAAATCACGCAATGTCCATTGTGGAGATATTTGTTTAGGATAGATCGCCCGAAGAACAAGGTCGGGATTCCTTTTAATTGTATTAAGTGTTATTGGATCTTTGATTCTTAATGAAGGCTGATTCATTCTAGAATTTCTGATATTTCGTGCTCTTGCCTTACGAGATGTTACAATAGTCCAGCCCGCATCACCCTCTGATGATTGGGGTGAAGCAGAAATCACCCCAGTGTTACCTAAACCATGCTACCTTCACTTGCACGATTTGGAGTGTATTCTATCATGAATCCTGTCAAGGTGAATCGGAAGTTCACTTTTCTTACGGGAGTCTCCATAAGTAGTAAGTCGTAGTCGGATTTTAAAACCTTCAACACAAATCATAGCTATAATTAGTAAATGAACGATTAAAGTGATCGATCTTAGAGATGAAGGGGAGGATTTTCCACTAATAGTCACTATTTTGGCATCCATAGGACGCCAAACTGTGATGAAAGTTCATAATAGCTTCACTGTTAATATTTAAATAAGACAATAAAGATTAATAAGTCCCCAATGGAGTCACCATTTTATTTCGACAAAGAAATAAATGTGTTTGACTTGGGAAATTATCTTATTCAAACATAACAGAGAAAGAGTATTAAGAGCATTCATCACATTTCATTGATACTAGGTTCATTTACATCCTCTTTACATCCCTTGATTCTAAGATAGATCATCTAGAAATAAATGACATATGCTTTAAATATCAAAAGTTCATTTCGACAGCCTTCCGGCGCCTATTTCAATCATCTCCTAGGACTTAAGAGGAATGTCGATTAGATCGACAGGTCTTCAATGAAACAGAGATTTCAGCAGCATGACGACATCTGTTTCAACCATCCCTAATACTTAGGAGAAACGTCGATTTGATCGACTAATCTTCTTCATCTGCATTTGTCAATAGGAGAGGGCTGGAAGGAGAAAAGCATTGCACAGGCATTTCGGTAGCATGAAGGCCCTTGAGCTTCATAGACTGCAGAGCAGTCTGGTTGTGCGGACCCGTGCAACTGATATCGGTTGCACGGTCCTGCGCAACTGACAGGAGACTTCTCTCCTACCTTCGATCTTCCGCTCCGCTTTGCTCCTCTTGAAAATCTTCAATTGCTCTTAGTGAAGGAGGGGAAGGGGTATTTGTAGACCTTCGCCCGTGTGAAAATCCTGATCTTAGCGATATGGGACAAATTTGTAGTGCTTTAGACCATTCTGAAAAGGACCATTTCTACAGCACGTTTCGAGATCCCGCACAAATAATATTTCGATTACGCGGTCCCGCGCATGGAATATCAATTGCGCGGTCCTACGCACCCCCTTTTAAAGAAATCTCTTTCTTCTTCTTTTCAGGAATTCTTTCTATCTCCTTATCTCTTCTTACTTCAATCCTTTGCCATTTTTTGTGTCTCAACATATAATAAAATGACTGATAGATAAGGGTGAAATAGTGACGGCAAGGGGCAAGAAAAGAGCACGGGGGCCGCAGTAAACATGCTCATCGCCCGGGAAGGGGCCCAAAAGGCAATAGAAGAAAAAGACCAAAAGGTGATTAAGAAATTAACAGCAATTACGTTACGATCGGGAAAGAAGATAACAAGCCCTGTGAAGTAGAAGGTAGAGGCCATAAGAAAAGAAGTTTTTGAAAGACAGATCAGTGGTGATAGAAATGAAGGGAGGGGTGAAACAACGAGAGTGACTTACGATGTGGTCAATCATTTGAAAGGTATACCGGCACGGTTAAGCATCTATGATGCACTCAAGTTGTCGGAAGAATTTCGTCAGAGTTTGGTCCAAGCACTATCTGAACATGATGTTAGAAAAAATTTACTGACGGAAATGAGACGCAAAGAGCATGGCAAACAAGCAAATAGCCTGCTAGTCATCTCATTCTCCGATGAGGTTTTGATCTGCGAGATAGAGCATAACAGGCCACTAATGATAGAAGGCCATATTGGTGAGAAGAAGGTTAAACGGATTATGATAGACAACGGATCTGCAGTGAATCTCTTACCGCTCTCGATGTTACGTAAGCTGAGCTATCTCTGTTCTGATCTACGCCCTAGCAGAATGATGATACAAGGCTTCAATCAAGACGGGCAATGAGCACTTGGCAAAATTACAATGATACTAAAAATAGGAGAACTGACTACCAATGTTGTGTGCCACGTCATAAATTTCGTGACAATGTACAACCTTCTCTTGGGGAGACCATGGATACATCAGTACAACATTGTACCCTCTACTTTGCATCAATGCTTCAAGTACTGTAAGGATGGAAGACAACATAAGGTGATCACTGATGTGAGGCCATATACAGAAGCAGAGTCTTTCTTCGCAAACGCTAGTTACTATAAAGGGTTTGCCGAAGAAGCAGGAAATAGTGACGAGAATAGAGTACTAAAAGGCATTCAAGGAAATGATGTCCAGGGAGAAAGGGGAGAATCCTCTAAGATTGCAGATATAAAGAAGAAATTCTATTTTGTACCAAAGCGTCTGAGACAACCAGGACAGTCGCCACTAACCTTACTGTCACAAGAGCAATTAAAAATCTTACAGTCAAACTATGCAGTGCCGTTTCCTAGCATTGAAAGGTGTAAGCCGTTTTCAATCACTCCAGGAAGGTTTCAAGTCAAAGCCAGCGCGAGATACCCTGAGCCGATAGAATTTTACACTGCAGTAGAAACAAGAGTAAGAGAAGAAGTCGAAAATAACGTACATTGAGGTAAGTTGACTCCACAAAATCTAGAAAGATACAGCTTGATAAGCAAGAAAATCATGAGAAGCATGGGTTTTGACTGTGAAGAACCCATGGGATTAAATCATGGGAGAAGGATTCAGATCCCTCTTGGGGTTGATCAAGAAAAGTAAAGAAAATTCCAAGGATTGGGGGTAGAGTCGTCGGTAAATATGATCACAGCCGCGCAAGCATCGAAAGAAGATCCCAAAACAGTCAAGTATCCTTAAGCAGCTCCAAGGCAGATGGAAGACGGGGGGCAACCAACGATAGATAGCTTGCGAGAAATAAACTTGGGTACGGAAGAAGAACCCCAGAACACATTTATCAGTGGCGGTCTCTTTGAACGAGAATCTGAGAAATACTTCCAACTGTTCAAAGAAAATAAAGATGTCTTCGCATGGACGTATGCAAAGATGCCAGGTTTGGAACCCTCTGTAGTAATGCATCGATTAAATATCTTAAAGTAGTAAAGGCCGATTAAACAGGCACAAAGGCGATTTCACCCGGACTTAATTCCATTGATCAAAGAAGGGGTCAGCAAGCTGATTAAAGTCAGGTTTATCAGAGAAGTCAAGTATCGTAGGTGGATATCGAACATTTTCCCCATGAAAAAGAAAAATGGACAAGTCAGAGTGTGCATTGACTTCAGGGATTTGAATGAGGCTTGTCCGAAAGATAATTTTTCTCTCCCTATAATAGAGTTGCTAATTGATAGCACGACTCAGTATGCTATTATGTCCTTTATGGATGGCTACGCAGGGTACAATCAGATTAGAATGACACCTGAAGATGAAGAAGCAATGACATTTAGAATGCCGCTTGGAATTTATTGCTATAAAGTCATGTTGTTCGGTCTCAAAAATGCTGGGACAACGTATCAAAGGGCAATGCAAAATATTTTCCAAGACATGATGCATAAACATGTTAAGTGCTACGTCGATGACTTGGTGGTCAGATTAGGAGATCATTAGGAGTATCGTGAACATTTGACGTCAATTTTTCGTCGATTAAGAAAGAAACAGTTGAAGATGAATCCAGCCAAATGCGCTTTTGGGGTATCCTCAGGTAAATTTCTTGGTTTCATTATACAGCACAGGGGCATCGAAATCGATCCTGAGAAAGTCAAAGCCATGCAAAATATGCCACCACCGACAACGTTAAAAGAATTAAAAAGTTTACATGAAAAATTGGCGTATATTCGCCATTTCATTTCAAACATGGCAGGGAGATGCTAGTCGTTCTCTCATTTGATGAAAAAAGATGTAGAGTTTGTATAGGATCAAGCTTGTCAGAACGCATTTGACTCAATAAAGGAATTGTTGAAGTAGCCACCGGTACTCACAGCTCCAATAAAAGGGAAGCCTCTTATTTTATACATATCTGCAGCGGAGAATTCCTTTGGTGCTTTATTGGCTCAAGTAAATGAAGCCGGGAAAGAGGGCGCTCTTTATTACCTTAGTCGAACACTGATGGGGGTCGAATATAATTATTCTCCAATCGAGAAAGAGTTTCTAGCTCTAGTATTCGCAGTCCAAAAGCTCAGACATTATTGTCTCTCCCATAACATAACTTTGATCTCAAGAGCAGATCCAATCATATTTTTAATGACAAGCCCGATGTTATCTGGAAGACTGGCCAAATGGATGTTGTTGCTTTCAAAATACACTATTACTTATGAACTGGCCAAAGCCGTAAAAGGACAAGCGGTGGCAGATTTCCTCACGGCGCACCCAGTTGCAGAATGCGAGACTATCATTGACGACTTTTCGGATGAGCAAGTTATGTTGGACGAGTCGCAAAGCTCATGGCAAATGTATTTCGACGGTGCCGCACGCGCATCAGGAGTGGGGGCAGGGGTGATATTCATAACTCCTCAAGGTGACTTGTTACCATACTCCTTCACACTAGGCACCGTGTGCACGAACAATGAGGTTGAATATAGAGCCCTCATCATTGGGATGGAAATGGCTCAATAGATGGGGATAAAGATTTTGCACATCTTTAGAGATTCCAAATTGATTATAAATCAATTAACAACTGAATTCGAGGTAAGAAAGCAGGAACTCTTGCCCTATTGCCAAAAAGCACAGCAGTTGCTAGAACAGTTCATCCATGTAGAAATTCAGCACGTGCCGCGGTCTGAAAACGTCAAAGCAGATGCGTTAGCCAGTTTGGCAATAGCTCTGTCCTATCCTAATCGGAGCCCTCTTCAAGTAACTATAGAAGAAAGAAGATTCTTGCCGTCTTCAGAGGTCATCGAAGAAGTCATCGAGATGCTTCCAGTGTCATGTTTAGAAATAATGACAGATGATTGGCGATAACCTTTTGTTGATTATCTCAAGTATAATATCTTGCCAGAGGATCAGTTATAGAAATAGCAGATCAAGTAACGATCGAGCAGGTTCATCATATGCAATGAAGTGTTGTATAGAAAATCGTATAATGGGATGTCGCTACATTGTTTAGATAAACAAGAAGCAGGCAGATATTGCGGGAAGCGCACTCTGGTGAACGCGGAGCACATCAAGCGGGAAGAAATCTATTTCATAGAATACATCTAATGGGTTATTTTTGTCCCACCATTTTCAAAGTCGCAATAGATTATGCGAAGCGATGCCATGAATGCCAAATTCATGGAGATGTTATACATATTCTCCCGGAAGACTTGCATCAGTTTATTGCCTCTTGGCCCTTGTTAAGGCACAAAAAATATTCCATTGCAATGGTCAGAGAATTTCATGTCTGGGGGTATTTTGGTAATTTTCATGTCTGGGGGTATTTTAGTAATTTCCATGTCCGGGGTATTTTGGTAATTTCCATGTCCAGGGGTATTTTGGTAATTTTCATGTCCAGGGGTATTTTAGTAATTTTCATGTCCGGGGTATTTTGGTAATTTCCATGTCTGGGGGTATTTTGGTAATATTCTAGCTCCAAGGGTAGTTTGGGTATTTTGTTAATATTCCAGCTCCAAGGGTAGTTTAGGTATTTTGGTAATATTCCGGCTCTAAGGGTAGTTTGGGTATTTTGATAATATTCCAGTTCCAAGGGTAGTTTAGGTACTTTGGTAAAAGGGATTGAAAATGGTAGTTTGGTAAAAAAGGGTGCACATGTGTCATTTTAAGAGAGAAAGGTTATACACCACCATTTAAGAGGGAGCTTGGTGGTCACCATGGTTCAAGGAAAGAGAAAGTCCATGTGTAAAGGGATAGGTGGTGGTGATCACCACTCCATAAGAGTGGTGGGGCCTATAAATACCCCACTCCTACTCCATTTGAAGGATTGATCGGTTGGTGAGATAGGAGGAGAGAGAGAAGTAAGTCGAAAGAGTAAGAGAAGAAAGTCGTTGCGTGGACTCGCGCAATAGAAGTTTCTTGCGTGGTCCCGTGCAACGGAAGTGGAAAAGGATGCTGCAACGTTTTTGAAGGAAGCTTGAAGAAAGGCTTTTGCGCCAGCCTGGGCAAAGGAGGTTGCTTGCGCGGTTCTGCGCAACCCTTGGAGGAAAAAGCTCCTTGCGCCAAGTGGCAGAAGCTTTGTCCGAACGTCAATTCCATTGCACGGTTCTGCGCAACCGTTTGTGTTAAATGATATTTGTTTAGTTTAGCCACTTGCGATGGTATTTCGAAAGATCTGATCCCTTCATTAGCATGAGAAGATCTAGGCCATTGTCCAAAGGATGGGGAAGATTCGAGCTTCGAATGGGCCACAATACATGTGATAAGTGGACAAACCTTAAGGGTTAAGTAGCATTAAAGTCACTATATTGAAATCACATAAAAGTTACGTGACTTGCAAAGTATTAAGTGTGGTCCACTGTGATGTTTGGTAAGTAATCCGCTCCGTTCACCGTCTTCTTCCTACTATGTTAGGACATGGGGTAGAAGATGAGCAAGTCTGGTAAATCAGGTGGGCCGTACGATCTAAATATGTGGAAACTAACATTTACCGTGAAATCTACTTGTGGAATAGTAGCATGCATGGTTCAAGCCTTATTTACAGATTTGCCATTAATTCCTCAATTACCTTCCGGCGTCAGTTATGCTAGCGTCCATCATCGAAATACCTTGAAATTTGGCGGGTATCTACCGTTTTCCATGCTCTTTCCATCGGTTCAGTTCGGGTCCCAATCTCTCAAGGATGTGCAAGATGCTTTCTAAATGGTTATTGTCTGTTCTTGCCCATCGAGTCACTTATACACTGATCTAGGAGCTGAAATTTGATGTGTACGGTAAATTTGTGGTTATAAGGCTGCACATAAAGTTTAAAGCTGAATGGACGGTGGAAACCCCATGATCTTACATTCTAGGGGACTTTTTAGGCCCGTTTAATAAGATCAGCCTGATTTCTTCGGGTCCTGGCCACACTTTAATGGGCTTCTCCATGTTTCAAAGAAGAATGACCGGAAGGATGCTCCATACTTCAAGGAAAGATGGTTGGAATGATGCTCAGAACCGATCTTAGCGATCAGATCAAGGGCTTCAAGCCACACAATCCCCACTCATTGAAGACTGGTTGATCAATTCAACAATTCCTCCTAAGTACTAGGAGATGATTGAAACAGGCGTCGGAATGCCACCAAAATTTCTATCTGATTATCTTTTCTTTCTTTCATTACATTGTATTAATTGTACTTTATTTTCAGAATCAAGGGAATCAGAGGATGTAAATGAACTCAGATAAATGTGATCAATGTTCTCTCATCAAATTCTTTGTTATCATTAAATAAATTCTCCAAATCGAATGTTTTTGTTTCTTTGTCGAAACAAAATGGCGACTCTGGTGGGGAATTTTATTATTCGATGGTAACTTAAAAAATATTAAGAGAATATTTATCACTTTTTGGCGTCTATATAGACGCCAAAATGGAGACTCTCAATGGGAACATCCTCTCCTTCATCTCTGAAAATGAAGCACGATTTTATTTAATAAATTAACTAACATTTTTTTATGCTTTCTCTGAGATAGAATGTCTTATCAATTAGATGTCGAATTGTAATTTTTATATTTTGTCTACAGGTAAATAGAAAGTGTCAGAAAAACAAAGTCTGTTGTGATCAAGAGTAGTGAATTTCTTGCAATGGACGGAGCAATCTCTGTTTCGCCAATAACTCAAGAAGATGAGGAAGAACGGAAGATGGTAACATCCAAAAGTCAGAAAGTTCGATCAACTTTCGTAAGAAACAACATCTCGCCAAGTACTAGGTCGATTATGCGAAGTGTCGTGAGACATAGTCTTGCTTCGGTTGTACGATCATCTCATTCGAAAAAAAACAGAAAGACCCATCACTCCAAAAGATCTTTTAATACCGTCAACTATAACCGTAAAGACATCTTTCGCAAAATCATTGTGGGTTAAGAAAAATAAGGGGAAGGCGACCGTAGCCAGTGAATGTCCACTCATAGCACCTCTTGCAAAAGATTTCAAGAAAACTCATGCATCAAGAATGCCATGATTTGCGTCAGGTAGTCCTTCGAAGTGACAATACTCTAGTTTCAAATCAAATAATAGTCCATCTTCTTCAACAGCGTCAGCAGTGCGACATTTACTTCCTCATTCAATATCACGGCAATCAAAGTATAAAGGAATAGAAAGTTCGTCGACAGATATTAATCAACCTGATCAGTTTCCACTAGATGAGCATGTGGTTGAGGAAGTCCCTAATATACCGACAGTGACTGCCGTAAAACACATTGAACCACAAGCAGAAAGGTCACAACCACAGTTGGTTAGATTTCAAGAGCCAATGCCTAATATTACTCAAAATATAACGCAGGAAGAAATCCGGCAGATGGTTATTGAATCTATTCATCTAAAGAATGAACGAAGTTAGAATAAAAAATTTTGAAATCAGACACTATATCCCCCTGAAATAGAAGAAATGTCATTTCCCGCTGACTTCGAACAACCAAACTTTCAGAAATTCAATTGGAACGGATCTTCAGAAGACCATATGATGCATTTCATAGAAAAAATGGAAAATTTCTCTAGAGTTTCTCAATATTGTCTGCGATTATTCAGATCTTCTCTGACAGGAAGAGCTTTCAGATGGTATTCAAGTTTAATCCCAGGATCTATTCAAACTTGGGAACAGATGCAGGATGCTTTTATGTCAAACCTTTTCTCTTCAGATATAGAAATTGGTTTGACCGAATTGGCCTCTATTCGTCAAGAAGAAAATGAATCAGTTGAAGAATTCATCAGACGATGCATAGACTTGGCACATCATGTCGATATCCTTTACGGGAATCAGAACAAGTAGAACTATACTTAGAAGGCATGAGACCAGAGCTGGCATGCCACCTGATTAGTAAAGATTGGAAAACTTTTCAAAATTTTGCTACAAAGGCTCATGCTCTTGAAAGGATGATGGGAAGAGTGCCTATTTTTCCAACCCACATAATTCAGAAAGATGAAATTGAAAAAGATTATCAGGATGAGGAAAAAGACAGTGATGAAGAAGATGGAAATGTTCATGCGGTTATAATGACATATAAAAGGTCCAGGAAAAATAAAAATCATACAAAGTATTCGTTTGCAAGAAAAGATATACTTCCTATGCTGAATCAATTGTTGGCGATGAAGAGTATTGAGTTACCTCGGCTAAGACACCTCGAAGAAATCAGAAATACTGGAGGGCTGGATTATTGCCATTATCTTCGTAAATTTGGACATCGTACGGAAAATTGTAATCCCCTCAGGAAAAAGCTACAAAAGATTATCGATAAGGGAGAAATTACGATGAAAAGAGCATGATAGATACAGAAAAATGGAGGAAAATGATAGAAATTCAATAAAGAAAATTATGGGGGCATCTGTGTTAAAAGATGATGCTTCGTATGGTGAATCATCAGTAATTGACAAAATTGAGCCTGAATACTCAAATGAAAAGAAACGAGTGAGGCAAAAGATGTAAAGTCGTGATAAAAAGTATATCCATTGCAGATAGGAAATGATTGCTGTTGAGGCATAAAAAAATGATGAAAGAAATCAAGTAAGGAGGGATGGTAAGATAAAAAGAGCTACTAAAAGAAGAAGATCGAGATAGTTTTCAAGAAGGTGCACAGGTCCGCGCAAACAATGTTAGTTACGCGGGACCGCGCAATCAATCTCCTCTGCGCAGGTCCGCGCAATCGAAATATCAGTTGCGTGGCTCATAGATTGTGCTGCGGAAATGGTCCTTTTCTGATTGATCCAAAGCACTGGATATTAGTCCCACATCGCTAAGATCAGGATTTTCACATGTGCGAGGGTCTATAAATACCCCTTCTCCTCCTTCATTAAGGGTAATTTTTGAAGATTTTCAAGATGAGCAGGGCAGAGCAAAAGACAAAAGGTAGGAGAGAAGTCTCCTGGCAGTTGCGTAGGACTGCGCAACCGGTATCAGTTGCGCGGGTCAGCGCAACCAGACTGCCCTGCAGTCTGTGAAGCTCAAGTGCCGTCATGCTGCCGAAATGCTCGTACAAGGCTTTTATCCTTCCAGCACTCTCCCTTCTCCTATTGTTATGTGAAGAGGAAGAAGATTAGTCGATCAAATCGACATTTCCCCTAAGTATCAGGGATGACTGAAACAGACGCCGTTATGCTGCTGAAATATCTGTTTCATCGAAGATTAGTCGATCTAATCAATTATAACGCCCTGAAAATCGGGGGTAGAGGATAAACTCCACTCCCAAGTTCCAAAACATCACTTATGCAACATTTTCAATGATGAATGAATATCGGCTGTAATAGTGCAAAAAACATGATTGGATTAAGCCAAAACAACATATCATACTCCAGAGACAGTTAAATTAGCAAGCAGAAGAATGTGATAGATACATAAAAAATATGAACTGTTGTAAGTCTCCAGAGTGTGAAAATGTTACCAGGTTAACTAAATACATGTATACTCCAAAATAGAAAGAAAAGAATATACATGGGTGCGTAAATAAAAGGCAAAATACCAAGTGTATTGGCATCTAATCAGTAACCCTATAACCCCGTCAATCAGAACCTGCATGTAGGAGGGATCCTCCTCCTCATCATCAAGTCCGGCTCTGCTTCCCAAGCATCGCCACCATCTGAAACTAAAATAGGGACTAGTTGGTGTGCGCAACACCGTCCCGTAACGTGGGAGTGAGTAGATAACTCAGTGGAATCATAGAGCAGAGGTTAACATGTTATCAAATCAATCACGCAATAATGGTAAAGAAAGCAATCAAACATTCCTAAACACTGTGATTAATGCAAGAATGAAATGACATGATGGATGCCCTCGCCGACATACTCCCTCATGCGACACCATCTTACGTCCGCGGCATGCTTTCTTCCCTCAGTGCTCCACATCTTACAGGCACATGCAGTGCGATATGAATATGATTACCGAGTTGTTATTAGTCCTTTTCATACAGCAGGATTGGAAAACTAGGGTACCTCCCTTATATCATTTCCAACAAGGATCCTGTCTAGGGTCGTCTCTCCTAGTAGTCTCATAAGATGATATATTTCTAGATCACTGCAAGGGCTGTCAGGGCTATTGCACGCACTAGTTGCTCCACTCCCCCATCACCTTATCAATACAGGCCTAGTTGTACTCTTGTTGTTATGGAAGGGTCGTCACCTCACGTTGACTCAGAGTACGCTCGAGGTCACTACAAAGGGCTATCAGGGCTATTGCTTGCACTCGTTGCACCGTTCCCCCATCACGTTATCAGTGTAGGCCAACAGCAAGAATATAGTGTCCCATACCACCATAATTTGCTCATTGGTCACTACGGGGAGGTTTGTGGCCCCAGCGTAGGCCGACAGCTCTACCACGGTGTCCCATACTACCATGCCCGGCTCATGAGTCTTAGTGGATCAAGGTACCACGGTTATTAGGGTTATCACTGGTAAGTTCAGTACTCTAGGTTCGAGCAGTCATGACGAATACAAGGTGAACATACAACGGTCAATCGGGTTACTTGATGAGTCCGACTAGCACGAGTGCACGTTGAATCGACCGACATGAAGTGTAAAAGCACTTCGTGTGGCGTAACCACTGCCGACGATTCTAGTACGACTCGGGTTCGTCATACACATCATTCGTGGCGAATAGAATCCAACCACGAATTCTAAACTTTTATCGACTATCTGGACTAGAGTAAGCCCCAACCGCAAAGATGTGAATCAGTAATCATATGAGATAAACAGAATTGAAATAACAAGTAATCCAAGCACGTTAGCAACATATTATAAGATACAACATAGGCAATTTAACCATACACAAGTACTTTACACATAAGGAAATCAATTGAAATACAACAAGCATAGAGGAAATCATATACATCATCAAATTAGTTGAGAATCCAGTCTCAACGCTAATCTACAACACCATTTACTCAATACTTACTAATACATACATTTATACAAACACTTAGACTACTCAACTCCAACGTACTTGACGTATGTTGATTACAACATATAATATGACAGATCCTTATATCAAGGAGATGTCTAATACACAACAATCATGTTCTTACATTCAAAACATATGGCAGGCATAAATCATATTGATTTAGGCATTTCAACAAACACTTAGTCTACACACATTAGTCTACATAGCATATGTTGACCAATATGTGCATTAGGGTGAATCTCTTCGCCAAACAGATCATACACGTATAACTAGTATAGGTACGCGACAAATACTCATGGCAATCATATCGATAAAATACGTACGTATACAGTATTTCCTACAAATACCTAAAATACCCTAAATCTCATATTCTTCGTACGTATTCGAAATAAAAAACAGACAGCATGTTCTACATGTCAAACAACATTCTTGTCAATAATCTACCATTAAACGACATTGAAAGCTTTGAAAACAAGTAAACTAAGTGTCTAAAATCCGCACCTTAAACCAGAAATTGCGAATCAGAGTTGATTCAGACGATAAGTCTTCGTCAACGGCAAATACGCTATCTATGGCAAGAAACAGGTTAGCTAGAACTCTTCTACAGCTAGTCTAAGCTTTAAATTAGGTTAGGGTTTAGGTTTTCTTACCTAAGAACGGAGTTGGAATCACCAGAATAGCGAGGCAGGTGGATGGCTTTGGCACGTGGAACAGCAGTAAATAATCCCACGAGAAATCCCCAACTTCTCCCTCACTTCTCTCTTTTCTCTCTTCTATCTCCTAGGGTTTTTCTCAAATTCGTATGGGTTAGAAAGTTAAGGGTTTAAGGCCCTTTTATAAGCCCAAACATAACCAAAATAGACTTTAAGTCAAGGTATACTTAGGTTATGTCCAAATACGGACTGTTCCGTCTCAACGGAGCACTTCTAGAGGTCCTGTTACTAAATGCGATCGGACTTAAGCTCATGGATGCTGGATCCTGATCAAGTTAAGTTCTTAGTTCGATCAGGTTTCTAGATCGCACGTGGCGGACCAGTTTCAGTTCAGCGATCACTGAGACTCGATTAGGGATTCCAAGTATACTAACCTGAGTGGGAAATGTTCCCTGATCTGAGGGTGTATTTGGGTCAGATTCTAATGGTCAGAATGCTTAAAAAATGTCACGCAAGCGACACGTGCCAGATTTATTAAAATTGAATTAATTTTCTAAATATTTTCCTTTTCTCACTCTCTTCACTCTAGACTCAGTAAAATGGTCTCAGGATATCGGTTGGGCTTGATTTTCAAAATGATTGTCAAGTCCAATTAAGCGATCATAATGGTCTAAGATTATAGATATCGGACTTTCGACATGCGGTCTAGATCCAATACAAAGTTTCCAAATGGTCCCGAGTTCAACTGGGCTAAGAGAATGATCCTAGATTTCTAGGTAACATAGCGTTAGCAGTCCTACTTATTTTGGGTCTTGTAGTTTGTATTTAAAGTGGTTCAAGTCAATTCTACTGAGTATTCAGTTTGGTACTTAACCAAATTCTACCCTAATTATGGCAGAATACGGTCATAGGGCCATTCTATGCCCCATTTTGGAAACTTTTAGGTATCATATTATTTTAATTATTTTTATAGTGCTTCATCATCAAGTTTACCCTAACTCCACCAAATTTTATAAGATTTATAGTTGTAGAAAAATTTTAAAAATTCTAGAAGCAGCAGCTGTCCAACAAGTGATTATTGGACAGTTTCTCACAACGACCTACTTTAAACTATCTTAAATATTTTATTATATTTTTAAAATATTTTTATATAAAACTAGACTCATTTAAATTCAATATTATTTTTGAATCACCTAAATCAGAGTTATAACGAAGGAGATATGATTTTTTAAAGTTTGACAAAATGTGCAGAAAAAGTGTAAAAATCGGGCTGCCTGTCCGTTGTACGGACGAGGCCTCACCGGTCACTGACCTATTTGGCTTGGTTTCACCCTAGGGGCGAAGTCCTCACCCCCCAAGGATGCCGGAAACATGTGGGGCCCACCTTGGATCCCCCTGAATTGAGTCATTTGGGCCCAAGAGTTCGTCGAGACGTTTATCGAGTCTCATTTGCAAATCGGAATGAGTTACACGACGTACAATATGTGTTTTTAGGGTAGAAGAAGCTAATCCATCTAAATAACCTATAAACATCATGAGATTCCAAGAATTCCATATTTAAAATCTTATTTTATGCATGTACGTACTATTTACGGTAAGTTTTAGTTTAAGTATAGTTCTTCACCTTTTAAACTTTAGGATTATGTCTAATATAAAAGTACTTGAAGAAATTTGAAAAATGAGGTGATAAAAGAGGAGATTTTGAAGGAAATGGGTTGAAAGGCGATTCTAGACTTTAGAATTGATCTATGAGAGTGATATGGTTGACCCATTGCCTAAGGACGTCTAATTCCTGGTTGGTAAAAATCTGGGGCATTACAGATAATGATAAAGCAAGTAAATTAAACATTCCTAAATACTGTGATTAATGCAAGAATGAAATGACATGATGGATGCCCTCACCGACATACTCCCTCATGCGACACCATCTTACGTCCGCAGCATGCTTTCTTCCCTCAGTGCTCCACATCTTCCAGGCACATGCAGTGCGATATGAATATGATTACCGAGTTGTTATTAGTCCTTTTCATACAGTAGGATTGGGAAACTAGGGTACCTCCCTTATATCAATACCCAAACAATGATCCTGCCTAGGGTCGTCAATCCTTGTAGTCTCATACGATGATATAGTTCTAGGTCGCTGCCAGGGCTGCAGGACTGTTGCACCGCTCCCCTATCACCTTATCAATACAGGCCTAGTTGTACTCTTGTTGCTGCGGAAGGGTCGTCGCCTCACGTAGACGCAGAGTATGCTCGAGGTCACTACAAAGGGCTGTCAGGGCTGTTGCACGCACTCGTTGCTCCGCTCCCCCATCACCTTATCAGTGTAGGCCGACAGCAAGAATATAGTGTCCCATACCACCATAATCTGCTTACGAGTTTGGGTTGCTCACTGGTCACTACGGGGAGGTTTGTGGCCCCAGCGTAGGCCGACAGCTCGACCACGGTGTCCCATACCACCATGCCCGGCTCATGAGTCTTAGTGGATCAAGGTATCACGGTTATCAGGGTTATCACTGGTAAGTTCAGTACCCTAGGTTCAAGCAGTTATGATGAATACAAGGTGAACATACAATAGTCAATCGGGTTATTTGATGAGTCCGACTAGCGCGAGCGCACGTCGAATCGACCGACATGAAGTGCACAAGCACTTCGTGTGGCCTAACCACTGCCGACGATTCTAGTACAACTCGGGTTCGTCATACACATCCTTCGTGGAGAATAGAATCCAACCACGAATTCTAAACTGTTACCGACTACCTGGACTAGAGTATAGCCCCAAGCACAAAGATGTGAATCAGTAATCATATGAGATAAACATAATTGAAATAACAAGTAATCCAAGCATGTTAGCAACATGTTATAAGATACAACATAGGCAATTTAACCATACACAAGTACTTCACACATAAGGAAATCAATTGAAATATAACAAGCATAGAGGAAATCATATACATCACCAAATTAGTTGAGAATCCAGTCTCAACGCTAATCTACAACACCATTTACTCAATACTTACTAATACATACATTTATACAAATGCTTAGACTACTCAATTCTAACGTACTTGACGTATGTTGATTTCAACATATAGTATGACAGATCCTTATATCAAGGAGATGTCTAATACACAACAATCAAGTTCTTACATTCAAAACATATGGCAGGCATAAACCATATTGATTTAGGCATTTCAGCAAACACTTAGTGTACATAGCATATGTCGGCCAATATGTGCATTAGGGCGAATCTCTTCGCCAAACAGATCATACACGTATTACTAGTATAGGTACATGATAAATACCCATGACAATCATATCAGCAAAATACGTACGTATATAGTATTTCCTATAAATACCTAAAATACCCTAAATCTCATACTCTTCGTACGTATTCGAAATGAAAAACGGACAGCATGTTCTACATGTCAAACAACATCCTTATCAGTAATCTACCATTAAACGACATTAAAAGCTTTGAAAACTGACAATCTAAGCATCTAAAATCCTCACCTTAAACCAGAAATTGTGAATCGGAGTTGATTCAGACGATAAGTCTTCGTCAACAGCTCAACGGCAACCAATACCATGAAATAGGTTAGCTACATAATCACTTATGCTATTTGGAACTCTAGAATAGGTTAGGGTCATGATTTCTTACCTAAGAACAGAGCTGGAATCACCAGAATAGCGATGCAGGTGGATGACTTTCGCACGTGGAGCAGTAGGGAAGAATCCCTCGGAGAAACTCCAATTCTCTCTCACTTTCTCTCTCTTTTCTCTCCTCTCTCTCCTAGGGTTTTCTCCAAATTCGTATGGGTAAGAAAGCTAAGGGTTTAAGGCCCTTTTATAAGCCCAAACATAACTAAAACAGACTCCAAGTCAAGGTATACTTAAGTTATAACCAAATCGGGTCTGTTCCGATCCAACAGAGCACTTCTGGAGGTCCTGTTACTAAATGCGGTCAGACTTAAGCTCTTTAATATTGGATATAGGTCCAGCTACGTTTTCAGTCTAGTCGGGTTTCCAAATCGACCGTGGTAGACCAGTTTCAGTTCAGCGGTCACTGAGACTCGATCAGGGATTCCAAGTATACTGACCTGAGTGAGAAATGTTCCCTGATCCGAGGGTGTATTTGGGTCAGATTCCAACGGTCAGAACGCTTAAAAATAACGCGCAAGTGAACCATGCCATATTTCATAAAAATGTATTTAATTTTCTAAATATTTTTCTTTTTCTCACTCTCTTCACTCCGAACTCAGTAAAATGGTGTCAGGACATCAGTTGGGCTTGATTTTCGAAATGATTGTCAAGTCCAACTAGGAAGTCATATTCGTCTAAGATTATAGATATCAGACTTTCAATGTACGGTCTAGATCCAATACAAAGTTTCAAAGGGTTCCTGAGAACAAACAGGTTTAGAGTTTGATCCTGGATTTCAGGGTAAGATAGTGTCAATGATTCTTTAGGTTTTGGGTCTTACAGATCATATTTAAAGTGGTTGGTGCTAATTTTATAGGTAATCTAGTTTAACGCTAGTTAATTCACATTAAATTTCTAAAGAATTAGGTTCTAAATGATTTCTTTGGCTTTGGAATTGAGTTTTGAGAAGATACCAAGGTGTTATGGTTGACCCATTGCCTAAGGACGTCTAATTCCAGATAGGTAAAAATCCAGGGTGTTACATCGACATTCCTCCTAAGTCCTAGGAGGTGGTTGAAACGGGTGCCGAAAGGTTGTCAAAATGAACCTCTGATACTTAAAGCATAAGTCATTTATCTCCAAATGATCTATCTTCAAATCAAGGGATGTAAAGAGGATGTAAATGAACCCAGTATTAATGAAATGTGATGAATGTTCCTAATACTCACTCTGTGATGTTTGAATAAGACAATTTCCCAAATCAAATGCATTTGTTTCTTTGTTGAAACAATTGCTATTTTGATTTCGAAAGATATCGGTATGATACTTCCAAAATCAAAAGGGGGCAAGACAGGCAGGGAAGGTGAGTAAAAACTATGGAAATGTATTTCTCACCATAGAATGTATTTCTTTTATATTTGAATAAAATGCAGGCTTTCAAGTATATCAAGTCAATCGCCAAAAGCTAAATGAAAAGTCAATCGCCAAAAGCTAAATGAAAATTTCAAGCATATCAAGCCAATCGCCAAAAGCCAAATGAAAAGTCAATCGCCAAAAGCTAAATGAAAAGCCAATCACCAAAATTAGCAACTGTCGCTATCACCATCAATCGCTTATCAAAAATTTTATCATCGTAAAAATTATTGATTCTCAGAATATTATTAGCAGTGGCGATGTATCGATTATGGATTCACCGTTCATGATAATGAAGAAAGCAGTGGAATAAACCTACATGGTCAACCACATAGATCTTACGACAGTGATGGAAAAATATCAGTTAAGGCAGCCTAGCCAAGCCTATACGGTCAGCTACGCTTAAGACCTGTAATCAATTAAGGCAGCCTAGCCAAGCCTATATGGCCAACTACGCATAAGACCTCCAAAGCCCAAAATTGGCGGTAAACTATTTTGCTCCTTGAGCCTTGCCCGAAATTGGCGGTAAACTACTTTGCTCCTTGAGCCTTGTCCGAAATTGCTGGTAAACTACTTTGCTCCTTGAGCCATGCCCAAAATTGGCGGTTAACTACTTTGCTCCTTGAGCCTTGCCCAAAATTGGCGGTAGACTATCTTGCTCTTGAGCCCAATGTCAAGTCCAGTTCAGTCAAGTCTGGTCGAGTCAAGTTCAGTTCAGGTTAAGTCTTTTCCAGTCAAAATATGGTCAATCAAAAGTACACTAGCACCACTGCTTAAAAAGTAATAAATTAAGTTTAGCAGATATGCTGAAATATGTAATTTCCTGAGGAAAATTTTAAATACTGATTAAACAACATGCAAAAATGCGTTTCTCTTGAATCAGGTTCAAATTACATCAACAGTAAATGCCTTCAAGATATTGGCGATTATCTGCTCAAAAGCTCAAGTTTCCAAGGTCAATTAATATATTGACAAGAATCATGAGGTCTTTCCGTCTCTCGCCTTCTTAATGAATAGAGACATAGTATTGCACAAGGTTCTCAAAAAGGGGGCAGAGAATAAACTAGTGAAGAATTATCATTCTTTACCAGACAGTATAAGGATTCATATATATTCTCTGGATTCGTTAAAGGAGTAGTAAAGATTATCCATCCTTCAACGGTATTAACAAGATTCACTTTAGAAATATTATCTTCTGAAGAAATCTTTATGCGACATTGACCTGGAAAGGGGGCAGGATCAATGTCTTCAAAGTAATTTGTTCCTTAGTTGTTCTGTAATCTCTTATGCACGGTGGAGGAATTCATATGTCGATACCATAATTTCTCGCTATCCTAGTAATGATATTGCAAGACTTCATGTATCGGATTGGATGAAGACAAAGAACAACGGAATCATCACCAGTAACTTCTAGATCCTTTGAAAAGTTATTAAATGAAAATTAAAAGAAGTGTTGTTATTTTTCAGAATCAGCGAAGATCAAAGGAAAAGTTATGAAGAAAAGTCTTTGAAGAGATGCTAAGGAGCACAAGATAGAGATGACCTATCCAAGAGTGTGATTTAATGAGAAAAGAATACAATGCGGAGCACGATGACAAGCGCAAAGATTGATTAAATCATATTGCGAATATCACAATCAACCTAAATAGAGAAGAAGCTTTCAATTTCTTTAAATTATCAATGCTTCATAAAACTAAATTGAGAAATTATAATGTCTTGAGATACTAATTTCGATAAAATTGGCAGGAAAAGACTATCGTTCGAAAGCTTGAATTACGCAGATCATGAAAAAAGGAAATAATCGAAAAAAGTGTTGCGGTAGGAACAACATTAAAGAACAACCCTGGATATAGAGTTAAAGGGAAGAATCGCTGGAGTTAATCCAAAGGGAAGAATCGCTGGAGCTAATTAAAGAGGCCGTTGTAACGACCACGATGTTGAAAGATAGTTCTTTGATCAAATCGTTTAAGGACAGTCATCACAGCTGTTGCAGAAGTGTGCTTCAATGAAAAAGAGAATTTTATCCTCTCTAGTGAAACATCTGCTCGACACTGCTGGCTAGGGGCATTCCGGTCCTTCGTTCGAGCGCCATCATTCAAGTCTTCTGGTCAAACGCAATCATTCAAGCCCTTCGTTCAAGCGCGAGCATTCCATTTTTTCTCTTGAGTGCCATCATTCAAGTCTTCTATTCAAGCGTGATCATTCAAGTCTTCCGTTCGAACGCTATCATTCAAGCCTTCCGTTCAAACACGATCATCCAGTCTTCCGTTTGAGCTCAATCATTTCAGTCTTTCGGTTGAGCGCAATCGTTCAAGTCTTCCATTCAAGTATGATCATCCAGTCTGCCATGTAAGCATGATCATCCGATCATCCTTTAGTTGCAGTTCATTCAAGTTTTTTAGGCAGAGGAAGATCGATCCTCCATTTCATTTCAGGAATCAATCAAAGAAGGATCGAGGGGGCATCTGTTGAGGTATAAAAAAATTTCCATTCCATTGGTCATAGAATTCCATGTCCAGGGTATTTTAGTAATTTCCATGTCCGGGGATATTTTAGTAATTTCCATGTCCAGGGGTATTTTAGTAATTTTCATGTCGGGGGTATTTTGGTAATTTCTGTGTCTAGGGGTATTTTGGTAATTTTCATGTCTAGGGTATATTAGTAATTTCCATGTCCGGAGGTATTTTGGTAATTTCCATGTTCAAGGGTATTTTAATAATTTTCATGTCCGGGGTATTTTGGTAATTTTCATGTTCGGGGGTATTTTGATAATATTCTAGCTCCAAGGGTAGTTTGGGTATTTTGGTAATATTCCAGCTCCAAGGGTAGTTTAGGTATTTTAGTAATATTCCAGCTCCAAGGGTAGTTTGGTATTTTGGTAATATTCCAGTTCCAAGGGTAGTTTAGGCATTTTGGTAAAAGGGATTGAAAAGGGTAATTTGGTAAAAAGGGTTCACATGTGTCATTTTAAGGGAGAAAAGTTGTACAACATCATTTAAGAGGGAGCTTGGTGGTCACCATGGTTTAAGGAAAGAGAAAGTCCATGTGTAAAGGGATAGGTGGTGGTGATCACCACTCTATAAGAGTGGTGGGGCCTATAAATACCTCACTCCTACTCCATTTGAAGGATTGATCGTTTGGTGAGCCAGGAGGAGAGAGAGAAGCAAGGCAAAAGAGTAAGAGAAGAAATTCGTTGCGCAGACCCGTGCAACGGAAGTTTCTTACGTGGTCTCGCGCAACGGAAGTGGAAAAGGATGCTGCAATGTTTTTGAAGGCTTTTGTGCCAGCTCACGTAAAGGAGGTTGCTTGCGCGGTTCTAAGCAACCCTTGGAGGAAAAAGCTCCTTGCACCAAGTGGCGGAAGCTCTGTCCGAACGTCAATTCCATTGCGCGGTTCTGCGCAACCGTTTGTGTTAAATGATATTTGTTTAGTTTAGCCACTTGCGATGGTATTTAGAAAGATCTGATCCCTTCATTAGCATGAGAAGATCAAGGTCATTGTCCAAAGGATGGGGAAGATCCGAGCTCCGAATGGGCCACATTACACGTGATAAGTGGACAAACCTCAATGGTTAAGTAGCATTAAAGTCACTGTATTGAAATCACGTATAAGTTACATGACTTGCAAAGTATTAAGTGTGGTCCACTGTGATGTTTGGTAAGTAATCCCCTCCGTTCACCGTCTTCTTCCTACTATGTTAGGACATGGGGAAGAAGATGAGCAAGTCTCATAAATCAGGTGAGCTGTACGATCTAAATAAGTAGAAACTAACATTCACCGTGGAATCTACTTGTGGAATAGTAGCATGCATGGTTCAAGCCTTATTTACAAATTTGCCATTAATTCCTCAATTACCTTCCGGCGTCAGTTATGCTATCATCCATCGTTGAAATACTTTAAAATTTGGCGGGTATCTACCGTTTTTCGTGCTCTTTCCATCAGTTTGGGTCCCGATCTTCCAAGGATGTACAAGATGCTTTCTTAATGGTTATTGTCTGTTCTTGCCCATTGGGTCACTTATACACTGATACAGGAGTTGAAATTCGATGTGTACGGCTAATTTGTGGTTATAAGGTCGTACATAAAGTTTAGAGCTGAACGAACGGTGGAAACCCCATTATCTTACATTTTGGAGGACTTTTTAGGCCCGTTTAATAAGATCAGCCTGATTTCTTCGCGTCCTGGCCACACTTCAACGGGCTTCTCCATGTTTCAAAGAAGAATGACCGGAAGGATGCTCCATACTTTAAGGAAAGATGATTGGAATGATGCTCAGAACTGATCTTAACGATTAGATCAAGGGCTTCAAGCCACACAATCCCCACTCATTGAAGAATGGTTAATCAATTCAACAAATCCTCCTAAGTACTAGGAGATGATTGAAGCAGGCGTCAGAATGCTGCCAAAATTTCTATCTGATTATCTTTTCTTTCTTTCATTACATTGTATTATTTGTACTTTATTTTTAGAATCAAGGGAATCAGAGGATGTAAATGAACTCAGATAAATGTGATCAATGTTCTCTCATCAAATTCTTTGTTATCATTGAATAAATCCCCCAAATCAAATGCTTTTGTTTCTTTGTCAAAACAACCCTTCTCTGCTTGGGGACTTGACATAATTGGTCGTATAAACCCGGCTTCGTCCAAAGGAAAGTAGTATATTCTGGCAGCAACTGATTATTTCTCCAAATGGACTGAAGTAGTTGTTTTGCGTAATGTTAAGGAAAATGATGTGGTTAATTTCATCCACCACGCCATAATATACCGACATAGTATTCCAAAGAAAATCATTGCGGATAATGGCACTCCCTTAAAAAATAGAGGCATGGAAAAGTTATGTTAGCAATTCAGCATTCAACATTCATTTTCAACTCCTTACTACCCACCGGACAACGGGCTAGCGGAGGCGTTCAATAAAATAATAGTCAAAATACTGAAAAAGACAGTGACAGGAAACAAACACGATTGGGATGACAAATTTCATGAAGCATTATGGGCATACAGAACTACTCATCGCACAACAACAAGAGCAACACCGTATTCACGGGTATATGGCGTTGAGGCAGTCATCCCGATTGAAATACAAGTAGCATCGCTCAGGGTGGCAGTGCATCAGTCCATAACGGAGGATGAGAATGTAAAGATAAGGTTGAAAGAATTAGACTTGCTCGATGAGAAACGCCTAGCCTCACAACAGCGGTTGCAATCATATCAGGCAAGGATATCAGCCGCTTTTGATAAATAGGTCAAATACCGCTCTTTCAAAAAGGGGGACAAAGTGCTTATGTTAAAAAGACCGATAGTAATCACCCATAGAACAAGGGGCAAGTTCGAGCCCCAATGAGATGGGCCATATATAATAAGGGAAGTATACTCTAATGGGGCATACAGAGTATTAAATCAAGATGGACAAGGTATCAGTGTACCGGTCAATGCTCGCTTCATCAAAAGATATCGTCCCTAGTAACACTACGAATTTTGATCCACAATATTATCGGCATAATGATTCTACATCAAAAGGGGGCAAGAATGGACAAGATCATGTCTATGTATCATCAAATGAATAAAAGAAGAAATTTACGAGCATATCAAGACTATATTCCATGAGCATTGCAAAGAAAAGAAAAATTATCATCATCAAGTGAGCTCTGTAGAACTCTGTCGAAATCGATATCATCACCAAGCTAATACATTACTAATAACACAGACGGATATTCTTGAAGATATTAGTAAAGGTGATGATGTATCAGTTTCTGTCTGAGATGGCTATTATTCTCGCGACGGCAATGATCGCATCTACTATTATCTATCAAGACATTTTAAGGCAATCTAGCCAAAATCCTTAAAAGGGTCCAAATCCTAAAGAAGGGAAAAATCCTAAAAAAGAGTCCAAATCCTAAAGAAGGGTAAAATCCTAAAAAAAGAGCTAAACCCTAAAAGGATCAAGCTCTAAAAGAGCTAGGAGCTCTAAAAAGGATCAAGCTCGAAAGAGCTAAACCCTAAAAGTATTAAGTTCTAAAAGAGCCATGAACTCTAAAAAGGATCAAGCACGAAAGGACCAAACCCTAAAAGGATCAAGCTCTAAAAGAGTCAGGAGCTTTAAAAAGGATCAAGCTCGAAAGGACCAAACCCTAAAGGGATCAAGCTCTATAAGGGCCGGCCATGCATAAGACCTATCAAGATTGCCATTCGGCCAACAACGAGAAGCCAGTGGCCCTAAAAAGCCCGTAGAGGCCATCGTATGCATACCCATGCGGGCAGCTAACAGAGCCAGTGACTAAAAGTCCCCAATGGCCAATCTTGCGTAGCCTCATGCCGTCTGTACAGCTTTCCGGCAGCATCACAGGGAACGAAGGAAAGTGCCCTCCCGTGAATGGGCTCGACCTTGCAGACGAAGAAAATAAAGGCCGCAGTATGAGCTTTAGACAGGCCAACCATGCATAAGCCCCTCCAGATCTATGGTTTGGTTCCAGTACTAACTCATGAGGAAGGGCTTAAACCTACTCATTGATGGACTGGCGGCCCTAGGTTTGGTACTCCAAAGGTAGCCTTGCAAGCTCTGTGAACTCTAGAGAGTTACTGCAGCTAACCCTATGCGTAAAACCAACTGAGTTCACCAACCCAATAGCTTCACTGGGCCCCTCTGATGGATCGCGGTTTGTGAACTCCCTAGGGAGTGAGAAGTCCAGTGAACTCCTAAGAGTTACAGAGGCTATCACGTGAGACCCAAATCCACTACTCAAGAGCTTAAACTATGTGTGACTAACTAAAATGAAATAGAGTACCACCAATTAAGACGAAGATCATTTAGGAGACCCTTATAAACAACACACACACACACACACACACACACACACACACACACACACACATATATATATATATATATATATATAAGTATAAAAAGATATAGTATGGTAAAAATGAAGTAAAAGAAAGTTTATTACACCATAATACACCAATCATAATATCATTTGAAATATCACAAGTCACTAGTACAACTTGCAATTGTGAAAGCATGTATAGCAACAAAATACATCAAAATTATACATTTCATAGCTCTCCTGTGATACTTAATGTTGCTAAATACTATTGCAAATTGTCTTAAAGACTAACTTGAGCTGCAGCATGCTCTAGTCTGGCATTTGAAATAATTCTAGCAGGATCTGGGGTACGGCTAGTTTTTCCTCTAAGGAAGCAATCAATTCCTCATTTTTCACCAATTCGGATCTTTCGGGATCCATAGAATGACAGCTACACTCTATGTTTTCTTGGACTCTTTCAATGTTTAAACTTGCTTCCAAACTTTGTCGCTTTAACTGAGTGATTTCTTACTTTAGAAGGATAGTATGATCCTCGATAGATTTCTACTCATCAACAAAGGTCTTCAATTGTTCTTGCAAAGATGATTGTTCTTGATCATGGAAAGAGATAATGGAAGAGATTTGAGAAACTTTCTCCTTGGAATACGCAAGTTGTTTCCTGTACTCCAGGATTTCAGGCGGAACAATCACAGTTTCGACTGAGGACAGGCAATTATCGAATTATGAAATCTTAAGAGAGCATTGCGCACAGACGAAACATCAACTTTAGCCATTTGAGAAGCACCATCCAGGACAGTCAAAGTGACAGCTAAATTCGACCATTGGTCAGGGTCTTTGAAGATCTCAACAACAACCAGTATGGAATTCTTGATTAGGGCTAATCTGTGTGCGAAAACCTTCTCAAACGATAGTGCATTCAATGAAGTACCAATAGAGCTAGAACTCGCTGCACCATTTTGAGGTAAATCCCCTATTAAGAAATAAGATATATAAAGTTATAATAAAAGTTTTATGAACAGGTAACATGAAAAGTGTGAACAAAGGAAAGGAAACACCTCTCGCTGGCACCGAAGCGGTGAGCAGTTGTGTCTCCCTGGCAAGAGAAGGAGTAGGTTCCACCATCTCTCAAGAGATGGGGCCCTATTTTCAGTACTTGAGGCAACGGTGGTGGGAATAGGAAAATCAGTCGGCTCCGCCGGAGAAGCCATTTCGCGTTCAGTACTTGAAACAACAATATTATGAGCAGGCAAAAAAATTGGCTCTGGTGGAAAAGGAATCTTACGCGCTGCTACCTTCGAGGGCATTGAAAATCTCGACGAGGTTGTTGGGGCAACAGGAGGTAAATCCAGAGGGGAAGCTTGATCACCTGAAGTAGAACGTGTAAGAGAAGAAGAGGGAAAAGAAAAGGAGCAAATGACTATAGAAAAATTTTCTTACAAGGCGAATATCTGTATCCTCTGTGGACTAGGGGTTCTTCTTCCCTTTCCCCTGCTGTAGATGAAACTTTTGAGGGGATAGCCTTAGAAGAGGGGAGTATGTCTCCCGTAGCCACAGGAATATCTTCTGCAGTTATCTCATCACCACTGCTAATGTTAACTTCCCCTCTTCATAATCACTATCTTGGCTTTCTCCCTCCGTGTCATCTTCATCAGAGACAATATCACTAGATGAGGAAGTTGAGCCTTCACTACTCAGTTCTTCTTCGCTCGATTCTTCAACAACGACTTGTTTTCCTTTGGAAGGAGGTTGTGTAACACCCCGGATTTTGGCCAACCTGGGATTAGACGTCCTTAGGCAATGGGTCGACTAAAACACTTGGGAAATCGCTCAGAACCCAATTCCATAGCCAAAGAAACCACTTAGGATTAATTCCTTTAGAAACTAAGCATAAGTTAGATAACGCTACGCTGGAGTAGCTGTGAAATAGTCCCTGACTGCTTTAAATACGTTCTACAAGACCCAAAGCGAGTAGAATCAATGGTGCTATAATACTCTAAAACCTTGGATCAAACTCTAAACCCGTTTGTTCTCTGGAGCTCTTTGAAACTTTGTATTAGATCTAGACCGCACGTCGAAAGTTCGATACCTACAATCTTAGACCGTTATAACCGCCTAGCTGGACCTGACAATCATTTCAAAAATCAAGTCCAACCGACGTTCAGAGGCTATTTCATTGAGCCTGGAGTGAAGAGAGTGAGAATAGGGTTAGATTTAGAATTTGAAATTCAAATCTGGCACACGACTTGGCACATCAGTATTAAGCGTTATGACCGTCAGAATTCAGCCAAATTACACCCTTGGATCAGGAAAAATTTCTATTTCATATCATGACACTTGTAGACCTGATCTACGTGCGGTGACCGCTGAACTAAAACTGGACCGCCAAGTGCGATCTACGAACAATGCTGGTTTAAAAATGGGATGTGAGCGACATCCGACAAGCATGAACTTAAGTTCGATCGCGTTCGGCCAGGGGACCTCCAGAAATGCTCTTTTGGACCGAAACAGCCCCGATTTGGTTAGGCACCAAGTAAACATTGTTCCTAAGCCTATTTTGGGCATGTTTGGGCTTATAAAAGGGCTTGAAACCCTCTCATATCTCTCCCATCCAAATTTGAAAAAAGCCCTAGATTGAGTGAGAGAATGTAACACCCTGAAAATTGGGGGTCGTGTATAAACTCAACTCCCGAGTTCCAGAATGTCACTTATGCAACAAAAATGGTTATGATTCAATGTTGTCTGATTTAAAGCATTCACATGAGTAAAAGTATACCAAAACTGCAATTCATACTCCAGATCCAGTGATAAAAGCAAGCGAAAGACTAAACAATATATATATCACTGTATGGAAAAACAAAGTAAATCTCATCTGTCTCCAAAGTATGACTACATCTCTGAGTCTCATATACATATACATAAACAAAAAAATAATGTTCCAAATAGTCCCACTGAAATCCCCTCGATCCAGGTCGCCTACGGGAAGCCGTCGTGATACTGCATATACGAGAACTCGTCCTGGTCCTCGTCGATCTCTGGCTCCACCTCCTGGATCTCAGCCTCACCTGCATCTACAACAGGGTCTGGTGGGTGTTGCAAACACCATCCCGTAACGTGGGAATGAGTGATCAACTCAGTGGAATCATAGAGCAAGGATTAGCATATTCACAATTCAATCATGCGATAATAGTAAAGCAGTAAATCAGACAATCCTAATACTGTTGTTAATGCAAGATGACATGACGTGATGTATGCCCTCACCGACGATCTCCCTCATACGGCAACATCTTACGACCGCGGCATGCCACACTCCCTAGAGTGCTCCACATCTTCCAGGCACATGCAATGCTAGGGTGATATGAATTTCAAGTTGTTATTAGTCCATACAAACAGCAGGATTGGGAAACTAAGGTACTTTCCTTGTATCAATCCCAACACAGATCCTGTCTAAGGTCGTCACTCCTAGTAATCTCATACGATGTGTATTTCGTAGGTCACTGCAAGGGCTGCCAGGGCTGTTGCTCGCACTCGTTGCACCGCTCCCCCATCACCTTATCAATACAGGCCTACCGTACTCTACTGCAACGGAAGGGTCGTCGCCTCCCGTGGACTCAGAATACGCTCGCGGTCACTACAAAGGGCTCGTCTCCTGATCAGTGTAGGCCGACAGCTAGAATATAGTGTCCCATACCACCATAATCTGCTCACGAGTCTAGGTGCTCACTGGTCACTACGGGGAGGTTTGTGGCCCCAGCGTAGGCCGACAGTTCGACCACGGTGTCCCATACCACCATGCCCGGCTCATGAGTCTTCGTGGATCAAGGTACCATGGTTAACAGGGTTTACAATGGTAAGTTCAGTACCCTAGGTTCAAGAAGTTATGACTCATACAAGGTGAACATACATCGGCCAGTCGGGTTACTTGACGGGCTCGACTAGCGCGACCGCATCTCAAGTCGAACGACATGAAGTGCGTAAAACACTTCGCGTGGCCTAACCACTACCGCCAACTCTAAACACGAATCACGTTCATCGACGCGTCGTTCGTGGCTATGACCAGTCAGCCACGAATTCACTCTGTTACCGACTGCCTGGACTAAGTCTAGTCCCAAACATTTATGGAATCACATTAGCAATATATGTAAAGGTATTGGAATTTAGATACAATCATGTGAGCATATTAACACATGTTATAACATTCAACTTAAGCAAATCTTCAAGCACATATATTCCATGCATGTAATGGAATCATGCATATGGTCAACATGTAGGAAATCATTTAGGTCAGCATATTAACCAAGAAATCAATCTCAAACTACTACATAACATCATCTAATTCAATACATACTAATACAAGCATTTATACAAACACATACACTACACACTTAAGTCTACATATAGTATGTCGACCCAAAGTGCGCAACTAGGCGAATCTCTTCGCCAAACTAATTTTACAAGCATTCATAACTCCCTAATGCGACAACGAACCATGTCAATCAAGTCAGCAAAATATGAATGTAGACCGCACTTCCTACAAATGACTAAAATTCCCTAAATCTCATATTCTTCGTTAATTTACGAAACAGGAAACGGAGAGCATGTTGTACATGTCAAACGGCGGTGCCGTCGATAATCTACTATT
Organism: Magnolia kwangsiensis; assembly: GCA_037074715.1. Classification (NCBI taxonomy): domain Eukaryota; kingdom Viridiplantae; phylum Streptophyta; class Magnoliopsida; order Magnoliales; family Magnoliaceae; genus Magnolia; species Magnolia kwangsiensis. The sequence goes on from CM073578.1 coordinate 57,313,880, forward strand.
AAACGACATTGAAAGCGTTGTAAACCGTCAATTAAAGCGTTTAAAATCCTCACCTAGTCTCTTACGGATGCGGGATTTTGAACGGAGCGTGTACGCTTCGTCTACGGCAGTAGGAGAACCTGTTTTACGAAATACGTTAGCTAACACGCTACGAATCCAAGTAATCCCTAAATCAGCAACTTTTAGGGTTGTTTCATACCTGAAAAAGTGGAGAAATCACCGTCCAGGTGATTGGGAAGAGTTGCTGAAACAGTAACAATCGGCGGCTCGGAAATGAGAAAAATCCCTTCCAATCTCTCTCTCAAACTCTCTCTCCTTTTCTCTAGGGTTTGCAATTTTTGGATGGGAGAGAGAAATGAGGGTTTCAACCCCTTTTATAAGCTTAAAAACGCCGAAAACAGGCTTCGGAACGAAGTTTACTTGGTGCCTATCCATTTCGGGGCTGTTTCGGTCCAAAAGCTGCTTTCTGGTGGTCCCCCAGTCGATTGCGATCGGACTTAAGCTCATGCGTACCAGATGTACCACGTATTAAGTTTTTAGTCTGGCAGGGTTCGCAGATCGCACGTGGTGGGCCAGTTTCAGTTCAGCGGTCACCGCACGTAGATCAGGGCTGAAAGTCTCATGATAATAAATAGAAATTTTTCCTGATCCGAGGGTGTAATCTAGATGAATTCTGAAGGTCAGAACGCTTAATACTGACGCGTCAAGTCGTGTGCCAGATTTGAATTTGAAATTCCAAATCTGTCCCTATTCGCGGTCTCTTCAGTCCAGGTTCAACGAAATAGTCTGTGATTATCGGTTTGACTTGATTTTCGAGATGATTGTCAAGTCCAGTTGGACGGTTCTAACGGTCTAAGATAGGAGGTATCGGACCTTCGACTCGCGGTCTAAATCCAATACAAAAATTCAAAGTGGTCCAGAGAACAAACCCGCTTAGAGTTTGATCCGAGGTTATAGAGTATTGTAGAGTTGTTTGTTCTACTTGATTTGGGTCTTGTAGAACGTATTTAAAGTGATCAGGGACTATTTCCCAGCTACTCTAGCGTTGTGCTAGCTAACTTACGCTTAATTTCCATGGAATTTAATTCTACGCGATTTCGGGTCGAGTTGGTACTCGAGCCCAAGTACGAATTTTTCATGGGCGTTACAATCTACCCCCCTTAACAAATAATTTCGTCCTCAAAATTTGTACCTTTTCGTACTCCTCGAGAAGCTGTGGGTAGTTCTTTCTGATCTCGGCTTCTGTCTCCCAAGTAGCCTCCTCCTCAGAGTGATGCGTCCATAGTACCTTCACAAGGGGAATCACCTTGCTACGCAGTACCTACTCCTTCCTGTCTAGGATGCGTGTCGGTCGCAGGATATAAGTAACATCCTCTCCTAACTGCACCTGCTCCCATCTGATGATATGAGAAGGATCAGCAACGTACTTCTTCAGCATAGAAACATGAAATAAGTTGTGAACGCTCGCGAGGGGCGTGGGTAAAGCCAATCGGTAAGCCACTGCTCCCACACGATCGAGGATCTGGAATGGACCAATGAATCGCGGTGCCAGCTTCCCCTTCTTCCCGAACCGAAGGACTCCCTTCATAGGGAAAACTCGCAAAAACACGTGATCCCCGACTGTGAACTCTAGTGGCCGTCGTCTCGTATCGGCGTAGCTCTTCTGTCTGCTCTGCGCTGTAAGAAGCCGACGTCGAATAATATCAATCTTCTCTGACGTCGCCTGCACCAACTCTGGGCCAATCAAGTTATGCTCACCGACCTCTAACCAGCAATGCGGTGCGCGACAAGGTCGCCCATACAGCACCTCATAAGGTGTCATACCGATACTCGCCTGGAAGCTATTGTTGTACGCAAACTCCGCATATGCAAGACAGTCATCCCAACTGTCTTTGAAGTCCAATGCACAAGCTCGCAACATGTCCTCCAGGATCTGGTTCACTCGCTGTCTGTCCGTCCGTCTGTGGGTGGAAGGCAGTACTGAACTTCAACTTCACACCCATAGCCTCCTGAATGCGAGTCCAGAAAATAGAAGTGAATCGCGTGTCTCTGTCTGACACGATCTCCAACGGAACTCCATGCAGACGCACAATCTCTCGGATGTACACTCTAGCCAGCTCGTCTGCAGAGTTCGTAACTCTGATCGGTAGGAAGTGCGATGACTTCGTCAATCAGTCGACGATCACCCAAATGGAATCATGTCCCTTCCTCGTCTTCGGCAACCCAAAAATGAAGTCCATGGAAATGAAATCCCACTTCCACTCTGCAATCGGCATGGGCTGCAAAAGTCCAGGTGGTCGGCGATGCTCTGCCTTCACCTGCTGACAAGTGAGACAACGGGACACGAACTCAGCTATGTGGGTCTTCATACCTTCCCACCAATACGTCTTCTTCAAGTCACGATACATCTTTGTACTGCCTGGATGCATCGCGAGTCTAGTAGAATGCGCAGCCTCGAGAATCTCTCGTCTCAAGTCCAGGACATCTGGGACGCATAGGCGGCCACGGTAACGTAAGCCCCCATCCATACTAACTCGCCAGTCGGCGTCAGCATCATCACTGGCCTGCTCTCGAAGCTCAGTAAGATGCGCATCGTCCCTCTGCGCCTCGATGACTCGGTCATCGATCTGAGATCGCACCTGTACATGTGCAATGAACTCAAACGGCTCCTCTACGGTGAGTTTCTGCTCAAAGTCTCGCAAAAACTCAACCATATCCCACTCGGCAACCATCAGCGGAGCCGCAAACTCTATCGCCTTCTTACGGCTCAACGCATCAGCCACAAGGTTCGCTTTCCTAGGATGGTAAGAGACTTCAAACTTGAAGTCCTTCAATGTCTCCATCCATCGTCGCTGCCTCATATTCAAATCTCGCTGCGTGAATATGTACTTGAGGCTCTTGTGGTCGCAAAAGAGCTCGAACTCCTCTCCGTAGAGGTAATGTCTCCAGAGTCTCAGTGAGAATATAACGACTGCCAACTCTAGGTCGTGTGTAGGGTAATTCTCCTCGTGCTTCCTTAATTGTCTCGAGGCATACGAAATTACCCTGTCCCTCTGCATAAGGACACAACCCAAACCAACGCTAGAAGCGTGAGTGTATATAGTGTATCTAACCCCTTGCACTGGCAATACTAGCACAGGGGCGGACGTAAGTCTGTCCTTCAGCTCCTGAAAAGCTGACTCCGCCTTATCATTTCAGGCGAACTTCACGTCCTTCCGTCTCAACTGAGATGAGGGTCTAGCGATCTTCGAGAAGTCCTGAATGAAGCACCGATAGTGGCCAGCGAGACCCAAGAAACTCCTCACCTCAGTGACAGAACCAGGCTGCTCCCAGTCCTGCACCGTAGCTACCTTAGACAGGTCAACTGCCATGCCATCCTTGGACACCACGTGTCCCAGAAACTTCACCTCCTGCTTCCAGAAGTCGCACTTCTTGTACTGTGCGAACAACTGATGCCGTCTGAGCGTATCAAGGACCAAAAGCAAGTGCTCCTCATGCTCCTCTCGACTCCTAGAGTACACCAAAATGTCGTCAATGAAGACAACGACGAATCGATAGAGGAAAGGCCGAAATACCCGGTTCATCAGATCCATGAACACGGCCGGTGCGTTCGTAAGACCGAACGACATCACGAGGAACTCGTAGTGGCCAAAACTGGTCCTGAATGCTGTCTTCTGCACGTCCTCATCCCTGACGCGCAGCTGATGATAACCTGACTGAAGATCAATCTTTGAGAAGTACTGCGCTCCTCTCAGTTGATCGAACAAGTCATCGATCCTGGGCAAAGGGTACTTGTTCTTCACCGTGAGCTGGTTCAGCCTGCGATAATCAATACACAATCGCATCGAACCATCCTTCTTCCTCACGAACAAGACCGGTGCTCCCCAAGGAGACACGCTAGGCCGTATAAGGCCAAGCTCTAGCAGACCATCAATCTGAGTCCTCAACTCCTCCATCTCACATGGTGCCATGCGATACATCGGCAGTGAGACGGGCGTAGATCCAGGAACCAGATCGATAGTGAAATCGATCTCACGTCGGGGCGGCAAACCAGGGATCTTCCTGAACAGATCCCCGAACTCGAAAACAACTGGCACATGCTCAAGTACCAGAGCCCTAGCGTCGCGCAATAAAGTAGCGTAGCTAAGTATGCGGAAAGGAAGATTTACCCGCATTGAAAACGTGAAAGGCGTGCCCTCAGGCTCGTACACCGTCACCATACGAGCCTCGCAGTCAATCTCGACTCTCGCTGCAGTCAACCAGTCCATGCCAAGAATTACGTCGAGATAGACGAGAGAGGGATCGACGACAAGATCAAGAGTCATCATCCTGCCTCCCAGATCAACTAAACAACCCTCACACATCTGGGTGACATCCGAATAATCCCCATGAGCCGCAAAGACTCGCACGCTATCCATAGTGATAGTCTGTAACCTAAGACGCCTGACTACGGCACGCAATATCAAAGAAATCGTGGAACCAGTGTCCACCATGACAAGAATGGGAGTACCTCCAATATGGGCCGTGACCTCGAAGGCTGAATGCTGGAAAGTCGGCATCGCAGCTGCCTCAGCTGTCAATGCATGAACCCGAGCCGCTGTGTCAAGGGCCGTGGAGGCTGTCTAATCTGTGATACCGGAGGTCTGAAAGAAGGATGCGCAGGAGCTGACCGTATAGGCGGTGATGATATCGCCTGTGGACATACACGGTCAATCTTCTGTGGCGGCGAGAACCCACTGTCCCGCATCCTCGAAAAGCAGCTCTGCGCCAAGTGGCCTGTCCTCCCACAGTATGTACATGTCAAATCAGGGCGTCAAAACGGTGGTACAGGCGTCGTAGTCCTAGTAGGAGGATCAATGCGAGGCCTCTTACCCGCGAAGGGCCTGTCTGGCAAGTCTGGTCGTGGCCTAGAAGCAGCCGGGCCACGAGATCGTGCAAGTCGATCCACGTCCTGCTCTGCCCGCATGGACATGTGAATCAACTCCGCATAGGAGGGAATGCTAACACAGCACATCTTCGACCGAATATCTGGTAGCAAATCCTCCAAAAAGCGCCGTATGCGCATCTGCTCATCAGCCAGGATCGTCGGGACGTACCTGCCCAACTCTGTGAACCGATGCTCATACTCTGTAACTGTCATCGCTGCCTGTCTAAGACGGAGAAACTCATTCTCCCTGTCGTGCTTGTAAGTCTGGGGATAATACTTCTCATGGAAGCGGAACTCAAATGCTGCCCACGTCCATACAAAGTCTGCGGCAACGATCCGCAGTACGCTATCCCACCACATGCTGGCCTCTCTCTCAAACAGGAAGGTAGCCAGCTCTACCTGCTCGGCCTCGGTGCAATGCAACATCCGCAAAATCTTCGACACCCGGTCGAGCCAGTACTCAGCCTCCTCGGGTCTGTGAGAACCCGTGAAAGTAGGAGGCCGCAAGCGCTGAAATCGCTCCAATATGCCCCGTGTGTCGGCAGGATTCTCTGCAGGGAAAGCAGGTAGCGCAGGATGAGCCATGCCCTCATCCTGGGCGTATGTATAGGCATTCTCAGCTGGATGCGCAGGTGCTGCAAGTGGTGTAGATGGAGCCGCACCCCCACCCTGGGCTAGTGTCCCCACGATGGTAGTCAAAAGCTGCTGCTGCTGCAGCATCATAGCCATCATCTGCTCGAATCTGTCGGGAGGTGGAGCAGGCTGTGGCGGATGCTGTGTGGAGGTAGATGCGCGATATGGCTCTCTGACTGATGGCGTAAATGGCGGTGGTCCATCTGTAGGACCAGTAGCAGGCTGAGACGATCGAACCGCCTCAGGAATCGGGCCCAAAGCAGGGTCTGTATGGGTGCCAGACTGAGAGGGAGTCTGATCCATATGCTCGGTCAGCGCAAGACGAGCCGTGCTCCGCGTAGTCTTAGGTGGCATTCCCTATATTTAAAATAGGGCACAACCTTGTCAGTCTCAATTGCACAAATACACCACAATCATTCACATAAGAGTTAAAGGCATTCCATGCATTTCAATTAATCAAAATTGTCACAATACAAGGGATATATCCTTACGAGCATCATGACGAGAAATACATGGGAATTAAGACAGTTAAGCAACAGCAAGATAAGCAAAGCACTAGCCCTAACAGGCTTACACACATAAAGTAGAAAAGGACTAACTATTGATAATAACATCAAAGATCGCATCGCTAGTCGGAGTCTGGTAACGGAGGAGGAGCACCCTTATCCTGTAAGCAACACAGGATCGCCTTCAAGGTGTGAGTCACCTTGCCAAATTTCTTCTTTGTAACGGCCTTGGCATCCTCGACTTCTGCGCGAAGTTCTTGGACTTCCCTTCGCAAAGCGGTCTAACTCTCCTCCATTCGAGCAATGCGATCATCGATAGTAGCCTGCACAGAAGGAGGAGGGCTCTCATCTGTATCCTGAGCCTCCTCTTCTGCCTCTTCCTAAGCTTCTTCCTAAACCTCTGCTCTAGGTTCTTCTTCGCTTTGATCTTCCTCATCATCAAAGTCATCCTCACTATCCCTTTCAAGTTAATTTTCACGATATTGTGACCCAATCTTCATCTTGACCATTGTCGACTCATCAATGGTGTGAATCGATACCGGCAATTCTGGCCCAAGTCTATAGGCAAACTCAAGCGCAATCTTGTAAATAAGTCAGCCAAAGGGAAGCGATTCGGATGTTCTTCTTGACCTGGCTATGAGAACTATCTGCCACAAGAGGAAAGTGGCCATACATACGTTCTCTCCCTGGGCCACCAGATATAAGAAATCGACCATAAGACGTGTGCATTCAATGCGGTTCGTCGACCTGGGATAAACATTGAACGTGCAGATATGGTGCAGCAAGCGCAAATCCTCAGACATGTACGTCGACTTGAGGCTATTATTAGGCTTCCATGGAACCAACTTACCGCACAGAAACCTAGTGCGGTGATCTCGTTCACGTCTAGTCCTCAGATTCTTCTCACTAGGATGCACATCACCTTGAGGCACGTTGAGAAGTCGCGCAATCAACTGAACGTCGATCGTAGCCATCCGATCTCTATCAAAAGAGATTTTGAACTGCAAAGGCTCCAAGGTAGGATTCTGGATACTTGCGTAGAAGGCACGAACGGTGCTCACATTAGCACGAGCGCGAGCTTCAAAGATCAGACCCCAATGCGCAGCTTCAATGCGCTCGAACAACAGATATTCACCGAATAGTCATCCATCTACGTCCGCCTCAAATAACACCTTACGATCAGTGTATTGGCCATGAGACATCTCTGATAAAATTGCTCGCCCAAGGTGTGCATGGGGATCCAAATTCCGCTTTGTACGACACTCCAGGACTGCAGCTGGACCTGCGGCGGCGCTTGACCTTGCGGCACCACCCCGCGGTCTTCTCGATTGAGCAGGACGACTCGGACCAACCTCGTCTGTTGCGATTTTCCTCTTACCCATCAAAGATATGATGGATGAGAGTGATAAAAGGCCCAAAATGGCTTCCACGAAAGCCATGGAAAATGGTAAAAATGCGGAGAAGTGATTGCCCAATATGGAAAAAGAAAATCTAGGCGTCGTAGAGGGATGCTTCAAGCTTCCCAAGGCTATAATTTCAAGGAGAAATACAAACAAAAAGTAGAATGGAGCACCTCACGATTTCAGCTCTATTTGGGGATTTTTGGAGCTCCAAATGGTGAAATCTTCAAGAGGAGGGGCTGCCAACTCTCAATAAGTGATGGGTGGTGGTCGGTTTTAGCCAAGGAGGGACCTAGGAGTGATTTGGGACACTGGAGTTTGGAAATGGCTGCTGGAAAATGAGAATAGGGCTTAGGGGAGGGCTGTTTGTGAAGGAGGGGGATGTTTTAGGGATTTTCGTGGGATGGGAGGTACATGGGGAGGATGTACACCCCATTTAAGGGCGTGCGCCCAAAATTCATGGCAAAAGGGCCCCACCGGTCGGCGATGCATTGCCGGACCGGCGATGGCATCGCCGGCCAACCTCCAAGTTGGCCGGTGGGACCACATGGGTCTGGTCCCCCATGATCCAAGGAGTCCAAAAATATAAGGCCCACCCCCTGGTTCATTGTATTTTGATCTGTATGAGCCCAAATATGTGTTCGGGGCTTTCCGGGACCACATCGCAATCTCGAATACCAAACCCTATGATGCAGCATATGAATTTGGGGTAGAAGGAGCCAGTACATCTATCTAGATCCTTATTTGCTAAAGAAACTAAAGTTAGAATGGCCTTATGGCCATTTTTCATGAAATTTTACTATTCACTATAAAATTTTGTGAAAGTATTAATTGTATTATTTTCACATTATTTTTGATGCCTAACATGAAATGGATGAGAAAGAAATGAAGGTCGGAGTGTTTAGAGGAGGAATTCTGAAGATTTTTGGTGAAACGGGATTTTTAAGCCCTGGCGATTGATTACAGGAGTCGTGGTCATCCCACGGCCCAAGGATTCACTTTTACGGTTTAAAACCGCCCGTAGGACGTCTCAACCCAACTTCCTACAGCTTAGAAGCGATTCGGGTTGCCTTACGCGACCCGAGATGCGTTACAGACTCGATCTTGCGATCAATTCTAATAGACTTCGCCTATCGGCGAATCTGCGATCCTAGAAGTGTTTCTAGACCCTTATCGCACCCACCTAAGTCAAAGGAAGCGACAGCGTATGTCGCGAGACCATAACCCAGGGTCAGTATACTCTCATTCATGCTCTGATACCAACTTGTAACGCCCTGAAAATCGAGGGTCGTGTATAAACTCAACTCCCGAGTTCCAGACTGTTACTTATGCAATAAAAATGGTTATGATTCAATGTTGTCTGATTTAAAGCATTCACATGAGTAAAAGTATACCAAAACTGCAATTCATACTCCAGATCCAGTGATAAAAGCAAGCGAAAGACTAAACAATATATATATCACTGTATGGAAAAACAAAGTAAATCTCATCTGTCTCCAAAGTATGACTACATCTCTGAGTCTCATATACATATACATAAACAAAAAAATAATGTTCCAAATAGTTCCACTGAAATCCCCTCGATCCAGGTCACCTACGGGAAGCCGTCGTGATACTGCATATACGAGAACTCGTCCTGGTCCTCGTCGATCTCTGGCTCCACCTCCTGGATCTCAGCCTCACCTGCATCTACAACAGGGTCTGGTGGGTGTTGCAAACACCATCCCGTAACGTGGGAATGAGTGATCAACTCAGTGGAATCATAGAGCAAGGATTAACATATTCACAATTCAATCATGCGATAATAGTAAAGCAGTAAATCAGACAATCCTAATACTGTTGTTAATGCAAGATGACATGACGTGATGTATGCCCTCACCGACGATCTCCCTCATACGGCAACATCTTACGACCGCGGCATGCCACACTCCCTAGAGTGCTCCACATCTTCCAGGCACATGCAATGCTATGGTGATATGAATTTCAAGTTGTTATTAGTCCATTCAAACAGCAGGAATGGGAAACTAAGGTACTTTCCTTGTATCAATCCCAACACAGATCCTGTCTAGGGTCGTCACTCCTAGTAATCTCATACAATGTGTATTTCATAGGTCACTGCAAGGGCTGCCAGGGCTGTTGCTCGCACTCGTTGCACCGCTCCCCCATCACCTTATCAATACAGGCCTACCGTACTCTACTGCAACGGAAGGGTCGTCGCCTCCCGTGGACTCAGAATACGCTCGCGGTCACTACAAAGGGCTCGTCGCCTGATCAGTGTAGGCCGACAGCTAGAATATAGTGTCCCATACCACCATAATCTGCTCACGAGTCAAGGTGCTCACTGGTCACTACGGAGAGGTTTGTAGCCCCAGCGTAGGCCGACAGCTCGACTACGGTGTCCCATACCACCATGCCCGTCTCATGAGTCTTCATGGATTAAGGTACCATGGTTAACAGGGTTTACAATGGTAAGTTCAGTACCCTAGGTTCAAGCAGTTATGACTCATACAAGGTGAACATACATCGGCCAGTTGGGTTACTTGACGGGCTCGACTAGCGCGACCGCATCTCAAGTCGAATGACATGAAGTGCGTAAAACACTTCGCGTGGCCTAACCACTGCCGCCAACTCTAAACACGAATCACGTTCATCGACGCGTCGTTCGTGGCTATGACCAGTCAGCCACGAATTCGCTCGGTTACCGACTGCCTGGACTAAGTCTAGTCCCAAACATTTATGGAATCACATTAGCAATATATGTAAAGGTATTGGAATTTAGATACAATCATGTGAGCATGTTAACACATGTTATAACATTCAACTTAAGCAAATCTTCAAGCACATATATTCCATGCATGTAATGGAATCATGCATATGGTCAACATGTAGGAAATCATTTAGGTCAGCATATTAACCAAGAAATCAATCTCAAACTACTACATAACATCATCTAATTCAATACATACTAATACAAGCATTTATACAAACACATACACTACACACTTAAGTCTACATATAGTATGTCGACCCAAAGTGCTCAACTAGGCGAATCTCTTCGCCAAACTAATTATGCAAGCATTCCTAACTCCCTAATGCAACAATGAACCATGTCAATCACGTCAGCAAAATATGAATGTAGACCGCACTTCCTACAAATGACTAAAATGCCCTAAATCTCATATTCTTCGTTAATTTACGAAACAGGAAACGGAGAGCATGTTGTACATGTCAAACGGCGGTGCCGTCAATAATCTACTATTAAACGACATTGAAAGCATTGTAAACCGTCAATCAAAGCGCCTAAAATACTCACCTAGTCTCTTACGGATGCGGGATTTTGAACGGAGCGTGTACGCTTCGTCTACGGCAGTAGGAGAACCTGTTTTACAAAATACGTTAGCTAACACGCTACGAATCCAAGTAATCCCTAAATCAGCAACTTTTAAGGTCGTTTCATACATGAAAAAGCGGAGAAATCACCGTCCAGGTGATTGGGAAGACTTGCTGAAACAGTAACAATCGGCGGCTCGAAAACGGGAGAAACCCCTTCCAATCTCTCTCTCAAACTCTCTCTCCTTTTCTCTAGGGTTTGCAATTTTCGGATGGGAGAGAGAAATGAGGGTTTCAACCCCTTTTATAAGCTTAAAAACGTCAGAAACAGGCTCCGGAACGAAGTTTACTTGGTGCCTATCCATTTCGGGGCTGTTTCGGTCCAAAAGCTGCTTTCTGGTGGTCCCCCGGTCGATTGCGATCGGACTTAAGCTCATGCGTACCAGATATAGCACGTACTAAGTTTTCAGTCTGGTAGGGTTCGCAGATCGCACGTGGCGGGCCAGTTTCAGTTCAGCGGTCACCGCACGTAGATCAGGGCTGAAAGGCTCATGATAATAAATAGAAATTTTTCCTGATCCGAGGGTGTAATCTGGATGAATTCTGACGGTCAGAACGCTTAATACTGACGCGTCAAGTCGTGTGCCAGATTTGAATTTGAAATTCCAAATCTGTCCCTATTCGTGGTCTCTTCAGTCCGGGTTCAACGAAATAGTCTGTGATTATCGGTTTGACTTGATTTTCGAGATGATTGTCAAGTCCAGTTGGACGGTTCTAACGGTCTAAGATAGGAGGTATCGGACCTTCGACGCGCGGTCTATATCCAATACAAAAATTCAAAGTGGTCCAGAGAACAAACCCGCTTAGAATTTGATCCGAGGTTATAGAGTATTGTAGAGTTGTTTGTTCTACTCGATTTGGGTCTTGTAGAACGTATTTAAAGTGATCAGGGACTATTTCCTAGCTACTCTAGCGTTGCGCTAGCTAACTTACGCTTAATTTCCACGGAATTTAATTCTACGCGATTTCGGGTCGAGTTGGTACTTGAGCCCAAGTACGGATTTTTCACGGGCATTATATAGAAAAGGTGAGAGATTTTGAGAGAGAGTGGGAGAGAATTTCCTGCTGCTTGTGCCACCTGTTGCACGTGATTAAGCAACGCGCCTCAATCACTTTGCCGGTGATTTTGCCGCATTTCTAGGTAAGAAAATACCCTAAATAGTTGATGATTTGAGGTTCCTTAGTTTCCATAGCATGATAGCTAATGCATCTTGTAAATTAGGTTAACTATTCGCCGTAGACGAAGCGTATACGCTCCGTTCGAAACGATACACATCTAAAGTGAAAGGTGCAGATTTTAGACACTTTGATTGACTGTTTTCAACACTTTCAATGTCGTTTAATAGTAGATTATCGACGGCAACGCCGTTTGACATGTACAACATGCTGTCCGTTTCCTGTTTCGTAAGCAGACGAAGAATATGAGATTTAGGGCATTTTAGTCATTTGTAGGAAATACTGTTTTCATCCATAATTTTCTGATGTGATTAACATGGCTTCTTGTCGCATTAGGATACTAGGAATTCATGCATAATTGGTTTGGCGAAGAGATTCTCCTAAATGCACACTTTGAGTCGACATACTATATGTAGACTTAAGTGTGTAGTTTAAGTGTTTGTATAAATGCTTGTATTAGTATGTATTGAATTAAATGGTGTTATGATTTAGTTTGAGATTGAATTCTCAATTAATATGCTGATGTAAATGATTTCCTACATGTTAGCTATATGCATGATTTCATTATATGTATGAAATGCAGGTGCTTGATGATTCACTTAAGTTGTATGTTATAACATGTGTTAACATGCTCACATGGTTGTATTTCATTTTCAATACTCTTACATGATTGCTGATGTGTATTCATAAATGTTTGGGACTATACCTAGTCCAGGCAGTCGGCAACCGAGCAGGTTCGTGGTTGGCTTATCTTTGCCACGAACGACGCGTCGATGAACGCGAGTCGTGTTTTAGAGTTGGCGGTAGTGGTTTGGCCACACGAGGTGTCTTATGCACTTCATGTCGTTCGACTTGAGATGCGCTTGTGCTAGTCGAGCCCGTCAAGTAACCCGACTGGCCATTGTATGTTCACCTTATATGAGTCATAACTGCTTGAACCTAGGGTACTGAACTTACCGTTGAAAACCCTGTCAACCATGGTACCTTGATCCACAAAGACTCATGAGCTGGGCATGGTGGTATGGGACACCGTGGTCGAGCTGTCGGCCTACGCTGGGGCCACAAACCTCCCCGTAGTGACCAGTGAGCACCTATGAATCGTGAGCAGATTATGGTGGTATGGGACACTATATTCTTGCTGTCGGCCTACACTGATCAGGCGACGAGTCCTTTATAGTGACCGCGAGAGTATTCTGAGTCTACGGGAGGCAACGACCCTTCCGTAGCAGTGAGAGTACAGTAGGCCTGTATTGATACGGTGATGGGGGAGCGGTGCAACGAGTGCGAGCAACAGTCCTGACAGCCCTTGCAGCGACCTACAAAATATACATCGTATGAGATTACTAGGAGTAACGACCCTAGACAGGATCTATGTTGGGATTGATATAAGGGAAGTACGTTAGTTTCCTAATCCTGCTATTTGAATGGACTAATAATAACTCGGCAATCATATCACCATCACATTGCATGTGCTTGGACGATGTGGAGCACTGAGCGGTACACAAGCATGCCGCGGGCGTAAGATGGTGTCGTATGAGGGAGAATGTCAGTGAGGGCATCCATCATGTCATGTCATATTGCATTAACAACAGTATTATGATTGTTTGATTTACTACTTTACTATTATCGCATGATTGATTTGATAACATGCTAATCTCTGCTCTCTTATCCCACTGAGTTGATTACTCACTCTCACGTTATGGGATGGTGTTTCTGGACACCCACCAGTCCCTATTGTGATTGCAGATGATGGCGTGGCCTGCGAGGCGGAGCTAGACTTGATGATGATGAGGAGGATCTCTCCTTTATGCGTGTTCTGATTGATGGGATTATAGGGAGGTTGATTAGATGCCTTGACACTTGTCATTTTATATTTTTAGCGCACTCATGTATATTCGTTTTGTTTATTTTTAGAGCATACATGTATGTATATAACCTGGTAACATGTTCACACTCTGGAGACATACAACAGTTGATATATGCTATACATACTATCACAATCTTCCGCTTGCTAATTTAACGGTCTCTAGAGTATGATATGATGTTTTGGATTAATCCTACTCATGTTTAATACATTAACACAGACAACATTCAATCATACACATTTATGTTGCATAAGTGATGTTCTGGAACTCGAGAGTGGAGGTTTTACTCGACCCCCCGATTTTCGAGATGTTACAGGTTGTTGGCCCTCTGGTTAAGTAGTTGCGGTAGTCACCGCTGGAGAAGCAATACCAACAGTTCTTTCCTGGGGGGAATCTTGGGCACGTGCTCGAGACCTGGTAACTGGAGAAGAAGTTGGTTGCTGTCAATGTTGAACAGTCTTAGAAGTGGGGGAAGAAATTAGTTACTGTGGAGATTGATCAATCCCAGAAGTAGGAGAGGCAGTCGGTTGTTAATGGAGATGAGTAGGTGGAGACGGTTCATCTTAGGGATTAGTAGTATCCTCTGGATGAAGGGGAATGTCTGTTGTAACCCTTCCTCTTTAATGAAGAGAAACTGGTTCAAATTCGTGAGTCTCGCCATACGCTACCCAACCTTCTAGGGTGTTGTCAGGTTTTATCTCACGAATAGGTTCTTCTATGGATATCTTGACATAGCGATGACCAATAGAGGGGGCATGGCTAGTTTCCAGAATAAAACTGACTCCTGATTAGATGACACGACCCTTAAGTTAGGGAGGAGGAAGCCACATAGGTTTATCCACCGGCTGACTTTTTCTGGCCAAGTAGGATTAGTGTACCCACCACCTCATATGATTGTATGATGCTCTGGGAGTACGATCGCAACCCAAAATAATGAAGGAAGAATCTGCTCAACATAATAGTTACTTCCAAACCATTGCCCAGTTGAATGGACTAGTGTCATAGCTTCGCATTCTCTTGGTAACTAGCCCGCAGTCTTTCGGCACTGCTTGATCAAAACCAAATTGACGAGCAAAATGGCTTGGATAATACGGTTCTCGCCAGAATTCTATCCCTTCCCTCGATGGGAGACTGCACGATTTGATAGATATAAAGAATCCCTTTTCTGCTACAGGAAGTAGAGATGTGCCTGTCTTCTCTGAATCTTCAATATAACATGGTAGGCCAAAATGAAAGTAATTTATCTTGTCGTCCGAGGAAATAACATCTTTTTCCTAGTCGTAAGATCTCTTTTAGAAAAAGAAGAGGGGAAGTTTCGAAGGATGAACATAAGCTTTTTCTGGCACGTCGAAAGTCCACGGGAAATAAATGACAAGCCAGCAAAATAAATAATGCCATGGCATGAAGGTCGAGGTGGAACCAACAGAAGGGCTCTTCACATGAGAAGCAATTTCTCCAAAGCCTCTGTAGATCGAGCAGAGGACGGGAGGTGCAAGAGAATACCTGACTCCCTCAGCCATGACACCTGCCATTAGAAACAAGGAGGGGCGAATGGCATCAGCTGACTTTGAACTTGAGAGAACTACTATGCTTAGCCAATAAGCCAGAAATGCCGCGAGTTCGCCATAGATAAAATATTCAGCACGACCTTTGACACCTTTTCGAAGGCGTTCAAATTCCTGTGAATGATTGCCCTTAAATCTGAAAAATGAGTAGGTGGAATCAAGATTTTATATATATATATATATATATATATATATATATATATATATATATATATATATATATAACCGCAGCATGAAAAGGGAGTTAAGGGAAGAAAGAGATTTACTTGAAACCTCGACTTAAATGGGCCAGCCATTGCATGGCATGAATTTTGTGAATGTTGACATTTCCTTGAAAAGTTCTGTAGTTGTTCTGAAATAGAAGGTATACTGTCAGGTGAAGAGATGAAGGCAAATTCTTCATTAGTAGGGACAAATTCATTGAAGATTTTCCCTATTATCGGTAAACCAGTGATTCTGTGAATGTCCCAAAGAGTGATGCTCATTTCACCTTCGAGAAAATGAAAAGAGTTGGTGGAAGGAAACCAGTAGTTAAGGAAAGCCTTCAGAATAGAAGGTTCCCTGTAAAAATGTTGCGACATTGCTTCAATGGTAGCAAAAACATCGATCTTCAACAAAGCGTCCACGTGTCTTTTCATGACTGCAGCAGCCCAATCTGAATAGTAATTTCGAGGAGTCAGAGAGCCTCTCATTCTAAACTCTTCTGGGAGCCAGATAAGTCGACGATAGCTAAAACACTATTGAAGCGTTTCATAAAAGCAAGTGGGGTGCAAGCTGTGGAGGTCATAAGAAGGCACGAGGAAGATCATGGGGTGCACACTGCCAATCCTCTGCCTTAGTTTTGGTGGTTGTAGGATACCTTCCAGTATTTTCGGTTCTTTGAATGACCAAGACTCTGAGTAAGATAGTCTCTCTGAGGTTAGGAAGTCCCTAGGCTCACAGCTTAACATAGAATGATGACGGTGGATTTTGATGGGGATTAAGACGATGCTTCATCTGTAAGGGTTGTCAAATTCTATGGTGTGTTGGACTGAGCAGAATGATTCTCAGGAATTTTTGAGCTTCTTCCTGTTATGTTCTTTGATTTTCTCCTGGAATTCTTTCCCTTTGTTTCTGTGAAATTTCTTCATTCTGGAGGGAGGAGTATCTTCTCTAACAAGTGGTCTTTCGTTGCTCGTATGGTAATGCACCGTCGTTTTTAGCCATCTATCCCAATCATAATCTCGACCGTGCATTGGCGGCCTTTCGAGGTCTCCCATGATAATGGCCCTTTGAATAGGAGATGGTAAAGCCTTGATGCAGGGGGAGAAGTCGAATGTTGGCAACACTAGATCCTTTATATAGGCAGGGCACTTGACAGTTTTCTTAAAACGTTTGCGTAAGGGTTGAGCAGGAGACGATGGAGATTTCGTGGCTTGGGGAGTGATAAAAGGATCAACATCGGGGAGGTCTTGATGAGAAAGTTGATCGGTAGGAGGATCGACAGCGATGAAGGTTCTTTTAGAACGAGCCATGATTAGAGAGGATCAGAACTTGAAGAAGAAAGAAGTTGAGAAAGTTAGTACAGAGTGAGAAAAGCCGAGTCTGGATAGAGACAAGTGTTGGTTGCGCGCAATGCGCAGACAGAAGGTCGTTACGCGACTACGAAACCATGCTTAACAAAGTTTTCATTGTGCGTGTATGCGTAATCGAGTTAACTGATTGAATAAAGCATAGGTTGCGCGAGCATGCACAAGGGATTTTTCCCTTGCGCGTTGTGCGTGGTCGCGCAAGTACTTACTCAGAAAAGCATAGGTTGTGTGAGCATGCACAAGGGATTTTTCCCTTGTGCGTTGCACGTGGTCACACAAATACTTAGAAAAAAAATCGCCAGAGCTCCGCTGCAGCAGATGGAAGTGGATAAATGAGGCAGTTACGAGTATTTATAGGGCAAACGGGGCGAGTGCGCCACTCAGACATAAGTTGCGCGTGGTCGCGTAGGAGAAATCCTTTCCGCATGGCCGCGCAGGATGTCTAGTTGCGCATGGTCGCGTAAGGTAATGGCTGAAAGATATATGAACTGGCGAAGATTGATCCTGATCCTTTGATTCATGAGAATAAAGAAAGGATCAAGGGGGCATCTGTTGGAGCATAAAAATTATCATCATCAGGATAAAGAGAAAGAGGAAGTTAGATGTTATTTGCACCTGTACGCGCAACAACTCCTTATTGCGCAAAGGAGCGCAGCACGACACTGATGAATTTCACATTGCGCGTGGTCATGCAGACAATCTTGATTGCTTGCGCGTGTACGCGCAATGAGGTTTTGCATTGCGTGTGTGGGCATAACGAATTCCTAACACTTGGATGCACAATCAAGACCAAGTGGTTAAAAATGAATGGTCCAGATCAGATGCAAGAGTGAGTCATGGCATGAAGATAGAGGTTTGGCATGTGTGGGTCTCCTACAAATACCCCATCACTCCCTTCATTTGGGAGGATCGAGGATTTTGGAAGAGCAGAGCATCGAAAGGTGAGGAGCTAGGTCTCCGTTGTGCATAGTCACTTTGCCTTTGCGCAAGGACGTTCAATACAAGTCCCCATTGCGTGGGGTGGCGCAACACAAATCTCTGTTGCACGTGCAACACGTGGACGTGTTGCCCACTGCTCCATTGCGCGGGGTCGCGCAACCAGTCTGCAGGTTGCGCATGTACGCAGAAGCACTAGATGATTTATCTTGAATGGAGGACGGAATGCTGCCGAATCTCTTGAAAGCTTTCAAGTTCACTCTTCATCACTTCAGACCCTCTCCTCTACCTAAAGGATGAGCTCAAAAGTGAAGCCAAGTTAATCAAATCAAAACTCCTCCTAAGTCCTAGGAGACGATCAAAATAGCTGTCGAAAGGCTGCCGAATTCCAGATTTGATATATAAAGCTTCATTTATAATGCTTTACTTTCTCAAAATGTTCTATTTTAGAATCAAGGGATGTAACGAGGATGTAAATGAACTCAGTATCAATAAAATATGATGATTGTTCTAAATACTCTTTCTGTTATGTTTAAATAAGATAACTTCCCAAATCAAACGCATTTATTTCTGTTCGAAACAACAACTCTGTACGCGGCATTGGAGTATACTTCTTTTATTACACAGGGTCCATCCCATTTGGGCTCGAACTTGCTCCCTGTTCGACGGGTGACCACTATAGCCCTTTTAAGCATCAGTACCATATCCCCTTTCTTGAAGGAATGATATTTAACATGTTTATCGAAGGTGGCCGGTATTCTAGCTTGATATGATTACAATCGTTGTTGGGCTGCCAACCATTTTTTATCAAGCAAGTCTAATTCTTTCAACCTCACCTTTGCATTAGCATCATCTGTTATGGCCTGGTGTACAGCCACTCTGAGTAATTCTACTTGTATTTCAATTGGGATTACCGCTTCCATGCCATATACCTGGGAGTATGGTGTTGCATTCGTCGATGTTCGGTGAGTAGTTTGATATGCCCACAAAGCCTCTTGTAATTTATCGTCCCAGACACGTTTATTCCCGACCACCGTTTTCTTCAATATCTTGACTATCGTCTTATTAAATGCCTCTACTAATCCATTCGCTGGTGGATAGTAAGGTGTTGAAAATGAATGATGAATGTTGTATTTCTGACAGAGTTTTTCCATACCCCTATTCTTAAAAGGGGTGCCATTATCTGTAACAATCTTCTTCGGTATACCATGGTGGTATATGATCGCGTGACGGATGAAATTAATGACATCCCTTTCTTTAACATTGCGTAAATCAATTGCTTCTATCCATTTGGAGAAATAATCCATTGATGCCAATATGTATTGCTTTCCTTTGGACAAGGGTGGATTTATAGGACCAATAATGTCTAGTCCCTAAGTAGAGAAGGGCTAAGAGGTGACCGACTGATGCAGATCTTCTGGAGGAACGTGTATGACATCCCCATGAATCTGGCATTCAAGACACCACTTTGCATAATCAATCGCGTCTTTAAACATGGAAGGCCAATAATATCCCATTCGATGTACTCTATGGAATAGATTTCGACCAACTTGATGTGTCCCACATTCCCCAGAATGCGCTTCTTGTAATATTTGATTCACTTCCTACTCGGCTAAGCAACGCAGTATCATCCCATTGTATGATCTTCTATGTAATACTTCACCTCATATAAGGAACCTCTTTGACTGTTGCTTGATTTGCTGTTTCTCTACTAAATCTTCTGGTAAGATGTCATATTTGAGATAATCGATGAAAGGTTGGCACCAATCATCTATCGTTATCTCCAAACATGATACAAGAAGCATCTCAGTGGCTTCTCCGATGATTTCTTCAGATGAAAAAAACCTTCTCTTCAATTATTATTTGAAGAGGATTTTGATTTGAACAGGATAGGGCTACGGCTAGGCTAGCTAGAGCATCTGCCTTCATGTTTTTAGACTGCGGTACATGTTTAATCTCGACGTGATAGAACTGATCTAGTAACTGCAGTACCTTTCCACAGTACTGCAAAAGCTCATATTTTTCACACTTCGAATTCAGTTGTTAGTTGATTTATAATCAACTTAGAATCTCCAAAGATATGCAGTGTTTTTATCTTCATTTCTTGAGCCATTTCCATTCCAATGATGAGGGCTTTATACTCCGCTTCATTATTCGTGCATGTAGTACCCAACGTAAAGGAGTAAGGTAACAAGTCACCTTGAGGAGTAATGAATATCACTCCTGTCCCTGCTCCTGATGTTCGGGCGGCACCAACAAAGTACATCTGCCATGGACTTTGCGGCTCAACTAACATTATTTGTTCATCTGGGAAGTCCTCATTTATAGCTTCATGTTCTGCCGTGGGATGTGCTACGAGGAAATCTGCCACTGCTTGAACTTTTACTGCCTTTGCTGATTCATAAGTAATAGTATATTTTGAAAGCAACAACATCCATCTAGCCAATCTTCCACTTAACTTTGGCCTTGTTATCAAAAATTTTATGGGATCCGTCCTCGAGATCAAAGTTATGGGGTAAGAGAGACAACAGTGTCTCAACTTCTGAACTGCGAATATTGTTTCGACAAAGAAACAAATGCATTTGATTTGAGAAATTGTCTTATTCAAACATAACAGAGAAAGAGTATTAAGGACATTCATCACATTTCATCGATACTAGGTTCATTTACATCCACTTTACATCCCTTGATTCTAAGATAGATCATTTGAAAATAAATGACTTGTGCTTTAAGTATCAAAAGTTCATTTCGACAGCCTTTCGGTGCCTGTTTTGATCATCTCCCAGGACTTAGGAGGAATGTCGATTCGATCGATGAATCTTCAATGAAACAGAGATTTCAACAGCATAATAGTGCTTGTTTTAACCAACCCTAATACTTAGGGGAAACGTCGATTCAATCGACTAATCCTTCTCTTCTAAACCCATAAAATAGAAGAAATCCTAGAGGAAGGAAGCCTGGTCCATGGATTTCGGCAGCATGACGGCTCCTTAACTTCACAGACTACAGGGCAGCCTGGTTGTGTGGACCCGTGCAATTGATATCGGTTGTGCGGTCATGTGCAACTGACAGGAGACTTCTCTCCTACCTTCAATCTTCCGCTCCGATTTGCTCCTCTTGAAAATCTTCAAGTACCTCCAATGAAGGAGGGGAAGGGGTATTTATACACCCTCGCACGTGTGAAAATCCCAATCTTAGCGATGTGGGACAAATTTTCAGTGCTTTAGATCATTCTGAAAAGGACCGCTTCTGTAGCATCTCCCGCGTAACTGATATTCTCATTGCACGAACCTGCACAAGGAAGATTGATTGCACAGTACCGCGTAACTGATATTTGTTGCGCGGTCCTGCGTAAACCCTTTAAAACTATCATTTTTTGCTTCTTTCGAATGTTCTTTCCATTTCCTTATCTCTTCTTACTTTAACCTTTCGTCATTTTTTATGCCTCAATAGATGCCCCCTCGATCCTTCTTTGATTGATTCTTGAAATCAAATGGAGGATCGATCTTCCTTTGCCTGAGGAACTTGAATGAACTGTAACTGAAGGGTAACTGGATGGTCATGCTTAACCAGAAGATTGGATGATCATACTTGTACCGCAGGCTAGATGATCATGCCTCAAACTGAAGATTTGGATGATAGTGTTTTAGCGGAAAACTTGATGATGGCGCTCAAAGGGAAAACTTGATGACGGTGCTCATAGGGAAGACCGAAAGGCTCGTGCTTGAACGGAGGGCTCTCATGCTTGAATGAAGGGCTTGAATGATTACGTCCGACTGGGAGACTTGAATGATGTCGCTCGAGTGGAAGACTAGAATGAGGGCACTCGAGCGGAAAACTTGACTGATGGCACTCGAGCGGAAAACTTGAATGCCCCCATTCAGCAGTGTCGAGCAGATGCTTCACTAGAAAGGATAAAATTCTCTTTTCATTGAAGCAGGCTTCTTCATCAGCTATGACGACTTTATTTCTGAACGATTTGATCAAAGTACTTTCTTTCAACATCATTGCTGCTGTTACGGTCTCTTTATTAACTCTAGCAATTCCTTCCTCCAACTCTATATCTGGGATTGTTCTTTAACGTTGCTCCGACCACAACTCCTTTTTCGATTATTTCCTTTATTCATGATATGCATAACCTAAGCTTTCAAATGATGATCTTTCCTGCCAAATTAATCAGAATTAGTATCTTACATCATTATAATTTTTTAATGTAGCCTTATGAAGCATTGATAATTTTTAAATAGATTGAGAATTTCTCCTCTTTTTGGCCAATTGTGATATTCGCAATATGATTTAATCAATATTTGCGCTTGTCATCGTGCTTCGCATTGTATTCTCTATATTTCACTCTTGGAGATTTGAGCTCTCGGATAGATAATTGTCAATATCTTGGAGGCATTTATTGTCAATGTAATTTTGAACCTAATTCTAGAGAAATACATTTTTGCATTTTGTCTAATCAATGTTTAAAATTTTCATCAGGCAATTACACATTTGAGCATATCTAAAGTGAAATATGAATTCACTACATTTTAAATATTACTCAGTTTATGCTTTGCATATTGGAGCATATCTAAAGTGAAATATGTATCTGCTGCATTTTGAATGTTGCACATAGTTAAACATGATATTCAATAAAAAGTAATTATAAAACACCAACATTTTATGCTTGTTAGTATGGGATTTCCTATATGATGATTTTATTTATATTTTATTGGCTGTACTAAGTTTCAATTTAGTCAGTCGCACACATAGTTTAAGCTCTTAAGTAGTGGAGAAAACTTATTTGGACTCGAGTTAGAGTCGGGTCTCACGTGATGGCCTCTGTAGCTCTTAAGAGTTCGCTGGACTTCTCACTGCCTAGGGATTTCACAAATCGTGATCCATCAGAGGGGCCCAATGAAGCTACCGGGGCCGTGAACTCGGTTGGTTTTATTCATAGGGTTAGCCACGGTAACTCTCTAGAGTTCACAGAGCTCGCAAGGCTACCTTTGGGATACCAAATCCATGGTTGTTGTTGAGGCATAAAAAATGATGAAAGAATCAAGCAAGAAGAGATAAAGAGGTAGAAAGAACTTTTGAAAAGAAGAAGATAGAGATAGATTTTAGGATGGTGCGCAGATCCGTGCAATCAATATTAGTTACGTGGTTCCGTGCAATCCATTTTAGTTGCGCAGGTCCACGCAACGGAAATGTCAGTTGCGCAACACCCTGAATTATGCTGCAGAAATGGTCCTTTTTAGAATGATCTAAAGCACTGAAAATTAGTCCCACATCGGTAAGATCAGGATTTTCACATGTGCGAGGGTCTATAAATATCTCTTCCCCTCCCTCATTAAGGGTAATTGAAGACTTTCAAGAGGAGCAAAGTAGAGCAGAAGACAGAAGGTAGGAGAGAAGTCTCCTGGCAGTTGCGCAGGACCGCACAACCGATATCAGTTGTGTAGGTCTACGCAACCGGACTGCCCTGCAGTCTGTGAACTTCAAGGGCCGTTATGCTGTCGAAATGTCTGTGTAAGACTTTTCTCTTTTCAGCCCTCTCCTATTGACAAGTGCAGAGGAAGAGGATTAGTCGATTAAATCGAAATTTCCCCTAAGTATTGGGATGGTTGAAACAGATGTTGTAATGCTGCTGAAATCTCTGTTTCATTAAAGACTCGTCGATCGGATCGACATTCCTCCTAAGTCATAGGAGATGATTGAAACAGGCGCCGAAAGGCTGTCAAAATAAACTCTCGATATTCAAAGCATAAATCATTTATTCCTAAATGATCTATCTTAGAATCAAGGGATGTAAAGAGGATGTAAATGAACTCAGTGTCAATGAAATGTGATGAATCTTCTCAGTATTATTTCTCTGTTATGTTTAAATAAGACAGTTTTCTAAATTAAATGCATTTGTTTCTTTGTCGAAACAAAATGACGACTCTGCTGGGGAACTGAATAAATTTTTATTGTCTTATTTAAATATTAACAGTGAAGTTGCTACGAACTTTCATCACACACGCCAAAATGGTGACTCTCAGTGGGAAAATCCTCTCCTTCATCTTTAAGATAGATCACCTTAATTGTTCACTTACTAATTATAACTATGTTTTATGATTGAAAGTTATAAAATCCGACTACGACTTATTACTTATGGCGATGCCCGTAAGAAAAGTAAACTTCCGATTCACCTCGACAGGGTTCGTGATAGATATGCACCAAGTCGTGCAAGTAGAAGTGGCATGGCTCAAGTAACCACTGCGGTCATTTCTGCTTCACCCCAATCATCAGAAGACAATGCAGACTGGACCGTTGTAACCTCTCATAAGGTAAAAGTACGAAACGCTAGGAATTCTAGGATGAATCAGCCTTCATTAAGAATCAAAGGGCCTGTGACACGTAACATAGTTAAAAGAAATCCTGAACTTACTCCTCCGGCAATTTATCCTGCACAAATCATTCCCCAATTGACAGCACATAAATTCTCAGCTTTAAAAGCTCTAATAGCTGAAAGGATAAGGGAGAAAAGGGGAAAAGCATGGGTAATCAGATCACCAATGCCATCCTAGATAGATTCACCAGTATCAGCATCATCTTAGTCAGTTGATGTCACAAAGGGCACGACAAATTCCAATGAAACTCCATCCTCTCCTTTTTCTGTGAGTCTCGTTATGTCGGCATACTCTTGCTCTCCTTCAATTAACACTTCGTCAAAAAGTGGAGAAGCTGCGGTATTCATGGCTGGAACAAAATCAGATTAAAGAGCAACTACGAAAGATCATTTTAACGCAATGGCAGCCCAAAATGCATTAATGGAAGAATACAGAAACCTTAGAGAAGCATTGACAACCCTCGCACACAACATAGCTCGAATGGCGATCCCCCAGAATACAACGGAGGGGCAAGAAAATCAACCTGATGTCCTCCTACCACAGGGGGCAGGGTCATTAGGGTCTATCCCAGCAGTAAGAACTGTGACACAAGATGAAGTAAGGCAAGTGGTCGAAGAGGCGGTTAGAGCAGGAAGAGAATGCGAAAATACCGGACGTTTTAGGTATCAAACATCGTATCTAAGGGAAGTAGAAGACATCCCTTTTCCGGCCAATTTCAAGCATCTGAATTTTTAAAAGTTCAATGAAGAAGGATCCCCGGAGGAGCATTTGATGCACTTCATCACTAGTGTGGGAAACTTTTCTACGATACCATAGTACTGCTTGCGGTTGTTTGGTTCATCACTAACACACAAAATATTTCGATGGTATTCTAGTTTGGCACCAGGATCAATATGTATCTGGGAACAAATGCAGGAGGTTTTCATGTCAAACTTCTTCTCTTCTGAATGTGATGTCAGTATTATGGAGCTGGCCTCTATACAACAGAGAGAAGGAGAGCCGGTAGAAAAATTTATAGACAGATGGAAGACATTGGGAGCTTCATGTAAACAGTTACAAGAAGAAAAAGAACAAGTTAAAATGTGTTTAAACTCTATGGGGACAGGGATTGCGTTCGGACTCACTAGCGTCGATATCAGAACTTTTCGTGATTTAGCCACTAAAGCCCATGCGTTGGAACTGATGACTCGCAAGATCCCAGCATTTCACCATGATATAACTAGGAGAGTATTTGGCAGGACAGTCGTGAACACTATCGATCATGACAGAAGAGGTAAAGATGCAAGAGACTCTAGAGAAAGAAGACCAGATCAATGCGAAGAAGGGAGTCAGTCAAGAAACAGATATAATGAGAAGAGGCCTAGAATGTTGAATTCTCATGAGGGGTTCGCATTTGAAAAAGAAGATGTCACCCCTATGATGGAACAATTATTAAAAGCTGGCACGATAGTATTACCGGAGCGCAAGCGCCCAGAAGACGTAATAAGAACAAAAGAAAGGGATTTCTGTCGCTATCATCGTCTAGTGGGACATCCAACAGATAACTGCTATTCACTGAAATGTATAATACAATGACTGATCAATAGGGGCGAGATAGTACTGGGGAAAGAAAAAGAAAGGGGTTCCATGGCGACCGTAAACGTGCTTACAGTCCGAAAGGACCAAGATGCGAATGACGAAGGAAGTGGTAAAGCGGCAAAGAAGGTTGTAGTAATCACATTACGGTCAGGTAAAAAGGTGGTAAGCCCTACAAAACAGAAATCAGAAGTCACTAGGAAAGAAATGATTGAAAAAGAGTAATATCGACAAGACAAAGGAGAAGAATGAGATAACGAGAGTGACTTATGACATGGTAAATCATCTAAAAGGAATATCGGCCCGATTAAGCATTTATGACGCACTTAAGCTATCAAAAGAATTTCGACAACGTCTGATTCAGGCATTATTTGATCAAGACATCAGAGAAACTTTACTAGCAGAGTTAGAACATGAAGAACTCGGTGAACATAAGGACTGTTTCCCAGTCATTTCTTTTTCTGATAACGATCTGATTTGCGAGGAAGAACATAACAGGCCACTGTTGATAGAGGGCCATATCCGTGGAAAGAACGTCAAATGGATTATGATAGATAATGGGTTTGCAATGAATCTTTTACCGCTTTCAATGCTGAGTAGGTTAAATTATCGTCGCTCAGAACTACGCCCCAGCGGAATGATGATACAGGATTTTAATCAAGATGGGCAATGCATACTTGACAAGATTACGGTAACATTGGAAATAGGAGAATTGACTACTGACGTTGTGTGTCATGTTATAAGCGCAGTAACAACATACAACCTTCTCCTAGGAAGGCCATTGATACATCAGTACAATATCATACCCTCTACTCTGCATCAGTGTTTTAAATACTGTAAAGATGGAGTGCAACATAAAGTAATGGCCGATGCAAAACCGTATACAGAGGCCGAGTCCTTCTTTGCAGATGCTAACTACTATAAGGAATTTGCTATTGAAAAGATGAATAAGGATGAAAGTAACATCCTAAAGGATGATCAGGAAAGTGCAACTACAGTAAGAGCAGAAAAAGTAGGGCCATATGAAACCGTGGAAATAAGCAAGAAGTTTTATTTTATGCTAAAACATTTAAGACAGTTGGGACAACCACCGTTAACTTTGTTGTTATCTGAACAGTTAAAAATTTTACAGTCGAATTATACAGTACCGCTGCTGTATGCTGAAAGAAATATGCCATTTTCGACTGCTCCAGTAAGATTTCAAGTTAAGGCAAACGAAAAATATCCTGAGACAAAAGAGCCAATAGAGTTCTATGTTTTAAAAGAAGTGAAGGCAAGAGGAGAGACTCAAAATAATGTATACAATGGTAGGTTGACGTCACAAGACCTACAGAAGTACAGTCCGACAAGTAAGAAGATTATGAAAAACATGGGTTTTGATTATGAAGAACCCAGCGGCTTAAACAATGGGAAGGGAATTCAAATCCCCACTGGGATCAATCAGGATAAGCGCAGGAAATTTCAAGGATTAGGGGCGGACTAATCAATGAATATAATCGCAGTCATGTGGTCTTCTACAGAAATACAGTGCCTTAATATCTCCAAGAAGAAAGAGTATATCTCCAACAATAGTCACAATCATATCTAGGGGGCAGGTTCAAGGCCAAATGAGATAAAATGTGCTCAATAAAAGCAGAGTTCTTCAAAGGAGTAAATAGAAGCCTACGTTGGCCCATAATTGCGTTGTCAAGAAGGAATTGCCTCTGAAGGCGCTACTGATTTTGATACAGAACATTATCAAGCTAATAATTCTTTATCAAAAGGGGGTAAGGAGATGAATAGAATAAATAAGGAAGAAGTTCGCAAGCATATCAAAATCATATAATAGTAAATAAAGAAAGATGAAGAAGACGAACGCCATCAATTGAGTTGAGCGTCATCAAACAAACTCTATAAAACTCTGCCTGAAATTGATATCACCATCAAGTTGGTATATTGTGAACAGTACAAACAAACGATACAGATAAACAGATGGCTATAATTGAAGACATTAGCCAAAGTCATGGTGCGTCAATTTCAGGAAGAAATACCTATCAAGGCATTTTAAGATATCATATTAAGTCGTCACCAAACGAAAAAGTGCCGATGATCGCTATCAAGCATTGATGCTCATCGTCGATAGTATTTCGACAAAGAAATAAATGCATTTGATTTGGAAAATTGTCTTATTCAAACAGAACAGAGAGAGTATTAGGAACATTCATCACATTTCATTAATACTGGTTCATTTACATCCTCTTTACATCCCTTGATTCTAAGATAGATCATTTGGAAATAAATGATTTATGCTTTAAGTATCCAAAGTTCATTTCGACAGCCTTTCGGCGCCTGTTTCAACCATTTCCTAGGACTTAGGAGGAATGTCGATTAGATCGACGAGTCTTCAATGAAACAGAAATTTCAGTAGCATAACGACATCTGTTTCAGTCATCCCTAATACTTAGGAGAAATGTCGATTCCATCGACTAATCTTCTTCCTTTGCACTTGATAATAGGAGAGGGGAGAGTCCCGGAAGGATAAAAGCCTTTCACGGGCATTTCAGTAGCATGACGGCCTTTGAGGTTGACAGACTGCAGGGTAGTCTGGTTGCGCGGACCCGCGCAACCGATACCGATTGCACGGTCCTGCACAACTGCCAGGAGAGTTCTCTCCGACCTTTTGTCTTCTGTTCCGCTCTACTCCTCTTGAAAATCTTCAATTACCCCTAATGAAGGAGGGGAAGGGGTATTTATAGACCCTCACACATGTGAAAATCCTAATCTTAGCGATGTGGGACTATTTTTAGTGCTTTTAGATCTTTTCAAAGAACCATTTCTGTAACGTTTCCTACACAACTGATATCCTCATTATGCGCTCCCATGCAAATAACATTGATTACGTGGTACCGCGCAACTGACACTGGTTGAGCAGTCCTGCACAAACCCTTTAAAACTGCCATTTCCTTCTTCTTTCCAAGTATCCCATCCATTTATTTACCTTTTCTTACTTCAATCCTTCATCAATTTTTTATGCCTCAACAAATGCCCCCTTGATCCTTCTTTGATTGATTCCTGAAATCAAATGGAGGATCGATCTTCCTCCAACTGAAGAACTTGAATGAACTGCAACTAAAGGATGATTGGATGATCATGCTTGCATGGCAGATTGAATGATCATACTTGAATGGAACACTTGAACGACTACGCTCAATCAAAAGACTGAAGTAATTACGCTCAAACGAAAGACTGGATGATCGTGTTTGAACGGAAGACTTGAATGATGGCACCCAAACGGAAAACTTGAATGATTACGCTCAGCAATGTTGAGAAGATGCTTCACTAAAGAGGATAAAATTCTCTTTTCATTGAAGCACATTTCTTCAACAGCTGTGACGGCTTAATCTTTGAGCGATTTGATCAGAGAGCTTTCTTTCAACATCGCTGCTGTTATAATGGTCTCTTTGGTCAACTCTAATGATTCTTTCCTCTTGATCAACTCCAGCGATTCTTTCCTCTAACTCTGTATCTGGGGTTGTTCTTTAATGCTGCTCCTGCTGCATCATCCTTTTTGGATTGTTTCCTTCACTCATGAGCTGCATAACTCAATTTTTCAAGTGACGATCTTTTCCTACCAAATTAATCGGAATTAGTATCCTAATTCATTATAATTTTCAATGTAATTTTATGAAGTATTGATAATTTTGAGATAGATAGAAAGTTTATTCTTTTTAGGCTAAGTGTGGTATTCGCAATATGATTTAGGCAATCTTTGCACTTGTCATCATGATTTGCTTTGTACTCTTTATATTGCACTCTTGGAGATTTGACCTCTTGCCAATATCTTGGAGGCATTTACTGTCGATGTAATTTTGAACCTGATTCCAGAGAAATGCATTTTTGCATATTGTCTAATCAATATTTAAAATTTTCATCAGGCAATTGCACATTTGAATATATCTAGAGTGACACATGAACGTGCTACATTCTAAATATTGTACATCTTATACTTTGCATATTTGAACAATCATATAAAATGAAATATGTATCTATAATGTTGCACATAGTTTATCATGATATTCAATAAAGAACTAATTATAGAACACCAACATTTTATGCTTGTTAGTATGGGATTTCCATATGACTTTATTTATATATTTTGTCATTGGCAGTACTAAGTTTCAATTCAGTCAATTGCACAAACAGTTTAAGCTCTTGAGTAGTGGAGCGAATTTATTTGGACTCTAGTTAGAGTCGGATTTTACGTGATGGCCTCTGTAACTCTCTAGAGTTCACTGGACTTCTCACTGCCTAGGGAATTCACAAATCGTGATCCATTAGAGGGGCCCAGTGAAGCTACCGGGGCCATGAACTCGGTTGGTTTTACCACAGGGTTGGCCACAGTAACTCTTTAGAGTTCAAAGAGCTCGTAAGGCTACCTTTAGGGGTACCAAATCCATGGTTGTCAGTCCATTGATGAGTAGGTTTAAGCCCTTCCTCATGAGTTAGTACTGAAATCGAACCACAAATCTGGGGGGTCTTATGCATGGTTGGCCTATCAAAAGCTCACATTGTAGCCTTCATTTTCTTCACTTACAAGGTCGGGCCCATTCACGGGAGGGCATTGTCCTCCATTCCCCGTGACACTACCGAAAAGCTATACAGACTACATGGGAGTTACGCTGACTGGCATTTGAGGACTTTTGGTCATTCAGGCTTTTGGTCATTGAGGACTTTTGATCGTTCAGGCTTTTGGTCATCGAGGACTTTTGGCCTTTTAGACTTTTGGTCATTGAGGACTTTTAGCCTTTTAGAATTTTAGTCATTGACTCCGTCAGTTGCCTGCATAGGTATGCGTACGATGGCCTTCACGAGCTTTTTAGGGCCACTGGTTTCTCGCCGCTACTCGAATGGCGATCTTCATAGGTCTCATGCACAGCAGGCCATTGGCTTGGCTGGACTGCCTTTTTATAATCATAGGTCTTATGCGTAGCTAGTCCCTTTTAAGATTTGGTCATTTTAGGACTTGGCCTTTTTAGGTCTTAGAGACTTGGTCCTTTTAAGACTTGGCCTTTTTCCTTTTCTTTAATTTTTTTGGGACTTGGCTAGACTGCCTTTTTATGATTATAGGTCTTATGCATAGTTGGGCATATAGGCTTGGCTAGGCTGCCTTTTTATGATTAGCAGTCATCACTGTCACCAATTTTACATAGTTGGTCGTATGATTCATTCTGCTGTCATCATATGGTTGATCAATAATTGACATTTTTTTGTTGCTGACAATGTCGTAATGTAACACCTCGGATTTTGGCCAATCTGGGATTTGACGTCCTTAGGCAATGGGTCAACTAAAACACCTGGAAAATCGCTTAGAACCCAATTCCATAGCCAAAGAAACCACTTAGGATTAATTCCTTTAGAAACTAAGCATAAGTTAGCTAGCGCAATGCTAGAGTAGCTGGGAAATAGTCCCTGATCGCTTTCAATACGTTCTACAAGACTCAAAACTTGTAGAATCCATGGTGCTACGATACTCTAAAACCTCGGATCAAACTCTAAATCAGTTTGTTCTTTGGACCACTTTGAAACTTTGTATTGGATCTAGACCGCGCGTCGAAAGTCCGAAACCTACTATCTTAGACCGTTAGAACTGCCTAGCTGGACTTGACAATCATTTTGAAAATCAAGTCCAACCGATAATCACAGGCTATTTCATTGAGCCCGGACTGAAGAGAGTGCGAATAGGGACAGATTTGGAATTTGAAACTCAAATCTGGCACACGACTTGACGCGTCAGTATTAAGCATTCTGACCGTCAGAATTCAGCCAAATTACACCCTCGGATCAGGAAAAATTTCTATTTCATATCATGAGAAATGTAGACCTGGTCTACATGCGGTGACCGCTGAACTGAAACTGGACCTCCACGTGCGATCTGCGAACCCTGCCGGACTGAAAACTTGATGTATGCTAGATCCAGTATGCATGAGCTTAAGTCCGACCGCATTTGGCCAGGGGACCACCATAAATGATCTTTTGGACCGAAACAGCCCCGAATTGGACACCTCAAGTATACATTGTACCCGAGCCTATTTTGGGCACATTTGAGCTTATAAAAGCGGTTGAAAACCTCACTCCTCTCTCCCATCCGAATTTGCAAAAAGCCCTAGATTGGGAGAGAGAAAAGGTGAGAGTTCATGAGAGAAGGTGGGAGAGAATTCCCTGCTGCTTGTGCCACGTGCTGCAAGTGGTTAAGCCACGTGCTCCAATTACTTTGTCGGTGATTTCTTCACTTTTCTATGTAAGGACATACCCTAAACTCTTGCTGATTTGCTGATCCTTCGTTTCCGTAGCTAGATAGCTGATGTATGTTGTAAATCAGGTTGTCTAGTCACCTTAGACGAAGCGTATACGCTCCGTTCGAATTCACACGTTTATAAGAGATAAGGTGCGGATATTAGACTCTTTGATTGACTATTTTCAACACTTTCAATGTCGTTTAATAGTAGATTATCGACGGCAATGCCGTTTGACATGTACAACATGCTGTCTGTTTCCTATTTCGTAAACCGGCGAAGAATATGAGATTTAGGGCATTTTAGTCATTTGTAGGAAGTACTGTTTTCATGTATATTTTGCTGATGTGATTAACATGGTTTATTGTCGCATTAGAATTTTAGGAATACGTGCATAATTAGTTTGGCGAAGAGATTCGCCTAAATGCGCACTTCGGGTCGACATACTATATGTAGACTTAAGTGTGTAGTGTAAGTGCTTGTATAAATACTTGTATTAGTATGTATTGAATTAAATGGTGTTATGAATTAGTTTGAGATTGATTTCTCAATTAATATGCTGGTGTAAATGGTTTCCTACATCTTAGCCATATGCATGATTTCATTATATGAATGAAATGCATGTGCTTGATGATTCACTTAAGTTGTATGTTATAACATGTGCTTGATTATTTCATTATGATTTAGTTTGAGATTGAATTCTCAATTAATATACTGATGGAACTGATTTCCTATATGTTGGCGATATGCATAATTTCATTATATGAAGGAAAGGCATGTGTCAGATGATTTACTTAAGTTGTACGATATAACATGTGTTAACATGCTCACATGGTTGTATTTCATTTCCAATACTCTCACATGATTTTCTGATGTGATTCCATATGTTTGGGACTATGCCTAGTTCAGGCAGTCGGTAACCGAGAAATATCGTGGTTGGCTTATCTTTGCCACGAAGGACGTGTCGATGAACACGAGTCGTGTTTGGAGTTGGCGGCAGTGGTTAGGCCACGCGAAGTGTTTCACGCACTTCATGTCGTTCGACTTGCGATGCGCTCGTGCTAGTCGAGCCCGTCAAGTAACCCGACTGGCCGTTGTATGTTCACCCTGCATGAGTCATAACGACTTGAACCTAGGGTACTGAACTTACCATTATAAAACCTGTTAACCATGGTACCTTGATCCACGAAGACTCATGAGCCGGGCATGGCGGTATGGGACACCGTAGTCGAGCTGTCGGCCTACGCTGGGGCCACAAACCTCCCCGTAGTGACCAGTGAGCACCTAGTCTAGTAAGCAGATTATGGTGGTATGGGACACTATATTCTTGCTGTCGGCCTGCACTGATCAGGCGAGGAGTCCTTTGTAGTGACCGCGAGCGTATTCTAAGTCTACGGGAGGCGACGACCCTTCAGTAGTAGTAGAGTACAGTAGGCCTGTATTGATAAGGTGATGGAGGAGCGGAGTAACGAGTGCATGCAACAGCCTTGGCAGTCCTTGCAGCGACCTATAAAAATATACATCGTATGAGATTACTAGGAGTGACGACCCTAGACAGGATCTGTGTTGGGATTGATATAAGGGAGGTACCTTAGTTTCCCAATCCTGTTGTTTGAATGGACTAATAACAACTCGAAAATCATATCACCATACCATTGCATGTGCCTGGAAGATGTGGAGCACTCGAGGGTCGATTGCATGCCGCGGTCGTAAGATGGTGCCATATGAGGGAGATCGTCGGTGAGGGTATACATCACGTCATGTCATAATTGCATTAACAACAGTATTAGGAATGTTTGAATTACTGCTTTACTATTATCGCATGATTGATTTGATAACATGCTAATCTCTGCTCTCTTATCCCACTGAGTTGATCACTTACTCCCACGTTACGGGATGGTGTTTTCGGACACCCACCAGTCCCTATTGTGATTGTAGATGATGGCGTGGCCTGCGAGGCGGAGCTGGACTTGATGATGAGGAGGAGGATTCCTCCTTTATGCGTGTTCTGATTGACGGGATTATAGGGAGGTTGATTAGATACCTTGACACTTGTCATTTTATATTTTTAGAACACTCATGTATATCCTTTTGGTTTACTTTTGGAGTATACATGTATGTATATAACCTGGTAACATATTCACACTCTGGAGACATATAATAGTTTATATATGTTATACATACTATCACAGTCTTCCACTTGTAAATTTAACCATCTCTGGAGCATGATATGCTGTTTTAGCTTAATCTCACTCATGTTTAATATATTAACACAGACAACATTCAATCATATATATCTATGTTGCATAAATAACATTTTGGAACTCGGGAGTTGGGTTTTTGCTCGACCCCCCGATTTTTGGGATGTTACAGATGGTATCAGAGCATGATTTGGATTAAACCGGGCCTGGGTTATGGTCACGCAATGTACGCTGTCACTTCCTTTGGCTTAGGTGGGTGCGAGAAGGATCTTGAAACACTTATAGGATCGCAGAGTCGCCAATAGGCGAAGTCTATTCGTATCGATCGCGCGATCGAGTCCGTAGCGCGTCTAGGGTCGCATGAAGTGACATGAGTAGCTCCTAGGTTGTAGGTAAGTGGGTTGAGACATTCTTTGAATAATTTTAAATCCATAAATATGAATCCTTGGGCTGTGGGGCAACCACAACCCTTGCGTTTAATCGTCAGGGCTTAAAAACCCCGTTTTACCTAAAATCTTCAAAATTCTTCCCCTCACCACTCCAATCTTCAATTCTTTCTTATCCTTTTCATATTAGGCATCAATATTAATGTGAAAATGACATAAAATCATACTTTAATAAAATTTTACGGTGAATAGTAGAATTTTATGAAAAATGGTCATATGGCCATTCTAAGTTTACTTTCTTTAGTAACTAATGGGCTAGATAGATGTAATAACTCCTTCTACCCCAAAATCATATGCTGCATGATATGGTTTTGTATTCAGGATTACAGATTGGCCCTAAAAATCTTTGAAATCATGTTTGGGCCTATATAGGGCAATCTACAATGAACCAAGGTGGGGCCCATAGTTATTTGGGGTCCCTGGACCATGGGGGACCAGAATAATGTGGTCCCACCAACCAGATCAAGGATCGGTCGGCTATTCCATCGCCGGTTCGGCGATGCATCGTCGTCCGGTGGGGCCCACTTGATGTGATTTTTGGGCGCACGCCCTATTTTGGATAGTGTACCCCCTCCATGTAAGGTTCGACCAAAGAAAACTCCAAAAAGACACACTTCCTTCACAAACAGCCCCATCCCTAGCTCCATTTGAGTTTCCTAGCTGCCTCGTTATTTGGAGCTCTTAAAATTCTCAAATCGAGCTGAAATCGTGAGGTGCTCCATTCGCCTTTTTCCTTCTCTTTTCTTTTTGAAAATCCAGCCTTTGGGAGCTTGATGCATCCCTTTACAGGGCCTAGATTTCATTCTGTCCGTTTGGGCGACCATTTCTCCGCATTTCCTTCACTTTCCATGGTTATTGTTAAGCTGTTATGGCCGAGAGAGCTCTAGTGAGCAACAGACAGTATTATCCTCGACAGTGATAAAGAAGGTAAGTCGGGACTGTGGTAGAGTCCTTTGGTAGAATTAGGCATCTGTGACGTTGTCTTGTAGATGTTTGATTACCATTTTGAAATTCTGTGTTTTGTTGTTGTTAGGTAGAAAATGTGTTTGTGTTAGTGGTTTGGGCTTAATATAGCCGATTTTTGTTGAATGGAGTGCATGCCGTTCGTTTGTTGTAAGGTATTGTCCCTAGATTGGGAGTATTATAACTCTCGGGATTCAGTCTACAAATTAATTTTTATCCCACCCCACCCTCCTACCAAGCATGCCACTCCCTATCCCAATATGGGATTAAGCATGCAGTTCCATTTAATACAACTTAATGTTACTGGCCATATAGGCCTTTGGGCGTTTTGGACCTAGAGATAGCACTTCTAGATTTGAAGGATCTGACGATATAGGAAAGCCAATTCCATTTAGACAATCTTGACCCTAAGTAATAGAACAATTCCCTATAGTAGAAATGGTATGGAACCATTTAACGTATAATCTTAGGCTTTGGATTATAGCTGCTGAGTTACAGACTAGCCTACTAGTTACCTTAAGTAGTGTAAAGCCTGTATATGCTAAGGAATTGTAGGTTAGATTTGGTTGAAGTAGAACCTTATTCCTTCGATAGATCCCTTATGACTTATAGACTTCTGTTGTTGCCCATAAGAAAGAACCATTCACTCTTAGGGAACATTTATAAATCCCTCAGATTGAACTTAGAATGTACTAGCACGCCCCTTAGAATTGCCTTCCCCAAGGGGAATAAAGAAAATGCAATTATCAGCGAAGTATTCGCGGTTTGAATCGACTTCTTAATCCTAGTAGTTACCAATGAATCCAATGCTCTGATCAAGCAGGAGATCGGCATCGACTAGGATTGAGGACTGATACAACAACTTTTCTATCATCGCGGGGCAGAAGGTTTATGTATCCGGCTCAGACCCATTACACAACTATTCTTCCGTGTTGGCCCGACCATTTATAACTACAAGTTATTGCTTTGCCCTTGGTAAATGGCGAGGACTTAAAGCAAGTAGAGAATTTGACATCTTTCCACCAACTCATACCTGCCCCTAAACTCAACCACAATAGAGATTAGGCTCATCTCTATCGCCATAGATACCAATGCCATAGAACGCATCCGTAGCAAAGGAAAACCACTGTAATGAGAAGTTGTTTCCCAATTCATGTCAAGGATAGCCCCTAAGTTGCGCCTCAATCCGATATACGGATCGATGCAAAGATTCTTGAACTTTAAGTAAAACCAAGTTTTAAGGGGGGTAGAACGTATTGAGTCCAATCCACTTAGGTTAGTCGACGCTACCGTTCGATCAGAGTGGAGCAGCAGAAGAGTGGTTGGCCTCTTTTCCACTGGCCCAGGATCGAAACAATTGAGTTAGGATATACGTAAGGTGAGGTCATTAAATAGGATTGACCCTTTCTTAGAATGCCAAGACTAAAGTCTTACTAGATGCTCCTTACCCTTTGCCAATTTCGGGGACCAAATTGTGTTTTAAGGGGGGTAGATTGTAACACCCCGAATTTTGGCCAATCTAGGATTTGACATCCTTAGGCATTGGGTCAACTAAAACACCTAAAAAATCGCTCAGAACCCAATTCCATAGCCAAAGAAACCACTTAGGACTAATTCCTTTAGAAACTAAGCATAAGTTAGCTAGCGCAACGCTAGAGTAGCGGGGAAATAGTCCCTGATCGCTTTAAATACGTTCTACAAGACTCAAAACTTATAGAATCCATGGTGCTACGATACTCTAAAACCTCGGATCAAACTCTAAATCAGTTTGTTCTCTGGACCACTTTGAAACTTTGTATTGGATCTAGACCGCGCGTCGAAAGTCCGATACCTACTATCTTAGACCGTTAAAACTGCCTAGCTGGACTTGACAATCATTTCGAAAATCAAGTCCAACCGATAATCATACGCTATTTCATTAAGCCCGGACTGAAGAGAGTGCGAATAGGGACAGATTTGGAATTTGAAATTCAAATCTGGCACACGACTTGACACGTCAGTATTAAGCGTTCTGACCGTCAAAATTCAGCCAAATTACACCCTCAGATTAGGAAAAATTTCTATTTTATATCATGAGAATTGTAGACCTGATCTACGTGCGGCGACCGCTGAACTGAAACTGGACCTCCACGTGCGATCTGCGAACCCTGCCGGACTGAAAACTTGATGTATGCTAGATCCAGTATGCATGAGCTTAAGTCCGACCGCATTTGGCTAGGGGACCACCATAAATGATCTTTTGGACCGAAACAGCCCCGAATTGGACATACCTCAAGTATACATTGTACCCGAGCCTATTTTGGGCACATTTGAGCTTATAAAAGGGATTGAAACCCTCACTCCTCTCTCCCATCCGAATTTGTAAAAAGCCCTAGATTGGGAGAGAGAAAAGGTGAGAGTTTGTGAGAGAAGGTGGGAGAGAATTCCCTGCTGCTTGTGCCACGTGCTGCAAGTGGTTAAGCCACGCGCTCCAATCACTTTGCCGGTGATTTCTTCACTTTTCTATGTAAGGACATACCCTAAACTCTTGCTGATTTGCTGATCCTTCGTTTCCGTAGCTAGATAGCTGATGTATGTTGTAAATCAGGTTGTCTAGTCACCTTAGACGAAGCGTATACGCTCCGTTCGAATTCACACGTTTATAAGAGATAAGGTGCGGATATTAGACTCTTTGATTGACTATTTTCAACACTTTCAATGTCGTTTAATAGTAGATTATCGACGGCAATGCCGTTTGACATGTACAACATGCTGTCTGTTTCCTATTTCGTAAACCGGCGAAGAATATGAGATTTAGGGCATTTTAGTCATTTGTAGGAAGTACTGTTTTCATGTATATTTTGCTGATGTGATTAACATGGTTTATTGTCGCATTAGAATTTTAGGAATATGTGCATAATTAGTTTGGCGAAGAGATTCGCCTAAATGCGCACTTCGGGTCGACATACTATATGTAGACTTAAGTGTGTAGTGTAAGTGCTTGTATAAATACTTGTATTAGTATGTATTGAATTAAATGGTGTTATGAATTAGTTTGAGATTGATTTCTCAATTAATATGCTAGTGTAAATGGTTTCCTAAATCTTAGCCATATGCATGATTTCATTATATGAATGAAATGCATGTGCTTGATGATTCACTTAAGTTGTATGTTATAACATGTGCTTGATGATTTCATTATGATTTAGTTTGAGATTGAATTCTCAATTAATATACTGATGGAACTGATTTCCTATATGTTGGCGATATGCATAATTTCATTATATGAAGGAAAGGCATGTGTCAGATGATTTACTTAAGTTGTACGATATAACATGTGTTAACATGTTCACATGGTTGTATTTCATTTCCAATACTCTCACATGATTTGCTGATGTGATTCCATATGTTTGGGACTATGCCTAGTCCAGGCAGTCGGTAACCGAGAAATATCGTGGTTGGCTTATCTTTGCCACGAAGGACGCGTCGATGAACACGAGTCGTGTTTGGAGTTGGCGGCAGTGGTTAGGCCACGCAAAGTGTTTCACGCACTTCATGTCGTTCGACTTGCGATGCGCTCGTGCTAGTCGAGCCCGTCAAGTAACCCGACTGGCCGTTGTATGTTCACCCTGCATGAGTCATAACGACTTGAACCTAGGGTACTGAACTTACCATTATAAAACCTGTTAACCATGGTACCTTGATCCACGAAGACTCATGAGCCGGGCATGGTGGTATGGGACACCGTAGTCGAGCTGTCGGCCTACGCTGGGGCCACAAACCTCCCCGTAGTGACCAGTGAGCACCTAGTCTCGTAAGCAGATTATGGTGGTATGGGACACTATATTCTTGTTGTCGGCCTACACTGATCAGGCGACGAGTCCTTTGTAGTGACCGCGAGCGTATTCTAAGTCTACGGGAAACGACGACCCTTCAGTAGCAGTAGAGTACAGTAGGCCTGTATTGATAAGGTGATGGAGGAGCGGAGCAACGAGTGCGTGCAACAGCCCTGACAGCCCTTACAGCGACCTACAAAAATATACATCGTATGAGATTACTAGGAGTGACGACCCTAGACAGGATCTGTGTTGGGATTGATATAAGGGAGGTACCTTAGTTTCCCAATCCTGTTGTTTGAATGGACTAATAACAAGTTGGAAATCATATTACCATACCATTGCATGTGCCTGGAAGATGTGGAGCACTTGAGGGTCGATTGCATGCCGCGGTCGTAAGATGGTGCCGTATGAGGGAGATCGTCGGTGAGGGCATACATCACGTCATGTCATAATTGTATTAACAACAGTATTAGGAATGTTTGAATTACTGCTTTACTATTATCGTATGATTGATTTGATAACATGCTAATCTCTGCTCTCTTATCCCACTGAGTTGATCACTTACTCCCACGTTACGGGATGGTGTTTTCGGACACCCACCAGTCCCTGTTGTGATTGCAGATGATGGCGCGGCCTGCGAGGCGGAGCTGGACTTGATGATGAGGAGGAGGATTCCTCCTTTATGCGTGTTCTGATTGACGGGATTACAGGGAGGTTGATTAGATACCTTGAAACTTGTCATTTTATATTTTTAGAACACTCATGTATATCCTTTTGGTTTACTTTTGGAGTATACATGTATGTATATAACCTGGTAACATATTCACACTCTGGAGACATACAACAGTTTATATATGTTATAAATACTATCACAGTCTTCTGCTTGTAAATTTAACCGTCTCTGGAGCGTGATATGTTGTTTTAGC
Source organism: Magnolia kwangsiensis (assembly GCA_037074715.1). NCBI lineage: Eukaryota > Viridiplantae > Streptophyta > Magnoliopsida > Magnoliales > Magnoliaceae > Magnolia > Magnolia kwangsiensis. The sequence continues at coordinate 57,354,430 of CM073578.1, forward strand.
TTAATCTCACTCATGTTTAATACATTATCACAGACAACATTCAATCATATATATCTATGTTGCATAAATAATATTTTAGAACTCGGGAGTTGGGTTTTTGCTCGACTCCCCGATTTTCAGGATGTTACACGTAAGGACTTTTATATCATGTTTAAAATAGTGTATCAGCTTAGTGATGATGGCAACTTTGATAGGCGATTGATTGGCGACAGCGATAGTTGCTCTCTTTTTATTTAAAAATCATTGATACCTGGTGATTTTGATGGCAATCTTTAGCGTCGGTGATGATCATCAATACTGATAGCAATCGTTATCGCTTGACAGCGGTCATCAAGACTTTTCATTTAAAATGTCTTGAAAGACTTTCGGCAATGATTTAGAATGTTGTCTTAAAAGACGATGATGAGTATTTCTGCGTGAAATTGTTTATCTGTATTGTTTATCTGTATTGTTTGCAATATACCAGCTTGATTATGATATCAATTTCAGGAAATATACCAGGTTGATGGTGATATCAATTTCAGGCAATATACTAGCTTGATGGTGATATCAATTTCAGGAGAAATTTTGTAGAGCTCAGTTGACGGCGCTCATCTTCTTCGTCTTTCAGGCAATATACTAGCTTGATGGTGATATCAATTTCAGGCAAAATTTTGTAGAGCTCAGTTGACGGCGCTCATCTTCTTCGTCTTTCAGGCAATATACTAGCTTGATGGTGATATCAATTTCAGGCGAAATTTTGTAGAGCTCAGTTGACGGCGCTCATCTTCTTCGTCTTTCTTTATTTTCTATCATATGATCTTGATACGCTTGTCATATGATTTTGATATGCTTGTAAACTTCTTCCTTATTCATTCTATTCATCTTGCCCTCTTTTGATATAGAATTATTATCTTGATAACGTTGTGTATCAAAATCAGTAGTGCCTTCAGAAGCAATTCCTTCTTGTCAACGCGAGTATAGGCCATCATAGGCTTCTATTTACTCCTTCGAAAAATTTTTCTTTTACTGAGTACATCTTATCTCATTTGGTCTTGAACCTGCCCCCTGGATATGCTTGTGACTGTTGTTGGAGATATACTCTTTCGTTCCTAGAGATATTGAGGCAGTATATTTCTGTAGAAGACTGCACGATTTAGGATCATATTTATCGACTAGTTTGCCTCCTTTTGACACAGAATCATTATTCTGATAATTTTTTGAAGAAAAATCAATAAATATATTTACGGACGATATCTCTTAAGGAAGCGAGCATTAACCGGTATACTGATTCCCTGCCCATCTTGATCTACAACTCGATACGCTCCATTAGAATATACTTCTTTTATTATGTAAGGGTCATCCCATTTAGGCTCAAACTTGCCTCCTGTTTGACGGGTGACCACGATTGGTCTTTTCAACATCAGCACCATATCTCCCTTTTTGAAAGAGCGATATTTAACTCGCTTATCAAATGCGGCTGATATTCTTGCTTGGTATGCTTGTAGACGCTGTTGTGCAGCCAGACGTCTCTCGTCAAGCAAATCCAGTTCCTTTAATCTTATTTTTGCATTATCATCATCAGTTATAGATTGATGCACTACCACTCTTAGTGACGCTACTTGTATTTCAATTGGAATTACTGCTTCCACACCATAGACTAATGAATACGGTGTTGCCCTTGTTGGTGTTCGATGAGTAGTTCTGTACGCCCATAACGCTTCCTGTAACCTTTTATCCCAATCATGTTTGTTCCCTGTCACTGTTTTCTTCAATATTTTGACTATTGTTTTATTAAATGCCTCTGCTAATCCATTAGCCGGCGGATAGTAAGGCGTTGAGAACGAGTGATGGATATTGAATTTCTGACACAGTTTTTCCATGCCTTTATTTTTGAAAGGGGTGTCATTGTCTGTAACAATTTTCTTTGGAATACTGTGTCGGTGTATTATAGCGTGGCGGATGAAATTAACCACATCTTTTTCTTTAACATTTCGTAAAGTAATTGCTTCAGTCCACTTGGAGAAATAATCGGTTGCTGCCAGAATATACTGTTTTCCTTTGGATGAAGGCGAGTTTATAGGACCAATTACGTCAAGTCCCCAAGCAGAGAAAGCCAAGAGGCAATAGACTGATGCAAGTCTTCCGGAGGCATGTGTATAACATCTCCATGAATCTGGCATTCATGGCACCGCTTCGCATAATCTATAGCGTCTTTAAACATAGTGGGCCAATAATATCCTATTCTATGTACTCGATGAAATAAATTTCGACCAGCTTGATGTGCCCCACATTCTCCAGAGTATGCTTCTCGCAACACCTGGTCTGCTTCTTACTTATTTAAACAATGTAACAACACTCCATTGTAAAAATTTTTATATAATACTTCGCTGCAGATGACGAATCTACTTGATCGCTGTCTGATTTGCTGTCTTTGCGCGGACTCTTCTAGCAAGATGTTGAATTTGAGATAATCAATGAAAGGCTGACGCCAATCATCGATTGTAATTTCCAAGCATAATACAGGAAAGGCTTCAGTAACTTCTTCAACAACCTCTGCTGATGGTAAAAATCTTCTTTCCTCTATAGTTACTTGAAGAGGGCTTTGATTAGGGCAAGACAGAGCTGCCGCCAAACTAGCTAAGGCATCGGCTTTTGCATTCTCTGACCGGGGAATATGCTTGATTTCAACATAGGAAAAATGTTCCAACAACTGTTGTGCCTTCCGACAATATGACAAAAGTTCTTGTTTTCTTATTTCGAATTCAGTCGTCAATTGATTTATAAGCAATTTAGAATCCCCAAAAAAATGCAATACTCTTATCTCCAGTTCTTTAGCCATCTCCATTCCAATAATCAAGGCTTTATACTCGGCCTCATTGTTCATGCATGCAGTTCCCAATGTAAAGGAGTAAGGTAACAAATCACCTTGGGGAGTAATGAATATCACTTCTGCCCCCGTTCCTGATGTTCGAGAAACGTCATCAAAATACATCTACCACGGATTCTGTGAGTCAGTTAGCATGACTTGTTCATCCGAAAAATCATCATTGATGGCTTCAGATTCTGCCACGGGGTGCGCTGTTAAGAAATCTGCCAATGCCTGCCCTTTCACAGCTTTTGTCGGTTCATATGTAATAGTGTATTCTGAAAGTAACAACATCCCTTCCAGACAACATCAGCCTTGTCATCAGAAACTTTATCGGGTCAGCCCTTGAAACCAATGTTATATCGTGCGACAGACAATAATGCCTCAACTTCTGTACTGTGAATATTAACGCCAAACATTCCTTCTCAATCAGGGAATAATTGCACTCTGTAACTATTAAAGTCTGACTTAAGTAATAGAGAGCTGTTTCTTTTCCAAATTCATTCTTTTGTGCCAACAAAGCTCCTAAGGAATGCTCGGCTGCAGACGTGTACAAGATAAGCGGTTTCCCTTTTACTGGAGCTGCCAGTACTGGTGGCTTTTTTAGCAACTCCTTTATCGAGTCGAATGCATTCTGACAGGCTTGACTCCACACAAATTTTGTATCCTTTTTCATCAAATGAGAAAACGGCTGACATCTTCCAGCCAAATTTGAAATGAATCGACGGATATATGCTAATTTTCCTTGCAAACTCTTTAGTTCCTTTATGTCTTTGGCGGTGGCATATCTTGAATAGCCAACTCTCCTGGGGTCAATCTCAATGTCCCTATGCCGAACAACAAAACCCAAGAACTTTTCGGAGGACACTACGAATGCGCACTTAGCAGGGTTCATCTTTAACTGTTTCTTTCTAAGTCGCTGGAAAACCGACACCAAGTGTTTACGATGTTCCTGATGGCTTCTTGACCTGTCACGCCCCAAACTCGGAAACTGGGCTCACAGAATTCTCGATCACCGAATCCAGCGCCGACAGCCTCCGTAGAACCCCATTCTCGGCTCCTAGCTCCCATTCGCCAGGTTTCGATCCTGGGATGCTACGAGGAAGATTTTCAATGTCAGTTTGATTCGTAATAAGTATAACTAAAGGCATAACCCACAAACAACAACCAAGAACTCCATTACATTTCCACTATGATCAAAAACTTTACAAGTACAATGAGCATAAAGGGAAATACAATGGCAAGAACAAAAACTCCAAAACGCTCCGCAACGTGTTCCTGCCTCAGCGCTGCTACGAACCAGCGTCACCTGCATGCAACGGTCGTGCATAAGCTTATAGAAAGCTTGGAGGGTGGTGAAAGTGTGTGCGAAAGGTAGTAATATGAACATGCAATGTCAGAGTAAAGCAGAATATGCAGATGGATCTATAATATCATGAGCCGTACCAAGGCTTATGCGATGCAAGACATGAATGGTATCGGCCATCCCAAGGCCATGCGATGTGCAATGCAGCTCAAGCATACTAATCCTCATCTATGTCCACACATCAATACAGCTCAAAATATGGAATATCACCGGGGTCTAGTACACTCTAAACCAGATTACCGCCACATCGCGCACAATAAGGTAAGTGGAAGAGACCACACTATCCGTCTGCCAATATCGGGCGCGACTCGTTGATAGCGGACCCATTTCTCGAGCTGGTCAAACTCAGCCTAACATTGCCCCCTACTCTCGGGCGGGTAAGTCGCACCCCCTTCCAACCGACCACGACACAGTGGAGAGCGTAACCGTCTGGTAATCGACATTCAACGCTCATCTACCCACTAGGTGTAGATGTTGGAGCAACCTCTTGGTACCATAAGGGTTTAGGGACTTTCACCTAGGGATATCTATAGTACCCCATGTAGAACAAGATTTTCGGTATCCAATCCTGCCAACCACGATGCGTCTGTGGAGGCTACGGCCCTGATGTCGCTAGGGCGTACAATAACCATGTCACACAAATGTGGAATGCATGAATCACGCTATCCAGTTATGCAACCAATCCTGCACATACCGTGCGCTCATGTAGGGCAACACCGCCTAACCGGGAGCCCATAAACAACCTGTCCGAAGGTAAATGCTATGATCAGACAATTCTCACGTCAAGCATACATATGATGCGTATGATCATGAGTCATGAAACTGTACTAAACATGATATAATAAAATGAACTATCTCACAATGCAGATGGACCTGGATGGCCTATACATGATAAGTACAACCCAGTAATGAGCCCTGAGTAGAGTCGTAATGTAGACATCCAACCAGCATTACACTCGCAATGTGGACGTCAAACCAACATTGCCCTCAAGGCACAAATCTTCTTAAACATCGCTACATAATCGGTATTGGGATTACACATTGCAATGAACCTTAGGTTCATCCCATTGGGCTTTTCATATATATATCAAATGGGCCCTATCCTATGGGCCTTTTATTCATCAGATGGGCCACATAAATGGGCCACACCAATGGGTCTTATGTGCATTGCAATGGGTCAAAACCCGTGGACCTTGGATTGCATCAATTGGACCTAGTCATATGAGTCTAATATGTATCAAATGGGCCACACCAATTAGGCCTCACATGTAGATCAAGTGGGCCTCAACCCATAGAACTAACATGAGTCAAATGGGCCTAAACCCCTAGGCCTTAATCAAATAAAATGAGCCTAACTCATGGGTCTCAAATAAATCCAGTGGGCCTAATCCCATGGACCCTTTTATAATCAAATGGGTTTAGTCTCATGGGCCTTACAATATATCAAATGTCCTACTTCCATGGACTTTAAAATTTCAACAAAAGGGTCCAAGTACATGGGCCTTGAAGTACATCAAATGGGCCTAGTCCCATGGACTTGCAAAACATCAAATGGGCGGGCCTAAGTTCTTAGGCCTTAAATGAATCCAATGGGCCTACCCCATAAGAATTTCATAAACCAAATGGGCCTAGCCCATAGCCCTTTTGAAATTCAAATGGGCCTAACCCATAGGCCTAAAATGATCTTTTCAAGTGGATGGACGGTCTGGATGCATCGCCTGTGACAATGGTGGGGCCCACATGAAGGTGTACAATCGTGTAAATTATATAATACATAAACTTCATATAATATAATATATGTAATATATACAATATTATATGTAATATATATATAATATAATAATATATATATATATGTGGGCCCCACCGTCCAGTGGGGACGGTGTGGATACAACACAAATCTTAGTGGGCGTCACCATCCACGGACCGTGGACGGTGTGAATAAAATACATAAATCACTGTGGGTCCCACGTATGTAGCCCACCGTGATGTTTATTTGAAATCCAACCCGTTCATAAGGTCACTCAGACCTGTATGAAGGGACAGTAAAAATTTCAGCTTGATCCAACACTTCTGTGGGCCCCAGAAACTTTTCAATGGTAGAATTTAATTCACACTGTTTCGCGTGGTGTGGGCCATCTGAGTTTTGGATCTGACTCATTTTTGGAGGGGGGCCCACCACTGGGGTGGCCCACCTAATGAACATGTTGGATGACAAAATAAACATTACTGTGGGGCCCACGTGCAGGGCCGTGGGCCACCTCCCCACGCCCGTCCGCTCGCCAAAACAAGGCTACACGCGCCTGTGTGCAGCCGCTGTCCGTCGTCAGAGGCAGAGGCAAAGCCTCTGCCAATGCATTTGCAAAAAAAAAGAAAAAACTTGTTTTCTCAGGGTTTTTCGTACGCGGGGCACGCTAAAGTGAAATTTGCCCCAGCCATTGCGATCAGTGGCCCGAGGCCGTCTAAATGAGTCCAGAGTTGGGATTTTTTTGACGCTTGGAAAGTGAAATAACATAAGAAATAGCATTTGAATGGTGAGGACGCAATATTTAGCGTTATGGCCCACCAGGTGCTCCGTTCAATCTCATTTTCTGGCTCAACGCCTAAAATGAGATGGTGAAAGGGATGGACGGCTTGGATTGCCTAAATACATCGCGGTGGGACCTAACCAAGTGGACCACCCAAAGTCCCTTACTTCTTTCCTTTTTCTCTTCTTTCATTTGAAACGTCCAGCGTCCCAGACGCTGGACGGTTTATGATTATATTTTTTTTTAATGGTGGGCCCTGATGAAGTGGGCCACCATTGATGGGTGGCATGGGAATAACATCTAAGGTGGGCCCCACTTGAATGAAAATAATTACATCAAGGTGGGATCCATTTCAAGAGGGCCACAATCCTATTGCATAAAAAAATAAAATAAAATAAAATAAAATAAAAGCAATAAAAGAGAGAGAGAGACATGGAGAGTGAGACACGGCTTGTGATGGAGGGACCCCGTCATTATGGGCCCTCCCTTACATGAAATCATACATCAAGTGGGTCATTTTGCACATGTGACCATCAAAACTAAAGATCAACGGTGGGGATCCTTTCCCCACCAATATGGATGGTCTAGATGACCTTTCTAAAGAAAATAAACATCATGATGGGGTCCATGGAGAATGGCCCCATCATGGAATGATCATGATGATCCAAGTGGTCCATCGGCCACAAATAAGGGTCCCAAGTGAGATCCACACCATTGATCAGTGGGCCTCACTTGGTCCACCATAAAAACAAGAAAAACTAGAATGATCTAGCACCCACTGTCCAATCTTCTTGCTCCTAGGGGTTCCTTGGCACCTTAGCTTCAACTTCAATGGATGAGATGAAGAATGGAGGGTTGAGATGAGAGATTTTGGGATGAAGAGGTGGGCCACTTGGAGCTTAGGAGAGTTGGAAAATTTCCATACATGGGGGCTCTTTGTTGCTTGAGATTTTTGAAATGAGAAAGAGAGAAAGAGAGAGAGTGATGTAGAGAGAGATGGATGGATTGATGAATGATGGGGGGTGTAAGAAATCTTTGACTTTTGAGGCTTTTATGTAAGAGAGGTATGGGTGGTGAAGACTTTGGTGGCTTTTTGTGTAAGAGAGGTATGGGTTTGGGAGACTTTTGTGGTTGCTTGGGAAAAGAGATGGAAGTGATGTGTACTTGACATGTGATGGATTGATGGGTGATTGATTGATGGGATTGATGTGATTGATGTGACACATCATAGAGATTCTGGTGGTTTTCGCAACGCGCGGCGTTTTCTCGCACCGAACGTTGGCCCATAACTCTTGACCAGGGTATCGCCTCGGTGCGCGAGTCACGGTATCGGAACCGCGGCGACGACGCGGTCGCTATGGTATTGGTCTCGGGTTGAGTCGACTCGGGTTGTCGGTACATGAATCAGGGTCGCGCGTCGATATTTTTTAAGGGTTTAAGGTTGCCGGAATTCAACCGCGGAAGTCTACGGAACGGTACGGGCCAAGATATGGGTCTTACATGACCTGACTACCAATTCATCAACATAACACTATGCCGAACAATAAAATCCAAGAACTTTCCGGAGGACACTCCGAATGCGCACTTAGCGGGGTTCATCTTTAACTGTTTCTTCCTAAGTAGCTGGAAAATCGACACCAAGTGTTTACGATGTTCCTGATGGCTTCCTGACTTGACTTCCAAGTCGTCAACATAACACTCAACGTGCTTATGCATCATGTCTTGAAAAATATTTTGCATCGCCCTCTGATATGTTGCTCCAACATTTTTAAGGCCAAACGGCATCACCTTATATCAGAAAAATCCCAATGAAGTTCTAAATGTCGTCACCTCTTCGTCCTCAGGAGCCATTCAAATCTGATTATATCCCGCATAGTCGTCCATAAAGGACATAACAACATACTGAGTCGTATTATCAATTAGTAATTCAGTTATCAGGAGTGAAAAATCATCCTTTGGGCAGGCTTCATTTAAGTCTCTAAAATCGATGCACACTCTGACTTGTCCATTTTTCTTTCTTACTGGGACGATATTCGATATCCACTTAGGATATTTGACCTCTCTAACATATCCGACCTTTATCAGCTTGTTGACTTCTTCTTTAGTGAGGGGAACCAGGTCTGGGTGAAATCGCCTTTGCGCTTGTTTAACCGGCTTTTTCTCCTTAGAAATATTTAGTCGGTGTAACGCCACAGAATGCTCCAATCCGGGCATTTCTGCATACGTCTAGGTGAACACATCTTTATTTTCTCTAAGAAGTTGAACGTATTCTACAGACTCTTGTTTAGAGAGGTTGGAGCTAATAAACATGTTTCGTGGTTCCTCTTTTGTACCCAAGTTTATTTCTAATAGGCTATCTGTTGTCGGTTGCCCCCCGTCCTCTATTTTCTTCGGAACTGCCTCAGGACGCTCAACTATCTTAATATCTTTTTTCGCTAGCTCCTTTGCTGTAATCATGTTTGTTGAGGGTCAAATATTGCATATTAGACCCCAGATATTGTCTGGATTTACGAATATAATGCTATCTAATGGCTCGTTTTCTCATTCTTGTGTTGCAAGGTGATTTTATGAGCATGGATGGAAAAAGGACGTTAAAAGTTGAGATTTAACGATCTGATGATGCCAAAGGCAAGGGACACACTCCAGGGGACCAAGATTGATAAATATACACGGTCAGAAATCCGAGAAAAGTAAGAAATTGAAGCTCAAGTGGCCTGAAGGACGTCCAGAATGCAAGATCATGAGGTTCCCACCATCCATTCGGCTCGAAACTTCATACGTGGCCTGAAGACTATAGAGTAACCGTGCACGTCAAATTTCGGCCGTTGGATCCAGGTGGAAGTGGCCCAACAGAAAAATCATCCCAAAAATTATTGATTTACGGTCCACCTGGTATCTAGACCTGCTTTAATTTTGGTCTCAACTCCTTAAATGAGGTGAGGAAGTGGATGGACGGATTGGATCTTGCATGAACATCAATTTAGGGCCCACCTTACATGTGCGTGTGCACAGCCCATGCGTGACCGCCCGTGCACCGAAGCAAGCAAATCGGTCAGCATTATGCTGACCGACGAATTTTTTCTCAAAAATTTCCAAAGACGCCAGCGTCTTCGCTGCTGACGCCAGGGATCGACTGTGGGCCCCACTCGTCGATATTTTGAGAGATCAGATCCGTCCATTGCGTGTAAAGGGGGGATATTAACCTCACCAAGCTGTCCTTTTGATCCCATGCACAGGTACGGACGTAGATGGATGGAAAACGCAGGATGGATGGCTGGGTTACAGATTTTGTGGGCCACATTGAAATCAAACTGGACTTTGCCTTCCTGGACAGTTTTTCATCCTGAAGCCAATGGACGGTGTGGATTTTTAAAAAGAAAGCTCAGTGGACCCCACCGATCATCATAGCGGAAGAAGATTCCGCTTTCGCATCCGTGTAATGCACGGCCTGGCCCTTTTTGCGATCAGCTGTGGGCCCCACACGTGCCCCATAAGCTCAATCCAAACCGTCCACCGTGTAGACAGCCGCGAGCACTACAAAACCATGTTGTCACTTTTCACCCATGCGTGCACACGTGTGAGATACAGAGGCCACAAAAGGGCTTCCCTGCAATGTTCAAAACTGATTCTTTTGTGATTTCTTCTCTGGGCCACGTCAATGGACGTTCAAAACCACCCATTCTTGACTGAAATTTTGTTCTGAATCCAATGGACAGGGTAGATTTTCCAGAAAATGCTTCTGTGGGGCATATTAGACCCCAGATATTGTCTGGATTTACGAATATAATGCTATCTAATGGTTCGTTTTCTCATTCTTGTGTTGCAAGGTGATTTTATGAGCATGGATGGAAAAAGGATGTTAAAAGTTGAGATTTAACGATCTGATGACGCCAAAGGCAAGGGACACACTCCAGGGGACCAAGATTGACAAATATACACGGTCAGAAATCTGAGAAAAGTAAGAAATTGAAGCTCAAGTGGCCTGAAGGACGTCCAGAATGCAAGATCACGAGGTTCCCAGCATCCATTCGGCTCGAAACTTCATACGTGGCCTGAAGACTATAAAGTAACCGTACACGTTAAATTTCGACCGTTGGATCCAGGTGGAAGTGGCCCAACAGATAAATCATCCCAAAAATTATTGATTTGCGGTCCACTTGTATCTGGACCTGCTTTAATTTTGGTCTCAACTCCTTAAATGAGGTGAGGAAGTGGATGGACGGATTGGATCTTGCATGAACATCAATTTGGGGCCCACCTTACATGTGCGTGTGCACAGCCCATGCGTGACCGCCCGTGCACTGAAGTAAGCAAATCGGTAAGCATTATGCTGACCGACGAATTTTTTCTTAAAAATTTCCAAAGACGCCAGCGTCTTCGCTGCCAACGCCAGGGATCGACTGTGGGCCCCACTCGTCGATATTTTGAGAGATCAGATCCATCCATTGCATGTAAAGGGGGAATATTAACCTCACCAAGCCGTCCTTTTGATCCCATGCACAGGTATGGACGTAGATGGATGGAAAACGTAGGATGGACGGCTGGGTTACAAATTTTGTGGGCCACATTGAAATCAAACTGGACTTTGCCTTCCTAGACGGTTTTTCGTCCTGAAGCCAATGAATGGTGTGGATTTTCAAAAAGAAAGCTTAGTGGACCCCACCGATCATCACAGCGGAAGAAGATTCCGCTTCGCGTCCGCGTAAGGCACGGCCGCTGGCCGTTTTTGCGATCAGCTGTGGGCCCCACACGTGCCCCGTAAGCTCAATCCAAACCATCCACCATGTAGACAGCCGCGAGCACTATAAAACCATGTTGTCACTTTTTACCCATGCATGCACAAGTGTGAGATACAGAGGCCATAAAAGGGCTGCCTTGCAACGTTCAAAACTGATTCTTTTGTGATTTCTTTTCTGAGCCACGTCAATGGATGTTCAAAACCACTCATTTTTAACTGAAATTTCATTTTGAATCTAATGGACGGGGTGGATTTTCCAGAAAATACTTCTATGGGGCCCACCGATCGCAACAGCGAAATGGTGCGAAAGGTTTCGCACATCCGCGAAAACTGACTTTTTTAGGCAGTTTTGGCCTACCATCTTTGATCATGTGGCAGATCTGAACCGTCTATCATGTAGAGAGCCCAAGAAAGTACCAAGGGATGGTGTTTCCTTGGAATTTGAGTGAGGAAAGTGGCGTGTTTCGTGGCACCGAACTTGGCTACGAAAATTACACTCCGTGTCCTGCTACAACTCTGTCACTGATTCCAGCCTTCCAGCAGCTATAAAAGGAGGTTTTTAGATGTGGGGAGTATTCATTCAGGTATAGGAAGGAAGAAAAAGAGAGACGTGGAGGCTCGGGCAGGGACGTGAAGCAGAAGAAAAAAAAAGAGTATTTTCTTTTTATTTTTTAGTTTATTTCAATTGTGGAGATTTAGCCATCCATGTCCGGCTAAACCTCTTAGCTAGGGCTAAGAGGTGAAACTTGTAGTGAGATGGAAGATTTTATTTTATTTTTATTTTAATTCATGAATCGACGTTGATTTTAGTTGATTATTATGGGAATATTTTTAGTTCTTAATGGTCTGTTGTGACTGAAATTACAATGGGTCTGCGATGCTTTGAATATTTCTATTTCCTTTTCATGTTTATGATGTCAGGACGTCCTGTTGTTCACCATAGTCTCCTGGGCATGGTTGGATGACGGTACCCTTCCTAACTTTCATACATGTGATTGGGTGGTAATTAGTTTAATTCTGTTGTTTGCCATAGTCTTTTGGCCATGGTTTGGTGATGGAATCCATTCTAATTCATACACCTTTCATCTCCTTGAAAACTAGATCAACGACAGTTCAGTAATTTTCATGATTTTTGATGCAAGCATAAGTTCTCCCTGATCTCTACAAGTGGATCCTCTGAATCCCTAGTTTCCTTTCCTCTGATTTCTATAAATTTTAGATTAATATTTTCACTATTATTTCTCAAATTACATTCAGTTTAAATTTCATCTCATTCTAGTTCTAGTTCTAGTTAGTTTTAGATAACATACAAGTTTCAGTCCCTTGGGATTCGACCTCGGTCTTACCGAGTTATTACTACATCACAACCCTGCACTTGGGGAGTGAACAAGTTTTTGGCGCCGTTGCCGGGGACTGTCGGTTACGTTTTTCTGAAATTAATTAGTTTTAGGATTAGTTTAAGATTAAGTTTAGATTTTCTCGATTTTTAGAAACTAACTTGTTTTCCTTATTTTGTAGGCTTCTAAGATAGTTTCAAAATTGGTAAATTGTTTCTTAAATTCTTCCTCTCTATTCTAGATTAGGATTTATTTCTTCTTTTTAGTGGTTGCTAATTCTAATTCTTTTTAAAAATTCTAACTTTGGTTCTTATTCTATTTTTAGAATTTCTCTATTTTATAGACTTTTTGTTTAAAAACTAACTTGTTTTGTTTATTCTGCAGGTTCTTAACTTAGGACTTCAAATTTTATAACTTCTTTCCATCTTTCCCTTTTGTTTTCTAGATTTCTTCTTCCTTTCTCTTAGGTTTAAGTTAGAATTTGAGGGATGAGTGTGTTTTATGCCCCAGTGGGCACGCGACAACACTCGACGTCTCGTGACTGAAGGAGAATTAGTTGAGGGGTTGATTGTCCATCGCAGGACTAGACACCACTTGAATTCTCCTGAGTTAGAGTACGTTATGGCTGAAAATCAACCTCAAGCACTACCCCAACCAAGGGTTGAGGAAGTATATGATGAGAATGAGGTGCACCACGCACCCCCGCCTCGTACTTTACGAGATTATTTACAACCGACGGGGGTGAGTACGCCCTCATGCATGATTTTTCCTGAGAGTACAGGACATATGGACATCAAGCCAGGGATTATCCAACTCCTTCCTAAGTTCCATGGGCTTGAGTCTGAAGAACCATACTTGCATCTGAAAGAGTTCGATGAAATCATTGGCACCTTATACTTTCCTAATGTATCTGAGGATACTATTAGGCTGAAACTCTTTCCATTTTCCTTAAAAGAAAAAGCCAAGACATGGTTACATTCACTGCGTCCTAGATCCATTGGCACATGGAATGATATGCAGAGGGAATTTATAAAGAAAATTTTCCCACATCATAAGACAATTACCCTCAGGAGAGCAATCATGAACTTTGCCCAAAAGGAAGATGAAATATTCTTCCAATGTTGGGAAAGGTTCAAGGATCTGGTTAATGCATGCCCATAACATGGCTTTGAAATATGGTGCATTACAAATTTTTTCTATGATGGGCTAACATCTTCCATACGCCAAATGGTCGAGACAATGTGTAACGGAGAATTCATTAATAAAAATGTCGATGAGGTATGGGATTACCTCGATAGTCTCGCTGAAAAAACACAATCATGGGACTATTATCCAAGGACGAACACCACGTCTAGGCCGACTCATTCAAGGGAAAAAGGAGGAATATATCTCCTGAAAGAGGATAATGATCTTAACGCTAAGGTGGCCAATCTCACCAGAAAATTTGAGGCCATGGAAGGAAGGAAAAGGTTAATGAAAGTGTTTGCGGCATCTGTGATTGCAACATTCATACTACTGAAAATTGTCCTTCAATACCTGCCTTTCGAGAAGTATTGAATGAACAATCTAATGCCGTAAATAACTATCAAAGAGCTTTCAATGGACCACCCTCTAATATGTACAATGCTGGCTGGAAAAATCATCTAAATTTTAGTTGGAGGAACGGACAAACTGCTACCCCTCAAGGTTTCTTTAATCAAAATCCAAATCAGGGGAAACTTCAAGAAGAATCGGTTCAAATTTCCATACAAGAGTTGGCTCAGACAATGCAAGGAATTTCAGATTTTATGCAAAAAATAGATTCACGTATGACGGCTATGGAAAAAGGGATGCTCCCCGCACAATCACTCCCTAATCCGAAACCGCAATACGAGACAGGTGATCCCAGTTCTTCAAATCAAATGGGGCACGCTAAATCCATCACCACTCTTAGGAGTGGGAAGGTTATTGATAAAACCCTTCCGGTTAGGCCCGAGAAGCCTCAAGAACCAGAAGAGGACAACAATGATGGATCTAGTGGCGCCCCACAAAAATTTGAACCGGAACCTCTAGAAAAGCCAGTTGCTCCGTTTCCCCAATGGTTGGTTGAGCCAAAATGTCTAACTCTCAGGATATCCTAGAGATGTTGAAACAAGTGAAAGTCAACATTCCTCTGCTTGATGTTGTAAAACAGATTTCTTTATATGCTAAATTTCTAAAGGACTTATGCACTACCAAACAACGGAAAAGTGTTCAAAAAAAGATCTCCTTGACTGAGAAGGTGAGTGCCGTCCTAAAACAAGACGTGCCGTAAAAATTCAAAGATCCCGGTTGCCCAACCATATCATGTGTAATCGGAAATTATCAAATTGATCACGCACTTCTTGACTTAGGAGCGAGCATCAATCTGATTCCCTATTCGGTATACCAACAGTTAGGTTTAGGTGAATTAAAATCCACCCGAACCACACTATAACTTGCTGATCGTTCTGTTCGTGTACCAAGAGGGATCATCGAGGATGTGTTGGTCCAGGTTGATAGATTCTACTACCCTGTTGATTTTATCATCTTCGACACCGAACCCATCAATGACACAAGCACTCAGATTCCCGTCATCCTTGGTCACCCATTCCTGTCCACTTCAAATGCAATTATCAATTGCAGGAATAGTGTTATGACTGTCTTTTGGAAATTTGACATTGGAATCAAATATCGTTTTCAATAACGACAGCAACTCAGATGATGATGACGATTTTCACGATGTTAACATGATTGATTCTTTTGTGGAAGATAGAACACCTCTCACTTTATCCTCTGATCCTTTAGAGACGTGTCTGGCCCACTCCCATGATCTTGATGATGATATAATTAGGGAGACGTGTGCCATGCTAGATACTGCACCGGTACTTGAAGTTAACCGGTGGAGGCCACAAATTGAAGATTTGCCCCAAACTGATGTAGTGCCTCTACCGTCTAACCTCAAGCCACCGAAGCTTGACCTAAAACCTTTGCCCTCTGATTTAAAATATGTCTATTTAGGTCAAGATGAGACATACCCGGTGGTGATCTCTGCCCACCTGGAGAAAGAACAGGAGAGTATGCTGATATCTACTCTCATTGAGCATAAAGGAGCTCTTGGATGGACGATAGCGGACCTCAAGGGACTTAACCCATTGATTTATACTCACCGTATATATCTTGAGGACAATGCAAAGGCTGTTTGGCAATCACAACGTAGATTAAATCCAAACATGAAGGAAGTGGTTAAGGCCGAGGTTCTCAAACTATTGGATGTAGGGATCATATACCCCATATCCGATAGTCAATGGGTGAGTCCAACTCAGGTGGTTCCTAAGAAGTCCGGGATCACCATCGTGGCCAATGCTAATAATGAACTCGTGCCGACCAGAGTTACTACTGGTTGGAGAATGTGCATTGACTACAGGAAGCTGAATACCGTCACTAGGAAGGACCACTTTCCTTTGCCCTTTATAGATCAGATCTTGGAAAGGTTAGCTGGTCATTCCAATTATTGTTTCCTTGATGGGTATTCAGGTTATAATCAGATTGAAATCGCCCCTGAGGATCAGGAAAAGACCACATTTACATGTCTCTATGGCACCTTTACTTACAGAAGGATGTCATTCGGGTTATGTAATGCCCCTGCCACCTTTCAGCGATGCATGACGAGTATCTTTTCTGACATGGTGGGGAAATATCTAGAGGTCTTCATGGATGACTTCTCTGTCTTTGGTTCATCTTTCAGCGAATGCTTAGCAAGTCTTAAATGTGTGCTGAAAAGATGTGAAGAAAAAAATTTGGTACTTAACTGGGAGAAGTGCCGTTTTATGGTTCAAAAGGGAATTGTCCTTGGCCATATCATCTCGTCCAAAGGAATCGAGGTAGATAAGGCAAAAATTGATCTTATCTCTAACTTACCTCCACCCAAGAATATCAGAGACGTGCGATCCTTCTTAGGACACGCAGGCTTTTACAGACGATTCATAAAGGACTTTAGTCTCCTCTCTCATCCTTTATGTAATCTTCTTCAAAAAGATACACCATACGAGCGGACTGAGCAGTGCCAAGAAGCTTTCACTAAGCTTAAGGGCATGTTAACCACTGCACCTATTATGCAGCCACCTGACTGGAGTCTTCCTTTTGAACTTATGTGCGACGCCTCTGATTATGCTCTTGGAGCGGTTCTAGGCCAGAGAAAAGATAAGCGGCCTTACGTTATTCACTACGCAAATAGGACTCTAAATCCTGCCCAAGTGAACTACTCGACTACGAAAAAAGAACTCTTAGCCGTAGTGTTCGGTTTGGACAAATTTCGGTCCTACTTGATTGGATCCAAGATCATTATTTATACAGATCATGCGGCACTTAAGTATCTTCTTTCCAAGAATGATTCTAAGCCCCACCTAATACAATGGATCCTTCTACTCCAAGAATTTAATTTAGAAATTAAAGACAAAAAGAGAGTAGAGAACGTAGTAGCTGATCACCTTTCTCACCTTAATACCTCTGATTCCCTTGAGGCGACCCATATCAATGACATGTTCCCTGATGAACAACTGTTTAGAGTCTCTCATTCACCTTGGTTCGCTGATATTGCTAATTATCTTGCTACAAGTGCCATACCGACACACTGGACGTCACAAGATAAGAAGAAATTCTTTACCAAGGTGCGTAACTTTTTCTGGGATGATCCATATTTGTTTAAATATTGCCCAGACCAAATCTTAAGGAGATGTGTACCAGACGATGAGCATCAGAGTGTCATCTCCTTCTGTCACTCACAGGCCTGTGGTGGTCACTTTTCTGCTAAAAAGACCATGACCAAGATTTTACAGTGTGGCTTCTACTGGCCCACTATGTTCAGGGACACTCATGAGTTTTGCAAGGCTTGTGAGCGTTTTCAGAAATTGGGAGCATTGTCCCATCGAAATATGATGCCCTTGAATCCCATCCTTATTATAGAAGCATTTAATTGTTGAGGCATCGATTTCATGGGACCATTCCCCCAATTATTTGGAAATCTGTATATTTTGCTCGCCGTAAACTATGTCACTAAATGGGTCGAAGCAATTCCGTGCCGCAAAAATGACCATCGCACAGTCATTAAATTTTTGAAAGAAAATATCCTGTCGCGGTTCGGAACGCCTCGAGCCATCATTAGTGACGGGGGCTCACACTTTTGTAATAAACCATTTGAGAATTTAATGAAGAAATACGGTATCTCTCATAAGGTGAGCACCCCATACCATCCACAAACAAGTGGACAAGCTGAGATTTCCAATAGAGAGATCAAACATATCCTAGAGAAAACAGTTAACCTTGATCGTAAGGACTGGTCAATTCGATTGACCGATGCCTTATGGGCGTACCGTACTGCTTTTAAAACTCCTATTGGAACATCTCCCTTTAGACTTGTCTATGGAAAGGCTTGTCATTTGCTTGTGGAATTGGAACATAAAGCATACTGGGCGATCAAAAATTTGAATTTCAATCTGGACAACGCTGGCTCGCTACGCAAACTTCAATTAAATGAACTTGAAGAAATTCGGAACGATGCATATGAAAACTCGAGAATTTACAAGGACAAGATGAAGGCGTTTCATGATCATCATATTCTACGAAAATCATTCACGCCAGGTCAGAAAGTCTTTTTGTACGATTCTCGACTACATCTCTTTCCGGGTAAGCTTCGATCTCGTTGGACCGGCCCTTACATTGTTGTCACTGCTTATCCTCATGGGGCCGTTGAGATAAGAGATCCCGACAATGGCAAGGAGTTTAAAGTAAATAGACATCGATTAAAGCCATTTGTCGAGACATTTGATTCAGAGGACATGTCCATGCCTCTGATTGCTCCTGTTTACCAGGACTGATCTCCTAGTCTGATGGAGGTATATGTAGGTTTATCGCTTTCATAGGTCTAGGATTGTTGTTTTATTTATTTGGCTGAAGACGGTAAATTTAGCGCTCTTGGGAGGCAACCCAGCTTTTTTATTCTTTTTCATTCTTTAGTAGATGATTCAATGTTTGTGGGTAACATTACTGCAAACCCTCACGAGACTACAACTCGTCCACTAGGGGTAACCTAGGGGTTTAAAGGCTTGTTGCATACACTAAATGCAATCGAGAGCACCTGCGAAAGTGGTATAGGTAGGATTTTATTTTTGTTATTTTTTTTCTGCTTTCTCTCTCATGCTGACAAGCTTCCATGCCGTGATCTAATGAAAAATCTCTCCTGATTCGTTATTCAGGTACTATCTTCCCATCACTTCTCATTTACTTTCGTTGTCCCATGTGCATTGCATGCTTATATCTTTTACATTGAGGACAATGTAGATTTTAGGTTGGGGGTGGGGAATTAGGTAACCTAATCAGTATTTTCTTGGTCTTAAGAAACAATTGTAAAAAAAATTTAAATTTTTCTAAAAATTTTTATGAATTCGAAGTGATTTTAACGAATATCCTTGATTTAGAATTGTGAGATATATGATGTTGATAATTTATGACTCTTGGAATCCGTATCGGTGGCATTCTACAGTTAAGATCGAGTTGCTAAGCCATGATTAGAAGTTTTAAACATTGATCACATCAGGATTTCACATGTCACATCTCGCTTTCACGTTAAGACTTCAGTCTGATATTGAAGGGTTAATTTGGTAATCACTAAGCACGAAAGGAACCAGCCTAAAATATCTTGCCATCATGGTATAAAAATTGGAAAGGTTGGATAATTAATCTTTACCATAGGTTTGTTCCCTATAGGTGTGGAGTTAATTCCCCATGAATGATATCTAAAAAGAGTCAGGTGTACGATCTTCACCATAGGTTTGCTCCCTATAGGTGAGGATTTGATTCCCCTTCCTTGGCATTACTTTGAATAGAAAAATCACAAGTTAATAGGCTAATCTATGAGGTAAGTTTTGGATTAGGTTTTGGTTGTCATGAATTTTCTTGTTGGTTACCAATGATATCATGAAATTGACGATTGGATCTCTTAATGATGATAAGCCGAGATTAGACTATACATCCATGGATCTCAATGTTTAAAATTTTTCTAATTGATGGATTAATGCTTTACACTTGATTATGAAGTCTACCGTGCGCTTGAGCTCAGAAAAAAATAATTTTTAACATTCATGGATATTAAATTTCTCGTATTTTGTTCAAAATATCACTCGATTTCATAGAAAGTTCTCCTATAATTCTCAACTTATTTTTCGCATATTTTGCTCGGGACTAGCAAAATGCTGGTTGGGGGTTGTGTTGAGGGTCAAATATTGTAACACCCTAAAAATCGGGGGTCGTGTATAAACTCAACTCCCGAGTTCCAGACCGTCACTTATGCAACAAAAATGATTATGATTCAATGTTGTCTGATTTAAAGCATTCACATGAGTAAAAGTATACCAAAACTGCAATTCATACTTCAGATCCAGTGATAAAAGTAAGCGGAAGACTAAATAATATATATATCACTGTATGAAAAACAAAGTAAATCTCATCTGTCTCCAAAGTATGACTACATCTCTGAGCCTCATATACATATACATGAACAAAAATAAAATGTTCAAAATAGTCCCACTGAAGTCCCATCGATCCAGGTCGCCTACGGGAAGCCATCGTGATACTGCATGTACGAGAACTTGTCCTGGTCCTCGTCGATCTCTGGCTCCACCTCCTGGATCTCAGCCTCACCTGCATCTACAACAGGGTCTGGTGGGTGTTGCAAACACCATCCCGTAACGTGGGAGTGAGTGATCAACTCAGTGGAATCATAGAGCAAGGGTTAGCATGTTCACAATTCAATCATGCGATAATAGTAAAGCAGTAAATCAGACAATCCTACTACTGTTGTTAATGCAAGATGACATGACGTGATATATGTCCTCACCGACGGTCTCCCTCATACGGCAACATCTTACGACCGCGACATGCCACACTCCCTAGAGTGCTCCACATCTTCCAGGCACATGCAATGCTATGGTGATATGATTTCCAAGTTGTTATTAGTCCATTCAAACAGTAGGATTGGGAAACTAAGGTACTTCCCTTGTATCAATCCCAACACAGATCCTGTCTAGGGTCGTCACTCCTAGTAATCTCATACGATGTATATTTCGTAGGTCACTGCAAGGGCTGTCAGGGCTGTTGCTCGCACTCGTTGCACCGCTCCCCCATCACCTTATCAATACAGGCCTACCGTACTCTACTGCAACGGAAGGGTCGTCGCCTCCCGTGGACTCAGAATATGCTCGCGGTCACTACAAAGGACTCGTCGCCTGATCAGTGTAGGCTGACAGCTAGAATATAGTGTCCCATACCACCATAATCTGCTCACGAGTCTAGGTGCTCACTGGTCACTATGGGGAGGTTTGTGGCCCCAGCGTAGGCCGACAGCTCGACCATGGTGTCCCATACCACCATGCCTGGCTCATGAGTCTTCGTGGATCAAGGTACCATGGTTAACAGGGTTTGCAATGGTAAGTTCAGTACCCTAGGTTCAAGCAGTTATGACTCATACAAGGTGAACATACATCGGCCAGTCGGGTTACTTGACGGGATCGACTAGCGCGATCGCATCTCAAGTCGAACGACATGAAGTGCGTAAAACACTTCGCGTGGCCTAACCACTGCCGCCAACTTCAAACACGAATCACGTTCATCGACGCGTCGTTCGTGGCTATGACCAGTCAGCCACGAATTCGCTCGGTTACCGACTGCCTCGACTAAGTCTAGTCCCAAACAATTATGGAATCACATCAGCAATCTATGTAAGAGTATTGGAATTGAAATACAATCATGTGAGCATGTTAACACATGTTATAACATTCAACTTAAGCAAATCTTCAAACACATACGTTCCATGCATGTAATGGAATCATGCATATGGTCAACATGTAGGAAATCATTTAGGTCAGCATATTAACTAAGAAATCAATCTCAAACTACCACATAACATCATTTAATTCAATACATACTAATACAAGCATTTATACAAACACATACACTACACACTTAAGTCTACATATAGTATGTCGACCCAAAGTGCGCAACTAGGCGAATCTCTTCGCCAAACTAATTATGCAAGCATTCCTAACTCCCTAATGCGACAGCAAACCATGTCAATCACGTCAGCAAAATATGAATGTAGACCGTACTTCCTACAAATGACTAAAATGCCCTAAATCTCATATTCTTCGTTAATTTACGAAACAGGAAACGGAGAGCATGTTGTACATGTCAAACGGCGATGCCGTCGATAATCTACTATTAAACGACATTGAAAGCGTTGTAAACCGTCAATCAAAGCGTCTAAAATCCTCACCTAGTCTCTTACGGATGCGGGATTTTGAACGGAGCGTGTACGCTTCGTCTACGGCAGTAGGAAGACCTATTTTACAAGTTACGTTAGCTAACACGCCGTGAATCTAAGTAAACCCTAAATCAGCAAGTTCTAGGGTTGTTTTATACCTGAAAAAGCGGAGAAATCACCAGCCAGGTGATTGGGAAGAGTTGCTGAAGCAGTAGCAATCGGCGGCTCGGAAACGGAAAAAATCCCTTCCACTCTCTCTCAAACTCTCTCTCCTTTTCTCTAGGGTTTGCAATTTTCGGATGGGAGAGAGAAATGAGGGTTTCAACCCTTTTTATAAGCTTAAAAATGCCAGAAACAGGCTCCGGAACAGAGTTTACTTGGTGCCTATCCATTTCGGGGCTGTTTCGGTCCCAAAGTTACTTTCTGGTGGTCCCCTGGTCGATTGCGATCGGACTTAAGCTCATGCGTACCAGATGTAGCACGTATTAAGTTTTCAGTCTGGCTGGGTTCGCAGATCGCACGTGGCCGACCAGTTTCAGTTCAGCGGTCACCGCACGTAGATCAGGGCTGAAAGTCTCATGATAATAAATAGAAATTTTTCCTGATCCGAGGGTGTAATCTGGATGAATTCTGACGGTCAGAACGCTTAATACTGACGCGTCAAGTCGTGTGCCAGATTTGAATTTGAAATTCCAATTCTGTCCCTATTCGCGGTCTCTTCCGTCTGGGTTCAACGAAATAGTCTGTGATTATCGGTTTGACTTGATTTTCGAGATGATTGTCAAGTCCAACTAGACGGTTCTAACGGTCTAAGATAGGAGGTATCGGACTTTCGACGTGCGGTCTAAATCCAATACAAAAATTCAAAGTGGTCCAGAGAACAAACCCGCTTAGAGTTTGATCCGAGGTTATAGAGTATTGTAGAGTTGTTTGTTCTACTCGATTTGGGTCTTGTAGAACGTATTTAAAGTGATCAGGGACTATTTCCCAGCTACTCTAGCGTTGCGCTAGCTAACTTATGCTTAATTTCCATGGAAATTAATTCTACGCGATTTCGAGTCGAGTTGGTACTGGAGCCCAAGTACGGATTTTTCATGGGCGTTACAATCTACCCCCCTTAACAAATAATTTCGTCCTCGAAATTTGTACCTTTTCGTACTCCTCGAGAAGCTGTGGGTAGTTCTTTCTGATCTCGGCTTCTGTCTCCCAAGTAGCCTCCTCCTCAGAGTGATGCGTCCATAGTACCTTCACAAGGGGAATCACCTTGCTACGCATTACCTGCTCCTTCCTGTCTACGATGCGTGTCGGTCGCAGGATATAAGTAACATCCTCTCCTAACTGCACCTGCTCCCATCTGATGATATGGGAAGGATCAGCAACGTACTTCTTCAGCATAGAAACATGAAATACGTTGTGAACGCTCGCGAGAGGCGTGGGTAAAGCCAATCGGTAAGCCACTGCTCCCACACGATCGAGGATCTGGAATGGACCAATGAATCGCGGTGCCAGCTTCCCCTTCTTCCCGAACCGAAGGACTCCCTTCATAGGGGAAACTCGCAAAAACACGTGATCCCCAACTGTGAACTCTAGTGGCCTCCGTCTCGTATCGGCGTAGCTCTTCTGTCTGCTCTGTGCTGTAAGAAGCCGACGTCGAATAGTATCAATCTTCTCTGACGTCGCCTGCACCAACTCTGGGCCAATCAAGCTACGCTCACCGACCTCTAACCAGCAATGCGGTGCGCGACAAGGTCGCCCATACAGCGCCTCATAAGGTGCCATACCGATACTCGCCTGGAAGCTATTGTTGTATGCAAACTCCGCATATGCAAGACAATCATCCCAACTGTCCTTGAAGTCCAATGCGCAAGCTCGCAACATATCCTCCAAGATCTGGTTCACTCGCTCTGTCTGTCTGTTCGTCTGTGGGTGGAAGGCAGTACTGAACTTCAACTTCACACCCATAGCCTCCTGAATGCGAGTCCAGAAAATAGAAGTGAACCACGTGTCTCTGTCCGACACGATTTCCAATGGAACTCCATGCAGACGCACAATCTCTCGGATGTACAATCTAGCCAGCTCGTCTGCAGAGTTCGTAACTCTGATCGGTAGGAAGTGCGCTGACTTCGTCAATCGGTCGACGATCACCCAAATGGAATCATGTCCCTTCCTCGTCTTCGGCAACCCAGAAATGAAGTCCATGGAAATAAAATCTCACTTCCACTCTGCAATCGGCATAGGCTGCAAAAGTCCAGGTGGTCGGCGATGCTCTGCCTTCACCTGCTAACAAGTGAGACAACGGGACATGAACTCAGCTATGTGGGTCTTCATACCTTCCCACCAATACGTCCTCTTCACGTCATGATACATCTTTATACTGCCTGGATGCATCGCAAGTCTAGTAGAATGCGCAGCCTCGAGAATCTCTCGTCTCAAGTCAGGGACATCTGGGACGCATAGGCGGCCACGGTAACGTAAGCCCCCATCCATACCAACTCGCTAGTCGGCGTCAGCATCATCACTGGCCTGCTCTCGAAGCTCAGTAAGATGCTCATCGTCCCTCTGCGCCTCGATGACTCGGTCATCGATCTGAGATCGCACCTGTACATGTGCGATGAACTCAAACGGCTCCTCTACCGTGAGTTTCTACTCAAAGTCTCGCAAAAACTCAACCATATCCCACTCGGCAACCATCAGCAGAGCCGCAAACTCTATCGCCTTCTTGCGGCTCAACACGTCAGCCACAAGGTTCGCCTTCCCAGGATGGTAAGAGACTTCAAACTTAAAGTCCTTCAACGTCTCCATCCATCGCCGCTGCCTCATATTCAAGTCTCGCTGCGTGAATATGTACTTGAGGCTCTTGTGGTCGCAAAAGAGCTCGAACTCCTCTCCGTAGAGGTAATGTCTCCAGAGTCTCAGTGCGAATATAACGGCTGCCAACTCTAGGTCGTGTGTAGGGTAATTCTCCTCGTGCCTCCTTAATTGTCTCGAGGCATACGAAATTACCCTGTCCCTCTGCATAAGGACACAAACCAAACCAACGCTAGACGCGTCAGTGTATATAGTGTATCTAACCCCTTGCTCTGGCAATACTAGCACAGGGGCGGACGTAAGTCTGTCCTTCAGCTCCTGAAAAGCTGACTCCGCCTTATCATTCCAGATGAACTTCACATCCTTCCGTGTCAACTGAGATAAGGGTCTCGCGATCTTCGAGAAGTCCTGAATGAAGCGCCGATAGTAGCCAGCGAGACCCAAGAAGCTCCTCACCTCAGTGACAGAACTAGGCTGCTCACAGTCCTGCACCACAGCTACCTTAGACAGGTCAACTGCCATGCCATCCTTGGACACCACGTGTCCCAGAAACTTCACCTCCTGCTTCCAGAAGTCGCACTTCTTGTACTGTGCGAACAACTGATGCTGTCTGAGCGTATCCAGGACCAAACGCAAGTGCTCCTCGTGCTCCTCTCGACTCCTAGAGTATACCAAAATGTCATCAATGAATACAATGACGAATCGATAGAGGAAAGGCCGAAATACCCGGTTCATCAGATCCATGAACACGGCCGGTGCGTTCGTGAGACCGAACGACATCACGAGGAACTTATAGTGGCCAAAACTAGTCCTGAATGCTGTCTTCTGCACGTCCTCATCCCTGACGCGCAACTGATGATATCCCGACTGAAGATCAATCTTCGAGAAGTACTGCGCTCCTCTCAACTGATCAAACAAGTCATCGATCCTGTGCAAAGGGTACTTGTTCTTCACCGTGAGCTGGTTCAGCCTGCGATAATCAATACACAATCGCATCGAACCATCCTTCTTCCTCACAAACAAGACCGGTGCTCCCCAAGGTGACACGCTAGGCCGTATAAGGCCAAGCTCTAGCAGACCATCAATCTGCGTCCTCAACTCCTCCATCTCACATGGTGCCATGCGATACGTCGACAGTGAGACGGGTGTAGAACCAGGAACCAGATCGATAGTGAAATCGATCTCACGTCGGGGCGGCAAACCAGGGATCTTCCTGAACAGATCCCAGAACTCAGAAACGACTGGCACATGCTCGAGTATCTGGGCACTAGCGTCGCGCAATAAAGTGGCGTAACTAAGTATGCGGAAAGGAAGATTTACCCGCACTGAAAACGTGAAAGGAATGCCCTCAGGCTCGTACACCGTCACCATACGAGCCTCGCAGTCAATCTCGGCTCTCGCTGCAGTCAACCAGTCCATGCCACGAATGACGTCAAGATAAACGAGCGAGGGATCGACGACAAGATCAAGAGTCAT
Organism: Magnolia kwangsiensis; assembly: GCA_037074715.1. Taxonomy (NCBI): domain Eukaryota; kingdom Viridiplantae; phylum Streptophyta; class Magnoliopsida; order Magnoliales; family Magnoliaceae; genus Magnolia; species Magnolia kwangsiensis. The sequence continues at coordinate 57,380,844 of CM073578.1, forward strand.
CGTCCTGCCTCCCAGATCAACTAAATAACCCTCACACATCTGGGTGACATCCGAATAATCCCCATGAGCTGTAAAGATTCGTACGCTATCCATAGTGATAGTCTGTAACCCAAGACGCCTGACTACGGCACGCGATATCAAAGAAATCGTGGAACCAGTGTCCACCATGACAAGAACGGGAGTACCTCCAATATGGGCCGTGACCTCGTGTAACACCCTGAAAATCGGGGGTCGTGTATAAACTCAACTCCCGAGTTCCAGACCGTCACTTATGCAACAAAAATGGTTATGATTCGATGTTGTCTGATTTAAAGCATTCACATGAGTAAAAGTATACCAAAACTGCAATTCATACTTCAGATCCAGTGATAAAAGCAAGCGGAAGACTAAACAAGATATATATCACTGTATGGAAAAACAAAGTAATCTCAACTGTCTCCAAAGTATGACTACATCTCTGAGTCTCATATACATGTACATAACAAAAGAATAATGTTCAAAAAGAAAGTCCCACTGATGTCCCCTCGATCCAGGTCACCTACGGGAAGCCGTCATGATACTGCATATACGAGAACTCATCCTGGTCCTCGTCATCATCTAGCTCCACCTCCTGGATCTCATCGTCACCTGCAACTACAACAGGGTCTGGTGGGTGTTGCAAACACCATCCCGTAACGTGGGAATGAGTGATCAACTCAGTAGAATCATAGAGCAAAGATTAGCATGTTCACAATTCAGTCACGCGATAATAGTAAAGCAGTAAATCAGACAAGTCCTAATACTGTTGTTAATGCAAGATGATATGACGTGATGTATGCCCTCACCGACGATCACCCTCATACGGCAACATCTTACGACCGCGGCATGCCACACTCCCTAGAGTGCTCCACATCTTCCAGGCACATGCAATGTTATGGTGATATGATTACCAAGTTGTTATTAGTCCATTCAAACAGCAGGATTGGGAAACTAAGGTACCTCCCTTGTATCAATCCCAACACGGATCCTGTCTAGGGTCGTCACTCCTAGTAATCTCATACGATGTACGTTTCGTAGGTCACTGCAAGGGCTGCCAGGGCTGTTGCTCGCACTCGTTGCACCGCTCCCCCATCACCTTATCAATACAGGCCTACTGTACTCTACTGCACGGAAGGGTCGTCGCCTCCCGTGAACTCAGAATACGCTCGCGGTCACTACAAAGGGCTCGTCGCCTGATCAGTGTAGGCCGACAGCTAGAATATAGTGTCCCATACCACCATAATCTGCTCACGAGTCAAGGTGCTCATTGGTCACTACGGGGAGGTTTGTGGCCCCAGCGTAGGCCGACAGCTCGACCACGGTGTCCCATACCACCATGCCCGGCTCATGAGTCTTCGTGGATCAAGGTACCACGGTTAATAGGGTTTACAATGGTAAGTTCAGTACCCTAGGTTCAAGCAGTTATGATACATACATGGTGAACAAACATCGGCCAGTCGGGTTACTTGATGGGCTCGACTAGCGCGATCGCATCTCGAACTGAACGACATGAAGTGCGTAAAACACTTCGCGTGGCCTAACCACTGCCGCCAACTCTCAACACGAATCACATTCATCGACGCGTCATTCGTGGCTATGACCAGTCAGCCACGAATTTGCTCGGTTACCGACTGCCTGGACTAAGTCAAGTCCCACACATCTATGGAATCACTATAAAAGGTATTGGAATTGAAATACATCATGTGAGCATGTTAGCACATGTTATAACATTCAACTTAAGCAAATCTTCAAGGCATACTTCCCATGCATATTCAACTTAAGCAAATCCTCAAGCACATACATTCCATGCATGTAATGAAATCATGCATTTTGTCAACATGTAGAAAATCATTTAGGTCGGCATAATAGTTGAAAAATCAATCACAAGGTATCAAATAACATCATTTAATTCAATACATACTAATACAAGCATTTATACAAACACATGCACTACACACTTAGGTCTACATATAGCATGTCGACCCAAAGTGTGCAACTAGGCGAATCTCTTCGCCAAACTAATTATGCACGCATTCCTAACTCCCTAATGCGACAACAAACCATGTCAATCATGTCAGCAAAATATGAATGCAAACAGTACTTCCTACAAATGACTAAAATGCCCTAAATCTCATATTCTTCGTTAGCTTACGAAACGGGAAACGGAGAGCATTTTGTACATGTCAAACGGCGATGCCGTCAAGAATCTACTATTAAACGACATTGAAAGCATTGGGAACCGTCAATCCAAGCGTCTAAAATCCTCACCTAGTGTCTTGTAGACTCGGGAATTGAAGCGGAGTGTATATGCTTCGTCTACGGCGAGTAAGGAGCCTAATACATAAGATCCATAAGCTACATCGCTATGGAAACAAGAAAAACTCAAATCACCAACTATTTAGGGTTTTTACTTACCTAGGATTGCGGTGGAATCGCCGGGAAAGCGGTAGAGGAGTGTCGCTTAAGCATGTGCAACACGTAGCACAAGTGGCGGGAAGAACTCTCCCACTCTCTCACAATCTCTCACTCTTTTTCTCTCTCCCAAGCTAGGGCTTCTCTCAAATTCGGATGGGAGAGAGGAGTGAGGGTTTCAACCCCTTTTATAGCCTAAAACATTCCCAAAATAGGCTTGGGAACAATGTTTACTTGGTGCCTAACCAAATCAGGGCCGTTTCGGTCCAAAAGGGCATTTCTGGAGGTCCCCAGGCCAAATGCGGTCGGACTTAAGCTCATGCATACTAGATCTAGCATACATCCAGTTTTCAGACCGGTTGGGTTCCCAGATCGCACGTGGCGGCCCAGTTTCAGTTTAACGGTCACCGCACCAAGATCAGGCCTATAAGTCTCGTGATATATAATAGATATTTTTCCTGATCCAAGGGTGTAATTTGGCTGTATTCTGACGGTCAGAATGCTTAATACTGATGCGTCAAATTTGTGTGCCAGATTTGAATTTGAAATTCCAACTATGTCCCTATTCACACTCTCTTCGATCCGGGCTCAATGAAATAGCCTGTGATCATCGGTTTGACTTGATTTTTGGAATGAGTGTCAAGCCCAGCTAGACGGTCCTAACGGTCTAAGATAGGAGGTATCGGACTTTCAACGTGCGGTCTAGATCCAATACAAAGATTCAAAGTGGTCCAGAGAACAAACCGGCTTAGAGTTTGATCCGAGGCTTTAGAGCATTATAGCACCCTTAGTTCCACTCGCTTCGGGCCTTGTAGAACGTATTTAAAGTGATCAGGGACCATTTCCCAGCTATTCTAACGTTGCACTAGCTAACCTAGTCAAATTTTCCAAAGGAATGAATTCTACGCAAATTCGGGTCGAGTTGGTACTCGAGCCCAAGTATGGATTTTTCACGGGCGTTACAATCTACCCCCCTTAACAAATAATTTCGTCCTCAAAATTTTGTACCTTTTCGTACTCCTCGAGAAGCTGTGGGTAGTTCTTTCTGATCTCGGCTTCTGTCTCCCAAGTAGCCTCCTCCTCAGTATGATGCGTCCATAGTACCTTCACAAGGGGAATCACCTTGCTACGCAGTACCTGCTCCTTCCGGTCTAAGATGCGTGTCGGTCGCAGGATATAAGTAACATCCTCTCCTAACTGCACCTGCTCCCATCTGATGATATGAGAAGGATCAGCAACGTACTTCTTCAGCATAGAAACATGAAATACGTTGTGGACGCTCGCGAGGGGCGTGGGTAAAGCCAATCGGTAAGCCACTGCTCCCACACGATCGAGGATCTGAAATGGACCAATGTATCGCGGTGCCGGCTTCCCCTTCTTTCCGAACCGAAGGACTCCCTTCATAGGGGAAACTCGTAAAAACACATGATCCCCGACTGTGAACTCTAGTGGTCTCCGTCTCGTATCGGCGTAGCTCTTCTGTCTGCTCTGCGCTGTAAGAAGCCGACGTCGAATAATATCAATCTTCTCTGACGTCGCCTGCACCAACTCTGGGCCGATCAAGCTGCGCTCACCGACCTCTAACCAGCAATGCGGTGCGCGACAAGGTCGCCCATACAGCGCCTCATAAGGTGCCATGCCGATACTCGCCTGGAAGCTATTATTGTACGCAAACTCCGCATATGCAAGACAGTCATCCCAACTGTCCTTGAAGTCCAACGCGCAAGCTCGCAACATGTCCTCCAGGATCTGGTTCACTCGCTCTGTCTGTCCGTCCGTCTGTGGGTGGAAGGCAGTACTGAACTTCAACTTCACACCCATAGCCTCCTGAATGCGAGTCCAGAAAATAGAAGTGAATCGCGTGTCTCTGTCCGACACGATCTCCAACGGAACTCCATGCAGACGCACAATCTCTCGGATATACAATCTAGCCAGCTCGTCTGCAGAGTTCGTAACTCTGATCGGTAGGAAGTGCGCCGACTTCGTCAATCGGTCGACGATCACCCAAATGGAATCATGCCCCTTCCTCGTCTTCGGCAACCCAGAAATGAAGTCCATGGAAATGAAATCCCACTTCCACTCTGCAATCGGCATAGGCTGCAAAAGTCCAGGTGGTCGGCGATGCTCTGCCTTCACCTGCTGACAAGTGAGACAACGGGACACGAACTCAGCTATGTGGGTCTTCATACCTTCCCACCAGTACGTCCTCTTCACGTCACGATACATCTTCGTGCTGCCAGGATGCATCGCGAGTCTAGTAGAATGCGCAGCCTCGAGAATCTCTCGTCTCAAGTCAGGGACATCAGGAACACATAGGCGGCCACGGTAACGTAAGCCTCCATCCATACCAACTCGCCAGTCGGCGTCAGCATCATCACTGGCCTGCTCTCGAAGCTCAGTAAGATGCGCGTCGTCCCTCTGCGCCTCGATGACACGGTCATCGATCTGGGATCGCACCTGAACATGTGCGATGAACTCAAATGGCTCCTCTACGGTGAGTTTCTGCTCAAAGTCTCGCAAAAACTCAACCATATCCCACTCGGCAACCATCAGCGGAGCCGCAAACTCTATCGCCTTCTTGCGGCTCAACGCATCAGCCACAAGGTTCGCCTTCCCAGGATGGTAAGAGACTTCAAACTTGAAGTCCTTCAGCGTCTCCATCCATCGCCGCTGCCTCATATTCAAGTCCCGCTGTGTGAATATGTACTTGAGGCTCTTGTGGTCGCAAAAGAGCTCGAACTCCTCTCCGTAGAGGTAATGTCTCCAGAGTCTCAGTGCGAATATCACGGCTGCCAACTCCAGGTCGTGTGTAGGGTAATTCTCCTCGTGCTTCCTTAATTGTCTCGAGGCATACGAAATTACCCTGTCCCTCTGCATAAGGACACAACCCAAACCAACGCTAGACGCGTCAGTGTATATAGTGTATTTAACCCCTTGCTCTGGCAATACTAGCACAGGGGCGGACGTAAGTCTGTCCTTCAGCTCCTGAAAAGCTGACTCCGCCTTATCATTCCAGGCGAACTTCACGTCCTTCCGTGTCAACTGAGATAAGGGTCTCGCGATCTTCGAGAAATCCTGAATGAAGCGCCGATAGTAGCCAGCGAGACCCAAGAAACTCCTCACCTCAGTGACAGAACCAGGCTGCTCCCAGTCCTGCACCGCAGCTACCTTAGACAGGTCAACTGCCATGCCATCCTTGGACACCACGTGTCCCAGAAACTTCACCTCCTGCTTCCAGAAGTCGCACTTCTTGTACTGTGCGAACAACTGATGCTGTCTGAGCGTATCAAGGACCAAACGCAAGTGCTCCTCATGCTCCTCTCGACTCCTAGAGTATACCAAAATGTCGTCGATGAAGACAACGACGAATCGATAGAGGAAGGGCCGCAATACCCTGTTCATCAGATCCATGAACACGGCCGGTGCGTTCGTGAGACCGAACGACATCACAAGGAACTCGTAATGACCAAAACTGGTCCTGAACGCTGTCTTCTGCACGTCCTCATCTCTGACGCGCAGCTGATGATATCCTGACTGAAGGTCAATCTTCGAGAAGTACTGCGCTCCTCTCAACTGATCAAACAAGTCATCGATCCTGGGAAAAGGGTACTTGTTCTTCACTGTGAGTTGGTTCAGCCTGCGATAATCAATACACAATCGCAGCGAACCATCCTTCTTCTTCACGAACAAGACCGGTGCCCCCCAAGGAGATACGCTAGGCCGTATAAGGCCGAGCTCTAGTAGACCGTCAATCTGCGTCCTCAACTCCTCCATCTCACATGGTGCCATGCGATACGTCGGCAGTGAGACGGGTGTAGAACCAGGAATCAGATCGATAGTGAAATCGATCTCACGTCTGGGCGGCAAACCAGGGATCTTCCTGAACAGATCCCCGAATTCAGAAACAACTGGCGTCTGCTCAAGTACCTGGGCACCAGCGTCGCGCAATAGAGTGGCGTAGCTAAGAATGCGGAAAGGAAGATTTACCCGCACTGAAAATGAGAAAGGCGTGCCCTCAGGCTCGTACACCGTCACCACACGAGCCTCGCAGTCAATCTCGGCTCTCGCTGCAGTCAACCAGTCCATGCCAAGAATAACGTCGAGATATACGAGCGAGGGATCGACGACCAGATCAAGAGTCATCGTCCTGCCTCCCAGATCAACTAAACAACCCTCACACATCTGGGTGACATCCGAATAATCTCCATGAGCTGCAAGGACTCGCACGCTATCCATAGTGATAGTCTGTAACCCAAGATGTCTGACTACGACACGCGATATCAAAGAAATCGTGGAACCAGTGTCCACCATGACAAGAACGGGAGTACCTCCGATATGGCCCGTGACCTCGAAGGCTGAATGCTGGAAAGTCGGCGTCGTAGCTGCCTCAGCGGTCAGTGCATGAACTCGAGCCTGCTGTGGCCGGTTCGGCCGCTGTGTCAAGGGCCGTGGGGGCTGTCGAATCTGCGATACTGTGGGTCTGAAAGAGGACTGCGCAGGAGCTGACCGTATAGGCGGTGCTGATATCGCCTGTGGACGTACACGATCAATCTTCTGCGGCGGCGAGAACCCACTGTCCCGCATCCTCGTAAAGCAACTCGGCGCTAGGTGGCCCGTCCTCCCACAGTATGTGCATGATAGATCAGGGCGCCGAAACGGTCCTACTGGCGCCGTGGTCCTGGTAGGAGGATCAATGCGAGGCCTCTTGCCCGCGAAGGGCCTATCTGGCAACTCCGGTCGCGGCCTAGAAGTAGTCGGGCCTCGTGATCGCGCAAGTCGATCCACGTCCTGCTCTGCCCGCATGGACATGTGAACCAACTCCGCATAGGAGGAGAAACTGATACAGCACATCTTCGACCGAATATCCGGTCGCAAGCCCTCCAAAAAGCGCCGTATGCGCATCTGCTCATCAGCTAAAATCGTCGGGACGTACCTGCCCAACTCTGTGAACCGATGCTCATACTCGGTGACCGTCATCGCTGCCTGCCTGAGACGGAGAAACTCATTCTCCCTCTCGTGTCTGTAGGTCTGAGGATAATACTTCTCATGGAAGCGAAACTCGAATGCTGCCCATGTCCATACGAAGTCTGCGGTAACAGTCCGCAATACACTATCCCACCACATACTGGCCTCTCTCTCAAACTGGAAGGTAGCCAGCTCTACCTGCTCTGCCTCAGTACAGTGCAACATGCGCAGAATCTTCGACACTCGGTCGAGCCAAAACTCAGCCTCCTCGGGTCTGTGAGAACCCGTGAAAGTAGGAGGCCGCAAGCGCTGAAATCGCTCCAGAAGGCCCCGTGTGTCGGCAGGGTTCCCCGCAGGGAAAGCAGGCTGCGCAGGAAGTGCTATGCCCTCATCCTGGGCGTAAGTATAGGCATCCTCAGCTGGATGCGCAGGTGGTGTAGGCGGAGTAGGTGCAGTCGCACCCCCACCCTGGGCTAAAGTCCCGACTATGGTAGTCAATAGCTGCTGCTGCTGTAGCATCATAGTCATCATCTGCTCGAATCTATCAGGTGGTGGAGCAGGCTGTGGCGGATGAGGTGCGGAAGTAGATGCGCGCTGTGGCTCTTTAACTGATGGTGTAAATGGCGGTGGTCCATCTGTAGGACCAGTAGCAGGCTGAGACGACCGAACAGTCTCAGGAATCGGGCCCACAGCAGGGTCCGGACGAGTGCCAGACTGAGAGGGAGCCTGATCCATCTGCTCTGACAATGAAAGCCGAACCGCGCTCCTCGTAGTCTTAGGTGGCATTCCCTATATTCAAAATAGGGCACAACCTTGTCAGTCTCAATTGCACAAATACACCACAATCATTCACTAAAGAGTCAAAGGCATTCCATGCATTTCAATTAATCAAAATTGTCACAATACAAGGGATATATCCTTACAAGCATCATGACTAGAATGACATGGAAATTAAGACAGTTAAGCAACAGCAACATAAGCAAAGCACTAGCCCTAATAGGCTTTACACACATAAAACAGAAAATGGCTAACTACTCATAACAACATCAAAGATCGCGTCGCTAGTCGGAGTCTGGCGACGGAGGAGGAGCACCCTTATCCTGTAAGCAACACAGGATTGCCTTCAAGGTGCGAGTCACCTTGCCAAATTTCTTCTTCGTAACGGCCTTGGCATCAGCGACCTCTGCTCGAAGTTCTTGGACTTCCCTTCGCAAAGCGGTCTGACTCTCCTTCATCCGAGCAATGCGATCGTCAATAGTAGTCTGCGCAGAAGGAGGAGGACTCTCATCAGTATCCTGAGCCTCCTCTTCTGCTTCTTCCTGAGTCTCTTCCTGAACTTCTGCACTAGGTTCTCCTTCGCTTTGATCTTCCTCTTCGTCAAAGTCGTCCCCACTATCCCTTTCAAGTTGATTTTCACGATATTGCGACCCAATCTTCATCTTAACCATCGTCGACTCATCGATGGTGTGAATCGATACCGGCAATTCGGGTCCAAGTCTATAGGCAAACTCAAGCGCAATCTTGCAAATGAGTGGGCCAAAGGGAAGGGATTCGGATGTTCTTCTCGACCTGGCTATGAGAACTATCTGCCGTAAGATGAAAGTGGCCATACATACGTTCTCTCCCTGAGCCACCAGAAATAAGAAATCGACCATAAGACGTGTACATTCAATGCGGTTCGTCGACCTAGGATAAACATTGAACGTGCAGATGTGATGCAGCAGACGCAAATCCTCAGACATGTACGTCGCCTTGAGGCTATTATTAGGCTGTCATGGAACCAACTTACCGCACAGAAACCTGGTGCGGCGATCTCGTTCACGTCTAGTCCTCAAATTCTTCTCACTTGGATGTACATCACCTAGAGGCACGTTGAGAAGTCGCGCAACCAACTGGACGTCGATCGTAGCCATCCGATCTCTACCAAAAGGGATTTTGAACTGCAAGGGCTCCAAGGTAGGACTCTGGATGCTAGCATAGAAGGCACGAACAGTGCTCACATTAGCACGAGCGCGAGCTTCAAAGATCGGTCCCCAGTGCGCAGCTTCAATGCGTTCGAACAACAGATATTCGCCGAACAATCGCCCATCTACGTCCGCCTCAAATAACACTCTACGATCAGTGTATTCACCATGAGGCATCTCTGATAGGATGGTTCGTCCAAGATGTGCATGGGGATCCAAATCCCGCTTTGTACGGCACTCCAGGACTGCAGCTGGACCTGCGGCGGCGCTTGAACTTGCGGCACCACCCCGCGGTCTTCTCAATCGAGCAGGGCGGCTCGGCCCAGCCTCGTCTGTTGCAGTTTTCCTCTTACCCATCAAAGACAGGATGGATGAGAGTGACAAAAGACCCAAAATAGCTTCCACGAAAGCCATGGAAAACGTCGAAAATGCGGAGAAATGGCTGCCCAATCTGACAAAAGGAAATCTAGGCGTCGTAGAGGGATGCTTCAAGCTTCCCAAGGCTGTAGTTTCAGGGAAAAATAAGAACAAAAAGATGGAATGGAGCTGCTCACGATTTCAGCACTATTTGGGGGATTTTGGAGCTCCAAATGGGAAAATCATCAAGGAACGGGGCTGCCAACACCCAATAATCAATGGGTGGTGGTCGGTTTTGGCCAAGGAAGGGTTTAGGAAGGGTTTGGGTCGCCGGGGTTTGGAATGGAGCGCTGAAAATCAATTCTAGGGCATGCAAGGGGGCTGTTTGTGAAGGAGAGGGGTGTTTTAGGGGTTTTCGTGGGATGGGAGGTAGCTAGGAGTGATGGGGGGTGTATTTAAGTGGGTGCGCCCAAAGGGCAGCACCATCGGAGGTGGCCGGCCGGCGATGCATCGCCCGGCCGGCGATGGCATCGCCGGCCAACCTTCAGGTTGGCCAGCGGGACCCCATGGGTCTGGTCCCCTATGGTCCCAGGGCCCCAAAAAAGTTGGTCCCACCCCTTGGTTCATTATATTTTGGTCCCTATGGGCCCAAACATGTGTTCGGGGCTTTCCGGGTCCACATCGCAATCCCGAATACCAAACCATATGATGCAGCATATGAATTTGGGATAAAAGGATCCAGTACATCTTTCTAGCTCCTTAGTTGCTAAAGAAAGTGAAGTTAGAATGGCCTTATGGCCATTTTTCATGAAATTTTACTATTCACTGTAAAATTTGGTGAATGTACTAATTTGTGTTATTTTCACATTAGGTTTGATGCCTAACATGAAATGGATAAGAAAGAACTGAAGGTTGAAGTGTTTAGAGAAGGAATTTTGAGAATTTTTTTGGCAAAACGGGGTTTTTAAGCCCTGGCGATTGATTACTGGAGTCGTGGTCATTCCACGGCCCAAAGGTTCACTTTTGCGGTTTAAAACCGCTCATAGGACGTCTCCACCCGACTTCCTACAGCTTAGAAGTGATTCGGGTCGCTTTACGCGACCCGAGATACGTTACAGACTCGATCTTGCGATCGATCCTTATAGACTTCGCCTATCGGCGAATCTGTGATCCTAGAAGTGTTTCTAGACCCTTCTCGCACCCACCTAAGTCAAAAGAAGCGACAGCGTACGTCGCAAGACCATAACCCAGGCCCAGTATACTCTCATTCATGCTCTGATACCAACTTGTAACACCCTGAAAATCGGGGGTCGTGTATAAACTCAACTCCCGAGTTCCAGACCGTCACTTATGCAACAAAAATGGTTATGATTCGATGTTGTCTGATTTAAAGCATTCACATGAGTAAAAGTATACCAAAACTGCAATTCATACTTCAGATCCAGTGATAAAAGCAAGCGGAAGACTAAACAAGATATATATCACTGTATGGAAAAACAAAGTAATCTCAACTGTCTCCAAAGTATGACTACATCTCTGAGTCTCATATACATGTACATAACAAAAGAATAATGTTCAAAAAGAAAGTCCCACTGATGTCCCCTCGATCCAGGTCACCTACGGGAAGCCGTCATGATACTGCATATACGAGAACTCATCCTGGTCCTCGTCATCATCTAGCTCCACCTCCTGGATCTCATCGTCACCTGCAACTACAACAGGGTCTGGTGGGTGTTGCAAACACCATCCCGTAACGTGGGAATGAGTGATCAACTCAGTAGAATCATAGAGCAAAGATTAGCATGTTCACAATTCAGTCACGCGATAATAGTAAAGCAGTAAATCAGACAAGTCCTAATACTGTTGTTAATGCAAGATGATATGACGTGATGTATGCCCTCACCGACGATCACCCTCATACGGCAACATCTTACGACCGCGGCATGCCACACTCCCTAGAGTGCTCCACATCTTCCAGGCACATGCAATGTTATGGTGATATGATTACCAAGTTGTTATTAGTCCATTCAAACAGCAGGATTGGGAAACTAAGGTACCTCCCTTGTATCAATCCCAACACGGATCCTGTCTAGGGTCGTCACTCCTAGTAATCTCATACGATGTACGTTTCGTAGGTCACTGCAAGGGCTGCCAGGGCTGTTGCTCGCACTCGTTGCACCGCTCCCCCATCACCTTATCAATACAGGCCTACTGTACTCTACTGCACGGAAGGGTCGTCGCCTCCCGTGAACTCAGAATACGCTCGCGGTCACTACAAAGGGCTCGTCGCCTGATCAGTGTAGGCCGACAGCTAGAATATAGTGTCCCATACCACCATAATCTGCTCACGAGTCAAGGTGCTCATTGGTCACTACGGGGAGGTTTGTGGCCCCAGCGTAGGCCGACAGCTCGACCACGGTGTCCCATACCACCATGCCCGGCTCATGAGTCTTCGTGGATCAAGGTACCACGGTTAATAGGGTTTACAATGGTAAGTTCAGTACCCTAGGTTCAAGCAGTTATGATACATACATGGTGAACAAACATCGGCCAGTCGGGTTACTTGACGGGCTCGACTAGCGCGATCGCATCTCGAACTGAACGACATGAAGTGCGTAAAACACTTCGCGTGGCCTAACCACTGCCGCCAACTCTCAACACGAATCACATTCATCGACGCGTCATTCGTGGCTATGACCAGTCAGCCACGAATTTGCTCGGTTACCGACTGCCTGGACTAAGTCAAGTCCCACACATCTATGGAATCACTATAAAAGGTATTGGAATTGAAATACATCATGTGAGCATGTTAGCACATGTTATAACATTCAACTTAAGCAAATCTTCAAGGCATACTTCCCATGCATATTCAACTTAAGCAAATCCTCAAGCACATACATTCCATGCATGTAATGAAATCATGCATTTTGTCAACATGTAGAAAATCATTTAGGTCGGCATAATAGTTGAAAAATCAATCACAAGGTATCAAATAACATCATTTAATTCAATACATACTAATACAAGCATTTATACAAACACATGCACTACACACTTAGGTCTACATATAGCATGTCGACCCAAAGTGTGCAACTAGGCGAATCTCTTCGCCAAACTAATTATGCACGCATTCCTAACTCCCTAATGCGACAACAAACCATGTCAATCACGTCAGCAAAATATGAATGCAAACAGTACTTCCTACAAATGACTAAAATGCCCTAAATCTCATATTCTTCGTTAGCTTACGAAACGGGAAACGGAGAGCATTTTGTACATGTCAAACGGTGATGCCGTCAAGAATCTACTATTAAACGACATTGAAAGCATTGGGAACCGTCAATCCAAGCGTCTAAAATCCTCACCTAGTGTCTTGTAGACTCGGGAATTGAAGCGGAGTGTATATGCTTCGTCTACGGCGAGTAAGGAGCCTAATACATAAGATCCATAAGCTACATCGCTATGGAAACAAGAAAAACTCAAATCACCAACTATTTAGGGTTTTTACTTACCTAGGATTGCGGTGGAATCGCCGGGAAAGCGGTAGAGGAGTGTCGCTTAAGCATGTGCAACACGTAGCACAAGTGGCGGGAAGAACTCTCCCACTCTCTCACAATCTCTCACTCTTTTTCTCTCTCCCAAGCTAGGGCTTCTCTCAAATTCGGATGGGAGAGAGGAGTGAGGGTTTCAACCCCTTTTATAGCCTAAAACATTCCCAAAATAGGCTTGGGAACAATGTTTACTTGGTGCCTAACCAAATCGGGGCCGTTTCGGTCCAAAAGGGCATTTCTGGAGGTCCCCAGGCCAAATGCGGTCGGACTTAAGCTCATGCATACTAGATCTAGCATACATCCAGTTTTCAGACCGGTTGGGTTCCCAGATCGCACGTGGCGGCCCAGTTTCAGTTTAACGGTCACCGCACCAAGATCAGGCCTATAAGTCTCGTGATATATAATAGATATTTTTCCTGATCCAAGGGTGTAATTTGGCTGTATTCTGACGGTCAGAATGCTTAATACTGATGCGTCAAATTTGTGTGCCAGATTTGAATTTGAAATTCCAACTATGTCCCTATTCACACTCTCTTCGGTCCGGGCTCAATGAAATAGCCTGTGATCATCGGTTTGACTTGATTTTTGGAATGAGTGTCAAGCCCAGCTAGACGGTCCTAACGGTCTAAGATAGGAGGTATCGGACTTTCAACGTGCGGTCTAGATCCAATACAAAGATTCAAAGTGGTCCAGAGAACAAACCGGCTTAGAGTTTGATCCGAGGCTTTAGAGCATTATAGCACCCTTAGTTCCACTCGCTTCGGGCCTTGTAGAACGTATTTAAAGTGATCAGGGACCATTTCCCAGCTATTCTAACGTTGCACTAGCTAACCTAGTCAAATTTTCCAAAGGAATGAATTCTACGCAAATTCGGGTCGAGTTGGTACTCGAGCCCAAGTATGGATTTTTCACGGGCGTTACACCTCGAAGGCTGAATGCTGGAAAGTCGGCGTCGCAGCTGCCTCAGCTGTCAATGCATGAACCCAAGCCTGATGTGGCCAGTTCGGCCGCTGTGTCAAGGGCCGTGGAGGCTGTCTAATCTGCGATACCGGAGGTCTGAAAGAAGGATGCGCAGGAGCTGACCGTATAGGCGGTGCTGATATCGCCTGTGGACGTACACGGTCAATCTTCTGCGGCGGCGAGAACCCACTGTCCCACATCCTAGAAAAGCAGCTCTGCGCCAAGTGGCCTGACCTCCCACAATATGTGCACGTCAAATCGGGGCACCGAAACGGTGGTACAGGCTCCGTAGTCCTAGTAGGAGGATCAATGCGAGGCCTCTTGCCCGCGAAGGGCCTATCTGGCAAGTCTGGTCGTGGCCTAGAAACAACCAGGCCACGAGATCGCACAAGTCGATCCACGTCCTGCTCTGCCCTCATGGACATGTGAATCAACTCCACATAGGAGGGAATGCTAACACAGCACATCTTCGACCGAATATCCGGTCGTAAACCCTCCAAAAAGCGCCACATGTGCATCTGCTCATCAGCCAGGATCGTCGGGACGTACCTACCCAACTCCGTGAACCGATGCTCATACTCTGTAACTGTCATCGCTGCTTGTCTGAGACGGAGAAACTCATTCTCCCTGTCGTGCCTGTAAGTCTGGGGATAATACTTCTCATGGAAGCGGAACTCAAATGCTGCCCACGTCCATACAAAGTCTGCGGCAACGGTCCGCAGTACTCTATCCCACCACATGCTGGCCTCTCTCTCAAACAGGAAGGTAGCCAGCTCTACCTGCTCGGCCTCGGTGCAATGCAACATCCGCAAAATCTTCGACACCCGGTCGAGCCAGTACTCAGCCTCCTCGGGTCTGTGAGAACCCGTGAAAGTAGGAGGCCGCAAGAACTGAAATCGCTCCAATAGGCCCCGTGTATCGGCAGGATTCCCCGCAGGGAAAGCAGGCAGCGCAGGATGAGCCATGCCCTCATCCTGGGCGTATGTATAGGCATCCTCAGCTGGATGCGCAGGTGGTGCAGGTGGTGTAGATGGAGCCGCACCCCCACCCTGGGCTAATGTCCCCACGATGGTAGTCAAAAGCTGCTGCTGCTGCTGCATCATAGCCATCATCTGCTCGAATCTGTCAGGGGGTGGAGCAGGCTGTGGTGGATTCTGTGTGGAAGTAGATGCCCGATATGGCTCTCTGACCGACGGTGTAAATGGCGGTGGTCCATCTGTAGGACCAGCGGCAGGCTGAGACGATCGAACTACCTCAGGAATCGGGCCTAAAGTAGGGTCCGCATGGGTGCCAGACTGCGAAGGAGTCTAATCCATATGCTCTGTCAATGCAAGCCGAACCGTGCTCCGCGTAGCCTTAGGCGGCATTCCCTATATTCAAAATAGGGCGCAACCTTGTCAGTCTCATTAGCACAAATACACCGCAATCATTCACATAAAGAGTCCAAGGCATTCCATGCATTTCAATTAATCAAAATTGTCACAATACAAGGGATATATCCTTACAAGCATCATGACGAGAAATACATGGGAATAAAGACAGTTAAGCAACAGCAACATGAGCAAAGCACTAGCCCTAACAGGCTTACACACATAAAGCAGGAAATGACTAACTACTGATAATAACATCAAAGATCGCATCGCTAGTCGGAGTCTGGTGACGGAGGAGGAGCACCCTTATCCTGTAAGCAACACAGGATCGCCTTCAAGGTGCGAGTCACCTTGCCAAATTTCTTCTTTGTAACGGCCTTGGCATCCGCGACTTCTGCGCGAAGTTCTTGGACTTCCCTTCGCAAAGCGGTCTGACTCTCCTCCATCCGAGCAATGCGATCGTCGATAGTAGCCTGCGCAGAAGGAGGAGGGCTCTCATCTGTATCCTAAGCCTCCTCTTCTGCCTCTTCCTGAGCTTCTTCCTGAACCTCTGCTCTAGGTTCTTCTTCGCTTTGATCTTCCTCATTATCAAAGTCATCCTCACTATCCCTTTCAAGTTAATTTTCACGGTATTGTGACCCAATCTTCATCTTGACCATTGTCGACTCATCAATGGTATGAATCGATACCGGCAATTTTAGCCCAAGTCTATAGGCAAACTCAAGAGCAATCTTACAAATCAGTCGGCCAAAGGGAAGCAATTCGGATGTTCTTCTTGACCTGGCTATGAGGACTATCTGCCGTAAGATGAAAGTGGCCATACATACGTTCTCTCCCTGGGCCACCAGATATAAGAAATCGACCATAAGACGTGTGCATTCAATGCGGTTCGTCGACCTGGGATAAACATTGAACGTGCAGATATGGTGCAGCAGGCGCAAATCCTCAGACATATACGTCGCCTTGAGGCTATTATTAGGCTGCCATGGAACCAACTTACCGCATAGAAACCTGGTGCGGCGATCTCGTTCACGTCTAGTCCTCAGATTCTTCTCACTAGGATGCACATCACCTAGAGGCACGTTGAGAAGTCGCGCAATCAACCGAACATCGATCGTAGCCATCCGATCTCTACCAAAAGGGATTTTGAACTGCAAAGGCTCCAAGGTAGGATTCTGGATACTAACGTAGAAGGCACGAACGGTGCTCACATTAGCACGAGCGCGAGCTTCAAAGATCGAACCCCAATGCGCAGCTTTAATGCGCTCGAACAACAGATATTCACCGAATAGTCGTCCATCTACGTCCGCCTTAAATAACACCTTGCGATCAGTGTATTGGCCATGAGGCATCTCTGATAAAATTGCTCGCCCAAGGTGTGCATGGGGATCCAAATCCCACTTTGTACGGCACTCCAGGACTGCAGCTGGACCTGCGGCGGCCCTTGAACTTGCGGCACCACCCCACGGTCTTCTCGATTGAGCAGGGCGGCTCGGCCCAGCCTCGTCTGTTGTGATTTTTCTCTTACCCATCAAAGATATGATGGATGAGAGTGATAAAAGGCCTAAAATGGCTTCCACGAAAGCCATGAAAAATGGCAAAAATGTGGAGAAGTGGCTGCCCAATCTGAAAAAAGGAGATCTAGGTGTCGTAGAGGGATGCTTCAAGCTTCACAAGGCTATAATTTCAAGGAGAAATGTAAAAAAAAAGTAGAATGGAGCACCTCACGATTTCAGCTCTATTTGGGGATCTTTGGAGCTCCAAATGGTGAAATCTTCAAGAGGAAGGGCTGCCAACTCCCAATAAGTGATGGATGACGGTCGGTTTTAGCCAAGGAGGGATCTAGGAGTGATTTGGGACCACAAAATTTAGAGATAGTTGCTGGAAAATGAAAACGGAGCTATGGGGAGGGCTGTTTGTGAAGGAGGGATATGATTTGGGGGTTTTTATTGGACGGGAGCTACATGGGGATGATGCACATGCCATTTAAGGGCGTGCCCCCAAAAATCATGGCAAAGGGGCCCCACCGGTCGGCGATGCATCGCCGGCCAACTTCTCAGTTGGCCGGTGGGACCACATGAGTCTGGTCCCCCATGGTCCAAGGACTCCAAAAATATGTGGCCCACCCCCTGGTTCATTGTATTTTGACCTATATGAGCCCAAACATGTGTTCGGGGCTTTCCGGGACCACTCCGCAATCTCGAATACCAAACCCTATGTTGCAGCATATGAATTTGGGGTAGAAGGATCTATTACATCCATCTAGATCCTTATTTGCTAAAGAAAATGAAGTTAGAATGGCCTTATGGCCATTTTTCATGAAATTTTACTATTCAATGTAAAATTTTTTGAAAGTATTAATTTGTGTTATTTTCACATTACGTTTGATGGCTAACATGAAATGGATAAGAAAGAAATGAAGATCGGAGTGTTTAGAGGAGGAATTTGAAGATTTTTGGTGAAACGGGGTTTTTAAGCCCTGGCGATTGATTATAGGAGTCGTGGTCATCCCACGGCCCAAGGATTCACTTTTGCAGTTTAAAACTGCTCATACGACATCTCAACCCGACTTCCTACAGCTTAGAAGCGATTCGGGTTGCTTTACGCGATCCGAGATGCGTTACAGACTCGATCTTGCGATCGATTCTAATAGACTTCGCCTATCGGCGAACCTGCGATCCTAGAAGTGTTTCTAGACCCTTCTCGCACCCACCTAAGTCTAAGGAAGCGATAGCGTATCTCGCGAGACCATAACCCAGGCCCAGTATACTCTTATTCATGCTCTGATACCAACTTGTAACACCCTGAAAATCGGGGGTCGTGTATAAACTCAACTCCCGAGTTCCAGACCGTCACTTATGCAACAAAAATGATTATGATTCAATGTTGTCTGATTTAAAGCATTCACATGAGTAAAAGTATACCAAAACTGCAATTCATACTTCAGATCCAGTGATAAAAGCAAGCGGAAGACTAAACAATATATATATCACTGTATGGAAAACAAAGTAAATCTCATCTGCCTCCAAAGTATGACTACATCTCTGAGCCTCATATACATATACATGAACAAAAATAAAATGTTCAAAATAGTCCCACTGAAGTCCCATCGATCCAGGTCGCCTACGGGAAGCCATCGTGATACTGCATGTACGAGAACTCGTCCTGGTCCTCGTCGATCTCTAGCTCCACCTCCCGGATCTCAGCCTCACCTGCATCTACAACAGGGTCTGGTGGGTGTTGCAAACACCATCCCGTAACGTGGGAGTGAGTGATCAACTCAGTGGAATCATAGAGCAAGGGTTAGCATGTTCACAATTCAATCATGCGATAATAGTAAAGCAGTAAATCAGACAATCCTACTACTGTTGTTAATGCAAGATGACATGACGTGATGTATGCCCTCACCGACGGTCTCCCTCATACGGCAACATCTTACGACCGCGACATGCCACACTCCCTAGAGTGCTCCACATCTTCCAGGCACATGCAATCCTATGGTGATATGATTTCCAAGTTATTATTACTCCATTCAAACAGTAGGATTGGAAAACTAAGGTACTTCCCTTGTATCAATCCCAACACAGATCCTGTCTAGGGTCGTCACTCCTAGTAATCTCATACGATGTATATTTCGTAGGTCACTGCAAGGGCTGTCAGGGCTGTTGCTCGCACTCGTTGCACCGCTCCCACATCACCTTATCAATACAGGCCTACCGTACTTTACTGCAACGGAAGGGTCGTCGCCTCCCGTGGACTCAGAATACGCTCGCGGTCACTACAAAGGACTCGTCGCCTGATCAGTGTAGGCCAACAGCTAGAATATAGTGTCCCATACCACCATAATCTGCTCATGAGTCTAGGTGCTCACTGGTCACTACGGGGAGGTTTGTGGCCCAAGCGTAGGCTGACAGCTCGACCATGGTGTCCCATACCACCATGCCCGACTCATGAGTCTTCGTGGATCAAGGTACCATGGTTAACAGGGTTTGCAATGGTAAGTTCAGTACCCTAGGTTCAAGCAGTTATGACTCATACAAGGTGAACATACATCGGCCAGTCGGGTTACTTGACGGGATCGACTAGCGCGATCGCATCTCAAGTCGAACGACATGAAGTGCGTAAAACACTTCGCGTGGCCTAACCACTGCCGCCAACTTCAAACACGAATCACGTTCATCGACGCGTCGTTCGTGGCTATGACCAGTCAGCCACGAATTCGCTCGGTTACCGACTGCCTCGACTAAGTCTAGTCCCAAACAATTATGGAATCACATCAGCAATCTATGTAAGAGTATTGGAATTGAAATACAATCATGTGAGCATGTTAACACATGTTATAACATTCAACTTAAGCAAATCTTCAAACACATACGTTCCATGCATGTAATGGAATCATGCATATGGTCAACATGTAGGAAATCATTTAGGTCAGCATATTAACTAAGAAATCAATCTCAAACTACCACATAACATCATTTAATTCAATACATACTAATACAAGCATTTATACAAACACATACACTACACACTTAAGTCTACATATAGTATGTCGACCCAAAGTGCGCAACTAGGCGAATCTCTTCGCCAAACTAATTATGCAAGCATTCCTAACTCCCTAATGCGACAACAAACCATGTCAATCACGTCAGCAAAATATGAATGTAGACCGTACTTCCTACAAATGACTAAAATGCCCTAAATCTCATATTCTTCGTTAATTTACGAAACAGGAAACGGAGAGCATGTTGTACATGTCAAACGGCGATGCCGTCGATAATCTACTATTAAACGACATTGAAAGCGTTGTAAACCGTCAATCAAAGCGTCTAAAATCCTCACCTAGTCTCTTACGGATGCGGGATTTTGAACGGAGCGTGTACGCTTCGTCTACGGCAGTAGGAGGACCTATTTTATAAGTTACGTTAGCTAACACGCCGTGAATCTAAGTAAACCCTAAATCAGCAAGTTATAGGGTTGTTTTATACCTGAAAAAGCGGAGAAATCACCAGCCAGGTGATTGGGAAGAGTTGCTGAAGCAGTAGCAATCGGCGGCTCGGAAACGGGAAAAATCCCTTCCACTCTCTCTCTCAAACTCTCTCTCCTTTTCTCTAGGGTTTGCAATTTTCGGACGGGAGAGAGAAATGAGGGTTTCAACCCCTTTTATAAGCTTAAAAATGCCAGAAACAGGCTCCGGAATGAAGTTTACTTGGTGCCTATCCATTTCGGGGCTGTTTCGGTCCGAAAGTTACTTTCTGGTGGTCCCCTGGTCGATTGCGATCGGACTTAAGCTCATGCGTACCAGATGTAGCACGTATTAAGTTTTCAGTCTGGCTGGGTTCGTAGATCGCACGTGGCGGACCAGTTTCAATTCAGCGGTCACCGCACGTAGATCAGGGCTGAAAGTCTCATGATAATAAATAGAAATTTTTCCTGATCTGAGGGTGTAATCTGGATGAATTCTGACGGTCAGAATGCTTAATGCTGACGCGTCAAGTCGTGTGCCAGATTTGAATTTGAAATTCCAATTCTGTCCCTATTCGCGGTCTCTTCCGTCCGGGTTCAACGAAATAGTCTGTGATTATCGGTTTGACTTGATTTTTGAGATGATTGTCAAGTCCAACTAGGCGGTTCTAACGGTCTAAGATAGGAGGTATCGGACTTTCGACGCGCAGTCTAAATCCAATAAAAAAATTCAAAGTGGTCCAAAGAACAAACTCGCTTAGAGTTTGATCCGAGGTTATAGAGTATTGTAGAGTTGTTTGTTCTACTGGATTTGGGTCTTGTAGAACGTATTTAAAGTGATCAGGGACTATTTCCCAGCTACTCTAGCGTTACGCTAGCTAACTTACGCTTAATTTCCATGGAAATTAATTCTACGTGATTTCGGGTCGAGTTGGTACTCGAGCCCAAGTACGAATTTTTCACGGGCGTTACAAATATTGCATATTAGACCCCAGATATTGTCTGGATTTGCGAATATAATGCTATCTAATGGCTCGTTTTCTCATTCTTGTGTTGCAAGGTGATTTTATGAGCATGGATGGAAAAAGGATGTTAAAAGTTGAGATTTAACGATCTGATGACGCCAAAGGCAAGGGACACACTCCAGGGGTCCAAGATTGAAAAATATACATGGTCAGAAATCCGAGAAAAGTAAGAAATTGAAGCTCAAGTAGCCTGAAGGACGTCCAGAATGCAAGATCACGAGGTTCCCACCATCCATTCGGATCGAAACTTCATACGTGGCCTGAAGACTATAAAGTAACCGTACACGTCAAATTTCGGTCGTTTGATTCAGGTGGAAGTGGCCCAACAGATAAATCAGCCCAAAAATTATTGATTTGCGGTCCACCTGGTATCTGGACCTGCTTTAATTTTGGTCTCAACTCCTTAAATGAGGTGAGGAAGTGGATGGACGGATTGGATCTTGCATGAACATCAATTTGGGGCCCACCTTACATGTGCGTGTGCACAGCCCATGCGTGACCGCCCGTGTACTGAAGTAAGCAAATCGGTCTGCATTATGCTGACCGACGAATATTTTCTTAAAAATTTTCAAAGACGCTAGCGTCTTCGCTGCCAACGCTAGGGATCGACTGTAGGCCCCACTCGTCGATATTTTGAGAGATCAGATCCATCCATTGCGTGTAAAGGGGGAATATTAACCTCACCAAGCCATCCTTTTGATCCCATGCACAGGTATGGACGTAGATGGATGGAAAATGTAGGATGGACGGCTGGGTTACAGATTTTGTGGGCCACATTGAAATCAAACTGGACTTTGCCTTCCTAGACGATTTTTCGTCCTGAAGCCAATGGACGGTGTGGATTTTCAAAAAGAAAGCTCAATGGACCCCACCGATCATCACAGCGGAAGAAGATTCCGCTTTCGCGTCCGCGTAATACACGGCCGCTGGCCCTTTTTGCGATCAGCTGTGGGCCCCACACGTGCTCCATAAGCTCAATCCAAACCATCCACCGTGTAGACAGCCGCGAGCACTACAAAACCATGTTGTCACTTTTCACCCATGCGTGCACACGTGTGAGATACAGAGGCCACAAAAGGGCTGCCTTGCAACGTTCAAAACTGATTCTTTTGTGATTTCTTTTCTGAGCCACGTCAATGGACGTTCAAAACCACCCATTCTTGACTGAAATTTCATTTTGAATCCAATGGACGGGGTGAATTTTCCAGAAAATACTTCTGTGGGGCCCACCGATCATAACAGTAAAATGGTGCGAAAGGTTTCGCACATCCGTGAAAACTGACTTTTCTAGGCGGTTTTGGCCTACCATCTTTGATCATATGGCAGATCTGAACCGTCTATCATGTAGAGAACCCAAGAAAGTACCAAGGGATGGTGTTTCCTTGGAATTTGAGTGAGGAAAGTGGGGTGTTTCGTGGCACCGAACTAGGCTACGAAAATTGCACTCCGTGTCCTGCTACAACTCTGTCACTGATTCCAGCCTTCCAACAGCTATAAAAGGAGGTTTTTAGATGTGGGGAGCATTCATTCAGGTCTAGGAAGGAAGAAAAAGAGAGACGTGGAGGCTCGGGCAGGGACGTGAAGCAGAAGAAAAAAAAAGAGTATTTTCTTTTTATTTTTTAGTTTATTTCAATTGTGGAGATTTAGCCATCCATGTCTGGCTAAACCTCTTTGCTACGGCTAAGAGGTGAATCTTGTAGTGAGATGGGAGATTTTATTTTATTTTTATTTTAATTCATGAATCGACGTTGATTTTAGTTGATTATTATGGGAATATTTTTAGTTCTTAATGGTCTGTTGTGACTGAAATTACAATGGGTCTGCGATGCTTTAAATATTTCTATTTCCTTTTCATGTTTATGATGTCAGGACATCCTGTTGTTCACCATAGTCTCCTGGGCATGGTTGGATGACGGTACCCTTCCTAACTTTCATACATGTGATTGGGTGGTAATTAGTTTAATTCTGTTGTTTGCCATAGTCTTTTGGGCATGGTTTGGTGATGGAATCCATTCTAATTCATACACCTTTCATCTCCTTGAAAACTAGATCAACGGCAGTTCAGTAATTTTCATGATTTTTGATGCAAGCATAAGTTCTCCCTGATCTCTACAAGTGGATCCTCTGAATCCCTAGTTTCCTTTCCTCTGATTTCTATAAATTTTAGATTAATATTTTCACCATTATTTCTCAAATTACATTCAGTTTAAATTTCATCTCATTCTAGTTCTAGTTCTAGTTAGTTTTAGATAACGTACAAGTTTTAGTCCCTTGGGATTCGACCTCGGTCTTACCGAGTTATTACTACATCACAACCCTGCACTTGGGGAGTGAACAATGTTTACCAACTACATTGCCCCCATGTCTTTAAATTTTTTTCTCCTTTCCTGGCCGATCCCAATTGAAATTCCTTTTTCATGATTTAGGTTGTTATAATCTTCACAGTCGAGACCCATACCTTTCATGACCTCCTTACTTGTCCTATCTTTGATAATTATCTGATTCCTGTGTATCATCCGCTATATAATACACTTCAATGTATAACAATTCTCCGTTGGATGTCCCAGTAAGCGGTGATAGCGACAAAAATTTTTCTCCCTGCGCCTTGTCGCCTCCTCGGGGCGTTTAGGCTCTGGCAATTCTATCGCGCCAACTTTCAATAACTGATCCATCATTGGAATGACATCTTCCTTACCAAACGTAAATCCTTCATGCGAATTAAGCGTCCTCACCTTTTTATTTCTTCTTGATCGAGCCAACTCTCCTTTTCACTTCGTATTTTCTTCTTTTAAACCTCTTACACTTTTATGCTGCTGATAGCGATCACTAGTATTTGCTGGTATCCTGTTAGGAGCCCTTTGAGCTACATCATGGCGAAATATCGGCACCATTCGATTTACTGATTCCAAAGAATGAGCTTTAACGGCCAAATCATGAAGAGTTTTGATGTCGGAATTGGCCAGTCCAATTATGAATTCCTTTTTCATAGAGTTTAGACATATCTTGACTTGCTCAATTTGTTTTAGCACTGGTTCACACAAAGTTCCCAATGCCTTCCATCTATCTACATAACTCCTTACCGACTCGCCTTCGCCTTGTTATACAGAAGCCAACCTAACAATATTAACATCATGGCTTGGGGAGAAGAACTAAGATAGAAAAACGTATCGCATCTGCTCCCAGGTGCGGATAGAACCTGGAGCCAGATTGGAATATCATCGGAATGCACTACCTGTCAGTGACGTCCCGAATAATCACAAGCAATATTGTGGTACTGTAGAGAGATCTCTCATACTTGTAATGAAGTGCGTTAAATGTTCTTCGGGGGATCCTTTCCCATTAAACTTCTGAAAATTTGGACACCTGAAACTAGCTGGGAAGGGAATATCATCCACCTCTCTTGGATACGGTGCACGATACCTATAATGTCTGGTATTTTCTTGTTCCTCTTCCATTCAGCCATCCTTTTCAATGATTGTTATTTGAGTTGCATTATGCATGAAATTCGCCAAGGCTTCTCTGAGACTTCTGCATTCTTCCATTAATGCATTCTGGGCTTCTGCCCTTGCATTGAAACGACCCTCTGTAGTTGTTCTATAATCTAGATTTATTCCAGCCATGAATACTACAACTTCTCCACTTTTTTAACGAAGTGGTAACTGAAGGAGAGCAAAAGTATGCTGACGTAACAGGGCTCACAGAATAGAGAGAGGACAGAGTTTCATTGGACTTTTGCGTGCCCTCTATAGAATTAATTGACTGAGATGGCGCTGATACTGGTGAATCTATGTGGGATGGTATTGGCAATTTGATTACCAATGCTTTTCCCTTTTGTTCTCTTGTCCGTTCAGCCATTGGAGTATTTAAAGTCGGGAAGTCACGTGCTGTCAACTGGGGAACTGTTTGCACGGGATAAATCATCGGAGGAGAAAGTTCAGGATTTCTTATAACTGTGCTTCATGTTATAGGCCCTCTGATTCTTAATGAAGGCTGATTCATCCCAGAATTTTTGATGTTTCATGTTCTTGCTTTACGAGACGTTACGACAGTCCAACCTTCATTGTCCTCTGATGACTGGGGCGAAGCAGAAATGACCTGAGCTGTTACTTGAGACATGCCACTTTTATACGCACGACTTGGTGTGTATTCTATCACGAATCCTATCGAGATGAATCGGAAGTTTACTTTTCTTACAAGCATCGCCATGAGTAATAAGTCGTAGTCAGATTTTAAAACCTTCAATTATGAAATATAGTTATAATTAGTAATTGAACGATTAGAGTGATCTATCTTAGAGATGAAGGGGAGGACTTCCCACTGAGAGTCACCATTTTGGCGTCCATAGGACGCCAAACTGTGATGAAAGTTCGTAACAACTTCACTGTTAATATTTAAATAAGATAATAAAAGAATAAATTTCCCAGTGGAGTCACCATTTTGTTTTGACAAAGAAACAAATGCATTTGATTTGGAAAATTTTCTTATTCAAATATAACAGAGAAAGAGTATTAGGAACATTCATCACATTTCATTAATACTGAGTTCGTTTACATCCTCTTTACATCCCTTGATTCTAAGATAGATCATTTGAAAATAAATGATTAATGCTTTAAGTATCCAAAGTTCATTTCGACAGCCTTTCGGCACCTGTTTCAACCATCTCCTAGGACTTAGGAGGAATGTCGATTAGATCGACGAGTCTTCGATGAAACAGAGATTTCAACAGTATAACGACATCTGTTTCATTCATCCCTAATACTTAGGGAAAATGTCGATTCGATTGACTAATCTTCTTCCTCTGCACTTGACAATAGGAGAGGGGAGAGTCTCGGAAGGATAAAAGCCTTGCACGGGCATTTCAGCAGCATGACGGCCTTTGAGCTTGATAGACTGCAGGGTATTCTTGTTGCGCGGACCCGCGTAACCGATACTGATTGCACGGTCCTGCACAACTGCCAGGAGAGTTATCTCCTACCTTCTGTCTTCTGCTCCGCTCTGCTCCTCATGAAAATCTTCAATTACCCCTAATGAAAGAGGGGAAGGGGTATTTATAGACCCTCACACGTGTGAAAATCCTAATCTTAGCGATGTGGGACTATTTTTAGTGCTTTTAGATCTTTCCACAGAACCATTTCTGTAATGTTTCCTGTGCAACTGATATCCTCCCGCACAAATAACATTAATTGTGCGGTACCGCGCAACTGACACTAGTTGTGCGGTCCTGCGCAAACCCTTTAAAACTGCCATTTCCTTCTTCTTTCCAAGTATCCCATCCATTTCTTTACCTTTTCTTGCTTCAATCCTTCGTCATTTTTTTATGCCTAAACAAATAAAAAATCTCCATCGAAATCAGAATCATTAGGTATCGATGAACATAAAATGAAAGAACAGTTATCGTTGTTGCCGATCAATCGCTCATCAAAGTTGTCATCATCGCTAAGCTGATACATTGTTTTAAACATGATACAAAAGTCCTTATGACATTGTTAGCAGCAGCGAAATGTCAATTATTGATCAACCATATGATAATAGTAGAATGAATCATACAGCCAATTGTATATATGTAATTGGTGATAGCGATGACTGCTTATCATAAAAAGGCAGTCTAGTCAAGTCCCGAAAAAAAAAAAGAGGAGAAAAAAAGGCCAAGTCCTAAAAGGACCAAATCTCAAAAGGGACCAGCTATGCATAAGACCTATGAAGATCGCCATTTGGGCAGTGACAAGAAGCTAATGGACCTAAAAATTCCGAGAAGGCCATCGTACGCATACCCATGCGGACAACTGATGAAGTTAATGACCAAAAGCCAAAAGGCCAAAAGTTGACCAAAAAGCCAAAGAGCCAAAAGTCTTCAATGACCAAAAGCCAAAAGGCCAAAAAGTTGACTAAAGGTTAAAGTGCTAAAAGTCCTCAAATGACCAGTAGGCGTAACCCCCATGTCATCTGTATAGCTTTTCGGCTGCGTCACGAGGAATGGAGGACAATGCCCTCCTGTGAATGGGCCCAACCTTGCAGGCAAAGAAAATGTAACACCCCGGATTTTGGCCAATCTGGGATTTGACGTCCTTAGACAGTGGGTCAATTAAAACACCTGAAAAATCGTTCAGAACCCAATTCCATAGCCAAAGAAACCACTTAGGATAAATTTCTTTAGAAACTAAGCATAAGTTAGCTAGCGCAACGTTGGAGTGGCTGGGAAACAGTCCCTGATTACTTTAAATACGTTCTACAAGGCCCAAAGCGAGTGGAACCAATGGTGCTATAATGCTCTAAAACCTCGGACCAAACTCTAAGCAGGTTTGTTCTCGGGACCTCTTTGAAACTTTGTATTGGATCTAGACCGCGCGTCGTAAGTCAGATGCCTACCATCTTAGACCGTTATGACCACTTAGCTGAGCTTGGCAATCGTTTCGAATATTAAGTCCAACTGACGATCACAGGCTATTTCATTGAGCCCAGACCGAAGAGAATGTGAATAGGGACATAGTTGGAATTTCAAATTCAAATCTGGCACACAAATTTGACGCATCAGTATTAAGCATTCTGACCGTCAGAATACAGCCAAATTACACCCTTGGATCAGGAAAAATTTCTATTACATATCACGAGACTTATAGGCCTGATCTTGGTGCGGTGACCGTTAAACTGAAACTGGGCCGCCACGTGCGATCTGGGAACCCTACCGGCCTGAAATCTGGATGCGTACTAGATCCAGTATGCACGAGCTTAAGTCCGACCGCATTTGGCCAGGGGACCTCCAGAAATGCTTTTTTGGACCGAAACAGCCCCGATTTGGATATACTTTAAGTATACCTTGACTTGGAGCCTATTTTGGGCATGTTTAGGCTTATAAAAGGGGTTGAAACCCTCACTCCTCTCTCCCATCCGAATTTGCAAAAATCCCTAGATTGGGAGAGAGAAAAGGTGAGAGTTTGTGAGGGAGATTGGAGGAGAATTCCTTGCCGCTTGTGCTACCTGTTGCAAGTGCCTAAGCAACGCAACTCAATCACGTTGCCGGTGATTTCTCCGCTTTTCTAGGTAAGTAAATACCCTAAATAGTTGTTGATTTGAGTTTCCCTTGTTTCCATAGCGATGTAGCTTATGGATCTCGTAAATCAGGTTCTCTATTCGCCGTAGACGAAGCGTATACGCTCCGTTCGAATTCTCATCCCTAAAAGGGAAAAGGTGAGGATTTTAGACGCTTTGATTGACGGTTCCCTACGCTTTCAATGTCGTTTAATAGTAGATTCTTGACGGCATCGCCGTTTGACATGTACAAAATGCTCTCCGTTTCCCGTTTCGTAAGCTAACGAAGAATATGAGATTTAGGGCATTTTAGTCATTTGTAGGAAGTACTGTTTACATTCATATTTTGCTGATGTGATTGACATGGTTTGTTGTCGCATTAGGAAGTTAGGAATGCGTGCATAATTAGCTTGGCGAAGAGATTCGCCTAGTTGCGCACTTTGGGTCGACATACTATTTGTAGACTCAAGTGTGTAGTGTATGTGTTTGTATAAATGCTTGTATTAGTATGTATTGAATTAAATGATGTTATTTGATAGTTTGTGATTGATTTTTCAATTATTATGCTGACCTAAATGATTTTCTACATGTTGACAAAATGCATGATTTCATTACATGCATGGAATGTATGTGCTTGAGGATTTTCTTAAGTTGAATATGCATGGGAAGTATGCCTTGAAGATTTGCTTAAGTTGAATGTTATAACATGTGCTAACATGCTCACATGATGTATTTCAATTCCAATACCTTTTTATAGTGTTAATGTAATTCCATAGATGTGTGGGACTTGACTTAGTCCAGGCAGTCGGTAATCGAGCGAATTCGTGGCTGACTGGTCATAGCCACGAACGACGCGTCGATGAATGTGATTCGTGTTGAGAGTTGGCGGCAGTGGTTAGGCCACGCGAAGTGTTTTACGCACTTCATGTCGTTCAATTCGAGATGCGAACGCGCTAGTCGAGCCCGTCAAGTAACCCGACTGGCCGATGTTTGTTCACCTTGTATGTATCATAACTGCTTGAACCTAGGGTACTGAACTTACCATTGTAAACCCTATTAACCGTGGTACCTTGATCCACGAAGACTCATGAGCCAGGCATGGTGGTATGGGACACCGTGGTCGAGCTGTCGGCCTACGCTGGGGCCACAAACCTCCCCGTAGTGACCAGTGAGCACCTATGACTCGTGAGCAGATTATGGTGGTATGGGACACTATATTCTTGCTGTCGGCCTACACTGATAAGGTGATGGGGGAGCGGTGCAACGAGTGCGAGCAACAGCCCTGGCAGCCCTTTGTAGTGACCGCGAGCGTATTCTGAGTCTACGGGAGGTGACGACCCTTCCGTAACAGTAGAGTACAGTAGGCCTGTATTGATAAGGTGATGGGGGAGTGGAGCAACGAGTGCGTGCAACAGCCCTGGCAGCCCTTGCAGTGACTTACAAAATATACATCGTATGAGATTACTAGGAGTGACGACCCTAGACAGGATCTGTGTTGGGATTGATATAAGGGAGGTACCTTAGTTTCCCAATATTGCTGTATGAAAAGGACTAATAACAACTCGGTAATCATATCACCATGACATTGCATGTGCCTGGAAGATGTGGAGCACTTGAGGGAGTGCGGCATGCCGCGGTCGTAAGATGATGCCGTATGAGGGAGATCGTCGGTGAGGACATACATCACGTCATGTCATAACTGCATTAACAACAGTATTAGGATTGTTTGATTTACTGCTTTACTATTATCGCATGATTGATTTGAGAACATGTTAATCCTTGCTCTATTATTCCACTGAGTTAGCTACTCACTCCCACGTTACGGGACGGTGTTCCGGACACCCACCAGACCTTTTTGTGATTGCAGATGATGGCGCGGCCTGTGAGGCAGAGCCGGACTTGATGATGATGAGGAGGATCCCTCCTTTATGCGTGTTCTGATCGACGGGATTACAGGGAGGTTGATTAGATACTTTGACATTTGTCATTTTATATTTTTAGCGCACTCATGTATATTCGTTTCATCTACTTTTGGAGTATACATGTATGTGTATAACCTGGTAACATGTTCACACTCTGGAGACATACAACAGTTTATATATGTTATACATACTATTACAGACTTCCGCTGGTTAATTTAACTGTCTCTGGAGCATGATATGCGGTTCTAGCTTAATCTCACTCATGTCTAATACATTATCACAGACAACATTCAATCATACATATCTATGTTGCATAAATAACATTTTGGAACTCGGGAGTTGGGTTTTTGCTCGACCCCCCGATTTTCGGGATGTTACAGAAAATAAGGGCTACAGTGTGCACTTTAGATAGGCCAACCATGCATAAGACCACCCAGATTTGTGGTTCGATTCCGGTACTAACTCATGAGGAAGGGCTTAAACCTACTCATCGATGGACTGGAAACCATGGATTTGGTACCCCCAAAGGTAGCCTTGCGAGCTCTGTGAACTCTAGAGAGTTACCATGGCCAACCCTGTGCATAAAACCAACCGAGTTCACGGCCCAGTAGCTTCACTGGGCCCGTCTGATGGATCGTGGTTTGTGAACTCCCTAGTGAAAGTGCACCTATTACGTGCCCTGGTTTGTCAATTACGTTGTATGTTGAGTCAGTCGGACGACAACACCTAACAAGAAGATCAAGTCAAGCGTCTGTCTCATCTGGATGTGTGGAAGCTCACCAAAAGGTAAATCATAGCCTCACATCACATGTCTCAAAATACCAGGTGATTAAACCCTTAAAAAGAACTAGAACATCTTAGGGTTTATATGTAAGAAAATTTTTTATCCAAAAGAAAATTTTTCTAAGTTTTTCTTACACTGTCGATTATATCGATTCCCCTTTCGATATGATCGACCAGCTCTGTCGATGTCCTCGGCATATCAATCGATACAATCGAGTGAGGACAAAAAGTGTCCAGCAATCAAACAATCTTCTGGACGATTTATCGATATATCGACCTTCGAGTCGATATCATCGATATTCGAAAATCGATCATATCTGAAGTGGATCGATCGTATCGACAGACTGCTTTCCAGCGCCCCTGCTTTTCTAAAGAAAACTATCAATTGCTTCGATATATCGATGACTGTCTGATTCAATCTGAACTCAAATATCGATCATATCGGGAGTCAGTCGATCATATCGACTGTGGGGCGCATGTTCTCTCCAGCATGAATTTCAAGTTACTTTTTATGTCGATCGGGGTGCCTGTCGATAAATCAATATTCATCGATCATATCGAGACCAAGTCAATTGGATCGAGTCAGGACATAATTCGTCCAACAAGCTTACATGTAAAATCTATATGATTTATCGATCCCATCGAAAGGTCGCTGATATGATCGATGTACAAATTCCGATGACATCGACTGGTTCCCCGATCATATCTGTGATCCTGAAATTCTTCAAGACTTCTCTCTTATTTTTCACCTGTCGATAGATCGAACCATCACTTGATGGAATCGGAGTTCGAAATCCGATATCATCAATGTGTGTCTCGATCCCATCGACCATTTGGCAGAAGGTTTCCAAAAGTGAAATGATAATTAAGTTCTTATCATCGAGAGGTCAGCCGATACAATCGAGAGTATACGATCGATCATATCGACGACTGATCAATGATATCGAACTCTGTCATAAATATGACCGTTTATATCCGTTGGAACCTTTTTCCTATAAATAGAGGGAGTTGTCTTCATTGCTGGTAGAGAAAGAAGAGAGTGTTTTAGAGTGTTTTAACCTTCCTATCATTTACCTAAGCCCTTTCTCTCGGGAAGTTCATCCTCCAATCCACCCTCATCATTGATATCTCATAGAGTGGATTGGGGAATGAACTTTCACATTCAAGGATCCTTCAGCTACTGCTTTAATGACATATCATTAAGCTGGGATGCCTTGAATGCATAGATGATGGGAACCTCTCTATCTTCCTTATAGGAAAACCTTTAGAGAGTGGTAGTCCATCATAACCTTGACCCAACCTAAGCCTATCATACATACATCTTCATGTTACGGATCAAGGGAGCTGAAGACTCTTCATCAACCAGTAGAAGGTCTTCATCATTGTGCTGAAAGGGACTCATCAACTTATCTGTAAGTACTAAGAGTCCAGAGGACACTTGCGATCATTCCTTTTTAAGATTGGGTTTTAAGTGTTGCTCACCATTTGAAGTCCTCGAAGGAGGCCTCCGACGGGAGTGTACGTGCGGGGTGCGTTGTGTGGACCCTTACTCTGTGGAGAGCATAAACATCTGGTTAGGAGTACAACAACAAAACTTCAGGGTTAGAGGTGAACCGAGTAGAAACCTCAGGGTGCGTTGTGTGGACCCTTGTCCTGTGTGGGCATAAACATCTGGTTAGAAGTACGCCAGTAAAACTCCAGGGTTTGAGGTGAACCGAGTAGAAACCTCTATAAAGGTTGAAGGTGAACCTGATTTAAAACCTTAGGTTTGAGGTGAACTATGGGAAACCTCCTTAGTGAAATCCGGTCACTCAAGGGTTGAGTGTGGAAGTCGGGAGTGGAGTAGGCAAGTCGTCGAACCACTATAAAATGATTGTGTTTGAGTTTGATATTATCTTTCATTTATGTGATTGCCTTGCATGTCTTTATATATGATCACATCCTATGCACACACAGTCATATCCATCACAATCTCATCTATACATCGTTTGTCTTTTAAATAGTTTGTGATTGGATCCTCTATCAGGCTTGGAAGCCAGTAGAGTTAAGGTTGAGTAATCCTAATCAATACCCTGTGATAGGATTAGTGTGATAAGGATCTTTAATAATTTATAAAAATTTTAAAAAGTCCTATTCACCCCCCTCTAGGATATACTGACCTATTCCTACTTCAACTAAAGCGGTCTTCACCGCAATTTCAATTGGTATCAGAGAGGGTCTCTCTTTAAGGGCTTCACCGCCTGGAGAGTAATGTTGACTGAAGTAGAAATATGGCCAAAGGAGAGGGCTCATCTGTCACTAGACCTCCAGTATTTGATGGATCAAATTATGCTTATTGGAAGGCTAGAATGCACTACTTCCTGAGATCTTTGGATCATGAAGTTTGGGATGCAGTTGCAAAAGGATATGTGGTACCATCCAAACAAATTGTACTCGAAGATGAAACCACAATCACTAAACCCAAACTAAATGAGAAGTGGACGGCGTTTGACAAAGAACAGCGAAATGCTGAAGCAAAAGCAATGAACGCCATCTACTGTACCGTGTCTCAAGATATATTCAATCAAATAAGTTTGTGTGGGACATCCAAGGAAGCATGGGATTTACTGGAAACAACCCATGGAGGCACAAGCACTGTGAAGAGGTCTAAACTACAACTCTTAACTTCACAGTTTGAAAATCTCACGATGGAAGAGCATGAGACATTTATGGAGTTTTTCATAAAATTAAACATCATTTGTAACTCCATGGGTGGATTGGGAGAGAAGGTTCCGACACCTAAAATATGTAGAAAAATCTTAAGATCCTTACCGGAACGCTTCAATCCCAAGGTAACAACAATTGAGGAGTATAGGAATATTGTAACACCCCGAAAATTGGGGGTCAGGTAGAAACGCAACTCCCGAGTTCCAGAACGTCACTTATGCAACATAGATAATGATAAATGCATGTTGTCTGTAGAATGGCATTAAACAAGATTGAGACTAAGCTAAAACAACATATCATACTCCAGAGACAGTTAAATTAGCAAGCGGAAGACTGATAAATACATAAAATATATAATTGATTGTAAGTCTCCAGAGTGTGAACATGTTACCAGGTTAATCATATACATGTATACTCCAAAAATAGAAAGAAAAGAATATACATGAGTCCTCCAAAAATATAAAATGACAAGTGTCCAGACATCTACTCAACCTCCCTATAATCCCGTCGATCAGAACACATAGGAGAAGTCCTCCTCATCATCATATAAGTCCAGCTCCGCTTCTCAAGCAGCGCCATCATCTGCAACTAAAATAGGGACTGGTGGGTGTTCGAAACACCATCCCGTACCGTGGGAGTGAGTGATCAACTCAGTGGAATCATAGAGCAAGGATTATCATGTTATCAAATCAATCACGCATTAATAGTAAAGCAAACATCAAACATTTCTAGATACTGTTGTTAATGAAAGCATGAAATGACATGATGGATGCCCTCACCGACATACTCCCTCATGCGGAACCATCTGTGTCTGCGGCATGCTTTCTTCCCGCAGTGCTCCACATCTTCCGAGCACATGCAATGCGATATGGATAATGATTACCGGGTTGTTATTAGTCCTTTTTCATACAGCAGGATTGAGAAACTAGGGTACCTTTCTTATATCAATCCCAACACATATCCTGTCTAGGGTCGTCACTCCTAGCAATCTCATACGATGTTATATTTGTAGGTCGCTGCAAGGGCTGTCAGGGCTGTTGATCGCACTCATTGTACCTCTCCCCCATCACCTTATCAATACAGGCCTAATTATCCTTAAGACTGCATCAGGACTCGTCGCCTTCGTGCGGTGTCCGGATAAACTCAAGGTCACTACAAAGGGCTCGTCACCTGATCAGTGTAGGCCGACAGCAAGAATATAGTGTCCCATACCACCATAATCTGCTCAGAGTAGGGTGCTCACTAGTCACTACGGGGAGGTTTGTGGCCCCATAATAGGCTGACAGGTCGACCACGGTGTCCCATACCACCATGCCTGACTCATGAGTCTTTATGGATCAAGGTACCATAGTTGACAGGGTTTCCAGTGGTAAGTTCAGTACCCTAGGTTCAAGCAGTTATGACACATACATGGAGAACATACAATGACCAGTCGGGTTACTTGACGGGCTCGACTAGTACGAGCGTATCTCAAGCTGAGCGACATGAAGTGCATGAAACACTTCGTGTGGCCTGACCACTGCCGCCAACCCAAGACACGACTCGCGTTCATCGACGCGTCCTTCGTGTCAAATAGAAGCCAATCACAAATTCAATCCATTACCGACTGCCTGGACTAACGTACAGCCCCAGGAATTTATAAACAACATCAATGATCATGTGAGTGTGACATAATTGAAATACAAACAACCAAAGCATATTCACAACATGTGATAGCATATAACGTAAGCAAATCATCCAACACCTGCATTTCATATATATAGTGAAATAATACGTATAGCCAACATGTAGGAAATCATATACAACATCATATGGATTGAGAATTCATTCTCAAAACTAATCTACAATACTATTTACTCAATACATACTAATACAAACATTTATACGAACACTTAGTCTACACACTTTCGTCTACATAGCGTATGTTGACCCAAAGTGCGCATTAGGGAAAATCTCTTCGCCAAACAGATTATACATGCATACATAATATCATAATATGATGAATTTACATGTCAAGCATTTCAACAAAATACGGACGTATACAGTATTTTCTATAAATGCCTAAAATACCCTAAATCTCATATTTACCGTACGTTTACGAAACGAAAAATGCACAGCACATTGTACATGTCAAATGGCATCACCGTCGATAATCTACTATTAAACGACAGTGAAAGCTTTGAAATCAGTCAATCAAAACGTCTAAGATCCTCACCTTTTGCCTTAGACGTGTATCGTTTCGAACGGAACGTCAATGCTTCGTCAACGGCGATCTGGCATCCTAATGCACAAGATACATAAGCTACATCGCTAATGAATCGAAAGAAACCCCAAAACAACAAGTAGTTAGGGTTTTTCTTACCTAAGAGTGCATTGGAATCACCAGAAGAACGATGCAGGCAGGTGGATGTAGCACGAGGAGCAGCAGGGAAGACTCCGAGAAGAAAGCTCCAACTTCTCCCTCACTTTCTCTCTTTTTTCTCTCTTCTCTCCCCAAATTCGCATGGAATGAAAGAGCAAGGGTTTAAACCCTTTTTATAAGCCCAAACATGACCAAAATAGACTTAGGGCTAATGTATACTTATTTTGTAACCAAAGAGGCTTTTTCTGATCCAATGGAGCATTTCTGTAGGTCCTGTCACTGAATGCAGTAGGACTTAAGCTCTCTGACATTGGATCTAGGTCAGGCAGAGTTTTCAGTCCGATCGGATTTCCAGATCGACCGTGGTGGACCAGTTTCAGTTCAACGGTTATGGGAACTCGATCGGAGCCACAAGTACTATGACATGTAAGGGAAATTTTTCCTGATCCGAGGGTGAAATTTTATTGAATTCTGACGGTCAGAACGCTTAGAAAAAGCGCACAAGCGAACGTGCCAGATTTCACAAATTATATTTATTTCTCACACTCTTCACTCTGGACCCAAGGAAATCGTCGTGGGACATCATCTGGACTTGATTTTTGAGGTGATTGTCAACTCCAACTAGGCGGTCATATTCGTCTAAGTTTGGGGTAATCGGACTTCCGACGTGCGGTCCAGATCCGATACAAAGTTTCAAGGTGCTCCAGAGAGCAATCGGGAATAGAGTTTGATCCCAGGCTTTATGGTATTGTAGCGTCACCTATCCTCTACGCTTTGGCTCTAGCGGATCGTATTGAAAGTGATTGGTGCGAATTTCACAGGTCGTCTAGTGCAGCGCTAGGTGATTCTCTTTAGATTTCTAAAGGAAGTAGCCTATAATGATCTCTGTTTGAGATGAAATTTGGAGTGTAGAGCGAGGGTGTTTGGAAACGAAAGAAGGAAGAGTTTGGAGGGGTGGTTTTTACCAAAAATTGGATGTTTGGAGCAAAAGGAGAGCTTGGAGGGTCACTTTGTGAAGAAAGTATATGATTGGGGTGTTTTTAACGAACGGCCCACATACCAGGGGGCTACCCTAGCCCCCAAACACCTCCGGCCCGAAGCCCGAACCCAACCGATGATTTTGACCGGCGATGCATCGCGGAACCGGCGATGCATCGCGGAACCGGCGATGCCATCGCCGACCAAACTCACAACTGGTGATGGCCACCATATGGGCTGGGTTCCCCCTGCCCCCAGGGTCCCAAAAAAGTATGGGGCCCATGTTGGATCATTGTGGATTAGCGTGGGTGGGCCCATGACTCCATTCGAGGAATTTCGGGGCCAGTTTACAAACTGAAATGAATTTCTACGGCGTATAGCATATGATTTTGGAGTAGGAGACGTTAATCTATCCAACCAACCTATCTATTTTGTTAGATTCAAAAAGGTTAAGGAGAAAAGTCTATTTTGCCCAGTTATTTACTATTCATGGTAATTTTTATCTTCGGTATTATTCTTCATCATGAAGACCTTAGGATTAGTGGTCTTTACTATTTAGACCTGAGAATTTGTGGCTAAGATGGAAGTACTTAGAGAAATTAGAAGAATGAGGTGGTGAAGGGTGAGATTTTGAAGGAAATAGGGAAAATTTGATTTTTAGACCTTGGGATTGATCATTGAGAGTGAAATGGTTGACCCATTACCTAAGGATGTCTAATTTCAGGTTGGCAAAAATCTGGGGTGTTTCAAATATTGATGAGATGAAAGTAGAAGAACTGGTAGGTTCCCTACAAACTTTTGAACTACACTTCACACAACCCCAAAAATCCAAAAACACTGTCCTAAAAACTTCTAAGAAATCAAAACATGAGGACAGTGAGAGCGAAAAAGAAGATGATGATGAGGAAGTGGCTCTGCTAGCACAAAGATTCAGAAGATTCTTTCAAAGGAATCGCAGCCTCCCCTCTAAAGGTAGAAAGGTGGATGACAAACCTTTAGCAGGTAAATTTGGAAAAAGAAACAAAGAACCATAATGTTATGCCTGTCATGAGTATGGACACCTATCTACTGAATGCCCAAATAGAAAAACCAAGGGCAAGGGGATGGCTGCCACATGGGATGATACAGAGGAGTTAAATTCAGAAAACAATGACTCAGGAAGTGATGGAGATCAGAAATCTTTGAAAATTCTTATGATCTCCACCACTCCAATTATTCCCATGGAATCTGAAAGAGAAGAAGAACAACAAGCCACTGAATCATTTTCATCTGACAATGAGGAAATTGAAAAAGAAGAAGATAGAGAGTAAAATGAATTACAAAACGCTTACAATCAACTCTACATCCATAGCGTTAATATTGTCAAAAGACTTGGAATAGTTAAAAACAAAAAGGAAATGCTGCAAATAGATTTGGATAAAGCTTCAAACATTAATACTCATCTAATCACTGATTTGCAGCAATGCCACTCAGACAATGATAGACTTAAAAGAACTAACAACTCATTGAAATCTGAGTCAAAGAAATTAGAGGAACAAGTCAAAAACTAAATGAGGAAAACCTGATTCTTCAAGATAAAAATTATACACTTCAAAATGATCTAGAAGAATCTAGAAAAATTGCTAAAATAAACTATAAATTTTTTCAGAGTGGTGAGAAATTAGAAAAACTATTAGGAATGAAAAAATATGGAGAAGACAAAAAGGGATTAGGTTATGGAAAGGATAGAACACAAAATGATGCACAACCATTTGGAAAATCTGTTGCATCCAGTAGTAATAACACTAAACCTATCCCAGCTCATTGTAAAAATAAGGAGTTAGTTTAT
Source organism: Magnolia kwangsiensis (assembly GCA_037074715.1). Taxonomy (NCBI): domain Eukaryota; kingdom Viridiplantae; phylum Streptophyta; class Magnoliopsida; order Magnoliales; family Magnoliaceae; genus Magnolia; species Magnolia kwangsiensis. Next base: position 57,420,036 of record CM073578.1, read on the forward strand.
GAGCTAAATAAAAGAAGTGTGCAATCATCACCACTTGAGATAGTTGACAGGATAGAGAAGCAGTTAAATCATGTGGACAAATCAAATAAGAAGAACAAATCTACCACAAGTAAAACTCCTGTCACAAAGTTGGTGATTAAGGAAAAGACTAATTGCCTTGTTACTCAATCAGATCATTTATCAGACAATATGGCTAAATGGTACCTGGACAGTGGTTGCTCAAGACACGTCACTGGTGACAAATCTCTTCTTTCAAACTATACGGATCTTCACAAAGGGATAGTCACCTACGGAGATGGAACCACTGCTGAAGTAATTGGTCAAGGAATTATAGAAGGAATTAATCTGTTTAAGAATGAGAATGCTTTTTACATAAAAGGATTGGCACATAACTTACTGAGCATCTCACAAATCTGCGATAATGGGCATGTGGTAAATTTCAACAAAGAAGAATGCGAGATTCTAGATCAATCAGGGAAGTCAATTATAAAAAGTCTTCGTGCAAATAACCACTGCTACATTATTGAAGGAAAAGGAAGGAGTGATATTGAGAAACGCTGAGAGAGAAGAAGTTAGTCTAGGTTATGCATCAAAATCTGGAGATTTGCTAAAATGATGTAATTTTATTGAGCCTTCAAAAGAACATCTAAGGTTGGAGACCTTGAAAGTTTTGTATAAGATCATTATCTCGTTTATTGTTATAGAACTGGTGCATTTTTTTTTTTGAAATATATAATAGTATGCTAAAAGTAGGAAATATTTGAATAGCAAATACTTTCAATACAAGTGATTTTTTTTTTCATCGACTGAAGATCGATACTATCGATAGCTGTTCAGAATGTGAAAAGTCATGTGACCATGGATAACATCGACAGCAGTCTCGATAGCATCGATCGACAAACTCTCGATACAATCGATAGGTTGGACGATATGATCAACATTTAGTGCCCAAATAAAAAGACTGATTGGAAATTCTTTTAAAGAGGCCAGCTCTCTGCCCTGATCAGTTCCTCTGTTTGATGTGCATGAAGTCTAGCTGAAATTTTGGCACCCAAGTGATACAAGGAAGATGATTAAAGGAAAAGGTAAGGCTCTCTCGTCTGCAAAATCTTCCAAGAATAAGAAAGAGAAATATTCTAGACCCCCTCAAAACCAGTCGTACTTGGAATAAGTCACAATAGTCGATCGTACTATTCTCATGAGTGCTGTCAAACTCAATGGGGTGGATCTCATGCTGGAAATCATTGGATGGAAGAATATGTTTGACATGGGCGGGCCATATTAGTTTGAAATGATCCAGCAATTCTTCAACTATTGTCATGTTACCCAAGATTACTCACCTTGCATATGTCTGAAATTCATGCAGCACACCAAGTACATTACTCCATCAGTTCTTGGTCATGTTCTAAACATTGAAGTGACTCGAATCCATGTCACTAGTAGAAATCTAAATGATTTGGGTAGATGGGAGGAAATTACACAAGCACTGTGCCAAGGGAGGACAATTCCTAGAAATAGTAGCAATATTCTTCTAGTAAAATACCTAGGAATCTCGTTCCGACTCCTTCACAGTATTTTCAACACGAATGTGTACCCTTGTGACGTAAATGACACATATCTGAGTCCATTGCACTCAACATTCTATATGATGTCTATCAAGAGATTTCTATATGCTTACCGACTTTCATATTAAACCAACTGATCAAGGTAATCAGAAGTGACCATCTTGAATTTCTGCCTTTTCCATCTCTTATCTGCAAGCTCACACACTGGGCAGGTCTGCCGGAAACAACTGATAAGGTATATCCTAGAGAATGGTTTGACCATGAAGCAGTGCAACAAGTGTATGCTTCTGTCTCATCGGATCCAAAGATCCTTCCAGCTGTTGAAGATATTGGTCCCATACTTAATGAAGAAATTCGTTGGGGATCCAATCGAACTCCTGATTATAGTCCTGCTTCTGTCACAAATCATCATCATCATGTGTTTGAGCGCCAACTTTTAAACAATCTCACTAGAATTGATGAGCGTCTCCAACACTGCGAACAATGACTATCAGGAATAGAAACAGGATGGAAGCCCTCCAACACTCCGTGGAGAAGATTCTTGAGCTACTAATGTCTGGCGGGCCTTCTATGTGTTAGAAAGAGACAATTTTGGTAGAGCCATGTGTCTAGTCAAAAACATTTGATCTTGCATCCATCTTTGCTTACTTGTTTTGGGTATCCCTACATTTCTGGACAATGAAGCCTTTTTGTTGATATGGCTAAACTTAATTCTCATTTTACTGAGATTCCCATTTACTTATACAATGCTTGTGCTGACTGCTTCAATGGATTTATGTTCTGTGGTATCATTGATGTATTCTTTACAATGTTTTTATTTATATACATCTATCTCTCTGTGGTTCTCCCATATGCTTCAATCTTCAGTCAATATCATGTCTTATACCTTTGCCAATGACTGACAAAAAGGGGAAGAATAATTCAAAACACCCTGAGCGAAAATTGTATATCTTTGTTGCAGGTGTTAGGGGGAGCAGCTGCAACAAGAAAGGGAGAGTTTTTGAATTAAGGGGGAGAATTTATTTTTTAGGTACATGGTGTTTAGAATTTGTAAAATTGTGTTAATACATGTACACACAATTTAGGATGTATCTGTTTAGATATGTTCCTAGGGTGTTTTGGGGATTTTGTCACGTAATTGACAAAGGGAGAGATTGAAAGTGCACCTATTACGTGCCCTGGTTTGTCAATTACGTTGTATGTTGAGTCAGTCGGACGACAACACCTAACAAGAAGATCAAGTCAAGCGTCTGTCTCATCTAGATGTGTGGAAGCTCACCAAAAGGTAAATCATAGCCTCACATCCCATGTCCTAAAACACCAGGTGATTAAACCCTTAAAAAGAACTAGAACATCTTAGGGTTTATGTGTAAGAAAACTTTTTATCCAAAAGTAAAAATTTTCTAAGTTTTTCTTACACTGTCGATTATATCGATTCCCCTTTCGATATGATCGACCAACTCTGTCGATGTCCTCAGCATATCAATCGATACAATCGAGTGAGGACAAAAAGCATCCACCAATCAAACAATCTTCTGGACAATTTATCGATATATCGACCTTCGAGTCGATATCATCGATATTCAAAAATTGATCATATCTGAAGTGGATCGATCGTATCGACAGACTGCTTTCGGCGCCCCTATTTTTCTAAAGAAAACTATCAATTGCTTCGATATATCGATGAATGTCTAATTCAATCTGAACTCAAATATCGATCATATCGGGAGTCAGTCGATCATATCGACTGTGGGGCACATGTTCTCTCCAGCGTGAATTTCAGGTTACTTTTTATGTCGATCGAGGTGCCTGTCGATAAATCGATATTCATATATCGATCATATCGAGACCAAGTCTATTGGATAGAGTCAGGACATAATTCGTCCAGCAAGCTTACATGTAAAATCTATACAATTTATCGATCCCATCGAAAGGTCGCCGATATGATCGATGTACAAATTTCGATGACATCAACTGGTTCCCCGATCATATCTGTGATCTGAAATTCTTCAAGACTTCTCTTTTATTTTTCACCTGTCGATAGATCAAACCATCACTCGATGGAATTGGAGTTCGAAATTCGATATCATTGATGTGTGTCTCGATCCCATCGACCAGTTGGTAGAAGGTTTCCAAAAGCGAAATGACAATTGAGTTCTTATCATCGAGAGGTCGGTCGATACAATCGAGAGTATACGCTTAATCATATCGACGACTGATCGATGATATCGAACTCTATCATAAATATGACCGTTTATATCCGTTGGAACCTTTTTCCTATAAATAGAGGGAGTTGTCTTCATTGCTAGTAAAGAAAGAAGAGAGTGCTTTAGAGTGTTTTAACCTTCCTGTCATTTACCTAAGCCCTTTCTCTCGGGAAGTTCATCCTCCAATCCACCCTCATCATTGATATCTCATAGAGTGGATTGGGGAATGAACATCCACATTCAAGGATCCTTCAGCTACTGCTTTAATGACATATCATTAAGCTGAGATGCCTTGAATGCATAGATGATGGGAACCTCTCTATCTTCCTTATAGGAAAACCTTTAGAGAGTGGTAGTCCATCATAACCTTGACCCAACCTAAGCCTAGCATACATACATCTTCATGTTGCGGATCAAGGGAGCTGAAGACTCTTCATCAACCAGTAGAAGGTCTTCATCATTGTGCTGAAAGGGACTCATCAACTTATCTGTAAGTACTAAGAGTCCAGAGGACACTTGCGATCATTCCTTTTTAGGATTGGATTTTAAGTGTTGCTCACCATTTGAAGTCCTCGAAGGAGGCCTCCGACGGGAGTGTACGTGCGGGGTGCGTTGTGTGGACCCTTACTCTGTGGAGAGCATAAACATCTGGTTAGGAGTACAGCAACAAAACTCCAGGGTTAGAGGTGAACCGAGTAGAAACCTCAGGGTGCGTTGTGTGGACCCTTGTCCCATATGGGCATAAACATCTGGTTAGGAGTACGCCAGTAAAACTCCAGGGTTTGAGGTGAACCGAGTAGAAACCTCTATAAAGGTTGAAGGTGAACCTGATTTAAAACCTTAGGTTTGAGGTGAACTATGGGAAACCTCCTTAGTGAAATCCGGTCACTCAAGGGTTGAGTGTGGAAGCCGGGAGTGGAGTAGGCAAGTCGTCGAACCACTATAAAATGATTGTGTTTGAGTTTGATATTATCTTTCATTTATGTGATTGCCTTGCATGTCTTTATATATGATCACATCCTATGCACACACAGTCATATCCATCACAATCTCATCTATACATTGTTTGTCTTTTAAATAGTTTGTGATTGGATCCTCTATCAGGATTGGAAGCCAGTAGAGTTAAGGTTGAGTAATCCTAATCAATACTCTGTGATAGAATTAGTGTGATAAGGATCTTTAATAATTTATAAAAATTTTAAAAAGTTCTATTCACCCCCCTCTAGGATATACTGACCTATTCCTACTTCAACTAAAGCGGTCTTCACCGCAATTTCACCTAGGCAGTGAGAAGTCCAGCGAACTCCTAAGAGTTACAGAGGCCCTCACATAAGACCTAACTCTAAATAGAGTCCAAGTAAATTCGCCAAGTAAATTCGCTCCACTACTCAAGAGCTTAAAATGTGTGTGCAACTGACTGAATTGAAACTTAGCACCGCCAAAAAAATATAAATGAATAAAGTCATGTAGGAAATCTCGTACTAACAAGCATAAAATGTTGATGTTCTATAATTAGTTCTTTATTGAATTTCATGATAAACTATGTGCGATATTCAAGATGCAGCAAATTTATGTTAAGATTACTGCATAGACAATATGTCTAGAATAATGCATAATGTATAAGTGCATGACAAAGGTTACTGAAATTTTCTATTGAAAGTCAAAAGAGCACATGCACTCAAAAGAAAAGGAAAAGGAGAAAGAGAGAAGAAAAATTATGTATATAAAAAAGAATTACATGCTTAGAATTCCTCTGTAATGCCTACTATATTCATATATTACTGCAAGTTTTTCTTTAATTGAATCTGAGCTGCATCATGCTTGGACTTCTCTTCAAGAACAATCTTTGTTTGATCAGGAAGGCCAGCTAATTTGTCTTCCAAAGATGTGATCATTTCCTTGCTCCTGAGTAATTCAGACTTTTCAGCATCAGCAGACTGAATATTGACATCAAGTTTCTCTTTAACCTCCTGTATAGATAGTTCGCTCTCATGACCTTGCAGTTCCAGCTGCGAATTCTCTTCTCTTAAAGCCGCAATACGATCTTGAATAAGTACCTTATCATCAGTGAGGGTCTTCAATTGTTCTTGCAAAGATGACTGCTCCTAGTCTAATTCAGATATGGTGGAAGCAATAAGTGAAGCCTTCTCCTTAAACAAAGTTAACTGCTTTCCATATTCCAGAACTTCAAGAGAAATCGTGATATTTTCTGCTGATGCCAAAGAAGTTATCGAATCACGGAATCTGAGGAGGGAGTCACACAAAACAGAGATATTAATCTTCGCCATCTTTGCAGAACTCTCTAGAATCTCGATGGTAATGTCTAGGTCTGACCATTGCACAGGATCTTTGAAGATGTGGACTACCGTTGATAAAGAGTTTTTCATCAAAAGCATTTTGTGAGCGAGAATCTCTGAGAGAAATGGTAACTTAGAGATAGTGGCCATAGATTCAGAGCTGGCCACCCCGCTACAGACAAGAATTCCTATAACACGAATAAGAGATAAAGTTGGAGTAAGCAATGCAAGATGAAGGATTTATGACACTTCAAATTAATATATATACCTGCCGCAGAGGTGTGACCAACAAGTGAGGAAACTTCTGGGGCTGCAGAAGTACCAGCTTCCAACATGTCAGTAAGAGAAGGTGCCCTTACTTCTGTGCTCGAGTCTCTGGTAGTAGGAGGCGGTAGATCAGTAGCCTCGATAGGGAATACAATTTCACAGGACACACTTTTCAGTTCCACCAAAGGAGCCAAAGGAACCCATGGTGAAGCGATCGGTGCAGCTGGAGAAATATTTACAGAGGGGGCAGCGCTCGTCTCAATATTTGCCACATGCATGCCTAAAAAGGAAATAACAATGATGATAAGATACTTATCACTAGACAAGAACGTGAATATTTAAGGAATTTAGATTTCCTTACTAGGAGAATATCCATATTCCCCGTAGTCTAAGGGTTCTTCATCCTCTTCGGTTATTGCATGTGGCTTTCCAGGGATAGAAGTGGCAGGGGAAATTTCAGGAGCCGTGGGGAGATGTTCCTCCTCTACATTTTCGGTGGCCATATTTTCCTCTTCGTCTATGTTAACTTCCCCTTCTTCAAAGTCATTATCCTGAGCTCCATCGTTTCTGTCATCATCATCGTTATCATCATCTTTAGACCCCATGAGAGTGAAATCTTCTGATGGAGAAGATGAACTCTCGCTTGCCAAACCCTCTTCATCCACTTCTGTAACCACGACTTGTTTTCCTTTGTAAGAAACAGGCTGGTTGCTTTCTCTTGGAGATCTCCTGTAAACCGGGACTGAGGGAGATACGGAGACCTGCCTCGTCTCTTCCTGGGGGATAGGTGATGATGTTTGCAGACGTTCTCACGACATAGTCATCGGAGACGATGAGCTAGAGGGAGGAAGTTGCGAAGAAGGGGCAGGATCATTTCGAGCGGGATTCTCTTCAACCATGGTGATTTCTTCAGGAATAGGGGAGGATCTCCCTTCAACGTTTTCTGAAACTCAGCCCCCGAAGTCGTGAGGGACATATTCAAATTCTGTCAGAACTCCATGATCAAACCAACTGTCTAAAGTATTAATTGGTTTTCTCTCACGAATCGGCTCTTCCGTCGATATCTTTCTACAAATTTCACCATGATGAGGAGAACGACTCTTTTCCAGAATGAAACCAATTCCATTCTCAATTTTTTTGCCTCTGAGCTGAGGGGGGTGGAGAAAGAGAAGGGAGTCCACTGGTAAGCGTTTGTTGATCAGAAACGATTGATGGTCCCACCATCTCATCCAACTATAGGAAGTGTGGACTATCCGATCGCAGTTAGGAATGATGAACGAGAAATTGACACGACCACCTAATAGTTGCTTCCATATCATAGCCCAGTTCAAAGGACCTATTCCATAGCAGCGCATTCTCTTAGTAACCAACCCACAATCCTCTGATACGGCTTGGTCGTAGCCGAATTGGCGAGCAAAGCGGTTGGGGTAGTAGGGTTTTCTCCAGAACTCTGTCCCTTCTCTAAGAGGTAGACTGCAAGAACGAATAGAGAGAAAGAAAGCCCTTTCCACTAAAGTCAGTGCCCTCTGGTCCACCATATCTGCATCTTGAGTGTAGCGATGGAGGCGGAACTGGAAGAAGTCTACTTGATCAAAGTTCTGGATCTTATTGATTACCCATTCATGCGACCTTTTGGCCATGGCTCTTTGTTGAAAAAACCAGAGAAGAAGATGGGAAGGGTTGACATACACCTTCTCTGGCGCCTCAAAAGTCTAGGGGAAGTAAACTCCCAACCATCCCGTAAAGTAATGGCAAGTAGTGTATGCAGAAGAAGATCCCAAGGTAGGGTTCTTGATATGTGTAGATATTTCTCCAAAGGCCTGATAGATAGAACATAGTATAGGAAGCGCAATGGAATATTTCTGACCTTCCTCTAGAGCTCCGACAACAACAAAGGTGGTAGGGCGAATAGCATCGGCCCACTTGGAACTAGGAAGAGCAATTATGCTTAGGCAGTAAGCTAGAAAGGCTGCAAGTTTCCCAAAGGAACTATAATCTGCTCGTTCCTTCATATTATCTCGAAGATGCGTTAGTTCCTTACACCAACTGTCATGGAATCTGCAAGATGAAAAAAGGGTTAGTATGCAGGAGTATGTGATGAAAAGGAAAATGCTAATCTTTGAGCCTAGAATACCTGAGCGTCCTAGAAAATGAGCTAGCCACTGTAAGGGGGAAAGTTTGTGAAAATTTAAAAATTTTTCCATTTCCCTGAAATGTTCGACAGTGGTTTCGGAAAAGGAAGGCCTATGGTCAGGAGAGGATACAAATGTCAACTTTGTGTTCATCGGGTTGAACTCATCATAAAATTTGCCTGTAAGTGGAAGACCTGCTATGCGATGTAAATCCCATAGCGTTATGCTCATTTCTCCAAATTGCAAGTGAAGAGAATTGGTGGTGGGAGACCAATATTCAAGGAAACCTTTCAGCACAGAGGGCTCCATGTAAAAATACTTGGATGTGACTTCTATCGCGTCGTAAAGGCCCACTTTGGTGAGAGTACTTGCGTGTTTCTTCAATATGGCCTCTGCCTAGTCTGAATAATAGCGGTGGGAAGTCAGCAGGCCCCTTGTCCGAAAATCTTTCGATCCCTAGAGAGGATTATAGTCCTTGTACCGCTGTCTGACGGTTCGTAGAAGTATGTTGGAAAGAGATTATGCGGACTATGAAAAGGGGTAAGGAAAATCATGAGACGAACTTCTCTGATGATCTGTCGCGGATGAGTATGTACACGGCCAGTTGTGCGGGTCTGCGCAAGTAAGATAAAAAAGAATTTTGATCCTTTTTCATTTCTTGGAGAAATAAAGAAAGGATCAAGGGGGCATCTGTTGAGGCATAAAAAATGATGAAAGAATCAAGCAAGGAGAGATAAAGAGATAGAAAGAACTTTTGAAAAGAAGAAAATAGAGATAGCTTTTAGGAGGGTACGCAGATCCGTACAATCAATATTAGTTGTGCGGTTCCACGCAATCCATTTCAGTTGTGCAGGTCCGCGCAATGAAAATATCAGTTGCGCAGGATCCCAAATTTTGCAGCAGAAATGGTCCTTTTTAGAATGATCTAAAGCAGTGGAAATTAGTCTCACATCGCTAAGATCAGGATTTTCACACGTGTGAGGGTCTATAAATACCCTTTCCCCTCCTTCATTAAGGGTAATTGAAGACTTTCAAGAGGAGCAAAGTGGAACAGAAGATAGAAGGTAGGAGAGAAGTCTCCTGACAGTTGCGCAGGACAGCGCAACCGATATCAGTTACGCGGGTCCGCGCAACCGGACTGCCCTGCAATCTGTGAAGTTCAAGGGCCGTTATGCTGTTGAAATGTCTGTGCAAGACTTTTCTCCTTCCAGCCCTCTCCTATTGACAAGTGCAGAGGAAGAGGATTAGTCGATCAAATCGACATTTCCCCTAAGTACTAGGATGGTTGAAACAGACGCCGTTATGCTGCTGAAATCTCTGTTTCATTGAAGACTCGTTGATCGAATTGACATTCCTCTTAAGTCATAGGAGATGATTGAAACAGGCGCCGAAAGGTTATCAAAATAAACTCTCGATATTTAAAGCATAAATCATTTATTTCTAAATGATCTATCTTAGAATCAAGGGATGTAAAGAGGATGTAAATGAACTCAGTATCAATGAAATGTGATGAATGTTCTCAGTATTATTTCTCTGTTATGTTTAAATAAGACAGTTTCCCAAATCAAATGCATTTGTTTCTTTATCGAAACAGTTGTCAGTCCATCGATGAGTAGGTTTAAGCCCTTCCTCATGAGTTAGTACTGGAATCAAACCACAAATCTGGGGTGTCTTATGCATGGTTGGCCTATCTAAAGTTCGCACTGCAACCCTCATTTTCTTTACCTGCAAGGTCGGGCCCATTCATAGGAGGGCATTGTCCTCCATTCCCCGTGATGCTGTCGAAAAGCTATACAGATGGCATGGGGATTACGCTGACTGGTCATTTGAGGACTTTTAGCACTTTGACTTTTGGTTAACTTTTGGCTCTTTGGCTTTTGGTCATTTGAAGACTTTTGGCTCTTTAGCTCTTGGTCAACTTTTGGCCTTCTGGCTTTTGGTCATTGACTCCGTCAGCTGCCCGCATGGGTATGCGTATGATGGCCTTCATGGGATTTTTAGGGCTATTGGCTTCTAACCGCTGCCCGAATGGCGATCTTCAAAGGTCTCATGCACAGCAGGCCATTGGCTTGACTGGGCTGCCCCTTTTTTATAATCATAGGTCTTATGTGTAGCCGATCCCTTTTAAGATTTAATCCTTTTAAGATTTGGCCCTTTTAGGTCTTGGAGACTTGGTCCTTTTAGGACTTGGCCCTTTTTCTCTTTTTCTCTTTTTTTAAAATTTTTTTTTTTCGGGACTTGTGCTAGACTGCCTTTTTATTATAAGCAACCGTCGCTGTCATCAACTTTATATGCAGTTGACTATATGGTTTATTTCACTGTAATTGATATTTAATTGATATTTCACCATTGCTGATGATATTATAAGAATTTTGTATGTTTAAAATAGTGTATCTGCTCGGCGATGATAGCAATTTTGATAGGTGATTGATCGATGACAACGATTGTTACTCTTTTTATTATGTGTGTGTGTGTGTATATATATATATATATATATATATATATATATATATATTTTATTCATTGATTTCAATGGAGATTTTTTTTTTTTTATATTGGCGATGATCATCAATGCTTGATAACAATCATCATCTCTTGATAGCGGGATGAAGATTTTTTATCGGCGAAGATCACCAATGCTTGACAGCAGCCATCAACACTTTTCCTTCGGCGATGACTTAATATGCTTTAATAAGTATTTATGCCTGAAATTGACACACCACCGCTTCTGTTAATATCCTCAATAATACCCATCTGTTTATCTACATTGTTTGCCTGTATTGTCTGTGATGACATCAATTTCAGGCAGAACTTTATAGGGCTTACTTGATGGCGCTCATCTTCTCATCTTTTATGATAATATTTGTTATCATACGATCTTGATATACTCGTGAACTTCTTCTTTATTCATTCCATTCATCTTGCCCCCTTTTGATACAGAATCATTATTCTGATAATTTTCTGGAGCAAAATCAACAAATATATTTACAGCTGATATCTCTTCAGGAAGCGAGCATTAACTGGTATATTGATTCCTCGCCCATCTTAATCCACAACTCGATAAGCTCCATTGGAATATACTTCCTTTATTACGTAAGGGCCATCCCATTTAGGCTCAAACTTGTCTCCTGTTCGACGGGTGACCACAATTGGTCTTTTCAACATTAGCACCATATCCCCCTTTTTAAAAGAGCGATATTTGACTCATTTGTCAAAGGCATCTGATATCCTTGCCTGATATGATTGCAATCGCTGCTGTGCGGCTAGGCATTTCTCATCAAGAAAATCTAATTCTTTCAACCTTATCTTCGCATTCTCATCCTCTGTTATAGACTGATGCACCGCTACCCTGAGCGATGTTGCTTGTATTTCAATCGGAATGACTGCCTCAACGCCATAGACCGGTGAATACGGTTTCTCTCTTGTTGTTGTGCGATGAGTAGTTTTGTATGCCCATAATGCTTCTTGCAACTTATCATCTCAATCGCATTTATTTCCTGTCACTGTCTTTTTCAGTATTTTGATTATCATTTTATTAAACGCCTCTGCTAGTCCATTGGCCGGTGGATAGTAAGGAGTTGAAAATGAATGTTGAATGCTGAACTTTTGCCATAACTTTTCCATGCCCCTATTTTTGAAGGGAGTGCCATTATCTGTAACGATCTTCTTTGAAATACCATGTCGATATATTATAGCGTGGCAGATGAAATTAACCACATCTTTTTCTTTAACATTTCGCAAAGCAACTGCTTCAGTCCACTTGGAGAAATAATCGGTTGCTCCCAAAATATACTGCTTTCCTTTCGACGAAGGTAGGTTTATAGGACCAATTACGTCAAGTCCCCAAGTAGAGAAGGGCCAAGAGGCAATAGACTGGTGCAAGTCTTCCGGGGGAATGTGTATAACATCTCCATGAATCTGACATTCATGGCACCATTTCGCATAATCTATCACGTCTTTAAACATGGTGGGCCAATAATAACCCATCCTATGTACCCGATGAAATAAATTTCGACCAGCTTGATATGCCCCACATTCTCCAGAGTGTGCTTCTTGCAACACCTGACCTGCTTCTTGTTCACTTAAACAACCTAACAACACTCCATTGTAAGATTTTTTATATAATGCTTCATCGCATATGATGAATCTGTTGACCGTTATATAATTTGCTGCCTCTGTGCAGATTCTTCTGGTAGGATGTTAAATTTCAGATAATCAATGAAAGGCTGACGCCAATCATCTATTGTAATCTCTAAGCATGATACAGGAAGAGATTCAGTAACTTCTTCAACAACCTCTGCTGATGGTAAAAATCTTCTTTCCTTATAGTCACTTCAAGAGGGCTTCGACTAGGGCAAGACAGAGCTGCTACCAAACTAGCCAAGGCATCGGCTTTTACATTTTCTGACTGGGGGATATGTTTGATTTCAATATAGGAAAACTGTTCCAACAACTGTTGTGCCTTTCGATAGTATGGAAAAATCTCTTGCTTTCTTATTTCGAACTCAGTTGTCAATTGATTTATAATCAATTTAGAATCCCCAAAAATATGCAGTACTCTTATCTCCATTTCTTTATCCATCTCCATTCCAATGATCAGGGCTCTATACTCAGTCTCATTGTTTGTGCATGCAACATCTAATGTAAAGGAGTAAGGTAGTAAATCACCTTAGGGAGTACTGAATATCACTCCTGCCCCCGCTCCTGATATTCTAGAAGCGCCATCAAAATATATCTGTCACAGATTCTGTGATTCAGTTAGCATGACTTGTTCATCTGGAAAGTCATCACTGATGGCTTCAGACTCTACTACGAGGTGTGCTGCTAGGAAATCTGCCACTACCTGCCCCTTTATTGCTTTTGTTGGTTCGTATGTAATAGCGTACTCTGAAAGTAACAACATCCATTTAGCTAACCTTCTAAACAACATCGGTCTTGTCATCAGAAACTTTATTGGGTTAGCCCTTAAAACCAATGTTATATCGTGCGACAGACAATAATGCCTCAGCTTCTATACTGTGAATATTAACGCCAAGCATTCCTTCTCAATCGGGGAATAATTGCACTCTACACCTATTAAACTTTGACTTCAGTAATAAAGAGCTATTTCTTTTCCAAATTCATTCTTTTGTGCCAACAGAGCGCCTAAGGAATATTTGGCTACAGACGTGTATAAGATAAGTGGTTTTCCTTTCACTGGAGCTGCCAATACTGGTGGCTTTTTCAGCAATTCCTTTATTGAGTCAAATGCATTCTGACAGGCTTGACTCCACACAAATTCTGTATCCTTTTTCATCAAATGAGAAAATGGTTGACATCTCCCCTGCCAGATTCGAAATGAACCGACGAATGTATGTTAATTTTCCTTGCAGACTCTTTAATTCCTTTAATGCTTTTGGCAGTGGCATATCTTGAATAGCCTTGACTTTCCTAGGGTCAATCTCGATGCCCCTATGCCGAACAACGAAACCCAAAAAATTTTCGGAGGACACTCCAAATGCGCACTTAGCGGGGTTCATCTTTAATTGTTTCTTTCTGAGTCACTGAAAAACTAACACCAAGTGTTCACGATGTTCCTGGTGGCTTCCAGACCTGACCACCAAGTCGTCAACATAACACTCAACGTGTTTGTGCATCATATCTTGAAAAATGCTTTGCATCGCTCTCTAATATGTTGCCCCAACATTTTTAAGTCTGAACGGCATCACCTTATAACAGAAAATTCTCAATGAAGTTCTAAATGTCGTTGCCTCGTCATCCTCGGGGGCCATTCGAATCTGATTATATCCCACATAACCATCCATAAAGGACATAACGGCATACTGGGTTGTACTATCAATTAGTAATTCAGTTATCGGGAGTGAAAAATTATCCTTTGGGCAGGCTTCATTTAGATCTCTAAAATCGACGCATACCCTGACTTGTCCATTTTTCTTCCTTACCGGGACGATATTCGATATCCACATAGGATATTTGACTTCCCTAATAAATTTGACCTTTATCAACTTATTAATTTCTTCCTCAATGAGGGGAATCAAGTCTGGATGAAATCTCCTTTGCGCTTGTTTAACTGGCCTTTTCTCCTTAGAAATATTTAGTCGGTGTAACGCCACGGAAGGCTCCAATCCGAGCATCTCTGCATACGTCCAAGTGAACACATCTTTATTTTCTCTAAGAAGTTGAACGTATTTTGTAGACTCTTGCTCAGAGAGGCCAACACTAATAAATGTGTTCCGTGGTTCCTCTTTCGTACCCAAGTTTATTTCTATTAGACTATCTGTAGTTAGTTGCCCCCCATCCTCCATTTGCTTCAGAGCTACCTCAGGACGTTCAATTACCTCAATAATTTTCTTCGCTGACTCTTCTGTCGTAACCATATTTATCGATGACCTTACCTCCATGTCTTTAAGTGTTTTTCGCCTTTCCTAACTGATTCCAATTGGAATTCCCTTCTCGTAATTTAAGCCGATGTAGTCTTCACAATCGAAACCCGCACTTTTCATGACCTCCTTTCTTGTTCTGTCTTCGATAATTATCTCATTCATACACTTCAATGTATAACAATTCTCTATTGGATGTCCCAATAAGCGGTGATAGCGATAAAAATTTTACTCTCCGCGTCTTGTTGCCTCCCCGGGGCGTTTAGGTTCTGACAATTTTATCACACTAACTTTCAATAACTGGTCCATCATTGGAATGACATCTTCCTTATCGAATGCAAACCCCTCATGTGAATTGAGAGTCCTAACCTTTTTCTTTCTCCTTGGTTGATTCAACTCTTCTTTTCGCCTCGTATTTTCTTCTTTTAAACCTCTTACACTTTTATGCTGCTGATAACGATCAATAGTACTCACTGTTGTCCTTCTAGGAGCCTCCTGAGCTGCATCATGGTGGAATGTTGACACTTTCTGATTTACCAATTCTAAAGCATGAGCCCTAGCGGCCAAATCATGAAAAGTTTTGATGTCGGCACTGGCCAGTCCAGTTACGAATTTTCTTTTCATAGAGTTCATACACATCTTGACTTGTTCACTTTCTTCTAGCAACCGTTTGCATAAAGTTCCCAATGTCTTCCATCTGTCTATAAAACTCCTCACTGACTCGATTTCGCCTTATCGAACAGAAGCTAACTGAACAATACTAATGTCATGACTTGGAGAGAAAAAATGAGATGTAAAAACATATCGCATCTGCTCCTAAGTGTGGATTGACCCTGGAGCCAAACTGGAATACCATCGAAATGCCCTACCTGTCAGTGACGTCCCGAACAATCGCAAGCAGTACTGAGGTACTACAGAGAGTGTAAGTGTTATGATTTGAATCCTCTTTAGTTGTCAAATTTTGTGTGTCAAAACATATGTTCAAGACACCACAGCTACACTTCAAAACACGACGATGAACTCCTCAAGCTAGTTCAAGCTACAATTTTGACGATATTCAAGAAGAGTTCAAGTTTAAGACTCAAAGTTCACGTATATTCAAGATCAAGACTCTAGCATAATTTAGGGAACCGAGCAAAACTCATACTGATGTTGACTTCAAAGCTTATGAAGTGTTCAAGCTACAAGAAGAACTCAGGCTTCGTAAAGATCAAAGTCTAAGAAAATGAAGGTTCAGTGTCCTTTTTGAGGTTTGATTGACCTTAGGTTGACTTTAGAGTAGGTCACTTTGGATACATAATTCATATATCTTTTACAAATGATTTTGGCCTGTTCTAAGACTAGTCCTGGACCTTGTTCGACTAGTCCTGGCACTGGTTCGACCAATCTTAGAAATTGCTAGACCAGTCGAAGTTTTGTTGCAAATTATCAGATTTTTCTGTATGGCTACGACTAGTCATGGAGTTTGCTCGACCGGTCGTAGGATGGTCTCGACTCGACCTTCGACCAGTCGTGGAGCCACGACTCCAACTCCAGTAACTAATTCAAGGGTCGCACGACTAGTCGTGTGAGCGTCTCGACCAGTCATGGACTGCTCACGACCAGTCGTGTAACAATTTTATCCGATCGCATCCGAAAATTTAAAAATCTATTTCTTCTTCGACTAGTTATGGTGACCCAAGGACCAGTCGAAGATGAATTTCTGCAGCTATAAATAGCACACAAATTTCAGAGTTACTCATCAAAAATTAAGTGAATTCAAAGCTCCACTCTGAGATAAGTTTGTGTCTGTTCTTAAGCTATATTGTAACACCCCAAAACTTGGGGGTCGGGTAGAAACCCAACTCCCGAGTTTCAGAACATCACTTATGCAACATTTTCAATAATGGATGAATGTCATCGATAACAGTACATAAAACATGAGGCGGATCTAGCCAAAACAACATATCATACTCCAGAGACAGTTAAATTAGCAAGCGGAAGAATGTGATAGATATATAAAATATATAAATGATTGTAAGTCTCCAGAGTGTGAACATGTTACCAGGTTAACTAAATACATGTATACTCCAAAATAGAAAGAAAAGAATATACATGAGTGCTCTAAAAATATAAAATGACAAGTGTCATGGCATCTAATCAACCTCCCTGTAATCCGGTCGATCAAAACATGGAGGAGAAGTCCTCCTCAGCATCATACAAGTCCAGCTCCGCTCCACAAGCAGCGTCCTCATCTGAAACTAAAATAGGGACTGGTGGGTGTCTGGAACACCATCCCGTAACGTGGGAGTGAGTAGCTAACTCAGTAGAATCAATGAGCAAAGATTAACATGTTATCAATCCATCACGTGATAATGATAAAGCAAGCAAAACAAACATTTCTAAATACTGTGATTAATGCATGGATGAAATGACATGATGGATGCCCTCACCGACATACTCCCTCATACGGCACCATCTGCGTCCACGGCATGCTTGCGTTTCTCAATGCTCCACATCTTCCAGTCACATGCAGTGCGATATAGATAATGATTACTGAGTTTTTATTAGTCCTTTTCATACAGCAGGATTAGGAAATTAAGGTACTTCTCTTATATCAATACCCAAACAATGATCCTGTCTAGGTTCGTCACTCCTAGTAGTCTCATACGATGATATATTTCTAAGTCGCTACAAGGGCTTTCAGGGCTGTTGCACGCACTTGTTGCACCGCTCCCCCATCACCTTATCAATACAGGCCTAGTTTATATCCTTAAGACTGCATCAGGACTTGTCACCCTTATGCGGTGTCAGGATAAACTCAAGGCTACTACAAAGGGCTTCCAGGGCTGTTGCTCACACTCATTGCTCCACTCCCCCATCACCTTATTAATGTAGGCCGGCAGCAAGAATATAGTGTCCTATACCACCATAATCTGCTCAGAGTAGGGTGCTCACTGGTCATTACGAGGAGGTTTGTGGCCCCAGCGTAGGCCGACAGCTCGACCACGGTGTCCCATACCACCATGCCCGGCTCATGAGTCTTAGGGGATCGAGGTACCAAGGTTAGAGGGGCTTTCCAATGGTAAGTTTAGTACCCTAGGTTCAAGCAGTTATGACGAATACAAGGTGAACATACAAGGTCAGTCAGGTTACTTGATGAGTCCGACTAGCACAAGCGCATGTTGAATCGATCGACATGAAGTGCACAAGCACTTCGTGTGGCCTAACCACTGTCGACGACTCTAGTACGACTCGAGTTCGTCATACACATCCTTCGTGGCAAATAGAATCTAACCATGAATTCTAAACTGTTACCGACTGCCTAGACTAGAGTATAGCCCCAGGCATAAAGATGTGAACCAGTAATCATATGAGATAAACAAAATTGAAATAACAAGTAATCCAAGCATGTTATCAGCATATTATAACATACATCAGAAGCAGTTAACCATACATAAGTATTTCACACATATGGTAATCAATTCAATACAACAAACATGGAGGAATTCATGTACATCATCAAATTAGTTGAGAATCCAATCTCAACGCTAATTTACAACACCATTTACTCAACACTTACCAATACTTACATTTATACAAACACATAGACTACACAACTTTAACGTACTTGACGTATGTTGATTTCAATGTACAATATGACAAATCCTTATAACAAGGACATGTCTAATACACAACAATCATGTTCTTACATTCAAAACATATGGCAGGCATAAATCATGTCGATTTAGGCATTTCAACAAACACTTAGTCTACACACATTAGTCTACATAGCATATGTCGACCAATATGTGCATTAGGGAAAATCTCTTCGCCAAACAGATCATACACGCATAACTAACATAGGTACATGGCAAATACTCATGGCAATCATACCGGAAAAATATGTACGTATACAGTATTTCCTATAAATACCCAAAATACCTAAAATCTCATATTCTTCGTACGTATTCGAATTAAAAAATAGACAGCATGTTCTGCATGTCAAACAGCATCCTGATCAGTAATCTACCATTAAACGGCATTGAAAGCTTTGAAAACAGGTAATCTATGCATCTAAGATCTGCACCTTTCGCTATAGAAGCATAACGAATCAAATAGAAACTATACGCTTCGTCAACGCCTGTATGACGACCTATATCACAAGATACATCAGCTACGTCGCTACGTGTATCGAAGGAATCCCTAAAACAGGTTAGGGTTAGGGTTTTCTTACCTAGAATGAAACCAGAATCGTAGGAATAACGATGCAGGTAGGTGGCTTTGACACGTGGAGCAACAGGGAAGAATCCTAGGAGAAATCACCAGCTTCTCCCTCACTTTCTCTCTCTTTTCTCTCCTCTCTCCTAGGGTTTTTCCCAAATTCGTATGGGTTAGAAGGCTAAGAGTTTAAGCTCCTTTTATAAGCCCAAACATAACCAAAACAGACCTTAAGTCAAGGTATACTTGGGTTATAGCCAAATCGGGTCTTTTTTGGATCCAAAAGAGCATTTCGGGAGGTCCCCTGTCCGAACGCAGTCGGACTTAAGCTCATGGATACTGGATCCAGATCACATTAAGTTTTTAGCCCGACAGTGTTCCCAGATCGCACGTGGCAGACCAGTTTCAGTTCAGCAGTCACGGAGACTCGATCGAGGATTTCAAGTACACTGACCTGAGTGAGAAATGTTCCCTGATCCGAGGGTGTATTGGTGTAACATCCTGAAAATCGGGGGTCGTGTATAAACTCAACTCCCGAGTTCCAGACCGTCACTTATGCAACAAAAATGGTTATGATTCAATGTTGTCTGATTTAAAGCATTCACATGAGTAAAAGTATACCAAAACTGCAATTCATACTTCAGATCCAGTGATAAAAGCAAGCGGAAGACTAAACAAGATATATATCACTGTATGGAAAAACAAAGTAATCTCAACTGTCTCCAAAGTATGACTACATCTCTGAGTCTCATATACATGTACATAACAAAAGAATAATGTTCAAAAAGAAAAGTCCCACTGATGTCCCCTCGATCCAGGTCACCTACGGGAAGCCGTCATGATACTGCATATACGAGAACTCATCCTGGTCCTCGTCATCATCTAGCTCCACCTCCTGGATCTCATCGTCACCTGCAACTACAACAGGGTCTGGTGGGTGTTGCAAACACCATCCCGTAACGTGGGAATGAGTGATCAACTCAGTGGAATCATAGAGCAAAGATTAGCATGTTCACAATTCAGTCACGCGATAATAGTAAAGCAGTAAATCAGACAAGTCCTAATACTGTTGTTAATGCAAGATGATATGACGTGATGTATGCCCTCACCGACGATCACCCTCATACGGCAACATCTTACGACCGCGGCATGCCACACTCCCTAGAGTGCTCCACATCTTCCAGGCACATGCAATGCTATGGTGATATGATTACCAAGTTGTTATTAGTCCATTCAAACAGCAGGATTGGGAAACTAAGGTACCTCCCTTGTATCAATCCCAACACGGATCCTGTCTAGGGTCGTCACTCCTAGTAATCTCATACGATGTACATTTCGTAGGTCACTGCAAGGGCTGCCAGGGCTGTTGCTCGCACTCGTTGCACCGCTCCCCCATCACCTTATCAATACAGGCCTACTGTACTCTACTGCACGGAAGGGTCGTCGCCTCCCGTGAACTCAGAATACGCTCGCGGTCACTACAAAGGGCTCGTCGCCTGATCAGTGTAGGCCGACAGCTAGAATATAGTGTCCCATACCACCATAATCTGCTCACGAGTCAAGGTGCTCATTGGTCACTACGGGGAGGTTTGTGGCCCCAGCGTAGGCCGACAGCTCGACCACGGTGTCCCATACCACCATGCCCGGCTCATGAGTCTTCGTGGATCAAGGTACCACGGTTAATAGGGTTTACAATGGTAAGTTCAGTACCCTAGGTTCAAGCAGTTATGATACATACATGGTGAACAAACATCGGCCAGTCGGGTTACTTGACGGGCTCGACTAGCGCGATCGCATCTCGAACTGAACGACATGAAGTGCGTAAAACACTTCGCGTGGCCTAACCACTGCCGCCAACTCTCAACACGAATCACATTCATCGACGCGTCATTCGTGGCTATGACCAGTCAGCCACGAATTTGCTCGGTTACCGACTGCCTGGACTAAGTCAAGTCCCACACATCTATGGAATCACTATAAAAGGTATTGGAATTGAAATACATCATGTGAGCATGTTAGCACATGTTATAACATTCAACTTAAGCAAATCTTCAAGGCATACTTCCCATGCATATTCAACTTAAGCAAATCCTCAAGCACATACATTCAATGCATGTAATGAAATCATGCATTTTATCAATATGTAGAAAATCATCTAGGTCAGCATAATAGTTGAAAAATCAATCACAAACTATCATATAACATCATTTAATTCAATACATACTAATACAAACATTTGTACAAACACATACACTACACACTTAAGTCTACATATGGTATGTCGACCCAAAGTGTGCAACTAGGCGAACCTCTTCGCCAAACTAATTATGCACGCATTCCTAACTTCCTAATGCGACAACAAACCATGTCAATCACATCAGCAAAATATGAATGCAAACAGTACTTCCTACAAATGACTAAAATGCCCTAAATCTCATATTCTTCGTTAGCTTACGAAACGGGAAACGGAGAGCATTTTGTACATGTCAAACGGCGATGCCGTCAAGAATCTACTATTAAACGACATTGAAAGCATTGGGAACCGTCAATCAAAGCGTCTAAAATCCTCACCTAGTGTCTTGTAGACTCGGGAATTGAAGCGGAGTGTATATGCTTCGTCTACGGCGAGTAAGGAGCCTAATACATAAGATCCATAAGCTACATCGCCATGGAAACAAGAAAAACTCAAATCACCAACTATTTAGGGTTTTTACTTACCTAGGATTGCGGTGGAATCGCCGGGAAAGCGGTAGAGGAGTGTCGCTTAAGCATGTGCAACACGTAGCACAAGTGGCGGGAAGAACTCTCCCACTCTCTCACAATCTCTCACTCTTTTTCTCTCCCCAAGCTAGGGCTTCTCTCAAATTCGGATGGGAGAGAGGAGTGAGGGTTTCAACCCCTTTTATAGCCTAAAACATTCCCAAAATAGGCTTGGGAACAATGTTTACTTGGTGCCTAACCAAATCGGGGCCGTTTCGGTCCAAAAGGGCATTTCTGGAGGTCCCCAGGCCAGATGCGGTCGGACTTAAGCTCATGCATACTAGATCTAGCATACATCCAGTTTTCAGACCGGTTGGGTTCCCAGATCGCACGTGGCGGCCCAGTTTCAGTTTAACGGTCACCGCACCAAGATCAGGCCTATAAGTCTCGTGATATATAATAGATATTTTTCCTGATCCAAGGGTGTAATTTGGCTGTATTCTGACGGTCAGAATGCTTAATACTGATGCGTCAAATTTGTGTGCCAGATTTGAATTTGAAATTCCAACTATGTCCCTATTCACACTCTCTTCGGTCCGGGCTCAATGAAATAGCCTGTGATAATCGGTTTGACTTGATTTTTGGAATGAGTGTCAAGCCCAGCTAGACGGTCCTAACGGTCTAAGATAGGAGGTATCGGACTTTCGATGCGCGGTCTAGATCCAATACAAAGATTCAAAGTGGTCCAGAGAACAAACCGGCTTAGAGTTTGATCCGAGGCTTTAGAGCATTATAGCACCCTTAGTTCCACTCGCTTCGGGCCTTGTAGAACGTATTTAAAGTGATCAGGGACCATTTCCCAGCTATTCTAACGTTGCACTAGCTAACCTAGTCAAATTTTCCAAAGGAATGAATTCTACGCAAATTCGGGTCGAGTTGGTACTCGAGCCCAAGTATGGATTTTTCACGGGCGTTACAATTGGGGTCAGATTCCAACAGTCTGAATGCTTATACTTAACCCACAAGCGAAACGTGCCAGATTCATTTAAATCACATTTAATTTTTAATGAATTTCACTCTTTCTCACACTCCTTGCTCTAGGCTCAATGAAATAGCCTCAGAACATTGGTTGGGCTTGATTTTTGAAACGATTGTCAAGTCCAACAAGGTGGTCGTAATGGTCTAAGATTGTAGATATCGGACTCTCGACGCACGGTCTAGATCCAATATGAAGTTTCAAAGGGTTCCTGAGGGCAAATGGGTTTAGAGTTTGATCCTGGATTTTAGGGTAACGTAACGGTAACAATTCTAGAGGTTTTGGGTCTTACAGATCGTATTTAAAGTGGTTGGTGCTAATTTCATAGGTAATTTAACGTAGTGCTGGCTAATTCACGTTAAATTTCTAAAGAATTTCATTCTAAACGATTTCTTGGCTTTGGAATTGGGTTCTGAGAGGTTACCAAGGTGTTATGGTCAACCCATTGCCTAAGAACGTCTAATTCCAGGTTGGCAAAATTCTTGGGTGTTACATATATTGTGCATAATTTTATTTCTTTTTGTTAGCTTTTTACTATTTGATTTGATTCGTTATTCTAATCTGATTTGAAAAGAGGAAATATTGCTTTCATTCTTTTAGGAATTAAAATCAAATAGAGCTAGCCCTGTTTGATTTATTTTAAAATCAATTAGAACTTAGAACCATTGTGAAGTGAGTATTGGACATTGAACTTTCATATCCGAACATCTACTCCAATTGGTTCTTCTGGGCTGCTACAAGAGGAGAAATTCAGGTATTTTACAATTCTGTAAAATTTTCATTCTTTTGGTTTTTGTTTGGGATTCGCTAGAAAAATTCCATTTGTGTGGTTATCTGAGGAGAGCCAGAAAACTCATAATAGTGTGGGTTTTTGGATTGTGTAAGCCCAAGTTAAAAAGACACAATTGTGAAGGTTTTAGGTGAACCTGTGAAACCTATTTTGATAGTGAACGCTAATATCCCTATGTGAGGATATTAGGAGTGGAGTAGCATTCTATGTGGCTGTTGTAAAACAGTTGGTGTACGCACAGGCGAACCACTTTAACTCCTTGTCTTATGGATTGAATGCATGCTTAATTCTTTTTCTTTCATCATTCAATTGTGTAGAATGTACATGTGGATGTGAATGCTGTAGCAATTTACATTTCAAGCAAGTGTGGGGAATGTTGTAATAATTAAGAGTTTTATTTCAGCATTTTATCTCTTGCTATAGTTTTTTCAATCTATGCTTCAATTTCAGTATTATTCTAGTAAGGTTGCCTTGTCATTTTTATGGTGCATGGTTGTCCCTAGAATAATCAATTCTTAAGATTGAAATTCCTTGCTATTTATTTTCAGATTGAGTTCTTGATTCAAAAGACGTTCTATAAATAAGGTTGTCCTACCATAAGCCCTTGTTTATTATGGTGTAAGGTTGTCCTTAGAACTGAATTTGTATCAACCTCTCAATGCTTGTTTATTGAGATTGATTTAATTTTAGCATTGTGAATTGATTTATTATTGTAAGGCTATTTCTTTATTTTATTCCACGGTATTTAGATTTTAATTTGGCATAGTCTTATTCACCCCCTCCCCCCCTCTAGAACATATAGCTTGGCCATTTCAAGTGGTATTAGAGCCTAATAGCTCGTCCTTATTATTTTTTTAATTTATTTCCTGAGCTAATGATCTAAGTTATATAAAAGGATGTTAAATTTTAATAGCCTTTCAGCCACTAAGCCTCCACCATTTGATGGCTCCAACTATGCCTATTGGAAAGCCAGAATGAAGATCTTCCTCA
Source organism: Magnolia kwangsiensis (assembly GCA_037074715.1). Lineage (NCBI taxonomy): Eukaryota > Viridiplantae > Streptophyta > Magnoliopsida > Magnoliales > Magnoliaceae > Magnolia > Magnolia kwangsiensis. Next base: position 57,444,600 of record CM073578.1, read on the forward strand.
AATCAATGGATGAGAGTGTGTGGTAAGCCACAGTGACTGAATGGAAACCCCCTACCACTGAAGTGACTAGAACTGACGGTTTCAAAATAATGAGAGTTTCTCCTTATTTCTCATGGACTACACTTCAGAAAAGTGAGAGTAGTGTCAATGCTAAAGCATTAAATGCTATCACTTGCACACTATCACCGGATGAGTTCAAAAGAATCATATCCTGTGATACTGCAAAGCAAGCCTGGGATATATTAGAAATGACACACGGGGGTACATCAATTGTTAAGAAATCTAAAGTCTAACTCCTCACAACTAAATTTGAAGAAATTCATATGGAGGAAAATGAAATGTTTATAGACTTTTACACTAGATTGAATGACACTGTAAAGTCAATGTGGGGTCTTGGCGATAAAATTTCAGAAAGTAAAGTGTGTGTAAAGATACTACGCTCTCTTCCTGAACGGTTCAACTCAAAAGTAACCGCGATCTAGGAACTTCGTGATACGGATAACATGAGGGTAGAAGAACTAGTTAGTTCTTTACAAACCTATGAATTGAATTTTAAAGATCCTAAAGGTAAATCTACTTCTTTAACATCTTCTAAAGGTATTTCTCAAGAAAACTCGGATTTAGAAAATTTAGAAGATGATATGGCGCTTTTAGCTAAAAAGTTTACAAGATTTTCAACAGTAAGAAAAGAGTCGATTTCCAAAAGACAAACGAAAAGAAACGATCTAAACCAAAGTCTAGAACTTGGAAGTCTTTGAAAGATAGTCAATGTTACAACTGCCAAGAATATGGGCATTTAACAAATAAATGTCCTAAAAAGGACAAACCCAAGAAGAAGGGTATGTTGGCTACTTAGGACGAATCATCTGATTCTGAAGCCTCTTCTGAATCAGAAGATTCTGAAACCTAGTCGGGCAATGATGTAAAAGCCCTTATGACTCTAGCCAAGTTCACATTCTCAGATCACGATGATTCAACTACTGAAGAAAATTTGCATAGTGATCATGAAAATGAAGAAGATCTTCAAGATGCTTATAATGCCTTATATAAGGAAAGTTGTAAAATTGCTGTCAAACTTAAACTTCAAAAGGAAAAGTATTCTAAACTCAGAATGTTTCGAGACTCTTGTTTTAAAAAAATCATAAATTTTAGATTGTTTTGAAAAATCAAAATGTGATTTGGAATTCAAAACCTCCCTAATTGAAGATTTGAAATCTAAAAATGAGAAACTTAAGAATGAAGTATCTTCTCTTATGAATTTGAAGGACACATGGAGATATGCCCAAGGTGATCCAAAATTAGAAAAATTATTATCCGGATCAAGAAAATGTAGCGATCGATCCGGGTTGGGCTATGATAAGAATATACCTCCTAAACAGAAGGATACTCCTCTCAAATTTATGAAAGGAGAAGCCTCAAACTCAAAAGAGAAAAGTACTTATCGAGGTTTTCCTAAAAATTCAAAAACCTAAAAGTAGCTATGTCAATTTTAAAAATCAGATCAGAAATCGTCTAGCTGAAAAGATAGTTGATTTACTTAAGGAGCTCTTAAAATCTAACTCAATAGGTCATACTTACAACTACAATCAAAAGAAGACCAACTTACTCCTAAACCCAAAACTGTTCTGAAATGGGTTCCTAAGAGTGCCTGCTAGGTTGCCCACAATGCTTTTAAAGCAACAAGCCATTCAAAGTGGTACCTAGATAGTGGATGCTCCAGACATATGACAGGAGACAAAGCTTTATTCATTGATCTTAAAGATATGACTGATGGGTCAGTTACATTTGGTGATGGAAGCAATTGTAAGATTATTGACAAAGGTACGGTTCAACTTTACAACCTTCCTTTATTTAAAGATGTTTTATATGTTGAGGGGCTAAAACACAACCTGTTAAGCATATCTCAAATATGCGATAACAACCATAGTGTGAAAATTTTCAATCAAGGTTGTGAGATCATAAACAGAAAGGGTTCTGTAATATTAATTGGTCACAGAACTTCTGAAAACTGCTATATAGTAAGTGATGGTAGCTCATCTAACCAAAAGTGCTACATGGTCAACACCAATGAGACAGAATTATGGCATAAATTCCTTAGACATGTGCACTAACGAAATTTATACAAATTGAGCAAAGGAGAACTAATTAGAGGTCTACCTAAGTTACAAAAAATAGACAAAATATGTGGTGAATGCCAGTACAGTAAACAAACCAGGAGCTCTCAAAAAAAATTGAACTCCAATGCCACATCAAGACCACTCAAGCTTCTCCACATAGATCTTATAGGACCAATAAGAACGAAAAGTCAAGGTGGCAAAAAATAAATCTTAGTTATCGTAGATGATTATACACGATACACTTGGATTTCATTTTTAAGAGACAAATCAGAAACCCTTGATGAAGTGAAAAAGATCATCAAACGAATCCAAACGGAAAAATGTTCTCAAGTCAGTAAGATCCGTAGTGATCATGGATCCGAATTTAAAAATAACGGTTTTGAGAAATTTTGTAGTGAACAGAGAATATCACATGAATTTTTTGTGCCTAAAACACCACAACAAAATGGTATTGTGAAAAGGAAAAACAAAGTGCTTCCAGAAATGAGAAATATTATGTTGAATAACATGAAGCTCCCTAGAAATCTATGGGCTGAAGTAGTAAATACTGCCTGCTACATTATTAACCGTGTTTATACTTGTAAATCAAATAATAAAATGACTTATGATATGTGGTTTGACAAAAAGCCTACTATCAAATACTTTCGTGTTTTTGGCAGAAAGTGCTACATTTTGCATAACCGTGAAAACTTGGGAAAGTTCGACACTAAAAGTGACGAAGGGACCTTTTTAGGATATTATTTAAACAGTTGTGCTTATTGTGTATTGAACAATAGGACTGGTTTGATTCAAGAGTCAATTAATGTGGTCATTGATGATCACTTGAATACACCTGCCCCTAGTTCAGACAATGATGAAGTTCTTATAGTTGAAAAACCAGATACTTCATCAAGTCAAATTAATTCTGAATTAAGGACTGTTAAAGATCATCCAACTACTCAAATTCTTGAAAACCTTCTCACTGGTGTGCACACTCATAGACAAATTGAAGACATATGTAATTACGTATGTTTTACATCCTAGATTGAACCGACAAACATAAAAGAAGCACTTTTTGATGAAAATTGGATAGTTGCGATGCAGGAAGAACTTAATCAATTTGTTCGTAATGATGTCTAGTACCTTGTTCCTAGACCTAAAGATAAACACATAATTGGAACAGAGTGGATTTTCAAAAATGAGTCTGATGAACTGGGAAATATAATTCGAAACAAGGCAAGACTGGTTGTACAAGGGTACTCTCAAATTGAAGGCATCGATTACGATGAAACGTTTGCACCAGTTGCTCACCTTGAATCAATTAGACTTTTTATATCCATCGCATGTTTTAGTAAGTTTAAAATTTTTCAAATGGATGTGAAGGGTGCCTTTTTAAATGGCGATTTACATGAAGAGGTATATGTTGAACAACCTACGGGGTTTGAAGACCCTAAGTTTACTAATCATGTATACCGCCTTAAAAAAGATCTCTATGGTTTGAAGTAAGCTCCCAGGGCATGGTACAAGAAATTGACAAAGTTTTTACTGAGTCACAATTTTCAAATGGGCAGTGTCGATAAGACGCTCTTTGTTAAGAAACATAACGATGATATTCTAATGGTTCAAATATATGTTGATGATATAATTTATGGATCAACTTGTACTAACATGACTGTTGAGTTTGCAGATCTAATGAAATCTGAATTCAAAATGAGCATGGTTGGGGAATTAAATTATTTCCTAGGGTTGCAAGTAAAACAACAACCTGATGGAATTTTTATTTTACAAACTAAATATGCTTTGAACTTGATTAAGAGGTTCAGATTCAAAAATGGTAAGAATTTTGATACTCCTATGAGTACAACTCTAAGACTTTCAAAAGACTCTACAGGTAAAGATGTAGATCCTAAATTGTATCATAGCATAATTGGTAGTTTGCTTTACTTAACTGCTAGTAGACCTGATATTGCTTTAAGTGTTGGAATTTACACTAGATATCAGTCTAATCCTAAAGAATCTCACTTAACTGCTGTTAAGCGAATTATTAAATATGTCACAAGTTCAGTTAATTTGGGTCTTTGGTATCCTTATGATACTAGTGTTCAATTGGCTGAGTATTCAGATGCTAATTGGGCTGGTAATATCGATGACAGAAAATCAACCAGTGGTGGTTATTTTTACATTAGAAACTGCTTGGTTTCTTTGTTTAGCAAGAAGTAAATTTCCATATCACTCTCAACTGCTGAGGCTGAATACATTGCAGCTGAAAATGCATGTACACAGCTGGTTTGGATGAAACGAATGTTGAGTGATTATGGTATCGTACATGATTCGATGGTTTTATACTATGATAATTCCAGTGCGATAAATATTTCAAAAAACCCAATCCAGCATTCACGTACTAAGCACATTGACATTAGATTTCATTATATTCGTGAATTAGTGGAAGAAAAAGTAATATACTTAGAATACATACCCATTGAAACTCAACTTGCTGACATATTCACTAAACCGCTCGACAAAAGCAGATTTAATAAATTAAAATTTAACCTTAGTATGTGTAATTTAAAATGATTGATTATGCATCTCTATAGTATAGTGTATATATATTAATATATTAATAATTTTTATTTCAAAATTTGATGAAAATTGTATTGTTTTATGGTACACGACCAGTCGAGGACATACTCGACCAGTCGTGCCACGAACGGTCGAGGACGACCCACGACCAGTCGTGTAGGGCATTGATTGTGTTTATTTGGGGAAAGAGCTTCTTCCTCTTCATTCTAACCCTCCTCTCCAACGAGCCAAGCTACAACTAGTCGAACCCCTGTGTTCGATTCCTTCAGATTAGAGCATTTTGCTTATTTTTCTTGAAGAATCATTGTCTCTTCTCTTCAATTTCTTGATTGTTGTTGTCTATTTCATCTCTTTCTTCAATTTTTTTTTTGAGTTTTCTTCCTCATTTGCTGATTCTAGAGAAACCCATCTCTATTTTCTTAGAATTCCTTGTATTTCTTCAAGAAAATGGACCCTAGAGCTAAAAAGAAGAATTCTAGAGGTGCTTCTTCTTATAGATCAAATATTATCACCAGACATCATCTTAAGGCTCCTGAAGATGATCCAACGTATGTTCGTGATTTGCGTATGTAAAATGTGATTGTAGAAAAGGCCATTGATTTCAACCATATCGCTCCTTTCATTCTTTTTCCTCTCATTCAATCTGTAGGATGGGAAAATGTTTTACGCTGGGGCAGGCCGGCATACAAGTCTATAGCGCAGGCCATGGTTGCGTGCATTACTGAATTTTCTACTGAGCAACTGACTTTTACTATTGCTACTAGAGAAGGGCCTTTTCCTATTGATCGACATTTAATCTCAGGCCTTATGAATATTTCAGTAAATGATGATGGTATTCATCCTAGCACACTTGCTAAGAAAGTGTCAGAATCTGAAAAATGCATTTATACTAGAAATTGTGTAACATGGATACACCATGAAATCACACTGGGAATGCCCTCGCAACCAGATACTTGTTGCCCAGATATAGAGTCTTATATCGTATCTTCACCTCTAATCTGTATCCTCGCTCTGGTAACAAGAATGAGTTGAGTCTGCTTATGGTTCACATTTTGTACTCAATCGTTACTGGTGCTAATATCTGTTTTCCCTCTTTGATTTGTTACTCTATCATTCAATTCCGTATTCATCCTGGTCACAGTGATATTCCATTTGGGTATCTGATGAATGTGTTAGCCACTCACATGTTAGTAGCTATGCCTGTTGGAGAGGCTCCTATTCAACACCTTATATTCAACAACTCCAACATAAACAAAATGAAGTTGGATTTGGCTCGAGGACAAGTTGATATTGGTGCAGGTGGAGCTGTTGTTGAAGCAAGGAATGATGAAGATGGTGATGCTCTTCCTCCAGATGATATCAATATGGATGATATTTTTAATGAAATTGATTCTGACTTTGGGAATGATCCTGACTATGAGCCATCTGATTTTGATGCACGTCTGAGTGCATTAGAGGAGAAGGGAGAATAGATGAATGTTGGCCACAATGTTCAATTTAAAAATATGCATAAGTATTTTAGGCACTTACAAAAAGGCCTTCATTAAATTGATCCTACCATACCTGCTCCTTCTTCTAGATCAGATTGAGGATTTTACTCTTTGGTTTGTAATAACTATCAGACTTTGATTTATCTCTACTTGTGTGGCTGAGGTTCTTTGACTTGACTTGATAACATTTTATGATATGATATTCTAACTCCTTTCTTAATTATCCTGTTTTTTATTCTTCCTTTGTCCTATTTTTAACAAAAAGGGGGAGAATTAATTGTGGGAATTTTTATGATTGGCATATGATGATTGATTGGTTAGTGTACTACTCAGGGGGAGTTGATAAACTTGAGTTGAGTTGGTAAACTTGAGTTTGTAATCTTACAGGATGATGTATTATGCTTGGTACAACTAGTGCATGATTCCTTATTGATGCATGCTTATGATGTATGCTTATGATGTGCATTGAACTATAGGAGTGTGTTTTATCAGTGTGTTTTGTCACAAATTTGACAAAGGGGGAGATTATAAGTGCTATGGTTTGAATCCTCTTTGATTGTCAAATTTTGTGTGTTAAAACCTCTATATGTGTCTTCTGTTTGTATCTTGGTGAATATGTTCAAGACACCACAACTACACTTCGAGACACGACGATGAACTCCTCAAGCTAGTTCAAGCTACAATTTTGATGATATTCAAGAAGAGTTCAAGTTCAAGACTCAAAGTTCACGTATATTCAAGATCAAGACTCTAGCATAAGTTAGGGAACTGAGCACAACTCATACTGACGTTGACTTCAAAGCTTGTGAAGTGTTCAAGCTACAAGAAGAACTCAGGCTTCGTAAAGATCAAAGTCTAAGCAAATGAAGGTTCAATGTCCTTGTTGAGGTTTGATTGACCTTAGGTTGACCTTTAGAGTAGGTCACTTTGGATACATAATTCATATATCTTTTATAAATGATTTTAGTCTGTTCTGAGACTAGTCCTGGACCTTGTTCGACTAGTCCTAGCACTAGTTCGACCAATCTTAGAAATTCCTAGACCAGTTGAAGTTTTGTTGGAAATTATTAGATTTTTCTGTTCGGCTACGACTAGTCTTGGAGTTTGCTTGACCGGTCATGGGATGGTCTCGACTCGACCTTTGACCAGTCGTGGAACCACGACTCCAACTCCAGCAACTAATTCAAGGGTCACACGACTAGTCGTGTGAGGGTCTCGACCAGTCATGGATGGCCTTCGACTAATCGTGGACTGCTCACGACCGGTCGTGTAACGGTTTTATCCGATCGCGCCCGAAAATTTAAAAATTTATTTCTTCTTCGACTAGTCGTGGTGACCCTAGGACCAGTCGAAGATGAATTTCTGTAACTATAAATAGCACACGAATTTCAGAGTTATTCGTCGAAAATTATGTGAATTCAAAGCTCCACTCTGAGATAAGTTTGTGTCTGTTCTTAAGTTATATTGTGCATAATTCTATTTCCTTTTGTTAGCTTTTTACTATTTGATTTGATTCGTTATTCCAATCTGATTTGAAAAGTGAAAATATTGCTTTCTGTAACACCCCGGATTTTGGCCAACCTGGGATTAGACGTCCTTAAGCAATGGGTCAACTAAAACACCTGGAAAATCGCTCAGAACCCAATTCCATCGCCAAAGAAATCACTTAGGATTAATTCCTTTAGAAACTAAGCATAAGTTAGCTAGCGCAACGCTAGAGTAGCTGAGAAATAGTCCTTGATCACTTTAAATACGTTCTACAAGACCCAGATCGAGTAGAACCAATGACTCTATAATATTCTAAAACCTCGGATCAAACTCTAAGCAGGTTTGTTCTCTGGACCTCCTTGAAACTTTGTATTGAATCTAGACCGCGCGTCGAAAGTCTGATACCTATTATCTTAGACCGTTAGAGCCGCCTAGCTGGACTTGACAATCATTTCAAAAATCAAGTCCAACCGACATTCACAGGCTATTTCATTGAGCTTGGACTGAAGAGAGTAAGAATAGGGACAGATTTGGAATTTGAAATTCAAATCTGGCACATGACTTGACGTGTCATTATTAAGCGTTCTGACCGTCAGAATTCAGCCAAATTACACCCTTAGATTAGGAAAAATTTCTATTTCATATCATGAGACTTGCAGCCCTGATCTACGTGCAGTGACCGCTGAACTGAAACTGGACCGCCACATGCGATCTACGAACACTGATGGTCTGAAAACGGTATGAGAGCGACATCTGACATGTGTGAACTTAAGTCCGACCGCGTTCAGCCAGGGGACCACCAAAAATGTCCTTTTGGACCGAAATAGCCCCGATTTGGATATAACCTAAGTAAACATTGTTCCTGAGCCTATTCTGGGCACTTTTGGGCTTATAAAAGGGGTTGAAACCCTCACTCCTCTCTCCCATCCGAATTTGAGAGAAACCCTAGATTGGGAGAGAGAAAAGGTGAGAGTTTGTGAGAGAGAGTAGGAGAGAATTTTCCTGCCTTTGCACCACCTGTTGCACGTACTTTAGCAACACGCTTTCATCATTCAGCCGGTGATTCCTCCGTGTTTTCAGGTAAGAAATAACCCTAATAAGTTGCTGATTTGGGATTCTTTCCGTTCCATAGCATGTAAGCTGATAGAACTTGTACATTAGGTCCTCTATTCGCCGTAGACGAAGCGTATACGCTCCGTTCGAATTCACACACCTATAAGAGATAAGGTGCAGATATTAGACGCTTTGATTGACTGTTTCCAACGTTTTCAATGTCGTTTAAGAGTAGATTATGGATGGCAACGCCGTTTGACATGTACAACATGTTGTCCGTTTCCTGTTTCGTAAACAGATGAAGAATATGAGATTTAGGGCATTTTAGTCATTTGTAGGAAATACTGTTTTCATCCATAATTTTCTGATGTGATTAACATGGCTTCTTGTCACATTAGAATACTAGGAATGCGTGCATAATTAGTTCGGCGAAGAGATTCACCTAAATGCGCACTTTGAGTCAACATACTATATGTAGATTTAAGTGTGTAGTTTAAGTGTTTGTATAAATGCTTGTATCAGTATGTATTGAATTAAATGGTGTTATGAATTAGTTTGAGATTGATTTCTCAATTAATATGCTGATGTAAATGGTTTCCTACATGTTAGCTATATGCATGATTTCATTATATGTATGAAATGCTTGCGTTGAAAGATTTACTTAAGTTGTATGTTATAACATGTGTTAACATGCTCACATGGTTGTATTTCATTTTCATTACTCTTACACGATTGCTGATGTGGATTCATGATTGTTTGGGACTATACTTAGTCCAGGCAGTTGGTAACTGAGTAAATTCGTGGTTGGCTTATCTTTGTCACGAACGACGCGTCGATGAACGCGAGCCGTGTTTTGGAGTTGACGGCAGTGGTTAGGCCACACGAGGTGTTTTACGCACTTCATGTCGTTCGACTTGAGATGCGATCATGCTAGTCGAGCCCGTCAAGTAACCCGACTGGCCGTTGTATGTTCACCCTGCATGAGTCATAACTGCTTGAACCTAGGGTACTGAACTTACCATTGTAAACCCTGTTAACCATGGTACCTTGATCCACGAAGACTCATGAGCCGGGCATGGTGGTATGGGACACCGTGGTCGAGCTGTCGGCCTACGCTGGGGCCACAAACCTCCCCGTAGTGACCAGTGAGCACCTATGTCTCGTGAGCAGATTATGGTGGTATGAGACACTATATTCTTGTTGTCGGCCTACACTGATCAAGCGACGAGTCCTTTGTAGTGACCGTGAGAGTATTCTGAGTCTATGGGAGGCGACGACCCTTCCGTAGCAGTAGAGTACAGTAGGCCTGTATTGATAAGGTGTAACACCCCGAATTTTGGCAAATCTGGGATTTGACGTCCTTAGGCAGTGGGTCAAATAAAACACCTGAAAAATCGCTTAGAACCCAATTCCATAGCCAAAGAAACCACTTAGGATTAATTCCTTTAGAAAATAAGAGTAAGTTAGCTAGCGCAACGTTAGAGTAGCTGAGAAATAGTCCCTGATCACTTTAAATACGTTCTACAAGACCCAAATCGAGTAGAACCAATGACTCTATAATACTCTATAACCTCGGATCAAACTCTAAGCAAGTTTGTTCTCTGGACCACTTTGAAATTTTGTATTGGATCTAGACCGAGCGTCGAAAGTCCGATACCTCCTATCTTAGACCGTTAGGACCACCCAACTGGACTTGACAATCATTTCAAAAATCAAGTCCAACCGATAAACATAGCCTATTTCATGGAGCCCGGACTGAAGAGAGTGCGAATAGGGACAGATTTGGAATTTGAAATTCAAATCTGGCACACGACTTGACGTGTCAGTATTAAGCTTTCTGACCATCAGAATTCAGCCAGATTATACCCTCGGATCAGGAAAAATTTCTATTTCATATCATGAGACTTGCAGACTTGATCTACGTGCGGTGAGCGCTGAACTGAAACTGGACCGCCACGTGCGATCTGCGAACCCTGTCAGACTGAAAACTTGATGTATGCTAGATCCAGTATGCATGAGCTTAAGTCCGATCGCGTTCGTCCAGGGGACCACCAGAAATGTCCTTTTGGACTAAAACAGCCCCGAATTGGATATACATCAAGTATATATTGTACCCGAGCCTATTTTGGGCAAATTTGAGCTTATATAAGGGGTTGAAACCCTCACTCCTCTCTCCCATCCGAATTTGCAACAAGCCCTAGATTGGGAGAGAGAAAAGGTGAGAGTTTGTGAGAGAGAGTAGAAGAGATTTTTCCCGTCTTCGTGCCACCTGTTGCACGTGCTGTAGCAACACCTTCTGATCACCAAGCCAGTGATTCTTCCGGGTTTTCAGGTATGAAACAACCCTAGAAGTTTCTGATTTAAGGTTCACTAGGATCCATAGCTTTTTAACCAATAGATCTTGTAAAACAGGTTCTCTTATCGCCGTAGATGAAGCGTATACGCTCCGTTCGAAACGACACGTCTATAAGAGACAAGGTGAGGATTTTAGACGCTTTGATTGACGGTTTTCAACGCTTTCAATGTCGTTTAATAGTAGATTATCGACGGCATTACCGTTTGACATGTACAACATGCTATCCGTTTCCTGTTTCGTAAATCAACGAAGAATATGAGATTTATGGCATTTTAGTCATTTGTAGGAAGTACTGATTACATTCATATTTTGCTGATGTGATTGACATAGTTTGTTGTCGCATTAGAAAGTTAGGAATACGTGTATAATTAGTTTGGCGAAGAGATTCGCCAAATTGCATACTTCGGGTCGACATACTATATATAGACTTAAGTGTGTAGTGTATGTGTTTGTATAAATGCTTATATTAGTATGTATTGAATTAAATGATGTTATGAATTAGTTTGAGACTGATTTATCAATTAATATGCTGACGTAAATGATTTCCTACATGTTGACTATGTACATGATTCCATTATATGCATAAAATGTACGTGCTTGGAGATTTGCCTAAGTTGTATGTTATAACATGTGTTAACATGCTCACATGATTGTATTTCAATTCCAATACTCCTACATAAATTTCTGATGTGAATTCATATGTGTTTGGGACTATGCCTAGTCCAGGCAGTCGGTAACCGAGAAATATCGTGGTTGGCCTATCTTTGCCACGAACGACGGTCGATGAACGCGAGCCGTGTTCTGGAGTTGGCGGCAGTGGTTAGGCCACACGAAATGTTTTACGCACTTCATGTCGTTCGACTTGAGATGCGATCGCGCTAGTCGAGCCCGTCAAGTAACCCGACTGGCCATTGTATGTTCACCCTGCATGAGTCACAACTGCTTGAACCTAGGGTACTGAACTTACCATTGTAAACCCTGTTAACCATGGTACCTTGATCCACAAAGACTTATGAGCCGGGTATGGTGGTATGGGCCACCGTGGTCGAGCTGTCGGCCTACGTTGGGGCCACAAACCTCCCCGTAGTGACCAGTGAGCACCTAGACTCGTGAGCAGATTATGGTGGTATGGGACACTATATTTTTGCTGTCGGCCTACATTGATAAGGTGATGGGGGAGCGGAGCAACGAGTGCGTGCAACAGCCCTGGCAGCCCTTTTTAGTGACCGCGAGCGTATTCTGAGTCTACGGGAGGCGACAACCCTTCCGTAGCAGTAGAGTAGAGTAGGCCTGTATTGATAAGGTGATGGGAGAGCGGAGCAACGAGTGCGTGCAACAGCCCTGGCAGCCCTTGCAGCGACCTACAAAATATATATCGTATGAGATTACTAGGAGTGACGACCCAGACAGGATCTGTGTTGGGAAAGATATAAGGGAGGTACCTTAGTTTCCCAATCTGCTGTTTGAATGGACTAATAACAACTTGGAAATCATATCACCATTACATTGCATGTGCCTGGAAGATGTGGAGCACTTAAGGGAGTGTGGCATGCCGCGGTCGTAAGATGTTACCGTATGAGGGAGATCGTCGGTGAGGGCATACATCACATCATGTCATATTGCATTAACAACAGTATTAGGCTTGTCTGATTTACTGCTTTACTATTATCGCATGATTGATTTGAGAACATGTTAATCTTTGCTCTCTTATCCCACTGAGTTGATCACTCACTCCCACGTTACAGGACGGTGTTCCTGGACACCCACCTGACCCTTCTGTGATTGCAGATGATGGCGCGGCCTGTGAGGCAGAGCCGGACTTGATGATGATGTTGAGGAGGAGGAGGATCCCTCCTTTATGCGTGTTCTGATCGATGGGATTGAGGGAAGTTGATTAGATACTTTGACACTTGTCATTTTATATTTTTAGACCACTCGTGTATATCCTTTTGGTTTACTTTTGGAGTATACATGTATGTATATAACCTGGTAACATGTTCACACTCTGGAGACATACAACATTTTATATATGTTATACATATTATCACAGTCTTCCGCTTGCTAATTTAACGGTCTCTAGAGTATGATATGATGTTTTGGATTAATTTCACTCATGTTTAATGCATTAACACGGACAACATTCAATCATATATATTTATGTTGCATAAATAACATTTTGGAACTCGGGAGTGGAGTTTTTACTCGACCCCCCAATTTTCGGGATGTTATATAAGGTGATGGGGGAGCGGAGCAACGAGTGCGTGCAACAGCCCTGACAGCCCTTGCAGCAACCTACAAAATATACATCGTATGAGATAACTAGGAGTGACGACCCTAGACAGGATCTGTGTTGGGATTGATATAAGGGAGGTACCTTAGTTTTCCAATCCTACTGTTTGAATGGACTAATAACAACTTAGAAATCATATCACCATAACATTGCATGTGCCTGGAAGATGTGGAGCACTTGAGGAACGATTGCATGCCAAGGTCGTAAGATGGTGCCGTATGAGGGAGATCGTCGGTGAGGGCATACATCACGTCATGTCATACTGCATTAACAATAGTATTAGGATTGTTTAATTTACTGCTTTACTATTATCGCATGATTGGTTTGAGAACATGTTAATCCTTGCTCTATTATTCCATTGAGTTAGCTACTCATTCCCACATTACGGGATGGTGTTTCCGGACACCCACCAGTCCCTATTTTGACTGCAGATGATGGCGCGGCCTGCGAGGCGGATCTGGACTTGATGATGATGAGGAGGAACCCTCCTTTATGTGTGTTCTGATTGACGGGATTACAGGGAGGTTGATTAGATGCCTTGACACTTGTCATTTTATATTTTTAGCGCACTCATGTATATTCGTTTTGTTTACTTTTGGAGTATACATGTATGTATATAACCTGGTAACATGTTCACACTCTGGAGACATGCAACAGTTTATATATGATATACATACTATCACAGTCTTCCGCTTGTAAATTTAACTGTCTCTGGCGTATGATATGCTGTTCTGGCTTAATCTCACTCATGTTTAATACATTAACACTGACAACATTCAATCATACACATTTATGTTGCATTAGTGATGTTCTGGAACTCGGGAGTGGAGTTTTTACTCGACCCATGATTTTCGGGATGTTACACTTTCCTTCTTTTGAGAATTAAAATCAAATAGAGCTAGCCCAGTCTGATTTAATTTAAAATCAATTAGAACTTAGAACCATTGTAAAGTGAGTATTGGACATTGAACTTTCATATCTGAACATCTACTCCATTTGGTTCTTCCGGGCTGCTACAAGAGGAGAAATCCAGGTTTTTTACAATTCTGTAAAATTTTCATTCTTTTGGTTTTTGTTTGGGATTCGCCAGAAAAATTCCATTTGTGTGGTTATCTGAGGAGAGCCAGAAAACTCAGAATAGTGTGGGTTTTTGGATTGTGTAAGCCCAAGTTAAAAAGACACAATTGTGAAGGTTTTAGGTGAACCTGTGAAACCTATTTTGATAGTGAACGCTAATATCCCTGTGCGAGGATATTAGGAGTGGAGTAGTATTCTGTATGGCTATTGTAAAACAGTTGGTGTATGCACAGGTGAACCACTATAACTCCTTGTCTTGTGGATTGAATGCATGCTTAATTATTTATCTTTCATCATTCAGTTGTGTGGAATGTACATGTGGATGTGAATGACGTAAAAATTTACATTTCAAGTAAGAGTGGGGAATGTTGTAATAATTAAGAGTTTTATTTCAACATTTTATCTCTTGCTATACTTTATCAATCTGTGCTTCAATTTCAGTAATTATTCTAGTAAGGTTGCCCTGCCATTTTTATGGTGCATGGTTGTCCCTAGAATAATCAATTCTTAATATTACAATTCCTTGCTATTTATTTTCAGATTGAGTTCTTGATTCAAACGATGTTCTAGAAATAAGGTTGTCCTACCATAAGCCCTTATTTATTATGGTGTAAGGTTGTCCTTAGAACTGAATTTGTATCAACCTCTCAATGCTTATTTATTGAGATTGACTTAATTTTAGCATTGTGAATTGATTTATTATTGTAAGGCTATTTTTTTATTTTATTCTGCGGTATTTAATTTTAATTTGGCATAGTCCTATTCACCCCCCTCTAGGACATATAGCTTGGCCATTTCAGAGAGATCTCCTATACTGGTAATGAAGTGCATTAAATGTTCCTCTGGAGATCCTTTCCCATCAAAATTTTGAAAGTCCGGACACTTGAAACTAACTGTGAAGGGAATATTATCCACCTCTCTTGGGTATGGCGTATGATACCTATAACGTCCAGTATTTTCTCGTTCCCTTTCCATTCGGCCAACTTTTTCAATGACTGTTATTTGAGCTGCATTATATATAAAGGTTGTTAAGGCCTCTTTGAGATTTCTGCATTCTTTTATTAATGCATTTTGGGCTTCTGCCATTTCATAGATGTGGTCCTCTGTAATTTCTTTACACTCTTGGTTCGTCCCTGCCATATGCACTGTAGCCTTTATGTTCTTAGATGAAACAATAACTAGAATCGAGCGAGAATATGCTGACAGAACAGGACTCATGGAGAGTGTTGAGGCATAAAAAAATAATAAAAGAATCAAGCAAGAAGAGATAAAGAGATAGAAAGAACTTTTGAAAGGAAAAAAAAGAGATAGCTTTAAGAAGGGTGCGCAGGACCGCGCAACCATTGTCCGTTGCACCGGTCTGCGCAATCAATATGCCTTGCGCGGGTCTGCGCAATGAGAATATCAGTTGCGCGGGACCCCGAACTAAACTGCAGAAATGGTCCTTTTTAGAGTGGTCTAAAGCACTGCAAATTTGTCCCACATCACTAAGATCAGAATTTTCACACGTGCGAGGGTCTATAAATACCCCTTCCCTTCCTTCATTAAGGAAAATTGGAAGATTTTCAAGAGGAGCAAAGTAGAGTAGAAGATCGAAGGTAGGAGAGAAGTCTCCTATCAGTTGAGCAGGACCGCGCAACCGTTATAAGTTGCGCGGGTCCGCGTAATCAGACTGCTCTACAATCTGTGAATTTCAAGGGTCGTCATGTTGCCAAAATACCTGTGCAATGCTTTTCTCCTTCCAGCCCTCTCCTATTGACAAGTACAGAGGAAGAAGATTAGTCGATCGAATTGATGTTTCCCCTAAGTATTAGGGATGGTTGAAACAGACGTCGTCGTGCTGCTAAAATCTTTGTTTCATTGAAGACTCATCGATCTAATCGACATTCCTCCTAAGTCCTAGGAGATGATTGAAACAGGTGCCAAAAGGCTGTCGAAATGAACTTTTGATATTTAAAGTATATGCCATTTATTTCTAGATGATCTATCTTAGAATCAAGGGATGTAAAGAGGATGTAAATGAACCTAGTATCAATGAAATGTGATGAATGCTCTTAATACTCTTTCTTTATTATGTTTGAATAAGACAATTTTCCAAATCAAACGCACTAGTTTCTTTGTCGAAACAAAATGGCAACTCTGATAGGGACTTATGGATCTTTATTGTCTTATTTAAAAATTAACAGTGAAGCTATTATGAACTTTCATCACAGTTTGGCATCCTACGGATGCCAAAATGGTGACTCTCGGTGGGAAAATCCTCCCCTTCATCTCTAAGATTGATCACTTTAATCGTTCATCTACTAATTATAACTATGATTTATGTTGAAGGTTTTAAAATTTGACTATGATTTGTTACTTATGGCAACTCCCGTAAAAAAAGTGAACTTTCGATTCACCCCGACAGGATTTGTGATAGAATACACACCAAGTCATGCAAGCAGAACTGACATGGCTCATGTAACATCCCGAAAATCCGGGGGTTGAGTGAAAACCCAACTCCCGAGTTCCAAAATGTTATTTATGCAACATAGATATGTATGATTGAATGTTGTCTGTGTTAATGTATTAGACATGAGTGGGATTACACCAAAACAGCATATCATACTCCAGAGACAGTTAAATTAACCAGCGGAAGACTGTGATAGTATGTATAACATATATAAACTGTTGTATATCTCCAGAGTGTGAACATGTTACCAGGTTATATACATACATGTATGCTCCAAAAGTAAACAGAAAGAATATACATGAGTGCTCTAATAATATAAAATGACAAGTGTCAAGACATCTAATCAACCTCCCTGTAATCCCGTTAATCAGAACACGCATAAAGGAGGGATCCTCATCATCATCATCAAGTCCAGCTCCGCCTCACAAGCCGCGCCATCATCTGCAATCACAAAAAGGGTCTGGTGGGTGTCCAGGAACACCGTCCCGTAACGTGGGAGTGAGTAGCTAACTCAGTGGAATAATAGAGCAAGGATTAACATGTTCTCAAACCAATCATGCGATAATAGTAAAGCAATAAATCAAACAATTTTAATACTATTGTTAATGCAATATGACATGACGTGATGTATGCCCTCACCGACGATCTCCCTCATATGGCACCATCTTACGACCGCGGCAAGCCACACTCCCTAAAGTGCTGCACATCTTCCAGGCACATGCAACGTAATGGTGATATGATTTTCGAGTTGTTATTAGTCCATTCAAACAACAGGATTGGAAAACTAAGGTACCTCCCTTATATCAATCCCAACACAGATCCTGTCTAGGGTCGTCACTCCTAGTAATCTCATATGATGTATATTTTGTAGGTCGCTGCAAGGGCTGCCAGGGCTGTTGCTCGCACTCGTTGCACCGCTCCCCCATCACCTTATCAATACAGGCCTACTGTACTCTACTGCTATGGAAGGGTCGTCGCCTCCCGTAGACTCAGAATACGCTCACGGTCACTATAAAGGGCTGCCAGGGCTGTTGCTCACAGTCGTTGCACCGCTCCCCCATCACCTTATCAATGTAGGCCGACAGCAAGAATATAGTGTCCCATACCACCATAATCTGCTCACGAGACTAGGTGCTCACTGGTCACTACGGGGAGGTTTGTGGCCCCAGCGTAGGCCGACAGCTCGACCACGGTGTCCCATACTACCATGCCCGGCTCATGAGTCTTCGTGAATCAAGGTACCATGGTTGACAGGGTTTACAATGGTAAGTTCAGTACCCTAGGTTCAAGCAGTTATGACTCATGCAGGGTGAACATACAATGGCCAGTTGGGTTACTTGACGGGCTCGACTAGCACGACCGCATCTCAAGTTGAATGACATGAAGTGCGTAAAACACTTCGTGTGGCCTAACCACTGCCGCCAACTCCAAAACACGGCTCGCGTTTATCGACGCGTCATGCAAAGATAAGCTAACCAAGAATTCGCTCGGTTACTGACTGCCTGGACTAAGTACAGTCCCAAATATGTGGAGTCACATCAGCAAAGCATGTGAAAGAATTGGAAATGAAATATCACCATATGAGCATGTTAACACATGTTGTAACATACAACTTAAGCATAAAGAAAAGCATGTATCAGGTGAAAGGCATGTATCAGGTGATTTGCTTAATTTCATTATATGTGTGAAAGGCATGTATCAGGTGATTTGCTTAAGTTGTACCGTGGCCACCTGATTTCCTATAAGTCCAGCTGGGCGGTCCTAATGGTGTAAGATAGGAGGTATCGAACTTTCGACGCGCGGTCTAGATCCAGTACAAAATTTCAAAGTGGTCCAGAGAACAAACCTGCTTAAAGTTTGATCCGAGGTTATAGAGTATTATAGAGTCATTGGTTCTACTTGATTTGGGTCTTGTAGAATGTATTTAAAGTGATCAGGGACTATTTCCCAGCTACTCTAACGTTGCGCTAGCTAACTTACGCTTAATTTCCATAGGAATTAATCCTAAGTGGTTTCTTTGGCTATGGAATTGGGTTCTGAGCGATTTTCCAGATGTTTTAGTTGACCCACTGCCTAAGGACGTCAAATCCTAGATTGGCCAAAATTCGGGGTATTACAGCTCAAGTAACAGTTGGGGTCATTTCTGCTTCACCGTAATCATCAGAAGATAATGCAGGCTGGACCGTTGTAACCTCTCGTAAGATAAGAGCTCGAAACGTAAAAAATTCTAGGATGAATCAGCCTTCATTAAGAATCAGAGGGCGTGTAACATGTAGCGCAGTTAAAAGAAATCTTGAACTTGCTCCTCTAGCGATTTATCCTGTGCAAATAATTCCCCAATTGATAGCGCATGAATTCCCAGCTTTAAATGCTCTAATGGCTAAAAAGATAAGAGAGAAAAAGGAAAAAGCGTTGGTAATCAGATCGCCAATGCCATCCCAGATAGATTCACTAGTATCAGCAACATCTCAGTCGATTGATGCCACAAGGAGCATGGCAAAGTCCAATGAAACTCCAGCGTCTCCTTTTTCTGTGAGTCTCGTTATGTCAGCATACTCCCGCTCTCCTTCAATTACCGCGTCATCAAAAAGTGGAGAAGCTGCAGTATTCATGGCCGGAATAAATCCAAATTATAGAGAAACTACAGAGGATCATTTTAATGCAATAGCAGAAGCCTAGAATGCATTAATGGAAGAATGCAAAACCCTTAGAGAGGCATTGGCGACCCTTGCACATAATGTAGCTCGAATGGCGATTCCCTAGAATGCAACGGAGGGGCAAGAAAATCAGCCTGACGTCCTCCCACCACAGGGGGCAGGGTCACTGGGGTCTATCCCGACGGCAAGAACTGTGACACAAGATGAAGTGAGGTAAGTGGTCGAAGAGGCAGTTAGAACAAAAAGAGAACGTGAAAATACCAAACATTTTAAGTATCGAACGCCGTATCCAAGGGAAGTAGAAGACATCCCCTTTCTGGCTAATTTCAAGCATTCGGATTTTCAAAAGTTCAATGGAGAAGGATCCCCGGAGGAGCATTTGATGCACTTCATCATCAGTATGGGAAATTTTTCTACGATACCACAGTATTGCTTACGATTGTTTGGTTTGTCACTAACACACAAAGCATTTCGATGGTATTCTAGTTTGGCACCAGGATCGATACGCACCTAGGAACAAATGTAAGAGGTTTTCATGTCAAACTTTTTCTCTTCGGAATGTGATGTCAGTATTACGGAGCTAGCCTTTATACGACAGAGAGAAGGAGAGCCGGTAGAAAAAATTATAGGCAGATGGAAAATGTTAGGGGCTTCATGTAGACAATTACCAGAAGATAAAGAATAAGTTAAAATGTGTCTGAATTCTTCGGGGTTAAGGATTGCATTTGGACTCAGTAGCGCCAATATCAGAACTTTTCGTGATTTGGCCACTAAAGGCCACGCGTTGGAGCTGATGACCCGCAAGATCCCAGCATTTCACCATGATACAACTAGGAGGGTTTCCAGCAGGACAGCCGTGAACACTGTTGATCATAACAGAAGAGGTAAAGATGTAAGGGACTCGAGGGAAAGAAGACCAGACCGATGAGAAGAAGGGAGTCAGTTAAGAAATAGATACAATGAGAAGAGGCCTGGAATGCTGAATTCTCATGAGGGGTTCGCATTTGATAAGGAAGATATCACCCCTATGATGGAACAATTATTGAAAGCTGGCACGATAATATTACCAGAGCCTAAACGTCTAGAAGACGTGACAAGAACCAAAAAAAGGATTTTTTATCGTTATCATCGTCTAGTGGGACATCCAACAGAGAACTGCTATACATTGAAATGTATAATACAGTGACTGATCGATAGGGGTGAGTTAGTACTGGGAAAAGAAAAAGAAAGGGGCGTCATGGCAACCGTAAATGTGCTTACAGTCCGAAAGAAGGACCAAGATGCGAATGACGAAGGAAATGGTAAAGCGGCAAAGAAGGTTGCAGTAATCACGTTAAGGTCAGGTAAAAAGGTGGTAAGCCCTACAAAGAAAAAATTCAAAGTCACTAGGAAAGGAACGATTGAAAGACAGAGTAATGGCAACAAGACAAAAGAGAAGAATGAGGTGACGAGAGTAACTTATGACGTGGTAAGTCATCTAGAAGGAATACCGGCCCGATTAAGTGTCTATGACACACTTAAGCTATTAGAAGAATTTCGACAGAGTCTGATCCAGGGATTATCCGATCACGACATTAGAGAAACTTTACTGGCAGAGTTAGAACATGAAGAACTTGATGAACAAGAGGACTGTCTCCCAGTCATTTCTTTCTCTGATGATGATCTAATTTGCAAGGGAGAACATAATAGGCCATTGATGATAGAGTGCCATATCTGTGGGAAGAGAGTCAAACGGATTATGATAGATAATGGGTCTGCAGTGAATCTTTTGCCACTTTCGATGTTAAGTAAGTTAAATTACCGTCGCTCAGAACTACGTCCCAGCGGAATGATGATATAAGGTTTTAATCAAGATGGGAAACACATACTTGGAAAGATTACGGTAACATTAGAAATAGGAGAATTGACTACTGACGTTGTGTGTCACATTATAAGTGCAGTAACGACATACAACCTTCTCCTAGGAAGGCCGTGGATACATCAGTACAATATCATACCCTCTACTCTGCATCAGTGTTTCAAATACTATAAAGACAGAGTACAACATAAAGTAATGGCCAATGGAAAACCATATACAAAAGCTGAGTCCTTTGCAGATGCTAGCTACTATAAAGAGTTTGCTATCGAAAAAATGAATAAGGATGAAAGTAGCATCTTGAAGAATGATCAGGAAAGTGCAATCACAAAAGGAGCAGAAAAAGAAGGACCATCTGAAACCGTGGAAATAAACAAGACATTCTATTTTGTGCCAAAACATTTAAGGCAGCCATGACTTTGTTGTCATCTGAATAGTTGAAAATTTTACAGTTGAATTATACAGTGCCGCTACCGTATGCTGAGAGAAATAAGTCATTTTCAGCTGCTCCAGTAAGATTTCAAGTTAAGGTGAGCGAAAAATACCCTGAGCCAATAGAGTTCTATGCTTTGGAAGCAGTAAAGACAAGAGGAGAGGCTCAAAACAAAGTATACAATGGTAGGTTGACGTCGCAAGACCTCCAAAAGTATAGTCCGGCAAGTAAAAAGATTATGAAAAACATGGGTTTTGATTATGAAGAACCCGTTGGCATAAACCATGGGAAAGGAATTCAAATCCCCATTGGGACCGATTAGGATAAGCACAGGAAATTTCAGGGGTTAGGCACAAACTAGTCGATAAATACGATCACAGTCGTGCAGCCTTTTGCAGAAAAATACCGCCTCAATATCTCCAGGAAGAAAGAGTGTATCTCTAACAGTAGTCGCAATCATATCAAGGGGGCAAGTTCAAGGCCAAATGAGATAAGATGTACTCAATAAAAGTAAAGTTCTTCAAAGGAGTAAATAGAAGCTTATGTTGGCCTATACTTTTGTTGTCAAGAAGGAATTGCTTCTGAAGGCGCTACTAATTTTGATACAGAACATTATCAAGATAATAATTATGTATCAAAAGGAGACAAGACGAATAGAATGAATAAGGAGGAAGTTCACAAGCATATCAAGATCATACGATAGCAAATAAAGAAAGACGAAGAAGATGAGCACCATCAAGTGAGCTCTACAAAATTTTGCCTGGAATTGATATCACCATCAAGTTGGTATATTGTAAACAATACAGACAAACGATATAGATAAACAGATGGGTATAATTGAAGACATTGGCAGAAGTCATGGTGTGTCAATTTCAGGCAAAAATACCCATCATCGTCTTCCAAGACATCTTAAGATAGCATACTAAGTCATTGCCAAATAAAAAGTCTTGATGATCGCTGTCAAGCGAAAACGATTTCTATCAACATTGATGATCATCGCTGACGCTAAAGATTTTCATCAAAATCATCAGGTATCAATGATTTTAAAATAAAAAGAGAGCAACTATCGCCATCGTTGGTCAATCACTCATCAAAGTTTCCATCATCGCTAAGTTGATACATTATTTTAAACATGATACAAAAGTCCTTATGACATTATTAACAGCAGCGAAATGTCAATTATTGATCAACCATCTGCTGACAGTAGAATAAATTATGTAGCCAACCGTATATAAAATTGGTAACAACGATGGTTGCTTATCATAAAAAGGCAGTCTAGTCAAGTCCTAAAAAAAAAAAGAAAAAGGAGAAAAAAGGATCAAATCTTAAAAGGGACCAGCTACGCATAAGACCTATAATCATTTAAGGCAGCTCAGTGAAGCCAATGGCCAGCTATGCATGAGACCTATGAAGATCGTCATTCAGGCAGCGGTGAGAAGTCAGTGGCCCTAAAAAGCCCATGAAGGCCATCATACGTATACCCATGCGGGCAGCTGACGGAGTCAATGACCAAAAGCTAAAAGGCCAAAAGTTGACCAAAAGCCAAAGAGCCAAAAGTCTTCAAATGACCAAAAGCTAAAAGGCCAAAAGTTGACCAAAAGCCAAAGAGCCAAAAGTCTTCAAATGACCAAAAGCTAAAAAGCCAAAAGTTAACCAAAAGGCAAAGTACCAAAAGTCCTCAAATGACCAGTTAGCGTAACCCCCATGCCGTTTGTATAGCTTTCTGGTAGCGTCATGGGGAATGGAGGACAATGCCCTCCCGTGAATGGGCCCGACCTTGCAGGCGAAGAAAATGAGGGTTGCAGTGCGAGCTTTAGATAGGCCAACCATGCATAAGACCCCCCAGATTTATGGTTCGATTCCGGTACTAACTCATGATGAAGGGCTTAAACCTACTCATCGATGGATTGATAACCATGGATTTAGTACCCCAAAGGTAGCCTTGTGAGCTTTGTGAACTCTAGAGAGTTACCGTGGCCAACCCTGTGCGAAAAACCAACCGAGTTCATGGCCCTAGTAGTTTCACTGGGCCCCTCTAATGGCTCGCGGTTTATGAACTCCCTAGGCAGTGAGAAATCCAGCGAACTCCTAAGAGTTATAAAGGCCATCACGTGAGACCCGACTCTAGCTAGAGTCTAAATAAGTTTGCTCCACTACTCAAGAGCTTAAACTGTGTGTGCAACTGACTGGATTAAAACCTAGCACCGCCAATAAAATATAAATGAATGAAGTCATGTAGGAAATCCCATACTAACAAGCATAAAATGTGAGTATTTTATAATTGATTTTATTGAATGTCATGTTAAACTATATGCAATATTCAAGATGCAGTAAATTCATATCTCAAAAAAAAATATTGAAGGAAAAAAACTAATGATGTTGAGGTTACTGCATAGATAATATGTCTGGAATAATGCATAATGTAGAAGTGCATGAAAAAGGTTACTAAAATTTGCTATTGAAAGTCAAAAGAAAACATGCACTCAAAAGAAGAAAAAAAGGAAAGAAAGGAGCAAAAGCATATATATAAAAAATAAGGAATTACATGCTTAAAGTTCCTCTGTAACGCCTACTATCTTCATATATTACTGCAAGTCTTCCTTTAATTGAATCTGAGCTGCATCATGCTTTGACTTCTCTTCAAGAATAATCTTTGCTTGATCAGGAAGGTCAGTTAATTTGTCTTCCAAGGATGTGATCATTTCCTTGCTCTTGAGTAATTTAGACTTTTCAGCATCAGCAAACTGAATATTGACATTGAGTTTTTCTTTAATCTCCTGTATAGACAGTTCCCTCTCATGACCTTTCAGTTCCAGCTCTGAAATTTCTTCTCTCAAAGTCGCCATACGATCTTGAATAAGTACCTTGTCACAGTGAGGGTCTTCAGCCGTTCTTGCAAAGTTGACTGCTCCTGGTCTAATTCAGATATGGTAGAGGCAATAATTGAAGATTTCTCTTTAGACAAAGTTAACTTCTTCTCGTATTTCAAAACTTCTGGAGTAATTGTGATATTTTTCACTGATGCCAAAGAAGCTATCGAATCACGAAATCTGAGGAGGGAGTCATGTAAAATAGAAATATTAATCTTCGCCATCTTTGCAGAACTTTCTAGAATCTCGATGGTAATATCCAGGTCTGACCATTGTTCAGGATCTTGGAAGATATGAACTACCGTTGACAAAGAGTTCTTCATTAAAAGCATTTTATGAGCGGGAATCTTTGAGGGAAAAGGTAGCTCAGAGACAATGGACACAGATTCGGAGCTGGCCGCCCTATTACAAGGAAGAATTCCTATAACATGAATAGGAGATAAAGTTAGAGTAAGCAATGCAAAATGAAGGATTTGCGGCTCTTCAAATTGATATATATACTTGCCGCAGAGGTGTGACCAGCAAGTGAGGGAACTTCTGGAGCTGCAGAAATACCAGCTTCTAACATGTCAATAAGAGAAGGCACCCTCTGTAACGCCCCGAAAATCAGGGGTCAGGTAGAAACCCAACTCCCGAGTTTCAAAACATCACTTATGCAACATAAATAATGATAAATACATGTTGTCTGTAGAATGGCATTAAATAAGATTGAGACTAAGCCAAAACAACATATCATACTCCAGAGACAGTTAAATTAGCAAGCGGAAGAATGTGATAGATATATAAAATATATAAATGATTGTAAGTCTCTAGAGTGTGAACATGTTACCAGGTTAACTAAATACATGTATACTCCAAAATAGAAAGAAAAAAATATACATGAGTGCTCCAAAAATATAAAATGACAAGTGTCATGGCGTCTAATCAACCTCCCTGTAATCCCGTCGATCAAAACATGGAGGAGAAGTCCTCCTCAGCATCATACAAGTCCAGCTCCGCTCCACAAGCAGCGTCCTCATCTGAAACTAAAATAGGGACTGGTGGGTGTCCGGAACACCATCCCGTAATGTGGGAGTGAGTAGCTAACTCAGTGGAATCATAGAACAAAGATTAACATGATATCAAATCCATTACGTGATAATGATAAAGCAAACAAAACAAACATTCCTAAATAATATGATTAATGCATGGATGAAATGACATGATGGATGCCCTCACCGACATACTCCCTCATGCGGCACCATCTGCATCCGCGGCATGCTTTCTTCCCACAGCGCTCCACATCTTTCAGGAACATGCAGTGCGACGTGGATATGATTACCAAGTTGTTATTAGTCCATTTCATACAGCAGGATTGGGAAACTAAGGTACTTCTCTTATATCATTCCCAACAAGAATTTTGTCTAGGGTCGTCGCTCCTACTAATCTCATACGATGATATATTTCTAGGTCTCTGCAAGGGCTAGTAGGGCTGTTGCACGCACTTGTTGCACCGCTCCCCCATCACCTTATCAATACAGGCCTAGTTTATATCCTTAAGACTGCATCAGGACTCGTCACCCCCGTGCGGTGTCAGGATAAACTCAAGGTCACTACAAAGGGCTGTCAGGGCTGTTGCTCGCACTTGTTGCTCCACTCCCCCATCATCTTATCAATGTAGGCCGACAATAAGAATATAGTGTCCCATACCACCATAATCTGCTCAGAGTAGGGTGCTCACTGGTCACTACGGGGAGGTTTGTGGCCCCAGCGTAGGTCGACAGCTCGACCACGGTGTCCATTACCACCATGCCCGGCTCATGAGTCTTAGGGGATCGAGGTACCAAGGTTAGAGGGGCTTTCCAATGGTAAGTTTAGTACCCTAGGTTCAAGCAGTTATGACGAATACAATGTGAACATACAATGGTCAGTCGAGTTACTTGATGAGTCCGACTAGCATGAGCGCACGTTGAATCGACCAACATGAAGTCCACCAGCACTTCGTGTGGCCTAACCACTGCCGACGACTCTAGTACGACTCGGGTTCGTCATACACATCCTTCGTGGTGAATAAAATCCAACCACGAATTCTAAACTGTTACCGATTGCCTGGACTAGAGTATAGCCCCAAACACATGTAATGTGAATCAATAATCACGTAAGAGAGACAGAATCGAAATACAAGACATTCCCGCATGTTATCAGCATGTTATAACATACATCATAAGCAGTTAACCATATACGAGTATTTCAAACATAAGGTAATCAATTCAATACAACAAGCATGGAGAAATTCATGTACATCATCAAATTAGTTGAGAATCCAATCTCAACTCTAATCTACAACACCATTTACTCAATACTTAGCAATACATACATTTATACAAACTCTAAGACTACACGACACCAACGTACTTGACGTATGTTGATTTCAACATATAATATGACAAATCCTTACATCAAGGAGATGTCTAATACACAACAATCATGTTCTTACATTCGATACATATGGCAGGCATAAATCATATTGATTTAGGCATTTCAACAAACACTTAGTCTACACACATTAGTCTACATAGCATATTTCGGCCAATATGTGCATTAGGGTGAATCTCTTCGCCAAACAAATCATACACGTATAACTAGTATAGGTACACAATAAATACTCATGGCAATCACATCGGTAAAATACGTACGTATACATTATTTCCTACAAATACCTAAAATACCCTAAATCTCATATTCTTCGTACGTATACAAAATGAAAAATGGACAGTATGTTCTACATGTCAAATAGCGTTCTTGTCAGCAATCTACCATTAAACGGCATTAAAAGCTTTGAAAACAGGTAATCTAAGCGTCTAAGATCCACACCTTTCACCGTAGAAGTGACGAATCAAACAAGAAGTCTACGCTTCGTCAACGGCGATATGACGACCTAATTCACAAGATACATCAGCTACTTCGCTACTTGTATTGATAGAATCCCTAAAACAGGTTAAGGTTAGGGTTTTCTTACCTAGAACGAAGCCGGAGTCGCCGAAAAAGCTATACAGAAGGGTGGATTTGGCACGTAGAGCAGCAGGGAAGAATCCCAGGAGAAATCGCCAGCTTCTCCCTCACTTCTCTCACTTTTCTCTCTTCTCTCTCTGTAACACCCAGGATTTTGGCCAATCTGGGATTTGATGTCCTTAGGAAGTGGGTCAACTAAAACACCTGAAAAATCGCTCAAAACCCAAATCCATAGCCAAAGAAATCACTTAGGATTAATTCCTTTAGAAACTAAGTATAAGTTAGCTAGCGCAACGCTAGAGTAGCTGGAAAATAGTCCCTGATCAATTTAAATACGTTCTACAAGGCCCAAAACTTGTAGAATCAATGGTGCTATAATACTCTAAAACCTCGGATCAAACTCTAAGTAAGTTTGTTCTCTGGACCACTTTGAAAATCTGTATTGGATCTAGACCGCGCGTCGAAAGTCCGATACCTGCTATCTTAGACCGTTAGAACCGCCTAGCTGGACTTGACAATCATTTCGAAAATCAAGTCCAACCGACATTCGCAGGCTATTTCATTGAGCCCAGACTGAAGAGAGTCCAAATAAGGACAGAATTGGAATTTCAAATTCAAATCTGGCACACGACTTGACGTGTCAGTATTAAGCATTCTGACCGTCAGAATTCAGCCAAATTACACCCTCGGATCAGGAAAAATTTTTATTTAATATCATGAGACTTGCAGCCCTGATCTACGTGCGGTGACCGCTGAACTGAAACTGGACCGCCACGTGCGATCTGCGGACCCTGCTGGACTGAAAACTTGGTTTATGCTAGATCCAGTATGCTTGAGCTTAAGTCCAATCGCGTTCAGCCAGGGGACCACCAGAAATGTCCTTTTAGACCGAAACAGCCCCGAATTGGATATACATCAAGTATACATTGCACCCGAGCCTATTTTGGGCACATTTGAGCTTATAAAAGGGGTTGAAACCCTCACTCCTCTCTCCCATCCGAATTTACAAAAATCCCTAGATTGGGAGAGAGAAAAGGTGAGAGTTTGTGAGAGAAGGTGGGAGAGAATTCCCTACTGCTTGTGCCACGTGCTGCAAGTGGTTAAGCCACGTGCTCTAATCACTTTGCCGGTGATTTCTCTACTTTTTCAGGTAAGAAATAACCCTAAAAAGTTACGGATTTGATGTTTCTTTTGTTTCATAGCTTGATAGTTAATAGATCTTGTAAAATAAGTCCTCTAGTAGCCGTAGACGAAGCGTATACGCTCCGTTCGAAACGACACGTTTATAGGAGACAAGGTGCGGATTTTAGACGCTTTGATTGACTGTTTCCAAAGCTTTCAATGTCGTTTAATAGTATATTATCGACGGCAACGCCGTTTGACATGTACAACATGCTGTCCGTTTCCTGTTTCGTAAACCGGTGAAGAATATGAGATTTAGGGCATTTTAGTCATTTGTAGGAAGTGCTGATTTCATTCATATTTTGCTGATGTGATTGACATGGTTTATTATTGCATTAGAATGTTAGGAATACATGCATAATTAGTTTGGCAAGGAGATTCGCCTAAATGCGCACTTCGGGTCGACATACTATATGTAGACTTAAGTGTGTAGTGTAAGTGTTTGTATCAATGCTTGTATTAGTATGTATTGAATTAAATGGTGTTATGAATTAGTTTGAGATTGTTTTCTCAATTAATATGCTGATGTAAATGATTTCCTACATGTTAGCTAAATGCATGATTTCATTACATGTATGCAATGTATGTGCTTGAAGATTTTCTTAAGTTGTATGTTATAACATGTGTTAACATGCTCACATGGTTGTATTTTATTTCCTATACTCTCATATGATTTGCTGATGTGATTCCATATGTTTGGGACTATGCCTAGTCCAGGCAGTCGGTAACTGAGCGAATTCATGGTTGGCTTATCTTTGCCACGAATGACGCGTCGATGAACGCGAGCCGTGTTCTGGAGTTGGCGGCAGTGGTTAGGCCACACGAAGTATTTTACGCATTTCATATTGTTCAACTTGAGATGCGATCGTGCTAGTCGAGCCCGTCAAGTAACCCGACTGGCCGTTGTATGTTCACCCTACATGAGTCATAACTTCTTGAACCTAGGGTACTGAACTTACCATTGTAAACCCTGTTAACCATAGTACCTTGATCCACGAAGACTCATGAGCCGGGCATGGTGGTATGGGACACCGTGGTCGAGCTGTCGGCCTACGCTGGGACCACAAACCTCCCCGTAGTGATCAGTGAGCACCTATGACTCGTGAGCAGATTATGGTGGTATGGGACACTATATTTTTGCTGTCAGCCTACATTGATAAGATGATGGGGGAGCGGTGCAACGAGTGCGTACAACAGCCCTGACAGCCCTTTGTACTGACCGCGAGCGTATTCTGAGTCTACGGGAGGCGACGACCCTTCAGTAGCAGTAGAGTACAGTAGGCCTGTATTGATAAGGTGATGGGGGAGCGGAGCAACGAGTGCATGCAACAGCCCTAACAGCCCTTGCAGTGACCTACAAAATATACATCGTATGAGATTACTAAGAGTGACGACCCTAGACAGGATCTGTGTTGGGATTGATATAAGGGAAGTACCTTAGTTTCCCAATCCTGCGGTTTGAATGGACTAATAACAACTCGAAAATCATATCACCATTACATTGCATGTTCCTGAAAGATGTGGAGCACTTAAGGGAGTGTGGCATGCCGCGGTCGTAAGATGGTGCCGTATGAGGTAGATCGTCGGTGAGGGCATACATCACGTCATGTCATATTGCATTAACAACAGTATTAGGATTGTTTGATTTACTGCTTTACTATTATCGAATGATTGATTTGAGAACATGTTAATCCTTGCTCTATTATTCCACTGAGTTAGCTACTCATTCTCACGTTACGGGATGGTGTTTCCGGACACCCACCAGTCCCTTTTTGTGATTGCAGATGATGGCGCGGCCTGTGAGGCGGAGCCGGACTTGATGATGATGGCAATGAGGAAGATTCCTCCTTTATGCGTGTTCTGATCAACGGGATTATAGGGAGGTTGATTAGATGCCTTGACACTTGTCATTTTATGTCTTCAGAGCACTCATGTATATGTTTTCTTTCTATTTTGAGGTATACATGTATATGTTTAACCTGGTAACATATTCACACTCAAGAGACACACAACAGTTTATATATGTTATACATACTATCACAGACTTCCGCTGGTTAATTTAACTGTCTCTGGAGTATGATATGCTGTTCTGACGTAATCTCACTCATGTTTCATAAATTAACACAGACAACATTCAATTATACATATCTATGTTGCATAAATAACATTTTGGAACTCAGGAGTTGGGTTTTTACTCGACCCCCTGATTTTTGGGATGTTACAGATGGTATCAGAGTATGATTTGGATTAAACCGGGCCTGGGTTATGGTCACGCGATGTACGCTGTCCCTTTTTTTGACTTAGGTGGGTGCGAGAAGGGTCTAGAAACACTTCTAGGATCCCAGATTCGCCAATAGGCGAAGACTATTCGAATCGATCGCGTGATCAAGTCCGTAACGCATCCAGGGTCGCGTGAAGCAACCCGAATAGCTCCTAGGTTGTTGGTGAGTGGGTTGAGACATTATTTGAATGATTCTAAACCTGTAACTGTAAATCCTTGGGCTGTGGGACAACCACAACTCCTGTATTCAATCGTCAGGGCTTAAAAACCCCGTTTTACCTAAAATCTTCAAAATTCTTCCTCTCACCACTCCAATATTCAATTCCTTCTTATCCTTTTCATATTAGGCATCAATACTAATGTGAAAATAACATAAAATCATACTTTCACAAAATTTTATAGTGAATAGTAAAATTTCATGAAAAGTGGCCATGAGGCCATTCTAACTTTGCTTTCTTTAGCAACTAATAGGCTAGATGGATGTAATAGCTCCTTATACCCCAAAATCATATGCTGCATAATAGGGTTTTGTATTCGGGTTCAGATTGGCCCCGGAAAGCCCCGAATGCATGTTTGAGCCTATATAGGTCAATATACAATGAACCAAGGTGGGGACCATACATTTTTGGGGTCCCTGGACTATGGGGGTCCAGACCCATGTAGTCCCACTGGCCACCATGCAAGATGGCCGGCGATGCATCGCCGTCCGGTGGGGTCCACTGGATGTAATTTTTGGGCGCACGCCCTAATACGGCTAGGGAACCTCCCCCATATGTGGTTCGCACCTTGAAACCCCCTATATACCCTACTTCCTTCACAAATAGCCCCCATTCCAAGCTCCATTTTCATTTTTGCTGCCCTATTCCAAAAATCGTGATTCTAAATCACTCCCAAACCCATTCTTGGTTAAAAATGACTACACTTCATAACTCCATTGAAGTTTGCAGCCTTCCCTCTTGCAAATCTCATTATTTGGAGCTCTTACAATCCACAAAATGAGCTGAAATCGTGAGGTGCTCCATTACCCTTTTTCATTTTCTTTTCTCCTTGAAAATCCATCCTTGGGGAGCTTGAAGCATCCCTCTACAATGCCTAGATTTCATTCTGTCCATTTGGGTAACAATTTCTCCGCATTTCCTCCTCTTTCCATGGCTATTGTTAAGGCTGTTCCAGCCTTTTCCTCCCTTTCCATCGTCCTCCCTCTCAAGTCCCTTTTATTTGATCCTTAGACTCGTGGAAACCTTCTTACCCATCCCATTTCTCCACGTTCTTCGCTTGTTTGATTACCGTTTTGAAATTTCTATGTTTTGTTGTTGTTAGGTAGAAAATGTGTTTGTGTTGTGGTTTAGGCTTAATAAAGCCGAATTTGGTTAGACGGAATGCATGCCATTCGTTTGTTGTAAGGTATTGTCCCTAGATTGGGAGTATTGTAACTCCCGGGATTTAGCCTACAAATTAGTCTATCCCACCCCACCCTCTTACCAAGCATGCCGCTATCTATCCCAATATGGGATTAGGACTACAGTTCCATTTGATATAACTAAACGCTGCTGGCCACATAGGCCCTTGGCGTTTTGGACCTAGAGTTAGCACTTCTAGATTTGAAGGGTCTGACGACATAAGAAATCCAATTCCATTTAGACCATCTTGACCCTAATCGATAAAACAATTTCCTGTAGTAGCAATGGTGTAGGAAAGCCATTTACTGTATAATCTTAGGCTTTGGATTATAGCTACTGAGTTATAGACTAGCCTACTAGTTACCTTAAGTAGTGTAAAGCCTGTATATGCTAAGGAATTGTAGGTTAGATTTGGTTGAAGTAGAACCTTATTCCTTCGATAGTTCCCCTTATGACTTATAGACTTCTGTTATTGCCCATAGGAAGAAACCATTCACTCTCAGGGAACATTTATAAATCCATCAGATTGAACTTAGAATAAACTAACACATCCCTTAGAATTGCCTTCCCTAAGGACTTATTGCATTCGGGAATGCAGAGTAAAGGAACTGCATGTAAGCGATGTATTCGCGGTTTGAGTCGACTTCTTAATCCTAGTGGTTACCAATAAATCTAATGCTCTGATCAAGCAGAGGATCGACATCGACTCGGATTAAGAACTGATACAATGCATTTTCTGTCCTGATTAGACAGAAGGTTCAACGTATCCGGCTTAGACCCACTACACAACCTTTCTTCTGTGATGGCCCAACCACCTACAACCAAACGTGATCACATTGTCCTTGGGAAATGGCGAAGACTTAAAACCAATAGAGAATTAGACATCTTGCCACCAACTCATACCTGCCCCTGAATTCAATCACAATAGAGATTAGGCTCATCTCTATGATCATAGGTACCAATGCTATAGAATCCATCATTATCAAGGAAAACCATGTAGAGAAAGGTTATTTCCATTTGAGGTGAAGGATAGCTCCTAAGTTGTGCCTCGTTCCGATATACGGATCGATGTAATTCAACCTTAAGTAAAACTAAGTTTTAAGGGGGGTAGAACGTCTTGAGTCCAATCCAGTTAGGTTAGTCAACGCTGCCGTTCGATCAGAGTGGCGCAGCGGAAGAGTGGTTGGCCTCTTTCCCACTGGCCCAGGATCGAAACAATTGAGTTAGGATGTATGTACGGTTAGGTCAATAAATATGATTGAACCTTCCTTAGAAAAAGTACTCCTTACCCTTCGCCAATTTCGAGGATGAAATTGTGTTTTAAGGGGGGTAGATTGTAATACTCTAGATTTTGGCCAATCTAGGATTTGACGTCCTTAGGCAGTGGGTCAACTCAAACACCTGGAAAATCGCTCAAAACCCAATTCCATAGCCAAAGAAACCACTTAGGATTAATTCCTTTAGAAACTAAGTATAAGTTAGCTAGCGCAACGCTAGAGTAACTGGAAAATAGTCCCTCATCACTTTAAATACGTTCTACAAGGCCCAAAACTTGTAGAATCAATGGTGCTATAATACTCTAAAACCTCGGATCAAACTCTAAGCAGGTTTGTTCTCTGGACCACTTTGAAAATCTGTATTGGATCTATACCGCGCATCGAAAGTCCGATACCTGCTATCTTAGACCGTTAGAACCTCCTAGCTGGACTTGACAATCATTTCGAAAATCAAGTCCAACCGACATTCGCAGGCTATTTCATTGAGCCCGGACTGAAGAGAGTGAGAATAAGGACAGAATTGGAATTTTAAATTCAAATCTGCCACACGACTTGACGTGTCAGTATTAAGCATTCTGACCGTCAGAATTCAGCCAAATTACACCCTCGGATCAGGAAAAATTTCTATTTCGTATCATGAGACTTGCAGCCCTGATCTACGTGCGGTGACTACTGAACTGAAACTGGACCGCCACGTGCGATCTGCGAACCCTGCCGGACTGAAAACTTGGTGTATGCTAGATCCAGTATGCTTGAGCTTAAGTCCGATCGCGTTCGGCCAGGGGACCACCAGAAATGTCCTTTTGGACCGAAACAGCCCCGAATTGGATATACATCAAGTATACATTGTACCCGAGCATATTTTGGGCACATTTGAGCTTATAAAAGGGGTTAAAACCCTCACTCCTCTCTCCCATCCGAATTTGTAAAAATCCCTAGATTGGGAGAGAGAAAAGGTGAGAATTTGTGAGAGAAGGTGGGAGAGAATTCCCTGCTGCTTGTGCCACGTGCTGCAAGTGGTTAAGCCACGCGCTCTAATCACTTTGCTGGTGATTTCTCCACGTTTTCAGGCAAGAAATAATCCTAGAAAGTTGGTGATTTTATGTTTCTTTTGTTCCATAGCTTGAGATCTTGTAAAACAGGTCCTCTAGTAGCCGCAGATTCGCCTAAATGCGCACTTCGAGTCGACATACTATATGTAGACTTAAGTGTGTAGTGTAAGTGTTTGTATCAATGCTTGTATTAGTATGTATTGAATTAAATGGTGTTATGAATTAGTTTGAGATTGTTTTCTCAATTAATATGCTAATGTAAATGATTTCCTACATGTTAGCTAAATGCATGATTTCATTACATGTATGGAATGTATATGCTTGAAGATTTGCTTAAGTTGTATGTTATAACATGTGTTAACATGCTCACATGGTTGTATTTCATTTTCAATACTCTCATATGATTTGCTGATGTGATTCCATATGTTTGGGACTATGCCTAGTCCGGGCAGTCGGTAACTGAGTGAATTCGTGGTTGGCTTATCTTTGCCACGAACGACGCGTCGATGAACGCGAGCCGTGTTCTGGAGTTGGCGGCAGTGGTTATGCCACACGAAGTGTTTTACGCACTTCATGTCATTCAACTTGAGATGCAATCGTGCTAGTCGAGCCCGTCAAGTAACCTGACTGGCCATTGTATGTTCACCCTGCATGAGTCATAACTGCTTGAACCTAAGATACTGAACTTACCATTGCAAACCCTATTAACCATGGTATCTTGATCCACGAAGACTCATGAGCCGGGCATGGTGGTATGGGACACCGTGGTCGAGCTGTCGGCCTACGCTGGGGCCACAAGCCTCCCCGTAGTGACCAGTGAGCACCTATGACTCGTGAGCAGATTATGGTAGTATGGGACACAATATTTTTACTGTCGGCCTACATTGATAAGGTGATGGGGGAGCGGTGCAATGAGTGCGTACAACAGCCCTGGCAGCCCTTTGTACTGACTGCGAGCGTATTCTGAGTCTACGGGAGGCGACGACCCTTCAGTAGCAGTAGAGTATAGTAGGCCTGTATTGATAAGGTGATGGGGGAGCGGAGCAACGAGTGCATGCAACAGCCCTGGCAGCCCTTGCAGCGACCTACAAAATATACATCGTATGAGATTACTAGGAGTGACGACCCTAGACAGGATCTGTGTTGGGATTGATATAAGGGAAGTACCTTAGTTTCCCAATCCTGCTGTTTGAATGGACTAATAACAACTCGAAAATCATATCACCATTACATTGCATGTGCCTGGAAGATGTGGAGCACTTAAGGGAGTGTGGCATGCCGCGGTCGTAAGATGGTGCCGTATGAGGTAGATCGTCGATGAGGGCATACATCACGTCATGTCATATTGCATTAACAACAGTATTAGGATTGTTTGATTTACTGCTTTACTATTATCGAATGATTGATTTAAGAACATGTTAATCCTTGCTCTATTATTCCACTGAGTTAGCTACTCATTCTCACGTTACGGGATGGTATTTTCGGACACCCACCAGTCCCTTTTTATGATTGCAGATGATGGCGCGGCCTGTGGGGCGGAGCCGGACTTGATGATGATGGCAATGAGGAGGATTCCTCCTTTATGCGTGTTCTGATCAACGGGATTATAGGGAGGTTGATTAGATGCCTTGACACTTATCATTTTATGTCTTCAGAGCACTCATGTATATGTTTTCTTTTTATTTTGAGGTATACATGTATATGTTTAACCTGGTAACATATTCACACTCAAGAGACACACAACAGTTTATATATGTTATACATACTATCACAGACTTCCGATGGTTAATTTAACTGTCTCTGGAGTATGATATGCTGTTCTGACGTAATCTCACTCATGTTTCATAAATTAACACAGACAACATTCAATTATACATATCTATGTTGCATAAATAACATTTTGGAACTCAGGAGTTGGGTTTTTACTCGACCCCCCGATTTTTGAGATGTTACAGATGGTATCAGAGCATGATTTGGATTAAACCGGGCCGGAGTTATGGTCACGCGATGTACGATGTCCCTTTTTTTGACTTAGGTGGGTGCGAGA
The DNA here is from genome assembly GCA_037074715.1 of Magnolia kwangsiensis. Lineage (NCBI taxonomy): Eukaryota > Viridiplantae > Streptophyta > Magnoliopsida > Magnoliales > Magnoliaceae > Magnolia > Magnolia kwangsiensis. The sequence goes on from CM073578.1 coordinate 57,481,527, forward strand.
AGGGTCTAGAAACACTTCTAGGATCCCAGATTCGCCAATAGGCGAAGACTATTCGAATCGATCGCGTGATCGAGTCCGTAACGCATCCAGGGTCGCGTGAAGCAACCCGAATAGCTCCTAGGTTGTTGGTGAGTGGGTTGAGACATTATTTGAATGATTCTAAACCTGTAACTGTAAATCCTTGGGCTGTGGGACAACCACAACTCCTGTATTCAATCACCAGGGCTTAAAAACCCCGTTTTACCTAAAATCTTCAAAATTCTTCCTCTCACCACTCCAATCTTCAATTCCTTCTTATCCTTTTCATATTAGGCATCAATAATAATGTAAAAATAACATAAAATCATACTTTCATAAAATTTTATAGTGAATAGTAAAATTTCATGAAAAATGGCCATGAGGCCATTCTAACTTTTCTTTCTTTAGCAACTAATAGGCTAGATGGATGTAATAGCTCCTTATACCCCAAAATCATATGCTGCATGATAGGATTTTGTATTCGGGTTTGCAGATTGGCCCCGGAAAGCCCCGAATGCATGTTTGAGCCTATATAGGTCAATATACAATGAACCAAGGTGGGGACCATACATTTTTGGGGTCCCTGGACCATGGGGGTCCAGACCCATGTGGTCCCACCGGCCACCATGCAAGATGGCCGGCGATGCATCGGCGTCCGGTGGGGCCCACTGGATGTAATTTTCAGGCGCACGCCCTAATACGGCTAGGGAACTTCCCCCATATGTGATTCGCACTTTGAAACCCCCTATATACCCTACTTCCTTCACAAACAGCCCCCATTCCAAGCTCCATTTTCATTTTTGCTGCCTTATTCCAAAAATCGTGATTCTAAATCACTCCCAAACCCATTCTTGGTTGAAAATGACTACACTTCATAACTCCATTGAAGTTTGCAGCCTTCCCTCTTGCAAATCTCATTATTTGGAGCTCTTACAATCCACAAAACGACCTAAAATCGTGAGGTGCTCCATTCCCCTTTTTCAGTTTTTTTTCTCCTTGAAAATCCATCCTTGGGGAGCTTGAAGCATCCCTCTATAATGCCTAGATTTCATTCTGTCCATTTGGGCAACAATTTCTCCGCATTTCCTCCTCTTTCCATGACTATTGTTAAGGCTGTTCCAGCCTTTTCCTCCCTTTCCATCGTCCTCCCTCTCAAGTCCCTTTTATTTGATCCTTAAACTCGTGGAAACCTGCTTACCCATCCCATTTCTCCACGTTCTTCGCTTGTTTGATTACCGTTTTGAAATTTCTGTGTTTTGTTGTTGTTAGGTAGAAAATGTGTTTGTGTTGTGGTTTAGGCTTAATAAAACCGAATTTGGTTAGACGGAATGCATGCCATTCGTTTGTTGTAAGGTATTGTCCCTAGATTGGGAGTATTGTAACTCCCGGGATTTAGCCTACAAATTAGTCTATCCCACCCCACCCTCTTACCAAGCGTGCCGCTCTCTATCCGAATATGGGATTAGGACTACAGTTCCATTTGATATAACTAAACGCTGCTGGCCACATAGGCCCTTGGCGTTTTGGACCTAGAGTTAGCACTTCTAGATTTGAAGGGTCTGACGACATAAGAAATCCTATTCCATTTAGACCATCTTGACCCTAATCGATAGAACAATTTCCTGTAGTAGCAATGGTGTAGGAAAGCCATTTACTGTATAATCTTAGACTTTGGATTATAGCTACTGAGTTATAGACTAGCCTACTAGTTACCTTAAGTAGTGTAAAGCCTGTATATGCTAAGGAATTGTAGGTTAGTTTTGGTTGAAGTAAAACCTTATTCCTTCGATAGATCCCCTTATGACTTATAGACTTCTGTTGTTGCCCATAGGAAGAAACCATTCACTCTCAGGGAACATTTATAAATCCCTCAGATTGAACTTAGAATAAACTAACACATCCCTTAGAATTGCCTTCCCTAAGGACTTATTGCATTCGGGAATGCAGAGTAAAGGAACTGCATGTAAGCGATGTATTCGCGGTTTGAGTCGACTTCTTAATCCTAGTGGTTACCAATAAATCTAATGCTCTGATCAAGCAGAGGATCGGCATCGACTCGGATTAAGAACTGATACAACGCATTTTCTGTCCTGATTAGACAGAAGGTTCAACGTATCCGGCTTAGACCCACTACACAACCGTTCTTCTGTGATGGCCCAACCACCTACAACCAAACGTGATCATATTGTCCTTGGGAAATGGCGAAGACTTAAAGCCAATAGAGAATTAGACATCTTGCCACCAACTCATACCTGTCCCTGAATTCAATCACAATAGAGATTAGGCTCTTCTCTATGATCATAGGTACCAATGCTATAGAATCCATCATTATCAAGGAAAACCATGTAGAGAAAGGTTATTTCCATTTGAGGTGAAGGATAGCTCCTAAGTTGCGCCTCGTTCCGATATACGGATCGATGCAAAGATTCTTCAACCTTAAGTAAAACTAAGTTTTAAGGGGGGTAGAACGTCTTGAGTCCAATCCAGTTAGGTTAGTCAACGCTGCCGTTCGATCAGAGTGGCGCAGCGGAAGAGTGGTTGGCCTCTTTCCCACTGGCCTAGAATCGAAACAATTGAGTTAGGATGTACGTACGGTTAGGTCAATAAATATGATTGAACCTTCCTTAGAAAAAGTACTCCTTACCCTTCGCCAATTTCGAGGATGAAATTATGTTTTAAGGGGGGTAGATTGTAATACCCTGCATTTTGGCCAATCTGGGATTTGACGTCCTTAGGCAGTGGGTCAACTAAAACACCTGGAAAATAGCTCAAAACCCAATTTCATAGCCAAAGAAACCACTTAGGATTAATTCCTTTAGAAACTAAGTTAGCTAGCGCAACGCTAGAGTAGCTGGAAAATAGTCCCTGATCACTTTTAATACGTTCTACAAGGCCCAAAAGTTGTAGAATCAATGGTGCTATAATACTCTAAAACCTCGGATCAAACTCTAAGCAGGTTTGTTCTCTGGACCACTTTGAAAATCTGTATTGGATCTATACCGTGCATCGAAAGTCCGATACCTGCTATCTTAAACCGTTAGAACCGCCTAGCTGGACTTGATAATCATTTCGAAAATCAAGTCCAACCGACATTCGCAGGCTATTTCATTGAGCCCGGACTGAAGAGAGTGCGAATAAGGACAGAATTGGAATTTCAAATTCAAATCTGCCACACGACTTGACGTGTCAGTATTAAGCATTCTGACCATCAGAATTCAGCCAAATTACACCCTCGGATCAGGAAAAATTTCTATTTCATATCATGAGACTTGCAGCCCTGATCTACGTGCGGTGACCGCTGAACTGAAACTGGACCGCGACGTGCGATCTGCGAACCCTGCCGGACTGAAAACTTGGTGTATGCTAGATCTAGTATGCTTGAGCTTAAGTCCGATCGCGTTCGGCCAGGGGACCACCAGAAATGTCCTTTTGGACCGAAACAGCCCCGAATTGGATATACATCAAGTATACATTGTACCCGAGCATATTTTGGGCACATTTGAGCTTATAAAAGGGGTTGAAACCCTCACTCCTCTCTCCCATCCGAATTTGCAAAAATCCCTAGATTGGGAGAGAGAAAAGGTGAGAGTTTGTGAGAGAAGGTGGGAGAGAATTCCCTGCTGCTTGTGCCACGTGCTGCAAGTGGTTAAGCCACGCGCTCTAATCACTTTGCCGGTGATTTCTCCACATTTTCAGGTAAGAAATAATCCTAGAAAGTTGCTGATTTTATGTTTCTTTTGTTCCATAGCTTGATAGTTAATAGATCTTGTAAAACAGGTCCTCTAGTAGCCGTAGACGAAGCGTATACGCTCCGTTCGAAACGACACATTTATAGAAGACAAGGTGCGAATTTTAGACGCTTTGATTGACTGTTTCCAAAGCTTTCAATGTTGTTTAATAGTAGATTATCGACAGCAACGCCGTTTGACATATACAACATGCTGTCCGTTTCCTGTTTCGTAAACCGGCGAAGAATATGAGATTTAGGGCATTTTAGTCATTTGTAGGAAGTGCTGATTTCATTCATATTTTTCTGATGTGATTGACATGGTTTATTATTGCATTAGAATGTTAGGAATACGTGCATAATTAGTTTGGCGAGGAGATTCGCCTAAATGTGCACTTCGGGTCGACATACTATATGTAGACTTAAGTGTGTAGTGTAAGTGTTTGTATCAATGCTTGTATTAGTATGTATTGAATTACATGGTGTTATGAATTAGTTTGAGATTGTTTTCTCAATTAATATGCTGATGTAAATGATTTCCTACATGTTAGCTAAATGCATGATTTCATTACATGTATGGAATGTATGTGCTTGAAGATTTGCTTAAATTGTATGTTATAACATGTGTTAACATGCTCACATGGTTATATTTCATTTCCAATACTCTCATATGATTTGCTGATGTGATTCCATATGTTTGGGACTATGCCTAGTCCGGGCAGTCGGTAACTGAGCGAATTCGTGGTTGGCTTATCTTTGCCACGAAAGACGCATCGATGAACGCGATCCGTGTTCTGGAGTTGGCGGCAGTGGTTATGCCACACGAAGTGTTTTACGCACTTCATGTCATTCAACTTGAGATGCAATCGTGCTAGTCGAGCCCGTCAAGTAACCTGACTGGCCATTGTATGTTCACCCTGCATGAGTCATAACTGCTTGAACCTAGGATACTGAACTTACCATTGCAAACCCTGTTAACCATGGTACCTTGATCCACGAAGACTCTTGAGCCGGGCATGGTGGTATGGGACACCGTGGTCGAACTGTCGGCCTACGCTGGGGCCACAAACCTCCCCGTAGTGACCAGTGAGCACCTATGACTCATGAGCAGATTATGGTAGTATGGGACACAATATTTTTACTGTCGGCCTACATTGATAAGGTGATGGGGGAGCGGTGCAATGAGTGCGTACAACAGCCCTGGCAGCCCTTTGTACTGACTGCGAGCGTATTCTGAGTCTACGGGAGGCGACGACCCTTCAGTAGCAGTAGAGTATAGTAGGCCTGTATTGATAAGGTGATGGGAGAGCGGAGCAACGAGTGCATGCAACAGCCCTGGCAGCCCTTGCAGCGACCTACAAAATATACATCGTATGAGATTACTAGGAGTGACGACCCTAGACAGGATCTGTGTTGGGATTGATATAAGGGAAGTACCTTAGTTTCCCAATCCTGCTATTTGAATGGACTAATAACAACTCGAAAATCATATCACCCTTACATTGCATGTGCCTGGAAGATGTGGAGCACTTAAGAGAGTGTGGCATGCCGCGGTCGTAAGATGGTGCCGTATGAGGGAGATCGTCGGTGAGGGCATACATCACGTCATGTCATATTGCATTAACAACAGTATTAGGATTGTTTGATTTACTGCTTTACTATTATCGAATGATTGATTTGAGAACATGTTAATCCTTGCTCTATTATTCCATTGAGTTAGTTACTCATTCCCACGTTACGGGATGGTGTTTTCGGACACCCTCTAGTCCCTTTTTGTGATTGCCGATGATGGCGCGGCCTGTGAGGCAGAGCCGGACTTGATGATGATGGCGATGAGGAGGATTCCTCCTTTATGCGTGTTCTGATCGACGGGATTATAGGGAGGTTGATTAGATGCCTTGACACTTGTCATTTTATGTCTTCAGAGCACTCATGTATATGTTTTCTTTCTATTTTGAGGTATACATGTATATGTTTAACCTGGCAACATGTTCACACTCAAGAGACACAACAGTTTATATATATTATACATACTATCACAGACTTTTGCTGGTTAATTTAACTGTCTCTGGAGTATGATATGCTGTTCTGGTGTAATCTCACTCATGTTTCATACAGTAACACAGACAACATTCAATTATACATATCTATGTTGCATAAATAACATTTTGGAACTCGGGAGTTGGGTTTTTACTCGACCCCCCGATTTTCGGGATGTTACACTCTCGTAGGGTTTTCCTCAAATTCGTATGGGTTAGAAAGCTGAGGGTGTAAGCCCCTTTTATAAGCTCAAACATAACCAAAACAGACTCCAAGTCAAGGTATACTTGGGTTATAGCCAAATCAGGTCTTTTTCGATCTAAAAGAGCATTTCGGGAGGTCCCCTGGCCGAATGCGGTTGGACTTAAGCTCATGCATATTGGATCCTGCTCACATCAAGTTTCAGACCGGTAGAGTTCCCAGATCGCACGTGGCGGACCAGTTTCAGATCAGCGATCACGGAGACTCGATCGAGGATTCCAAGTACATTGACCTGAGTGAGAAATGTTCCCTGATCCGAGGGTGTATTTGAGTCAGATTCCGACGTTCAGAATGCTTATACTGATCCCGCAAGTGAAACGTGTCATATTTATTTAAATCCCATTTAATTTTAAATGAATTTCACTCTTTGTCACACTCCCTGCTCCAGGCTCAATGAAATAGCCTCAGAGCATCGGTTGGGCTTAATTTTTGAAACGATTGTCAAGTCCAACAAGGCGGTCGTAATGGTCTAAGATTGTAGATATCGGACTCTCGATGCGCGGTCTAGATCCAATACGAAGTTTCAAAGGGTTCCTGAAGGAAAACGGGTTTAGAGTTTGATCCTAAATTTTAGGGTAACGTAGCGTCAACGATTCTAGAGGTTTTAGGTCTTACAGATCGTATTTAAAGTGGTTGGTGCTAATTTCACAGGAAATCTAGTGTAGCACTGGCTAATTCACGTTAAATTCTAAAGAATTAGGTTCTAAATGATTTCTTTAGCTTTGGAATCGAATTTTGAGAAACTACCAAGGTACTGTGGTTGACCCATTGCCTAAGGACGTCTAACCCCAGGTTAGCAAAAATTCGAGATGTTACACCCTCACTTTTATGCTCGAGTCTCTAGTAGTAGGAGTCGGCAGATCAATGGCCTCGACAGGGAATACAATTTCATGGGCCACACTTTTCGGTGTCACCAGAGGAGCCAAAGGAACCCATGGTGAAGCCATTGGTGCAGCTGGATGAAGATCTACAGAGGGGGCAGCGCTTGTCTCAATATTAGCTACATGCATACCTGAAAAGGAAATAATAATGATGATAAGATAGTTATCTCTAGATAAGCACGTGAATATTTAAGCAATTCATATTCCCTTACCAAGTGAATATCCATATTTCCTGTAGTCCAAAGGTTCTTCGTCCTCTTCGGTTACTGCATGTGTAACACCCTGAAAATCGGGGGTCGTGTATAAACTCAACTCCCGAGTTCCAGACCGTCACTTATGCAACAAAAATGATTATGATTCAATGTTGTCTGATTTAAAGCATTCACATGAGTAAAAGTATACCAAAACTGCAATTCATACTTCAGATCCAGTGATAAAAGCAAGCGGAAGACTAAACAATATATATATCACTGTATGGAAAAACAAAGTAAATCCCATCTGTCTCCAAAGTATGACTACATCTCTGAGTCTCATATACATGTACATGAACAAAATAAATATCCAAAATTGTCTCACTGAAATCCCATCAATCCAGGCCGCCTACGCAAAGCCGTCGTGATACTGCATGTACGAGAACTCATCCTGGTCCTCGTCAAAGTCTGGCTCTGCCTCCTGGATCTCAGCCTCACCTGCATCTACAACAGGGTCTGGTGGGTGTTGCAAACACCATCCCGTAACGTGGGAGTGAGTGATCAACTCAGTGGAATTATAGAGCAAAGATTAACATGTTCAAAATTCAATCATGCGATAATAGTAAAGCAGTAAATCAGATAATCCTAATACTGTTGTTAATGCAAGATGACATGACGTGATGTATGCCCTCACTGACGATCTCCCTCATACGGCAACATCTTACGACCGCGGCATGCAATCGACCCTCAAGTGCTCCACATCTTCCAGGAACATGCAATGGCATGGTGATATGATTTCCAAGTTGTTATTAGTCCATTCAAACAGCAGGATTGGGAAACTAAGGTACTTCCCTTGTATCAATCCCAACACAGATCCTGTCTAGGGTCGTCACTCCTAGTAATCTCATACGATGTATATTTCGTAGGTCACTGCAAGGGCTTCCAGGGCTGTTGCTCGCACTCGTTGCCCCGCTCTCCCATCACCTTATCAATACAGGCCTACTGTACTCTACTGCAACGGAAGGGTCGTCGCCTCCCGTGGACTCAGAATACGCTCGCGGTCACTACAAAGGACTCGTCGCCTGATCAGTGTAGGTCGACAGCTAGAATATGGTGTCCCATACCACCATAATCTGCTCACGAGTCTAGGTGCTCACTGGTCACTACGGGGAGGTTTGTGGCCCCAGCGTAGGCCGACAGCTCGACCACGGTGTCCCATACCACCATGCTCGGCTCATGAGTCTTCGTGGATCAAGGTACCATGGTTAACAGGGTTTACAATGGTAAGTTCAGTACCCTAGGTTCAAGCAGTTATGACTCATACAAGGTGAACATATATCGGCCAGTCGGGTTACTTGATGGGCTCGACTAGCGCGATCGCATCTCCAGTCAAACGACATGAAGTGCGTAAAACACTTCGCGTGGCCTAACCACTGCCGCCAACTCCAAACACGAATCGCGTTCATCGACGCGTCATTCGTGGCTATGACCAGTCAGCCACGAATTCGCTCGGTTACCGACTGCCTGGACTAGTCTAGTCCTAAATACTTATGGAATCACATCAGCAATTTATGTAAGAGTATTGGAATTGAAATACAATCATGTGAGCATGTTAACACATGTTATAACATTCAACTTAAGCAAATCTTCAAGCACATATATTCCATGCACGTAATGAAATCATGCATATAGTCAACATGTAGGAAATCGTTTAGGTCAGCATATTAATTGAGAAATCAATCTCAAACTATCTCATAACATCATTTAATTCAATACATAGTAATACAAACATTAAACATTACTAATCTGCTTACGAAGGGCCCTGGGAAGTTTTTATCGGTGAGTAATTCAATCAACACTGTTTCCTGTTATGTGGTCCACCTGAGATTAGACCTACTTAAATGTTTTGGAAAATCTCCTAAAATATGACAACAAACCATGTCAATCACGTCAGCACAATATGAACATAATCTGTACTTCCTACAAATGACTAAAATGCCCTAAATCTCATATTCTTCGTTAATTTACGAAACGGGAAACGGAGAGCATGTTGTACATGTCAAACGGCGATGCCGTCGATAATCTACTATTAAACGACATTGAAAGCGTTGTAAACCGTCAATCAAAGCGTCTAAAATCCTCACCTTATGTCTTACGGATGCGTGATTTTGAACGGAGCGTGTATGCTTCGTCTATGGCAGTAGGAGAACCTATTTTACAAGTTACGTTAGCTAACACGCTATGAATCTAAGTAAACCCTAAATCAGCAAGTTCTAGGGTTATTTTATACCTGGTAAAGCGGAGAAATCACCGGCCAGGTGACCAGGAAGTGTTGCTGTAGCACGTGGAAGTAGCGGCACGGAAGCGGGAAAAATCCTCCCACTTTCTCTCTCAAACTCTCTCCTTTTCTCTCTCCCCAAATCTAGGTTTTGCAATTTTCGGATGGGAGAGAGGAATGAGGGTTTCAACCCCTTTTATAAGCTTAAAAATACCGGAAACAGGCTCCGGAACGAAGTTTACTTATTGCATATCTATTTCGGGGCTGTTTCGGTCCAAAAGATACTTTCTGGTGGTCCCCTGGTCGAATGCGATCGGACTTAAGCTCATACGTACCAGATATAGCACGTATTAAGTTTTCAGTCTGGCAGGGTTCGCAGATCACACGTGGCGGACCAGTTTCAGTTCAGCGGTCACCGCACGTAGATCAGGGCTGAAAGTCTCATGATATAAAATAAAAATTTTTCCTGATCCGAGGGTGTAATCTGGATGAATTCTGACGGTCAGAATGCTTAATACTGACGCGTCAAGTCGTGTGCCAGATTTGAATTTAAAATTCCAATTCTGTCCCTATTCGCACTCTCTTCAGTCCGGGCTCAATGAAATAGCATGCGATTGTCGGTTGGACTTGATTTTCGAAATGAGTATCAAGTCCAACAAGGCGGTCCTAACGGTCTAAGATAGGAAGTATCGGAATTTCGACGTGCGGTCTAGATCCAATACAAAAGTTCAAAGCGGTCCAGAGACCAAACCTGCTTAGAGTTTGATCCGAGGTTATAGAGTATTTTAGAGTCGTTTGTTCTACTCGATTTGGGTCTTGTAGAATGTATTTAAAGTGATCAGGGACTATTTCCCAGCTATTCTAACGTTGCGCTAGCTAACTTACGCTTAATTTCCATAGAAATTAATTCTACGCAATTTCGGGTCGAGTTGGTACTCGAGTCCAATTATGGATTTTTCACGGGCGTTACAGCATGTGACTTGCCAGGAACAGAAGTGGCAGGGGAAATTTTGGGAGATGGGGGGAGGTGTTCTTCCTCTACATTTTCGGCGGCCATATATCCTCTTGATCTATGTTAACTTCTCCTTCTTCGAAGTCGTCATCTTGAGCTCCATCGTTTCCGTCATCATCATCGTTATTATCATCTTCAGACCCCATGGGAGTAAAATCTTCTGACGAAGAAGATGAACTTTCGCTTGTTGAACCCTCTTCATCTATTTCTGCAACCACGACTTGTTTTCCTTTGTAAGAGATAGGCCGGTTACTTTCTTTTGGAGATATCCTGCCAACTAGAATTTGGGGAGATACGGAGACCTGCCTTGTCTCTTCTTGGGGAATAGGTGATGATGTTTGTAGACGTGCTCGCGATCTAGTCATCGGAGACGATGAGCTAGAAGGAGGAGGTTGTGAGGGAGGGGCAGGTTCGTTTTGAGCTGGATTCTCCTGAGCCGTGACAATTTCTTCAGGAATGGGGGAGGATGTTCCTTCAACATTTTCTAGAATTCGGCCGCCAAGGTCATGGGGGACATGTTCAAATTCCACCAGAACTCCATGAGCAAACCAACCGTCTAAAGTATTAATTGATTTCCTCTCACGATTCGGCTCTTCCGTCGATATCTTTTTACAAATTTCACCATGGTGAGGAGCACGGCTCTTCTCTGGAATGAAGCCGATTCCATTCTTAATTTTTCTGCCTCTGAGTCGAGGTGGGTGGAGAAAGAGAAGGGAGTCCACGGGTAAGCGTTTGTTGATCAGAAATGATTGATGGTCCCACCATCTTATCCAGCTGTAGGAAGTGTGGACTATCTGGTCACAGCTAGGAATGATGAAAGAGGAGTTGACACGACCGCCTAACAGTTACTTCCATATCATGGCCCAGTTCAAAGGACCTGTTCCATAGCAGTGCATTCTCTTGGTAACCAACCCACAGTCTTCCGGTACGGCTTGGTCATAGCCGAATTGGCGAGCGAAGCAGCTGGGGTAGTAGGGCTCTCTCCAAAACTCTATCCCTTCTCCGAGAGACAGACTGCAGGAACGGATGGAAAGAAAGAAAGCCCTTTCTGCTACAGTCAGTGCCCCCTAGTCCACCATATCCGTGTCTTGAGTGTAGCGATGGAGGCGAAATTGAAAGAAGTTTGTTTGATCAAAGTCCTGGATCTTGTTGATTATCCATTCATATGACCTTTTGGCCATGGCTCTTTGTTGAAAAAACCAGAGAGGAAGATGGGAAGGGTTGACATACGCCTTCTCTAGTGCTTCGAAAGTCCAAGGGAAATAAACTCCCAACCATCCCGTAAAGTAATGCCAGGCAGTGTATGTAGAAGAAGATCCCAGGGTGGGGTTCTTGATATGTGTAGATATTTCTCCAAAGGCCGATAGATAGAACATAGTACAGGAGGCGCAATGGAATATTTTTGACCTTTCGCTAGAGCTCTGACAACGACAAAGGTGGTTGGGGGAATAGCATCTACCCACTTGGAACTAGGAAGAGCAACTATACTTAGCCAGTATTCAAGAAAAGCTGTAAGTTCCCCAAAGGAACTATAATCTGCTCTTTCCTTCATATTGTCACGAAGATTCGTTAGTTCCTTACATCGACTGTCGCGAAATCTGCAGGATGAAAAAAAAGGGTTAGTACGCAGGAATATGTGATGAAAAGAAAATTGCTAATTTTTTAGCCTGGAATACCTGAGCATTCTAAAAAAATGAGCCAACCATTGCAGAGGAGAAAGTTCGTGAAAATTTAGAAATTTTCCCATTTCTCTGAAAAGTTCGACGGTGGTTTCAGAAATGGAAGGTCTACGGTCGGGAGAAGATACAAATGTCAACTCTGCGTTCGTCGGGTTGAACTCATCATAAAATCTTCCTGTTAATGGAAGACCTTCTATGCGATGCAAGTTCCATAGCGTTATGCTCATTTCTCCAAATGGCAAATGAAGAGAATTGGTGGTAGGTGACCAATATTCAAGGAAGCCTTTCAGCACGGAAGGCTCCTTGTGGAAGTACTTGGATGTGACTTCTATCGCATCATAAAGACCCACTTTGGTGAGAGTGCTTGCATGTTTCTTCAATATGGCCTTTGCCCAGTCTGAATAATAGCGGCGAGAGGTCAGTAGGCCCCTTGTCTGAAAATCTTTCGAACCCTAAAGAGGATCGCAGTCCTTGTACTGCTGTCTGACGATCTCGTAGAAGTATGTTGAAAGAGATTATGCGGACTGTGAAAAGGGGTAAGAAAAATCATGGAATGAACTTCTCCGAAGATTTGTCGCGGTTTCTGCGCCTGCAGCTTCCCTTTGAGAATCCGAGGTTCTTGCGTGACCCACGATTCAGTATACATCAATTTCTCTCTATCCACGTAATCTATGGGCTCACATTCAAGGATGAATTGGTGGCGGTGAATATTGATGGGAATTACTGTCATGCCTTCTGAATGAGGGTTGTCGAATTTCATAACAGCCTCAATTACTCAAACTGATTCCCAGGAATTTTGGAGCTTCTTCTTGTTATGCTCCTTTATCTTCTCTTCGAACTCCTTCACCTTGTTTTGGTGAGCCTTCTTGGAGCGAGAAGCAGGCGGAGTATCTTCTCTGGGAGGAGGTCCGTCGCTATCTGTGCAGATCTGGGCAGTTGTCTTCAGCCATTTTTCCCAATCATATTCACGACCGTGTTTTGGAGGTAACTCTATGTTCCCCATGATTATAGCCCGATGAATGGGAGAGGGAAGTGATTCGATTCAGTCAGTGAAATCAAAGGTAGGGAGCACTGGTTCTTTGAAGTATGCAGGAGTTTGAATGGTGATTTTTGTGTGTTTGGCCGGTGGCTGATCAGCAGGAGGAGAAGGTTGATAAGAAGACATATCGGGCAAGTCAAGATGAGAAGGTTGATCAGTTGGAGGGTCTATGGGATGAAAAGTCCTCTTGATGCGGGCCACGAAGGAAAGAGGGTTAAAAGCCTAAGGAAGATTGCGGGGAAAGTTTAAAAATTAGAAAAGAACTAAGTCCAGGTTGCGCGGGTCCATGCAATCGAAAGCAGTTGCGCGGAGTGTTGCAACACTTGGTAAACTTGCGCAAACGGGAGATCCATTGTGCGGGTCAGTGTAATCTATATCGGTTGCACGGGAAAATTGCCAGAGAAGAAATTTTTGCCACAGAATGAGAGAAATGTAGAATATGAAGGGGGGGCGCTGTATTTATAGGCTATCGGGGTTGAGTATGTACACGGCGAGTTGTGCAGGTCCACGCACGTCAGATGAAAAGGAAGAATTTTGATCCTTTTTCGTTTCTTAAGGAAACAAAGAAAGGATCAAGGGGTCATCTGTTGAGGCATAAAAAAATAATGAAAGAATCAAGCAAGAAGAGATAAAGAGATAGAAAGAACTTTTGAAAGGAAGAAAAAGAGATAGCTTTGAGAAGGGTGCGCAGGACCATGCAACCAATGTCCATTGCACGGGTCTGCAAAATCAATATGCCTAGCGCGGGTCCGCACAATGAGAATATCAGTTGCGCGGGACCCCGAACTGAACTGCAGAAATGGTCCTTTTTAGAGTGGTCTAAAGCACTGTAAATTTATCCCACATCTCTAAGATCAGGATTTTCACACGTGCGAGGGTCTATAAATACCCCTTCCCTTCCTTCATTAAGGAATATTGGAAGATTTTCAAGAGGAACAAAGCGGAGCGAAAGATCGAAGGTAGGAGAGAAGTCTCCTATCCGATATCAGTTGCACAGGACCGCGCAACCGATATCAGTTGCGCGGGTCCATGCAACCAGACTGCTCTGTAGTCTGTGAAGTTCAAGGGTCATCATGCTGTCGAAATACCTGTGTAATACTTTTCTCCTTCCAGCCCTCTCCTATTGACAAGTATAGAGGAAGAAGATTAGTCGATTGAATCGACGTTTCCCCTAAGTATTAGGGATGGTTGAAACAGACGCCGTCATGCTGTTGAAATCTCTGTTTCATTGAAGACTCGTCGATCTAATTGACATTCCTCCTAAGTCCTAGGAGATGATTGAAACAGACGCCGAAAGGCTGTCGCAATGAACTTTTGATATTTAAAGCATATGACATTTATTTCTAGATGATCTATCTTAGAATCAAGGGATGTAAAGAGAATGTAAATAAACCTAGTATCAATGAAATGTGATGAATGCTCTTAATACTCTTTCTCTGTTATGTTTGAATAAGACAATTTCCCAAATCAAACGCATTTGTTTCTTTGTCGAAACAGAGATGAGAGGGAACGGAGTTTCTTTTGACTTTTCTATGCCCCCCGTGGCATCAATCGATTGAGGTGTTGTTGATACTGGTGCATTTATTTGAGATGGCATTGGTGATCTAACCACCGGTGCTTTTCCTTTTTGTTCTCTCGTGCATTTAGCCATTGGAGGGTTTCAAGCTGAGAAGTCATGTGCTGTCAATTGGGGAACTATTTGTGTAGGATGGATCGCCGAAGGAGCAAGTTCGGGATTCTTTTAAATATGTTATGTGTTATCGGCCCTCTGACCCTTGATGAAGGTTGATTCATTCTAGAATTTCTGACGTTTCGTGCTCCCGCCTTACGAGATGTTACCACAATCCAACTTGAGTCGCCTGCTGATGATTAGGGCGAAGCAAACACTACCCTAGCTGTTACCTGAACTATGTTACCTTCATTTGCATGACTTGGTACGTATTTTATCACGAATCCTGTCGAGGTGAATCGAAAGTTTACTTTTCTTACAGGAGTTGCCATGAGTAATAAGTCATAGTCGGATTTTAAAACCTTCAATCTTGAAACATAGTTATAATTAGTAAGAAAACAATTAGGGTGATTTATCTTAGAGATGAAGGGGAGGACTTCCCACTGAGAGTCACCATTTTAGCATCCATAGGACACCAAACTGTGATGAAAGTCCATAACAACTTCACTGTTAATATTTAAATAAGATAATAAAATTATAGTTTCCCTGTGGAGTCGCCATTTTGTTTCGACAAATAAATAAATGCATTGATTTGGGAAATTATCTTATTCAAACATAACAGAGAAAGAGTATTAAGGACATTCATCACATTTCATTGATACTAGGTTCATTTACATCCTCTTTACATCCCTTGATTCTAAGATAGATCATTTGGAAATAAATTACTTATGCTTTAAGTATCAAAAGTTCATTTTGACAGCCTTTCGGCGCCTGTTTTGATCATCTCCTAGGACTTAGGAGGAATGTCGATTCGATCGATGAATCTTCAATGAAACAGAGATTTCAACAGCATAACAGTGCTTGTTTCAACCATCCCTAATACTTAGGGAAAACGTCGATTCAATCGACTAATCCTTCTCTCTTGAACCCATAAAATATAAGAAAGCCTAAAGGAAGGAAGCCTGGTATATGGATTTCGACAGCATGATGGCTCCTTAACTTCACAGACTGCAGGGCTGTAACATCTCAAAAATTGGGGGTTGAGCATAAACTCCACTCCCGAGTTCTAAAACATCACTTATGCAACATAAATGCTTATGATTGAATGTTGTCTATGTTAATGTATTAAACATAAGTGAGATTAATCCAAAACAGCATATCATACTTTAGAGACAGTTAAATTATGCGAGCGAAAGACTATGATAGTATATATAACATATATAGACTGTTATAAGTCTCTAGAGTATGAACATGTTACCAGGTTAAATATATACATGTATACTCCAAAAATGAGCAAAAAGAATATACATGAGTGTTTAAATAAAAGGAAAATACCAAGTGTATTGGCATCTAATCAATAACCCTGTAAACCCCGTCGATCAGAACCTGCATATAGGAGAAATCCTCCTCAACATCATCAAGTCCGGACCAACTCTACCTCGTAAGTATCTTCACCATCTAAAACTACAACAGGGACTAGTTGGTGTGGCCAACACCGTCCCTTAACGTAGGAGTGAGTGATCAACTTAGTGGAAGCTATATATAGCAAAGGTTAACATGTTATCAATCCAATCAAGCAGTAATGATAAGACAGTACAATTAAATAGGTCCCAGATACTCTTGTTAATGCAAGGATGATGTGAAGCAGGATGCATGCCCTCACCACAATCCCCTCTGCGACATCATCTAACGATCGCGGCATGACTCACTTCCTTAGTGTTCTATCACCAACTCTATTAGCACATGCAATGCGGTGTTATGAATATGCTTACCAAGTTCTTATTAGTCCTTTTCATACAACAGGATTGGGAAGCTAAGGTACCTCCCTTATATCATTACTCAAACGGTGATTCATTCTCGGGTTGTCAGTCCGAGATAATCTCATACGATGTTACGGTTCTAGGTCACTGCAAGGGGTGTCAGGACTGTTGCGTGCAATCATTGCTCTTCTCCCCCATCACCTTATTAATACGGGCCTAGTTATATCCCACATACTGCAACAAGACTCATCGCCCTTATGCACTATCAGGATATACTCAAGGTCACTACAGAGGGCTCGTCACCAATCAATGTAGGCCGACAGCAAGAATATAGTATCTCATACCACCATAATCTGTTCACGAGTATAGGTGCTCACTGGTCACTACAAAGGGCTCGTCACCAATCAATGTAGGCCGACAACACGAATATAGTGTCCCATACCACCATAATCGGCTCATGAGTCTTAGCGGATCGAGGTAACAAGGTTAGAGGGGCTTTTCATTGATAAGTTTGGTACCTTAGGTTCAATCAGTAGCGACCAAACATGGTGAACAATCATCAGTCAATCGGGTTAGTTGATAAGCTCAACTAGGCCAAGCGCACGTTGAGTTGAATGGCATGGAATGCATAAGCACTCTGTGTGGCCTAACTACTGTCGAACATCCCAAGAACGACTTAGATTCGTTAAACTCATCCTATGTGGCGAACAACCTCAACCACCATTTGGAGTACGCTTACTGATTACCTGGACTGTAGTATAGCCCCAATCATGTACGAGCTCAATAACATGCATATGATTCATATCCTACATTCAGATGAATAATCATGAAATATGACTTGAACGTAAATACAATACATGGAAGAAATCATACACGTAGTGGACATGGATAATCTAAGTTACACAAGTCATGGAGGAAATCATACACATCATTGATGTAAATGAGATTATATCTCAACCCACATACAGGTACATCTTACTAACTACTAACTCATTCAGACACTTTTACATACACTTAGTCTACACATTGCATCATACATATTATGTAGTCATTAGCATACATATTAGGGAAAATCCTTTCGTCAAAGGGTAGTCACCCATACAACAATCATATATCCACGACAGTTAGCCATGGCGAGCACGAAAGAAAATTCCATACTCATTCAATCATTTTCACATACACTTAGGCTACACATACTAAATACATATCATATATTGACATATCATGTATTTGGACTAAACCTTTAGCCCAGGAGTTGTTACACATATATCTAGCATACATAGATGGCAGTTAATCATGGCAAACACAAATTCATATTTCATACGTATACGGTATTTTTTACAAATACGAGGAATAGAATATATTCAACATAGTTAACGTATAACTGAAAAATGAAACGGACAACACTTTATACATGTGAAATAGCATCCTAAGCAAGAATAAATCATTACTTAACATTGAAAGTCTTAGAAACCATAACCTAAACGTATATAGTCTGCACCTTAAACTAGAAAATGAGAAATTGATATGATTCAGATGATAAGTCATCGTCAATGGCGGATTGACAACCTAAAACATGAAATAGATTTAGCTACATCATCACTTAAACTATACTAAGCCCTAAAACAGGTTAGCGTTAGGATTTCTTACCTAGGATTGGAGTCAGAAACACCGGAATAGCGATACGAATAGGTGGATTAGGCACGTAGTAAAGCTGGGAAGAATCCTAAGAAGCATCACCAACTTCTCCCTCACTTCCTCTTTCTTTTCTCTCTCTTGGAAAGCTAGGGTTTGAAAATTCGTATGGGATTTGGCATGAGGGTTTTAAGCCCTATTTATAAGCCTAAACTTGATAAAAATAGACTTAAGGACAAGGTATACTTAGGTTATAACCAAATCGGGTCTGTTCAAATCCAACGGAGAATTTCTGGTGGTCCTGTTACTAAATGCGATTGGCTTTAAGCTCTCTAATATCAGATCTAGGTCAAGCTAAGTTTTCATTTCGGTTGGGTTTTCAGATCGACCGTGGCGGACCAGTTTCAATTCAACGATTACGAGAACTCGATCAGAGCTACAAGTACTATGACATGTAAGGGCCACCTATCCTGATCCGTGGGTGAATTTGGGTAGAATTCTAATGGTCAAAATGCTTAAAAATAACGCGCAAGTGAAACATTCCAAATTCCTGTAAAAATATAATTAATTTTCTAAAAATTTTCCTTTTCTTACTCTCTTCACTCCAGGCTCAATAAAATGGTCTCAGGACATCGGTTGGGCTTGATTTTCTAGATGATTGTCAAGTCCAACTAAGCGGTCGTAATGATCTAAGTTCATAGATATCAGACTTTTGATGCGCGGTCCAGAACCAATACAAAGTTACAAAGCATTCTCGAGAGCAACTGGGTTTAGAGTTGGATCCTAGATTTCAGGGTAACGTAGCATTAACAATTCTAGAGGTTTTGAGTTTTACAGATCGTATTTAAAGTGGTTGGTGCTAATTTTGTAGGAAATCTAGTGTAGCGCTGGCTAATACATGTTAAATTTCTAAAGAATTAGGTTCTAAATGATTTCTCTGGCTTTGGACTCGAGTTTTGAGTAGTTACCAAGGTGCTATGGTTGACCCATTACCTAAGGACGCCTAACTCTAGGTTGGTAAAAATTCAGGGTGTTACAATCTACCCCCCTTAAAAATAATTTCATCCCCAAAAATGGCTAAGGGTAATGAGTACAGGTTCTATTATTCCTTTTGCCTAAAAACTTGTTCAATGGTCGACCAATACGGAGAGACGGTTGTAGTGGGCTTGATCCCGATATGTCGATTGTCCGCCTGACCAGGGTAGACAACGTCGTATCCCTTCCTAATCCTGGTGGATCCTGGTCTTCTTCCCGGTCAAGTAGTGAGTCCATTGGTAGTCTGTCAGGATTAAGAATTGGGTCAAATGTTTCGCATTCGTTCATTTCAATAACTCCGTAGTTCGATCACTTTAAAAGCTTAGGTAATGCCAATCACTAAAAGGTTCAGAAGTCCTATTTATAAGGTTGTGCTTTGGGTCTTGATCTAGGAGAGTCCTCGTCTGAATCTATGTCAAAGGTGAGGATTAATAAACACTTTAATAGATCATTCTAAAGGGGTTTCTAATCGTACAGATTCGGCCAAGGCTTCTATTATGCTCGTATTTAACGAGTAGGCTTATGGATACACTGACCTTCACCCTAATTGTTTCCTTAAATTTCCTTCGATCCTAGGCCAGTGGGGAAAGGAGTCAACCACGCTTCCGATGCATAACTCTGATTGGGCTCATAAGGTTCTACCCCCCTTAAAAATTTACGTCTACTCTCAAGGGTCAAGAACCTATGTCTCGATCCGTATGTCGGAATCCATGACATGAAATGGGGAAACAACCCCTCAATACATTGGTCTTCCTTTGCTAATGATGCATTCTATGGCATTGGTACCTATGGTTATAGAAAGGAGCCTAATCTCTATTATGGTTGAGTTCAGGGGCAGGTGTGAGCTTGTGGCAAGATGTCTAATCTCTATTGGCTATATGTCCTCAGCAATTTCCAAAGGCAAAGCAATAACTTTTGGTTGTAGATAGTCAGGCCAACACAGAAGGAATTTGTGTAGTGGGTCTGAGCCAGATACATAGACTTTCTGCCTAGCTAGGACAGAAAATTTGCCATATCGGTTCTTAATCCTAGTCGATGTCGATCTTCTGCTTGATCAGAGCATTGGATTTATTGGTAACTGGTATGATTAAGAATTCAATTCAAACCGTGAATACATCACTTATATACAGTTTCTTTACTCCGCGTTCTCGATTGCAATAAGTCCTTAGGAAGGCAATTTTAAGGGGCATGCTAGTTTGACCTAAGTTCAATCCAAAGAATATACAAGTTTTCCTATGTATGAATAGTCTCTAAATTGAAACAGCTTTCCTAAGAGTGACTAAAGACGCCTCTGAGTATTACGGGGATCTATCGAAGGAATGAAGTTCTACTCCAACCAAATCTACCTACTATTCCTTAGCATATATAGGCTTTACACTGCTTAATACAACTAGTAGCCTAGTCTGTAACTCACTAGATGTAATCTAAGGTCTAAGCTTATACGCTAGATGGTTTCATACTATTTCTACTACGGGAAATTCTTTTTATCGCTTAGGGTCAAGATTGTCTAATTGAAATTGGATTTCCTATATCGTCAGATCTTTCAAAATATAGGAGTACTAACTCTAAGTCCAAAACTCTAGATGTCCTAGCACTAGATGGTTACTGTTTATGGACCAAGCTACTATGTTTGGTCTCGCCCGACGGTAATGCATAAAGATTGAGAAGATGACTATAACTAGCTCATAAAGAGCCATGGAAAATGAAGAAAATGAAGGGAAGGGCTGAGATCTTTGGGTCTCTACGGATCTAGGTCCGAAAGAGGAATGAAATAGGCCCAAAAGACAGGGATTGAAGAAGGGAAAAGGAAGAAATGGGATGAGTTGAGAGCTTACACAATTTTGAGCCTCAAAAGGAGGATGTGAAGCTCAAATGAGAGAAAATGGAGAGGATAAGGGAGTGAGGTTTGCTGTAAACGATAGAGGGGTGTAGGTTATAGCAAAAAATGACGGAATGGGTGATTGGAGGGGTGGTTTGAGAGAGAAAACAACAATTGTGAAGGAAAGGGACAGCTTGGGGGGTCACTTTGTGAAGGAACTGACGGATTTGGAATGAAACGAGGGTCGAACCCTGTACCATTGGGTCCTACTAGACCCCAAACACGATCAGCTTGGGCGGCCCAGCCCGTACGGCCCGCTGACCGGTGAGGCCCTCGCCGACCTCTGGACTAACTGGTGAGGGCTCGCCGGATGGGAGAGGTCCTCACCGTCCCCCTTGGTCCAAAAAAGTTGGGTGCCACCCTAGAACACCTTGGAAGTTGATCGTTTAGCCCCCTCTTCCGATTTGAGCCATTTCGGGTCATTTCAGAACTAATCTGATCTCTATTCACTATTACCAATTTCTAACGGCTGGGATGGAATAAAATGCCATCTATACCCATCAATTAATGGTCTAAAAGTGATTTGGGGTTGTCGTGTCTGATCAGGAGTGTGCACGGACTCGATCTCAGCGATCATTTTCAATAAACTTTCACCAACACACAAACTGGGGGTCCTAAACTTGTTTCTAGATTGTTCTCACACCCTCCTACATTAAATTGGCATCAGCGTGCGGTGTGTGAGAATAACCCAGGTCCAGTTTAATCCAAATCATGCTCTGATACCATCTATAACATCCTGAAAATTGGGGGTTGAGCATAAACTCCACTCCCGAGTTCCAGAACATCACTTATGCAACATAAATGCTTATGATTGAATGTTGTCTATGTTAATGTATTAAACATGAGTGGGATTAAGCCAAAATAGCATATCATACTCCAGAGACAGTTAAATTATGCGAGTGAAAGACTGTGATAGTATATATAACATATATAGACTGTTATAAGTCTCCAGAGTGTGAACATGTTACCAGGTTAAATATATACATGTATACTCCAAAAATGAACAAAAAGAATATACATGAGTGTTTAAATAAAAGGCAACATACTAAGTGTATTGACATCTAATCAATAACCCTGTAAACCCCGTCGAACAGAACCTACATATAGGAGAAATCCTCCTCAACATCATCAAGTCCGGACCGACTCTACCTCGCAAGTATTGTCACCATCTAAAACTAAAACAGGGACTGGTTAGTGTGGCCAACACCGTCCCGTAACGTGGGAGTGAGTGATTAACTTAGTGAAAGCTATATACAGTAAAGGTTAACATGTTATCAATCCAATCAAGAAGTAATGATAAGGCAGTACAATCAAACAGGTCCTAAATACTCTTGTTAATGCAAGGATGATGTGAAGCATGATGCATGCCCTCACAACAATCCCCTCTGCGACATCATCTAACAATCGCGGCATGACTCACTTCCTTAGTGCTCTATCACCAACTCCGCTGGCACATGCAATGCGGTGTTATGAATATGCTTACTAAGTTCTTATTAGTCCTTTTCATACAGCAGGATTGGGAAGCTAAGGTACCTCCCTTATATCATTACCCAAACGGTGATCCATTCTTGGGTCGTCAGTCCGAGATAATCTCATACGATGTTACGGTTCTAGGTCACTGCAAGGGCTGCAGGGCTGTTGCACGCAATCGTTGCTCCTCTCCCCCATCACCTTATCAATACGGGCCTAGTTATATCCCACATACTGCAACAAGACTCGTCGCCCTTATGCACTATCAGGATATACTAGAGGTCACTATAGAGGGCTCGTCACCAATCAATGTAGGCCGACAGCAAGAATATAGTGTCCCATACCACCAAAATCTGCTCACGAGTATAGGTGCTCATTGGTCACTACAAAGGGCTTGTCACCAATCAATGTAGGCCGACAACACGAATATAGTGTCCCATACCACCATAATCGGCTCATGAGTCTTAGCGGATCGAAACTAGAAAATGAGAAATGGATATGATTCAGACGATAAGTCGTCGTCAACGGCAGATTGATAACCTATAACATGAAATAGATTAGCTACATCATCACTTAAACTATACTAAGCCCTAAAACAAGTTAGGGTTAGGATTTCTTACCTAGGATTGGAGTAAGAAATGCCAGAATTGCGATACGGATAGGTGGATTAGGCATGTAGTAAAGCTGGAAAGAATCCTAGGAAGCAGCACCAACTTCTCCCTCACTTCCTCTCTCTTTTCTCCCTCTTGGAAAGCTAGGATTTGGAAATTCGTATGGGATTTGGAATGAGGGTTTTAAGCCCTATTTATAAGCCTAAACTTGATAAAAA
Organism: Magnolia kwangsiensis; assembly: GCA_037074715.1. Lineage (NCBI taxonomy): Eukaryota > Viridiplantae > Streptophyta > Magnoliopsida > Magnoliales > Magnoliaceae > Magnolia > Magnolia kwangsiensis. The sequence continues at coordinate 57,504,930 of CM073578.1, forward strand.
TAGACTTAAGGCCTAGGTATACTTAGGTTATAACTAAATCGGGTCTGTTCCGATCCAACGGAGAACTTCTGGAGGTCCTATTACTAAATGTGGTCGGACTTAAGTTCTCTAATATCAGATCTAAGTCAAGCTAAGTTTTCATTCCGGTCGGGTTTCCATATCGACCGTGGCGGACCAGTTTCAGTTCAACAGTTACGGGAACTCGATCAGAGCTATAAGTACTATGACATGTAAGGGCCACCTATCCTGATCCGAGGGTGAATTTGAGTCAAATTCTAATGGTCAAAACGCTTAAAAATAATGCGCAAATGAAACATTCCAGATTCCTTTAAAAATATAATTAATTTTCTAAAAATCTTCCTTTTCCTACTCTCTTCACTTTGGGCTCAATAAAATGGTCTCAGGACATCGGTTGGGCTTGATTTTCTAGGTGATTGTCAAGTCCAACTAAGCGGTCGTAATAGTCTAAGTTCATAGATATCAGACTTTTGATGCGCGGTCCAGAACCAGTATAAAGTTACAAAGCATTCTCAAGAGCAACTGGGTTTAGAGTTGGATCCTAGATTTCAGGGTAACGTAGCGTTAACAATTCTATAGGTTTTGGGTTTTACAGATTGTATTTAAAGTGGATGGTGCTAATTTTACAGGAAATTTAGTGTAGCGCTGGTTAATACACGTTAAATTTCTAAAGAATTAGGTTCTAAATGATTTCTTTGGCTTTGGACTCTTGTTTTGAGAAGTTACCAAGGTGTTATGGTTGACCCATTGCCTAAGGATGCCTAACTCTAGGTTGGTAAAAATCCAGGGTGTTACAAGGGTAGCCTGGTTGTGCGGACCCGTGTAAATGATATCGGTTGCGTTGTCCTGCACAACTGATAGGGGACTTCTCTCCTACCTTCAATCTTTCACTCCACTTTGCTCCTCTTGAAAATCTTCAATTAGCTCTAATGAAGGAGGGGAAGGGGTATTTATAGACCCTTGTACGTGTGAAAATCCCAATCTTAGCGATGTGGGATAAATTTTTAGTGCTTTAAATCATTCTAAAAAGGACCGCTTCTGCAGCATCTCCCGCGCAACTGATATTCTCGTTACACGAACCTGCACAAGGAAGATTGATTACGCAGTACCGCGTAACTAATATTTGTTGCGCGGTCCTGCACAAACCCTTTAAAACTGTCATTTTCTGCTTCTTTTCGAATGTTCTTTCCATTTCCTTATCGCTTCTTGCTTCTACCTTTCATCATTTTTTATTCCTCAACAAATATCAATGCTAGACACTCTTTCTCGATCGGCGTATAATTACGTTCTGGCCCCATCAGAGTTCTGCTTAAATAATAAAGAGCGGTTTCTTTTTCGGCTTCATTCACTTGTGCCAACAATGTTCCTAAAGAACTCTCAGCCGTGGATATGTACAGAATTAGTGGTTTCCCTTTTATTGGAGCAGCTAGTACTGGTGGATGTTTCAACAAATCTTTGATTGAGTCGAACGCATTTTGGCAGGCTTGGTCCCACAAAAATTCTGTATCTTTCTTCATCAGGTGGGAAAACGGTTGACATCTCCCTACCAGATTTGAAATGAAACAGCGTATATAGGCTAATTTTCCCTACAGACTTTTTAATTCTTTCAATGTCTTCGGTGGCGGCATATTTTGAATAGCTTGGATCTTACCTAGATCGATCTCGATGCCTCTATGCCGGATAGTGAAACCGAGGAACTTGCTTGAAGATACTCCGAATGCACATTTGGCTGGGTTCATTTTTAACTGCTTCCTTCTAAGCCATCAAAAAACAAATGCCAAATGTTCACGATGCTCCTGATGATCTCCTGACCTAACTGCCAAGTCATCGACATAACATTCAACATGCTTGTGCATCATGTCTTGAAAGATATTTTGCATTGCTCTCTGATATGTCGCTCCTGCGTTCTTGAGATCGAACGGCATAACTTTGTAACAATAGATTCCCAATGATGTTCCGAATGCTGTCGCTTCTTCATTTTCAGGCGCCATTCTAATTTGATTATACCCTGCATAACCATCTATGAAAGATATGAAAGCATACTGAGTGGTGCTATCAATCAGTAGCTCCGTTATTGGAAGGGAAAAATCATCTTTCAGACAGGCCTCGTTTAGGTCTCTAAAGTCCACACAAACTTTGACTTGGTCATTTTTCTTTTTCACCGGGACAATGTTCGATATCCATTTAGGATATGTGACTTCCTTGATAAACCTGACTTTTATCAATTTGTTCACTTCTTCTTCTATCAAGGGAACCAAGTCCGGATGAAATCGTCTTTGTGCTTATTTAACTAGCTTCTTCTCTTTCGATATATTTAATCGGTGCATTGCTACAGAGGGTTCCAAGCCAGGCATCTCTGCACATGTCCATGCGAAGACATCTTTATTTTCCTTGAGCAGTTGGACATACTCATCTGACTCTTGTTTGGAAAGGCTAGCACTGATGAATGTATTTCTTATCTCCTCTTCCATACCCAAATTTACTTCCTGCAAGCTATCGTAAGACAAGAGCATGAAATGTCAGAAGTTATAGGATGGATTAGTCTTCATTGGGAATCATAGGGCTAATAACACGTAATACAATTAAAAAGAATCCTGAACTGGATCCTCCAGTGATCTATCCTGCGCAAATAGTTCCCCAATTGACAGCACATGACTTCCCAGCTTTAAACACTCCAATGGCTAAACAGATAAGAGAACAAAAGGGAAAAGCATTGGTAATCAGATCGCCAATGCCATCCCAAATAAATTCACCTGTATCAACGTCACCTCGGTCCATTGATGCCATAGGAGGCATGAAAAAGTCCAATGAAGCTCCATTCCCTCCCTTTTCTGTGAGTCCTGTTATGTCAGCATATTCATGTTCTCCTTCAACTACTGCTTCATCAAAAAGTGGAGAAGCTGCAGTATACATGACTGGAACAAATTCAGATTGTAGAGAAACTACAGAGGATCGTTTCAATGCAATAGCAGAAGCCCATAATGCATTAATAGAAGAATGCAGAAACCTTAGAGAAGTGCCGGTGACCCTTGCACATAATGTAGCTCGAATGACGATTCCCCATAATGCAATGGAGGGGGAAGAAAATCATCCTGACGTCCTCCCACCACAGGGGGCAGGGTCACTAGGGTCCATTCCAGCGGCAAGAACTGTGACACAAGATGAGGTGAGGCAAGTGGTTGAAGAAGCTGTTAAAGCGGAAAGGGAACGTGAAAATACTGGATGCTTTAGGTATTGAATGTCGTATCCAAGGGAAGTAGAAGACGTCCCCTTTCTAGCCAATTTCAAGCATCTGAATTTTCAAAAATTTAATGGAGAAGGATCCCTGGAGGAGCATTTAATGCACTTCATCACCAGTATGGGAAATTTTTCTAAAATACCACAGTATTGTTTGCGATTGCTTGGTTCGTCACTGACACACAAAGCATTTCGATGGTATTCTAGCTTGGCACCAGGGTCGATACGTACCTAGGAACAAATGCAGGAAGTTTTTATGTCAAACTTTTTCTCTTCAGAGCGTGATGTCAGTATTACGGAGCCGACCTCTATATGGTAGAGAGAAGGAGAGCTAGTAGAAAAATTTATAGACAGATGGAAAACATTGGGGGCCTCATGTAGACAGTTATCGGAAGAAAAAGACAAGTCAAAATGTGTCTGAATTCTATGGGGACAGGGATTGCATTTGGACTCACCAGCGCCGATATCAGAACTTTTCGTGACTTGGCCACTAAGGCTCACGCTGTGGAATTAATGATATGCAAGATCCCAACATTTCATCATGAAGCAACCAGAAGGATATCCAGGAAAATGGTCGTGAACGCTATCGATCATGATAGAAGAGGTAAAGATGCAAGGGACTCGAGGGAAAGGAGACTAGACCGAAGAGAAGAATGGAGTCTGTCAAGGAATAGATACAATGGAAAGAGGCCTAAAATGCTGAATTCGCATGAGGAGTTCGCATTTGATAAGGAAGATGTCACCCCTATGATGGAATAAATGTTGAAAGCTGGTACGATAGAATTACCGGAGCCTAAACGCCTAGAAGATGTGACAAGAACCAAAGAAAGGGATTTTTGTCGTTATCATCGTCTGGTGGGACACCCGAAAGAGAATTTTTATACATTGAAATGTATAATACAACGCATGATTGATAGGGGTGAGATAGTACTGGGAAAAGAAAAAGAAAGGGGTGTCACGATAACAGTAAATGTGCTTACAGTCCGAAAGAAAGACCAAGATGTGAATAAGGAAGAAGATGGTAAGACAACAAAGAAGGTTGCAGTAATCACGTTACGGTCAGGTAAAAGGGTGGTAAGCCCTATAAAGCAAAAAGTAGAAGTTACTAAGAAAGAAATAATTGAAAGACAGAGTAATGATGGCAAGACAAGAGAAAAGAATGAGGTGACAAGAGTGACTTATGACGTCGTAAGTCATCTAAAAGGAATACCGGCCCGATTAAGTGTTTATGATGCACTTAAGTTATCAGAAGAATTTTGACAATGTCTGATTCAAGCATTGTTCGATCATGACATTAGAGAAACTTTGCTAGCAGAGTTAGGGCATGAGGAGATTGATGAACAAGAAGACTGTTTTCCACTTATTTCTTTCTCTGATGACGACTTGATCTGTGAGGGAGAGCATAACAGACCGTTAATGATAGAGGGTCATATCCGGGGGAAGAGAGTCAAATGGATTATGATAGATAATGGGTCTGCAGTGAATCTTTTGCCGCTCTCGATGTTAAGTAAGTTGAATTATCGTCGTTCAAACCTACGCCCCAGCAGAATTATGATACAGGGTTTCAATCAAGATGGGCAACGTGCACTTGGCAAGATTACGGTAACGCTGGAAATAGGAGAGTTAATTACTGATGTTGTGTGTCATGTTATAAGTGTAGTAACAACATACGACCTTCTCCTGGGAAGGCCATGGATACATCGGTACAATATCATACTCTCCACCTTGCATCAGTGTTTCAAATACTGCAAAGACGGAGTGCAGCATAAAGTAATGACCGGTGCAAAACCGTATACAGAAGCTAAGTCCTTCTTCACAGATGCTAGCTACTATAAAGAGGTTGCTATAGAAAAGATAAATAATGATGAGAATAGGGTCTTGAAGGATGTTCAAAAGAGTGCAATTACAGAAAAAGCAGAAAAGACAGGACCATCTGAAACCGCGTAAATAAATAAATAATTCTATTTTGTGCCAAAACATCTAAGGTAACCGGGACAACCGCCATTAACCTTGCTATCATCTGCGTAATTAAAAAATTTATAGTCTAATTATACAGTACCGCTGCCTATGCTGAAAGGAACAGACCGTTTTCAGCTGCTCTAAGAAGATTTCAAGTCAAGGCAAGCGAAAAATACCCTAAGCCAATAGAGTTTTATGTTTCAGAAGAAGAAAAGAGAGGAGGAGAGACTCAAAACAATGTGTACCATGGTAGGTTGACGTCACAAGACCTTCGAAAGTATAGTCCGGCAAGTAAAAAGATTATGAAAAACATGGGTTTTGATTATGAAGAACCCGTCGGCTTGAACCATGGGAAGGGAATTCAAATCCCTATTAGGATCAATCAAGATAAGCAAAGAAAATTTTAAGGGCTGGGTGTTGAGGCATAAAAAATATTCTACGTCCAGGGGTATTTTAGATATTTTTGTAAAATTTCAGTTCCAGGGGTAGTTTAGGTATTTTGGTAAAATTCCAGTTCCAGGGGTATTTTAGATATTTTGGTAAAATTCCAGTTCAGGGGTAGTTTAGGTATTTTGGTAAAATTCCAGCTCCAGGGCTATTTTGGGTATTTTGGTAAAATTCTAAGTCCAGGGGTAGTTAAAGTATTTTGGTAAAATTCCAGCTCTAGGGGTAGTTTAGATATTTTGGTAAAATTCCAGCTCCAGGGGTAGTTTAGGTATTTTGGTAAAATTTCAGCTCCATGGGTAGTTTAGGTATTTTGGTAAAAAAGCATTGGAAGGGGTAGTTTGGTAAAGAAGGGTGCAAAGGTGTCATTTGAAAGGAGAAAGGTGATACACCACCATTTAAGAGGGAGCTTGGTGGTCACCATGGCTTAAGGAAAGAGAAAGTCCATAAGTGAAGAGATAGGTGGTGGTGATCACCATTCTATTAGAGTGGTGGGGCCTATAAATACCCCACTTCCACTCCATTTGAGGGGTTGGATCAGATTGGATCAGTTGGTGGGCCAAAGAAATAAGAGAGAAGCAAGGAAGAGGGTCTTTGCCCGTACAAGCGCAGCTAAAGTCGCTGCTTGCGCGGCACAGCTACAGTTGCTGCCTGCGCATACCCATGCAACCAAAGTTCCTTGAGCGTACACGTGCAATAGAAGCGTCAGTTACGTGTAAACAGGAAGAAAGTGTTTTCTCCTTCTACTGTGTTGTTGGTGGGGCCCAATACAGCGTCCTTTTGAGAAATCTACACCATCTACTGTCTTCCTTTCGAGATTTTGACCATGAAAGGAGAGTTTTTATTGTCTGTTAACATTGACCACCTAGATAATCAAGCCAGGAAAGCAGCTGAACGGTCCGTTTATGATCACTATTGCGATCATATGAACGAGTCGGGTCGCCAAAGATCAACATGGCTATGAAGGGTTTTTATCCCTCTACCTCATGGACGCTTCAGATCAAGCTTTTGTTGCAGGATGGTGGCCCACAACAAAAGGACGGAAGCTATGTTTCGAGACAGAGTTGATGTACGTCGACTATGTGAAGAATGATGGTCTATTTGTTGAAGCTGAAGGGAAAATCCACTCCGTCCATTGATTTTAGGACGAAAAACCATTTAGAATGTCTGTGTTTGGAATGAAATCAGGGTGTTCCGTGAGATTATCTACTTCACCATTCATCTTCTCATTAACGGTTAAGATCTTACAATGGTCTGCATGGCGACAAAAGGACAACTAGGCAATGGTAATGCCCACCTTCTAAAGTGAATGGATGGCTCAAATCATCTAGTGGAGCGGTGAGTGGGCCACACTACACAAAAACAGCGAGCGTGGGAAGGACGTTGTGCATCTTTTGGAAATGAAGAAGAAGAGTCAGTCAACGCTGCTGACCGACTTTGGGAAGATCCCGTGCATGGCTCGTGCACTTGGGTACCATGTACATGCAATGTACATGCAGGACCCAACGTGATGCTAGTGAGAAATCTGCTCCGTCCATCCGCTTTTGTAACGTCTCGAAAAAATCCGTACAGAGACCCGAGTACCACCTCAGGCAAAAATCACTTAGGATCAATTCCTTTAGAAATTAAGCGTAAGTTAACTAGCGCTATGCTAGTTTAGCTATGAAATTAGCACTGATCACTTTAAATACGTTCTGTAAGACCCAAAACTTATGGAATTGTTAACGCTATAATGTCCTGAAACCTAGGATCAAACTCTAAACCTATTTGCTCTCAGGAACCCTTTAAAACTTTGTATTGGATCTAGATCGCGCGTCGAGAGTCCGATATCTACAATCTTAGACCATTATGACCGCTTTGCTGGACTTGACAATCGCTTCGAAAATCAAGCCCAACTGATGTTCTGAGGCTATTTCATTGAGCCTGGAGCAAGGACTGTGAGAAAGAGTGAAATTCATAAAAAATTAAATGTCATTTAAATAAATATGGCACGTTTTGCCTGCGGGTTAAGTATAATCATTCAGACCGTTGGAATCTGACCCAAATACACCCTCGGATCAGGGAACATTTCTCACTCAGGTCAGTGTACTTGAAATCCTCGATCGAATCTCAGTGACCGTTGAACTGAAACTGGTCCGCCACGTGCGATCTGGGAACACTATCGGACTGAAAACTTAATGTGATCAGGATTCTACGGAGAAAGGTGAGGATTCTAGATGCTTAGGTTAACTATTTTCAAAGCTTTCAATGTCGTTTAATTGTAGATTATCGATAAGAATAACATTTGACATGTAGAACATGCTGTCTATTTTCCATTTCGACTGCACACGGAGAATATGAGATTTAGGGTATTTTAGGCATTTGTAGGAAATACTATATACATCTGTATTTTGTTGAAATGATTGCCATGTGTATTTATCATGTTATGATATTAGTTAGGCGTGCATGATCTGTTTAGCGAAGAGATTCGCCCTGGTGCACACTTTGGGTCCACATACGCTATGTAGACTAATGTTTGTAGACTAAGTGTTTGTATAAATTTTTGTATTAGTATGTATTGAGTAAATGTTGTTGTAGACTAGTTTTGAGATTGGTTTCTCAATTAAAATGATGATGCACATGATTTTCTCCATGTTGTTATACTGAATTGACTTCCTTATAAATATGGAATACATGTGTTTGGTTGATTTGCTTGCGTTGTATGTTATAACATGCTGTCATTATGCTTGGATTAATTGTGTTTCATTTCTGTCATTCTCACATGATCACGAATGTAGATTATAAGTGCTTGGGGCTATACTCTAGTCCAGGCAGTCAGTAATAGATTTGAATTCGTGGTTGGATTCTATTCACCGCGAAAGACGCGTCGATGAACCCGAGTCGTGCTTTGGGTTGACGGCAATGGTTAGGCCACACGAGGTGTTTTATGCACTTCATGTCATTCAGCTTGAGGTGCGCTCGTACTAGTCGAGCTCATCAAGTAACCCGACTGACCATTGTATGTTCATCTTGTATTGGTCATAACTGCTTGAACCTAGGGTACTGAACTTACCAGAGAAAACCCTAATAACCATGGTACCTTGATCCATTAAGACTCATAAGCCGGGCATGGTGGTATGGGACACCGTGGTCGAGCTGTCAGCCTACGCTGGGGCCACATACCTCCCCGTATTGACCAGTGAGTACCTTAGACTCATGAGCCAATTGTGGTGGTATGGGACACTACATTTGAGTTGTCGGCCTACTCTGATTGGTGACGAGCCCTTTATAGTGACCTCGAGCATTTTCTGAGTTTACATGAGGCGACGACCCTTACGTAGCAACTAGAGTACATTAGGCCTGTATTTATAAGGTGATGGGGGAGCGATGCAACGAGTGCAAGCAACAGCCCTGGCAGCCCTTGCAGCGATCTAGAAATATAACATCGTATGAGATTACTAGGAGTGACGACCCTAGACAGGATCTGTGTTGGGATTGATATAAAGGAAGACACCTTAGTTTCCCAATACTGCTATATGAAAGGACTAATAACAACTCAGTAATCATATCCATATCGCATTGCATGTGCCTGGAAGATTTGGAGCACTGAAGGAAGAAAGCATATCGCGGACGTAAGATGGTGTCGCATGAGGGAGTATGTCGACGAGGGCATCCATCATGTCATTACATGCTTTCATTAACAACAGTATCTAGGAATGTCTAATTGATTGCTTTACTATTAACGCGTGATTGATTTGATAACATATTAATCTTTAATCTATGATTCCACTGAGCTGATCACTCACTCCCACGTTATGGGATGGTGTTTGCAACACCTACCAGACTCTCTCTTAGATGCAGGTTGTGAGGAGATCCAAGAGCTGGAGCTGGATTTCTACGAGGATTAGGATGAGTTCTCGTATATGCAGTTTTTTGACGGCTATGCATAGGTGACCTGGATCAGTGGAATTTTTGCTAGTTGAACTATTACATGACATTTGATTTTGATTTATGATATGTATATGTGACTCAGAGATGTATTCATACTTTGGAGACAGTTCGAGATTATTTCATTTTTCATACAATGATATATATATTCTTTAGTCTTTCGCTTGCATTTTATCACTAGATCTGGAGTATGAATTATAGTTTTGGTATAATCTCACTCATGTTAATGCACTAACTCAGACAACATTGAATCATCAGCATATTTGTTGCATAAGTGATGGTCTGGAACTCGGGAGTCAGGTTTCTACACGACCCCCAATTTTCAGGACGTTACAAGTTGATATCAGAGCATGATTTGGATTAAACCAGACCTAGGTTATGGTCACGCGACATACGTTGTCACCTTTTTGACTTAGGTGGGTGCGAGAAAAACCTAGAAACTCTCATAGGACCGCGGTTTCGCCAATTTTGTGAATTCACTCAAATCGATCGTTTTGATCAAGTCTGTGTGTATCCGTGGTCGCATGAAACGATCCCGGACCACTTTTAGTTTCTGTGTGGGCGGGTCTAGACCTCTATTGACCCTATCCCAGCCATTAAAAATTGCTAAATGCGAATATACGTTAGATAGTACCCGAAATAGCTCGAAACAGAGTCATGGGCCAACCCTCGCTCATCCAGGATGATCCGGGGTGGGACCCACATATATTTTGGCACCCCAGGGCAGGAGGACCTCTCCCAAATGGTGAGGCCTCGCCAATCATCACAGTGATCGGCGAGGACCTCACCGAGTGGGTGAGGCTTCGCCGTACAGTGGGCCCCACTCGGGCGGGACGTCGGGCCAATGCACTTTGGGGGTTAGGGTAGCCCCCCTTGCTATGGGTCATCCATTAAAAGTACCCCAAACCCCTACCTCCTTCACAAAATACACCCTCAAGCTGTCCTTTCCTCTCCCATTTGCTGTTGTCCTTTGCAAAACTCATTGTCAATCACTCCCATCATCGTTTTCTTCCTCAACCCACGCCACTCCACCATTTACAGCAATACACACTCCCCTCTCTCTCCATTTTCATTCGTTGGAGCTCTCCCATCCTCCATTTGAGGTTAGAAATTGTGTGAGCTTCAAACCCAACCCATCTCACCCTTTTCCCTTTGCAATCCCAGCCTTTTAGGGCATGTTTCCCTCCTCTATTGGACCTAGATTCGTGACAGCCCATTAGGTAAGTCCTTTCTCCACCTTTCCTTCATTTTCCATGGCCTTTTTAGAGGCTATTTTAACCTTTTTCTCTCTTTCCACCATCTCCTCTCTCATGGGAAAGAGGAAGATCGCTGCTGACGAAGCTGGGCCTAATCGCCCTTCGCGTTTAAGGAAGCCAAGAGGTGGCGCCGCTAGTTTAAGCGCCACCACAAGTCCAAGTGTCGCTCGTGAGTTTCAGACGAAGCGAGATCTCGATCCCCGATCTCCTGCTGGAAGGAAATGGTTGGTGCAACAACCCCATGGAGTTTATGAGGGCCGACGGGTCCTTTTTGAAGCTCAGGTGGATGGGCGACTCTTTGGAGAATATCAGTTATTTGAGCTCCTGGAACAAGCACAGTGGGGTCCGCTATTTGATGCAAGGCAACACGCCAATTCAAGCACGGTCTGAGCCTTCTTTATTAACATTCATGAGGCTACGCTGGAGCCCTTGCAGTTTTGGGTCTTATGTGGAGTAGATTTGTGGGCCACAGTTGATGTCAGGTTGATATCTCGGCTTCTGAATGTGCCCCTTTGCTAGGTACATCCAAGAGCTAAGAATCTGAATAACATGCGTGAAAGGGACCGCCGCACACGTTCCCTCTGTGGTCGACTGGTTGAGTGGTAGCTGAACCAGAGTCTTCTTGCGTCCCATATGTCAGACGACTTCCGCTTCCTCCACCACAGTTTCACCTTCAACGTCTACCCTAGGTGGAGTAACCGTAGTGAGTGTACGCGCCTCATGGTGGACTTCTTGTATCTGGTGGGGCAGAGGGAAAACCTGTGTGTGCCTTCGTTCATGTTGCGACAGATAGTTCAGGTTGTTCGCTTAGGGAGGAGGACTGAGTCACTCCCATACGGCCGACTCATATGCAGGATTACGCGTGAGTTCGGTTATGGCCTTGGTTGGGAGATGCCGGTGCCACTTCATCATATCAATGAAGCTATCCTCAATCAGATGGAAATCGGGCCACGGCAACGCCAAGCTCAACTTGAGGAGAGCGAAGATGAGACTGAAAGCGAAGAAGAAGAGAGTGAAGAAGAAGCCGGGGCCGAGATCCGAGAAGAGGAACAAGAAGAGGAAGAACTAGAGGCTCAGAGCACAGATGAGAGCTCCCCTCCTGCGGTGCCAGGGTAGGCTTCTGGTCAGGCTCCCTGGGATGCTCGTATAGATCGCCTGGAGGAGGACCATGTTGCCCTACGACAGGGCCAGGTTACCTTGCGACAGGACATCACGGACCTACGGGGCTTTGTGAAGCGCAAGTTCAAGAAGGTGACCAGCACCTTGAAATCTATCCTGTGTTGCCTACAGGATAAGGGTGCCCCTCCTCCGTCGCCAGACTCGGACGAGTGATTAGATTTTAGATGGTTGTTAGTCATAGGTAGGTTTTTTCTATTTTCTGTGTGAGCCTAAGAAGGCTCAGTAGTTGGTTTATGTTGCAGTTGTAGCTTTGGCTAACTTAGTTTCCCATGTGTTTCTTGTCATGATGCATGTAAAGATATATCTCTTATATTGTGATAAATTTTGACTTAATGAAATGTATGGAGTTTCTTCGGTTATTTTTGAATGATTGTGTGGTGTGTTTGTGCTAATGTTGAAACTGACCATGTTGCACCCTATTTTGAATATAGGGAATGCCACCTAAGGTTACTCGGAGCACAGCACGTCTTACGCTGGGTGAACCGATGGATCAGGTTCCTCCCCAGAGTGATGATCATATGGACCCTGCTGTGAGCCTGATTCGTGAGACTGCACCTGAGTCTCAGCCTTCTGCAGGTCCTACAGTCGAACCACCACCTTTCACACCACCAGTTAGAGAGCAATACCGTGCGTCTTCCTCGATGCAGTATGTGCCTTAGCCTGCTCCACCTCCTGATAAGTTTGAGCAGTTGATGATCATGATGCACAAGCAGCATCAGCAGCTTTTGACTACCATCGCAGGGGCCTTAGCCCAGGGTGGCAGTGTGACTCCACCTGTGCCTCCTGTGCATCCAACTGAGGATGCTGGGACTTCGACTCAGGATGAGGGTATGGCTCATCCTGCACCATCTGCTTATCGTACGAAGAATACTGCTGATATATGGGGCCTACTTGAGCGATTCCAGCGCTTGCGGCCTCTTACTTTTACGGGTTCTCACAGACCCGAGGAGGCCGAATATTGGCTCGATCGTGTCTTGAAGATATTGAGGATGTTGCACTGCTCAGAGTCTGAGCAGGTCGAGTTGGCCACATTCATGTTCGAGAGGGAGGCCAGCCTATGGTGGGATAGTATACTGTGTATGGTTGCAGTTGGCTATATCTGGACTTGGGCAGCATTCGAGTTCCGATTCCATGAGAAATACTATCCGCAGACCTACCGGAAAAAGAGGGAGAATGAGTTTCTACGCCTCAGGCAGGGAGGGATGTCAGTTACAGAGTATGAGCATCAGTTCACAGAGTTGGGCAGATACATCCCTACGATAGTTGCTGACGAGCAGATACACATACGATGTTCTTCTGAGGGTTTGCGACCTGATATTCGGTCGAAGATGTGTTGTGTCAGTATACCCTCCTATGCAGAGCTGATACATATGTCCATGAGGGCAGAGCAGGATGTTGATCGATTGACACTTTCTCGTGGCCCTGTGGTTGCTAGGCCACGACCAGATACTCAGGGCAGGCCATTCCTTGGCAAGAGGCCTCGCATCGACTCTCTCCCTAGGGCTACAGTACCAGTACTTCCGATGAGGCGCCCGGGTGTGACCTGTGCTTATTGTGGGAGACCTAGTCACACTGCAGAGAGTTATTTTGCTCGGATGAGGGATAACAGGTTTTCACCGCCGCAGAAGATCGACCATCCTCACCCACAGGCATTATCTGCTCCACCCTTACGATCAGCTCCTGCGCATCCTTCTTTCAGACCTCCAGTACCTCAGTTCCGGTCGCCTTAACAGCCCATGGTACCGCGGCCAAACTGTCCATAGCAGGCACGGGTACATGCATTGACAGCAGAGGCATCCGGGACAGAGATTGCCCCACCCTTGGCCTTTGAGGTCACAGCCCACATTGGAGGTACCCTATATTCGTGTTGGTGGATACAGGATTCACGATTTCATTGATATCGCATTTAGTAGTCAAGCGCCATGGGCTACATACTACTCGGATGGACGGGGTGCGTGTTCTTACAGCGCACAAGACCTTTTCTGATGCCACCATGATGTGTGAGGGTTGTTTGGTGGATCTAGGGGGCAGGACGATGACTATTGACCTTGTCGTCGACCCCTCTCTTTACTATCTCGATGTCATTCTTTGCATGGATGGCTGACTGCAGGGAGGGCCGAGATTAACTGCGAGACCCGTATAGTGACAGTCTACGAGCTGGAGGGCACGTCCTTTACATTTCAAGTGCAGGTTAATCTTCCCTTTCGAGTACTTAGCTACGCTTCTTTATTGAGGGATGTTGATGCCCGACACTTGAGCGCACGCTAGTAGTCCATGATTATGAGGATCTGTTCAGGAAGATTCCTGGGTTGCCACCTCAGCGTGAGATCGATTTTACTATCGACCTGGTACCCAGTTCGACACCCATCTCACTGCCGATGTATCGCATGGCTCCATGTGAGATGGAGGAGTTGAGGAAACAGATTGATGATCTGTTGGAGTTTGGCTTCATACGACTGAGTGTGTCTCCTTAGGGAGCACCGGTGCTATTTGTGAGGAAGAAGGATGGTTCATTGCGATTATGTATTGATTATCACAGGCTGAACCAGATTACGGTGAAGAATAGGTACCCTTTACCCAGGATTGATGACCTGTTCGATCAACTGAGAGGAGCGCAATACTTCTCGAAGGTTGATCTGCAGTTGGGGTATCACCAGTTGCACGTCAGGGATGAGGACATGCAGAAGACAGCTTTCAGGACCAGCTTTGGCCACTACAAGTTCCTCGTGATGTTGTTCGGTCTTACGAACGCACCAGCCTTGTTCATGGATTTAATGAACAAGGTATTTCGGCCTTTCCTCTATCGATTCGTCATCGTGTTTATAAACGACATTTTGGTATACTCCAGGAGTCGAGAGGTGCATGAGGAGCACTTGCGATTGGTCCTGGATACACTGAGACAGCACCAGTTGTTCACACAGTATAAGAAGTGCAAGTTCCTGGGACATGTGGTGTCCAAGGATGGGATGGCGGTGGACCAAGGTAGCCGCGGTG
The DNA here is from genome assembly GCA_037074715.1 of Magnolia kwangsiensis. NCBI lineage: Eukaryota > Viridiplantae > Streptophyta > Magnoliopsida > Magnoliales > Magnoliaceae > Magnolia > Magnolia kwangsiensis. The sequence goes on from CM073578.1 coordinate 57,519,944, forward strand.
CAGGACTAGGAGCAGCCTGGTTCAGTCACTGAGGTGAGGAGTTTTCTGGGATTGGTAGGCTACTATCGACGATTCATTCGAGACTTCTCCAAGATAGCCAGACCCTTGACTCAGTTGACACGAAAGGATCTAAAGTTTACCTGGAATGAGAAGGCGGAGGCAGCTTTTCAAGAACTGAAGGATAGGCTGACGTCCAGCCCTGTGCTAGTATTGTCAGAGCAAGGGGTTAAATACATGATATACACCAACGCATTTAGCGTTGGTCTAGGTTGTGTCCTTATGCAGAAGGACAGGGTAATTTCGTATACCTCGAGACAATTAAGGAAGCACAAGGAGAATTACCCTACACACGATCTTGAGTTAGCAGCCGTCATTTTCACATTGAAGCTCTAGAGACATTGCCTCTACGGAGAGGAGTTCGAGCTCTTTTGCGACCATAAGAGCCTTAAGTACATATTCACACAGCGGGACCTGAATATGAGGCAACGGCGATGGATGGAGACTTTGAAGGACTTTAAGTTCGAAGTTTCCTACCATCCGAGCAAGGCGAACCTTGCGGCTGACGCGTTGAGCCGCAAGAAGGTGATAGAGTTTGCGGCTCCACTGATGGTAGCTGAGTGGGACATGGTTGAGTTTTCGTGAGACTTTAAGTAAAAACTCACCGTAGAGGAGCCATTTGAGTTCATCGCACATGTTCAGGTGAGACCTCTTATCGATGACAGGGTCATCGTGGCGCGGAGGGATGATGTGTGTTTGACTGAGCTTCAAGAGCAGGCCAGTGATGATGCAGAAGCCAAGTGGCTAGTTGGAACGAATAGGGGCTTACGTTATCGTGGCCGCCTGTAACACCCTGAATTTTTGCAAACCTGGGGTTAGACGTCCTTAGGCAATGGGTCAACTAAAACACCTGGAAAATCTCTCAGAACCCAATTCCGTGGCCAAAGAAATCACTTAAGATTAATTCCTTTAGAAATTAAGCATAAGTTAGCTAGCGCTACGCTGGAGTAGCTGTGAAATTGTCCCTGACTGCTTTAAATATGTTCTACAAGACCCAAAACTTGTAGAATCAATGGTGCTATAATACCCTGAAACCTAGGATCAAACTTTAAACCCGCTTGCTCTTAAGAACCTTTTGAAACTTTGTATTGGATCTAGACCGGGCGTCGAAAGTCCGATATCTACAATCTTAGACCGTTATGACCGCTTAGCTGGACTTGACAACTGTTTCGAAAATCAAGGTCAAACGACGTTCAGAGGCTATTTCATTGAGCCTGGAGTGAAGAGAGTGAGAATAGGGTTAGATTTGGAAATTTTAATTCAAATCTGGCACGTGACTTGGCGCGTTATTATTAAGCGTTCTGACCGTCAGAATTCAGCCAAATTACACCCTCGGATCAGGAAAAATTTCTCTTTTATATCATGAGACTTGTAGACCTGATCTAGGTGCGGTGACCGCTGAACTGAAATTGGACCGCCATGTGCGATCTGTGAACTCTTTCGGTTTGAAACTTGATGTGTGATAGATCCAGTATGCATGAACTTAATTCCGACCGCGTTAGGCCAGGGGACCTCCAGAAATGCTCTTTTGGATCGAAACAGTCCCGATTTGGTTAGATCTCAAGTAAACATTGTTCCCAAGCCTAATTTGGAAAGTTTTAAGCTTATAAAAGGGATTTAAACCCTCACTTCTCTCACCCATCCGAATTTGCTAGAAACCCTAGCAGAGTGAGAGAAAAAGTGAGAGATTGTGAGAGAGTGTGGGAGGGATCTTCCTGCCACCTGCACCAGCTGCTACAGGTGCTTAAGCAATGTATCCCAATCGCTTTCCCGGTGATTTTGCCGCATTTCTAGGTAAGGAAAACCCTAACCATTTGCTGATTTAGCATTCTGTCGATTCCATTAGCGATGTAGCTTATGTAGCTTGTGTATTAGGTCGCCTGTTCACCGTAGATGAAGCATATACGCTCCGTTCGAAGCGATACACATCTAGGGAAAAAGGTGCAGATTTTAGACGCTTTGATTGGCTGTTTTCAACGCTTTCAATGTCGTTTAATAGTAGAGTATTGACGGCAACGCCATTTGACATGTACAACATGCTGTCCATTTCCTGTTTCATAAACGTAGGAAAAATATGAGATTTAGGGCATTTTAGTCATTTGTAGGAAATACTGCTTGCATCCATATTTTGCTGATATGATTGACATGGCTTTTTGTCGCCTTAGGATATTAGGAATGCGTGCACAATCAGTTTGGCGAAGAGATTCGTCCAAATGCACACTTTGAGTCGACATACAATATGTAGACTTAAGTGTGTAGACTAAGTGTTTATATAAATGTTTGTATTAGTATTTATTGAATTAAATGGTGTTGTGAAATAGTTTTGAGATTGAATTCTCAAATAATATGCTGATGTAAATGATTTCCATCATGTTGGCAATATGTAGGGATTACATTGTATGCATGAAATGCATGTGTTGAATGAATTGCTTAAGTTGTATGTTATAACATGTGATAACATGCTTGTATGGTTGTATTGCATTTCAATTACTCTCACATGATTATTGATGCTGATTTATAAATGTTTGGGACTTTTCTTAGTCCAGGCAGTCGGTAACAGAGAAAATTTGTGGCTGGCTTGTATCTGCCATGAAGGACGCGTCGATGAACGCGAGTCGTGTTTTGAGTTGACGGCAGTGGTTAGGCCACACGAAGTGTTTGATGCACTTCATGTCGTTCAGCTTGAGATGCGCTCGTGCTTGTCGAGCCCGTCAAGTAACCTGACTGGCCATTGTATGTTCACCATGTATGAGTCATAACTGCTTGAACCTAGGATACTGAACTTACCATTGAAAACCCTGTCAACCATGGTACCTTGATCCACAAAGACTCATGAGCCGGGCATGATGGTATGGGACACCGTGGTCGAGCTGTCGGCCTACGCTGGAGCCACAAACCTCCCCGTAGTGACCAGTGAGCAGCTATGACTCGTGAGCAGATTATGGTGGTGTGAGACACTATATTCTTACTGTCGGCCTACACTGATCAGGCAACGAGCCCTTTGTAGTGACCGCGAGCGTATTTTGAGTGTACGGGAGGCGACGAGTTTTCCGTAGCAATGAGAGTACAGTAGGCCTGTATTGATAAGGTGATGGGGGGCGGTGCAACGAGTGTGAGCAACAGCCCTAGCAGCTCTTGCAGCGACCTACAAATATAACATTGTATGAGATTGCTAGGAGTGACGACCCTAGACAGGATCTGTGTTGGGATTGATATAAGCAAGGTACCCTAGTTTCCCAATCCTGCTATATGAAAAGGACTAATAATAACTCGGTAATCATATCACCATCACATTGCATGTGCCTGGAAAATGTGGAGCACTGTGGGAAGAAAGCATGCAGTGGGCGTAAGATGGTGCCGTATGAGGGAGATCGTCGGTGAGGGCATCCATCATGTCACGTCGTATTGCATTAATCACAGTATTTAGAAATGTTTGAGTTATTGCTTTACTATTATCGCATGATTGATTTGAGAGCATGCTAATCTTTGCTCTCTTATCCCACTGAGTTGATCACTCACTCCCACGTTACGGGACGGTGTTTCCGGACACCCACCAGTTCCTATTGTGATTGCAGATGATGACGCGGCCTGCGAGACGGAGCCAGACTTGATGATGATGAGGAGGATCCCTCCTTTATGCGTGATCTGATCGACGGAATTATAGGGAGATTCATTAGATGCCATGACACTTGTCATTTTTTATTTTCAGAGCACTCATGTATATTCTTTCTTTCTCTTTTGAGGTATACATGTATATGTTTAACCTGGTAACATGTTCACACTCTGGAGACTTACAATCAATTATATATTATATGTGTGTATCACAATCTTTTGCTTGTTAATTTAACTATTTCTGGAGTATGATATGTTGTCCTAGCTAAATCCCACTCATGTATAATACATTAACATAGAAAATATTTAATCATACACATTTATGTTGCATAAGTGATGTTCTGGAACTCGGGAGTGGAGTTTTTACTCGACCCCCAATTTTCGGGATATTACAGATGGTGTCAGAGCATGATTGAGATTAAACCGGGCCTGGGTTATGGTCACGCGACGTACGCTGTCACTCCTTTAACTTAGGTGGGTGCGAGTAGGATCTAGAAACATACGTAGGACTTCAGTTTCGCCAATAGGCGAGGTCTACTTAACTCGTTCGTTTCGATCGAGTCCGTAACGCATCTAGGGTCTCGTGAAGCGACCTAAGTAGCTCCTAGGTTGTAAGTAGGAGGGTTTGAGACGTTCTCTGAAAGGTTCCAAACCCAAAAATATAAATCCTTGGGCTGTGGGGCAACCACGACCCTTACATTCAATCGCTAGGGCTTATAAACCCCGTTTCACTCAATTCCTTGAGAATCCTTCCTCTCACCACTCCATTCTTCAATTACTTCTCTGTATTTTCATGTTAGACATTGATCCTAATGTGAAAATGACATAAAATCATGCTTAGATAAAATTTTACAATGAATAGTAAAAATATGTGAAAATTGGCCTTTTGGCCATTCCAACCTTAAAATCTTTTGTAACTAATGGGTTATTTGGATGGATTGGCTCCTCCTACCCTAAAATAATATGTTACATGGCCTATAATTTCATTCAGGTTTAAAGACTGACCCCGAAACACCCCAAATGGAGTTTTGGGCCTCCCTAGGCCAATCTACAATGATCTGGGGTGGGGCCCATACCTATTTGGAGTCCCTAGGGCATGGGGGACCCAACCCATGTGGTCTCACCAGCCGGATTGGTGGTCGGCCGGTGATGGATCGTCGTACAATGGGCCCTATTTGGGCCGTGCTTTGGGCGGACACCCTAGAAGGGGTAGGGGAGGTCTCCTATAGGTGGGCCGCACCTTGAAACCCCCTAAAAAGCATACTTCCTTCACAAACAGCGCCTCCCAAGCATCCATTTTCATTTTTTTTGCTGCCACCCCTTCAAACTTGGTGTCAAATCACTTCCAATCCTTCTTTTTGCCAAAAACAATGCCTGTCCATCCTTCCATTGTGATTAACAACCCTCTCCCTCTCCGATCTCATCGTTTGAAGCTCCTACAACCCCCAAAATGAGCTGAAATCAAGTGGAGCTCCATTTTCCTTTATAGTTCTCTTTTTCCTTTGAAAATCTAGCCTTTGGGAGCTTGATGCATCCCTCTACAGGGCCTAGATTCGTTTCAGTCCATTTGGGCAACCATTTCTCTGCATTTCCTCCACTTTTCATGGCTATTGTTAAGATTGTTTTAGCCTTTTTTCTCCCTTTCCATCGTCCTCTCTCTCATGTCCCTTTTATTTGATCCTCAGACTCGTGGAAACCTGCTTACCCATCCCATTTCTCCACGTTCTTCGCTTGTTTGATTACAGTTTTGAGATTTCTGTATTTTGTTGTTGTTAGGTTTAGTGAAGTCAAAGGTAGACTATGTGTTTGTGTTAGTGGTTTGGCCTTAGCATAGCTGAATGCGTTCCTGTCATAATCCATGTGGAACTTTATTCCATGTATTGTGACAAATTTTGTTGAATGGAGTGCATGCCGTTTCGGTCGCTGTAAGGTATTGTCCCTAGATCGGGTGTATCCTGTGGCTTCCACGACCATGTTGTAAATCCCGGGATTAAGCCTACAAGATTAGTTTTTATCCTTCCTCACCCTCCTACCAAGCATGCCACACCCAATCCCGACATGGGATTAGGAATGCAGTTCCATTTAATGCAACTTAATGCTACTGGCCACATAGGCCCTTGGCGTTTTGGTCCTAGTGTTAGTACTCCCAGATTTGAAGGATATGAAGATATAGGAAATCAAATTCCATTTAGATAATCTTGACCCTAAACGATAGAGCAATTCCCTGTATTAGTAATGGTATGGAACCATTTAGCGTATAAACTTAGGCTTTGGATTATAGCTACTGAGTTACAGACTAGTCTATTAGTTACCTTAAGTAGTGTAAAGCCTGTATATGCTAAGGAATAGTAGGTTAGATTTGGTTGGAATGGGACTCCCTTCCTTGGGTAGATCCTCATAACATTCCTAGGTGCCTTTAGTAACTCTCAGGAGGCTTATTTACCTTAGAACTATTCATTCTCAGGGAAAACTTTTACATCCCTAAGATTGAACTTAGAATAAACCAACACACCCCTTAGAATTTCCTTTCCCAAGGGCTTATTGCATTCGGAAACGCGGAGCAAAGAAATTGCATGTAAGCGATGTATTCGCGGTTTGACTTGACCTCTTAATCCTGGTAGTTACTAATAAATCCAATGCTTCGATCCTGCTTCTACACGCATTTAATCACCGCATTCCAATCACTCTTTCGGTGATTCCGACTTCATTCTAGGTAAGAAAACCCTAACCTCAACCTATTTTAGGGATTCCTTCGATACAAGTAGCAAAGTAGCTGATGTATCTTGTGCTATAGGTCGTCCTACAGACATTGACGAAGCGTAGAGTTTCTGTTCGATTTGTTACGCCTCTACGGAGAAAGGTGAGGATTCTAAATGCTTAGGTTAAGTGTTTTCAAAGCTTTCAATGTCGTTTAATAGTATATTATCGACAAGAACTCCGTTTGACATGTAGAACATGTTGTCTATTTTCCATTTCGACTACGTATGGAGAATATGAGATTTAGGGTATTTTAGGAATTTGTAGGAAATACTGTATACATTTGTATTTTGCTGAAATGATTTCCATGTGTATTTTTCATGTTATGATATTAGTTAGGCGTGCAAGATCTGTTTGGCGAAGAGATTCACCCTAGTACACACTTTGGGTCGACATACGCTGTGTAGACTAAGTGTTTGTATAAACATTTGTATTAGTATGTATTGAGTAAATGTTGTTGTAGACTAGTTTTGAGATTGGTTTCTCAATTAAAATGATGATGCACATGATTTTCTCCATGTTGTTATTCTGAATTCACTTCCTTATATATATGGAATACATGTGTTTGGTTGATTTGCTTGCGTAGTATGTTATAACATGCTGTCATTATGCTTGGATTAATTGTGTTTCATTTTTGTCATTCTCACATGATCACTGATGTAGATTACAAGTGCTTAGGGCTATACTATAGTCCAGGCAGTCGGTAATAGATTTGAATTCATAGTTGGATTCTATTCGCCACGAAAGACGCATCGATGAACCCGAGTCGTGCTTTGGGTTGACGGCAGTGGTTAGGCCACACGAGGTATTTTATGCACTTCATGTCGTTTAGCTCGAGTTGCACTCGTACTAGTCGAGCTCGTCACGTAAACCGATTAACCATTGTATGTTCACCTTGTATTGGTCATAATTGCTTGAACCTAGGGTACTGAACTTACCAGAGAAAACCCCGATAACCATGGTACCTTGATCCATTAAGACTCATGAGTTGGGCATAGTGGTATGGGACACCGTGGTCGAGCTGTCGGCCTACGCTGGGGCCATAAACCTCCTCGTAGTGACCAGTGAGCACCTTATACATATGAGCCGATTGTGGTGGTATGGGACACTACATTCGAGTTGTCGGCTTACTCTGATTGGTAACGATCCCTTTGTAGTGACCTCAAGCGTATTCTGAGTCTACGTGAGGCGACGACCCTTACGTAGCAACAAGAGTACATTAGGCCTGTATTGTAAGGTGATGGGGGAACGATGCAACGAGTGCGAGCAACAGCCCTATTAGCCCTTGCAGTAACCTAGAAATATAACATCGTATGAGATTACTAGGAGTGACGACCCTAGACAGGATCTGTGTTGGGATTGATATAAAGGAAGGTACCTTAGTTTCCCAATACTGCTGTATGAAAGGACTAATAACAACTCGGTAATCATATCCATATCGCACTGCATGTGCCTGGAAGATGTGGAGCACTGAGGGAAGAAAGTATGTCACGGACGTAAGATGGTGTCGCATGAGGGAGTATGTTGGGGAGGGCATCCATCATGTCATTAAATGCTTACGTTAACAACAGTATCTAGGAATGTCTAATTGATTGCTTTACTATTAACGCGTGAATGATTTGATAACATGCTAATCTTTGCTCTATGATTCCACTGAGTTGATCACTCACTCCCACATTATGGGACGGTGTTTGCAACACCTACCAGACCCTGTCTTACATGCATGATGTGAGGAGATCTAGGAGCTGGAGCTAGATTTCTACGAGGATCAGGACGAGTTCTCGTATATGCAGTTTTTTGACGGCTACGCATAGGTGGCTTGGATCAGTGGGATTTTTGCTAGTTGAACTATTACATGACATTTAATTTTGGTTTATGATATGTATATGTGACTCAGAGATGTATTCATACTTTGGAGACAGTTCGAGATTATTTTATTTTTTATACAGTGATATATATATTCTTCAATCTTCCGCTTACATTTTATCACTGGATATGGAGTATGAATTGCAGTTTTGGTATAATCTCACTCATGTTAATGCACTAACTCAGACAACATTGAATCATCAGCATATTTGTTGCATAAGTGATGGTCTAGAACTCGGGAGTCGGGTTTCTACACGAACCCCTGATTTTCAGGGCGTTACAGCTTTGGTATCTCATTTAACGCGTTGGGACCATGTCTAAAGCATATCTAGATATCAGGCGGGCCCTAAATCATGATCTCAGGGGGCTGATTTGTCAGTTCGGCTATTTCTACAAGGATTCAGAAGCTGAAATTTGATGTGTACGTCTAATTTGTGGTTCTAAGGCTGCACATAAAGTTTCAGTCTGAACGGACGGTGGCAACCCCCTGATCTTACATTCTGGGAGACTTTTCAGGCCCATTTAACATGATCGACCTGATTTCCCTAGGGTGTAATGCCCTGAAAATTGGGGGTCGAGTAGAAACCCAACTCCCGAGTTCTAAAACGTCACTTATGCAACATAGATAATGATGAATGTATATTGTCTGGCATTAAACAAGATTGAGACTAAGCCAAAACAACATATCATACTCCTGAGACAGTTAAATTAGCAAGAAGAAGAATGTGATAGATATATAAAATATATGAACTGTTGTAGGTCTCCAGAGTGTGAACATGTTACCAGGTTAAATATATACATGTATACTCCAAAAATGATAAAAAAGAATATATATGAGTGCTCTAAAAAAATATAATGACAAGTGTCGTGACATCAAATCAACCTCCTTGTAATCCTGTTGATAAGAACACGGTCTACATAGACCCCCCTGATAATCGCCTATAGGAGAAATCCAACTCATCATCATATAAGTCCGGCTCTACCTCGCAGGCCGCGCCATCATCTGAAACTACAACAGGGTCTAGTGAGTGTCCGGAACACCGTCCCGTAACATGGGAGTGAGTAGCTAACTCAGTGGAATCATAGAGCAAAGGTTAACATGTTATCAAATCAATCAAGTGATAATGATAAAGCAAGCAAATCAAACATTCCTAGATACTGTAATTAATGCAAGAATGAAATGACATGATGGGTGCCCTCGCCAACATACTCCCTCATGCGACACCATCTTACATCCACGACATTCTTTCTTCTCTCAGTGCTCCACATCTTCCAGGCATATGCAGTACGATATGAATATGATTACCGAGTTGTTATTAGTCATTTTGATACAGCAAGATTGGAAAACTAGGATACTTCCCTTATATCATTCCCAACAAGGATCCTGTCTAGGGTCGTCACTCCTAGTAGTCTCATACGATGATATATTTTTAGGTCGATGCAAGGGTTGGCAGGGCTGTTGCACGCACTCATTGCTCTGCTCCCCCATCACCTTATCAATACAGGCCTGGTTGTACTCTTGTTGCTATGGAAGGGTCATCGCCTCATGTAGACTCAGAGTACGCTCGAGGTCACTACAAAGGGCTGTTGCACGCACTCGTTGCACCGCTCCCCCATCACCTTATCAGTGTAGGCCGACAGCAAGAATATAGTGTCCCATACCACCATAATCTGCTCACGAGTCTGGGTTGCTCGCTAGTCATTACGGGGAGGTTTGTGGCCCCAGCGTGGGCCGACAGCTCGACCACAGTGTCCCATACCACCATGTCTAGCTCATGAGTCTTAGTGGATCAAGGTACCATGGTTATCAGGGTTATCACTGGTAAGTTCAGTACCCTAAGTTCAAGCAGTTATGACGAATACAAGGTGAACATACAACGGACAATCGGGTTACTTGATGAGTCCGACTAGCACGAGCGTTGAATCGACCGGCATGAAATGCACAAGCACTTCGTGTGGCCTAACCACTGCCGACGACTCTAGTACGACTCGAGTTCGTCATACACATCCTTTGTGGCAAATAGAATCCAACCATGAATTCTAAACTGTTACCGATTGCCTGGACTAGAGTATAGCCCCAAGCACATGTAATCTAAATCAATAAACATATGAGAGAGACAGAATTGAAATACAAGAAATTCCAGCATGTTATCAGCATATTATAACATACATCATATACAATTAACCATACACTAGTACTTCACACATAAGGTAATCAATTGAAATATAACAAGCATGGAGGAAATCATGTACATCATCAAATTAGTTGAGAATCCAGTCTCAACGCTAATCTACAGCACCATTTACCCAATACTTACTAATACATACATTTATACAAACACTTAGACTACTCAACTCCAACGTACTTGACGTATGTTGATTTCAACATATAGTATGACAGATCCTTATATCAAGGAGTTGTCTAATACACAACAATCATGTTCTTACATTCAAAGCATATGACAGGCATAAATCATATTGATTTAGGCATTTCAACAAACACCTACACTTAATAACATACATAGCGTACGTTGGCCGAAACATGTATTAGGACGAATCCTTTCGCCAAATAGATCATACATCCATAACTAGCATATATGCACGGCAAATACTCATGGCAATCATATCAGCAAAATACGTACGTATACAGTATTTCCTACAAATACCTAAAATTCTCTAAATCTCATTTTCTTCGTACGTATTCGAAATGAAAAATAGACAGCATGTTCTACATGTCAAATAACTTTCTTGTCAACAATCTACCATTAAACGGCATTGAAAGCTTTGAAAACAGGTAATCTAAGCGTCTAAAATCTGCACCTTACGCCGTAGGAGCGTAATGAATCGAATAAGATCTCTACGTCGTCGTCAACGACTGATTGGCAACCTACAACACAAGGTGAGTCAGCTACTTAGGTACTTGTACCCATAGGAGCCTTAAAACAGGTTAGGGTTTGAGTTTTCTTACCTAGAATGAAACCAGAATCGTCGAAAAAATATTGCAGGTGGATGACTTTGGCACGTGGAGCACCAGGGAAGAATCCCAGGAGAAAGCCCCAACTTCTCCCTCACTTTCTCTCTCTTTTCTCTCTTCTCTCTCCTAGGGTTTTTCCCAAATTCGTATGGGTTAGAAAGCTAAGGGTTTAAGACCATTTTATAAGCCCAAACATGACCAAAACAGACTTTAAGTCAAGGTATACTTAAGTTATAACCAAATTGGGTCTGTTCTGATCCAACGGAGCACTTCTGGAGGTCCTGTTACTAAATGCGGTTGGACTTAAGCTCTCTAATATTGGATCTAGGTCAAGCTAAGTTTTCAGTCCGGTCTGGTTTCCAGATCGACCGTGGCGGACCATTTTCAGTTCAGCGGTCACCGAAACTCGATCAGGGCCACAAGTGCTATGACATATAAGGGCCACCTATCTTGATTCGAGGGTGAAATTTTGTCGAATTCCAATGGCCAGAACTGTAACATCCCGAAATCGGGGGGTCGAGAAAAAACCTAACTCCCGAGTTCCAAAATGTTATTTATGCAACATAAATATGTATGATTGAATGTTGTCTGTGATAACGCATTAAACATGAGTGAGATTAAGCTAGAACCGCATATCATACTCCAGAGACAGTTAAATTAATAAGCAGAAGACTGTGATAGTATGTATAATATATATAAACTGTTGTATGTCTCCAGAGTGTGAACATGTTACCAGGTTATATACATACATGTATACTCTAAAAGTAGACAAAACAAATATACATGAGTGCGCTAAAAACATAAAATGACAAGTGTCAAAGTATCTAATCAACCTCCCTGTAATCCCGTCGATCAGAACACGCATAAAGGAGGGATTCTCCTCATCATCATCAAGTCCGGCTCAGCCTCGCAGGCCGCGCCATCATCTGCAATCACAAAAGGGTCTGATGGGTGTCCGAAAACACCATCCCGTAACGTGGGAGTGAGTAGCTAACTCAGTGGAATAATAGAGCAAGGATTAACATGTTCTCAAATCAATCATGCGATAATAGTAAAGCAGTAAATCAAACAATCCTAAAACTGTTGTTAATGCAATATGACATGACGTGATGTATGCCCTCACCGACGATCTCCCTCATACGGCACCATCTTACGACCGCGGCATGCCACACTCCCTAAAGTGCTCCACATCTTCCAGGCACATGCAATGTAATGGTGATATGATTTCTGAGTTGTTATTAGTCCATTCAAACAGCAGGATTGGGAAACTAAGGTACTTCCCTTGTATCAATCCCAACACAGATCCTGTCTAGGGTCGTCACTCCTAGTAATCTCATACGATGTATATTTTGTAGGTCGCAGCAAGGGCTGTCAGGGCTGTTGCACGCACTCGTTGCACCACTCCCCCATCACCTTATCAATACAGGCCTACTGTACTCTACTGCTATTGAAGGGTCGTCGCCTCCCGTAGACTCAGAATATGCTCGTGGTCACTACAAAGGAGTCGTCGCCTGATCAGTGTAGGCCGACAGCAAGAATATAGTGTCCCATACCACCATAATCTGCTCACGAGACTAGGTGCTCACTGGTCACTATGGGGACGTTTGTGGCCCCAGCGTAGGCCGACAGCTCGACCACGGTGTCCCATACCACCATCCCCGGCTCATGAGTCTTCGCGGATCAAGGTACCATGGTTAACTGGGTTTACAATGATAAGTTCAGTACCCTAGGTTCAAGCAGTTATGACTCATGCAGGGTGAACATACAACGGCCAGTCGGATTACTTGACGGGCTCGACTAGCACGATCGCATCTCAAGTTGAACGACATGAAGTGCATAAAACACTTCGTGTGGCCTAACCACTGCCGCCAACTCCAAAACACGGCTCGCGTTCATCGACGCGTCGTTCGTGGCAAAGATAAGCCAACCACGAATTCACTCGGTTACCGACTGCCTGGACTAAGTACAGTCCCAAACATGTGGAATCACATCAGCAAAGTATGTGAAAGAATTGGAAATGAAATACCACCATATGAGCATGTTAACACATGTTGTAACATACAACTTAAGCAAATCACCTGATACATGCCTTTCACACATATAATGAAATTATGCATATCGCCAACATATAGGAAATCTTTCCATCAGTAAATTAATTGAGAATTCAATCTCAAACTAAATCATAATGAAATCACCAAGCACATGTTATAACATACACCTTACGTGAATCATCAAGCACATGCATTTCATTCATATAATGAAATCATGCATATGGCTAACATGTAAGAAATCATTCACATCAGCATATCAATTAAGAAATCAATCTCAAACTAATTCATAACACCATTTAATTCAATACATACTAATACAAGCATTTATACAAACACTTACACTACACACTTAAGTCTACATATAGTATGTCGACCCGAAGTGTGCATTTAGACGAATCTCTTTGCCAAACTAATTATACACACATTCCTAACATTCGAATGCGACAACAAATCATGTCAATCACATCAGCAAAATATGAATGAAATCAGTACTTCCTACAAATGACTAAAATGCCCTAAATCTCATATTCTTCGCCAGTTTACGAAACAGGAAACGGACAGCATGTTGTACATGTCAAACGGCGTTGCCGTCGATAATCTACTAGTAAACGACATTGAAAGCTTTGGAAACAGTCAATCAAAGCGTCTAAAATCCGTACCTTGTCTCTTAAGGATGTGTAAATTCGAACGGAGTGTATACGCTTCGTCTACAGCGATAAGAGAACCTAATTCACGAGTTACGTCAGCTAACAAGCTATGAATCCTAGTAAACCTCAAATCAGCAACTTTGTAGGGTTATTTCATACCTGAAAAAGCGGAGAAATCATCAGCCAGGTGATTAGAGCACGTGGCTTAACCACTTGCAGCACGTGGCACAAGCAGCAGGGAATTCTTTCCCACCTTCTCTCACAAACTCTCACCTTTTCTCTCTCCCAATCTAGGGCTTTTTTGCAAATTCGGATGGGAGAGAGGAGTGAGGGTTTCATCCCTTTTTATAAGCCCAAACTTGCCCGAAATAGGCTCGGGAACAAGTTTCACTTGAGGGGTAACCAAATCGGGGCTATTTCAGTCCAAAAGGACATTTCTGGTGGTCCCCTGGCCGAATGCGGTCGAACTTAAGCTCATCCATACTGGATCTAGCATACATCAAGTTTTCAGTCCAGCAGGGTTCGCACATCGCAAGTGGCGGTCCAGTTTCAGTTCAGCGGTCACCGCACGTAGATCAGGCCTACAAATCTAATGATATGAAATAAAAAATTTTCCTGATCCAAGGGTGTAATTTGGCTGAATTCTGATGGTCAGAACGCTTAATACTGACACGTCAAGTCGTGTGCCAGATTTGAATTTCAAATTCCAATTCTGTCCTTATTCGCACTCTCTTCAGTCCGGGCTCAATGAAATAGCCTGTAATTATCGGTTGGACTTGATTTTTGAAATGATTGTCAAGTCCAGCTAGGCGGTCCTAACGGTCTAAGATAGTAGGCATCGAACTTTCGACGCGCGGTCTAGATCCAATACAAAATTTCAAGGTGGTCTAGAGAACAAACCTGCTTAGAGTTTGATTCGAGGTTATAGAGTATTATAGAGTCATACGTTCTACTCGATTTGCGTCTTGTAGAACGTATTTAAAGTGATCAGGGACTGTTTCCCAGCTACTCTAACGTTGCGCTAGCTAACTTACGCTTAATTTCTAAAGGAATTAATCCTAAGTGGTTTCTTTGGCTATGGAATTGGGTTCTGAATGATTTTCCAGGTGTTTTAATTGACCTACTGCCTAAGGACGTCAAATCCCAGATTGGCCAAAATCCGAGGTGTTACAAGAACGCTTAAAAATGTCGCGCAAGCGACACGTGCCAGATTTATTAAAAATTAAATTAATTTTCTAAATATTTTCCTTTTCTCACTCTCTTCACTCCGGACTCAGTCAAATGGTCTCAGGATATCGGTTAGGCTTGATTTTCAAAATGATTGTCAAGTCCAACTAGGTGGTTATAATGGTCTAAGATTATAGATATTAGACTTTCGACGTGCAGTCTAGATCCATACGAAGTTTCAAAGTGCTCCCAAGAGCAACCGGGTTTAGAGATTGATCCTGGATTTCAGGGTAATATAGCGTCAATGATTCTATAGGTTTTGGGTCTTACAGATCGTATTTAAAGTGGTTGGTGCTAATTTTGCAGGAAATCTAGTGTACCACTGGCTAGTTCACGTTAAATTTCTAAAGAATTAGGTTCTAAATGATTTCTCTGGCTTTGGAATCGAATTTTCAGAAGCTACCAAGGTGCTATGGTTGACCCATTGCCTAAGGACGTCTAATTCCAGGTAGGTAAAAATCCAGAGTGTTACAATCTACCCCCCTTAAAACATAATTTCATCCCCGAAATTGGCTAAGGATAATGAGTCCCTAGAGAGACTTTCGTATTGACATTCTAAGGAAGTTTCAAATCTTATTTAATGACCTAACCTTACGTATAACGTAAATCAACTTCTTCGATCCTGGGCCAGTGGGGAAGAGCCCAACCACTCTTCCACTGCGCTACTCTGATCCAACGGTTGTAGTAGCTAATCCTAACTATATTGGGCTCAATATGCTTTACCCCCTTTAAAACTTAGTTCTACTTAAGGTTCAAGAATCTATGTCTCGATCCGTATATCGGAATGAGGTGTAACTTAGGACCTATCCTTGACATGAAATGGGAAACAACCTCTCACTACATTAGTCTTCCGTTGCTAATGATGCGTTCTATGACATTGGTACCTATGGTGATAGAAATGAGCCATTGATTTCAGGGGCAGGTGTGAGTTGGCGGGAAGATGTCTAATTCTCTACTGGCTATAAGTTCTCACCATTTCTCAAAGACAAAGCAATAACTTTTGATTGTAGGTGGTTGGGCCAACACGGAAGAAAGGTTGTGTAGTGGGTCCGAGCCAGATACATAAACTTTCTGTCTAGCTAGGACATAAAATTTTCTGTATCGGTTCTTAATCCGAGTCGATGCCGATCTTCTACTTGATCAGAGCATTGAATTTATTGGTAACTACTAGGATTGAGAATTCGATTCAAACCGCGAATACATCACTCACATACAGTTCCCTTACTCCACGTTCCCGATTGTAGGAAGTCCTTGGGAAGGCAATTCTAAGGGGATTTCTAAGGTGCGTGCTGGTTTAGTCTAAGTTCAATCTGAGGGATTTATAAGTTTTCCCTGAGAGTGAATGGTTCTAAGTTAAAATAACTTTCCTATGGGTTATAACAGAAGTCTATAAGTATTAAGGGGATCTATTGAGGGAATGAGGTTCTACTCCAACCAAATCTAACCTACTATTCCTTAGCATATACAGGCTTTACACTATTTTATATAACTAGTAGACTAGTCTGTAACTCACTAGCTGTAATCCAAAGCCTAAGCTTATACGCTAAATGGTTTCATACCATCTCCAATACAGGGAATTTTTCTATCGCTCAAGGTCAAGATTATCTAATTGAAATTGAATTTTCTATATCGTCAGATCTTTCAAATCTAGGAGTACTAACTCTAGGTCTAAAACTCTAGATGTCCTAGCTAGATGGTCACTGTTTATGGACCAAGCTACTGCGTTCGGTCTCATCCGTGGGTAAAAATGGAGAGATCAAGAAAATGGCTAAAACGAACTCAAAAAGAGCCATGAAAAATTGATGAAATGGAAGAAAAGGCTGACCTAATGGGTTGCCACGAATCTGGGTTTGAAGGAGGAGTGTAATGGGTCAAAGAAAGGGAAAATAGAAGATAGGAAGGATCAAGATAGGAGGGGTTGGGGGCTGACACGATTTTGGAGCTTCAAATGGGAGCTTGGGAGCTCCAATCGCAAAAAATGGATTAAGTAGTTATTGGATATGATTGAGAACAGTGGAGGGATGATGGAAATAATGAAAAATAAAGGGAGGAACGAATGAAAGGGAGGTTGAAGATAGAAAACAACAAATTTAGAAGAAAAAGAGAGCTTGGGGGGTGATTTTATGAAAGAAGTAGAGGTCCCATTTGACCCCAAACACCATCGGCCCGGACGGTCGGCCCGGCCGAGCCCGTTGACCGGCGAGGTCCTCGCCACCCACTGGATAAACCATTGAGGCCTCACCCTTTTTGCGAGTACCTCCTGCCCCCTAGGTCCCAAAAAAGTCTGGGTCCCACCCTGGGTCCCCCTGCAAGTACTCTGTTTGGCCCCTGACATCATTTGAGACGTTTCAGGGCCAATTTGTAAAATGGAATTAATTTATACATCATTTAGCATATGATTTTGGGGTAGGAGATGCTAATCTATCCAACTAACCCATTTATTCCACAAGATTCCATAATTGGAATGGTAAAAAGTCTAATTTATACATATATTTACTATTTATAGTAAATTTTTATTTAAGTATGATTCTCCATCATTTACACATTAGGATTTATGCTTAGTATGGAAGGACTTAGAAAACTTTGAAGAATGGGGTGGTGAAAGGAGAGATTTTGAAGGAATTGGAAAAAAGGGAGTTTTAGGCCTTAAGATTGAGTGTAAGGGTTGTGGTTAACCCACAACCTAAGGAAATTCATTTCTAGATTTGGATTCTTCAGGGAACGACTTAAATCAGTTGACTGATGACCTAGAGGCGGCTTAGGTCGCTTCACGCGACCGAAGATATGTTATGGCCTAAATTATCGTATAGTCTCAGTTGTCGGTGAAACTTGGGATTCTAATGTGGTTTCTAAGTTTCCATCATCCCCTTCCTAAGTCAGAGTGCATCATAGTGCATCATGTTACCATAACCTAGATCCGATTTAATCCAAATCATGCCCTAATACCATCTGTAATGCCCTGAAAATCGGGGGTCGAGTAGAAACTCAACTCCCGAGTTCCAAAACGTCACTTATGCAACATAGATAATGATGAATGTATATTATCTGTAGAATGGCATTAAACAAGATTGATACTAAGCCAAAACAGTATATCATACTCAAGAGATAGGTAAATTAGCAAGCGGAAGAATGTGATAGATATATAAAATATATGAACTGTTGTAGGTCTCCAGAGTGTGAACATGTTACCAGGTTAAACATATACATGTATACTCTAAAAATGATCAAAAAGAATATACATGAGTGCTCCAAAAATATAAAATGACAAGTGTCGTGGCATCAAATCAACCTCCCTATAATCCCGTCGATCAGAACACGGTCTACATAGACCTGCCTGATAACCGCCTATAGGAGAAATCCTCCTCATCATCATACAAGTCCGGCTCTGCCTCGTAGGCCGTGCCATCATCTGAAACTATAACAGGGTTTGGTGGGTGTCTGGAACACCGTCTCGTAACGTGGGAGTGAGTAGCTAACTCAGTGGAATCATAGAGCAAAGGTTAACATGTTATCAAATCAATTAAGCGATAATGATAAACCAAGAAAATTAAACATTCCTAGATACTGTAATTAATGCAAGAATGAAATGACATGATGGATGCCCGCGCCAACATACTCCCTCATGCGATACCATCTTACGTCCGCGACATGCTTTCTTCCCTCAGTGCTCCACATCTTTTAAGCACATGCAGTGCGATATGAATATGATTAACGAGTTGTTATTAGTCCTTTTCATATAGCAGGATTGGGAAACTAGGGTACTTCCCTTATATCATTCCCAACAAGGATCCTGTCTAGGGTCGTCACTCCTAGTGGTCCCATATGATGATATATTTCTAGGTCGCTGCAAGGGCTATCAGGGCTGTTGCACGCACTCGTTGCTCTGCTCCCCCATCACCTTATCAATACAGGCCTAGTTGTACTCTTGTTGCTATGGAAGGGTCGTCACCTCACGTAGACTCAGAGTATGCTCTAGGTCACTACAAAGGGCTGCCAAGGCTGTTGCACGCACTCGTTGCACCGCTCCCCCATCATCTTATCATTATAGGCCGACAGTAAGAATATAGTGTCCCATACCACCATAATCTGCTCACTAGTCTAGGTTGCTCACTGGTCACTACGGGGAGGTTTGTGGCCCCAGTATAGGCTGACAGCTCGACCACTGTGTCTCATACCACCATGCCTGGCTCATGAGTCTTAGTGGATCACGGTACCACGGTTATCAGGGTTATCATTGGTAAGTTCAGTACCCTAGGTTCAAGCAGTTATGACGAATACAAGGTGAACATACAACAGTCAATCGGGTCACTTAATGAGTCCAACTAGCACGAGCGCACGTTGAATCGACCGGCATGAAGTGCACAAGCACTTCGTGTGGCCTAACCACTGCCGACGACTCTAGTATGACTCAGGTTCGTCATACACATCCTTCGTGGCGAATAGAATCTAACCACGAATTCTAAACTGTTACCGACTGCCTGGACTAGAGTATAGCCCCAAGCACATGTAATCTAAATCAATAATCATTTGAGAGAGACAAAATTGAAATACAAGAAATTCCAGCATGTTATCAGCATATTATAACATACATCATAAGCAGTTAACCATACACGAGTACTTCACACATAAGGTAATGAATTGAAATATAACAAGCATGGAGAAAATCATGTACATCATCAAATTAGTTAAGAATCCAGTCTCAACGCTAATATACAGCACCATTTACCCAATACTTACTAATACATACATTTATACAAACACTTAGACTACTCAACTCCAACGTACTTGACGTATGTTGATTTCAACATATAACATGACAGATCCTTATATAAAGGAGTTGTCTAATACACAACAATCATGTTCTTACATTCAAAGCATATGGCAGGCATAAATCATATTGATTTAGGCATTTCAACAAACACTTAGACTACACTTAATAACATACATAGCGTACGTTGGCCGAAACATGTATTAGGGCGAATCCTTTCACCAAATAGATCATACATCCATAACTAGCATATATGCACGAAAAATACTCATGGAAATCATATCAGCAAAATACGTACGTATACAGTATTTCCTACAAATATCTAAAATACCCTAAATCTCATATTCTTCGTACGTATTCGAAATGAAAAACAGACAGCATGTTCTACATGTCAAACTGCATTCTTGTCAATAATCTACCATTAAATGACATTAAAATCTTTGAAAATAAGTAATCTAAGCATTTAAAATCCGCACCTTATGCCGTAAGAGCGTAATGAATCGAATAGGAACTCTACATCATCGTCAACGACTGATTGGAAACCTACAACATAAGGTGAGTCAGCTATTTAGCTACTTGTACCCATAGGAGCCTTAAAACAGGTTAGGGTTAGGATTTTTTTACCTATAACGAAACCAGAATCGCCGGAATAACGATGCAGGTGGATGGCTTTGGCACGTGGAGCAGCAGGGAAGAATCCCAGGAGAAAGCCCCAACCTCTCCCTTACTTTCTCTCTCTTTTCTCTCTTCTCTCTCCTAGGGTTTTCCCCAAATTCGTATAGGTTAGAAAGCTAAGGGTTTAAGGCCCTTTTATAAGCCCAAACATGACCAAAACAGACTTTAAGTCAAGGTATACTTAAGTTATAACCAAATTGGGTCTGTTCCGATCCAACGAAGCACTTCTGGAGGTCTCATTACTAAATGCGGTCGGACATAAGCTCTCTAATATTGGATCTAGGTCAAGCTAAGTTTTCAGTCCGGTCGGGTTTCCAGATCAACTGTGGTGGACCAGTTTCAGTTAAGCGGTCACCGAAACTCGATCAGGGCCACAAGTGCTATGACATGTAAGGGCCACCTATCCTGATCCGAGGGTGAAATTTGATCGAATTCCAACGGCCAGAATGCTTAAAAATGTCGCACAAGTGACACGTGCCAAATTTATTAAAAATTGAATTAATTTTCTAAATATTTTCCTTTTCTCACTCTCTTCACTCCGGACTCAGTAAAATGGTCTTAGGATATCGGTTGGGCTTGATTTTTGAAATGATTATCAAGTCCAATTAGGCGGTCATAATGGTCTAAGATTATAGATATCAGACTTTCAATGTGCGGTCTAGATCCGATATGAAGTTTTAAAGTGCTCCCGAGAGCAACCGGGTTTAGAGATTGATCTTGGATTTTAGGGTAATATAGCGTCAATGATTCTATGGGTTTTAGGTCTTACAGATCGTGTTTAAAGTGGTTGGTGCTAATTTTACAGGAAATTTAGTGTGGCGCTGGCTAATTCATGTTAAATTTCTAAAGAATTAGGTTCTAAATGATTTCTCTGGCTTTGGAATCGAATTTTCAGAAGCTACCAAGGTGTTATGGTTGACCCATTGCTTAAGGACATCTAATTCCAGGTAGGCAAAAATCTGGGGTGTTACACAGGGCCTGGCCATACTTCAACGGGCTGCTTCATATTTTAAGGAAGAATAATCAAAAGGATGCTCCATCTCATTGAAGACTGGCTGATCAAATCAGCAATTCCTCCTAAGTATTTAGGAGATGACCCAAATAATGCCGTTATACTGTCGAAATTTCCATCGAGCTATCTTTTCTTTCATTCAGTACATTGTATTAATTATACTTTATTTTCAAAATCAAGGAAATCAAAGGATGTAAATGAACTCAGATAAATGTGATGAATGTTCTCTCATTCATTCTTTGTTATCATTGAATAAATCCCCCAAATGAAACGCATTTGTTTCCTTGTCGAAACAAAATGGCGACTCTGCTGGAGATTTTATTATTCGATGGTAACTTAAAAAATATTCCGAGAACATTGATCACTTTTTGGTGTCTACAAAGATGCCAAAATGGTGACTCTCAATGGGAACATCCTCCCCTTCATCTCTGAAAATAAGGTACGATTTCATTTAATAAATTAACTAATGCTCTGTTCTGAATGATCAAATCAGTTTCGATCAAAGACAAATGATGCTAGAACAATGGCATTTATCGGAGAAAGCCAGTCAGTACTTTTTTAAGGAAGAGGAACGGGCTGCTTTGATCTGTCTCAGGTTACAATTCATTGCCGAGGATGGTGCCCAAGTTGGACCACTGGAGAAGGATGCCATAAGAAGGTTCTGGTCAAAGAAAGTCATTGATTGGACAACCAGGTGTTGGGCTTCTGGGATGCTTAACTGGAAGAGATTGCTTGACATCCGTGAGCTCCATTGGGCACTAGCAATTCGTGTTCCTATTCTCACTCCAACCCAGATAGGCGCGTTTTACTTTGCCCTAGCTTATCCTGGATCTAATCTTCATTCAAGTGCACAACTTTTCTCTGTGACACATGTGCATCAAGCATTCCATGGTGGTGAGGATGCAGCAATATCTTCATCACTGCCTTTGGCAAAGCATAGTGTACTGGGTGGGATTTTGCCTAAGTCCTTGTTATATGTGCTGGAGCGTAGTGGGCCAGCTGCATTTGCTGCAACAATGGTTTCTGATTCTGATACACTAGAGATCATCTAGACGCATAAGTCAGTGTTGGTGATGTGGCGCGAAGAGTTAACCAAACGGCCTATGGATCTTTTCGAAGAAGAAGCTTGTAAAATATTAGAGATATCCCTTGAAGATGTTATATCGGTTAAGGATGGTGATGGAAAGCCACCCATTGATATGGATGAAGAGACTTGTAACACTTCAAAGCAGATCAAGAACATTGATGAGGAAAAGCTTAAACGACAGTACAAGAAACTTGCAATGAAATACCATCCTGATAAAAATCTGGAAGGAAGAAAAAAAAATTTGTTGCTATACAGAAGACTTGTGAGCGCTTGCAGGCAACCATGCAAGGATTGCAGGGTCCTCAACTTGGGAGGCTACTGCTTTTGTTGAAGGGACAATGCATTTTATACCGGTGACATGGAGATGTCGTAGAGCCTTTTAAATATGTTGGCTCTCCAATGTTACTCAATACAGTCACTGTGGAAAAAGATGACAACAATTTTCTTTCATCTGATAGAGTACCTCTCCTTGTTGCAGCCTCAGAACTCATCTGGCTTGCGTGTGCTTCTTCTTCATTGAATGGGGAAGAGCCTGTCAGAGATAGTGGAATACCACTTTTGGCATCACTTCTTTCTCGTTTTGTGTGTGTAGTTCAGTCAACTACTCCTGCAAACAAACCGGTTGAAGCAGTAGTTACTAATGTGATGTGCACATTTTCAGTCTTGAGTCAGTTTGGTAGTGCCAGAGTTGAGATGCTTAAGTTTGAAGGATTAGGTGAAGATATCATGCACTGCACAGAACTAGAGCTTGTATCTGCAGCTGTTGATGCTGCTCTTTAAATTACGGCACATGCTTCTGTGTCATCCAAATTTCAAGATGCTTTGTTGAAGGTTAGTGTCTTGTGATCATTTGGAATTCGTCAACACGAGCATAACTACTGAAACTTGTGGATTGACAACATGCAAGCCAAGGCCCTGATGGTTCATATGACTTGAAAGAAGTCACATGCTTTTACATATGAAACATTTTCTAAAGAACTTCATGTTGGTAATGTGTACTTGAGGGTATATGAAAGGGCCTAGCTATATGCCCTAGAGGGGGGGTGAATAGGGCTATGCCAAATAAAACTTATAACAGCGAAATAATAAAATAAAACAATCCACAATGTTGAATTAAAAAGCAACCTCAATAAACTAGTATTAAGAGGTTGATACTAATTCATTTCTAAGGACAACCTTACACCAAAAACCAAAGGCTTATGGTAGGACAACCTTATTTCTAGAACGTCCATTGTATCAAAAACTCAAACCGTGAGGAATAAATAAAGTAAGGAAATAGCTTGCAAGAAATTAAACTTAAGTTATTACAACATTCCCCACACTGGCTTGAAATAAAATGATTACAACATTCAACCACAGATACAATCCACAAAACTGAATGAATAAAGGAATGAAGAAATAAAGCACATCCACAACACAAAGATATATAGTGGTTCGCCTGTGTGTACACCAACTGTTATCCAACAGCCACACAAAATGCTACTCCACTCTGAATATCCTCACAAAGGGATATTAGCATGCACTATCAAAATAGGTTTCACATGTTCACCTAAAACCTTCACAATTGTGTCTTTTTATCACGGGCTTACACAATCCAAAAACCTACACAATCTGAGTTTTCTGGCTCTCCTCAGATAACCAAAACAATGAGATTTTTCTGAAAAATCTCAAACAAAATCAAAGAATGTAAATTACACAAATGTAAAATACCTAATTCTCCTTTTGAAGTAGCCTGGTAGAACCAATCGGAATAGAAGTTTGATTCAACGTTCAAAGTTCAATACTCACTTTATGAATAGTTCTAAGTTTAATTGATTTTAAATCAAAAGGGCTAGTTCTATTTGATTTTGAATCCAAGAAGAAGGAATATTAAAAATTCCTCTTTTCAAATAAGATTGGAATGTAGATCAAAATCAAATACAAAACAAGCTGGCAAAAGGAATATTAAATGAGCAAAAAGTAGCTTAAAAATAAACACAAACTTATCTCAGAGTATGGCCTCAAGATTGCTTGTATTGAATTGAAAAACTCTGAAATTTGTGCTCTATTTATATCCTGAAAAATCCCATCTACGACTGGTCTTAGGATCCCTAGGATTGGTTGTAGCTTCAACAAATTTTCAAAGATTTCCATGGGATAAGGATTAGTTGTTCCACGACTGGTCCTGGGTAGTCTACGACCGGTCGTGGGCCACCTACGACTGATCGTGGGTCTCCTACGACTGGTCGTAGCACTCCCAGATTAGTTGTTGGAGTTCGATTCGTAGGGCTAAGACTGGTCGAAGGACGAGTCATACAACTCACAGGACTGGTCATACAATGTCCAAGACTGGTCGTAGGACAACCAGAAAAATCTATAAATATTTAACAACCTATGACTGGTCCTGAAAAATTTAAGACTGGTTGTAGCAGAGCTAGGACTAGTCTTGAAGTCCCTAGGACTGGCCTTAGAATAACCCATACAAGCATATTTAAAATATACGAATTATATATCCAGAATGACCTACAATAAACCTCAACCTAAGTTCAATCTAAGGTCAAACAAACCTTGAAAGTGAGATGAACATTGATAGTCTGTACTCTCAGATGACCCTTAAGAGAAGCTTGAGAATTTACGAATCTTGTTGTAGGCCTTCTCGAGCTTGAACCTTTCTTGACTTGATAAAGTCTTCTTCTATTCTTGTACTTGTTAGAATCTTGAACATGCATACTTGAAGACTTCTATTCTTGTATACTTCATCCATGACTAGACTTGAAACTTTCTTCATTTAAGTTCTTGTTTTGAAATACGATATCTTAAAGCAATGAATAGTCTCAAACATGAAACACAATATGTACAAGACATATATATATATATATATATATATATATATATATATATATATATATATATAGGTTTTGTCACCACAAAATTTGACAACCAAAGGGATATGAAATCATAGCACTTACAATCTCCCCCTTTGTCAAATTTTTGACAAAACACATATCATAAAAGATAAGATAAAAGAAAAGAGCAACATTTGCTCAATAAGGAATCATGAGCCATAAAAGCACAAATTACTCTACTCCCCCTGAGTAATACGAGTACTGCTCATGAAAACAATAAACAACATGTAAACATCAAGATTCCATATTATCAATCAATCTACACATATTCCACTACAAGTACTCCCCCTTTCCATACTACTCCCCCTTTACCATACTACTACTCTCCCTTTTTGTCACAAAATGACAAGGGAAAGTCACAATAGGAAAGAGAACAACAAAATAGAGAGTAATAAAAAGAAGATAATGAGAAAGGAATATGGAAGGAAATATCAGACCTCAAAATATAAATCCTGAATCATCAAGCCATAACCAAGTTAATTGTAACACCCTGAAAATCGGGGGTCGTGTATAAACTCAACTCCCGAGTTCCAGACCGTCACTTATGCAACAAAAATGGTTATGATTCATTGTTGTCTGATTTAAAGCATTCACATGAGTAAAAGTATACCAAAACTGCAATTCATACTTCAGATCCAGTGATAAAAGCAAGCGGAAGACTAAACAATATATATATCACTGTATGGAAAAACAAAGTAAATCTCATCTGTCTCCAAAGTATGACTACATCTCTGAGTCTCATATACATGTACATAAACAAAAGAATAATGTTCAAAAAAAAAAATCCCACTGATGTCCCCTCGATCCAGGTCGCCTACGGGAAGCCGTCGTGATACTGCATATACGAGAACTCATCCTGGTCCTCGTCTATCTCTGGCTCCACCTCCTGGATCTCGGCCTCACCTGCATCTACAACAGGGTCTGGTGGGTGTTGCAAACACCATCCCGTAACGTGGGAATGAGTGATCAACTCAGTGGAATCATAGAGCAAAGATTAGCATGTTCACAATTCAATCATGCGATAATAGTAAAGCAGTAAATCAGACAATCCTAATACTGTTGTTAATGCAAGATGATATGACGTGATGTATGCCCTCACCGACGATCACCCTCATGCGGCAACATCTTACGACCACAGCATGCCACACTCCCTAGAGTGCTCCACATCTTCCAGGCACATGCAATGCTATGGTGATATGATTTCCAAGTTGTTATTAGTCCATTCAAACAGCAGGATTGGGAAACTAAGGTACTTTCCTCATATCAATCCCAACACAGATCCTGTCTAGGGTCATCACTCCTAGTAATCTCATACGATGTGTATTTCATAGGTCACTGCAAGGGCTGTCAGGGCTGTTGCTCGCACTCGTTGCACCGCTCCCCCATCACCTTATCAATACAGGCCTACCGTACTCTACTGCAACGGAAGGGTCGTCGCCTCCCGTGGACTCAGAATACGCTCGCGGTCACTACAAAGGGCTCGTCGCCTGATCAGTGTAGGCCGACAGCTAGAATATAGTGTCCCATACCACCATAATCTGCTCACGAGTCTAGGTGCTCACTGGTCACTACGGGGAGGTTTGTGGCCCCAGCGTAGGCTGACAACTCGACCACGGTGTCCCATACCACCATGCCCGGCTCATGAGTCTTCGTGGATCAAGGTACCATGGTTAACAGGATTTTCAGTGGTAAGTTCAGTACCCTAGGTTCAAGCAGTTGTGACACATACAAGGTGAACATACATCGGCCAGTCGGGTTACTTGACGGGCTCGACTAGCGCGATCGCATCTCAAGTCGAACGACATGAAGTGCGTAAAACACTTCGCGTGGCCTAACCACTGCCGCCAACTCTAAACATGAATCACGTTCATTGACGCGTCATTCGTGGCTATGACCAGTCAGCCATGAATTCGCTAGGTTACCGACTGCCTGGACTAAGTCAAGTCCCACACATCTATGGAATCACATTAGCAATATATGCAAAGGTATTGGAATTGAAATATGATCATGTGAGCATGTTAACACATGTTATAATATTCAACTTAAGCAAATCTTCAAACACATACATTCCATGCATGTAATGGAATCATGCATATGGTCAACATGTAGGAAATCATTTAGGTCAGCATATTAATCAAGAAATCAATCTCAAACTACTACATAACATCATTTAATTCAATACATACTAATACAAGCATTTATACAAACACATACACTACACACTTAAGTCTACATATAGTATGTCGACCCAAAGTGCACAACTAGGCGAATCTCTTTGCCAAACTGATTATGCAAGCATTCCTAACTCCCTAATGCGGCAACAAACCATGTCAATCACGTCAGCAAAATATGCATGTAGACCGTACTTCCTACAAATGACTAAAATGCCCTAAATCTCATATTCTTCGATAATTTACGAAACAGGAAACGGAGAGCATGTTGTACATGTCAAACGGCGGTGCCATTGATAATCTACTATTAAACGACATTGAAAGCGTTGTAAACCGTCAATCAAAGCGTCTAAAATCCTCACCTAGTCTCTTACGGAAGCGTGATTTTGAACGGAGCGTGTACGCTTCGTCTGCGGCAGTAGGACAACCTGATTTATGAAATATGTTAGCTAACACGCCCCAAATCTGGATATACCCTAAATCAGCAAGTTCTAGGGTTGTTTTGTACCTGAAAGAATGGAGAAATCACCAGCCAGGTGATTGGGAAGAGGTGCTGAAGCAACAGCAATCGGCGGCTCGGAAGCGGGAAAAATCTCTTCCAATCTCTCTCTCAAACTCTCTCTCCTTTTCCTAGGGTTTGCAATTTTCGGATGGGAGAGAGAAATGAGGATTTCAACCCCTTTTATAAGCTCAAAAATGCCGGAAATAGGCTCCGGAACGAAGTTTACTTGATGCCTATCCATTTCGGGGCTGTTTCGGTTCAAAAGCTGCTTTCTGGTGGTCCCCTGGTCGATTGCGATCGGACTTAAGCTCATGTGTACCAGATGTAGCTCGTATTAAGTTTTCAGTCTGGCAGGGTTCGCAGATCGCACGTGGTGGACCAGTTTCAGTTCAGCGGTCACCGCATGTAGATCAGGGCTGAAAGTCTCATGATAATAAATAGAAATTTTTCCTGATCCGAGGGTGTAATCTGGATGAATTCTGACGGTCAGAACGCTTAATACTGACGCGTCAAGTCGTGTGCCAGATTTGAATTTGAAATTCCAAATCCGTCCCTATTCGCGGTCGCTTCAGTCCGGGTTCAACGAAATAGTCTGTGATTATCGGTTTGACTTGATTTTCGAGGTGATTGTCAAGTCCAGCTGGGCGGTTCTAACGGTCTAAGATAGGAGGTATCGGACCTTCGACGTGCGGTCTAAATCCAATACAAAAATTCAATGTGGTCCAGAGGACAAACCCGCTTAGAGTTTGATCCGAGGTTATAGAGTATTATAGAGTTGTTTGTTCTACTCGATTTAGGTCTTGTAGAACGTATTTAAAGTGATCAGGGACTATTTCCCAGCTACTCTAGCGTTGCGCTAGCTAACTTACGCTTAATTTCCATGGAATTTAATTCTATGCGATTTCGGGTCGAGTTGGTACTCGAGCCCAAGTACCGATTTTTCACGGGCGTTACAATAATACAATATCCAAAATAAAAGATAAGATAATGTTATACAAGCCAAAAGACAATTCGCCTAATCAGATCCAGAGGAGGGAGCAGGGATAGTAGGATCAATCTGGTGTAAGCCCCTATTAATGCGACGAAGATATTTTCGTATATATTTAAACTGCATATCGTGGGCTACACTCATGTTATCAACCTTCTCCTCCAATGCACGAAGGTGTGCATCATAACTAGATGGATCGTAATCAGGATCATTTGGCGAATCAGTTTCTATCTCATCAAATAACTCATCCATATTAACATCCTGTTGAGGAAGATTGTCAGCTTCCCCTTCATTTCCGGCTTCACCACCATCACCACCAACACCACCTTCATCAACTTGACCAGGAAGAAAATCCAACTTCATCTTATTAAGATTGACATTGTTGAAATTAAGATGATGAATGGGTGCCTCATTAATAGGTGTATCAACAAGCATATGAGTGGCTAACACAGTCATAAGATAACCAAACGGAATATCACTATGACCCGAATGGAGATGAAACTGTATGATAAAATGACAGATCAATGAAGGAAAGCAGACCATGGTACCAGAAGTAATAGAATGCAACACACGAACCATGAAAGAAGTCAACTCGATTTTATTACCAGACCGAGGATACAGATTTGAAATGAAAAAAATGATGTAACACTCTGTATCTAGGTAACAGATACTTTAAAGGGAGCGCATTCCCTTTGTGTGTCCATTGCACATTAATTTTATATAAGTCTCTTGTTAACATGCGTTTTTTCGATTCATATGATTTTTCGGTTAGTGTATGAATTGAAATACCTTCATCATTAACGAGTAAATCCATAATACCCGATATCAAATGACGGTCTACTTCAAATTTCCCTTCTCTAGTATCAATTGAAAAAGTTAAATTATCAAGAGAGAAATCTGAGAAACATGCAACCATTGATTTTGCAATTGACTGGTATGTAGGCCCACCCCAAAGTAAAATGTTAGCCCAGCCAATAGATTCAAGGAGATGAACAATACCATATGGAGCAACATGATTGAGATCAACGGGATGCTTAACGTTAACCTTACAGACATGCAAATCCCGTACATCTTGAGGATCATCTTTGGGTGATCGAAGGTGCCGTTTTGTTATCGATGTAGATCTAGATGAGGATGGACCACGGGATATTTTCTTCTTCCCTCTAGCATCCATCTTCAACAAGATATACTAAGAGCAAGAGAAATGCACAAAAAGAAGGATGAGTTTTCTCTAGATCAATAAATTGAGAAGAAACCCTTGAAAAAACTTAACAAAAAGATGAAATCAAGCTACACAATGATCAAATCAAAGCATAGAGAACATCAAACTTCAAGAAAAATGAAGAAATAGGACTAACCTTGAAGAAATATAAGAAATCCTATGACTGGTCGAGCCACGACTCGTCGTAGGTCGGAGTGAAAATGAAGAAGGAGATTTTCCCCAAATTATATCATATTCACGAGCTCCACGACCGATCGAGTGCTGTGTACGACCAGTCGAGCATCGATCAAAAATACATATTTAATGAAAAAAAAATAAAATTTTAACACATATAATACCAAATATAATACACTATGATTCATGCAAGCAAGAATACTTAATGCAAAATGCACATACCAAGATTAAATTTTAATTTATTAAACCTGCTTTTGTCGAGCGGTTTAGTAAATATATCAGCAAGTTGAGTTTCGGTTGGTATATATTCCAAGGAAATAACTTTTTCTTCAACCAACTCACGAATGTAATGATACCTACTGTTAATGTGCTTAGTACGTGAATGATGGATTGGATTTTTAGAAATGTTTATAGCACTGGAATTATCACAATGTAAGATCATTGAATCTTGATTAATTCTATAATCGCTTAGCATGCGTTTCATCCAAACTAGTTGAGTACATGCATATCCAGCTGCAATATACTCAGCCTCTGCAGTGGAGAGCAATATTGAGCTTTGCTTCTTGCTGAAACAAGAAACTAAGTAATTTATAATGTAAAATCAACCACCACTGGTTGATTTTCTATCATTGATATTACTGGCCCAATCAGCATTTGAGTACTCGGCTAAATGAACACTAGTATCAAAAGGATACCAAAGACCCAGATTTATAGTACTTGCAACATATCTAATAATCCATTTAACAATATTAAGATGTGATTCCTTAGGATAAGACTGATATCTCGCACAAATACCAACACTAAACACGATATCAGGTCTACTTGCAGTTAGATACAACAAACTACCAATCATACTACGATATAGTATAGGATCTATATCTTTACCTGTAGAGTCTTTTGAGAGTCTTAACATCGTACTCATAGGAGTATCAAAGTTCTTACCATTCTCAAATCTAATCCTTTTAACCAAGTTCGTAGCATACTTGGTTTGGGAAATGAAAATTCCATCAGGTTGTTGTTTTACTTGCAACCCTAGGAAATAATTTAGTTCACCAACCATGCTCATTTCAAACCTTGATTTCATAAGATCTGTAAACTCAATAAACATGTTAGTATAAGTAGATCCATAAATAATATCGTCAACATAAATTTGAACCATCAAAAAATCATTGTTATGCTTCTTAACAAAGAGCGTCTTATCGACACTTCCTACTTGAAAGCTATGACTAAGTAAGAATTTAGTCAATTTCTCATACCATGCCTTGGGTGCTTGTTTTAGACCATAGAGAGCCTTTTTGAGACGAAATACATGGTCAGATAACTTGGGGTCATCAAACCCTGAAGGTTGTTCAACATACACCTCTTCATATAAATCGCCATTCAAGAAGACACTCTTTACATCCATCTGATAAATCTTAAATTTTCTAAAGCATGCGATGGAAATAAAAAGTCTGATTGATTCAAGGCGAGCGACTGGAGCAAAGGTGTAACACGATTGAGTAGATGAGCTTGCATCACTAATGATGTAGCAGTTTTCAGAAGTTCTGCGACCAGTTAATATAACAGAACCCTTTTTATTAACTATCTCACAATCTTGATTAGAAAACTTCACACTATGGTTGTTATCAAATATCTGAGAAATGCTTAGTAGGTTGTGTTTCAAGCCCTCAACATATAAAACATTCTTAAATAAGGAAAGGTTATAAAGTTGAACCGTACCTTGGCCAATGATCTTGCAATTGCTTCCATCACCAAATATGACTGACCCGTCAGTCATATCTTTTAGATCGGTGAATAAAGCCTTGTCGCCCGTCATATTCCTAGAGCAACCACTATCTAAGTACCACTTTGAATGGCTTGTAGCTTTGAAAGCAGTGTGGGCAACCAAGCAGGCAACTTTAGGAACCCATTTTAGAACTGTTTTGAGTTTAGGAGTATAGATGGTCTTTTTTTGTCTATTATTGTAGGAGAGACCTATAGAGTTAGACTTTAATAGCTCCTTGAGTAGATCAATTATTTTTTCAGCCAATGGATTTCGATTTTGAAAATCAAAGTTGACATGGCTACCTTTAGGTTTTTGAAAAGTCCTTGAATTTTTAGAAAAACCTTGATAAGTATTCTTTTCTTTTGAGGTTGGAGACTCTCCTTTTACAAATTTAGGAGCAATATTCTTTTGTTTAGGAGATATATTCTTATCATAGCCCAACCTGGATCGATCGCCACATTTTCTTGATCCGGACAATAATTTTTCCAATTTAGGATTACCCTGGGCATATCTCCATGTGTCTTTTAAACTCAGAAGAGAAGCTACCTCATTTTTGAGTTTCTCATTTTCGGATCTCAAATCTTCAATTTTGGAGGTTTTGAAATCTAAATCACATTTGGTCTTTTCAAAAGAATCAGAAATATGAGACTTTTATAAAATGAGAGACTCATAATCTTCTTTAAGCTTAGAAAATTTTTCTTTTTGTAACTTAAGCTTGACGGCAATTTTACAACTCTCCTTATAAAGGGCATTATAAGCATCCTAAAGATCATCTTCATTATCGCAATCACTATTCAGATTTTCTTCACTAGATATATCATCATTATCTGAAAAAGTGATCTTGGCAAGAGTCATAAAGGCTTTAACATCATCGCCCGACTCGGTTTCAGAATCTTTTGATTTAGAAGAGGATTCAGAATCAGACGATTCATCCCAAGTAGCCAACATGCTTTTCCTTTTTTGATTTTTCCTTTTTAGGACATTTGTTAGCTAAGTGCCCATACTCTTGACAGTTGTAACATTGACTATATTTCAAAGATTTTTGAGCTTTAGGTTTAGATCGTCTCTTATCATTTGACTTTTGAAAATTAACTTTTTTCTTGCTTTTGAAAATTTTGTAAAACTTTTTTGCTAAAAGCGTCATATCATCTTCAGAATTTTCTAAATCTGAAGTGCTCTCTTGTGAAACATTTTTAGATGTTTTGAGAGTAATTAATTTTCCTTTAGGAGCTTTAAAGGACAACTCATAGGTTTATAGTGAACCAACTAGTTCCTCAACCCTCATGGTATTTGTATCACGAAGTTCCTAAATTGCGTTTACTTTAGAATTGAACCATTCAGGAAGTGAGTGTAGTATCTTTGCGCACACTTTACTTTCTGGGATTTTATCACCAAGACCCCACATAGAGTTTACAATGTCATTCAATCTAGTGTAGAAGTCTATAAACATCTCATTCTCCTCCATATGAATTTCTTCAAATTTAGTTGTGAGGAGTTGGACTTTAGATTTCTTGACAATTGATGTACCCTCGTGTGTCATTTCTAATACATCCCAAGCTTGTTTTACATTTTCACAAGAAATGATTCTTTTGAATTCATCTGGTGATAATGCACAAGTAATTTCATTTAGTGCTTTTGCATTGGCACTACTCTCACTTTTCTGAAGTGTGGTCCAAAGAAAATAAGCCGCTACTTTCATTGATTTTGAACCATCGTCATTAGTTAGTTCAGTGATAGGAGGGTTCCATTCATTCATTGTGGCCAGTCACACGCTTTCATCCATGGATTTAAGGAAGATCCTCATCCTGGCTTTCCAATAGGGAAGATCCTCATCCTGGCTTTCCAATAGGCATAGTTTGTATCATTAAAGGGTGGTGGCCTAGTGACTGATAGGCTATCAAATTTGACATCTTAATATAGCTTAGATCGTTAGCTCAGAAAATAAATCCAATAAATAAACAATAAGCACGAGCTATTAGGCTCTGATACCACTTGAAAGGGCCTAGCTATATGCCCTAGAGGAGGGGTGAATAGGGCTATGCCAAATAAAACTTATAATAGCGGAATAATAAAATAAAATAATCCACAATGCTGAACTAAAAAGTAACCTCAATAAACTAGTATTGAGAGGTTGATATTAATTCATTTCTAAGGACAACCTTACACCAAAAACCAAAGGCTTATGATAGGACAACCTTATTTCTAGAACATCCTTTGTATCAAAAACTCAAACCGAGAGGAATAAATAAAGCAAGGAAATAGCTTGCAGGAAATTAAACCTAAGTTATTACAACATTCCCCACACTGGCTTGAAATAAAATGATTACAACATTCAACCACAGATACAATCCACAAAACTGAATGAATAAAGGAATGAAGAAATAACGCACATCTACAACACAAAGATATATAGTGGTTCGCCTATGTGTACACCAATTGTTATCCAACAGCCACACAGAATGCTACTGTACTCCTAATGTAAGACTCGTATCTTGGTCCGTACCATTCCACAGACTTCCGCGGTCTTACCGGTCGAATTTCGACAACCTTCGACCCTTAAACGATATCGACGCGCGACCCTGATCCATATACCGACAACCCGAGTCGACTCAACCCAAGACCAATACCCTAGCGACCGCGCCGTCGTTGCGGGTCCGATGCCGCGACTCGCGCGCCGAGGCGATACCCTGGTCAAGAGATGTGGGCCAACGTTCGGTGCGAGAAAACGCCGCGCGTTGTGAAACCCAAGGGAATCTCTACGATGTGTCCATCAATCACATCAATCCCATCAATCCATCACATGTCAAGTACACATCACTTTATTCCCTTTTCCCAAGCAACCACAAAAGTCTTCATCTCCCATACCTCTCTTACACAAAAAGCCACAAAAGTCAAGCTTTTCTTACACCACCCATACCCCTCTTACACAAAAGCCTCAAAAGTCAAGTTTTTCATACACAAACATCACTCACCACATCTATCCATCACTCTCTCTCTCTCCCTTTAGATCACTCTCTCTCTTTCTCTCTTTCTCATTTCAAAATTTCCAAGCAACAAAAAATTTCAAGCCCCATACGTATGGATTTTTTCAAACCCTCCTAAGCTCCAAGTGGCCCACCTTCCTACCCCAAAATCTCCCATCTCAACCCTCCATTCTTCATCTTAACCATTGAAGTTGAAGCTAAGGTGCCAAGGAACCCCTAGGAGCGAGAAGATAGGACGGTGGGTGCCTCTATAGGGCAGTTTCTTTTTATTTTTATGATGGGCCAAGTGAGGCCCACCGATCCATGGTGTGGATCTCACTTGGGACCCTAAAATATGGCCGATGGACCACTTGGATCGTCATGATCATTCCATGATGGGGCCATTCTCCATGGACCCCATCATGATGTTTATTTCATTTAGAAAGGTCATCTAGACTGTCCATATCGGTGGGGAATGGATCTCCACCGTTGATTTACATTTTCGATGATCCCATGTACAAAGGGGTCCGTTTGTTGTATAGTTTCTTGCAAGGGAGGGATCATAGTGGCGGAGCCCTCCATCACAAGATGTGTCCAACTCTCCATCTCTCTCTCTCTCTTTTATTTCTTTTATTGTATTTTATTTTATTTTATTTTATTGTTATGCAATAGGATTGTGTGGCCCACTTGAATGGATCCCACCTTGAGGTATTTTATTTTTATTCAAGTGGGGCCCACCTTAGACGTTGTTCCCATGCCACCCATCAGTGGTGGCCCACTTCATCAGGGCCCACCATTTTTTTTTTCAAAATATATATATATAATAAACCGTCCAGCGTCTGGGACGCTGGACATTTCAGAGGAAAGAAGAAAAAGGAAGAAAGAAAAAGAGGGCTTTTTGGTGTCTCACTTGCATAGGCCCCACCCTGATGTATTGCTCTAATCCAAGCCGTCCATTCCTTTCACCATCTCATTTTAGGCGTTGAGCCAGAAAATGAGATTGAACGGAGCACCTGGTGGGCCATAGCGTCAAAGATCGCACCCTCACCATTCAAACATCATTTTCGTATTTTATTTCATTTCCATAGCATTTTAAAATTCGAACTCTGGACTCATTTGGACGGCCTCGAGCCGCTGATCGCCATGGCTGGGACGGATTTTGGCGCAGCGGGCCCCATGTGCGAAAAACCCCAAAAAAATGGGTTTTTGCCTTTTTCAAAAAACCTCATGGCAGAGGCTTAGCCTCTGCCTACTCGTCAGCGGGCAGGCTGCACGCTGCTGCGTGCAGCCGTGCAGGCGGTGGTCATACGTAGGGGGGGCCCACGGCCCTGCGTGTGGGTCCCACTATAATGTTTATTTGTCATCCAACTTACTCATGAGGTGGGCCACCCCAGTGGTGGGCCCCCCTCCAAAAATGAGGCAGATCCAAAACTCAGGTGGTCCACACCACGTGAAACAGTGTGAATTAAATTCTACCGTTGAAAAGTTTTTAGGGCCCACAGAAGTTTTGAATCAAGCTGAAATTTATGCTGTCCCTTCATCCAAGTCCGAGCGACCTTATGAACGGGTCGGATGGTATTTAAACATCACAGTGGGCCTCACATGGGACCCACAATGATGTATATATATATTTTTAAAGACCACCGTCCAGTGGACGGTGGCGCCCACCTTGATGTTGTATTTCCTCCACCGTCCAGCGGACGGTGGGGCCCTCCTTGATGCGTTGCCACCCCCTTGTCCAGCGATAGTGGAGCCCGCCTTGATGCTTATGATGCATCTAGACCGTCCATTCGCTTGGTGGAGCCATATTAAGGCATGAATGGCTAATTGGGTTGGGCCACTCAGGTATGGGCTAGGCCCATTTGAATTGAAAAAGGCCTATGGGTTAGGCCCATTTACTTTAAAAAAGGCCTATGGGTTAGGCCCACTTGTAACACATAAGGCCTATGGGTATAGGCCCACTTGATATGTTCCAAGTCCATAGGACTAGGCCCTTTTGATGTATTCCAAGGCCCATGTAATTGGACCCTTTTTGTTAAAATTTTAAAGCCCATGGAAGTAGGCCATTCGCTACATTGTAAGGCCCATGGGACTAAACCCATTTGATTATAAAAGGGTCCATGGGATTAGGCCCACTGGATTTATTTGAGACCCATGAGTTAGGCTCATTTTATTTGATTAAGGCCTAGGGGTTTAGGCCCATTGAACTCATGTTAGGTCTATGGGTTGAGGCCCACTTGATCTACATGTGGGACCCAATTGGTGTGACCCATTGGTCATATATTAGACTCATGAGACTAAGCTCATTTGATGCAATCCAAGGCCCACGGGTTTTGACCCATTGCAATGCACATAAGACCCATTAGTGTGGCCCATTTATGTGGCCCATCTGATGAATAAAAGGCCCATAGGATATGACCCATTTGATATATATGTAAGGTCCAATGGGGGCAACCTACGGTCCATTGCAATGTGTAAATCCAATACAGACTAAGTACTGATGTTTACAAAGATCGTGCCTTGGGAGCAATATTGGTTTGACGTCCACATTGCGAGTGTAATGTTGGTTGGATGTCCACATTACGACTCTCCATAGGGCCCATTACTGGGCCGTACTTATCATGTATGGGCCGTCCAGGTCCATCTGCATTGTGAGATAGTTCATTTTATTATAACATGTTTAGTACAGTTCCATGACTCATGATCATACGCATCATATGTATGCTTGACGTGAGAGTTGTCTGATCATAGCATTTTCCTTCGGGCAAGTGTTTAATGGGCTCCCAGTTAGGCGGTGTTGCCCTACATGAGCGCACGATATGCGCAGGATTTGTTGCATGACTGGATAGCATGAATCATGCATTTTGCATTTGTGTGACATGGTTATTATTACGGCCTAGCTACATCAGGGCCGTAGCCTCCACAGATGTATCGTGGTTGGCAGGATTGGATACCAAAAATCTTGATCTACATGGGGTACTATAGATATCCCTGGGTGAAAGTCCCTAAACCCTTATGGTACCAAGAGGTTGCTCCAACATCTACACCGAGTGGGTAGATGAGCGTTGAGTGTCGATTACCAAACGGTTACGCTCTCCACTGTGTCGTGGTCGGTTGGAAGGGGGTGCGGCCTTACCCGCCCGAGAGTAGGGGGCAATGCTAGGCTGAGTTTGACCAGCTCGAGGAATGGGTCTGCTATCGACGAGTCGCGCCTGATATTGGCAGACGGATAGTGTGGTCTCTTTCACTTATCTTATTGCAGGCGATGTGGCGGCAATCTGGTTTAGAGTGTACTAGACCCTAGTGATATTCCATATTTTGAGCTGTATTGATGTATGGACATAGATGAGGATCTGTATGCTTGAGTTGCATTGCACATCGCATGGCCTTGGGGTGGCCGATACCATTCATGTCTTGCATCGCATAAGCCTTAGTACGGCTCATGATATTATGGTTCCATCTGCATATTCCGCATTACTCTGACATTACATGTTCATATTACTACCTTGTGCACACACTTTCACCACCCTCTGAGCTTTCTATAAGCTTATGCATGACCGTTGCGTGCAGTTGACGTTGGATCGCAGCAGCGCTGAGGCAGGAGCACGTTGCTGATCTTTTTGGAGTTTTTAATCTTTACCATTATATTTCCCTTTATGCTCATTGTACTTGTAAAGTTTTTGATCATAGTGGAAATGTAATGGAGTTCTTGGTTGTTGTTTGTGGGTTATGCCTTTGGTTATGCTTATTACGAATCAAACTGATATTTAAAATCCTCCTCATAGCATCCCAGGATCGAAACCTGGCGAATGGGAGCTAGGAGCCGAGAATGGGGTTCTACGGAGGCTGTCGGTGCCTGATTCGGCGATCGGGAATTTTGTGAGCCCGGTTTCCGAGTTTGGGGCATGACACCTAATATCCTCACACAGGGGATATTAGCATGCACTATCAAAATAGGTTTCACAGGTTCACCTAAAACCTTCACAATTGTATCTTTTTATCACGGGCTTACACAATCCAAAAACCCACATAATCTGAGTTTTCTGGCTCTCCTCAGATAACTAAAACAATAAGATTTTTTTTAAAAATCTCAAACAAAACCAAATAATGTAAATTGCACAAATGTAAAATACCTGAATCTCCTTTTGAAGTAGCACGGTAGAACCAATCGGAGTAAAAGTTTGATTCAACGTTCAAAGTCCAATACTCACTTTATGAATGGTTCTAAGTCTAATTGATTTTAAATCAAAAGGGCTAGTTCTATTTGATTTTGAATCCAAGAAGAAGGAATATCAAAAATTCCTCTTTTCAAATAAGATTGGAATGTAGATCAAAATCAAATATAAAACAAGCTAGCAAAAGGAATATTAAATGAGCACAAAATAGCTTAAAAATAAACATGAACTTATCTCAGAGTATGGCCTTAAGATTGCTTGAATTAAATTGAAAAACTCTGAAATTCGTGCTCTATTTATACCCTAAAAAATCCCATCTACGATTGGTCTTAGGATCCCTAGGACTGGTCGTAGCTTCAACAGATTTTCAAAGATTTCTGCGGGATAAGGATTAGCTGTTTCACGACTGGTCCTGGGTAGCCTACGACCAGTCGTGGGCCACCTACGACTGGTCGTGGGTCACCTACGACTGGTCGTAGGACCTCCAGTTTAGTTGCTGGAGTTCGAGTCGTAGGGCTAAGACTGGTCGAAGGACGAGTCTTACAGCTCACAGAACTGGTCGTAGGACAACCAGAAAAATCTAAAAATCTATAACAACCTAGGAGTGGTCCTGAAAAACTTAAGACTGGTCGTAGCAGA
Organism: Magnolia kwangsiensis; assembly: GCA_037074715.1. Taxonomy (NCBI): domain Eukaryota; kingdom Viridiplantae; phylum Streptophyta; class Magnoliopsida; order Magnoliales; family Magnoliaceae; genus Magnolia; species Magnolia kwangsiensis. Next base: position 57,560,161 of record CM073578.1, read on the forward strand.
GATAGGACTGGTCTTGAAGTCCTTAGGACTGGTCTTAGAACAGCCTGTACTAACATATTTAAAATATACGAATTATGTATCCAGAATGACCTACAATAAAGCCCGACCTAAAGTCAATCTAAGGTTAAACAAACCTTGAAAATGAGATGAACATTGATAGTCTGTACTCTTAGATGACCCTTAAGAGAAGCTTGAGAATTTACGAATCTTGTTGTAGGCCTTCTCGAGCTTGAACCTTTCTTGACTTGATAAAGTCTTCTTCCATTCATGTACTTGTTAGAATCTTAAACATGCATACTTGAAGACTTCTATTCTTGTATACTTCATCCATGACTAGACTTGAAACTTTCTTCATTTAAGTTCTTGTCTTGAAATACGATGTCTTGAAGCAATGAATAGTCTCAAACATGAAACACAAGATGTACAAGACATATATATATATATATATATATATATGTTTTGTCACCACAAAATTTGACAACCAAAGGTATATGAAATCATAGCACTTATAGTCTACAATGATTAATCTGACTTTGAGATAAGTAATGTTAAAAGCAGTTTTTACTTCATCAGTAGCATGGCGAAATAATGAAGGACGGATGATAGTGTGTTAATGCACAAAAGTATACGAAGTTTCCATCGTACGTTGCCTTTGAGAAATGAGAGGATATTGGAGACGAGAAAGAAAGAAGAAAGAAGAATAGAAAAAAGGATACGTATAGAAGAATAAGACTTGTGAAAAAAGTATAGGGTATTGCACGTACAAGGATAATGGTGTTTACATTAAGTTGACAGAGATGGCTGAGACTTGGTGAAAGAAATATCATCCTGCGGAGTACGGATAATAGTACATTCGAAGTGTGCAGAAAATAGACAATTCGCCAGCAGATATTAATCATCATTCACCAAATGAATATGTTACTAAAGACCTTACTCTTCCAACAACGACTACCGTGAACAACAGTAAAGTTTGAAGGAAAACCCTCAGAGGAAAAGTAAGTTCAACTAAGTCAAGCGTTGCTTGCCAAAAAGTAAACGGATCAATTAATGAATTAATGAATTCATCAGTCAATAGAGAGCCCTGGGGGCATCGTCACAACTTTCCAGAATAAAAGAGCAAGGGTCAAAGTAAAGCTGCTCCGTTCTCATATGAATTAGCTATTTCAAGAGTCCTAGGGGAACAACAACAGACTGCCGAAGAAAGAAAGAAAAACAAAGGATTCTCAAAGCTAAAGAAGGCAATATATTGCTTATGAGAAATCAATCGCTAGCTGCAGAGGTATTCAAATTACCATAGTTAAAGTATTAAAGGAAATAAAACAAAGAAGAAAAGAAGAACAAGCAAGAAGAAAGCAAGACAACGTGTTGACTCAAAAGATTCATGGCACAATTATTCAGGGAGCAGACAAAGGCATACAAAATAAATAAAGAGTTACAGTTTTAATGTTCTCTCAAAAAAAAAAAAATTCAAAAGAGAGAGAAAGATCAATAAAGTCTCAAAATGACAAAATCCCAGAATTCCAAATAAGGTAATTGCTGACTCCTCAAAATGATAATTGTTTATAATAATTGTCTATATCAATTTTTGCAGGATAAAGTTGAGGCAAAAAAGCAAGCACTAATGCTATCAAGCATTAACGATTGTCACCGATAATCAGAGGAGCGAAAGGATTGCAAAAGACAAGGTCATGTATTCTTCCTTATACAAATGAATTAAAGCATAAATTTTCAAATGACTTTGAATTTCAGGAGAAAGACAAGGAGATACAATCGTAGAAGAAAGAAAAGTGAATGGCTTGAAGAACAAGTTACAAATGACAGTTGATAAAGGAGAAGTTGTTAAGGTGTACGACATAAAAGAAAAGAAAAAAAAAGAAATAAGAATACACAGGCTTGACTAGTTCGAAACTAGGGGAAGAGCTAATTCTGGGCAAAAAGTATGAGGGGATGCGGTATCAGGTTACAACATCATGATTTTGATTACGAAGATTCCTAAAGTAATGCTTCCTAATCAAAAGGGGGTAAGACAGGTGAGTAAAAGCTGTGAAATATGTTTCTCACCATAAAATGCATTTCTTTTGTGTATTTGAATGAAAGACAGGCTTTCAAGCATATCAAGTCATTGTCAAATGCGAAGCGCTAATGACGATCGCTACCTAGCGTTGATGATCACTACCAAGCGTTGATGATTGTTGTCAAGCCACCAAACACTGATGATAGCTGTCAAGCATTGGCCGCCAAAGATTTTCATTAATAAGTACCAATGACTATCACCCAGATTGGCAACTATCGCTGTCGTCACCAATCGTTTATCAAAATTGCTATCATTGCCAAGCTGATACACGATTTCAAACATAATATGAATGTTCTTAGAACATTATCAGCAGCGAAGAAATATTAATTATTGATTTGAGATGTCAATTATTGATCTGAAGTATCAATTATTGAACACCATCTTTTGACAGTGGAATAAACTATATAGCTAACCACATATAAAGTTGACGATAGTGATAATTGCTTATCATTTAAGGCAGCCTAGCCAAGCCTATATGGCCAACTATGTATAAGACCTATAATCATTTAAGGCAGTCTAGCCAAGTCCCAGAAAAAGGCCAAGTCCTAAAAAGACCAAGTCTTCAAGACCTAAAAAGGCCAAGTCCTAAAAGGACTAAGTCTTCAAGACCTAAAAAGGCCAAATCCTAAAAGGACCAAGTCTTCAAGACCTAAAAAGGCCAAGTCCTAAAAGGACCTAGTCTTAAGAGGGACCAGCTACACATAAGACCTATCAAGATCGCCACTCGGGCAGTGGCAAGAAGCCAGTGGCTCTAAAAAGCCCGCGAAAGCCATCGTACGCATACCCATGTAGGCAGCTGACGGAGACAGTGACTAAAAGTCCTCAACGGCCAATCATGCGTAACCCCCATACCGTCTGTATAGCTTTCCGATAGCGTCACGCGGAATAGAGGAAAGTGCTTTACTGTGAATGGGCTCGACCTTGCAAACAAAGAAAATAAGGGTCGCAGTGCGAGCTTTAGACAGGTCAACCATACATAAGACCCCCCAGATTTGTGGTTCAATTTCGGTACTAACTCATGAGGAAGGGCTTAAACCTACTCATCGATGGACTGGCAACCATGGATTTGGTACCCCAAAGGTAGCCTTGTGAGCTCTGTGAACTCTAAAGAGTTATCGCGGCCAACCCTGTTCGTAAAACCAACCGAGTTCACCGCCCCGGTAGCTTCACTGGGCCCTTCTGATGGATTGCAGTTTGTGAACTTCCTAGGCAGTGAGAAGTCCAGTGAACTCCTAAGAGTTATAGAGACCATCACGTGAGACCCAACCCCTGCATGAGTCTAAGAAACTGCTTGCTCCACTACTCAAGAGCTTAAACTGTGTGTTGCTTCACTACTCAAGAGCCTAAACTGTGTGTGTAAGTGTCTGTCTAGTAGTGTCGGTCTAGTGGTGTCAGTCCAGTAATGTCAGTCCAGTTTAGTCAAGTCTGGTAGAGTCAAGTCAAGGTCAGTTTTGTCTAGTCAAAGTATGGTTAGTCAAAAGTACACTATCTCCACTACTTAAAAAGCATATGCTATGTGAAGCATTCAAAATGCTATAAATACATATTTCAATTTAGATATGCTCAAATATGCAATTGTCTAATGAAAATTTTAAACATTGATTAAAAAACATGCAAAAATGCGTTTCTCTTGAATCAGGTTCAAATTACATCAATAGTAATGCCTTCAAGATATTGGCGATTATCTAGTCAAAAGCTCAAGTCTCCAAGGTCAATTACTATATTGACAAGAGCTATAAGGTCTTTTCATCTCTCACCTTCTTAATGAATAGAAACATATTATCGCACAAGGTTCTCAAAAGGGGGCAGAGGATAAACTAGTGAAGAATTATCATTCTCTACCGGACAATATAAGGAATCAGATGTATTCCTTGGATTCGTCAAAAGAGCAGTAAAGATTATCCATTCTTCAGGAGTATCAGAAAGCTTCACTTCAGAAATATTATCTTTTGAAGAAATCTTTATGCGACATTGACCTGGAAAGGGGGAAGGATTTAATGTCTTTGAAATAATCTATGCCTTGGTCTTTCTAATAATCTCTTATGCGTGACGAAGCAATTCATATGTCAATTCATAATTTCTTACTATTCTAGTAATGGTATCGCTAGACTCCAAGTATCGGATCGGATGGAGACAAAGAACAAACGGAATCATCATCATCAGTAACTTCTATGACCTTTGGAAAATTATTAAATAAAAATAAAAAAAAAGTCTTGTCTATTTTTTAATTTTTCAGAATTAGCAACGATCCAAGAAAAAGTCTATGAAAATATGCTAAGGAGCACAAACTAGAGAAGACTCAATAAAAAGACTCAACAATTGAACCTTTAGAGCTAAAGATGAAGAATACAATGTGAAGCACGATGACAAGGTGCAAAGATTGATTAAATCATATTATGAATATCACACTCAGCCTAGAAAGAGAAGAAACTCTCAATCTATTTCAAAAAAATTATTATCAATACTGCATAATGCTAAATTGAAAAAACATTATTATTAAAATGAATTAAGGTACTTATTCTGATTAATTTGGTAGAAAAAATCATCATTTGAAAGCTTGGGTTATGTAGATCATGAATAAAGGAAACAATCGAAGAAGGTGTTGCGGTATGAGCAGCATTAAAGAAAGATACAAAGTTAAAAGGACAGAATCACCGGAGTTGATCAAAAGGACAGAATCGCTGGAGTTGATCAAAAAGATCGTTATAGAAGCAACGGTGTTGAAAGAAAGTTCTCTAATCAAATCGCACAAAGATGAAGTCGGCATAGCTGTTGCAGAGGCATGCTTTAATGAAAAGAGAATTTTGTCCTCTTTAGTGAAACATTTACTCGACACTGCTGGTTAGGGGCATTTCAGTTTTTCGCTCGAGTGCCATCATTCAAGTCTTTTGGTCAAACGAAATCATTCAAACCTTTCGTTCGAGCATGAGCATTTCAGTTTTCCATTTGAGCGCCATCATTCAAGTCTTCTGGTCGAACGGAATCATTCAAGCCCTTCATTCTAGCATGAGCATTTTAGTTTTCTACTCGAGTGCCATCATTCAAGTCTTCTGTTCGAGCGCAATCATTCAAGTCTTCTGGTTGAACACAATCATGCAAGCCTTCCATTCAAATGCGATCACCCAGTCGTTCGTCTGAATGCGAGCATTCCAGTCTTCTGTTCGAACGCGATCGTTCAATCTTCTGGTCAAGCATGATCATCCAGTCTGCTATACAAGAATGATCATCCAGTCTTCCATGCAAGCATAATCATCTGGTCATCCTTCATTTGTAGTTCATTTAAGTTCTTCAGGCGGAGGAAGATCGATCCTCCATTTGATTTCAAGAATCAATTAAAGAAGGATCGAGGGGGCATCTGTTGAGGCATAAAAAATATTCTACGTCCAGGGCTATTTTAAGTATTTTGGTAAAATTCCAATTCCAAGGGTAGTTTAGGCATTTTGGTAAAATTTCAGTTCAGGGGTAGTTTAGGTATTTTGGTAAAATTCCAGCTCCAGGGGTATTTTGGTAAAATTCCAAGTCCAGGGGTAGTTTAGGTATTTTGGTAAAATTTCAGCTCCAGGGGTAGTTTAAGTATTTTAGTAAAATTTCAGCTCCAGGGGTAGTTTAGGTATTTGGTAAAAAAACATTGGAAGGGGTAGTTTGGTAAAGAAGGGTGCAAAGGTGTCATTTGAAAGGAGAAAGGTGGTATACCACCATTTAAGAGGGAGCTTAGTGGTCACCATGGTTTAAGGAAAGAGAAAGTCCATATGTGAAGAAATAGGTGGTGGTGATCACCACTCTGTAAGAGTCGTGGGGCCTATAAATACCACACTCCCACTCCATTTGAGGGGTTGGATCAGATTGGATCAGTTGGTGGGCCAAAGAAATAAGAGAGAAGCAAGGAAGAGGGTCTTTGCGCGTACCTGTGTAGCTAAAGTCGATGCTTGCGCATACCCACGTAGCTACAGTTGCTGCTTGTGCGTACCCGCACAACTATAGTTGCTGCTTACGCATTCCCGCGTAACCAAAGTTCCTTGCGCGTACACGCGCAATAAAAGCGTCAGTTACGTGTAAACAGGAAGAAAGTGTTTTCTCCTTCTACTGCGTTGTTGGTGGGGCCTAATACAGCATCCTTTTAAGAAATCTACACCGTCTACTGTCTTCCTTTCGAGATTTTGATCGTGAAAGGAGAGTTCTTATTGACTGTTAACATGGCCCACCTAGATAATCAAGCCAGGAAAGCAGCTGAACGGTCCGTTTACGATCGTTATTGCGATCATATGAACGAGTCGGGTCGCCAAAGATCAACATGGCTGTGAAGGGTTTTTCTCCCTCTACCTCATGGATGCTTCAGATCAAGCTTTTGTTGTGGCCCACGACCAAAGGACGGAAGCTCTGTTTCGAGATAGAGTTGACGTACGTCGACTCTGTGAAGAATGATGGTCTATTTGTTGAAGCTGAAGGGAAAATCCACTCTGTCCATTGATTTCAGGATGAAAAATCATTTAGAATGGCTATGTTTGGAATGAAATCAGGGTGGCCCGTGAGATTATCTACTTCACCGTTCATCTTCTCATTAACGGTTAAGATCTCGCAATGGTCTGCATGGCGATAAAAGGACAACTAGGCAACGGTAATGCCCACCTTCTAAAGTGAATGGATGGCTCAGATCATCTAGTGGAGTGGTGAGTGGGCCGCACTACAAAAAAATAGCGAGTGTGGGAAGGACGCTATGCATCTTTTGGAAATGAAGAAGAAGAGTTGGTCAGCGCTGCTGACCGACTTTGGGAAGATCCCATGCACGGCTCGTGCACTTGGGTACCATGTACATGCAATGTATATACAGGACCTAATGTGATGCTAGTGAGAAATTGTCTCCATCCATCAGCTTTGGTATCTCATTTAATGCGTTGGGACCAAGTCTGAAGCATATCCAGATATCAGGCGAGCCCCAAATCATGATCCCAGGGGGCTGATTTGTCAGTTCGGCTATTTCTACAAGGATTCAGAAGCTGAAATTTGACGTGTGCGGCTAATTTATGGTTCTAAGGCTACACATAAAGTTTCGGTCCGAACAGACGATGGCAACCCCTTGATCTTACATTCTGGGAGACTTTTTAGGGCCGTTTAGCATGATCGGCCTGATTTCCCCAGGGCCTGGCCATACTTCAACGAGCTGCTTCATATTTTAAGGAAGAATGATCGGAAGGATGCTCCATCTCATTAAAGACTAGCTGATCAAATCAGCAATTCTACCTAAGTATCTAGGAGATGACCAAAATAGCGCCGTTATGCTGCCGAAATTTTCATTAAGCTATGTTTTCTTTCATTTAGTACATTATATTAATTGTACTTTATTTTCAGAATCAAGGGAATCAGAGGATGTAAATGAACTCAGATAAATGTGATGAATGTTCTCTCATTCATTCTTTGTTATCATTGAATAAATCCCCCAAATGAAACGCATTTGTTTCCTTGTTGAAACACTGGGGGTAAACTAATCGGTAAATATTATCACAGTTATGCAGTTTTTTACGGAAATACACTACCTCGATATCTCCAAGAAGAAAGAGTATATCTCTAAAAATAGTCATGATCATATCAAGGGGGCAAGTTCAAAGATCAAATGAGATAAGATGTACACAATAAAAGACGTGTACTTCAAAGGAGTAAATAGAATCCCATGTTGGCCTATATTTACATTGTCAAGAAGGAATTGCTCCTGAAGGCACTACTGATTTTGATACAGAACATTATCAGGATAATAATTTTGTATCAAAAGGGGGCAAGATGAATAGAATGAATAAGGAAGAAGTTCACAGGAATATCAAGATCATATGATAGCAAATATTATCATAAAAAAAAAAAAAGAAGAGAAAGATGAGGAAGATGAACGCCATCAAGCAAGCTCTATAAAATTTTGCCTGAAATTGATGTCACCATCAAGTTGGTATATTGCAAACAATACAGACAAGTGATACAGATAAATAGATGGGTATAATTGAAGACATTCGCAGAAGTCATGGATGGTGTGTCAATTTCAGGCAGAAATACCTATCAAGGCATTTTAAGATAGCATATTAAGTCATTGCTAAATGAAAAGTGTTGATGGTTGCTGTTAAGCATTGATGATCATCACCGATACAAAAAAAAATAAAATCTCCACTGGAATCAAAATCATCAGGTATCAATGATTATAAAATAAAAAGAGAGCAACTATCGCTGTCGCCGATCAATCGCTCATCAAAGTTGCCATCATCGTTAAGCTGATACATTATTTTAAACATGATACAAAAAGTCCTTATGACATTATCAACAGCAGCGAAATGTCAATTATTGATCAACCATCTATTGGTAGTAGAATAAACTATATAGTCAACTGCATATAAAATTGATGACAGCGATGGTTGCTTATCATAAAAAGGCAGTCTAGCTAAGTCCTGAAAAAAAAAATAGAGAGAAAAAGGTCAAGTCCTAAAAGGACCAAGTCTCCAAGACCTAAAAAGGCCAAATCCTAAAAGGATTAAATCTTAAAAGGGACTCTCGGATTGTAGGAAATACTGTTTACGTCCATATTTTCCATACAGAGTCCCTTTTCACCCAAATTTCACCCTCGGATCAGGAAAAATTTCTCTTTCATATCATGAGATGTAGACCTGATTTAGGTACGATGATCGCTGAACTAAAACTGGACCACCACGTACGATCTGGGAACTCTACCGGTCTGAAAGCTTCGTGTGATCAAGATTCAGTAGGCATGAGCTTAAGTCTGACCGCGTTCGGCCAGGGGACCTCCCGAAATGTTCTTTTGGATCTGAAAAGTCCCGATTTGGTTATAACTCAAGTATACATTGTTCCCAAGTCTATTTAGGTTAGTTTTTAGCCTATATAAGGGCTTAAACCCTCTCATATCTCTTCCATCAGAATTTGCTTGAAACCCTAGATTGAGAGAGAGAGAAAGTGAGAATTATGAGAGACTTTGTGAGAGAACTTCCTGCCATTTGCTCCATCCTTTGCACATACCAAAGAAATGTATTCAAATCACTTTCCCGGTGATTTCCAACACACTTTTAGGTAAGAAAAACCCTAACCACTTGCTGTTTTAGGGATTCCTTCGATTCAAATGGTAAAGTAGCTTATGTATTTGTGCATTAGGTCACATTTACGCCGTTGACGAAGCGTATACATTCTATTCGAACCGGTACACGTCTAAGGCGAAAGGTGTGGATTTTAGACGCTTTGATTGACTGATTTCAAAGCTTTCAATGTCGTTTAATATTAGATTATCGACGAGCACGCTGTTTGACATGTAGAACATGCTGTCCATTTTCCATTTCGACTGCGTATGGAAAATATGAGATTTAGGGTATTTTAGTCATTTGTAGGAAATACTGTTTACGTCCATATTTTGCTGAAATGTTTGCCATGGTTATTTGTCATGTTAGGATACTAGGAATGCGTGCATGATCTGTTTGGCGAAGAGATTCGCCCCAATGCACACTTTGAGTTGACATACACTATGTTGACTAAAGTGTGTAGACTAAGTGTATGTATAAATGTTTGTATTAGTATATATTGAGTAAATGGTGTTATGAATTAGTTTTGAGATTCAATTCTCAATTAATATGTGGATGTATATGATTTCCATCATGTTTGCCATATGAATTGATTTCCTTATATGTATGGAATACATGTGTTGGATTGATTTACTTACTTTGTATGCTATAACATGTGTTAACATGCTTGTATTGTTGTATTTCATTTCTATTACTCTCATATGATTATTTATGTGGATTTACAAATGCTTGGGGCTATGACCTAGTCCAGGCAGTCAATAATGGATTGAATTCGTGGTTGGCTTCTATTTGCCACGAAGGCCGCGTCGATGAACGCGAGTCATATTTTGGGCAAGCGGCAGTGGTTAGGCCACGCGAAGTGTTTTATGCACTTTATGTCGTTCAGCTTGAGATGCGCTCGTACTAGTCGAGCCCGTCAAGTAACCCGACTGGCCATTGTATGTTCACCATGTATGAGTCATAACTTCTTGAACCTAGAGTACTGAACTTACCATTGAAAACCCTGTCAACCATGGTACCTTGATCCATAAAGACTCATGAGCTGGGCATGGTGGTATGGGACACCGTGGTCGAGCTGTCGGCCTACGATGGGGCCACAAACCTCCCCGTAGTGACCAGTGAGCACATTTGACTCGTGAGCCGATTGTGGTGGTATGAGACACTACATTCGAGCTATCGGCCTACTCTGATTGGTGACGAGCCCTTTGTAGTGACCTCGAGCGTATTCTGAGTCTATAGGAGGCGACGACCCTTCCATAGCAACGAGAATACATTAGGCCTGTATTGATAAGGTGATAGGGGAGCGGTGCAACGAATGCGAGCAACAACCCTATCAGCCCTTGCAGCGACCTACAAATATAACATCGTATGAGATTACTAGGAGTGACGACCCTAGACAGGATCTGTGTTGGGATTGATATAAGGAAGGTACCTTAGTTTCCCAACCTGCTGTATGAAAAGGACTAATAACAACCCGATAATCATTATCCATATCGCACTGCATGTGCCTTGAAGATGTGGAGCACTGTGGGAAGAAAGTATGCCGCGGACGCAGATGGTGCCGCATGAGGGAGTATGTCTGTGAGGGCATTCATCATGTCATTTCATGCTTGCATTAACAACAGTAACTAGGGATGGTTGATTATTAGCTTTACTATTAACGCGTGATTAATTTGATAACATGCTAATTTTTGCTCTATTATTCCACTGAGTTGATCACTCACTCCCACGTTATGGGACGGTGTTTGCAACACCACCAGATCCTGTTTTAGATGCAGGTGATGAGGCGATTCAGGACGCAGAGCCGGTTTACTACGAGGATCAGGATGAGTTCTCGTATATGTAGTTCTCCGACGGTTTTACGTAGGTGGCCTGGATCGGTGGGACATGCTAGTGGACTATCACTTGACATTTATTTTTTGCTTTATGACATGTATATGAGACTCAGTGATGTATTCATACTTTGGAGACAGTTTGAGATTATTTTGTTTTTGTACAGTGATATATATATTTTTCAGTCTTCTGCTTGCGTTTTATCACTGGATTTGGAGTATGAATTGCAGTTTTGATATAATCTTACTCATGTGAATGCTTTAACTTAGACAATATTGAATAATAATCATATTTGTTGCATAAGTGATGGTTTGGAACTTGGGAGTCAGGTTTCTACACGACCCTCGATTTTCAGGGTGTTACAAGTTTGTATCAGAGCATGATTTGAATTAAAAAGGACCCGGGTTATGGTAACACAATGCACACTGACACACTTTGACTTAGGAAGGGGGCGATGGAAATTTAGAAACTACATTAGAATCCCAAGTTTTACCAACAGGTGAGACTATACGGTGATTGAGTCCATAACATATCTTCGGTCGCGTGAAGCGACCTAAGTCACTTCTAGGTCATTAGTCGACGGGTTTGAGATATTCTCTAAAAAATTCCAAACTCAGAAATGCATGTCCTTGGGTTGAGGGGCCACCACAACCCTTACACTCAATCTCAAGGCTTAAAACCCCTTTTCATCCAATTCCTTCAAAATCTTTCCTTTCACCACCCCATTCTTCAACATTTTCTAAGTCCTTTCTTACTACACATAAATCTTAATGTGTGAAGGATAATGAATCATACTTAAATAAAATTTTTACTATAAATAGTAAATATATGTAAGAATTGGACTTTTGGCCATTCCAATTATGGAATCTCTTATAATAAATGGGTTAGTTGGATGGATTAGCCTCTCCTACCCCAAAATCATATGCTACGTGATGCATAAATTCATTCTAATTTATAAAATGGCCTCGAAACACCCCAAACAGAGTCATGGGCCTATCCAGGCTAAAATATAATGAACCAGGGTGGGACCCACATATATTTGGGACCTCTAGGGCAGGGGGAACCCAGCCCATGTGGCTAGAATCACCAGATTATGATTTCATCGGTGAGGGCTTGCCATACGGTGGGCCCCACTTGGGCTGAACTTCGGGCCGACACCCTTAGATGGGTATGACACCCCTCCCATATGTGGGTTGACCCTTAAATCATCCACAAAACCTCACTTCCTTCACAAAAATGTCCTCTAAGCTCTCCCTTTTCAGTTTTCTTGCTGCCTCTCTCTTAAATCCCGGTGTCAAACCTCCCCCATCCCATTTTCTCCCTCAACCGACGCCAACCCATCCATTTACAGCTATTCACAGGCCCTTTCCTCTCCATTTTCATCCGTGGAAGCTCTTCCAAACTCCATTGAAGGCTGAAAATCGTGTGGACCTCCATTCCATCTTATCTTGCTCTTTTCTCTTTGAAAATCCAGCCTTTGGGAACTTAATTCACCCCTCAACAGGGCCTAGATTCGATTCAGACCATTAGGGCAGCCCTTTCTCCCCTTTTTCTCTACTTTTCATGGCTTTTGTTGAGGCTATTTTAGCCTTTTTCTCTCTTTCCACCATCCTCTCTCTCATGGGAAAGAGGAAGACCGCCGCAGATGAAGCTAGGCCTAGTCGCCCTTCACGTTCGAGGAAGCCGAGAGGTGGCGCCGCTAGCTCAAGCGCCGCAAGTCCAAGTGCCGCTCATGAGTTTCACACAAAGCGGGATTTGGATCCCTGTGTTCACATAGGGCGAGCACTGTTGGCAGACTTGGCTCACAGTGCGTATACTGATCGTAAGGTTCTGTTTGAGGCGCATGTGGATGAGCAGATCTTTGGTGAATTTCTGTTGTTTAAGCGCATTGAAGCTTTCAATTGGGATCCTCTCTTTGAAGCCCAGTCTCGTGCGAACATGAGCACTGTTCGTGCCTTCTATGCTCATATTTGGGCTCCTACATTGGAGCCATTGCAGTTCAGGATTCCCTTTGATAGAGACCGGGAACCACGATCGATGTTCGGTTGATAGCTCGACTTTTGAATGTGCCTCTTGGCGAGGTGCATCAAAGTGCTAAGAATCTGAAGAGTGTTTGTGAGAGAAATCACCGCACCAGGTTCCTATGTAGTGGTTTGGTTCCATGGCAGCGTAACAAGGGCCTCTTAATGTCCCACATGTCACATGATTTTCGCCTGTTGCACCACATTTATAAGTTCAATGTGTATCCTAGGTCGACCAACCGCAGTGAATGTATGCGTCTCATGGTCAATTTCCTATATCAAGTGGGCCAGGGAGAGAATGTGTGCATGGCCACCTTTGTGTTACGATAGATCGTCCTCATAGCGAAGTCGAGAAGGACGTCTGAGTCACTTCCTTTTGGCCTGCTCATATGCAAGATCGCGCTTGAGTTTGCTTACAAACTTGGGCCGGAGATTCCTGTGCCGATTCACTTCATCGATGAGGCTACCATGAACCAGATGAAGATAGGGCCTCGACAGCATGAGGCTCAGCTTGATGATGACAGTGAGGGCGAGTATGATAGCACAGAGGATGCTAGTGAAGAAGAAGCTGGGGCAGAAATAGAGGAAGAAGTCCAGGAAGAAGAAGAGGAGGCTCAGGATACTGATGAGAGCCCTCCTCTTGCGACTCAGGCTACTAGGGATGTTCATATAGCCCGACTTGAGGAGATTCAGGTTGCTTTACGACGGGAAGTCCAAGAACTTCGGGCTGAGGTGAAACAGGATCTTGAGGATACCAAGGCCGTCATGAAACAGAAATTTGGTAAGGTGACCCGCACCTTGAAGGCCATCCTGTGTTGTCTGCAGGATAAGGGTGCCCCTCCTCCATCTCCAGACTCGGACTAGCGATTAGGTTTCAGATATTTGTTGGTTGTAGTTGGTTTGTTTCCTACTTTCTATGTGTAAGCCTGAGAAGGCTAGTAGTTAGTTTATGTTGCAGTTGTAGCTTTGGCAAACTTACTTCCCATGTGTTTCTTGTCATAATGCATGTAAGGATATATCTCTTGTATTGTGACAAAATTTTGATTTCATGAAATGCATGAAATTCTGTGGTTGTTATGTGAATGATTGCGTGGTGGTGTGTTTGTGCTATTGCTAAAACTGACGTGGTTGCGCCCTATTTTGAATATAGGGAATGTTGCGTAAGGCTACACGGAGCACGGCACGACTTACACTGGGAGAGCCTATGGATCGGGTTCCTCTTCAGACTGATGAGCATATAGATCCTGTTGTGGGGATGATTCCTGAGACTGCACCTGAGTCTCAGCCCTCTACAGGTCCTACAGTTGGACCACCGCCTTTTACACCGCCTGTCAGAGAGCAGTATCATGCGTCCTCCTTGACGCAGTATGTGCCGTAGCACGCTCCACCTCCTGATAGGTTTGAGCAGTTGATAGTCATGATGCATCAGCATCACCAGCAGCTCTTGACTACGATAGTAGGGGCCTTAGGCCAGGGTGGGAGTGCGACTCCACCTACACCATCTGTGCATCTAGCTGAGGATGCTGGTACTTCGACTCAGGATGAGGGCATGGCTCATCCTGCACCATCTACTTACCCTACGGGACACACTGCTGATACACGGGGCCTACTCGAGCGATTCCAGCGCTTGCGGCCTCCTACTTTTATGGGTTCTCACAGACCCGAGGAGGTCGAGTATTGGCTCGACCATGTGTCGAAGATACTGCGGATGCTGCATTGCTCATAGTCCGAGCAGGTAGAGTTAGCTACGTTCATGTTCGAGCGAGAGGCCAGTCTTTGGTGGGTTAGTGTATTGTGGACAGTGGCTGCTGACTACGTCTGGACTTGGGCAGCGTTCGACTCCGTTTCCACGAGAAATACTATCCCCAGGCTTACAGGCACGAGCGGAAGAACGAGTTTCTACACCTCAGGCAGGGAGGCATGACAGTCACAGAGTATGAGCATCGGTTCACTGAGTTGGGCAGATACGTCTCGACTATACTTGCTGACGAGCAGATGAGCATACGCTGATTTTCTGAGGGCTTGCGACCGGACATTCGGTCGAAGATGTGCTGCGTCAGCATACCTTCCTATGTAGAGTTGATACATATGTCCATGAGGGCAGAGCAGGATGTTGATCGCTTGGCATTATCTCTTGGCCCTATGGTTGCTAGGCCACGACCAGATATGTAGGATAGGCCATTTGTTGGCAAGAGGCCTCGCATCGACCCTCCTCCAGGGCTACAGCGCTAGTACTTCTGACAAGGCGCCCCGATTTCTCATGTACTTATTGCGGGAGACCGGGTCACACTATGGGGGACTGTTTCGCTCAGATGAGAGACAACGGGTTTTCACCGCCGCAGAAGATCGACCGTACATGCCCACAGGCATTGTTACAGTCGGCTCCTGCGCACCCTTCCTTCAGACCTCCTGCACCTCAGTTCTGGCTGCCTCAACGGTCCATGGTACCGCTGCTGAACCATCCACAGCAGGCACGGGTACATGCCTTGACAGCTGAGGCAGCCGAAACATAGACTACTCAGCCCTTGGCCTTTGAGGTCACCGCCCATATTAGAGGTACTCCTATACTTGTGATGGTGGATATAGGATCCACGATTTCATTGATATCGTATTCCATAGTCAGACGCCTTGGGCTACCGACTATTCGAATGGATGGGTGCGAGTTCTCTCGGCTCACGGGACTTTTTCTGAGGCCACCATGATGTGTGAGGGTTGTTTGGTGGATCTGGGGAGCAGGACGATAGCTATCGATCTTATCGTCGACCCCTCTCTTATTTATCTCGACGTCATTCTTGGCATGGATTGACTGACTGCAGTGAGGGCCGAGATTGACTGCGAGACCTGTACGGTGACAGTCTATGAGCCGGAGGGCATGTCCTTTACATTTTCAGTGTGAGTAAATCTCCCCTTCCGCATACTTAGCTACGCAACCTTATTGCGGGACGTCGATGCTCCAACGCTTGAGCATACGCCTGTAGTCCGTGATTTTGGAGATCTGTTCAGGAAGATTCCTGGTTTGTCGCCTCAACGAGAGATCGATTTTACTATCGATCTGGTGCCTAGTTCTACGCCCGTCTCACTGTCGACGTATCGCATGGCACCGTGTGAGATGGAGGAGTTTAGGAAACAGATTGATGATCTGTTGGAGGTTGGTTTCATTCGACCGAGTGTGTCTCCTTGGGGAGCACCAGTACTATTTATGAAGAAGGATGGTTCTATGCGATTGTGTATTGATTATCGCAGGTTGAACCAGATTATGGTGAAGAACCGATATCCCTTGCCTAGGATAGATGACTTGTTGTAACGCCCTGAAAAAATCCATACTTGGACTCGAGTACCAACTTGACCAAAAATTGCGTAGGATTAATTCCTTTGGAAAATATGTGTAAGTTAGCTAGCGCAATGCTAGAGTAGCTGGGAAATAGTCCCTGATCACTTTAAATACGTTCTACAAGACCCAAAGCGAGTAGAACCAATGACGCTATAATACTCTAAAACCTCGGATCAAACTCTAAGCCGGTTTGTTCTCAGGACCTCTTTGAAACTTTGTATTGGATCCAAACCGCGCGTCGAAAGTCCGATACCTATAATCTTAGACTGTTATAACCGCCTAGTTGGACTTGACAATCATTTCAAAAATCAAGTCCAACCGACATTCAGAGGCTATTTCATTGAGCCTGGAGTGAAGAGAGTGAGAATAGGGTTAGATTTGGAATTTGAAATTTAAATCTGGCACATGACTTGGCGCGTTATTATTAAGCGTTCTGACCGTCAGAATTCAGCCAAATTACACCCTTGGATCAGGAAAAATTTCTATTTCATATCGCGAGACTTGTAGACCTGATCTACGTGCGGTGACCACTGAACTGAAGCTGGCCACGTGCTATCTACGAACACTACTGGTTTGAAAATGGGATGTGAGCGACATCCGACGTGCATGAACTTAAGTCCGATCGCATTCGGCCAGGGGACCTCCAGAAATGTCTTTTTGGACCGAAACAGCTCCGATTTGGTTAGGCATCAAGTGAACATTGTTCCCAAGCCTGTTTTGGGCATGTTTTAGGTTATAAAAGGGGCTTAAACCCTCACTTCTCTCATCCATCTGAATTTTCAAGAAACCCTGGCTGGTGTGAGAGAAAAGGTGAGAGATTGTGAGAGAGAGTGAGAGAATTTCCTGCTACTTGCACTACCTGTTGCACGTGCCTAAGCAACGCACTTCAATCACTTTCTCGGCGATTTCACAGTGTTTCTAGGTAAGAAAATACCCCAAATACTTGCTGATTTAAGGTTCCTTCGGTTCCTTAGCATGGTAGCTTATAGATCTTGTGTATTAGGTTCCCGGTTCTCCGTAGACGAAGCGTACACACTCCGTTCGAATTAATACGCTCCTAGGATAAAAGGTGCAGATTTTAGACGCTTTGATTGACTGTTTTCAACGCTTTCAATGTCGTTTAATAGTAGATTATCGACGGCAACACCGTTTGACATGTACAACATGCTGTCCGTTTCCTGTTTCGTAAGTAGACGAAAAATATGAGATTTAGGGCATTTTAGTCATTTGTAGGAAATACTGTTTTCATCCATATTTTACTTATATGATTGACATGGCTTCTTATCGGATTAGGATATTAGGAATGTGTGCATAATCAGTTTGGTGAAGAGATTCGCCCAAATGCGCACTTTGAGTCGACATACTATATGTAGACTTAAATGTGTAGACTAAGTGTTTGTATAAGTGTTTGTATTAGTATGTATTGAATTAAATGGTGTTATGAATTAGTTTGAGAGTGAATTCTCAAATAATATGCTGATGTACATGATTTCCTATATGTTGGCTATATGCATGATTTCGTTATATGTATGAAATGCATGTGTTGGAAGATTTACTTAAGTTATATATTATAACATGTGTTAACATGCTCACATTGTTGTATTTCATTTCCATTACTCTTACATGATTGCTGATGTGGATTTATAACTGTTTGGGACTATAATTAGTCCAGGAAATCGGTAACCGAGTAAATCCGTTGTTAGCTTATCTTTGCCACTAGCGACGCGTCGATGAACGCGAGTCATGTTTTGGAGTTGGCGGCAGTGGTTAGGCCATGCGAGGTGTTTTATGCACTTCATGTCATTCGACTTGAGATGCGCTCATGCTAGTCGAGCCCGTCAAGTAACCCGACTAGCCATTGTATGTTCACCCTATATGAGTCATAACTGCTTGAACCTAGGGTACTGAACTTACCATTGTAAACCCTGTCAACCATGGTACCTTGATCCACAAAGACTCATGAGCCGGGCATGGTGGTATGGGACACCGTGGTCGAGCTGTCGGCTTACGCTGGGGCCACAAACCTCCCCGTAGTGACCAGTGAGCACCTATGACTTGTGAGCAGATTATGGTGGTATGGGACATTATATTCTTGCTGTCGGCCTACACTGATCAGGCGACGAGTCCTTTGTAGTGACCGCGAGCGTATTCTGAGTCTACGGGAGGTGACGACCCTTCCGTAGCGACGAGAGTACTAGTAAGCCTGTATTGATAAGGTGATGGGGGAGCGGTGCAACGAGTGCGAGTAACAACCCTGACAGCCCTTGCAACGACCTACAAATATAACATCGTATGAGATTACTAGGAGTGACGACCCTAGACAGGATCTGTGTTGGGATTGATATAAGGGAAGTACCTTAGTTTCCCAATATTGCTATATGAAAAGGACAATAATAACTCGGTAATCATATCAACATCACATTGCATGTGCCTGGAAGATGTGGAGCACTGAGCGGTACGCAAGCATGCCGTGGACCTAGATGGTGTCGTATGAGGGAGAATGTCGGTGAGGGCATCCATTATGTCATCTCGTATTGCATTAACAACAGTATTAGGAATGTTTGATTTACTGCTTTACTATTATCGCATGATTGATTTGAGAACATGCTAATCTTTGCTCTATTATTCCACTGAGTTAGCTACTCACTCCCACGTTACAGGATGGTGTTTGCAACACCCACCAGACTCTGTCTTGGATACAGGTGAGGCAGCGATTCAGGAGGCAGAGCCAGACTATGATGAGGACCAGGACGAGTTCTCATATATGCAGTACCACGACGGCTTTGCTGGGGGGGCCTGGATTGGCGGGACTTCTCAATGGGACTCTTTTTGGACACTTGATTTCTGTTTATTTACATGTATATGAGACTCAGAGATGTATTCATACTTTGGAGACAGTTGAGATCTATTTGTTTTCCATACAGTGATATGTATATTCTTTAGTCTTTCGCTTGCGTTTATCACTGGATCTGGAGTATGAATTGCAGTTTTGGTATACTTTTACTCATGTGAATGCTTTAACTCAGAAAACATTGAATCATAATCATTTTTGTTGCATAAGTGACGGTTTGGAACTTGGGAGTTGAGTTTATACACGACCCCCGATTTTCAGGGTGTTACACTTATTTGATCTGTTGAGAGGGGCCCAGTACTCCTCGAAGATTGATCTCCAATCAGGATATCACCAGTTGCGCCTCAAGGATGAGGATGTGCAGAAGACAGCCTTCAGGACCAGCTTTGGTCACTACGAGTTCCTTGTGATGTCGTTCGGTCTCACGAATGCACCAGCCGTGTTCATGGATCTGATGAACAGTGTATTTCGGTCATTCCTCTATGATTCGTCATCGTGTTTATGGACGACATTTTGGTATACTCCAGGAGTCGAGAGAAGCATGAGGAGCACTTGCGATTGGTCCTGGATACACTGAGACAGCATTAGTTGTTCACACAGTATAAGAAGTGTGACTTCTGGAAGCAGGAAGTGAAGTTCCTGGGACATGTGGTGTCTAAGGATGGGATGACAGTTGACCTGTCTAAGGTAGCTGCAGTTCAGGACTGGGAGTAGCCTAGTTCTGTCACTGAAGTGAGGAGTTTCTTAGGTTTGGCAGGCTACTATAGACGTTTCATTCGAGATTTCTCGAAGATCGCCAGACCTCTATCTCAGCTGACACGGAAGGATGTGAAGTTCGCATGGAATGATAAGGTGGAGATAGCTTTTCAGGAGCTGAAGGACAGGTTGACGTCCGCCCCTATGCTAGTATTACCAGAGCAAGACTAACGCGTCTAGCGTTGGTTTGGGTTGTGTCCTTATGCAGAAGGATAGGGTAATTTCGTATGCCTCAAGATAATTAAGGAAGAACGAGGAGAATGACCCTACACACGACCTTAAGTTGGCAGCCGTCACATTCACATTGAAGCTCTGGAGACATTACCTCTATGGAGAGGAGTTCGAGCTCTTTTACGACCACAAGAGCCTCAAGTACATATTCACGCAGCTAGACTTAAATATGAGGTAGAGGCGATGGATGGAGACTTTGAAGGACTTCAAGTTCGAGGTTTCCTACCATCCCGGCAAGGCGAACCTTGTGGCTGACGCGTTGAGCCGCAAGAAGGCGATAGAGTTTATGGCTCCGCTGATGGTTGCTGAGTGGGACATGGTTGAGTTTTTGTGAGACTTTGAGCAGAAATTCACTGTGGAGGAGTCGTATGAGTTTATCGCACATGTGCAGGTGCGATCTTTTATCGATGATAGAGTCATCGTGGCGCAGAGGGATGATGCGCGTCTGATTGAGCTTCGAGAGTAGGCCAGTGATGATGCAGACGCCGAGTGGTAAGTTGGCACGGATGGGGGCTTACGTTATCGTGGCTGCCTATGCGTCCCAGATATCCCTGACTTGAGACGATAGATTCTCGAGGCTACGCACTGTACCAGACTTACGATGCATCCGGACAGCACCAAGATGCATCGCGACATGAGGAGGACCTATTGGTGGGATGGTATGAAGACCCACATCGCAGAGTTCGTGTCCCGTTGTCTCACTTGCCAGCAGGTGAAGGCAGAGCATCGCCGACCTCCTGGACTCCTTCAGCCTATGCCTATAGCTGAGTGGAAGTGGGATTTCATTTTTATGAATTTTATCTCGAGACTGCCGAAGACGAGGAAGGGACATAATTCTATTTGGGTGATCGTCGACGGTCTGAAGAAGTCGGCGCACTTCCTACCGATCAGAGTTACGAACTCTACAGATGAGTTAGCCAGGTTGTATATCAGAGAGATCGTGCGTCTGCATGGAGTTCCCTTAGAGATCGTGTCGGACAGAGACACACGCTTTACTTCTATTTTCTGGACTCACATTCAGGAGGCTATGGGTGTGAAGTTAAAGTTCAGTACCGTCTTCCACCCACAGACAGACGGACAGACAGAGCGGGTGAACCAGATTCTAGAGGACATGTTGCGGGCTTGCGTATTAGACTTCAAAGATAGTTGGAATGATTGTCTTGCATATACAGAGTTCGGGCACAACAACAGTTTCCAGGCAAGTATCGGTATGGTACCTTATGAAGCTTTGTATGGGCGACCTTGTCGAGCACCGCATTGCTGGGCAGAGGTCGGTGAGCGCAGATTGATTGGCCCAGAGTTAGTGCAGGCGACTTCGGAGAAGATTGATATTATCAGACGCTGGCTACTTACAGCACAGAGCAGACATAAGAGTTATGCCGATACGAGACGGCGCTCGCTAGAGTTCGCGGTTGGGGATCACATGTTTTTGAGAGTTTTTCCTATGAAAGGAGTCCTTCGGTTGGGGAAGAAGGGGAAACTAGCACCGTGATTCATTGGTCCATTTCAGATTCTCGACCGTGTCGGTGCAGTGGCTTATCGTCTAGCTTTGCCTACACCTCTCGCGAGCGTACACAACGTATTTCATGTTTCTATGCTGAAGAAATACATTCCTGATCCTTCCCATATCATTCGATGGGAGCAGGTGCAGTTAGGTGAGGATGTTACATATGTACTGCGACCGGCGTGTATATTAGACAGGAAGGAGCAGGTGCTATGTAGCAAAGTCATCCCCCTTATGAAGGTGTTGTGGACGCATCACTCTAAAGAAGAGGCTACTTGGGAGACGGAAGTCGAGATCAGAAAGAATTACCCACAGCTTCTCGAGGAGTACGAAAAGGTACAAATTTTGAGGATAAAATTTATTGTTAAGGGGGGTAGATTATAACGCCTCAGAAAAATTCGTACAGAGACTTGAGTACCAACTCGATCAGAAATCACTTAGGATTAATTCCTTTAGAAAATAAGCGTAAGTTAACTAGCGCTACGTTAGAGTAGCTGTGAAATTGTCCCTGATCACTTTAAATATGTTCTGCAAGACCCAAACCTTGTAGAATCAATGACGCTATAATACCCTGAAACCTTGGATCAAACTCTAAACTCGTTTGCTCTCAGGAACCCTTTAAAACTTCGTATTGGATTTAGACCGCGCGTCGAAAGTTTGATATCTACAATCTTAGACCGTTATGACCGCTTGGTTGGACTTGACAATCATTTCGAAAATCAAGCCCAACCGATGTTCTGAGGCTATTTCATTGAGCCTGGACTGAAGAGAGTGAGAATAGGGTAAAGGTTTAGGAAATTAATTTCAAATCTGGTATGAGTCTTTGCGCGTTATTATTAAGTGTTATGACCGTCAGAATTCAGCCAAATTTCACCCTCGGATCAGGAAAAATTTCTCTTTCATATCATGAGACTTGTAAACCTGATTTAGGTACGATGACCGCTGAACTAAAATTGGACCGCCACGTGCGATCTGGGAACTCTACCGGTCTGAAAGCTTCGTGTGAGTAAGATCCAGTAGGCATGAGCTTAAGTCCGACCGCGTTCGGCCAGGGGACCTCCCGAAACGCTCTTTTGGATCTGAAAAGTCCCGATTTGGTTATAACTCAAGTATACTTTGTTCCCAAGTCTATTTAGGTTAGTTTTAAGCCTATATAAGGGCTTTAAACCCTCTCATATCTCTCCCATCTGAATTTGCTTGAAACCTAGATTGAGAGAGACAGAAAGTGAGAGATTGTGAGAGACTTTATGAGAGAACTTCCTGCCGTTTGCTTCATCTTTTGCACGTACCAAAGCAACGTATTCAAATCACTTTCCTGGTGATTTTCAACGCACTTATAGGTAAGAAAAACCCTAACCACTTGCTGTTTTAGGAATTCCTTCGATTCAAATGGTAAAGTAGCTTATGTACTTGTGCATTAGGTCGCATTTACGCTGTTGACGAAGCGTATACATTCTATTCGAACCGGTACACGTCTAAGGTGAAAGGTGCGGATTTTAGACGCTTTGATTGACTGATTTCAAAGCTTTCAATGTCGTTTAATAGTAGATTATCGACGAGCATGCCATTTGACATGTAGAACTTGCTGTCCGTTTTTCATTTCGACTGCGTATGGAAAATATGAGATTTAAGGTATTTTAGTCATTTGTAGGAAATACCGTTTACGTCCATATTTTGCTGAAATGTTTGCCATGGTTATTTGTCATGTTAGGATACTAGGAATGCGTGCATGATCTGTTTGGCGAAGAGATTCGCCCCAATGCGCACTTTGAGTCGACATACGCTATGTTGACTAAAGTGTGTGGACTAAGTATATGTATAAATGTTT
Source organism: Magnolia kwangsiensis (assembly GCA_037074715.1). Taxonomy (NCBI): domain Eukaryota; kingdom Viridiplantae; phylum Streptophyta; class Magnoliopsida; order Magnoliales; family Magnoliaceae; genus Magnolia; species Magnolia kwangsiensis. Next base: position 57,583,648 of record CM073578.1, read on the forward strand.
GTATTAGTATATATTGAGTAAATGGTGTTGTGAATTAGTTTTGAGATTCAATTCTCAATTAATATGTGGATGTATATGATTTCCATCATGTTTGCCATATGAATTGATTTCCTTATATGTATGGAATACATGTGTTGGATTGATTTGCTTACTTTGTATGCTATAACATGTGTTAACATGCTTGTATTGTTGTATTTCATTTCTATTACTCTCATATGATTATTGATGCGGATTTACAAATGCTTGGGGCTATGACCTAGTCCAGGCAGTCGGTAATGGATTGAATTCGTGGTTGGCTTCTATTTGCCACGAAGGCCACATTGATGAACGTGAGTCGTATTTTGGGCAAGCAGCAGTGGTTAGGCCACGCGAAGTGTTTTATGCACTTCATGTCATTCAGCTTGAGATGCGCTCGTACTAGTCGAGCCCGTCAAGTAACCCGACTAGCCATCGTATGTTCACCATGTATGAGTCATAACTGCTTGAACCTAGGGTACTGAACTTACCATTGAAAACCCTTTCAACCATGGTACCTTGATCCATAAAGACTCATGAGCCGGGCATGGTGGTATGGGACACCGTGGTCGAGCTGTCGGCCTACGATGGGGCCACAAACCTCCCCGTAGTGACCAGTGAGCACATTTGACTCGTGAGCCGATTGTGGTGGTATGGGACACTACATTCGAGCTGTTGGCCTACTCTGATTGGTGACGAGCCCTTTGTAGTGACCTCGAGCCTATTCTGAGTCTACAGGAGGTGACGACCCTTCTTTAGCAACGAGAGTACATTAGGCCTGTATTGATAAGGTGATGGGGGAACAGTGCAACGAGTGCGAGCTACAGCCCTTCCAGCCCTTGCAGCGACCTATAAATATAACATCGTATGAGATTACTAGGAGTGACGACCCTAGATAGGATCTGTGTTGGGATTGATATAAGGAAGGTATCTTAGTTTCCCAATCCTGCTGTATGAAAAGGACTAATAACAACCCAGTAATCATTATCCATATCGCACTGCATGTGCCTAGAAGATGTGAAGCACTGCGGGAAGAAAGCATACCGCGGACGCAGATGGTGTCGCATGAGGGTGTATGTCGGTGAGGGCATCCATCATGTCATTTCATGCTTGCATTAACAACAATAACTAGGGATAGTTGATTGTTTTCTTTACTATTAACGCGTGATTAATTTGATAACATGCTAATGTTTGCTCTATTATTCCACTGAGTTGATCACTCACTCCCACGTTACGGGACGGTGTTTGCAACACCACCAGATCCTGTTGTAGATGCAGGTGATGAGGCGATTCAGGACGCAGAACCGGTTTATTACGAGGATCAAGATGAGTTCTCGTATATGTAGTTCTCCGACAGTTTTGCGTAGGTGGCCTGGATCGGCGGGACATGCTAATGGACTATCACTTGACATTTATTTCTTGCTTTATGACATGTATATGAGACTCAGTGATGTATTCTTACTTTGGAGACAGTTTGAGATTGTTTTGTTTTCGTACAGTGATATTTATATTTTTCAGTCTTCCGCTTGCGTTTTATCACTGGATCTGGAGTATGAATTGCAGTTTTGGTATAATCTTACTCATGTGAATGCTTTAACTCATACAACATTGAATCATAATCATATTTGTTGCATAAGTGATGGTCTGGAACTCGGGAGTCGGGTTTCTACACGACCCCTGATTTTCAGGGTGTTACAGACTCGTTACGCATAAGACCTATGATTATAAATAGGTAGCTCAGTCAAACCAATGGCCAGCTACGCATGAGACCTATCAAGATCGTCATTCGGGCAGCGGTGAGAAGCCAGTGGCCCTAAAAATCCCGTGAAGGCCATCATACGCATACCCATGCGGGCAGCTGATGGAGTCAATGACCAAAAGTCAAAGGGCCTAAAGTTGACTAAAAGTCAAAAAGCCAAAAGTCTCCAAATGACCAAAAGTTGACCAAAAAAGCCAAAGGGCCAAAAGTCCTCAAATGGTCAGTCAGCGTAACCACCATGCCGTCTGTATAGCTTTTCAAAAACGTCACAGGGAATGGAGGACAATGCCCTGCCGTGAATGGGCCCGACCTTGCAGGCAAAGAAAATGAGGGCTGCAGTCCGAGCTTTAGATATGCCAACCATGCATAAGACCCCCTAGATTTGTGATTCGATTCCGATACTAACTCATGAAGAAGGGCTTAAACCTACTCATCGATGGACTGGCAACCATGGATTTGGTACCCCAAAGGTAGCCTTGCGAGCTCTATGAACTCTAGAGAGTTACCATGGCCAACCCTGTGCGTAAAACCAACTAAGTTCACGGCCTCGGTAGCTTCACTGGGCCTCTCTGATGGACCTCAGTTTGTGAACTCCCTAGGCAGTGAGAATTCTAGCGAACTCTTAAGAGTTACAGAGGCCATCATGTAAGACCTAACTCTAACAAGAGTCCAAATAAGTTTACATCACTACTCAAGAGCTCAAATTGTGTGTGCAACTAATTGAATTGAAACTTAGCACCGCCAATAAAATATAAATGAATGACGTCATGTAGGAAATCCCGTACTAACAAGCATAAAATGTGGATGTTTTATAATAAGTTTTTATTGAATATCATGTTAAATTATGTGCGACATTCAAAATGCAGCAAATTCATATCTCACAAACAAACATAGAAGAAAAAAACTACTAATGATGTTGAGATTACTACATAGATAATATGTTTGGAATAATGCATAATGTAGAAGCGCATGAAAAAGGTTACTGAAAGTTACTATTAAAAATCAAAAGAGAATATTTGTTTAAAAAAAGGAAGGAAGAAAGAAAGAAGAAAAGGCATATATACAAAAAGGAATTGCATGATTAAAGTTCCTTTTTAATGCCTACTATCTTCATACTTTGCTGCAAGTCTTCCTTTAATTGAATCTGAGCTACATCATGCTTTGACTTCTCTTCAAGTATAATCTTTGCTTGATCAGGAAGACCAGTTAATTTGTTTTCCAAGGATGTAATCATTTCTTTGCTCCTGAGTAGTTCGGACCTTTCAACATTAGTAGATTGAATATTCACATGAATCTTTTCCTTAACCTCCTTTATGGACAGTTCCCTCTCGTGGCCTTTCAGTTCTAGCTGTGAGATTTCTTCTCTCAAAACTGCGATACGATCTTGAATAAGTACCCTATCATTAGTGAGGGTCTTCAACTATTCTTGAAGAGTTAACTGCTCCTGGTTTAATTTAGATATAGTAGAAGTAATAAGGGAAGCCTTCTCCTTAGACAAAGTCAACTGCTTCCCGTACTCCAGAACTTTAGGAGCAATCGTGATATTTTTCGCTGATGTCAAAGAAACTATCGAATCATGGAATCTGAGGAGGGAGTCACGCAGAATAGAAATGTTAATCTTAGCCATTCTTGGAGAGCTTTCAAGAATCTCGATGGAGATATCCACGTCTGGCCATTGTTTAGGATCTTTGAAGATATGGACTACCGCTGACAAAGAATTCTTCATTAAAAGCATTTTGTGAGTGGGAATCTTTGAAAGAAATGATAGCTCAAAGACAGTGGCCATGGACTAGGAGCTGGCCGCCCCGCTAGAGGGAAGAATTCCTATAACATGAATAGGAGATAAAGTCAGAATAAGCAATGCGAGACGAAGAAGACACAGTTCCTCGAATTGATATGTATACCTGCTGCAGAAGTGTGACCAATAGGTGGGGGAACTTCTGGGGCTACAGTGGTACCAGCTCTCAGCATGCCAGCAAGAGAAGGCGCCCTCACTTCTATGCTCGAATCCCTGGTGGTAGGAGTCGGCAGATCGGTAGCCTCGACGGGGAACACAATTTCGTAGGCCACCCTTTTTGGTGTCACTAGAGGAGCCGAAGGAACCAGTGGTGAAGTAGTTAATGCAGCTGGATGAAGATCCGCAGAGGGGGCAGCGCTTGTCTTAATGTTAGCCACATGCGTACATAAAAAAGGAAGTAGCAATGATGATAAGATAGTTATCACTAGAGAAGCACGTGAATATTTAAGGAATTCAGATTCCCTTACTAGGTGAATATCCATATTCCTCATAATCCAAGGGTTCTTCATCCTCTTCGGTTACTGCATGTGCCTTGCCAGGAACAGAAGTGGCAGGGGAAATTTCAGGAGCTAGGGGAAGATGTTCTTCCTCTACATTTTCGACGGCCATATTTTCCTCTTCATCTATGTTAACTTCTTCGAAGTCATCATCTTGAGCTCCATCACTTGCATCATCATCATCATCATCTTTAGACCCCATGGGAGTGGAATCTTCTGATGAAGAAGATGAACTTTCATTTTCTGAACCCTCTTCATCTACTTCCGTAATCACAACTTATTTTCCTTTGTAAGAGACGGGCTGGTTATTTTCTCTTAGAGATCTCCTGCTAATCAGAATTGAGGGAGATACGGAGGTCTGCCTTGTCTCTTCCTGGGGAATAGGCGATAATGCTTGCTGACGTGCTCGCGATCTAGTCATTCGAGACGATGAGCTAGAAGGAGGAGGTTGTGAGGAAGGGGCAGGTTCGTTCCGAGCTGGATTCTCCTGAGCTATGGCAATTTCTGTAGGAATGGGGGAGGATGTTCCTTCGATATTCTCTATTACTCGGCTGCCAAAGTCATGAGGGACATGTTCAAATTCCTCCAGAACGCCATGAGCAAACCAATCATTTAAAGTATAAATTGGTTTCCTCTCACGAATTAGCTCTTCCGTTAATATCTTTCTGCAAATTTCACCATGGCGAGGCACACGACTCTTCTCTGGAATGAAACTAATTTCGTTCTCAAGTTTTTTGCCCCTGAGCCGAGGCGGGTGGAGAAAGAGAAGGGAGTCTACTGGTAAACATTTATTAATCAGGAATGATTGATGGTCCCACCATCTCATCCAGCAGTAAGAAGTATGAACTATCCGGTCGCAGCTAGGAATGATGAAAGTGGAATTGACACGACCACCCAATAGTTACTTCCATATCATGGCCCAGTTCAAAGGTCCTGTTCCATAGCAGCGCATTCCCTTGGTAACCAATCCACAGTCTTTCGGTACGGCTTGGTCATAGCTGAATTGGCGAGCGAAGCGGATAGGGTAGTAGGGCTCTCTGCAGAACTCTGTCCCTTCTCTGAGAGGCAGACTGCAAGAATGGATGGAAAGAAAGAAAGCCCTTTCTGCTATGGTCAGTGCTCCTTGGTCCACCATATCTGTGTCTTTAATGTAGCAGTGGAGATCGAACTAGAAGAAATCTATTTGGTTAAAGTCCTGGATCTCGTTGATTACCCATTCGTGTGACCTTTTGGCCATTTCCTTTTGCTGAAAAAACCAGAGAGGAAGATGGTCTCTGGCGCTTCGAAGGTCCAAGGGAAATAAACTTCCAACCATCCAGTAAAATAGTGTCAGGCAGTGTATGCTGAAGAAGATCCCAGGGTGGTGTTCCTGATATGCATAGATATTTCTCCAAAAGCCTAATAGATGGAACATAGTATGGGAGGCGCAATGGAATATTTTTGACCTTCCGCTAGGGCACCAGCAACAACGAAGGTGGTGGGGCGAATAACATCTACCCATTTGGAGCTAGGAAGTGCTACTATGCTTAACCAGTAGGCCAGAAAAGTTACAAGTTTCCTAAAGGAACTATAATCTGTTCTTTCCTTCATATTGTCACAAAGATTCATCAGTTCTTTGCATCGACAGTCACGGAATCTACAGGATGAAGAAAGAGGTTAGTGCGAGGGAATATGTGATAGAAAGAAAAGTGCTAATTTCTGAGTCTGGAATACCTGAGTGTCCTGGAAAAGTGAACCAGGCACTGCAGAGGGGAAAGTTTGTGAAAATTCAGAAATTTCCCCATTTCTCTGAAGAGTTCAATGGTGGTTTCGAAAATGGAAGGTCTACGATCTGGAGAAGATATGAATGCTAGTTCTGCATTCGATGGGATGAATTCATCATAAAATCTTCCTGTTAATGGAAAACCTACTATGCGATGCAAATCCCAAAGTGTTATGCTCATTTCGTCAAATGGCAAGTGAAGAGAATTGGTAGTGGGCGACCAATATTCAAGGAAGCCTTTAAGCTTAGATGTGACTTCTATCGCATCATAAAGGCCAACTTTGGCGAGAGTGTTTGCATGCTTCTTTAAGATGGCCTCTGCCCAATCAGAATAATATCGGTGAGAAGTCAATAAGCCCCTTGTCCGAAAATCCTTCGATCCCTAAAGAGGATCGCAGTCCTTGTACCGCTGTCTAATAGTCTCATAGAAGTATGTGGGAAAGAGATTATGTGGACTGTGAAAAGGGATGAGGAAGATCATGGAATGAACTTCTCCAATGATTTATCGCGGCTTCTGTGTTTGCAGTTTCCCTTCGAGAATGCGGGGTTCTCTTGTTGTCCATGATTCAGTGTACATCAACTTCTCTCCATCTACGTAATCCTTGGGCTCGCATTCAAGGATGGATTGATGGCGATGGACGTTGATGGGAATTACTATCATACCTTCTGAATGAGGGTTGTCGAATTTCATAATGCCCTCAATTACTCGAACTGATTCCCAAGAATTCTGAAGCTTTTTCTTGTTATGCTCCTTTATTTTCTCTTCGAACTCCTTTGCCTTATTTCGGTGAGCCTTCTTAGAACGTGAAGCAGGGGGAGTATCTTCTCTTGGAGGGGGTCTGTCGCTATCAATGCGGATGTGGGTAGTCGTCTTCGCCATTTATCCCAGTCATATTCACAACCTTACTTTGGAGGCCGTTCTAAGTTCCCCATGACTATAGCCAGATCAATGGGAGAGGGAAGCGATTTAATACAATCAATGAAATCAAAAGTTGGGAGCACTGGTTCTTTGAAGTATGCAATAGTTTGAGTAGTGGTTTTGGTACGTTTGGTCAGTGGCTGATCAATAGAAGGAGAAGGGTGATAAGAAGACATATCGGGCAAGTCAGGATGAGAAGGCTGGTCAGTTGGAGGGTCTACGGGAAGAAAAGTTCTCTTAATACGGGCCGTGAAGAGAAGGAAATTGAAGGCTCAAGGGTGACTACAGGAAAGGCTTGAAGGAAGTAAGGAAATATGCTAAAGTTTCGAAAATAGGACAGTGAAGAGGAAATTCACTAAGTCCTGGTTACGAGGATCCGCGTAATCAAAATCAGTTGCGCTGAATGTCACAACACTTGGGAGACTTACGCAGACGGGAAATCCATTGCGCAGGTCCGCGCAATCGATATCGGTTGCACTGGAAAATTGCCAGAGAAAAAAAAAATTCACCGCAGAATGGAGAAGTGCAGGATATGAAAGGGGCACGGTATTTATAGGCTGCTACGGTCGAGTATGAACGCGAATCGGTTGCTGTAACGCCCGTGAAAAATTCGTACTTGGGCTCGAGTACCAACTCGACCCGAAATCGCGTAGAAATAATTTCCATGGAAATTAAGCGTAAGTTAGCTAGCGCAACGCTAGAGTAGCTGGGAAATAGTCCCTGATCACTTTAAATACGTTCTGCAAGACCCAAATCGAGTAGAACAAACAACTCTACAATACTCTATAACCTCGGATCAAACTCTAAGCGGGTTTGTCCTCTGGACCACGTTGAACTTTTGTATTGGATTTAGACCGCGCGTCGAAGGTCCGATACCTCCTATCTTAGACCGTTAGAACCGCCCAGCTGGACTTGACAATCATCTCAAAAATCAAGTCAAACCGATAATCACAGACTATTTCGTTGAACCTGGACTGAAGCGACTGCGAATAAGGACGGATTTGGAATTTCAAATTCAAATCTGGCACACGACTTGACGCGTCAGTATTAAGCGTTCTGACCGTCAGAATCCATCCAGATTACACCCTCGGATCAGGAAAAATTTCTATTTATTATCATGAGACTTTCAGCCCTGATCTACGTGCGGTGACCGCTGAACTGAAACTGGTCCGCCACGTGCGATCTGCGAACCCTGCCAGACTGAAAACTTAATACGAGCTACATCTGGTACACATGAGCTTAAGTCCGATCGCAATCGACCAGGGGACCACCAGAAAGCAGCTTTTGGACAGAAACAGCCCCGAAATGGATAGGCACCAAGTAAACTTCGTTCCGGAGTCTATTTCCGGCGTTTTTAAGCTTATAAAAGGGGTTGAAACCCTCATTTCCCTCTCCCATCCGAAAATTACAACCCTAGGAGAAAAAGAGAGAGAGTTTGAGAGAGAGATTGGAAGAGATTTTTCCCGCTTCCGAGCCGCCGATTGCTGCTGCTTCAGCACTTCTTCCCAATCACCTGGCTGGTGATTTCTCCACTTTTTCAGGTATAAAATAACCCTTAACTTGCTGATTTAGGGCTTACCTAGATTCATAGCATGTTAGCTAACGTATTCCATAAATCAGGTTCTCCTACTGCCGTAAACGAAGCGTACACGCTCCGTTCAAAATCCTGCAACCGTAAGAGACTAGGTGAGGATTTTAGACGCTTTGATTGACGGTTTACAATGCTTTCAACGTCGTTTAATAGTAGATTATCGACAGCATCACCGTTTGACATGTACAACATGCTCTCCGTTTCCTGTTTCGTAAATTAACGAAGAATATGAGATTTAGGGCATTTTAGTCATTTGTAGGAAGTACGGTCTACATTCATATTTTGCTGACGTGATTGACATGGTTTGTTGTCGCATTAGGGAGTTAGGAATGCTTGCATAATTATTTTGGCGAAGAGATTCACCTAGTTGCGCACTTTGGGTCGACATACTATATGTAGACTTAAGTGTGTAGTGTATGTGTTTGTATAAGTGCTTGCATTAGTATGTATTGAATTAAATGATGTTATGTAGTAGTTTGAGATTGATTTCTTAGTTAATATACTGACTTAAATGATTTCCTACATGTTGACCATATGCATGATTCCATTACATGCATGGAATGTATGTGTTTGAAGATTTGCTTAAGTTGAATGTTATAACATGTGTTAACATGCTCACATGATTGTATTTCAATTTCAATACTCTTACTTAGATTGCTGATGTTATTCCATAAATGTTTGGGACTAGACTTAGTCCAGGCAGTCGGTAACCGAGCGAATTCGTGGCTGACTGGTCATAGCCACGAACGACGCGTCGATGAACGTGATTCGTATTTGGAGTTGGCGGCAGTGGTTAGGCCACGCGAAGTGTTTTACGCACTTCATGTCGTTCGACTTGAGATGCGATCGCGCTAGTCGAGCCCGTCAAGTAACCCGACTAGCCGATGTATGTTCACCTTGTATGTGTCATAACTGCTTGAACCTAGGGTACTGAACTTACCACTGAAAACCCTGTTAACCATGGTACCTTGATCCACGAAGACTCATGAGCCGGGCATGGTGGTATGGGACACCGTGGTCGAGCTGTCGGCCTACGCTGGGGCCACAAACCTCCCCGTAGTGACCAGTGAGCACCTAAACTCGTGAGCAGATTATGGTGGTATGGGACATTATATTCTAGCTGTCGGCCTACACTGATCAGGCGACGAGCCCTTTGTAGTGACCGCGAGCGTATTCTGAGTCCACGGGAGGCGATGACCCTTCCGTTGTAGTAGAGTACGGTAGGCCTGTATTGATAAGGTGATGGGGGAGCGGTGCAACGAGTGCGAGCAACAGCCCTGGCAGCCCTTGCAGTGACCTACGAAATACACATCGTATGAGATTACTAGGAGTGACGACCCTAGACAGGATCTGTGTTGGGATTGATACAAGGGAAGTACCTTAGTTTCCCAATCCTACTGTTTGAATGGACTAATAACAACTTGGAAATCATATCACCATAGCATTGCATGTGCTTGGAAGATGTGGAGCACTCTAGGGAGTGTGGCATGCCGCGGTCGTAAGATGTTGCCGCATGAGGGTGATCGTCGGTGAGGGCATAAATCACGTCATATCATCTTGCATTAACAACAGTATTAGGATTGTCTGATTTACTGCTTTACTATTATCGCGTGATTGAATTGTGAACATGCTAATCTTTGCTCTATGATTCCACTGAGTTGATCACTCATTCCCACGTTACGGGATGGTGTTTGCAACACCCACCAGACCCTGTTGTAGATGCAGGTGAGGACGAGATCCAAGAGGTGGAGCCAGAGATTGACGAGGACCAGGACGAGTTCTCGTATATGCAGTATCACGACGGCTTCCCGTAGGCGACCTGGATCGAGGGGACATCAGTGGGACTTTCTTTTTTTTGAACATTATTCTTTTGTTATGTATATGTATATGAGACTCAGAGATGTAGTCATACTTTGGAGACAGATGAGATTACTTTATTTTTCCATACAGTGATATATACATTGTTTAGTCTTCCGCTTGCTTTTATCACTGGATCTGAAGTATGAATTGCAGTTTTTCTATACTTTTACTTATGTGAATGCTTTAAATCAGACAACATTGAATCATAACCATTTTTGTTGTATAAGTGACGGTCTGGAACTTGGGAGTTGAGTTTATACACGACCCCCGATTTTCAGGGTGTTACAAGTTAGTATCAGAGCATGAATGAGAGTATACTGGGCCTGGGTTATGGTCTTGCGATGTACGCTGTCGCTTCCTTTGACTTAGGTGGGTGCGATAAGGGTCTAGAAACACGTCTAAGATCGCAGATTCGCCGATAGGCGAAGTCTATTAGAATCGATCGCAAGATCGAGTCTGTAATGCATCTCGGGTTGCGTAAGGCAACCCGAATCGCTTCTAAGCTGTAGGAAGTCAGGTTGAGACGACCTATGAGCGGTTTTAAATCGCAAAAGTGAATCCTTGGGCCGTGGGATGACCACGACTCCTGTAATCAATCGCCAGGGCTTAAAAACCCCGTTTCGCCAAAAATTCTCAAAATTCCTCCTCTAAACACTCCGACCTTCAGTTCTTTCTTATCCATTTCATGTTAGGTATCAAACCTAATGTGAAAATAACACAAATTAGTACTTTCACAAAATTTTACAGTGAATAGTAAAATTTCATGAAAAATGGCCATAAGGCCATTCTAAATTTACTTTATTTAGCAAATAAGGATCTAGATAGATGTACTGGTTCCTTTTATCCCAAATTCATATGCTGCATCATATGGTTTGGTATTTAGGATTGCGATGTGGACCCGGAAAGCCCCGAACACATGTTTGGGCTCATACAGACCAAAATACGATGAACTAGGGGGTGGGACATACCTTTTTGGAACCCTTGGACCATGGGGGACCATCCCCATGTGGTCCCACCGGCCAACTTGGAAGTTGGCCGGCGATGCCATCGCCGGTCGGGCGATGCATCGCCGACCGGTGGGATCAGTTGGACCTAAATCTTGGGCGCATGCCCTTAAATAAGGTCCACACCCTCCCTAGGTAGCTCCCATCTCACGAAAACCCCCAAATCATACCCCTCCTTCACAAACAGCCCTCTCCATAGCCCTATTTTCGATTTTCAGCAACCATCTCCAAACTCCAGCGTCCCAAAGCACTTCTAGGTCCCTCCTTGGCCAAAACCAACCACGACCCATCACTTATTGGGTGTTGGCAGCCCCTCTTCTTGAAGATCTCATCATTTAGAGCTCCAAAATCCCCCAAATAGAGCTGAAATCGTGAGGTGCTCCATTCTATCTTTTTGTTTGTATTTCTCCCTGAAAGTACAGCCTTGGGAAGCTTGAAGCATCCCTCTACGATGCCTAGATTTCCTTTTCTCAGATTGGGCAGCCGCTTCTTCTCATTTTCACCATTTTTCATGGCTTTCGTGGAAGCCATTTTGGACCTTTTGTCACTCTCATCCATCATATCTTTGATGGGTAAGAGGAAAACCGCAACAGACGAGGCTGGGCCGAGCCACCCTGCTCGATCGAGAAGACCGCGGGGTGGTGCCGCAAGTTCAAGCACCGCCGCAGGTCCAGCTGTAGTCCTGGAGTGCCGTACAAAGCGGGATTTGGATCCCCATGCACACCTTGGACGAACAATTTTATCAGAGATGCCTCATGGCCAATACACTGATCGTAAAGTGTTATTTGAGGCGGACATAGATGGCCGATTGTTCGGCGAGTATCTGTTGTTCGAACGCATTGAAGCCGCGCACTGGGGTCCGATCTTTGAAGCTCGCACTCGTGCTAATGTGAGCACCGTTCGTTCCTTCTATGCTAGCATCCAGAATCCTACCTTGGAGCCTTTACAGTTCAAAATCCCTTTTGGTAGAGATCGGATGGCTACGATCGACGTTCGGTTGATTGCGCGACTTCTCACCGTGCCTCTAGGTGATGTGCATCCTAGTGAGAAGAATTTGAGGACTAGACGTGAACGAGATCGCCGCACCAGGTTTCTGTGCGGTAAGTTGGTTCCATGGCAGCTTAATAATAGCCTCAAGGCGACGTACATGTCTGAGGATTTGCGCCTGCTGCATCATATCTGCACGTTCAATGTTTATCCCAGGTCGACGAACCGCATTGAATGTACACGTCTTATGGTCGATTTCTTATTTCTGGTGGCCCAGGGAGAGAACGTATGTATGGCCACTTTCATCTTACGGCAGATAGTTCTCATAGCCAGGTCGAGAAGAACATCCGAATCGCTTCCCTTTGGCCGACTTATTTGTAAGATTGCGCTTGAGTTTGGCTATAGACTTGGGCCGGAATTACCCGTATCGATTCACACCATCGATGAGTCGACAATGGTCAAGATGAAGATTGGGTCGCAATACCGTGAAAATCAACTTGAAAGGGATAGTGGGGATGACTTTGATGATGAGGAAGATCAAAGCGAAGAAGAACCTAGAGCAGAGGTTTAGGAAGAAGCTCAGGAAGAAGCAGAAGAGGAGGCTCAGGATACTGATGAGAGCCCTCCTCCTTCTGTGCAGGCTACTATCGACGATCGCATTGCTCGGATGGAGGAGAGTCAGACCGCTTTGCGTAGGGAAGTCCAAGAACTTCGAGCAGAAGTCGCTGATGCTAAGGCCGTTATAAAGAAAAAATTTGGCAAGGTGACTAGCACCTTGAAGGCAATCCTGTGTTGCTTACAGGATAAGGGTGCTCCTCCTCCGTCACCAGACTCCGACTAGCGATGCGATCTTTGATGTTGTTATTAGTAATTAGTCATTTCCTGTTTATGTGTGTAAGCCTGTTAGGGCTACTGCTTTTCTTATGTTGTTGTTGCTTAATTGTCTTAATTTTCATGTAATTCTAGTCATGATGCTTATAAGGATATATCCCTTGTATTGTGACAATTTTGATTAATTGAAATGCATGGAATGCCTTGACTCTCTATGTGAATGATTGTGGTGTATTTGTGCAATTGAGACTGACAAGGTTGCGCCCTATTTTGAATATAGGGAATGCCACCTAAGACTACGCGGAGCACGGTTCGGCTTGCATTGTCAGAGCATATGGATCAGACTCCTTCGCAGTCTGGCACCCATGCGGACCCTGCTGTGGGCCCGATTCCTGAGGCGGTTCGATCGTCTCAGCCTACCGCTGGTCCTACAGATGGACCACCGCCATTTACGCCATCAGTCAGAGAGCCACATCACGCATCTACTTCCACACCGCATCCGCCACAGCCTGCTCTACCCCCTGACAGATTCGAGCAGATGATGGCTATGATGCTACAGCAGCAGCAGCTTCTGACCACCATAGTGGGGACTTTAGCCCAGGGTGGGGGTGCGACTACATCTACTCCACCTGCACCACCTGCGCATCTAGCTGAGGATGCCTATACATACGCCCAGGATGAGGGCATGGCTCATCCTGCGCCGCCTGCTTCCCCTGCGGGGAATCCTGCCGACACACGGGGCCTTTTGGAGCGATTTCAGCGCTTGCGGCCTCCTACTTTCACGGGTTCTCACAGACCCGAGGAGGCTGAGTACTGGCTCGACCGAGTGTCGAAGATTCTACGGATGTTGCACTGCACCGAGGCTAAACAGGTAGAGCTGGCTACCTTCCTGTTTGAGAGAGAGGCCAGTATGTGGTGGGATAGCGTACTGCGGACCGTTGCCGCAGACTTTGTATGGACGTGGGCAGCATTTGAGTTCCGCTTCCATGAGAAGTATTATCCCCATACCGACAGGCACGACAGGGAGAATGAGTTTCTCCGTCTCAGACAGGCAGCGATGACAGTTACCGAGTATGAGCATCGGTTCACAGAGTTGGGCAGGTACGTCCCGACGATCCTAGCTGATGAGCAGATGCGCATACGGTGCTTTTTGGAGGGCTTGCGACCGGATATTCGGTCGAAGATGTGCTGTGTTAGTTTTCCCTCCTATGCGGAGTTGATTCACATGTCCATGCGGGCAGAGCAGGACGTGGATCGACTTGCGCGATCTCGAGGCCCGGCTGCTTCTAGGCCACGACCGGATTTGCCAGACAGGCCCTTCGCGGGCAAGAGGCCTCGCATTGATCCTCCTACTAGGACTACGACGTCTGTACCACCGTTTCGGCGCCCTGATTTGACATGTACATACTGTGGGAGGACGGGCCACTTGGCGCAGAGCTGCTTTTCGAGGATGCGGGACAGTGGGTTCTCGCCACCGCAGAAGATTGACCGTGTACGTCCGCAGGCGATATCAGCACCGCCTATACGGTCAGCTCCTGCGCATCCTTCTTTTAGACCTACGGTATCGCAGATCCGACAGCCTCCACGGCCCTTGACACAGCGGCCGAACCGGCCACAGCAGGCTCGGGTTCATGCATTGACAGCTGAGGCAGCTGCGACGCCGACTTTCCAGCATTCAGCCTTTGAGGTCACGGCCCATATCGGAGGTACTCCCGTTCTTGTCATGGTGGACACTGGTTCCACGATTTCTTTGATATCGCGTGCTGTAGTCAGACGTCTTGGGTTACAGACTATCACTATGGATAGCGTGCGAGTCTTTGCAGCTCATGGAGATTATTCGGATGTCACCCAGATGTGTGAGGGTTGTTTGGTTGATCTGGGAGGCAGGACGATGACTCTTGATCTAGTCGTCGATCCCTCGCTTGTTTATCTCGACGTCATTCTTGGCATGGACTGGTTGACTACAGCGAGAGTCGAGATTGACTGCGTGACTCGTATAGTCACAGCGTACGAGCCTGAGGGTGCATCCTTCACATTTCCAGTGTGGGTAAATCTTCCTTTCCGCATTCTTAGCTACGCCACTCTATTGCGTGACGCTGGTGCCCAGGTACTTGAGCAGACGCCAGTTGTTTCTGAGTTCGGGGATCTGTTCAGGAAGATCCCTGGTTTGCCGCCCCAACGTGAGATCGATTTCACTATCGATCTGGTTCCTGGTTCTACACCCGTCTCACTGCCGACGTATCGCATGGCACCATGTGAGATGGAGGAGTTGAGGACACAGATTGATGGTCTACTAGAGCTTGGCCTTATACGGCCTAGCGTGTCTCCTTGGGGAGCACCGGTCTTGTTCGTGAAGAGAAGGATGATTCAATGCGATTGTGTATTGATTATCGCAGGCTGAACCAGCTCACGGTGAAGAACAAGTACCCTTTGCCCAGGATCGATGACTTGTTTGATCAGTTGAGAGGAGCGCAGTACTTCTCGAAGATTGATCTTTAGTCAGGTTATCATCAGCTGTGCGTCAGGGATGAGGACGTGCAGAAGACAGCATTCAGGACCAGTTTTGGCCACTACGAGTTCCTCGTGATGTCGTTCGGTCTCACGAACGCACCGGCCGTGTTCATGGATCTGATGAACCGGGTATTTCAGCCTTTCCTCTATCGATTCGTCGTTGTCTTCATTGATGACATTTTGGTGTACTCTAGGAGTCGAGAGGAGCATGAGGAGCACTTGCGTTTGGTCCTTGATACGCTCAGACGGCATCAGTTATTCGCACAGTATAAGAAGTGCGATTTCTGAAAGCAGGAGGTGAAGTTTCTGGGACACGTAGTGTCCAAGGATGGCATGGCAGTTGACCTGTCTACGGTAGCTGCGGTGCAGGACTGGGAGCAGCCTGGTTCTGTCACTGAGGTGAGGAGTTTCTTGGGACTCGCTGGCTACTATCGGCGCTTCATTTAGGACTTCTCGAAGATCGCGAGACCCTTATCTCAGTTGACACGGAAGGACGTGAAGTTCGCCTGGAATGATAAGGCGGAGTCAGCTTTTCAGGAGCTAAAGGACAGACTTACGTCCGCCCCTGTGCTAGTATTGCCAGAGCAAGGGGTTAGATACACTATATACACTGACGCGTCTAGCGTTGGTTTGGGTTGTGTCCTTATGCAGAGGGACAGGGTAATTTCGTATGCCTCGAGACAATTAAGGAAGCACGAGGAGAATTATCCTACACACGACCTAGAGTTGGCAGCCGTTATATTCGCACTGAGACTCTGGAGACATTACGTCTACGGAGAGGAGTTCAAGCTCTTTTGCGACCACAAGAGTCTCAAGTACATATTCACCCAACGAGACTTGAATATGAGGCAGCGACGATGGATGGAGACGTTGAAGGACTTCAAGTTTGAAGTCTCTTACCATCCTGGGAAGGCGAACCTTGTGGCTGACGCGTTGAGCCGCAAGAAGGCGATAGAGTTTGCGGCTCCGCTGATGGTTGCCGAGTGGGATATGGTTGAGTTTTTGCGAGACTTTGAGCAGAAACTCACCGTAGAGGAGCCGTTTGAGTTCATCGCACATGTACAGGTGCGATCTCAGATCGATGACAGAGTCATCGAGGCGCAGAGGGACGATGCGTATCTTACTGAGCTTCGAGATCAGGCCAGTGATGATGCTGACGCCGACTGGCGAGTTGGTATGGATGGGGGCTTACGTTACCGTGGCCGCCTATGCGTCCCAGATGTCCCTGACTTGAGACGAGAGATTCTCGAGGCTGCGCATTCTACTAGACTCGCGATGCATCCAGGCAGTACGAAGATGTATCGTGACGTGAAGAGGACGTATTGGTGGGAAGGTATGAAGACCCACATAGCTGAGTTCGTGTCCCGTTGTCTCACTTGTCAGCAGGTGAAGGCAGAGCATCGCCGACCACCTGGACTTTTGCAGCCTATGCCGATTGCAGAGTGGAAGTGGGATTTTATTTCCATGGACTTCATTTCTGGGTTGCCGAAGACGAGGAAGGGGCATGATTCCATTTGGGTGATCGTCGACCGATTGACGAAGTCGGCGCACTTCCTACCGATCAGAGTTACGAACTCTGCAGACGAGCTGGCTAGATTGTACATCCGAGAGATTGTGCGTCTGCATGGAGTTCCGTTGGAGATCGTGTCGGACAGAGACACGCGGTTCACTTCTATTTTCTGGACTCGCATTCAGGAGGCTATGGGTGTGAAGTTGAAGTTCAGTACTGCCTTCCACCCACAGACGGACGGACAGACGGAGCGAGTGAACCAGATCCTGGAGGACATGTTGCGAGCTTGCGCATTGGACTTCAAGGACAGTTGGGATGACTGTCTTGCATATGCGGAGTTTGCGTACAATAATAGCTTCCAGGCGAGTATCGGCATGGCACCTTATGAGGCGCTGTATGGGCGACCTTGCCGCGCACCGCATTGCTGGTTAGAGGTCGGTGAGCGTAGCTTGATTGGCCCAGAGTTGGTGCAGGCGACGTCAGAGAAGATTGATATTATTCGACGTCGGCTTCTTACAGCGCAGAGCAGACAGAAGAGCTACGCCGATACGAGACGGAGGCCACTAGAGTTCACAGTTGGGGATCACGTGTTTTTACGAGTTTTCCCTATGAAGGGAGTCCTTCGGTTCGGGAAGAAGGGGAAGCTGGCACCGCGATTCATTGGTCCATTCCAGATCCTCGATCGTGTGGGAGCAGTGGCTTACCGATTGGCTTTACCCACGCCCCTCGCGAGCGTCCACAACGTATTTCATGTTTCTATGCTGAAGAAGTACGTTGCTGATCCTTCCCATATCATCAGATGGGAGCAGGTGCAGTTAGGAGAGGATGTTACTTATATCCTGCGACCGACACGCATCTTAGACAGGAAGGAGCAGGTACTGCGTAGCAAGGTGATTCCCCTTGTGAAGGTACTATGGACGCATCACTCGGAGGAGGAGGCTACTTGGGAGACAGAAGCCGAGATCAGAAAGAACTACCCACAGCTTCTCGAGGAGTACGAAAAGGTATAAATTTTGAGGACGAAATTATTTGTTAAGGGGGGTAGATTGTAACGCCCGTGAAAAATCCGTACTTGGGCTCGAGTACCAACTCGACCCGAAATCGCGTAGAAATAATTTCCATGGAAATTAAGCGTAAGTTAGCTAGCGCAACGCTAGAGTAGCTGGGAAATAGTCCCTGATCACTTTAAATACGTTCTGCAAGACCCAAATCGAGTAGAACAAACAACTCTACAATACTCTATAACCTCGGATAAAACTCTAAGCGGGTTTGTCCTCTGGACCACGTTGAACTTTTGTATTGGATTTAGACCGCGCGTCGAAGGTCCGATACCTCCTATCTTAGACCGTTAGAACCGCCCAGCTGGACTTGACAATCATCTCAAAAATCAAGTCAAACCGATAATCACAGACTATTTCGTTGAACCCGGACTGAAGCGACTGCGAATAGGGACGGATTTGGAATTTCAAATTCAAATCTGGCACACGACTTGACGCGTTAGTATTAAGCGTTCTGACCGTCAGAATCCATCCAGATTACACCCTCGGATCAGGAAAAATTTCTATTTATTATCATGAGACTTTCAGCCCTGATCTACGTGCGGTGACCGCTGAACTGAAACTGGTCCGCCACGTGCGATCTGCGAACCCTGCCAGACTGAAAACTTAATACGAGCTACATCTGGTACACATGAGCTTAAGTCTGATCGCAATCGACCAGGGGACTACCAGAAAGCAACTTTTGGATCGAAACAGCCCCGAAATGGATATGCACCAAGTAAACTTCGTTCCGGAGTCTATTTCCGACGTTTTTAAGCTTATAAAAGGGGTTGAAACTCTCATTTCCCTCTCCCATCCGAAAATTGCAACCCTAGGAGAAAAAGAGAGAGAGTTTGAGAGAGAGATTGGAAGGGATTTTTCCCGCTTCCGAGCCGCCGATTGCTGCTGCTTCAGCATTTCTTCCCAATCACCTGGCTGGTGATTTCTCCACTTTTTCAGGTATAAAACAACCCTAGAACTTGCTGATTTAGGGCTTACCTAGATTCATAGCATGTTAGCTAACGTATTCCATAAATCAGGTTCTCCTACTGCCGTAAACGAAGCGTACACGCTCCGTTCAAAATCCCGCAACCGTAAGAGACTAGGTGAGGATTTTAGACGCTTTGATTGACGGTTTACAACGCTTTCAATGTCGTTTAATAGTAGATTATCGACGGCATCGCCGTTTGACATGTACAACATGCTCTCCGTTTCCTATTTCGTAAATTAACGAAGAATATGAGATTTAGGGCATTTTAGTCATTTGTAGGAAGTACGGTCTACATTCATATTTTGCTGACGTGATTGACATGGTTTGTTGTCGCATTAGGGAGTTAGGAATGCTTGCATAATTAGTTTGGCGAAGAGATTCGCCTAGTTGCGCACTTTGGGTCGACATACTATATGTAGACTTAAGTGTGTAGTGTATGTGTTTGTATAAATGCTTGTATTAGTATGTATTGAATTAAATGATGTTATGTAGTAGTTTGAGATTGATTTCTTAGTTAATATACTGACTTAAATGATTTCCTACATGTTGACCATATGCATGATTCCATTACATGCATGGAATGTATGTGTTTGAAGATTTGCTTAAGTTGAATGTTATAACATGTGTTAACATGCTCACATGATTGTATTTCAATTTCAATACTCTTACTTAGATTGCTGATGTTATTCCATAAATGTTTGGGACTAGACTTAGTCCAGGCAGTCGGTAACCGAGCGAATTCGTGGCTGACTGGTCATAGCCACGAACGACGCGTCGATGAACGTGATTCGTATTTGGAGTTGGCGGCAGTGGTTAGGCCACGCGAAGTGTTTTACCACTTCATGTCGTTCGATTTGAGATGCGATCGCTCTAGTCGAGCCCGTCAAGTAACCCGACTGGCCGATGTATGTTCACCTTGTATGTGTCATAACTGCTTGAACCTAGGGTACTGAACTTACCACTGAAAACCCTGTTAACCATGGTACCTTGATCCACGAAGACTCATGAGCCGGGCATGGTGGTATGGGACACCGTGGTCGAGCTGTCGGCCTACGCTGGGGCCACAAACCTCCCCGTAGTGACCAGTGAGCACCTAAACTCTTGAGCAGATTATGGTGGTATGGGACACTATATTCTAGCTGTCGGCCTACACTGATCAGGCGACGAGCCCTTTGTAGTGACCGCGAGCGTATTCTGAGTCCACGGGAGGCGACGACCCTTCCGTTGTAGTAGAGTACGGTAGGCCTGTATTGATAAGGTGATGGGGGAGCGGTGCAATGAGTGCGAGCAACAGCCCTGGCAGCCCTTGCAGTGACCTACGAAATACACATCGTATGAGATTACTAGGAGTGACGACCCTAGACAGGATCTGTGTTGGGATTGATACAAGGGAAGTACCTTAGTTTCCCAATCCTGCTGTTTGAATGGACTAATAACAACTTGGAAATCATATCACCATAGCATTGCATATGCCTGGAAGATGTGGAGCACTCTAGGGAGTGTGGCATGCCGCGGTCGTAAGATGTTGCCGTATGAGGGTGATCGTCGGTGAGGGCATACATCACGTCATATCATCTTGCATTAACAATAGTATTAGGATTGTCTGATTTACTGCTTTACTATTGTCGCGTGATTGAATTGTGAACATGCTAATCTTTGCTCTATGATTCCACTGAGTTGATCACTCATTCCCACGTTACGGGATGGTGTTTCCAACACCCACCAGACCCTGTTGTAGATGCAGGTGAGGACGAGATCCAGGAGGTGGAGCCAGAGATTGACGAGGACCAGGACGAGTTCTCGTATATGCAGTATCACGACGGCTTCCCGTAGGCGACCTGGATCGAGGGGACATCAGTGGGACTTTCTTTTTTTTGAACATTATTCTTTTGTTATGTATATGTATATGAGACTCAGAGATGTAGTCATACTTTGGAGACAGATGAGATTACTTTTTTTTTCCATACAATGATATATACATTGTTTAGTCTTCCGCTTGCTTTTATCACTGGATCTGAAGTATGAATTGCAGTTTTAGTATACTTTTACTCATGTGAATGCTTTAAATCAGACAACATTGAATCATAACCATTTTTGTTGCATAAGTGACGGTCTGGAACTTGGGAGTTGAGTTTATACACGACCCCCGATTTTCAGGGTGTTACAGTTGCCCGAGTCCGCACAGGTATGGTGAAATGGGAGATATTTGATCCTTTTTCGTTTCTTGAGGAAACAAAGAAAGGATCAAGGGGGCATCTGTTGAGGCATAAAAAATGATGAAAAGATTGAAGCAAGAAGAGATAAGAAGAAAGAAAGAATCCTTGAAAAGAAGGAGAAAGAGATTATTTTGAAAGGGATGTGCAGGACCGCGTAACCAATACTAGATGCGTGGGTCCGCATAATAGATATGACTTGCGCAGTTCCGCGCAATGAAAAAATTAGTTGCGCGGGGCCCCGAAGCATGCTGTTGAAAATGGTCTTTTGCAGAGTGATCTAAAGCACTTAAAGATTTGTCCCATATCGCTAAGATCAGGATTTTCACAGGTGCGAGGGTCTATAAATACCCCTTCCCCTCCTTCATTAAATGTAATTGAAGATTTTTAAGAGAAGAAGAACGGAGCAGAAGACTGAAGATTAGAGAGGAGTTTCCTGTCGGTTGCGCAGGACCGCGCAACCAATGTCGATTACGTGGGTCCGCGTAACCAGACTGCGCTACAGTCTATGAAGACCAAAGGCCGTTATGCCGCCGAAATGTCTGTACAAGGCTTCCCTCCTTCCGACCTTCTCCTATTAACAAGTTCAGAGGAGAAAGATTAGTCGATTGAATCGACATTTTCCCTAAGTATTAGAGATGATTGAAACGGGCACGGTTATGCTGCTGAAATCTCTATTTCATTAAAGATTCATCGATCAGATCGACATTTCTCCTAAGTCCTAAGAGATGATCGAAATAGGTACCGAAAGGCTGTCGAAATGAACTCTTGATACTTAAAACATAAGTCATTTATTTGTAGAAGATTTATCTTAGAATTAAGGGATGTAAAGAGGATGTAAATGAACTCATTATCAATAAAATGTGATGAATGTTCTCAATACCCTTTCTCTGTTATGTTTGAATAAGACAATTTCTCAAATCAAATGCATTTGTTTCTTTGTCGAAACAGGCGGCATATATTTGAATGGCTTTGACTTTCTCAGGATCGATTTCGATACCCCTGTGTCGTATAACAAAACCAAGAAATTTTCCTGAGGATACTCCAAAAGCGTATTTGGTTGGATTCATCTTCAACTGTTTCTTTCTTAATCGACGGAAAACTGACGCCAAATGTTCACGATGCTCCTGATGGTCCCTTGATCTGACCACCAAGTCGTCGATGTAGCACTCAACATGTTTGTGCATCATGTCTTGGAAGATATTCTGCATTTCTCTTTGATATGTTCCCCCAGCATTTTTGAGACTGAATGAGATGACTTTATAGCAATAAATTCCAAGCGGCGTTCTAAATGCCGTTGCTTCTTCATCTTCAGGTGTCATTCTAATCTGATTGTACCCTACGTAATCATCCATAAAGGACATAACAGCATACTGAGTCATACTATCAATTAGCAACTCTGTTATAGGGAGAGGAAAATCATCTTTCGGACAAGCCTCGTTCAAATCCTTGAAGTCAATGCACACTCTGACTTGTCCATTTTTCTTTTGCACGGGGACAATGTTTGATATCCACCTAGGATACTTGACTTCTCTGATAAACCTGACTTTAATCAGCTTGCTGACCTCTTCTTCGATCAATGGAATTAAGTCCGGGTGAAATCGCTTTTGTGCCTGTTTAACCGACCTTTTCTCCTTTAAGATATTTAATCGGTGCATTGCTACAGAGGGTTCCAAACCTGGCATCTCTGCATACGTCCATGCGAAGACATCTTTATTTTCTCAGATTCTTGTTTAGAGAGACCATCACTGATAAATGTGTTCCGGGGTTCTTCTTTCGTACCTAAGTTTATTTCTCGCAAGCTGTCTATCGTTGGCTGCCCCCTGTCTTCCATCTGCCTTGGAGCTGCTTCAGGATTCTTGAATGTTTTGGGATCTTCTTTCGATGCTTGCGCGGCTGTAATCATATTTACCAACGACTCTGCCCCCAATCCTTGGAATTTTCTTCACTTTTCTTGATCAACCCCAAGAGAGATCTGAAATCCTCTCCCATGATTTAATCCTATGGGTTCTTCACAGTCAAAACCCATACTTCTCATGATTTTCTTGCTTACCGAGCTGTATCTTTCTAGATTTTATGGAGTCAACTTACTACAATGTACATTATTTTCGACTTCTTTTCTTACTCTTGTTTCTACTCCAGTGTAAAATTCTATCGGCTCAGGGTATCTCGCGCTGGCTTTGACTTGAAACCTTCCTGAAGCGATTGAAAACGGCTTACACCTTTTCAATACTAGGCAATGGCACTGTATAGTTAGACTGTAAGATTTTTAATTGCTCTTGTGATAATAAGGTTAGTGGCGGCTGTCCTGGTTGTCTCAGACACTTTGGTACAAAATAGATTTTCTTCTTTGTATCTGTAGTCTTAGAGGATTCTCCCCTTTCTCCCTTGACATCATTTGCTTGAATGCCTTTTAGTACTCTATTCTCATCACTATTTCCTGCTTCTTCGGCAAACCCTTTATAGTAACTAGCATCCGTGAAGAAAGACTCTGCTTCTGTATATGGCCTTGCATCAGCGATCACCTTATGTTGTCTTCCATCCTTACAGTACTTGAAGCATTGATGCAAAGTAGAGGGTACAATGTTGTACTAATGTATCCATGGTCTACCCAAGAGAAGGTTGTACATTTTCATGGTATTTATGATGTGGCACACGACATTGGTAGTCATTTCTCCTATTTCTAGTATCACTATAATCTTTCTGAGTGCTCGTTACCTGTCTTGATTGAAGCCTTGTATCATCATTCCACTAGGGTGTAGATCAAAACGGTGATAGCCCAGCTTACATAACATCAAGAGCTGTAAGAGATTCACTACAGATCCTTTATTTATCATAATCCATTTAACCTTCTTCTCACCAATATGGCCTTCTATCATTAGTGGCCTGTTATGCTCCATCTCGTAGATCAAATCCTCATCAGAGAATGACATGACTGGCAGGCTATTTTCTTGTTCGCTGTGCTCTTCGCGTCTCATTTCTGTCAGCAAAGTTTTTCTAACATTAAGGTTAGATAGTGATTGGACCAAACTCTGTCGAAATTCTTTCGACAACTTGAGCGCATCATAAATGCTTAACTGTGCCGGTATACCCTTCAAATGACTGACCACATCATAAGTCATTCTCACTGTTTCACCCTTCTCTTCATTTTTATCATCACTGATCTGTCTTTCAACAGCTTCTTTTCTTATGGCCTCTACCTTCTGCTTCACAGGGCTTGTCGTCTTCTTTCCTAATCGTAACGTGATTACTGCTACTTTCTTTATCACCTTTCGTCTTCTTCTTCTTTTGCCTTTTGGGCCCCTTCTTGGGCGATGAGCATGTTTACTGTGGACCCCGTGCTCTTTTCTTTCCCTTCGCCGGTCAGTATCTCACCCTTGTCTATCAGTCATATTATACATTTTAGTGTATAGCAAATTCTCCGTCGGATGTCCCACCAAGCGATGGTAACGGTAAAAATCTCTTTCTCTAGTCTTTGTCACATCTTCGGGATGCTTGGGTTCTAGTAATTCTATCGTGCCTGCTTTTAGCAGTTGCTTCATCATAGGAACGACATCTTCTTTATCGAAATTAAACCCTCCATGTGAATTAAGCATTCGAGGTCTTTTTCCATTATTTCTACTCCTTGACTGGCTCCATCCTTCTCTCTGTTCCAACCTCCTCTCCCTTGAATCCTTTGCATTTTTACTCTTACTATCACGATCAATAGTATTCACATTCATCCTGTCGGGCGCTTTTCTGGCTGTCTCGTGGTGAAATACTGGCATTTTACGAGTCATTAATTCTAGGGCATGGGCTTTAGTAGCTAAATCACGAAACGTTCTGATATCAGCACTGGTCAGTCCAAACGTGATTCCCATTTCCATAGAATTCAGACACATTTTGACCTGTTCCTTTTCCTCCGGCAGCTATCTACACGAGGCTCCCAATGTTTTTCATCTGTCTATGAACTTCCCTACTGGTTCTCCTTCTTTCTGCCGTATGGAGGCCAATTCTGTAATACTAACACCACGTTCTGAGGAGAAGAAATTTGACATAAAGGCATCCTGCATTTGTCCCCAAGTTCTTATCAACCCTAGCGCCAGGCTGGAATACCACCGAAATGCTTTATGTGTGATCGACGATCCAAACAACCTCAAGCAAGACTGCAGTATCGTAGAGAAATTTCCCATACTGGTAATGAAGTGCATCAGATGTTCTTCTGGCGACCCTTCTCCATTAAACTTCTGAAAATATGGATATTTAAAGTTGATCGGGAACGGGACATCCTCTACCTCCCTTGGGTATGGTGTCCGGTATCAAAAGTGGATAGTACTTTCACGTTCTCTCTCTACTCTCACTGCTTCTTCGACGACTTATCTTATATCATCTTGTGTTATGGTTCTCGTGGCTGGAATAGACCCTCGGGATCCTACCCTAGCAGATGAGAGCCTTCAGGCCGGTCTTCCTATCCATTCCTAGTGCCCATCATTGGTGGAGTCGCAATCTGAGCTACGTTATGTGCAAGGGTTGTCAGGGCTTCCCGAAGGTGTCCGCACTCTTTCATCAGTGCTCTTTGGGCTTCTGCCATCTCGTTGATGCGATCTTTCGTGGTTGACATGTTTCCATGATTTGTCTCAGTCACATGCACTCCGGCTTCTCCACTCTTAGATGAAACTGTAGCTGAGGTGAGGCGAGAATATATAGGTGTAACAGGACTCACGAAGAGAGGAGAGGCTGGCGTCCCGTTCAACTTCTCCGTGCCTCTGGTGCTATCAATCGATTGGGGCGATGCGAATGTTAGTGAATTTATCCGTGGGGACATGGATACGGGCGAATTTATCTACGGGGACAGGGATACGGGCGAATTTTCCATTACAGCTTTGCCTTTCTGCTCTTTCATCCATCTTACCCTTAGGGTAACCAAAGCAGGAAAGTCACGCGAAACTAATTATGGAACCGTCCGCCCAGGATATATTTCAAGAGGAGCAAACTCGGGATACTTCTTAGCTGCATTACGGGTGTCAGGTCCTCTAACTCTTGATGAAGTCAAATTTATCCAAGAGTT
The DNA here is from genome assembly GCA_037074715.1 of Magnolia kwangsiensis. NCBI lineage: Eukaryota > Viridiplantae > Streptophyta > Magnoliopsida > Magnoliales > Magnoliaceae > Magnolia > Magnolia kwangsiensis. The sequence goes on from CM073578.1 coordinate 57,609,980, forward strand.
TCTTGTATTTCGTAGTCTCATTTTGTGGGACATCACAACAGTCCAGCCGTTATCACCATCCATTGATTGAGGTGAAGCAGACACAACCCCGACTGTTGTTCGAGTCATGTTATTCTTGCTCTCAGAAAGTTGAGTCATACACGCGGTGGCTTGGTTCGGCACATACTCTATCAGAAATCCAGTTGAAGTGAAATGGAAGCTCACTTCTCTTGCGGGAATCGCCATTTGATTGTAACTTGCAGTTGAATCCAGATACCTTTTGTCATGAAATACATTTATAATTAGTATTTGTAGAATAAGATGATCTACCTTAGAGATGGAGGGGAGGATGTTCCCACTGAGAGTCGCCATTTTGGCGTGAAGGTTCCATAACTATCTCAATGTTAATATTAAATAAGATAATAATATTCCCCAGTAGAGTCGTCATTTTGTTTCGAACAGAAATAAATGCGTTTGATTTGGGAAGTTATCTTATTTAAACATAACAGAAAGAGTATTTGGAACAATCATCATATTTCATTGATATTGAGTTCATTTATATCCTCGTTACATCCCTTGATTCTAAAATAGATCTTTTTTTGAGAAAGTAAAGCATTATAAATGAAGCTCTATATATCAAATCTGGAATTCAGCAGCCTTTCAGCAGCTATTTTGATCATCTCCTAGGACTTAGGAGGAATGTTGATTTGATCAACTTAACGTCACTTTTGAGCTCATCCTTTAGGCAGAGGAGAGGGTCTGAAGTGATGAAGAGTGAACTTAAATGCTTTCAAGAGATCCGCCAGCATTCCGTCCTCCATTCAAGACAAATCATCCAGTGCTTCTGTGTACACGCGCAACCTGCAGACAAGTTGCGTGACCCCGCGCAATGCAGCCGAGGCCAACACATCCCCGCACAACACTAATGTTACACGCGCAATGGAGATTTGTGTTGCGCGTCCCCAAGCAACAGGGACTTGCACTGCGCGTCCCTGTACAAAGGAAAAGTGACTACGAGCAACAGAGACCTTGCTCCTCACCTTTCGATGCTCTGCTCTTCCAAAAATCTTTAATCACCCCAAATGAAGGGAGTGAGGGGGTATTTATAGGACCCCCACATGTGTCAAACCTCGATCTTCATGCCATGGCCCACTCTCGCATCTAATCTAAACCGTTCATTTTAACCACCTGCTCTTGATTGTGCATCCACGTGATATGGGGATTTGTTGCACCTACACACGCAATAGAAAATATCATTATGCGTCCACGCACAATGCATAACCTTGACTTGCCATCTCCACACAATCATCATTGTTTGCGAGTACCCGCATAATAAGGAATTCATCAATTCCTTTGAACGTGTTGCGTTCCTATGCGCAACAAATAGTTGTTACGCATCCACGCGCAACCTATAGTCATTATGCATCCACGCGCAACTAACATCTGACTTCCATTCTTTACATCTAATGATAATTTTTATGCTCCAACAAGAAGATATCCCCTTTCCAGCTAACTTCAAACATCCAGACTTTCAGAAGTTTAATGGGGAAGGATCGCCGGAAGAGCACTTAATGCACGTCATCACTAACATGAAAAATTTCTCTACAATACCTCAGTATTGCTTACGGTTATTTGGGTTGTCACTAACGAGCAAAGCATTCTGATGGTATTCTAGTCTAGCTCCTAAGTCTATACGTATGTGGGAGGAGATGCAAGATGCCTTCATGTCAAACTTCTTCTCTTCAGAACATAACGTGAGCATCACAGAATTGGCTTTTGTACGGCAAAGAGAAGGGGAAACAGTTGGAAAATTCATAGACAGGTGGAAAACATTAGGAGCTTCATGCAAGTTATTTCCGGAAGAAAAAGAACAAGTCAAGATGTGCCTGAACTCTAAGGAAATGGGAATCACATTTGGACTTACTAGCACTGATATTCAAACTTTTTGCAACTTAGCCACCAAGGCTCATGCTTTAGAATTAATGACTCGTAAGATGCCAGCCTTTCATCATGAACCAAGTAGAAAAATACCCAGTAGGATGGCTACAAATATTGTCGAGCAGGATAAAAGAAGTAAAGGCACAAGGGATTCAAAAGACAAGACAAGAGAACATAAAGAAGAGTGGCAACAGTCAAGAAATAGATATGACAGGAAGAGGGTTAGAGTGCTTAATTCTCACGAAGGATTCACCTTCGACAAAGAAGATGTTATTCCTATGATGAATCAGCTATTGAAAGCCAGCACAATATCGTTACCGGAACCTAAACGTCCTGAAGATGTGACAAGGACTAGGGAAAAGGATTTCTGCCGTTATCATCGCCTGATAGGGCATCCGACGGAAAATTGTTATACGTTGAAATGTATAATACAACGAATGATAAATAGAGGTGAGATAGTAATCTATGAAGAAAAAGAAAAGAGTACTCTGGCAATGGTGAATAAGCTCATGATCAGGGAAAGGTCTCAAGATGAAAGGGAGAGAAAAAATCACAAGGCCGTAAAGAAGGTATCAATGATCACCCTGAGATCAGAAAAGAAGATAATAAGTCCTTCAAAGGGCATAAGAAAAGAAGCCACTGAAAGACAAGACAAAGATAATCAGAATGAAAAGAAGGATAAGATGATGAAGGTGACTTACGACGTGGTGAGTCATTTGAAAAGAATTCCAGCTCGACTTAGCGTTCACGATGTGCTTAAACTATCAGAAGAATTTCGGTGAAGCTTAGTCCAGGGGTTGTCTGATCGTGATGTCAGAGAAACTCTGCTAGCAGAGATGGAGCATACAAAAGATAATGAATGGAAGGATTTTTTACCAATTATTTCCTTTTCTGACGATGATTTGATTTGTGAAGCTGAGCATAACAGGCCATTAATGATAGAAGGTCATATCCGAGGGAAGAAAGTTAAGCAGATTATGATAGATAATGGGTCCATAGTGAATCTCCTGCCACTGTCGATGTTGAATAAGTTGGGTTACCGCCGGACAGATCTGTGCCCTAGTGGCATGCTGATATAAGGTTTCAACCAAGATGGACAACGTGTGCTTGGCAAGGTTACAGTAATGCTGGAAATAGGAGAGTTGACTATTGACGTCGTATGCCACGTTATAAATGCCATGACGACATATAATCTCCTTCTGGGAAGGCCGTGGATACATCAGTACGGCATTGTACCTTCTATTCTGCATCAGTGTGTCAAGTACTGTAAAGAGGGAGTACAGTATAAAGTAATGGCTGATGCGAAGCCATATACAGAAGACGAATCCTTCTTCGTTGATGCTAGCTACTATAAAGTGTTCGCCAAGGAAGAAAAAAAGAACAATAAAAGCAAAGTCCCGACTAATATTCAAATCAATATAGTAAGAAAAGAGGCAGATGAAGCAAAGCTAGCCAGGACTGCTGAAACAAAGAAGAAATTCTATTTTGTACCGAAACACCTGAGACAACCGGGGCAATTGCCGTTGACCCTGTTATCACGAGAACAGTTAAAGATCTTGCAATCTAATTACACAATACCATTACCGCATATTGAAAGGAATAAACCATTCCCGACTGCTCCAGGGAGATTTCAAGTCAAGGCCAGCTCAAAGCATCAAGAACCAATAGAATTTTACACTTCGATAGAGTCAAGGGTCGAGGAAGAGGTCAAGAATATTGTATATCATGGTAGACTAACACCATAAGATCTCAAAAAATATAGGCCAGAAAGCAGAGAAATTATGAAAAACATGGGCTTTGATTGCAAAGAGCCCACTGGCTTGAATCATGGGAAAGGGATCCAAATTCCTATCGGGATTGATCAAGAAAAATGAAGAAGATTTCAAGGGTTAGGGGCGGAATCATCAGTAAATATAGTTTCTGTTAGCCAGTCATCAGAAGAAGATCCCAAGACAGTTGAACATCCTGAAATGGCACCGAAACAGATAGAAGACGGGGGTAGCTAACGATAGAAAACCTGTAAGAGGTAAATCTAGGCACAGAAGAGGAGCTAAGAACTACATTTATCAGTGTCGGTCTTTTTACAGAGGAGTCTGAGGAATATGTTTGACTCCTCAAAGAAAATAAAAATGTCTTCGCTTAGACATATGCAGAAATGCCGAGCTTAGAACCTTCAGTGGCAATGCATCGATTAAACATCTCCAAAGAGAAAAAACTGGTTAAACAAGTGCAAAGACAATTTCATCCGAATTTAGTTCCCCTGATAGAAAAAGAAGTGACCAAGTTAATCAAAGTTGGGTTTATCAGGGAGGTTAAATATCTCAAATGGATATCAAACATCGTCCTGGTGAAAAAGAAAAATGGGCAAGTCAGAGTGTGCATGGACTTTAGAGATCTAAATGAGGCCTATCTGAAAGATGATTTTCCCCTCCCGATAACGGAACTACTGATTGATATCACCACTCAATACACTATCATGTCCTTCATGGACGGTTACGCAGGGTATAATCAAATAAGGATGACACCTGAAGACGAAGAAACGACAGCATGCAAAATGTCATTAGGAATTTATTGTTATAAAGTCATGCCATTTGGTCTTAAAAATTTTGAAACAACGTATCAGAGGGCAATGTAGAATATTTTCCAAGATATGATGCACAAGCATGTTGAATGTTATGTTGATGACTTGGTGGTTAGATCAGGAGATCATCAAGAGCATCGTGAACATTTGACATCGGTCTTTCGTCGGCTTAGAAGGAAATAGTTAAAAATGAATCCAGCTAAGTGTGCGTTCAGAGTATCTTCAGGAAAGTTCCTCGATTTTGTTATCCGGCATAAAGGCATCGAGATTGATCTAAGAAAAATCCAAGCCATTCAAAATATGCCACCATCGAAAACATTGAAGGAATTAAAAAGTTTACAAGGAAATCTAGCATACATTCACCGTTTCATTTCAAATCTTGCAGGGAGGTGTCAACCATTTTCCCATCTGATGAAGAAATATGCAGAATTAGTGTAGGATCAAGCCTGTTAGAACTTGTTCGATTCCATCCAAGATTTTCTGAAACAGCCGCCAGTATTGACTGCTCTAATAAAAGGGAAACCGCTATGCGGTTGAAAGTCTTTAGGGGCTTTGTTAGCTCAGGTGAATGAAGCCGGAAAAGAAACTGCTCTTTATTATTTAAGTCGAACGCTGATGGGGGCAGAATGTAACTATACGTCGATCGAGAAGGAGTGTTTAACGTTGGTATTCGCAGTACAGAAGTTAAGACACTATTGTCTCTCTCATGATATAACTTTGATCTCAAGGGTAGACCCTATCAATTTTTTTGATGACCAGGCCGATGTTGAGCGATAGACTTCCTCACAGCACATCCCGTAGCAGAACATGAAATTATCAATGAAGACTTCTAGACGAACAAATAATGTTGGCCAAGTCACAAAACCCGTGGCAGATGTACTTTGATGGCGCCGCTCGAGCATCAGGAGCGGGGGCAGGAGTGATATTTATTACTCCTCAAGGCAACCTATTTCCTTACTCTTTTACATTAGGTACTACATGCACGAATAATGAGACAGAGTACAGAGCTCTCATTATCGGAATGGAAATGGCCCGAGGAATGAAGATAAGAACACTACATATCTTTAGAAATTCTAAGTTGATCATAAACCAATTGACAACTGAGTTCGAAGTGAGGAAGCAAGAACTTTTGCAGTACTATCAGAAAGCACAACAGTTATTAGAACAATTCTATCATGTTGAAATTATACACGTGTCGCAGTCTGAAAACACGAAGGCAGATGCTTTAGCTAGCTTGGCAGCGACCTTGTCCTGCTCAAATTGAAGTCCTCTTCAAGTAACCATAGAAGAGAGAAGATTTTTACCATCTGCAGAAATCATCGAAGAGACTGTTGAAAAACTTCCTGTATCGTGTTTGAAGATAATGACAAATGATTGGTGCCAACCTCTCATCGATTATCTCAAATATGACATCTTTCCAGAAGGACTAGCAGAGAAACAACAGATCAAGCAATGGTAAAAAAGGTTCATTATATGTGGAGAAGTATTTTACAGAAGATCGTACAATGGAATGTTATTACGTTACTTAGATAAGCGGGAGACGAATCAAACATTATGAGAAGCGCATTTTGGAGAATGTGGGGCACATCAAGCTGGCCGAAATCTATTCCATAGAATACATCGAATGGGATATTATTAGCCCTCCATGTTCAAAGACGCGATTGATTATGCGAAGCGGTGTCATGAATGTCATATTCATGGGGATGTCATACACGTCCCTCTAGAAGACCTGCATCAGTCGGTCGCCTCTTGGCCCTTTCAGCTTGGGGGCTAGATGTCATTGGTCCCATAAATCCGCCTTCGTCCAAAGGTAAGCACTATATATTGGTTTCAACGGATTATTTTTCCAAGTGGACAGAAGCGATTGCTTTACGTGATGTTAAAGCAGGGGATATTGTTAATTTCATCCATCACGTAATCATATATCACCATGGTATCCCACAGAAGATTGTTACAGACAATGGCACCCCTTTTAAGAATAGAGGCATGAAAAAGCTCTGTCAGAAATACAACATTCATCATTCGTTCTAAACACCTTACTATCCATCGGCTAACGGATTAGTAGAGGCGTTTAATAAAACGATAGTCAAAATACTGAAGAAGACGATGATTGGAAATAAGCGTGATTGGGACAAAAGATTACAAGAAGCTTTGTGGGCATATCGAACAACTCACCGGACATCGACGAACACAATGCCGTATTCTCTGGTATATGGAATGGAAGCCATGATCCCAATTGAAATACAGGTAGCTTTGTTTCGACAAAGAAATAAATGCATTTGATTTGGAAAACTATCTTATTTAAACATAACAGAGATATAATACTGAGAACATTCATCACATTTCATTGATACTGTGTTCATTTACATCCTCTTTACATTCCTTGATTCTAAGATAGATCATTTAGGAATAAATAATTTATGCTTTGAATATCGAGAGTATTTCAATAGCCTTTCGGCGCCTGTTTCAATAATCTCCTATGACTTAGGAGGAATGTCGATTCGATCAACGAGTCTTCAATGAAACAGAGATTTTAGTAGCATAACAACGTCTATTTCAACCATTCCAATACTTAGGGGAAATGTCGATTTAATCGACTAATCCTCTTCCTCTGCACTTGTCAATAGGAGAGGGCTGGAAGGAGAAAAGTCTTGCATAGGCATTTCGACAGCATAACGGCCCTTGAACTTCACAAACTGCACGACAGTCCGATTTTGAGAACCGGCGCAACTGATATCGGTTGCGCGGTCCTATGCAACTGCCAGGAGACTTCTCTCCTACCTTCTGTCTTCTGCTCCACTTTGCTCCTCTTGAAAGTCTTCAATTACCCCTAATGAAGGAGGGGAAGGGGTATTTATAGACCCTCGCACGTGTGAAAATCCTGATCTTAGCGATGTGAGACTAATTTCCAGTGCTTTAGATCATTCTAAAAAGGACCATTTCTGCAGCACAATTCGGAGTCTTGCGCAACTGATATTTCTATTGTGCGGACCTGCGCAACTGAAATGGATTGTGCAAAACCGCATAACTAATATTGGTTGCGCGGATCTGCGCACCCTCCTAAAAGCTATCTTTATCTTCTTCCTTTCAAAAGTTTTTCTATCTCCTTATCTCTTCTTACTTCAATCCTTTGCCCTTTTTTTTGTGCCTCAACAGATGCCCCCTCGATCCTTCTTTGATCAATTTATGAAATCAAATGAAGGATCGATCTTTCTTCTCCCGAAAAAATTGGAATGAAACTCGAACAGAAGATCGGAAGACTCATGCTTAAACGAAGGGCTCTTACACTCAGACGAAGGGCTTGAATGATTGTGTTCGTCTGGAAGACTTGCATGATGATGATGCTTGAACAAAAGACTTGACTTGATGATGCTCAAGTGAGAAGACTCTGATGATGGTATTCGAGTAGAAGACTTGACCCTTTATCTTTGAGCGATTTGATCAGAGAGCTTTCTTTCAACACTATTGTTGTTATAATGGTCTTTTGATCAACTCCAGTAATTCTTTCCTTTTGACCAATTCCAGCAATTCTTTCCTTTAACTTTGTATCTGGAATTGCTCTTTAACTTTTCAGAGGACACTCCAAATGCACACTTAGCGGGGTTCATCTTTAACTGTTTCTTTCTAAGTCGCTGGAAAACCGACACCAAGTGTTTACGATGTTCCTGTTGGCTTCCTGACCTGACTACCAAGTCGTCAACATAACACTCAACGTGCTTATGCATCATGTCTTGAAAAATGTTTTGCATCGTCCTCTGATATGTTGCTCCAGCATTTTTAAGGCCAAACAGCATCACCTTATAACAAAAAAATCCTAGTGAAGTTCTAAATGTCATCGCCTCTTCATCCTCGGGAGCCATTCGAATCTGATTATATCCCACATAGCCATAAATAAAGGACATAACAGCATACTGAGTCGTACTATCAATTAGTAATTCAATTATTGGGAGCGAAAAATCATCCTTTGTGTAGGCTTCATTTAAGTCTCTAAAATTGACGCACACCCTGACTTATCCATTTTTCTTCCTTACCGGGACGATATTCGATATCCACTTAAGATATTTGACCTCTCTAACAAATTCGACCTTTATCAGGTTGTTGACTTCTTCCTCAATAAAGGGAACCGGGTCTGGGTGAAATCAACTTTGCGCTTGTTTAACCGGCCTTTTCTCCTTAGAAATATTTAGTCGGTGTAACGCCACGGAAGACTCCAATCCGGGCATTTCTGCATACATCCCGAAGAACACATCTTTATTTTTTCTAAGAAGTTGAACATATTTTGCAGACTCTTGTTCAGAGAGGTTGGCGCTAATAAAAGTGTTTTGTGTTTTCTCTTTTGTACCCAAGTTTATTTCAATAGGCTGTCAGTCGTCGGTTGCCCCCCATCCTCCATTTACTTCGGAGCTGCCTCAGGATGCTCAACTATCTTAATATCTTCTTTCGCTAGCTCCTCTGTTGTAACCATGTTTACTAACGACCTTTTCCCCATGTCTTTAAATTTTCTTCGCCTTTCCTGGCCGATCCCAATTGAAATTCCTATTTCATGATTTAGGCCGTTGTAATCTTCACAGTCGAGAACCGTACCTTTCATGACCTCCTTACTTGTCCTATCTTCGATAATTATCTGATTCCTGTCTATCATCCGCTATATAATACACTTCAACGTATAACAATTATCCGTTGGATGTCCCAATAAGCGGTGATAGCGACAAAAAATTTTCTCCCTGCGCCTTGTCGCCTCCTCGGGGCGTTTAGGCTCTGGCAATTCTATCGCGCCAACTTTCAATAACTGATCCATCATTGGAATGACATCTTCCTTACAAAATGCAAATCCTTCATGCGAATTAAGCCTCCTGACCTTTTTATTTCTTCTTGATCGAGCCAACTCTCCTTTTTGCTTCGTATTTTCTTCTTTTAAACCTCTTACACTTTTATGCTACTGATAGCGATCACTAGTATTTGTTGTTATCCTACTAGGAGCCCTCTGAGCTGCATCATGATGAAATATTGGCACCATTCAATTTACTGATTCCAAAGCATGAGCTTTAGCGGCCAAATCATGAAGAGTTTTGATGTCGGAATTGGCTAGTCCAATTACGAATTCCTTTTTCATAGAGTTCAGACATATCTTGACTTGCTCAGTTTCCTTTAGCGCTGGTTTGAACAAAGTTTTCAATTCCTTCCATCTATCTACATAACTCCTTACTGACTCGCCTTCACCTTGTCATACAAAATTTAACCTAACAATATTAACATCATGGCTTGGGGAGAAGAACTGAGATAGAAAAACATATCGCATCTGCTCCCAGGTGCGGATAGAACCTGGAACTAGATTGGAATACCATCAGAATGCACTACCTATCAGCGAGGTCCCAAACAATCGCAAGCAATATTGTGGTACTGTAGAGAGATCTCCCATACTTGTAATGAAGCGCATTAAATGTTCTTCGGGGGATCCTTTTCCATTAAACTTCTAAAAATCTGGACACCTGAAATTGGCTGGGAAGGGAATATCATCCACCTCTCTTGGATATGGTGCATGATACCTATAATGTCTAGTATTTTCTTGTTCCTCTTCCATTCGGCCATCCTTTTCAATAATTGTTATTTGAGCTGCATTATGCATGAAAGTCGCCAAGGCTTCTCTGAGACTTATGCATTCTTCCATTAATGCATTCTGGGCTTCTTCCATTGCATTGAAATGACCCTTTGTAGTTGTTCTATAATCTGGATTTGTTCCAACCATGAATACTGCAAGCTTCTCCACTTTTTGACGAAGCGGTAACTGAAGGAGAGAAAAAGTATGCTAACATAACAGGGCTCGCAGAAAAGGGAGAGGACAGAGTTTCATTGGAATTTTTCGTTCCTTCTGTGGCATCAATTGACTGAGATGACGCTGATACTGGTGAATCTATGTGGGATGGTATTGGCAATCTGATTACCAATGCTTTTCCCTTTTGTTCTATTGTCTGTTTAGCCATTAGAGTATTTAAAGCTGGGAAGTCACGTGCTGTCAACTGGAGAACTGTTTGGAAGGGATAAATCACCGAAGGAGCAAGTTTTGGATTTCTTTTAACTGTGCTACATGTCACAGGCCCTCTGATTCTTAATGAAGCCTGATTCATCCTAGAATTCCTGGCGTTTCGTGCTTTTGCCTTACGAGAGATTACAACGGTCCAGTCTGCATTGTCTTCTGATGATTGGGGTGAAGCAGAAATCACCGCGACAGTTACTTGAGCCATGCCACTTCTACTTGTATGACTTGATGCATATTCTATCACGAACCCTGTCGAGGTGAATCGGAAGTTTACTTTTCTTACGGGCATCGCCATAAGTAATAAGTCGTAGTCGAATTTTAAAACCTTCAATCATGAAACATAGTTATAATTAGTAAGTGAACAATTAAGGTGATCTATCTTAGAGATGGAGGATTTTTCCACTGAGAGTAGCCATTTTAAAGTCCGTAGGACGTCAAACTGTGATAAAAGTTCATAACAACTTCACTGTTAATTTTTAAATAAGACAATAAAATTATAATCTCCAGCAGAGTCACCATTTTGTTTAGACAAAGAAAAAAATGCATTTGATTTGGGAAACTGTCTTATTTAAACATAACAGAGAAATAATACTGAGAACATTTCTCACATTTCATTGATAATGAGTTCATTTACATCCTCTTTACATCCCTTGATTCTAAGATAGATCATTTAGGAATAAATGATTTATGCTTTGAATATCAAGAGTTTATTTCGACAGCCTTTCGGCGCCTGTTTCAATCATCTCCTATGACTTAGGAGGAATGTCGATCCGATCGACAAGTCTTCAATAAAACAGAAATTTCAGCAGCATAACGGCGTGTGTTTCAACCATCCCAATACTTAGGGGAAATGTCGATTTGATCGACTAATCCTCTTCCTCTGCACCTGTCAATAGGAGAGGGATGGAAGGAGAAAAGTCTTACACAGGCATTTCGACAGCATAACGGCCCTTGAACTTCACAGACTGCAGGGCAGTCTGGTTACGCGGACCTGCACAACTGATATCAATTGCGCAGTCCTGCGTAACTGCCAGGAGATGTCTCTCCTACCTTCTGTCTTCTGCTTCACTTTTCTCCTCTTGAAAGTCTTCAATTACCCCTAATGAAGGAGGAGAAGGGGTATTTATAGACCCTTGCACGTGTAAAAATCTTGATCTTAGCGATGTGGGACTAATTTCCGGTGTTTTAGATCATTCTAAAAAGGACCATTTCTGCAGCATAATTCGGGGTCTTGTGCAACTGATATTTCCGTTGCGCGGACCTGCGTAACTGAAATGGATTGCGCGGAACCGCACAACTAATATTGGTTGCGCGAATCTGTGCACCCTCCGAAAAGCTATCTCTATCTTCTTCTTTTAAAAGTTCTTCTATCTCTTTATCTCTTCTTACTTCAATCCTTTGCCATTTTTTTTGTACCTCAACAAGCGTCACTCAGAGTGGCAGTACACCAGTCCATAACAGATGATGTAAATGTAAAAATGAGACTAAAAGAGTTAGATCTACTTGATGAAACTGCAATCATATCAAGCCAGAATATCAGCCACCTTCGACAAACATGTTAAATATCATTCCTTCAAGAAGGGGGATATGGTGCTGATGCTCAAAAGGCCTATATTGGTCACCCGGCGGACAAGGGGCAAGTTTGAGCCTAAATGGGACGAACCTTATATAATAAAAGAAGTATACTCCAATGGTGCATACAGAGTTGTAGATCAAAATGGATAGGGTATCAGCATTTCGGTTAACGTTCGCTTCTTAAAAAGATACCATCCTTGAAGATTTATTAGTTTTGATGCAGAATATCACCAGCATGATGATTCTGAATCAAAAGGGGGCAAGGATAAGCAAAACCATGTCTGTATGGTCTGTACGTCATCCAAAGAATGAATAAAGAAGAAGTTTATAAGTATGTTAAGACTGGATATCAAACAAGTAGTAAGAAGAGAAAGTGACTATCGCCATTATCAAACAAGTTTGGAAAAGCCTGTCAGAATTGGTATCTTCACCATGCCAATATACTATAAACAGCAAAGATGGGTTCTCCTAAAAATATTAGCAAATGAGGTGACATATCAATCTTAGTCAGAGTTTCCGCAGCACCGCAATGATGATCACTCTTTCTCAATCAGAGAAGTTTATTATTCTCACATAGCAACGACAACGACATGCTTGTATTGTCTTTAAAGGTATTTTGAAGCAGCCTAGCCAAGCCTATATGGCCAGCTACGCATAAGACCTACAATCATCCAAGGCAGTCTAGTCAAGTCCCTAGAAGACCAAGTCCTAAAAGGACCAAATTTTAAAAGAGACTAGCTACGTATAAAACCTATCATTTTCACCATTCAAGTAGCGACGAGAAGCCAGTGGCCCTAAAAAGCCCGTGAAGGCCATCGTACGCATACCCGTGCGGGCAGCTGATGAAGCCGAGGGCTAAAAAAAGCCTAAAAGGCTAAAAGTCTGCGAAGGCTAGTCACACGAGTAAGCCCCTTGCCGTATGTATAGCTTTCCGGCAGCGTCACAGGGAATGGAGGTAAATGCCCTCCCGTGAATGGGCCCGACCTTGCAGACGAAGAAAAAGCGGGCCACAGTGTGAGCTCTTTGGGCCATGTCCATAGACAAGCCAACCATGTGTAAGACCCCCCAGATTTAGGGAATCTATTCCAGTAGTAACTCATGAGGAAAGGCCTAAACCTGCTCATTAATGGACTGACGGCCTTAGATTTGGTACCCTAAAGGTAGCCTTGTGCGCTCTGTGAACTCTAGAGAGTTACCGCAGCCAACCCTGTGCGTAAATTCAACCCGAGTTCACAGCCCGGTAGCTTCACTGGGCCCCTCTGATGGATTGCAGTTTATGAACTCACTAGGCAGTGAGGAGTCCAGCGAACTCATAAGAGTTACAGAGACCATCATGTAAGACCCGACTCTCATAAGAGTCTAAGAAATTTCTTGCTCCAACTGCTCAAGAGCTTAAACTGTGTGCGCTCCACTACTCAAGAGCTTAAACTATGTGTGACTAACTAAATTGAAATTTAGTACTGCCAATCAAGACAAGGATCATTTAGGAAATCCTTTGCTAACAAGTCATAAAAGGATATATAAAAATATATAATATGATTTCGGTACTAACTCATGGGGAAGGACTAGACTAAACCTACTCATTGATGGATCGACGACCTTGGATTTGGTACTTAAGGTAGCCAAGTAAAAAGCCCTGCGAACTCTAGAGAGTTACTGTGGCCATCCTGGTGCATGAATCCTATTCATGGCTGTGATTGCTCCAACTACTCAAGAGCTTAAACTGTGTTGCTCTACTGATCAAAGAGCTTAAACTATGTGTCGCTCCACTACTCAAGAGCTTAAACTGTGTGTCGCTCCACCACTCAAGAGCCTAAACTGTGTGTGTAAGTGTCAGTCCAGTCTAGTTCAATCTAGACTAGTTGAGTCAAGTCAGTCTAGTTCAATTTAGGCTAGTCCAATCAAGTCAGGTCAAGGTCAGTTTTGTCCAGTCAAAGTATGGTCAGTCAAAAGTACACTATCTCCACTACTTAAAAAGAATATGCTATGCATAGCATTCAAAATGCTATAAATACATATTTCAATTTAGATATGCTCAAATATGCAATTACCTGATGAAAATTTTAAACACTGATTAAAAAACATGCAAAAATACATTTCTCTTGAATCAGGTTCAAATTACATCAAAAGTAAATGCCTTCAAGATATTGGCGATTATCTAGTCAAAAGCTCAAGTCTCCAAGGTCAATTACTATATTGACAAGAGCTGTAAGGTCTTTTCGTCTCTCGATTTCTTAATGAATAGAAATATATTGTTGTACAAGGTTCTCAAAAGGGGGTAGAGGATAAACTAGTGAAGAATTATCATTCTCTATCGAAAAATATAAGGAATCAGATATATTCCTTAGATTCGTTAAAAAAGCAGTAAAGATTATACATCCTTTAAGGGTATCAGTAGACTTCACTTCAGAAATTTTATCTTCTGAAGAAATCTTTATGCGACATTGACCTGGAAAAGGGGTAGGATTTAATGTCTTTAAAATATTTTATGCCTTGGTCTTTCTGATAATCTCTTATACGCGGTGAAGGAATTCATATGCCGAGTATTATGGATAATAATATTGTAAGACTCCATGTATTAGATCAGATGGAGACAAAGAACAAATGGAATCATCATCATCAGTAACTTCTATGACCTTTGAAAAGTTATTAAATGAAGATTGAAAAGAAGTCTTGTCTATGTTTCAATTTTTCAGAATCAGCAAACATCCAAGGAAAATTCAAGGAAGAAATGTTAAGGAGCACAAACTAGAGATGACATATCTAGGAGTGCGACATAATAAGAAAAGAATACAATGTAAAGCACGATGACAAGCGCAAAGATTGATTAAATCATATTGCAAATATCACAATCGACCTAAAAAGAGAAGAAACTCTCAATCTATTTCAAAATTATCAATGCTTCATAAAGTTACATTGAAAAAAAAATTATAATGAATTAAGACGCTAATTCTGATTAATTTGGCAGGAGAGACCATTATTCAAAAGCTTGGGTTATGCAGATCGTGAGTAAAGAAAACAATCGAAAAAGTTGTTGCGGCAGGAGCAGCATTAAAGAATGACCCCAGATACAGAATTGAAGGAAAGAATCGTTGGAGTTGATCAAAGAGACCGTTACAGCAGCAACGACGTTGAAAGATAGTTCTCTGATCAAATTGCTCAAAGATGAAGTCATCATAGCTATTGCAAAGATGTGCTTTGATGAAAAGAGTATTTTATTCTCTCTAGTGAATAGTTGTTCGACACTACTGGCTGGGGGCATTCAAGTCTTCCGTCCAAGTGCCATCATTCAAGTTTTTTTCCTTGAACGCCATCATCAAATCTTTCGTTCAAGCATGATCATTCAAGTCTATCATTCGAACGTGGGTATTCAAATCTTCCATTCGAGCGCGAGCATTCCAGTATCCCGATCAAACGCGATCATTCAATCTGCAAGTATGATCATCCAGTCTTTTGTTCGAGCGTGAGCATTCTGATCGAACGTGATCATTCAATCTTCTGGTTAAGAAAGATCATCTAGTTTGTCATGCAAGCATGATCATCCAGTCATCCTTCAGTTGTAGTTTATTCAAGTTCTTCGGGCGGAGGAATATCGATCCTCCATTTGATTTCAGGAATCAATCAAAGAAGGATCGAGGGGGCATCTGTTGAGGCATAAAAAAATATTCCACGCTCGAAGGTATTTTGGTAATATTCCACGTCCGGGGGTATTTTGGTAAAATTCAGTTCCAAGGGTAGTTTAGGTATTTTGGTAAAATCCAGTTCCAAGGGTAGTTTGGGTATTTTGGTAAAATCCAGTTCCAGAGGTATTTTGGGTATTTTGGTAAAATCCAGCTCCAGAGGTATTTTGGGTATTTTGGTAAAAATCCAGCTCCAGGGTAGGGCTGAAAGTCGGGCGGGTTGGGTAGGGTTGGTGCTCAACCCTAACCCAACCCAAGGTTCTTATACCTCAACCCTAACCCAACCCAACCCAATCTCGGGTTGGGAATTCTCAACCCAAGCCCAACCCAAGCGGGCTCGGTCAGGTTGATCGGGTTGGTCGGGTATATGCGTGCTAATATTTTTGTTATTACATTAGTTTATTATATTTCAATATAGGGCTTATTTTTTGTATCGATAATTTTATTAATTATATATGTGATTATTCATTATAAAGTAAATTCATTTTTTTTCTTTAAAAAAATAAGCTAAAATATAAGACAACTACTTTGAAAGTCATGTAGCATAGCACAAAGTCTATTTGGGAGAGAAATCTGGCATATCTTGTTAGCTTGAGTCCTTGGAAATGACGTGGACAAATAAGACTCGACATCACTAGTCTGCCTTCGACACAAACAATCAACACTCAATTATAATTTATAAGTAACTTATATATCATGATCAGGTTCGGGTTGGGTTGGGCAACCCGAGACCTCAACCTGAGCCCAACCCAAGTTTTATCGGGTTAGGGTTTGTATAGCCCAAGCTTAAGATCCGGCCCAATATATCCAGCCCGAGTCCAACCCAATGTCAGGTCGGTCAAGGGTCGGTCAGGTTGAACCTGCCCAACTTTCAGCCCTACTTCAGGGGTAGTTTAGGTATTTTGGTAAAAGGGATTGAAAAGGGTAGTTTGGTAAAAAAAAATGGTGCACATGTGTCATTTTAAGGGAGAAAGGTTATACACCACCATTTAAGAGGGAGCTTGGAGGTCACCATAGTTTAAGAAAAGAAGAAGTTTATATGTGAAGAGAGAAGCAAGGTAGAGGGTCTTTGCATGTACCAGCGCAGCCGAAGTTGTTGTTTGCGCATACTCGCGCAGGTAAGGTTTTCTTGCGCATACACGCGCAATAGAAGTTTCAGTTATGTGTAAACAGGAAGAAGGTGTTTTCTTCTTCTACTGTGTTGTTAGTGGGGCCTAATACAACCATATTTTGAGAGATCCACACCGTCCAATGGATCCCTCTCCAAATTTCAACCATGAAAGGTGAGTTCTGATTGTCTATTAACGTATCCCACCTAGATAATCAAGCCACGAAAGCAGCTGAACGGTTTGCTTGCGATCACTATTGCGATCATATGAACGAGCAGGGTCTCCAAAGATCAACATGGTTGTGAATGGTTTTCTCCCTCTACCTCATGGATGCTTTAGATCAAGCTTTTGTTGCATGATGGTGGCCCACAACGCACGGACGGAGCCTCTGTTTCGAACAGAGTCGACGCACGTCGACGCTGTTGTTTTGACAAAGAAACTATAACGTTTCAGAAAAATCTTTACAGAGACCCGAATACCAACTCGATCAGAAATCACGTAAGATTAATTCCTTTAGTAAATAAGCGTAAGTTAACTAGCGTCATGTTAGATTAGCTGTGAAATTAGTACTGTTCACTTTAAATACGTTCTACAAGACCCAAAACTTGTGGAACTTTTAACGCTATAACGTCCTGAAACCTAGGATCAAACTCTAAACCCGTTTGCTCTCAGGAACCCTTTGAAACTTTGTATTGGATCTATACCGCGCGTCGAGAGTCCGATATATACAATCTTAGACCATTATGACCGCTTAGTTGGACTTGACAATCACTTCGAAAATCAAGCCCAACTGATGTTCTGAGGTTATTTCATTGAGCCTAGAGCAAGGAGTGTGAGAAAGAGTGAAATTCATAAAAAAATTAAATGTGATTTAAATAAATCTGGCACGTTTCGCTTGTGGGTTAAGTATAAGCATTCAGACCATCAGAATCTGACCCGAATACACCCTCGGATCAGGGAACATTTCTCACTCAGGTCAGTGTACTTGGAATCCTTGATCGAATCTCCGTGACTGCTGAATTGAAACTGGTCCACCACGTGCGATCTGGGAACACTACCGGACTAAAAACTTAATGTGATCAGGATCCAATATCCATGAGCTTAAGTCCGACCGCATTTAGCCAGGGGACCTCCTGAAACGCCCTTTTGGAATGGGAAAGACCCGATTTGGTTATAACCCAAGTATACCTTTGTTCCAAGTCTAAATAGGTGAGTTTCTAACCTATTTAAAGACCCTAAACCCTCTCACACCCCTCCCATACAAATTTGCTAAAACCTAGAAAAGAGAAGAGAGAAAAGAGGGAGATTCGGTGAGAGTTGTGAGGGGAACTTCCTGCCATTCGATCCGGCTTCTACACGTGCTTAACCACCGCGTTCTATTCACTCTTCCGGTGATTCCAACTTCATTCTAGGTAAGAAAACCCTAACCTCAACCTATTATAGGGATTCTATCAATACAAGTAGTGAAGTAGCTGATTAATCTTGGGATGTAGGTCGTCATACAGGCGTTGACGAAGCGTAGGGTTTCTATTCGATCCGTTACGCTTCTAAGGTGAAAGGTGAGGATTCTAGATGCTTAGGTTGACTGATTTTAAATCTTTCAACGTTGTTTAATAGTAGATTATCGATAAGAACGCCGTTTAACATGTAAAACATGCTGTCTGTTTTCCATTTCGACTGCGTACGGAGAAATGAGATTTAGGGTATTTTAGGCATTTGTAGGAAATACTGTATACGTCTGTATTTTGCTGAAATGATTGCCATGTGTTTTTTTCATGATATGATATTAGTTAGGCATGCATGATCTGTTTGACGAAGAGATTCCCCCTAATGCACACTTTGGGTCGACATACGCTATGTAGACTAAAGTGTGTAGACTAAGTATTTATATAAATATTTGTATTAGTATGTATTGAGTAAATGTTGTTGTAGATTAGTTTTGAGATTGGTTTTTCAATTAAAATGATGATGCACATGATTTCTTCCATGTTGTTATATTGAATTGATTTCCTTATATGTATGGAATACATGTGTTTGATTGATTTGCTTACGTTGTATGTTATAACATGTTGCTACAATGCTTAGATTGTTTGTATTTCATTTCTGTTACTCTCATATGATCACTGATGTTGATTGCAAGTGATTGGGACTATGCTCTAGTCCAAGCAGTCGGTAATAGATTTGAATTCGTGGTTAGCTTTTATTTACCATGAAGGATGCGTCGATGAACGCGACTCGTGCTTTGGGTTGGCGGCAGTGGTTAGGCCACACGAGGTATTTTATGCACTTCATGTCGTTCAGCTTGAGGTGCGCTCGTGCTAGTCGAGCCCGTTAAGTAACCCAACTGACCGCTGTATGTTCACTTTATATTGGTCATAACTGCTTGAACCTAGGGTACTGAACTTACCAGTGGAACCCCTGATAACCATGGTACCTTGATCCATAAAGACTTTGAGCTAGGCATGGTGGTATGGGACACCGTGGTCAAGCTGTCGGCCTATGCTGGGCCACAAACCTCCATGTAATGACCACTGAGCACCTTAGACTCGTGAACCGATTGTGGTGGTATGGGACACTACATTCTAGCTGTCGGCCTTCTCTAATTGGTGACGAGCCCTTTGCAGTGACCTCTAGCGTATTCTGAGTCTACGTGAGGCGACGACCCTTCCGTAGCAATAAGAGTACAACTAGGCCTGTATTGATAAGGTGATGGGGGAGCGGTGTAACGAGTGCGAGCAACAGCCCTGGCAACCCTTGCAGCGACCTAGAAATATACCATCGTATGAGATTACTAGGAGTGACGACCCTAGACAGGATCCGTGTTGGGATTGATATAAGGAAGATACCTTAGTTTCCCAATACTGCTATATGAAAGGACTAATAACAACTCGGTAATCATTTTCACATCGCACTGCATATGCCTGGAAGATGTGGAGCACTGAGGGAATAAAGCATTCCCTGGACATAAGATGGTGTCGCATGAGGGAGTATGTTGGTGAGGGCATCCATCATGTCATTTCATGCTTGCATTAACAACAGTATCTAGGATTGTCTGATTGTTTGCTTTACTATTATCGAGTGATTGATTTGATAACATGCTAATCTTTGCTCTATGATTCCATTGAGTTGATCACTCACTCCCACGTTACGGGACGATGTTTGCAACACCTATCAAACTCTGTCTTAGATGCAAGTTGTGAGGAGATCCAGAAGCTAGAGCCGGACTTCTACGAGGACCAGGATGAGTTCTCGTACATGCAGTTTTCTGACGACTTTACGTAGGTGGCCTGGATCGGCGGGACTTGCTAGTTGGACCATATGAAATTTTGATTTTTGATTTGATATATGTATATGTGACTCAGAGATGCATTCATACTTTGGAGACAGATCGAGATTGTTTTTATTTTACATACAGTGATATATATATTTTTCAGTCTTTCGCTTGCGTTTTATCACTGGATCTGGAGTATGAATTGCAGTTTTGGTATAATCTTACTCATGTTAATGCACTAACTCAGACAACATTAAATCATCAGCATATTTGTTGCATAAGTGATGGTCTGGAACTCGGGAGTCGGGTTTCTACGTGACCCCCAATTTTCAGGGTGTTATAGAAACAAATGCATTTAACTTGGAGAATTTATTCAATGATAACATAGAATTTAATGAGAGAACATTGATCACATTTATTTGAGTTCATTTACATCCTCTGATTCCCTTGATTCTGAAAACAAAGTATAGTTAATGCAATGTACTGAAAGAAAGAGAAGATAGCTCGATAAAAATTTCGACAGCATTCCGGTGCTATTTCGGTCATCTCCTAGGTACTTAGGAGGAATTACCGATCTGATCAACTAGTCTTCAATGAAATGGAGCATCCTTCCGGTCATTCTTCCTTGGAATATACAGCAGCTCATTGAAGTGTGGCCAGGCCCTAAGGAAATCAGACCGATCACATCAGACGGGCCTAAAAAGTCCCCCAGAATATAAGATCATGGGGTTTCCACTGTCTGTTCGGCTTGAAACTTTATATACAGCCTTAAAACCATAAATTAGTCGTACACGTCAAGTTTCAACTCCTGAATCCTTATAGAAATGTCCGAACTGACAAATCAGCCCCTGAAATCATAATTTGGGGCCTGCCTATAATCTGGACACGCTTCAGATTTGGTCCTAACGTGTTAAATAAGCTGATAAAGCAGATGGACGGAGTAGATTTCTCACAAACATCACACTGAGATCACGTATACATCGCATGTATATAGTGCACGAATACACTTGACGTGTATGGGATTTTCCTAAGTCGGTGAAAGCCCATTGACCGACTTCTTCTTCTTCATTTCACAAATACACAACGTCTTCACTGGTTGTTTGAAATTTTTTTAGTATGACTTGATCATCACTCAAATCATCGATCTGGACCGTCCATTGTGTTCAGAAGGGAGATTTAACCATTGCCAAAGTGGCAATTTGAAACCATGCAGACTGTTGTACCATCCTAGCCCTCAAACATGAAATGGACGGCGAAGTGGATAGGCTAGTGGGCCACGCTGATTTTCCTCCAAAAGTACCCTATTCTTGATGGTTTTTCACCCTGAGTCCAATGGATGGATTGGATTTTCCAAAAAACCTTAGCAAGTGGGTCATCTCATCTCTCAGAGTCGACGTACGTCAACTCTGTCCAAAACAGAGGTTCCACGTATTCGTTGTGGGCCACCATCATGGAGCAGAAGACTGATCTAAAGCGTCCATCAGGTAGAGGGATAAAACCCCATCAGAACCATGTTGAGCTTTGGCGACCATGCTCGTTCAAATTACACTACGTTGATCGAAAGAGGACCATTCGTCTACTGTTGCAGCGTGATTATCTTGATGGGCCACATCATCGGAGGACCAAAACCGGACATTCACGGTCGGAATTCCGAGAGGAAGACGGTGGATGGTGTGGATTTCTCGAAATATGGCCGTATTGGGCCCCACCAACAACACAGTGGAAAGACAATAGAGATTGTCCTCTGTTTGCGCACGATCACAGCTCCGGACGTTGCGCGGCTCTGCGTAAGGGAAGCCTTCCCTCGGACGGTGCTCCATAACGTCTAGCTTGTGGGAATCTTCCCACTTTCAGTGCATGGACTGGAGCAACAATCTTTCCAGCCTTCTTTCTAAAGTGGCGCAAAGCCATTCCTTAACTTCTACTACGCGGGTCCGTGCACCCAATTTCCTTTGTGAGGACTGGCGCAACACCTGCTTCTCTCCTTCTCCGACTCTACTTCTTTCACCCACAAGCTGATCAAATCTGATCCAACCCCTCAAATAGAGTAGGAGTGGGGTATTTATAGGCCCCACCACTCTTACAGAGTGGTGATCACCACTACTTATCTCTTCATATTTGGACATCCTCTTTTCTTAAACCACGGTGTCCACCAAGCCACTTCTCAAATGGTGGTGTACAACCTCTTTCCCTTAAAATGATACTTGTGCACCCATTTTTACCAAACTACCCTTTTCAATGTCTTTTATTGAAATACCTAAACTACCCCTGGACATTGACTTTTACCGAAATACCCCCAGACATGGATTTTTACCAAAATACCTAAACTATCCCCTAGATGTGGATTTTTACCAAAATACTTAAACTATCCCCTGGAGCTAGATTTTTATCAAAATACGTAAAATACCCCTGGAGCTGAAAATTTGCCAAAATACCTAAAATACCCCTGAAAAGATCCGCACCATAGAATTCTCTAACCAATGTAATGACGTATTTTTTATGCCTTAACAAATGCCCCCTCGATCCTTCTTTGATTGATTCTTCAAATCAAATGGAGGATCGATCTTCCTACGTCTGAAGAACTTGAATGAACTGCAACTGAAGGATGACTGAGTGATGATGCTCACATGGCAGACTGGATGATCATGCTTGACCAAAAGATTGAATGATCGCGTTTGATCAGAAAACTGGAATGCTCACATTTGATCAGAAGATTGGAATGTTCGCATTTGAATGGAAGGCTTACATGATTGCATTCGACCAAAAGACTTAAATGATGGCACTCGATCGGAAGACCGGAATGCTTATGCTCGAACGAAGGGCTTGAATGATTACGTTCAGTCAGAAGACTTGAATGATGATGCTTGAACGAAAGACTGGAATGCCCTTAGCCAGTAGTGTCGAGTAGATGTTTCACTAGAGAGGATAAAATTCTCTTTTCATTGAAGCACGTCTCTGCAACAGCTGTGATGACTTTGTCTTTGAGCTATTTGATCAAAGAACTATCTTTCAACACCGTTGCTGCTGTAACGGTCTCTTTGATCAACTTCAGCGATTCTTTCCTTTTGATCAACTCCAGCGATTCCTTCCTTCAACTTTGTATCTGGAGTTGTTCTTTAATGCTACTCTTGCCGCAACAACTTTTTCGATTGTTTCCTTTACTCATGATCTACATAACCCAAGCTTTTGGATAATGGTCTCTCTTGCCAAATTAATCAGAATTAGTATCTTAATTCATTATAATAATTTTTTTCAATGTAGCTTCATGCAGTATTGATAATTTTTGAAATATGTATTAAAAACTTCTCTCTTTTCTCTCTTTTTTTTAGGCTAATTGTGATATTCGCTCTGTCATCGCGCTTCGCATTGTATTCTTTGCTCGTTAAATCACACTCCTGGATATGTCATCTCTAGTTTGTGCTCCTTAACATTTCTTCATAGACTTTTCCTTTAATCTTCGCTGATTTTTGAAGGTAGAGATCCTGCCCTCTTTCCTAGTCAATGTCGAAGAAAGATTTCTTCAGAAGATAATAATTCCGCAGTGAAGCCTGCTGATACCGTTGAAGGATGGATAATCTTTGCTAATTTGAACCTGATTCAAGAGAAACACATTTTTACATCTTGTCTATTTAATATTTAAAATGTTCATCAGGAAATTACACATTTGAGCACATATCTAGAGTGAAATATGAATTTGCTACATTTGAATATTGCATAGTTTATGCTTTGCATATTTGAGCACATATAAAGAGAAATATGTATCTGCTGCATTTTGAATGTTACACATAGTTTAACATGATATTCAATAAATAACTAATTATAAAACATCAACATTTTATGCTTGTTAGTATAGGATTTCCTATATGACTTTATTTATATATTTTGTCATTGGCAGTGCTAAGTTTCAATTTAGTCAATTTCACACACAGTTTAAGCTCATGAGTAGTGGAGTCGGGTCTCATGTGATGGCCTCTATAACTCTTAGTAGTTCACTGAACTTCTCACTGCCTAGGGAGTTCAAAAACCGTGATCCATCAGAGGGGCCCAGTGAAACTACCGGGACGGTGAACTCGGTTGGTTTTACGCACAGGTTTGGCCACGGTAACTCTCTAGAGTTCATAGAGCTCGTAAGGCTACCTTTGGGGTACCAAATCCATGGTTGCCAGTCCATCGATGAGTAGGTTTAAGCCCTTCCTCATGAGTTAGTACCGGAATTAAACCACAAATCTAGGGGGTCTTATGCATGGTTGGCCTATCTAAAGCTCACACTGCAGCCCTCATTTTCTTCATCTGCAAGGTCAGGCCCATTCACAGGAGAGCATTGTCCTCCATTCCCCGTGACGCTGCCGGAAAGCTATACAGACGGCATGAGGGTTATGCTGACTGGCCATTTGAGGATTTTTGACACTTTGGCTTTTGGTCGACTTTTGGCCCTTTGGCTTTTGGTCATTTGAAGACTTTTGACCCTTTAGCTTTTGGTCATTTGAAGACTTTTGGCCCTTTAGCTTTTGGTCAACTTTTGGCCCTTTGGATTTTAGTCATTGACTCCGTCAGCTGCCCGCATGGGTATGCGTACGATGACCTTTATGGACTTTTTATGGCCATTGGCCTCTCACCGCTACCCGAATGGCGATCTTGATAGGTCTCATGCGCAGTGAGCCATTGGCTTGACTGGGCTGCCTTAAATGATTATAGGTCTCATGCGCAGTGAGCCATTGGCTTGACTGGGCTGCCTTAAATGATTATAGGTCTTATGCGTAGCTGGTCCCTTTTAAGATTTGGTCCTTTTAGGACTTGGCCTTTTTAGGTCTTAGAGACTTCGTCCTTTTAGGACTTGGCCCCCTTTTTTTTTCTTTTCTTTTTTTTCCGGGACTTGGCTAGACTGCCTTTTTATGATAAACAACCATTATTGTCACCAATTTTATATGCAGTTGGCTATATGACGTATTCTACTGTTAACAGATGGTTGACCGATAATTGACATTTCGCAACTGCTGATAATGTTATAAGGATTTTTGTATCATGTTTAAAATAATGTATCAGCTTAGCGATGATGGCAATTTTGATAAGCGATTGATCGGCGACAGCGATAGTTGCTCTCTTTTTTTTAGTCATCAATACCTGGTGATTCTGATGGAAATCTTTGGCATCGACAATGATCTTCAATGCTTGATAGCAATCGTTATCTCTTGACACTTTTCATTTGGCGATGACTTAATATGTTGTCTTAAAATGCCTTGGAAGACAGTGATAGGTATTTTCGACTGAAATTGACACACCTTCGCTTCTGCCAATGTCTTCAAATATATCCATCTGTTTATCTGTATCGTTTGTCCGTATTGTTCACAATATACCAGCTTGATGGTGATATCAATTTCAGACAAATTTTGTAAAGCTCGCTTGATGGCGCTCATCTTCCTCATCTTTTTTTTTTTGATAATATTTGCTATCATATGATCTCGATATGATTGCGAACTTCTTCCTTATTCATTTTATTCATCTTGCCCCCTTTTGATTAGGAAGTATTGCTCTGGTAATCTTCATAATCAAAATCACGACGTTGCGACATTTAACATATATACTGATGCCGCATCATCTCATACTCCTTTTTTTTTAAGCTTAGCTTTGCCCCCGGTCTCGAACTAATCAAGTCTGTGTACCCTTATTTCTTCTTTTATGTCACACTTCTTAACAATTTCACCTTTATCAACCATCTGCTATAACTTGTTCTTCAAGCCATTTGCTTTTCTTTCTTCTTTAATTATATCTTCTGAATTTCTCCTGAAATTTGAAGTTAATTGAAAATTTGTGCTTTAATTCATTCGCATAAGGGAAAGTACATGACCTTGTCTTTTGCAATCCTTTTGCGCTTTGAATTGTCGGTGACCATCGTCAATGCTTGATAGCACTCATCAATTGCTTTTGCCCCAACTTTACCCTGCGAAAATTGATATAGACAATTATTATAAACAATTATCATTTCAGGGAGTCAACAATTACCTCATTTGGGATTCTAACATTTTTTCATTCTGAGACTTTTCTTATCTTTCCCTCCTTTTTTTTTTATAAAAAAAAAAATTGGAAGCATCAGAACTGTAGCTTATCTTAAAGGATAACATATCCTGTACGCCTTTGTCTGCCCCCTGAATAATTGTGCCATGAATCTTTTGAGTCAACACGCTGTCTCGCTTTCTACTTTCCTGTCCTTCTTTCTTCTTTATTTTATTTCCTTTAATACTTTAACTATGGCAATTTAATTATCTCTGCAGCTAACGATTGATTCCTCATAAGCAGTATATCACCTTCTTCAGCTGTATATTTCATGTAGTATTTGAATTGTCTGAACCCTTTCTTTACTTTCTTATTTGTAAAAACGTCGATAGTTTGAACCCTTCAGCGGAAAATTCAATCCTTCTTTCTTTGAATTGTCTGAACCCTTCAGCGGAAAATTCAATCCTTCACTTTCTGACAATCCTTTGTTTTGCATTCTTTCTTAGGCAATCTCTGCTGCTATTCTTTTAAGACTTTCAAGTAAAAAATTTTATTTTTACTCTGGCAAGTTGTGACAATGCCTCCAGGGTTCTCCATTGACCGATGAATTTGTTAATTCATTAATTGATCCGTTTACTTGTTGGCGAGCAACGCCTGATTTAGTTGAACTAACTTCTCCTCTGAGGGTTTTCCTTCAAGCTTTACTGTTGTTCACAGTATTCACTGTTGGAAGAGTAAAGTCTTCAGTAACACCTTCATTTGGTGAAGGATGATCAATATCTGCTGGAGAATTTTCTATTTTCTACACACTTCGAATGTACTGTTATCCATACTTGGCATGATGATATTCCTTTCACCAAGTCTCAGCCGTCTCTGTCAACTTAATCTAAACATCATTGTCCTTGTACGCGTAGTACCCTATAACTTTTATGCAGATCTCATTCTTCTTTACATATCCTTTCTTGCTAATCCTCTTTCTTCCTTCTTTCTTGTCTCCAATACCTTCTTATTTCTCAAAGGCAATGTATGATGGAAAATTCGTATACTTTTGGGTGTTAACACATTATCATTCGTCCTTCATTATTTTTCCATGCTACTGATGAAGCAAAAACTACTTTCAACACTACCTGACATTATCTATTTCTTGATCGCAATTGATTTGATCTTCCCTGATATTTTCCGGCATTGGTTTTATTTTTAATACTTTCAACATTACCTCACTTCTTCTTCACTAAGTGATCCGACCAGCCATGGCAAGACGTGTTATATCAATTTCAGTGATATCACACACAAGCTTTCACACAGAAGCTCTCGCTATTTTGTAGGACTGAAATGTTCACGAGCAAGAGAAAGAACCTCAACTTCCTCACCATGGAAGTGCTTCATACGAATTTCCAAAAGGGTATGAAGCATGTTTTCCTTGTCCTGAGTTTCCACCAAATGCTCACACGCACCTTCCCTGTAGTTGATGATCTTATTTAATTGCTCCCGGTCTTCCTCACTGAAACGCACTGGTTCACTTCCATCCTTTGATAAACACAATGTAACATCATCCAAGTTAATTGTTGCTTTTTGTAGTGGCTGTCCCACACTCTGAGATATATCAGGCCAAAGCTTTGAATACTTGGCATTTCCTGTTACTGGTCAAAGAATGTAACTGTGCTCTTTGGGAAGAACAATATCAAGTTTACCATCTTGACTCATAATTTCAAATACTTGACTCCATTCTGAAGGAAGTGAGTCCTCCTATGGTTTGTCAACATTCCACTGCTGAATATTAGAATCGAAAAAAGAGTCAAGCGTTCAAGTTCCATAGACTTCTGAATTTGCTCTAATGTACCCCCTGTAATAAAAGTTTCATTTCCACCATCATCAACTGTTACTACTAAAAGCTTTGCCAGTGTTACGCCTGCTGAAAATGGATTATCAGGATTGCTTTCAAGATCCTCATATCTAATGTGGATATTGGTAATAGAGAGCTTCATGTTCCCTATTATCGTGTTGATCAGAGAGCCCAGCCATGATGTATTCACTTCAGATTTCAGTTGTTGCCTACTCTCCAACAGCTTCATTTCCATTTCCCTTATTCTAGTCTTTTTTGCTTCCTGGACAGTGTCCTCACTACATCCTTCAACCTGTGTTGCAGGCTCAACTAATTATGAAAATCTGATCCAAATAGACTAAGACTGGTTCTTGACCTAGCCTGCTCCGTGGAACCTTGAGCTTGACAGATCCAAGAAATCATGCCTTAACTTTCACAGGCAACTTCAAGGCATTAACCACCTCTGGCTCCAGCTGCATATTTGTGAGCTCCACATCACCTCGCCAGACGCTGATCTTGAGAGCTTCCTTGTTAAGGCCTCTCACGTAGTTTCCAAGGTATTTCTGTAGCAAGAACGCGAATTGATCTTCCAACATCTCTCCATACTTTCTCACCATGGAAGATGCATACTCCGGCAATGAATTGTAACTTATCATTGAAAGCTGACAAATCAAAGAAATCTCCTAAAAGTTGCATCTTCCTTGTTCCATCAGCGAAATCATTTAGTTCTCTTTTGATAGCTTTGTGCCAATATTTCATCGATTGGATGTGCTATAATTAAATCGATAGATGAATCCAGATGTTTCCTTTTTCCATTCTTGGAAGATTTACAAGTGCTCCACCCTTTCTCTGCTCAATCTGTTAAATAGCCATGTGAGGGAGTCACACAGCAAGTAGTTGAGGATCATCTTTTAGAACTTTTAATGACCTTGGCAGTACATTTCCTTTTCGTCCAGGTGAATATGACCTTGTTGGATAAGCTTTTCATATGGGAATATCTCGCACAAGCGATTCAGCATGTCTTGATGCTCATTAAGTGAAATAGAAGCAGAAAGCCATGGAAGGAACTCTGTGCTTAGACACATGCTAACTAACTGATGTTTGAATCGCTCCCGTACAAGAAGCTAACTCTCCCTACAAACTGTCATTGTTCTGGCATGATTTTTCTTTGATTGAAACTGGCTTGATCTTTTTTGACATTTTTTTGTGGAAGTCTATTGGATGTGAAGTAAACCATTATATTAATCGGAAAAAAGTCGCTGTGATATATCTGTCATTTAGAATAGAGTGTTAGTTAATTTATTAAATAAAATCGTACCATATTTTCAGAGATGAAGGGGAGGATGTTCCCGTTGAGAGTCACCATTTTGGCGTCTATAAAGACGCCAAAAAGTGATAAATGTTCTCTTGATATTTTTCAAGTTATCATCAAATAATAAAGTTCCCCAGCAGAGTCACCATTTTGTTTCGACAAAGAAACGAATGCGATTAACTTGGGGGATTTATTCAATGATAACAAAGAATTTAATGAGAGAACATTGATCACATTTATCTAAGTTCATTTACATCCTCTAATTCCCTTAATTCTTAAAACAAAGTACAATTAATGCAATGTACTGAAAGAAAGAGAAGATAGCTCGATGGAAATTTCGGCAGCATTCCGGTGCTATTTCGGTCATCTCCTAGGTACTTAGGAGGAATTATTGATTTGATCAACCAGTCTTCAATGAAATGGAGCATCCTTCCGGTCATTCTTCCTTGGAATATAAAGCAGCTCAATGAAGTGTGGCCAGGCCCTGAGGAAATCGGACCGATCACATCAGACGGGCCTAAAAAGTCTCCCAGAATGTAAGATCATGGGGTTTCCACTGTCCGTTCGGATTGAAACTTCATATGCAGCCTTAGAACCCCAAATTATCCGTACACGTCAAGCTTCACCTCCTGAATCCTTGTAAAAATGGCCGAACTGACAAATCAGCCCCTGAAATCATGATTTGGGGCCCACCTATAATCTGGATACGCTTCAGATTTGGTCCGAACGTGTTAAATAAGCTGATAAAGCAGATGGACGGAGCAGATTTCTCATGAACATCACATTAAGATCACGCGTACATTGCATGTACATAGTGCACGAATGCACTTGACGTGTATGGGATTTTCCTAAGTCGGTGAAAGCCCATTGACTGACTTCTTCTTCTTCATTTCACAAATACACAGCGTCTTCACTGGTTGTTTGAAAATTTTTTTAGAATGACTTGATCATCACTCAAATCATCGATCTGGACCGTCCATTGTGTTCAGAAGGGAGATTTAACTGTTACCAAAGTGGTAATTTGAAACCATTCAAACTGTTGCACCATCCTAGCCCTCAAACATGAAATGGACGGTGAAGTGGATAGGCTAGTGGGCCACGCTGATTTTTCTCTAAAAGTACCCTATTCTTGATGGTTTTTCACCCTGAGTCCAATGGACGGATTGGATTTTATTTTAACAAGAAAACAAATGCATTTCGATTCGGGGAATTATCTTATTTAGACATAACAGAGAAAAAGTGTAAAAACGATCATCACATTTTTATTGATTCTGACTTCATTTATATCCTCTAATCTCCCTTAATTATAAGATACATTTATTCGAATATGTATGAATTAATAACATCAGAACATTAAATTCAAATAGCAAATTCGGTAGCATTTCGACATGAATTTCAGTCTTCTCCAAGGACTTAGGAGGAATTGCCGATTGGACCAGAGGAATTGCCGATTGGACCAATCAATCTTCAAGGAGATAGGAATTTCGACAGCATTCTGACACTATTTTGAACATCTCCTAAGACTTAGGAGGAATATGCACTTCAGCGGGTTATCTCCTTTTGCACTTGAACAAAAGAACTTAGAGATCTCAACCATTTCGGCAGCATAACGACTCCTCAGCTTTATAGACTGCAGAACAGCTTGTTTGCACAGACCCGTGCAAAGCCCATGGTTTGTGCGGACCTGCGCAAAGCCCTTGGGCTATCCCTCTCACCTTCAATTCTCTCTTCTTACTCCGCTTGCTCTCCAAAATCTTCGATCATCCCCCAATGAAGGAAGGAAAGGGGTATTTATAGACACTCACACGTGCAAAACTCTGAACTTGGTGATGTGGGACATAATTACTTAAAAAAACCAAACTATCTGCACTCATCAATGCAACGTGATATCGATTGCGGAGAACCGTGCAAAGTATATCGTTTGCATGGTCCTGCACAAAGTATACATTTTATGCAGTCCTGCGCAAAGTTCTTATAAGTAATTTGATCCTCCTTTTCTTTCAACTCCCCTTCACAATCTTTTGATCTTCATTTACTTTTATTCTTCTCTTATTTTTATTCCTCAATAGATGCCCCCTTATTTGTTCTTTGTTTTCTTCAAAATCAAAGGAAAGGATCAATGAAATTCCTTTCTTCACACTGACCTGCGTACCGTACTCGGCCACAAATCCTATAAATAGCCCAGCGACTTGTCATTTGATCAGATCACTTGTGCACTTGCGAAACTTCATCTCTGCATTTCTACCTTGCGCAATCGATATCGTTTACGGGGTTTCGTGCAACACTCCGTTGTTCATGCAAGATTTCTAGAAGCCCTTTCACTCCGCCCAAATGATATACTTTACGTGGTACCGCGCAGAGTATCCTTTCCGTTGTTACTTAGCCATTTCTTCCTTCTTTCACCTGAACCCTTTTCAGACACTTAGCGGCCATTTCTTCCCTCTTTCACCTTTCCTTTGCACCTTTTCTTTGATTTCCTTCAAACCTTGAACACCATATTTCATCATGGCTCGTATTAAGCGAACCTTTCATCCTGTAAATCCACCTACTAAACAACCTATTCATCCTAACTTGCTCGATTCATCTCCTTTTCTCCCTTCCCGTTCTTCTGATCAACCTCCCGCCAAGCGAACGAAAACTACTGCCAGCACTCCTGCATACTTTAAAGAGCCTGTACTTCTCACTTTCGGCTTTACCGACTGCATTGAATCTCTACCATCTCCCATTCACCGAGCAATAGCGCTGGGAAGCCTTAAATGCCCTCCTAGGCACGGTAGAGAATATGATTGGGATGAATGGTTGAAAACTACTGCTCACATCTGCACAGACAGTCAAAGATCACCTCCTCGAGAAGACACTCCGCTTGCTTCTTATTCGAAGAAGACTCACCGAAATAAGGAGAAAGAATTCGAAGACAAAATTGTTGAACATAAAAAGGAGAGGCTCCAGAACTTGTGGGACTCGGTGCGAGTTATTGAGGGCATCATGAAGTTTGATAACCCCCACTCAGAAGGCATGACAATAATTCCCATCAACGTCTATCGTCACCAGTCCATGCTCGACTGCGAACCAAAGGACCATGTTCATGGTGAAAGACTAATGTATACTGAGTCATGGGCAACGAGAGAACCATGCATTCTTGAAGGGATAATACGGACGAAAAAGTCACGGCAAAAGATTGGAAAAGTCCATCCCATGATCTTCCTTGTGCCTTTTCATAGCCCTCATGATCTTTTTCCTTCTCTTTTTTATGAGACCATCCGTCAACACTTTCGAGATCGTGCTCAACCTTGGGGACCGGAAGACTTCCGCACCAGAGGTCTATTAATTGCTCGACATTATTATTCTGATTGGGTAGAAGCTATCTTGTTGAAACATGCGAACATGCTTGCCAAAATCGGCCTTTATGATGCTATAGAAGTCACATCCAAGCACTTCTATAAAGAACTTACTGTGTTGAAAGGTTTCATCGAATACTGGTCGCCAACTACCAGCTCTTTCCACCTTCCATATGGTGAAATGAGTGTAACACTCTGGGATCTTCATCGTATCACTGGTCTTCCCATAACGGGCAAATTTTATGATGAATTTGTCCCCTCCAACAGGGAGCTAGCCTTCATGTCTTCTCCTGATCGCAAACCTTCCATTTCTAAAGAGCAGACTATAGTTCATTCGGGGAACTTGTAGTTTTCTTAACCTATTGGCTGAACTTCGCTGTACTTCCCAGCTCCAAATGGGAAGATGTTGTTCGCCCTACGGTCTTTGTTATAGCTGGTGCCTTGGCAAAAGACCATAGATATTCCCTCGCTCCTCTGGTGTTATGCTCCATTTACAGAGCCCTTGGGGAGATAGATCCTACTCTTGGAACTTCATCAGCCTCTTGGCATTACAACACAGGTTGGCTAGGAGTTTACTTCCCCTGGACCTTCGAAGCGCCTGAGAAAGGATATGTTCATCCTGTACATCTTCCGCTTTGATTCTTCCAGCAAAGGGCCATGGCCAAGAGGGCATATGACTGGGTCGTCAATAAGATCTGGGACACTGACCAAATAGACTTCTTCCAGTTCCGTCTCCACCGTTACACCGAAGACACAGATTTGGTGGACCAAGGAACACTCACCGCAGCAGAAAGGGCTTTCTTTCTTTCTCTTCGTTCTTGCAGTCTACCACTCCGAGAAGGGATAGAATATTTGAGAGAGCCTTATTACCCCAGCCGCTTCGCTCGCCAATTTGGTTACGATCAAACTGTACCAAAAGATTGCGGACTGGTCACCAGAAAGATGCGTTGTTACGGCATGGGTCCTCTCAACTGGGCCATGATATGGAAGCAACTTCTGAACAGCTGTGTTGATTCTTCTTTCATAGTTCCTAGTTGCGAGCGCGTAGTTCGTACCTCGTACAGTTGGTGCGGTGGTGGGACCACCAATCATATTTGGTCACCAAATGTTTGATCATGGATTCTTCCATCTTTCTTCATCCACCTAGGTTGAAAGGCAACAAACTAGAGAGTGGGATTGGCTTTATTCTAGAGAAGAGTCACGCGTCCCATCGTGGGGAAATTTGTAGCAAAATACCGCTAGAAGAACCCATCCGTGAGATAAAACCCATTAATACTTTGGACGGCTGGTTTGCTCATGGGGCCCTGAGGGAATTTGAGCAAGCTCCTCACGACTCTACGTGTCGGGCTACGGATGATGTGACAGGTGCACCTTCTCCAATTTTGGTAGAGACTACGACGATTCAAGAAGAACCAATTCATGATGCTCCAGCGATTCCTCCACAATCCACTTGCCTTAGCTCATCATCTCCGATGACTACATCAAGAGCACGTTCACAGGCATCACCACACGTTCCTCCAGAAGGAATGAGACAAATGCCTGTCTCTCCTCTAATCAAAGAACCTGTACCAGAGAGTAGTCGGGTTGCTTTGTAATGCCCGAAAAAAATTCGTACTTGGACTCGAGTACCAACTCGACTAGAAATCGCGTAGGATTAATTCCTTTAGAAAATAAGTGTAACTTAGCTAGCGCAACGCTAAAGTAGTTGGGAAATAGTCCCTGATCACTTTAAATACGTTCTACAAGACCCAAATCAAGTAGAACCAATGACTCTATAATACTCTAAAACCTCGGATCAAACTCTAAACCGGTTTGTTCTCTGGACCACTTTGAAACTTTGTATTGGACCTAGACCGCGCGTCGAAAGTCCGATACCTGCAATCTTAGACCGTTAGAACCGCTTTGTTGGACTTGACAATCATTTAGAAAATCAAGTCCAATCGACATTCGCAGGCTATTTCATTGAGCCTGGAGTGAAGAGAGTGAGAATAGGGCTAGATTTGGAATTTGAAATTCAAATCTGGCACACGACTTGACGCGTCAGTATTAAGCATTTTGACCGTCAGAATTCAGCTAAATTACACCCTCGGATCAGAAAAAATTTCTATTTCATATCATGAGACTTCCAGACCTGATCTACGTGCGGTGACCGTTGAACTGAAACTGGACCGCCACGGGCGATCTACGAACACTGATGGTCTGAAAATGGGATGTGAGCGACATCCGACGCGCATGAACTTAAGTCCGATCGCGTTCGGCCAGGGGACCACCAGAAATGTCCTTTTGGACTGAAACAGCCCCAATTTGGATATAACTTAAGTAAACATTGTTCCCAAGCCTATTTCGGGCGTGTTTGGGCTTATAAAAGGGGTTGAAACCCTCTCATATCTCTCCCATCCGAATTTGGAAAAAATCCTAGTTTGAGAGAGAGATAAGTTGAGAGATTGTGAGAGAGAGTGGGAGAGAATTCCTTGCCGCTTGTGCTACCTGTTGCAAGCGCCTAAGCAACACACCTCAATCACTTACCCGGTGATTTCTCTGCATTTCTAGGTAAAAAAATACACTAGATAGTTGCTGATTTAGTGTTCCTTCATTTTCACAGCATGTTAGCTGATAGATCTTATAAATCAGGTTGCCTAGTCGTCGTAGACAAAGCGTATACGCTCCGTTCAAATTAACACACCTATAAGAGAAAAGGTGTGGATTTTAGACGCTTTGATTGATTGTTTCCAACGCTTTCAATGTCGTTTAATAGTAGATTATCAACGGTAACGCCGTTTGACATGTACAACATGCTGTCCGTTTCCTATTTCGTAAATAGACGAAGAATATGAGATTTAGAGCATTTTAGTCATTTGTAGGAAATACTATTTTCATCCATAATTTTCT
The DNA here is from genome assembly GCA_037074715.1 of Magnolia kwangsiensis. NCBI lineage: Eukaryota > Viridiplantae > Streptophyta > Magnoliopsida > Magnoliales > Magnoliaceae > Magnolia > Magnolia kwangsiensis. The sequence continues at coordinate 57,645,502 of CM073578.1, forward strand.
GATGTGATTGACATGGCTTCTTGTCACATTAGAATACTAGGAATGCGTGCATAATTAGTTTGGCGAAGAGATTAGCCTAAATGCACACTTTGAGTCGACATACTATATGTAGACTTAAGTGTGTAGTGTAAGTGTTTGTATAAAGGCTTGTATTAGTATGTATTGAATTAAATGGTGTTATGAATTAGTTTGAGATTGATTTCTCAATTAATATGCTGAAGTAAATGATTTCCTACATGTTAACTATATGCATGATTTCATTATATGTATGAAATGCATGTGCTTGATGGTTCACTTAAGTTGTATGTTATAACATGTGTTAACATGATCACATTGTTGTATTCCATTTCCAATACTCTTACATGATTTGCTGATGTGGATTCAAAATTGTTTGGGACTATACTTAGTCCAGGCAGTCGGCAACCGAGCAAGTTCGTGGTTAGCCTATCTTTGCCACAAACGACGCGTCGATGAGAGCGAGCCGTGTTCTGGAGTTGGCGGCAGTGGTTAGGCCACACGAAATATTTTATGCACTTCATGTCGTTCGACTTGAAATGCGATCATGCTAGTCAAGCCCGTCAAGTAATCCGACTGGCCGTTGTATATTCATCCTGTATGAGTCATAACTGCTTGAACCTAGGGTACTGAACTTACCATTGTAAACCCTGTCAACCCTGGTACCTTGATCCATAAAGACTCATGAGCCGGGCATGGTGGTATGGGACACCGTGGTCGAGCTGTCGGCCTACGCTGGGGCCATAAACCTCCCCGTAGTGACCAGTGAGCACCTATGTCTCATGAGCATATTATGGTGGTATGGGACACTATATTCTTGCTGTCGGCCTACACTGATCAGGCGACGAGTCCTTTATAGTGACCGCGAGCGTATTCTGAGTCTACGGGAGGTGACGACCATTTCGTAGCAGTGAGAGTATAGTAGGCCTGTATTGATAAGGTGAAGGAGGAGTGGTGCAACGAGTGCGAGCAACAGCCCTTGCAGCGACCTACAAAATATACATCGTATGAGATTACTAGGAGTGACGACCCTAGATAGGATCTGTGTTGGGATTGATATGAGGGAAGTACCTTAGTTTCCCAATACTGCTGTTTGAATGGACTAATAATAACTCGGTAATCATATCACCATCACATTGCATGTGCCTAGAAGATGTGGAGCACTGAGCGGTACGTAAGCATGCCATGGGCTTAAGATGGTTCCGTATGAGAAGGGCCTAGAAACACTTAGAGGATCACAGATTCGCCAATAGGCGAAGTCTATTCGTATAGATCGCGCGATCGAATCCGTAACGCATCTAGGGTCGCGTGAGGTGACTTGAGTAGTTCCTAGGTTGTAGGTAGGTGGGTTGAGATGTTCTATGAACAGCTCTAAACCCATAAATATGAATCCTTCGGTGGTGGGACAACCACAACCCTTACATTCAATCGCTAGGGCTTAAAAATCCCGTTTCACCTAAATTCTTCAAAATTCTTTCTCGTACCACTCCATTCTTCAATTATTTCTTATTATTTTCATGTTAGGAATTGATCCTAATGTGAAAATAACATAAAATCATACTTTTACAAAATTTTACAGTGAATAGTAAAATTTCATGAAAACTGGACATTAGGCCATTCTAAGTTTATGATATTTAGCAACTAATAGGCTATATGGATGTATTAGCTCTTTCTACCCCAAAATCATATGCTGCATGATATGGAATTACATTCTGGTTTACATATTGGCCCTAAAAAGCCCCGAATGCATGTTTGGGCCTCCATAGGGAAATCTACAATGAACTGAGGTGGGGCCCATAGTTTTTTGAGGTCCCTGGACCATGGGGGACCAGACCCATGTGGTCCCACCGACCAACATGAGAGATGGTCGGAGATGCCATCGCCGATCCGGCGATGCATCGCCGTCCAATGTGGCCCACTTGATCTGAAATTTTGCACGTGGGGGTATTTTGGGTAGTACACCCCCCCATGTATGGTTCATCCATAGAAAACTCCTAAATGGGGTACTTCCTTCACAACAGCCCCTTTCCCTAGCTCCATTTTCATTTTCTTGCTGCCCTCTCCCAAAACCGTGGCTCAAAATCCTTCTCAAACCCATTCTTTGTTGAAAATGACCCCACTCCATCACTCCATAGTGATTTTCAACTCTCCCTCTTACAAATCTCATCGTTTGGAGTTTTACAACTCCCAAAATGAGCTGAAATCGTGAAGAGCTCCATTATCCTTTTTCATTCTCATTTCCTTCTGAAAATTCATCTTAAGGGAGATTGAAGCATCCCTCTACAACACCTAGATCTCCCTTTTCCAATTTGGGCAGCCATTTCTCAACATTTTTCCCATTTTTCATGGCTTTTGTTGAAGCCATTTTGGGTCTTTTATCTCTCTCCACCATCCTCTCTTTGATGGGAAAGAGAAAGACCACAACGGATGAGGCTGGGCCTAGTCGCCCTGCTCAATCAAGAAGACCAAGGGGTGGCGCCGCTAGCTCAAATGCCGTCGCAAGTCCAAGCATAGCCCGAGAGTTCCATACAAAGTGAAATTTGGATCCCCCTACTCAACTTGGGTGAGTGATTTTAGTAGAGATACCTCATGGTGAATACACTGACCGTAAGGTGTTTTTTGAGACAGACATGAAAGGATGACTCTTCGATGAATTCCTGTTGTTTGAGCGCATTGAAGCTGCGCATTGGGGTCCGCTCTTTGAAGCTCGTGCTCATACTAATATGAGCACCATTCGTGCTTTCTACGCTCGTATCCAGAGTCCTACACTGGAGCCATTGCAGTTCAAGATTCCTTTTGGTAGAGACCAGATGGCTACGATCGATGTTCGATTGATAGCGCGACTTCTGAACGTGCCCCTTGGTGATGTTCATCCCAGTGCGAAGAATTTAAGGAGTAGGCGTGAGCGAGATTGCCGTACCAGGTTCCTATGCGGTAAACTGGTTCCATGGCAGCCTAATAATAGCCTTAAGGCGTCTCATATGTCTGATGATTTATGCCTGTTGCACCACATTAGCACGTTCAACGTGTATCACAGGTCGACAAATCGCATTGAGTGTACGTACCTTATGGTTGACTTCTTGTATCAGGTGGCCCAGGGAGAAAATGTGTGTATGGCCACTTTCATCTTGCGACAGATTATCCTCATAGTGAAATCGAGAAGAATGTCTGAGTCGCTTCCTTTTAGCCGACTCGTATGCAAGATCGTGCTTGAGTTTGCCTACAGACTTGGGCCGGAGTTGCCAGTTCCGATTCACAGCATTGATGAGTCTATTAGGGTCAAGATGAAGATCGGGTCTCAGTACCGTGAGACTCATCTTGAGGAGGATAGTGAAGACGATTTTGATGATGAAGAGGCTCCAAGTGAGGGAGAACCTTGAGTAGAAGTTGAGGAAGAAGTTCAGGAATAGGTAAAAGAGGAGGCTCAGGATACAGATGAGAGCCCTCCTCCTTCTGCTCAGGCTACTGGCGATGATCGCATTGCCTGAATTGAGGAGAGCCAGGTTGCCTTGCGAAGGGAAGTTCAGGAGCTTCGAACTAAGGTCGAGAATACTAAGGTCGTTATGAAGAGAAAATTCGGCAAGGTGACTCGCACCTTGAAGGCGATCCTATGCTGCTTGCAGGATAAGGGTGCTCCTCCTCTGTCACCCGACTCAGACTAGAGATGATTTTAGATGTTGTTGTTAGTAGTTAGTCATTTCCTGCTTTATGTTTTGTAAGCCTGTTAAGGCTAGTAGTTTACTTGTGTTGTTGTTGTGGCTTTAACTGTCTTAGTTCCCATGTATTTTTTGTCATGATGCTTGTAAGGAGATATCCCTTGTATTGTGACAATTTTGATTAAATGAAATGCATGGAATGCTTTTGACTCTTTATGTGAATGATTGCGGTGCGTTTGTGGTATTGAGACTGACAAGGTTGTGCCCTATTTTGAATATAGGGAATGCCGACGAAGGCTACACGGAGCACAACTCGGCTTACATTGGGTGAGCCTATGGATCAGGCTCCTTCACAGTCTGATGCTCATGCGGACCCTACTATGGGCCCGATTCCTGAGACAGTACGTGCGTCTCAGCCTACTACTGGTCCTGCAGCTGGACCACCACCATTCACACCGCCCGTCAGAGAGCAGTACCGCGCGTCTTCTTCGATGCAGTACATGCCACAGCCTGCTCCACCTCCAGATAAATTTGAGCAGATGATGGCTATGATGCAGCAGCAGCAGCAGCTCCTAACTACGATTGTGGGGGCTCTAGCCCAGGGTGGGAGTGTGCCTCCACCCGCATCACTTGCGCATCTAGCTGAGGATGCCTATACATATACTCAGGATGAGGGCATGGCTCATCCTGCACCACCTTCTTACCCTGCGGGGAATGCCGCAGACACATGGAGCTTTTTGGAGCGATTTCAGCGCTTACGGCCTCCCACTTTTACGGGTTCTCATAGACCCGAGGAGGCCGAGTATTGGCTCGACCGTGTGTCGAAGATACTGTAGATGTTACATTGTTCAGAGGCTGAGCAGGTCGAGTTGGCTACGTTCATGCTCGAGCGAGAAGCCAGCTTGTGGTGGGACAGTGTGTTGCGGAGCGTTGCTGCCGATTATATATGGACCTGGGTAGCATTCGAGTTCCGCTTCCATGAGAAATACTATCCCCAGACGTACAGGCATGAGCGGAAGAATGAGTTTCTGTGCCTCAGACAGGGAGGCATGACAGTGACTGAGTATGAGCATCGGTTCACTGAGTTGGGCAGATACGTCCCGACTATATTGGAAGATGAGCAGATGCGCATACGACACTTTTCAGAGGTTTTGCGACCGGATATTCGGTCGAAGATGTGTTGCGTGAGCATTCCCTCCTATGTAGAGCTCATTCACATGTCCATGCGGGCAGAGCAGGATGTGGATCTACTTACCCGATCTCGTGGGCCTGTTGCTCCTAGGGCACGACCAGAGTTGCAGGACAGGCCCTTTGTGGGCAAGAGGCCTCGTGCCGACCCTCCTTCTAGGGCTACTGCGCTAGTACCACTGTTGCGGTGCCCCGATTTATCATGTACCTATTGTGGCAGGATGGGCCACTCGGCACAGAGTTGTTTTGCTCGAATGCGGGACAGTGGGTTCTCACGCCGCAGAAGATTGACCGTACACTCTCACATGCTATATCAGCACTGCCTTTACGGTTGGCTCCTGCGCACCCTTCCTTCAGACCTCCGGTATCTCAGATTAGGCTGCCTCTACGGCCCACGGAACAGCGGCCGAATCGGCCACAACAGGCACAGGTGCATGCCTTGACAGCTGAGGCAGCTGCGACAGAGAGTTCTCAGCATTCGGCCTTTGAGGTCACCGCCCACATTGGAAGTATTCCTATTCTTGTGATGGTGGACACAGGATCTACGATTTCATTGATATCACGTGCCATAGTCAGCCGCATTGGGTTACCGACTATTAGGATGGATGGGGTGCGAGTTTATACAGCTCACGGGTCCTTTACAGATGCCACCCTGATGTGTGAGGGCTGTTTGGTGGATCTGGGGGGCAAGACGATGGCTCTTAATCTTGTCGTCGACCCCTCTCTTGTTTATCTCAACGTCATTCTTGGCATAGACTGGTTGACTGCAGCGAGGGCCGAGATTGACTGCGAGACTCTTATAGTGACTGCGTACAAGTCAGAGGGTGCATCCTTTACATTCCTAGTGTGGGTAAATCTCCCCTTTCGCATACTCAGCTATGCTACTTTGCTACGAGACGCTGGTGCCCAGATACTTGAGCATACGCCAGTCGTTTGCGAGTTCGGGGATCTGTTCAGGAAGATCCTTGGTTTGCTGCCTAGACGAGAGATTAATTTGACTATCGATCTGGTGCTTGGTTCCACGCCCGTCTCACTGCCGACGTATCGCATGGCACCGTGTGAGATGGAGGAGTTGAGGACGCAAATTGATGGTCTGTTGGAGCTTGGCCTTATACGGCCTAGTTTATCTCCTTGGGGAGCACCAGTCCTGTTCGTAAGGAAGAAGGATGGTTCGATGCGATTGTGTATTGATTATCGCAGGCTGAACCAGATCACGGTGAAGAACAAGTACCCTTTACCTAGGATCGATGACTTGTTTGATCAGTTGAGAGGAGCGCAGTACTTCTCGAAGATTGATCTTCAGTCAGGATATCATCAGTTGCGCGTCAGGGATGAGGACGTGCAGAAGACAGCATTCAGGACCAGCTTTGGCCATTACGAGTTCCTTGTGATGTCGTTCGGTCTCATGAACGCACCAGCCGTGTTCATGGATCTGATGAACCCGGTATTTCAGCCTTTCCTCTATCGATTCGTCGTTGTGTTCATTGACGACATTTTGGTATACTCCAGGAGTCGAGAGGAGCATGAGGAGCACTTGCGCTTGGTCCTGGATACACTCAGACAGCATCAGTTGTTCGCACAGTACAAGAAGTGCGACTTCTGGAAGCAGGAAGTGAAGTTCCTGGGACACGTGGTGTCCAAGGATGGCATGACAGTTGACCTGTCTAAGGTAGCTGCAGTTCAGGACTGGGAGCAGCCTGGTTCTATCACTGAGGTGAGGAGTTTCTTGGGTCTCGCTGGCTATTATCGACGCTTCATTCGGGATTTCTCGAAGATCGCGAGACCTTTATCTCAGTTAACATGAAAGGACGTGAAGTTTCCTGGAATGACAAGGCGGAGTCAGCTTTTCAGGAGCTGAAGGACAGGCTTACGTCCGCCCCTGTGCTAGTATTGTCAGAGCAAGGGGTTAGATACACTATATACACTGACGCGTCTAGCGTTGGTCTGGGTTGTGTCCTTATGCAGAAGGACAGGGTAATTTCGTATGCCTCGAGACAATTAAGGAAGCACAAGGAGAACTACCCTACACACGACCTCGAGTTGGCAGCCGTCATATTCGCACTGAGACTCTGGAGACATTACCTCTATGGAGAGGAGTTCGAGCTCTTTTGCGACCACAAGAGCCTCAAGTACATATTCACACAGCGAGACTTGAATATGAGGCAGCGGCGATGGATGGAGACTTTGTAGGACTTCAAGTTCGAAGTCTCTTACCATCCTGGGACGGCGAACCTTTTGGCTGACGCGTTGAGCCATAAGAAGGCGATAGAGTTTGCGGCTCCGTTGATGGTTGCTGAGTGGGATATCGTTGAGTTTTTGCGAGACTTTGAGCAAAAACTCACTGTAGAGGAGCCGTATGAGTTCATCGCACATGTACAGGTGCGATCTCAGATCGATGACCGGATCATCGAGGTGCAGAGGGATGATGCGCATCTGACTGAGCTTCGAGAGCAGGCCAGTGATGATGTAAACGCCGAGTGGCATGTTGGAACGGATGGGGGCTTACGTTATCGTGGCCGCATATGCGTCCCAGATATCCCTGACTGAAGACGAGAGATTCTCGAGGCTGCGCACTATACCAGACTCGCGATGCATCCAAGCAGTACGAAGATGTATCGCGATGTGAAGAGGACATATTGGTGGGAAGGTATGAAGACCCACATAGCGGAGTTCGTGTCCTGTTATCTCACTTTCCAGCAGGTGAAGGCCGAGCATCGCCGACCACCTGGACTCTTACAGCCTATGCCGATCACGGAGTGGAAGTGGGATTTCATTTCCATGGACTTCATTTCAGGGCTGCCGAAGACGAGGAAGGGACATGATTTCATATGGGTGATCGTCGACTGTCTAACGAAGTCGACGCACTTCCTACCGATCAGAGTTACGAACTCTGCAGACGAGCTGGCTAGACTATACATCAGAGAGATTGTGCGTCTGCATGGAGTTCCGTTGGAGATCGTGTCGGACAGAGACACGCGGTTCACTTCTATTTTCTGGACTCGCATTCAGGAGGCTATGGGTGTGAAGTTGAAGTTCAGTATTGCCTTCCACCCACAGACAGACGGACAGACAGAGCAGGTGAACTAGATCTTGGAGGATATGTTGCGAGCTTACGCATTGGACTTCAAGGATAGTTGGGATGATTGTCTTGCATATGTGGAGTTCGAGTACAACAACAGCTTCCAAGCCAGTATTGGTATGACACCTTACGAGGCATTTTATGGGCAACCTTGTCGCGCACCGCATTGCTGGGCAGAGGTCGGTGAGCGTAGCTTGATTGGCCCAGAGTTAGTGCAGGCGACGTCGGAGAAGATTGATATTATTAGACGTCGGCTTCTCACAGCGCAAAGCAGACAGAAGAGTTATGTCGATACGAGACGGTGGCCGCTGGAGTTCACAGTTGGGGATCATGTATTTTTGTGAGTTTCCCCTATGAAGGCAGTCCTTCGATTTTGGAAGAAGGAAAAGCTAGCACCGCGATTCATTGGTCCATTCCAAATCCTTGATCGTGTGGGAGCAGTGGCTTACCGTTTAGCTTTACCCATGCCTCTCGCGAGCGTTCACAACGTATTTCATGTTTTTATGCTGAAGAAGTACGTTTCTGATCCTTCCCATATCATCAGATGGGAGCAGGTGCAGTTAGGAGAGGATGTTACATATATCCTGCGACCGACACGTATTCTAGATAGGAAGGAGCAGGTACTGCGTAGCAAGGTGATTCCCCTTGTGAAGGTATTGTGGACGCATCACTCTGAGGAAGAGGCTACTTAGGAGACAGAAGCCGAGATCAAAAAGAACTACCCACAGCTTCTCGAGGAGTACAAAAATGTACAAATTTTGAGGATAAAATTATTTGTTAAGGTGGGTAGATTGTAACGCCCGGAAAAAATTCGTACTTGGATTCAAGTACCAACTCGACCAGAAATCGGTAGGATTAATTCCTTTAGAAAATAAGTGTAAGTTAGCTAGCGCAACGCTAGAGTAGTTGGGAAATAGTCCTTGATCACTTTAAATATGTTCTACAAGACCCAAATCGAGTAGAACCAATGACTCTATAATACTCTAAAACCTCGGATCAAACTCTAAACCGATTTGTTCTCTGGACCACCTTGAAACTTTGTATTGGATCTAAACCGCGCGTCGAAAGTCCGATACCTACAATCTTAGACCGTTAGAACCGCCTTATTGGACTTGACAATTATTTCAAAAATCAAGTCCAACCGACATTCGCAGGTTATTTCATTGAGCCTGGAGTGAAGAGAGTGAGAATAGGGCTAGATTTGGAATTTGAAATTCAAATCTGGCACACGACTTGACGCGTCAGTATTAAGCGTTCTGACCATCAGAATTCAGCCAAATCACACCCTCGGATCAGGAAAAATTTTTATTTCATATCATGAGACTTCCAGACCTGATCTACGTGCGGTGACCGCTGAACTGAAAATGGACCGCCATGGGTGATCTACGAACACTGATGGTCTGAAAATGGGATGTGAACTTAAGTCCGATCGCGTTCGGCCAGGGAATCACCAGAAATGTCCTTTTGGACCGAGACAGCCCCAATTTGGATATAACTTAAGTAAACATTGTTCCCGAGCCTATTTTGGGCATGTTTGGGCTTATAAAAGGGGTTGAAACCCTCTCATATCTCTCCCATCTGAATTTGAAAAAAACCCTAGTTTGAGAGAGAGATAAGGTGAGAGACTGTGAGAGAGAGTGGGAGAGAATTCCTTGCCGCTTGTGCTACCTGTTGCAAGCGCCTAAGCAACACACCTCAATCACTTACCTGGTGATTTCTCTGCATTTCTAGGTAAGAAAATACCCTAGATAGTTGCTGATTTAGTGTTCCTTCATTTCCACAGCATGTTAGCTGATAGATCTTGTAAATCAGGTTGCCTAGTCGCCGTAGACAAAGCGTATACGCTCCGTTCGAATTAACACACCTATAAGAGAAAAGGTGCGGATTTTAGACACTTTGATTGACTGTTTCCAACGCTTTCAATGTCGTTTAATAGTAGATTATCGACGACAACGCCGTTTGACATGTACAACATGCTGTGTGTTTCCTGTTTCATAAATAGATGAAGAATATGAGATTTAGGGCATTTTAGTCATTTGTATGAAATACTGTTTTCATCCATAGTTTTCTGATGTGATTGACATGGCTTCTTTTCGCATTAGAATACTAGGAATGCGTGCATAATTAGTTTGGCGAAGAGATTCACCTAAATGCGCACTTTGAGTCGACATACTATATGTAGACTTAAGTGTGTAGTGTAAGTGTTTGTATAAATGCTTGTATTAGTATGTATTGAATTAAATGGTGTTATGAATTAGTTTGGGATTGATTTCTCAATTAATATGCTGATGTAAATGATTTCCTACATGTTAACTATATGCATGATTTCATTATATGTATGAAATGCATGTGCTTGATGATTCACTTAAGTTGTATGTTATAACATGTGTTAACATGCTCACATTGTTGTATTCCATTTCTAATACACTTACATGATTTGCTGATGTGGATTCATAATTATTTGGGACTATACCTAGTCCAGGCAGTTGGCAACCGAGCAAGTTCGTGGTTGGCCTATCTTTGCCACGAACGACGCGTCGATGAAAGCGACCTGTGTTCTTGAGTTGGCGGCAGTGGTTAGGCCACACAAAGTGTTTTACGCACTTCATGTCGTTCGACTTGAGATGCGATCTTGCTAGTCGAGCCCGTCAAGTAACCCGACTGGCCGTTGTATATTCATCCTGTATGAGTCATAACTGCTTGAACCTAGGGTACTGAATTTACCATTGTAAACCCTGTCAACCATGGTACCTTGATCCATAAAAACTCATGAGCTGGGCATGGTGGTATGGGACACCGTGGTCGAGCTGTCGGCCTACGCTGGGGCCATAAACCTCCCCGTAGTGACCAGTGAGTACCTATGTCTCGTGAGCAGATTATGGTGGTATGGGACACTATATTCTTACTGTCAGCCTACACTGATCAGGCGACGAGTCCTTTGTAGTGACCGCGAGCGTATTCTGAGTCTACGGGAGGCGACGACCATTTCGTAGCAGTGAGAGTACAGTAGGCCTGTATTGATAAGGTGATGGGGGAGAGTTGCTACGAGTATGAGCAATAGCCCTTGCAGCGACCTACAAAATATACATCGTATGAGATTACTAGGAGTGACGACCCTAGACAGGATCTGTGTTGGGATTAATATAAGGGAAGTACCTTAGTTTCCCAATACTGCTGTTTGAATGGACTAATAATAACTTGGTAATCATATCACCATCACATTGCATGTGCCTGAAAGATGTGGAGCACTGAGCGGTACGCAAGCATGCTGCGGGCTTAAGATGGTGTCGTATGAGGGAGAACGTCGGTGAGGGCATCCATCATGTCATGTCATATTGCATTAACAATAGTATTAGGATTGTTAGATTTACTTCTTTAGTATTATTGCATGATTGAATTGTGAACATGTTAATCTTTGCTCTATTATTCCACTGAGTTAGCTACTCACTCCCACGTTACGGGATGGTGTTTGCAACACCCACCAGACCCTGTTTTAGATGCAGGTGAGGCTGCGATCCAGGAGGTAGAGAGGGACTATGATGAGGACCAGGACGAGTTCTCATACATGCAGTACCACAACGGCTTTTCTTAGGCGGCCTGGGTTGACGGGACTTCTCAGTGGGACTCTTTTGGACATTTGATTTTATTTATGTACATGTATATGAGACTCAGAGATGTATTCATACTTTAGTGACAGTCGAGATCTACTTTGTTTTTCCATACAGTGATATATATATTCTTTAGTCTTCCGCTTGCTTTTATCACTGGATCTGGAGTATGAATTACAGTTTTGGTATACTTTTACTCATGTGAATGCTTTAACTCAGACAACATTGAATCATAATCATTTTTGTTGCATAAGTGACGGTCTGGAACTCGGGAGTTGAGTTTATACATGACCCCCGATTTTCAGGGTGTTACATGCTTCCTCTAAAGGAAAGGAAATTGCTATAGAAGAAATCGATGAAGAAATTTTGGAGAATGAAAGCTCAGCCTCGTCATCAGAGAATACTGCCTCCTCACAGCATAAAGATGATGAAGACAAGGATGACTATTTTGAGGAAGGAGAAGTTGATATTGACGGAGAAGAGGAAGCAGTTGTGGAAGGCATTGAAACAGAACATCTCGCAACCTCTGAAGCTCTTCTTAGAGCTAAAATTCCTACCAAGTCTCCTATAGCTACAGAAGAGGAAGAAGAACCTTTAGATTACGGTGAGTATGGATACTCACCAGGTAAAGGAAACTTAACTTTCATATATATATATATATATATATATATATATATATATATATATATATATATATATATATATATATATATATATATTTATTTACTTATTTAATAACGATCATTTATTTAGAATTGTCGTGTCCCTTTTTTTTTTAGGAGCTCATGTTGCTAATATTGAGATAGGTGAGATTTCCCCTTTAAATCCCCCTATGACCGCATCAGCGATTTCACCAAGAATCCCTTTAGGTTCATTAGCGGCACCTAAAACAGTAGCCCGTGAAATCATATTTTCAATTAATGGAATTAAGTCTGGATAAAATCATATTTCCTCATAGTTTAAGAAAAGAAGAAGTTCAAATTGGAAATATGATTTCACAGGAAAGTCCGTGGTTTCAACTGGAAATATGATTTCACGGGCTACTGTTTTAAGTGCCGCTAATGAACCTAAAGGGATTCTTAGTGAAATCGCTGATGCGGTCGCAGGGGGATTTGAAGGGGAAATCTCACCTATCTCAATATTAGCAACATGAGCACCTAAAAAAAAAGGGACACAACAATTCTAAATAAATTATCGTTATTAAATAAGAATATATATATATATATATATATATATATGAAAGTTAAGTCTGGTGAGTATCCATATTCACCATAATCTAAAGGTTCCTCTTCCTCTTCTACAGCTATAGGAGACTTGGTAGGAATTTTAGTGCTAAGAAGAGCTTCAGAGGTTGCAGGATGTTTTGTTTTAGCACCTTCCATAACTGCTTTCTCTTCTCCGTCGATATCAACTTCTCCTTCCTCAAAATCATCATCCTTGTCTTCGCTGCTTTCGTCGTCTTCATCATCTTTATGCTGTGAAGAGGCAATATTCTTTGATGACGAGGCTGAGCTTTCATTCTCCAAAATTTCTTCGTCGATTTCTTCAAAAACAATTTTCTTTCCTTTGGAGGAAGCAACCCGGCTGATCTCTGGTGTGGGTTCTTTGATTAGAGGAGAAACAAGCATTTGTCTCGTTCCTTCTGGAGGAACGTGTGATGATGCTTGTGAACGCGCTCTTGATCTAGTCATCGGAGATGATGAGCTAGGGCAAGTGGATTGTGGAGGAAGCGTTGGAGCATCATGAGTTGGTTCTTCTTAAATCATCGTAGTCTCTATCGGAATTGGAGAAGGTGCACCTGTCACATCATCCGTAGCCCAACACGTAGAGTCGTGAGGAGCTTGCTCAAATTCCCTCAGGGCCCCATGATCAAACCAGTCGTTCAAAGTATTAATGGGTTTTATCTCACGGATGGGTTCTTCTAGCGGTATTTTGCTACAAATTTCCCCGCAATGGGATGCGTGGCTCTTCTTTGGAATAAAGCCAATCCTGCTCTCTAGTTTGTTGCCTTTCAACCTAGGTGGATGAAGAAAGATGGAAGAATCCACGGGCAAACATTTGGTGACTAAATATGATTGGTGGTCCCACCACTGCATCCAACTGTATGAGGTGCGAACTATGCGATCGCAACTAGGAACTACGAAAGAAGACTCAACAAAACTGTTCAGAAATTTCTTCCATATCATGGCTCAGTTGAGAGGACCCGTGCCATAATAACGCATCTTTCTGGTGACCAGTCCGCAATCTTTTGGTACGGTTTGATCGTAACCGAATTGGTGAGCGAAGCGGCTAGGGTAATAAGGCTCTCGCCAAAATTTTGTCCCTTCTCGGAGTGGTAGACTGCAAGAATGAAGAGAAAGAAAGAAAGCCCTTTCTGCTGCGGTGAGTGTTCCTTGGTCCACCAAATCTATGTCTTCGGTGTAGCGGTGGAGACGGAACTGGAAGAAGTCTATTTGGTCAGTGTCCCAGATCTTATTGACGACCCAGTCATACACCCTCTTGGCCATGGCCCTTTGCTAGAAGAATCAAAGCGGAAGATGTACAGGATGAACATATCCTTTCTCAGGCGCTTCGAAGGTCTAGGGGAAGTAAACTCCTAGCCAACCTGTGTTGTAATGCCAAGAGGCATATGCTGATGAAGTTCCAAGAGTAGGATCCTTAATGTGAGTGGCTATCTCCCCAAGGGCTCTGTAAATGGAGCATAACACCGGAGGAGTGAGGGAATATCTATGGCCTTCTGCTAAGGCACCAGCTACAACAAAGACCGTAGGGCGAACAACATCTACCCATTTGGAGCTGGGAAGTACAATGAGGCTCAACCAATAGGCCAAGAAAGCTGCAAGTTCCCCAAATGAACTATAGTCTGCTCTTTCCTTCATTGCATCTCGGAGCCGTGTTAACTCCTTAGAGCGACAATCGCGAAATCTATAAGAGAAAGGAAAATATGAATATGCAGAAATTTCTAAAAAGGGCAAAAAGAGAAAAGAGTTGAGTCATGGGTTCATAAATACCTGAGGGTTCTGGAGAAGTGTGCAAGCCATTGTAGAGAGGAAATCTTGTGAATGTTGGAAAATTTCCCCATCTCCTTGAAAAGCTTAATAGTGGTTTTAGAAATGGAAGGTTTGCGATCAGGAGAAGATGCGAAGGCTAGCTCCCTGTTGGAGGGGACAAATTCATCATAAAATTTTCCCGTTATGGGAAGACTAGTGATATGATGAAGATCCCAAAGTGTTGGAAAGAGTTGGTAGTGGGCGACAAGTATTCGATGAAACCTTTCAACATAGTAGGTTCTTTATAGAAGTGTTTGGATGTGACTTCTATAGCATCATAGAGGCCAATTTTGGCAAGCGTGCTCACATGTTTCAGCAAGATAGCTTCTACCCAATCAGAATAATAATGTCGAGCAATTAATAGACCTCTGGTGTGGAAGTCTTTCGGTCCCCAAAGTTGAGCATGATCTCGGAAGCGTTGACGAATGGTCTCATAAAAAAGAGAAGGAAAAAGATCATGAGGACTATGAAAAGGCACAAGGAAGATCATGGGATGGACTTTTCCAATCTTTTGCCATGGCTTTTTCATCCGTATTATCTCTTTAAGAATGCGTGGTTCTCTCGTAGCCCACGACTTAGTATACATTAGTCTTTCACCATGAACATGGTCCTTTAGTTTACAGTCAAGCATGGACTGGTGAAGATAGACGTTGATGGGAATTATTGTCATGCCTTCTAAGTGGGGGTTATCAAACTTCATGATGCCCTCAATAACTCGCACCAAGTCCCACAAGTTCTGGAGCCTCTTCTTTTTATGTTCAGCAATTTTGTCTTTGAATTCTTTCACCTTATTTTGACAAGTCTTCTTCGAATAAGAAGCAGGAGGATTGTCGTCCAGAGGAGCCTTACGCGAACAATGGAGTGTTGCACAGAACTGGGCAAATGATATCGATTACACGGGGTAGAAATGCTGAGATGAAGTTTCATAAGAGCACAAGTGATCTAATCAAATGACAAGCACTGGGCTATTTATAGGATATGTAGCCGAGTACGATACGTGGGTCAGCGTGAAGAAAGGAATTTCATTGATCCTTTCCTTTGATTTTAAGGAAAATAAAGAACGGATCAAGGGGGCATCTGTTGAGGAATAAAAATAAGAGAAGAATGGAAGCAAATGAAGATCAAAAGATTGTGAAGGGGAGTTAAAAGAAAAGGAGGATCAAATTACTTATAAGCACTTTATGCAGGACCGCACAAAATGTATACTTTGCGCAGGACCGCGCAAAAGATATACTTTGCGCAATTCTCCGCAATCGATATCACGTTGCATTGATGAGTGCAGATAGTTTGGTTTTTTAAGTAATTATGTCCCACATCGCCAAGATCAGAGTTCCGCACATGTGAGTGTCTATAAATACCCCTTTCCTTCCTTCATTGGGGGATGATCGAAGATTTTGGAGAGCAAGCGGAGCAAGAAGAGAGAATTGAAGGTGAGAACGACAACCCAAGGGCTTTGCGCAGGTCCGCGCAAACCATGTCCTTTGCGCGGATCAACACAAACAGGTTGTTCTGAAGTCTATAAAGCTGAGGAGTCGTTATGCTGTTGAAATGGTTAAGATCTCTAAGTTCTTCTGTTCAAGTGCAAAAGGAGATAACCCGCCGAAGTGCATATTCCTCCTAAGTCTTAGAAGATGTTCAAAATAGCACCGGGTGCTATCGAAATTCTTATCTCCTTGAAGATTGACTGGTCCAATCGGAAATTCCTCCTAAGTCCTTGGAGAAGACTGAAATTCATGTCAAAATGCTACCAAATTTGTTATTTGAATTTAATGTTCTAATGTTATTAATTCATACATATTTGAATAAATGTATTTTAGAATCAAGGGAGATTAGAGGATGTAAATGAAATCAGAATCAATAAAAATGCGATGATCGTCTTTACACTTTTCCTCTGTTATGTCTAAATAAGATAATTCCCCAAATCGAAACGCATTTGTTTTCTTGTTAAAACAAAATGGCGACTCTTCTAGGGCTTTTAGGATTTTGACCCTTTTAGGATTTTGGCTAGGGGCTTAGCCAGCTAGATTGTCTTATCATGCCTTGTAAGGCAATAATAATTATGATCATCGTTATCGCCAAAATGATAAACGTGTCTGACTGAGATTGATACATCGTTACTTCTGATAATATCTTCAAGTGGATTTTCATGACGATATTAATTTTTCCAAACTTTACCATTTACAAGACTCATTTAGTGATGTCGATGATCTCTTTCATTCAGAATACTTGTTAATGTAGTCGATATGCTCGTGAATTTCTTCTTTATAGATTCTTTTGACATATGGACATGATCTTATTCCTTCTTGCCCCCTTTTGATATAGAATCATTATGTTGATAATATTCTAGATCAAAATCAGTAGCTTCTTTTAGGGGTAGTATCTTTTGATGAAGCGGGCGTTGACCGGTATATTGATACCTTGCCCATCTTGATTCGTAATTCTGTATGCTTCATTGGAGTAAACTTCATTTATTATATACGACCCATCCCATTTGGGCTCGAACTTGCCCCTTGTTCGGCGGGTGACCACTATAGGTCTTTTCAACATTAGCACCATATCTCCTTTTTTGAAAGAGCGGTGTTTAAATTGTTTATCAAAGGCAACCGATATCCTTTCCTGATATGATTGCAATCACTGTTGGGTGGCCAGACGTCCCTCATTAAGCAGATCTAACTCTTTCAGCCTTATTTTTATATTTTCATCATCTGTTATGGATTGATGTACTGCCACTCTGAGCAATGCCACTTGCATTTCAATTGGGATAACTGCCTCTACACCATAGATTAATGAATACGGTGTTGCCCCCATTGCTATGCGCTGAGTAGTTCTGTATGCTCATAATTCTTCTTGCAACTTTTCATCCCAATCATGTTTATTACCAGTAACCGTCTTCTTTAGTATTTAGATGATCGTTTTATTAAACGCCTCTGCTAGCCCATTGGCTTGGGGATAATAAGGTGTTGAAAAAGAATGACGAATGCTGAATTTCTAACACAGGTTTTTCATGCCTCTATTTTTGAAGGGAGTGCCATTATCAGTAATTCTTTGGAATGTCGTGATGGTATATTATGGCATGTCGGATGAAATTGACCACATCCTTTTCTTTAACGTTGCGTAAAGCGACTGCTTCAGTCCATTTGGAGAAATAATTTGTTACTGCCAGAATATATTATTTTCCTCTGGATGAAGGTGGGTTTATATGACCAATTACATCAAGTCCCCAAGCGGAGAAGGGCCAAGAGGCCACAGACTGGTGTAAGTCTTCCAGGGGGACGTGTATAATGTCTCCATGAATCTGGCATTCATGGCACTACTTCGTGTAATCTATAGCATCTTTGAACATGGTAGGCCAAAAATAACTCATTCAATGTATTCTGTGGAATAAGTTTCGACCCGCCTGATGTGCCCCACATTCACCAGAGTGTTCTTCCCGCAATACTTGCCTTGCTTCTCGCTCATCTAAACAGCGTAGCAACATTCCATTGTAAGATTTTTTATATAATATTTCACCGCATATGATGAATTTGACTGACCGCTGCTTGATTTGTTGCTTCTTTACTTGATCCTCTGGCAGGATATCATATCTGAGGTAATCGACAAAAGGTTGATGCCAATCATCTGTTGTTATTTCTGAGCATGATACAAGAAGAGTTTCAATTACTTCTTTGATGATCTCTGAAGATGGTAAGAATCTTCTTTCTTCTATAGTTACTTGAAGAGGACTCTTGTTAGGGCAGGATAGGGAGGATGCTAGGCTAGCCAAAGCATCCGCTTTTACATTTTTAGACCGTGAAATATGCTTGATCTCCACATGGCAGAACCGTTCTAACAATTACTGTACATTTTGATAATAGGGCAAGAGTTCTTGCTTTCTTACCTCGAACTCGGTTGTCAATTGATTTATAATCAATTTGGAATATCCAAAGATATGCAGCATTCTTATTTTCATCTGTTGAGCTATTTCCATCCCAATAATGAGGGCCTTGTATTTAGCCTCATTATTTGTGCATGCGGTGCCTATTGTGAAAGAGTATGGTAACAAGTCACCTTGAGGAGTAATGAATATTACCCCTGCCCCCGCTCCTGATGCCCGCGTAGTGCCGTCGAAGTACATCTGCCATGGGCTTTTCGATTTAGCCAGCATAATGTGCTCATCTGAAAAGTCATCAGTGATGGCTTCACAATCTACCACAGGGTGTGCCGCAAGGAAATCTGCCACCGCCTGTCCTTTTACTGCTTTGGCCGTTTTATAAGTAATAGTGTATTCTGAAAGCAACAGCATCCATTTGGCCAGTCTCCGACATAACATCGGCCTTGTCATTAAGAACTTGATCAGATCTGCTCTTGAGATCAAAGACAATAATGCCTCAACTTTTGGACTGCGAATATTAACGCTAGACACTCTTTCTCGATTAGAGAATAATTACATTCGGCTCCCATCAATGTTCGACTTAAGTAATAAAGAGCAGTCTCTTTCCTAGCTTCATTCACTTGAGCCAACAAAGCAACTAAGGAATTCTCAGCTGCAGATATGTATAAAATAAGTGGCTTTCCTTTTATCGGGGCCGTTAGTACCGGCGGTTGCTTCAATAATCTCTTTATTGAGTCGAATGCATTCTGACAAGCTTGATCCCATACAAACTCTGCATCTTTCTTCATCAAATGTGAGAATGGATGGCATCTTCCTGCCAGATTTGAAATAAAATGACCAATGTACGCCAGTTTTTCTTGCAAACTTTTTAATTCCTTTAAGGTTGTCGGTGGCGGTATATTTTGAATAGCTTTGACTTTCTCTGGATCAATTTCGATACCCCTGTGCCATACAATGAAACCAAAGAATTTACCCGAGGACACCCCGAACGCGCATTTGGCTGGATTCATCTTCAACTGCTTCTTTCGTAATCGACAGAAAACCCATGCTAAATGTTCGCGATGGTCCTGATGATCTCCAGATCTGATCACTAAGTTGTCGACGTAACACTCAGCATGTTTATGCATCAAGCCTTGGAATATTTTGCATCACTCTTTGATACGTTGCCACAATATTTTTGAGACCGAACGACATGACCTTATAGCAGTAAATTCCCAGTGGTGTTCTGAATGCTGTTGCTTCCTCATCTTCGGGTGCCATTCTAATCTGATTGTATCCTGCATAGCCATCCATGAAAGACAACTCTGTTATTGGAAGAGGAAAATCATCCTTCGGACAGGCCTCATTCAAGTCCATGCAGTCAATGCACACTCTGATTTGTCCCTTTTTCTTTTTCACAGGGACAATGTTCTATATCCACCTAGGATACTTGACTTCTCGGATGAACCCGACTTTGATCAGCTTGCTGACCTCTTCTTCGATTAATGGAATTAAGTCTGGATGAAACCGCCTTTGTGCCTGTTTAATCGGCCTTTTCTCTTTGAAGATATTTAATTGGTGCATTGCTACCGAGGGTTCCAAACCTGACATTTCTACATACGTACAGGCGAAGACGTCTTTATTTTCTTCGAGCAGTTGGAAATATTTCCCAGATTCTTGCTCCGAGAGACCGCTACTGATAAATGTATTCTGAGGTTCTTCTTTTGTACCCAAGTTTATTTCCCGCAGGTTATCTATCATTGGCTGCCCCCCGTCTTCCATTTGCTTTGGAGTTGTTTCAGGATACTTGACCGTCTCGGGATCTTCTTTCGATGCTTGTGCAGCTGTAATCATATTTACTGACGACTCTGCTCCTAATCCTTAAAATTTTCTCTGCTTTTCCTGATCAACCCCAAGAGGGATTTGAATTCCCTTCCCGTGATTCAACCCGGTGGGTTTATCACAATCAAAACCCATGTTTGTCATGATCTTCTTACTCACTGAACTGTATTTTTCCAGATTTTGTGACGTCATTTTACCACGGTATACATTGCTCGTGATTTCTTTTCTCGCCTTCGTTTTTACTGCAGCTTGAAACTCTATCGGCTCGGGGTGCTTAGTACTAGCCTTGACTTGAAATCTTCCTAGAGCAGCTAAAAATGACCTACACCTTTCAACATTGAGTAGTGGCATCGTATAATTAGACTGAAGAATTCTTAACTGCTCTGGTGATAATAATGTTAATGACAACTGCCCGGGTTGTCTTAGATGCTCTGGTACAAAATAGAACTTCTTCCTTGCTTCCACAGTCCTAGAAGATTCTGCCCTTTCTTCTTGAGCCTTGTTAACTTGAATGTCTTTTGAGACTTTGTTTTCATCACTATTTCCCACTTCTTCAGAGAACCCTTTATAATAACTGACATCTGCAAAGAAAGACTCAGCTTCCGTATATGGTTTTGCATCAACCATCACCTTACACTGTACTCTGTCCTTGTAATATTTGAAGTAGTGGTGCAAAGTAGAGGGTATGATACTGTATTGATGTATCCATTGCCTTCCTAGGAGAAGATTGTATGTCGTTATGACGTTTATAACATGACATACGACATTAGTAATTAATTCTCCTACTTCCAGTGTCACCGTAATTTTACCAAGCGTACGTTGCCCATCTTGATTGAAACCCTGTATCATCATTCCATTGGGGGGAAGATCAGAATGGCGGTAGCCCAATTTTCTTACCATTGAAAGTGGTAAAAGGTTTACTACAGACCCATTATCTATCATAATCCATTTTACCCTCTTCCTGTAGACATGACCTTCTTTCATTAGGAGTCTGTTATGTTCCGTCTCGCTAATCAAATCATCGTCGGAGAATGAGATGACTAGTAGACAATCTTCTTATTCATTTTGTCTTTCCTGCTTCATTTCTATCAACAAAGTCTCTCTGACATTGTGATCAGATAATGCCTGTATCAAACTCCATCGGAACTCTTCTAATAACTTGAGTGCATCATAGATACTTAAACGCGCCGGTATACCTTTCAAATGGCTAACTACATCGTAACCCACTTTCACCATTTTGCTCCTGTTCTCTTTTCCATCATCATTATTTTGTTCATCAATGATTTCTTTCCTTACAATCCCTGCTTTCTACTTTACAGGACTTGCCATCTTCTTTCCCAATCGCAATGTAATCATTGTTGTATTCTTTACCGACTTTCGACTTTCTTTCCCCTCTATCTCTCGAGTCTTTTCTTAAACTATAAACATGTTTACCGTCGCTCTCGTATTCTTTCCTTTCTCTTCACCAGTTACTATCTCACCCTTTTCCATCATTTGCTGTATGATACATTTCAACATATAGCAATTCTCCGTCGGGTGTCCCACTAAGTGATGATAATGGCAAAAATCTCTTTCCCTAGTCTTTGTCACATCTTCCGGGTGCTTGGGTTCTGATAATTCTATGGTGCCATCTTTTAGCAGCTGCTTCATCATGGGAACCACATCTTCCTTATAGAAATCGAATCCTTCATGAGAGTCAAGCATCCTGAGCCTTTTTCTATTGAATTTATATTTTGACTGGTTCCATCCTTCCTTTTATTTTTCTTATCGCAATCAACGATATTCATAGTTGTCCTACCGGATGCCCTCCTAGCAGTCTCGTGATGAAAAGTTGGCATCTTGCGAGTCATTAATTCCAATGCATAAGCTTTGGTGGCCAGGTCACGAAATGTTCGGATATCAGCGCTGGTGAGTCCGAACGCGATTCCTATTTTCATAGAATTCAAACACATTTTAACTTGTTCCATTTCTTCTGAAAAATGTCTACATGAAGCTCCCAATATTTTCCATCTGTCTATGAACTTTTCCACTGGGTCTCCCTCTCGTTGCAGTATAGAGGCCAACTCCGTAATGCTGACATCGCATTCTGACAAGAAGAAATTTGACATAAAAGCATCTTGCATTTTCTCCCAAGTTCGCATCGATCCAGGAGTCAGGCTGGAATACCACCGGAATGCTTTATGTGTTAACGACGACCCGAACAGTCTCAGGCAATACCGTGGTACCGTAGAAAAATTCCACATACTGGTAATGAAGTGCATTAGATGTTCTTTCGGCGATCCCTCCCCATTAAACTTCTGAAAATATGGATGCTTAAAATTTGCTAGAAAAGGGATGTCCTCTACCTCTCTCTGATATGGTGTTCGGTATCTGAAACGGCTGGTATTTTCCCGTTCCCTTTCTAACCTCACGGTTTCTTCGACGACCTGTCTTATGTCATCTTGTGTTATGGTTCTTGTTGCTGGAACAGACTCCCGCAATCCTACCCCTTGTGGACGAGGGCCTTGAGGTTGGCTTTCTTGCCCATTCATTGCCCCCATCATTGGTGGAGCCGCTATTTGGGCTACATTATGTGCCAGAGTCGCTAAAGCTTCTCTGAGGTTTCGACACTCATCCATTAGCGCTCTTTGCACTTTGGCCATCTAGTTAACATGATCTTCAGTTATTGGCATGTTTTCTCGACTCATTTCGGCCATATGCACTGTGGCTTCTTTACTGTTTGCCGAAGCTGTCGTTGGGGTAAAATGAGAGTATGTTGATGCCATAGGGCTTGTTGAGAGGGGAAAGATTGGAGTCTCATTCGACTTCTATGTGCTTCCCTTACTACTGATTGATCGGTACGACACAACCATTGGCAAACTTACCTGGGCCAACACGTGCGTTGGTGAGCTTATCATCAGCGCTTTACCTTTCTGCTCTTTTGTCCACTTAGTCCTTGGGGCGATCAGAGTTGGAAAATTTTGCGATGCCAACTGTGGACCCGTCCACTTGGGATATATTACAGGAGGAGTGAGCTTAGGGTTCTTCCTAACTGTACCGCACATTATCGGTCCTTTGGCTCTTGGCAAAGATGAGTTCGCTCTACGGTTCCTCATATTCCTTGCTTTTGTCTTGCGGTACAGGACCATGGTCCAATCTCCATCACCCTCCTACGATTGAGGTGAAATGGATACAACTCCAGCTGTTACATGAGTCACTTTATTTCCGCTAGTGGGGCATAGACCCATACGCTTTGGGGTGTCGTTTAGCACGTATTCCACTATGAATCCCATGGGGGTGAAGCGAAAATTCACTTTTCTTATAAAGTAAGCCATTAGTTGTATTCTGTAGTTGAATTCAAGTACCTTCATCAATGAAACATGTGTGAAGTTAGTATATGAAGGGTTAAGTGAACAATCTTAGAGATGAAGGGGAGGATGTTCCCACTGAGAGTCGCCATTTTGGCGTCTAAGAGACACCGAAAAGTGATAAAAGCTTTTACCATTTTCCCAATGTTAATGTTAAATAAGATAAGAAAAGATCCCCAGTAGAGTCACCATTTTGTTTTAACAAGAAAACAACTGCGTTTCGAATCAGGGAATTATCTTATTTTGACATAACAGAGGAAAAGTGTAAAGACAATCATCACATTTTTATTGATTCTGAGTTCATTTACATCCTCTAATCTCCCTTGATTCTAAGATACATTTATTCAAATATGTATAAATTAATAACATTAGAACATTAAATTCAAATAGCAAATTCGGCAGCATTTCGGCATGAATTTCAGTCTTCTCCAAGGACTTAGGAGGAATTGCCGATTGGACCAATCAATCTTCAAGGAGATAGGAATTTTGACAGCATTCCGGTACTATTTTGAACATCTCCTAAGACTTAGGAGGAATATGCACTTCAGTAGGTTATCTCCTTTTGTACTTGAACAGAAGAACTTAGAGATCTCAACCATTTCGACAGCATAACGATTCCTCAGCTTTATAGACTACAGAACAGCCTGTTTGCGCGGACCCATGCAAAGGACATGGTTTGTGCGGACCTGTGCAAAGCCCTTGGGCTGTTGCTCTTACCTTCAATTCTCTCTTCTTGCTCCGCTTGCTCTCCAAAATGTTCGATCATCCCCCAATGAAGGAAGGAAAGGGGTATTTATAGACACTCACACGTGCGGAACTCTGATCTTGGCGATGTAGGACATAATTACTTAAAAAAAACCAAACTATCTGCACTCACCAACGCAACATGATATCGAATGCGGAGAACAGTACAAAGTATATCATTTGCGTGGTCCTGTGCAAAGTATATGTTTTGCGTGGTCTTACGCAAAGTGCTTATAGGTAATTTGATCCTCCTTTTCTTTCAACTCCCCTTCATAATCTTTTGATCTTCATTTGCTTCCATTCTTCTCTTTTTTTTATTCCTCAACATCCCAATCACGTTTGTTACCTGTCACCGTCTTTTTCAGTATTTTGGCTGTCATTTTATTAAACACCTCTGCTAATCCGTTGGCCGGTGAATAGTAAGGAGTTGAAAACAAATGTCGAATGCTGAACTTTTGACATAACTTTTCCATGCCTCTATTTTTGAAGGGAGTGCCATAATCCGTAACGATTTTCTTTGGAATACCATGTCGGTATATTATGGTGTGGCGGATGAAATTAATCACATCCTTTTCATTAACATTATGCAAAGCAACTGCTTCAGTCCATTTGGAGAAATAATCAGTTGCTGCCAGAACATAATGCTTTCTTTTGGACGAAGGCGGGTTTATAGGACCAATTATGTCAAGTCCCCAAGCAGAGAAGGGCCAAGAGGTAATAGACTGGTGCAACTCTTTCGGGGGAATGTGTATAACATCTCCATGAATTTGGCGTTCATGGCATCGCTTCGCATAATCTATTGCGTCTTTGAACATGGTGGGCCAATAATAACACATTTGATGTATTTCGTAGAATAGATTTCTGCCCACTTGATGTGCTCCGGATTCACCAGAGTGCGCTTCCCGCAATATTTGATCTGCTTCTTGTTTATCTAAACAACATAGCAACATCCCATTATGCGATTTTCTATACAACACTTCATGCATATGATGAACCTGTTCGACCACTGCTTGATCTGCTGTTTCTGCACCTGATCTTCTGGCAAGATATTGTACTTGAGGTAATCAACGAAAGGTTGACGCCAATCATCTGTCGTTATTTCTAAACATGACTGTCGATGTCCTCAGCATCTCAATCGATACAATCGAGTGAGGATAAAAAGTGTCCAACAACCATACATTCATCTGGACAATTTATCGATATATCGAAGTATCAATCGATATCATCGATATTCAAATATCGATCCCATCGAAAGTGGATCGATAATATCGACAGGCAGTTTTTCGATGCCCCTGTCTTTCTAAAGAAAACTACAATAAGCTTCGATATATCGATGACTATTCTGATTCAATCTGAATTTAAATATCGATCATCTCAGAAGTCGTTCGATTATATTGACAGTGGGCACATGTTTCCTCCAGCAAATATTTCAGGATGTTCTAAAAGTTGATCGGGGGCCACTCGAGGAAATTGATATTCTTATGTCGATGCCATCGAGACCTGGTCGATTAAATCGAGTCTAGACACAAACTGTCTAACGTGCTTATAAGTAAATCTATATGATTTATCGATCCTATCGACACGGTCTCGATATCATCGACATTCAAATTCCAATGACATCGGTTGACCCTCGATCATATCCTATATCCTGAAATATTTTGGCTAGTCTTTCTCATTCTTCAAGTGTTGATAGATTGATCCAAGAATTGATGGAATTGGAGTTCAAAATTCGATGACATCGACACATGTATGGATCCAATCGATCAGCTGTCAATAGGTTTCAAAAGCGTATGACTTTGAAGTTTATGTTATCGAGCGGACAGTCGATTCCATCGAGAGTATACGCTCGATGATATCGACCATGCTCGATGACATCGAACTCAGTCATAAATATGACCATTTTATATCCGTTGAAATCTTTTTAACTATTTAAAGAGAGACTTGGTCATGTTGCTGGTAGAGAAAGAAGAGACTGCTTTTACGTGTCTTACCCTCAGCTCATATACCCAAAGCCCTTTCTCTCACGTGAGTTCATCTTCCAATCCAGTCTTGACATTCAATAAAGTGGATTAGGAAATGAACTTCCGCATTTTAGGATCATCCAGCAACTATCTTAATAGCATATCATCAAGCTGAGATGCTTTGAATGAATAGATGAAGGGAATCACTCTATCTTCCTTATAGGAAAATTTCAAGAGAGTGGATTTTCATCCTAACCTTGACCCGACCCAAAGCCTAATACTGGTACATCTTCTGTGTTTCAGATCAAGGGAGTCGAAGACTCTTTAAAAATAAGGAGGAGATCTTCGACATTTTGCTGAATGGGACTCATCAACTTATCTGTAAGTATCTAGAGTCCAGAGGACACTTGTGATCATTCCTTTCTAGGATTGGGTCTTAAGTTTTGCTCACCCTTTGAAGTCCTCAAAGGAGGTCTCCGGTGGGAGTGTATGCTGTGGGTGCGTAGTGTGAACCCTTGCTCTGTAGAGAGCATAAACATCAGGGTGTGTTGTGTGGACCCTTGCTCTATGTGGGCATAAACATCTGGTTAGGAGTGCACCAGTAAAACTCCAGGGTTAGAGGTGAACCGAGTAGAAACCTCCGTGTAAAGGTTGAAGGTGAACCTGATTTAAAACCTTAGGTTTGAGGTGAACCATGGGAAACCTCCTTAGTGAAATCTGGTACACTCAAGGGTTGAGTGTGGTAGCCTAGAGTGGAGTAGACAAGTAGTTGAACCACTATAAATGACTGTATTTGTGATTGATTCCTGTGCCTGATCATTTGTGTGATTATATTAATTGCATTTATATTTTCTCACACTTCACACACAGTCATATCCATCATAGACTATAACTCCTTCATGCTTATCATTAAAATAGTTCTGTGATTGGATCCTCTACCAGGCTTGGAAGCCAGTAGAGTTAATTTTGAGTAATCCTAATCTGTACTCTGTGATAGAATTTTTAATAAATCATAAAAACTTTAAAAAGTCTTATTCAGCCCCCTCTAGGACATATTGGCATATTCCTACTTCAACTCAAGTGCTCTTCACCAGTATTTCTTTTGGTATCAGAGTGGGTCTCTCTTTAAGGGCTTCACCGCCTAAAGAGTGATCTTGACTGAAGTTGTGAAATATGGCCAAAGGAGAGGGCTCATTAGTTACTAGATCTCCAGTATTTGATGGTTCAAATTATTCATACTAGAAGGCTAGAATGCATTACTTTCTGAGATCTTTGGATCATGATGTTTGGGATGTAGTTGAAAAGGGATATGTGGTACCATCTGAATAAATCGTACTTGAAGATGAAACTACCATCACTAAATCCAAACCCAAAGAAAAGTGGATGGCGCTCGACAAAGAACAGCGAACTGCTGAAGCAAAAGTAATGAACGTCATCTACTGTGTTGTGTCTCAAGATATATTTAATCAGATAAGTATGTGTGAGACATCTAAGAAAGCATGAGATCTACTGGAAACAACCCATGAAGGCACAAGCACTATGAAGAGGTCTAAAATACAACTTTTGACTTCACAGTTCAAAAATCTTAGGATGGAAGAGCATGTGACATTTATGGAGTTTTTCATCAAATTGAATATTATTTGCAACTCCATGGGTGGATTGGGAGAAAAGGTTCCGGTACCAAAAATATGTAGAAAAATACTAAGGTCCTTACCAGAACGGTTTAATCCCAAAGTAACAACAATTGAGAAGTGTTAAAATATTGACGAGATGAAAGTAGAAGAACTGGTATAGTCCCTACAAACTTTTGAACTACACTTCGCACAACCCCAAAAATCCAACAACACTGTTCTAAAAACCTCTAAGAAAATAAAACATGAGGACAGTGAGAGTGAAAAAGAAGATGAAGATGAGGAAGTGGCTCTGCTGGCACAGAGATTCAAAAGGTTCAAAGGTGGATGACAAACCTTCTACAGGCAAATTTGGGAAAAGAACCAAAGAACCACAGTGTTATGCCTTTCATGAGTATGGACACTTGTCAACTGAATGCCCAAACAAGAAAACTAAGGGCAAGGCAATGGCCGCCAAATGGGATGATACAAAAGAGTCAAACTCAGAAAATAGTGACTTCGAAAGTGATGGAGATCAGAAATCCTTGAAAATACTTATGGTCTCCACTGCTTCGATCATTCTAACTGAATTTGAGAAAGAACAACGAGCCATTGAATCATTTCCATCTGACAATGAGGAAATTGAAGAAGAAGAAGAAATTGAAAGGTTCAGTGAGAGTGAAAAAGAAGATGAAGATGAGGAAGCGGCTCTGCTGGCACAGAGATTCAGAAGGTTCAAAGGTGGATGATAAACCTTCTACAGGAAAATTTGGAAAAAGAACCAAAGAACCACAATGTTATGCCTTTCATGAGTATGGACACCTGTCAACTGAATGCCCAAACAAGAAAACTAAGGGCAAGGCAATGGCCGCCAAATGGGATGATACAGAAGAGTCAAACTCAGAAAATAGTGACTTAAAAAGTGATGGAGATCAGAAATCCTTGAAAATACTTATGGTCTCCACTGCTTCAATCATTCTAACTGAATTTGAGAAAGAACGAGCCATTGAATCATTTCCATCTAACAATGAAGAAATTGAAGAAGAAGAAGAAATTGAAAAGGATAAATTGCAGGATGCTTATAATCAACTATACATTCATAGCATCTATATCCTTAAAAAACTCGGCATGTCTGAAAATAAAAAGGAATTGTTGCAGAAAGACTTGGACAGAACCTTGGAAATAAACATATATTAGGCAATGATTTGTAACAATATGACACAGACAATGATGAATTAGAAAGAAAAAACCTATCCCTAAAAACAGAATTATCAAAACTTATGAACCAGGCTGAATTGCTAAGAGATGATAATGTAAAACTCAAAATTGAGAACCACTCACTTTGTATTGACCTAGAAAAATCTAAAAAATTTGCCAATATAAACTACAAATTTTCTCAGAGTGGTGAGAAATTGAAAAAATTGTTAGGGATGGGAAGACTAGGAAGAGACAAGAGTGGACTAGGATATGAGAAAAGTAAACAGAAAACTGGAAATAAAGCCCAAACAAAACTTACTACTTCAAGTAGCAATATGGAAATTTCTCCATTTTGCCATTTATGTGGTGATGTGGGTCATTACAAGTTTGAATGCTTGACACCAAGGTGGACCTCACATAACTCTGATTAGAAAAATATTGGAATTAAACCTATCAGGGAAACACTGAATGATAAAGGTTTGCTTAAGAAAAACACTTATCCACCACCACCTAAAGATAAGGACAAAATGAAGAAATCCGTCCCACAATGGGTAGTTAAAGAAAAACTGAACTGTCTGATGATTAATTTTCATATACCCTCATATATCAAGTAGAAAAAGGAACAAGTCCAGATTATGCATCTAGATCTGGATATTTACTGAAATGATATAATTTTGTTGAGCCTTCAATATTACATCTGAGGTTGGAGACCTCAAACTTTTGTATATAAACATTATCATGTTTATAATTGTACAGAACTGGTACAAACTTTTGTGACATACACTGATCAAGTTAAGAAATACACAATAGTGTGTCGAAATTGTGAAAATTCTGAATAGTACCTACTTTTGATACAAGTGTCGGTCTTTTTTGATTTCATCGACCGAGGGTCGATACAATCGATGAATCTTCAGAATATGAAAAGTCGTATGATTGTGGATAACATCATGGACAGACTCGATAAAATCGATTGGCAACTTCTTGATACCATCGATACATTGTTCGATATGATCGACAGATGGCGCCTGATAAAAGTCCGCGGGATGAAAAAAAAAGGAGGTTTATTCTTCAAGGGCTTCTCGGTTGTCTTCCCTGCTCGATCCTCTTGACCAATCAACAGGAGTCACGTCGGACTAACCAAATCCTTCCACAAATCAGGTAATATCCTTTTAACATCAACAAAATTTTTTTTGGATACTCTTGGTTTGTCGGGCGTTTTGTCATTTTTCCCTAAAATACTTCAAAAAGCCTATTATTCCACATGGGAAAAGACAAAAGTGTAGCATCCGGTCTGAGGGAGTCTTCAAGAGCTACCCGATAAAAAGTCCTTACCTCAAGGGAAAGGACGAGGATCTCGGACCGTGGGACCCCCACACGGCAAAGATCACTATAGAGTGGGTCCCAGACTGAAGTTCTTGCACCGTCTCAACCAGCGCCACCTCCTCCGGCTATCCAACGTCCTGCAAAATACACCGGAATGAAGCTGATCCATGAGAGAAAAGTCGACAAGGGCTTTTTGGCACCATACAATTTGGAACCTCTATTCGCTACAATCGGATGGGTGCCTATTCTAGATTTCGGAGGACCTTGTCAACTAGAAAAAACACGTAACTTTCTTGAAGCGTGTCATTCTCCAGTATTTGATCCTCCTTCATTCATGGTATCCCTGGATGGTGATGATGCATTTATCACTCCCACCATTATGCTCACATTCTTAATCTACAGTTGGTTCCAAAAGGCCTTCCAAATTGGGATCTCGATCTTCTAGATGTCCGATCAATGATAACCAAATACCTATGTCACAACAGAGATATTTCATGGCATCAAGGGAATGCCTTAAAATCTAGGTACATGGAGCCCTAGTTTTGAGTCATACATGGGATCTTCACTATAAATTTTTACCTAAGAAGTAAAAATCGATCAGATCTCACAAGTCTCATGGTCATGATAATATACTGTAACACCCTGAAAATCGGGGGTCGTGTAGAAACCCAACTCCCGAGTTCTAAAATGTCACTTATGCAACAAATATGATTATGATTTAGATGTTGTCTGAGTTAGTGCATGAAAATGAGTGAGATTATACCAAAACTGCAATTCATACTCCAGATCCAATGATAAAACACAAGCGAAAGACTAGAAGATATATATATCACTATCTGTAAAACAAAACAATCTCGATCTGTCTCCAAAGTATGAATGTATCTCTGAGTCACATATACATATACCAAACCAAAAATCAAATGTTATGCGATAGTCCAACTAGCAGAATCCTGCTGATCCAGGCCACCTATGCTAAGCCGTCAGAAAACTGCATGTACGAGAACTCGTCCTGGTCCTCGTTGTAGTCCGGCTCCACATCCTGAATCGCCTCGCTATCTGCATTTAAGACAAAGTCTGGTAGGTGTTGCAAACACCGTCCCGTAACGTGGGAGTGAGTGATCAACTCAGTGGAATCATAGAGCAAAGATTAGCATGTTATCAAATCAATCACGCGATAATAATAAAGAAAACAATCAGACATTCCTAGATATTGTTATTAATGCAAGGATGAGATGCAATAATGATGCGTGCCCTCACCGACATACTCCCTCATGCACACCATCTTTCATCTGCGGTATGCTTTCTTCCCTCGGTGCTCCACATCTTTCAGGCACATGCAGTGCGATATGAATATGATTATCAAGTTTTTATTAGTCCTTTCATACAGCAGTATTGAGAAACTAAGGTACTTCCCTTATATTATTCCCAACACAGATCCTGTCTAGGGTCGTCACTCCTAGTAGTCTTATACGATGATATATTTTTAGGTCACTGCAAGGGCTGTCAGGGCTGTTGTATGCACTCGTTGCACCGCTCCCCCATCACCTTATCAATACAGGCCTAGTTGTACTCTTGTTGCTACGGAAGGATCGTCGCCTCACGTAGACTCAATACACTCGAGGTCACTATAAAGGGCTCGTCACCAATCAGAGTAGGCCGATAGCTCAAATGTAGTGTCTCATACCACCACAATCGGCTCACAAGTCTGAGGTGCTCACTGGTCACTATGGGGAGACTCGTCGCCACAGCGTAGGCCAACATCTCGACCACGGTATCCCATACCACCATGCCCAGCTCATGAGTCTTAATGGATCAAGGTACCATGGTTATCAGGATTTTCACTGGTAAGTTCAGTACCCTAGGTTCAAGCAGTTATGACCAATACAAGGTGAACATACAATGGGCAGTCGGGTTACTTGACAAGCTCGATTAGTACAAGCGCACCTCAAGCTGAACGACATGAAGTGCATAAGCACCTCGTGTGGCCTAACCACTGCCGTCAACCAAAGCACGACTCGGATTCGTTGACGCTTCCTTCGTGGCGAATAGAATCCAACCACGATTTCGAATCTATTACCGACTGCCTATACTAGAGTATAGCCCCAAACACTAGTAATCTAAATCAATAATCATATGAGAGTGACAGAAATGAAACACAAATAATCCAAGCATGTTATCGACATGTTATAACATACAACATAAGCAATTCAACCAAACACAAGCATTTCATATATATAAGGAAATCAATTCAATATAACCAACATGGAGGAAATCATGTACATCATCATATTAGTTGAGAATCCAATCTCCAAACTAATCTACAACCCCATTCACTCAATACTTACTAATACATACTTCTATACAAACACTTAGTCTACACACATTTGTTTACATAGCATATGTCGACCAAAAGTGTGCATTAGGGCAAATCTCTGCGCCAAACAGATCATACACGCATAACTAGTATAGGAACACGATAAATACTCATGGCAATCATATCAGAAAAATACGTACGTATACAGTATTTCCTACAAATACCTAAAATATCTAAATCTCATATTCTTGGTGCGTATTCGAAATGAAAAACAGACAGCATGTTCTACATGCCAAACAGTGTCCTTGTCAATAATCTACCATTAAACGGCATTGAAAGCTTTGAAACAGGTAACCTAAGAATCTAAAATCTGCACCTTACGCCGTAGGAGCGTAATGAATCGAATAGGAACTTTACGCCTTCGCCAACGATGATATGACAACCTAATACACAAGGTAAGTCAGCTACTTTGCTACTTGTATCGATAGAATTCCTAAAATAGGTTAAGGTTAGGGTTTTCTGGCCTAGAATGAAGTCAGAATCACCGGAAAGTGATTAGATCATGATGGCTAAGCACGTGTAGTAGCAGGATCGAGCGACAGGAACTTTCTCTCACAACTCTCATACAATCTCTCTCTTTTCTCTCTTCTCTCTCCTAGGGTTTCCCTCAAATTCGTATGGGAGGAATGAGAGAGGGTTTAAGACCCTTATATGGGATAAAAACTCACCTATTTAGACTTTAAACCAAGGTATACTTGGGTTATAGCCAAATCGGGTCCTTTCTGATCCAAAAGAACATTTTTGGAGGTCCCCTGACTGAATCCGGTCGGACTTAAGCTTATAGATGTTGGATCCTGATCACATTAAGTTTTGCAGTTCGATCGGGTTTCCAGATAGCACGTGGCGGACCAGTTTCAGTTCAACGGTTACCGAACCTAAATCAGGACTACAAGTTTCATGACATGAAAGGGCCAATTTTCCTGATCCGAGGGTGAAATTTGGTTGAATTCTGACGGTCAGAATGCTTAAAAATAACACGCAAACGACACGTGCCAGATTTCATAAAAATGGAATTAATTTTCTAAATATTTTCCTTTTGTCACTCTCTTCACTCCGAACTCAGTAAAATAGTGTCAGGACATCAGTTGGGCTTGATTTTTGACACAATTGTCAAGTCCAACTAAGCGATCATAATGGTCTGAGATTGTAGATATCGGACTTTCGACGCGCGGTCTAGATCCAGTACAAAGTTACCAAACATGCCCTAGAACAACTGGATTTAGAGTTGGATCCTAGATTTCAGGGTATTATAGCGCCATTGATTCTACAAGTTTTAGGTCTTGCAGAACGTATTTAAAGCGAACGGTACTAATTTCACAACCAGTCTAACGTAGCGCTAGGTAACTTAGGTTCATTTTCTAAGAGAATTAGTCCTAAGTGATTTCTGATCGAGGTGGTAATCGGGTCTTGGTACGGGATTTTTCGGGTCGTTACATATACTCCGTTGCAACTGGGATAAAATTTTTCCTTCCAACACTGATTGTCAATCAGTTTGTCAATGCCATACATACATCTAAAGATCTGCATCTACCATATCCCTAGATTATTAGTAGAATCTATCAAAGCATTGGCTTTCCTCCTACAAATGATCCTGTACTTCCACTTCGAATTTTTAATTTTAAAAGCATTAGCAAGATGGATCTGATTTATCATGAGTACAAGGAAGGATTAATTCAAGAAGAAGGAGGCGAAGGTACTAGTGTCCCTTAGGCTGAGGAAACTGAGATGGAAGGTGGTGAGTCTGCCAGAGTTGATCCAGTTCCATCTATGTCAATCCCTGGGCATACTAAACGACACAAGCTGGACAGGATCGGTGCAATTCAGTGGGACATCCAATCAGTGCAAGAGCGACTTACAGTCTTGGAGCATGTTGTCCACAAGGTACAACAGTTTGTGCAATAGTTGGTCGATCTGATGACCTGTCACCGAGATGACACATCTCCTTCTCATTCTGCTCCCTAACACTGATTTCTAAAAGCCGTCACACACACTCACTCTTTAACTCAGCGTATGAACTATGATATCTTTTTGAATGTTATACGCTCCCTTGAGTGCATGTGACAGTTCTCTCTCTCTCTCTCTCTCTCTCTCTCTCTCTCTCTCTCTCTCTCTCTCTCTCTCTCTCTTATTTTTACACAAGTTGATTTTTTTTCGTGTGTGTGTACCCTCGGATGGGATGAAATATTAGTTACAATACTTGGAAGCCCTCAAATTGGCTTTGTTTTATTTGGACAATGGATTAAATACTATTTTCTGTGGCGATATATATATATATATATATATATATATATATATATATATATATATATTGATACTGGTTGATATGGTTGAATTCAATTCCTATTTCATTACCATTTTGGTGCTTATGAAATGACTGTGCTGATTACTTCATCTATTTACTTCCTACCTTAATTAATGTATGCTTATCCTATTGAAAATCTGTATACATCTATCTGTCTATGGTTCTCCCATATGCTTAAAATCTTCAGTTCAATATCACTTGTTATACCTTTACCAATGACTGACAAAAAGGGGGAGAAAAGTTACAAACACCCCATGCGAAAAATTGGATATTTGTGCTCTTATATGTTGCAGGTGTAAGGGGGAGCAGCTGCACCAAGAAAGGGGCTTTTACAGTAAGGGGGAGCAAATTCTGGTTGTGTACATGAATGTGTTAGAATTTGTAAAATTATGTAATCACATGTACACACAATTTAGGATGTATCTGTCTTGATATTTTTCTAGGGTGTTTTGAGTATTTTGTCACGTAATTGACAAAGGGGGAGATTGAAAGTACACCTACTAGTGCCCTGGTTTGTCAATTACTGTGTGGGTTGAGTCAGTTGAACAACAACGCCTAACAGGAAGATCAATTTAAGCGTCTGCCTCAACTAAATGTGTGGAAGCTCGCCATAGGTAAATCATAGCCTCACATCCCATGTCCCAAAACACCAAGTGATTAAAACCCTTAAAACTAAGTAGAACATCTTAGGGTTCTATAGTAAGAAAACTTTTTATCAAACAGGAAAATATTCAAGTTTTCTTACCCTGTCGATTATATCAATTCATCTTTCGATATGATCGACCTGCTCTGTCGATGTCCTCGGCATCTCAATCGATACAATCGAGTGAGGACAAAAAACGTCCAGCAACCACACATTCATCTGGATGATTTATCAATATATCAAAGTATCAATCGATATCATCGATATTCAAATATCGATCTCATCGAAAGTGGATTGATAATATCGACAGGCAGTTTTCTGGCGCCCATGTTTTTCTAAAGAAAACTACAATAAGCTTCGATATATCGATGACTGTTCCAATTCAATTTGAATTCAAATATCGATCATCTTAGAAGTCGCTCGATTATATCGACAGTGGGCGTGTGTTTCCTCAAGCAAATATTTCAGGATGTTCTAAAAGTTGATCGGGGGCCACTTGAGGAAAATGATATTCTTATGTCGATGCCATCGAGACCTGGTCGATTGGATCGAGTCTGGACACAAACTGTCCAGCGTGCTTATATGTAAATCTATATGATTTATCGATCCTATCGACACGGTCTCGATATCATCGACATTCAAATTCCGATGACATCAGTTGACCCTCGATTATATCCTATATTCTGAAATATTTCAGCTAGTTTTTCTCATTCTAATCTATACTCTGTGATAGGATTAATGGGATAGGATTTTTAATAAATCATGAAAACTTTAAAAAGTCCTACTCACCCCCCTCTAGGATATATTAGCATATTCCTACTTTAACTCAAGCGGTCTTCACCACTATTTTAAATCCTTCCTAACTTTTAGAATTCCCTTGTGATTAGTTGTGGTATTGGTAAATCTTGTTATTTGCCTTGTATCCTAGGCATGGTTAGGTGACGGAATCACTTCCAAATCTTCACTACTCTCATCCATTGATGATTAGATCCATGAGAAGTTGAGAGATCTTACAAATCTCTTCGTCCTTGAATTGAGTAAGGTAGCAACCTGAGAACCTACAAGTGGATCCTTGTAAACCCTAGTTTCCCACCTTTGAATTTCTTAAGGTTTTTCGATTTAGGTTTACATCTTTTTCTAGTTCTAGTTCTAATTAAATTTAGAATACGCACAATTTCAGTCCCTGTGGATTTGACCTTGGTCTCATTGAGATTATTATTGCATCATGACTCTACAGTTGGGATTGTGAACAATGCCTAATCCTGTGATGGATAGATAACCCCTCAACTAATTGTCCTCCACTCAAAAGATGTTGAGTGTTGTCACAGACACACTTGGGCATGAAACACTCTCAGCCCCCAATTTCAGATTCCAACTTAAACCTAAAGAAAGAAGAAGGAAATAGAGATCAAAAAATAAAAAGGGATAGAATTAGAAAGAAGTTACTAAATTAGAAGTTCGTAAATTAAGATCTTGCAGAACAAAATAAAGCAAGTCAGTTTCTAAAATAGAAATTGTAAAATTAGAAAGTTTTTAAAAATAAAAATAGAAAGATGAGTTAGTTTCTAGAAAAAATAAAATAAGAAAGTTTCTAAAAGCAAAAAAAAAAAAGAAATAAGAAAGTTTATAAAAAGGGAAAAAGTTAGTTTCTAAAAGCAGAAAAGAAAAGTTTTTAAACCTATAAAAAGAAAGCTGTGTTAGTTTATGAAATAATTTAGAAAAAAAATCCTAACCTAAAAATAGAAAGTAGAAAAATCATAATCTTAACCTAATTCTAAAACTAGTCAATCTTAAAAAAATGTAACCGTTTATCCTCGGCAATGGCGCCAAAAACTTGTTCACAACCCCAAGTGTAGGGTCACAATGTTGTAATAATCTCGGTGAGACCAAGGTCTTTAAGGCCCGTATCTTACTCTGTACCATTCCAAAGACTCCTGCAATCCTTCTCTTCAAATTCTGGTGACCTGTGACATATAGTCGGCTTTTATGTGTGACCCTAAGTGGCATGCCGTAGATCTGAGTCGAAATGACTCAAAACTTATACCCTAGTGACCGTGCTGTCGTCGTGGTTCCAACACCGTGTCTTGTGCATCGATGTGATACCCATGCTAAGAGTAGTGGGCCTGCATTGAGAATCTCTACCCAATCTATCACATCAATCAATCAATTATAAGTACAACCTATTGTAAATCTAGCACCCAGTGTTGTCAAATTTTGTTGTGCCAAATCATTTAAAATCTTTATCATGTATTGATGAGATGTATAGATCAACTTTGAACATTTTAAAGTTGTCCAAGTCTTCATCGAACTTCTCTATGTATTCAAGTTGAAGAAGCATTGTCAAAATTCAAGATTTTAAGCTTAATTAAAAGTACAAGTTCAAGTTTAATCTTCAAGTTCAGTACTTTAAAGACTCAAGAACTCAAGTCTTTACTCACGCTTAAGTTCAAGATTTGAAGAAAAGCTTTAAGTTTTCAAGTGTATGAATTAGCAAAGCGAACGATGTTTCAATTGTTCAAACTCACAAACAAGTATGGATGATACTAAATTGACCATAGGTTATGTTATATTCATTGTATATGCTATGTGGGTCATTTCATAAGTTTATAAGTCATTTCCTCGACTAGTCCTAGTCTTTGTTTGACTAGTCTAAGCTCTAGCTTGACCAGTCCGAGAGTTTTTCGACCAGTCCAAGGTTTTATAAGTGTTATGGTTTTATGCACCTTTAGTTGTCAGGTGCCAAAAACTTAATCTATGTCTTGTGTTGTAACGCCCGTGAAAAATCCATACTTGGGCTCGAGTACCAACTCGACCCGAAATTGCGTAGAATTCATTCCTTTAGAAAATATGACTAGGTTAGCTAGTGCAACGTTAGAATAGCTGGAAAATGGTCCCTAATCACTTTAAATATGTTCTACAAGGCCCAAAGCGAGTGGAACCAATGGTGCTATAATGCTCTAAAACCTCGGACCAAACTCTAAGTAGGTTTGTTCTTTGGACCACTTTGAATCTTTGTATTGGATCTAGACCGCACGTCAAAAGTCCGATACCTCCTATCTTAGACCGTTAGAACCGCCTAGCTGGACTTGACACTCATTCCGAAAACCAAGTCAAACCGATAATCACAGGCTATTTCATTAAGCCCGGAACGAAGAGAGTGAGAATAGGGTTAGAATTGTAATTTGAAATTCAAATCTGGCACACGATTTGACGCATCAGTATTAAGCGTTCTGACCGTCAGAATACAGCCAAATTACACCCTTGGATCAGGAAAAATATCTATTACATATCACGAGACTTATAGGCCTGATCTTGGTGCGATGACCGTTAAACTGAAACTGGACCGCCACGTGCGATCTGGGAACCCTACCGGTCTGAAAACTGGATGTGTGCTAGATCCAGTACGCATGAGCTTAAGTCCGACCGCATTTGGCCAGGGGACCTTCAGAAATGCCCTTTTTGACCGAAACGGCCCCGATTTGGTTAGGCACTAAGTAAATATTGTTCCCAAGCCTATTTTGGGCATGTTTTAGGCTATAAAAGGGGTTGAAACCCTCACTCCTCTCTCCCATCCGAATTTGAGAGAAACCCTAGCTTGGGAGAGAGAAAAAGGTGAGAGATTGTGAGAGAGTGGGAGAGTTCTTCCTGCCACTTGTGCTACGTGTTGCACGTGCTCAAGCAACACACCTCTACCGTTTTTCCGGCGATTTCACCGCGATTCTAGGTAAGCAAATACCCTAAATAGTTGCTGATTTGAGTTTTCTTTGTTTCCATAGCGATGTAGCTTATGGATCTCGTGTATTAGGTTCCTTATTCGCCGTAGACGAAGCGTATACGCTCCGTTTCAATTCACGAGTCTACAAGACTTAAGGTGAGGATTTTAGACGCTTTGATTGACGGTTCCCGACGCTTTCAATGTCATTTAATAGTAGATTCTTGACGGCATCGCCGTTTGACATGTACAAAATGCTCTCTGTTTCCCGTTTCGTAAATTAACGAAGAATATGAGATTTAGGGCATTTTAGTCATTTGTAGGAAGTACTGTTTACATTCATATTTTGCTGATGTGATTGACATGGTTTGTTGTCGCATTAAGAAGTTAGGAATACGTGCATAATTAGTTTGGCGAAGAGATTTGCCTAATTGCATACTTCGGGTCGACATGCTATATGTAGACTTAAGTGTGTAGTGTATGTGTTTGTATAAATGATTGTATTAGTATGTATTGAATTAAATGATGTTATGTGATAGTTTGTGATTAATTTCTCAATTAATATGCTGACCTAAATGATTTTCAACATGTTGACTAATTGCATGATTTCATTACATGCATGGAATATATGTGCTTGAAGATTTGCTTAAGTTGAATGTTATAACATGTGTTAACATGCTCACATGATTGTATTTCAATTCCAATACTTTTACATATATTGCTGATGTGATTCCATAAGTGTTTGGGACTAGACTTAGTCCAGGCAGTCGGTAACCGAGCAAATTCGTGGCTGACTGGTCATAGCCACGAACGACGCGTCGATGAACGTGATTCGTGTTTAGAGTTGGCGGCAGTGGTTAGGCCACGCGAAGTGTTTTACGCACTTCATGTCGTTCGACTAGAGATGCGATCGCGCTAGTCGAGCCCGTCAAGCAACCCGACTGGCCGATGTATGTTCACCTTGTATGAGTCATAACTGCTTGAACCTAGGGTACTGAACTTACCATTGTAAACCCTGTTAACCATGGTACCTTGATCCACGAAGACTCATGAGCCAGGCATGGTGGTATGGGACACCGTGGTCGAGCTGTTGGCCTACGCTGGGGCCACAAACCTCTCCGTAGTGACCAGTGAGCACCTAGACTCGTGAGCAGATTATGGTGGTATGGGACACTATATTCTAGTTGTTGGCCTACACCGATCAGGCGACGAGTCCTTTGTAGTGACCGCGAGCGTATTTTGAGTCCACGGGAGGCGACGACCCTTCCATTGCAGTAGAGTACAGTAGGACTGTATTGATAAGGTGATGGGGGAGCGGTGCAACGAGTGCGAACAACAGCCCTGGTAGCCCTTGCAGTGACCTACGAAATATACATCGTATGAGATTTCTAGGAGTGATGACCCTAGACAGGATCTGTGTTGGGATTGATACAAGGGAAGTACCTTAGTTTCCCAATCCTGCTGTTTGAATGGACTAATAACAACTTGGAAATCATATCACCATAGCATTGCATGTGCCTGGAAGATGTGGAGCACTCTAGGGAGTGTGGCATGCCGCGGTCGTAAGATGTTGTCGTATGAGGGATATCGTCGGTGAGGGCATACATCACGTCATGTCATCTTGCATTAACAACAGTATTAGGATTGTTTGATTTACTGCTTTACTATTATCGCATGATTGAATTGTGAACATGCTAATCTTTGCTCTATGATTCCACTGAGTTGATCACTCACTCCCACGTTACGGGATGGTGTTTGCAACACCCACCAGACCCTGTTGTAGATGCAGGTGAGGCTGAGATCCAGGAGGTGGAGCTAGACTTTGACGAGGACCAGGACGAGTTCTCGTACATGCAGTATCACGATGGCTTCGCGTAGGCGACCTGGATCGATGGGATTTCAGTGGGACCATTTTGGATATTTATTTTGTTCATGTATATTATATGAGACTCAGAGATGTAGTCATACTTTGGAGACAGATGAGATTTACTTTGTTTTTCCATACAGTGATATACATATTGTTTAGTCTTCCGCTTGCTTTTATCACTGGATCTGAAGTATGAATTGCAGTTTTGGTATACTTTTACTCATGTGAATGCTTTAAATCAGACAACATTGAATCATAATCATTTTTGTTGCATAAGTGACGGTCTAGAACTCGGGAGTTGAGTTTATACACGACCCCCGATTTTCAGGGTGTTACATGTGTAGCTCATTGTTATAAATGTTGAAGACATTGCTTCATTGCTTTAAGAACTTTGCTTCAAGTCAAGAACGAAGAACTACTTCAGCTACGACAGAAGAATGCGAGTACAAACTGCTTCGAGAAATGCAGGTACTAGCTACAACAGTTGAAGTGATCTTGTTTAAGACTCAAGCCAGTGTACAGCACAAAGATGAATGGTTATTCAAGCTTTAGAAGATCTCTTGATTCAGTGCTACATTATGTTCAAAGTTTCCAAGCTTCACAATGATCGAAGGTCATCTATCAACTGAAGATATGAAGTCTCGAAGTTCATATCTCACTTTTAAGGTAAGATTAACCTTAGATTGTCCTTGGGATAGGTCATTTTGAATATATAATTCAATTAAATCATTATACATGAATTTGAACATTTCTAAGACTAGTCTTGAACCTTGTTTGACTAGTCCTAGCACGTACATGACCAGTCCAAGAGATTTCAAGACCAGTCCTAAGTTTGTTGCAAGTTTTCAGAATTTTTCTGTTAGTCCACGACCAGTCCTGGAATTTGTTCGATCGGTCATGTGAACGGTGTTGACTCGTCCTACGACCAGTCCTGCTTCTATGACTCAAACTCCAGTAACCAAACTCTGGGTCATACGACCAGTCGTAGAGGGCATACGACCAGTCGTAGATACCCTATGACCAGTCGTGAAACGGTTTTATCCGATCACGCTAAAAAATTTAAAAATTCGTTCTCCTATGATCAGTTGTAGTGTCCTCAAGACCAGTCAAAGGTGCGATTTTTACAACTATAAATAAATAATGAATTTTAGAGTTTTATATAGAAATTCAAGTAAAATCAACGGACTACTCTAAGATAAGTTTGTGTTTATTTTAAGTTACATTGTGCACATTTAATATTCTCTTTTGTTAGCTTTATTAATTTGATTTTGTTTCTACATTCCAATCTTAACTGAAAAGAGGAATTGTGATATTCCTTCTTCTTGGAATCAAAATCAAATAGCGATAAGTCCATCTGGTTTAATTTAAAATTAATTAGAACTTAAAACCATTTTAAAGTGAGTATTGGACTTTGAACTTCTTCATTTAAACTTCTACTCCTCTTTCGGGCTGCTTCAAAGGAGAAATCCAGGTATTTTACATTTATTATAAATCCTTACATTTTGGTTTTATTTGATGTTAAGCCAGAAAAATCTTAAATTGTTGGTTATCTGAGGAGAGCCAAAAAACTCAGAAGTGAGGGTTTTTGGATTATGTAAGCCCTTTGAAAAAGACACAATTGTGAAGGTTTTGGGTGAACCTATGAAAACCTATTTTGATAGTGAACACTAATATCCCCTGTGTGAGGATATTAGGAGTGGAGTAGCAATCTGTGTGACTGTTTTATAACAGTTGGTGTATACATAGGAGAACCACTATAATTCTTTGTGTTTTGTGGATGTGTGATTTATATTTCCTATCTTTTATTATTCAGAATTATGGGATGTATGTGTGGATGTGAATGTTGTAATTTATATTTCAAGCACAGTGGGAATTGTTGTAATAACTTAGATTTAAATTCCTGCAATTTATTTCAGTTCATTGTAAATTCCTCTTCAGTTTGAGTTTTTGATAGAAAGACTTTTCTAGAATAAGGTTGTCCTACCATAAACTCTGGTTTTCGGTGCACTACCAAAAAAATTAGGCAAAAGCTACAGATAA
This sequence comes from Magnolia kwangsiensis, assembly GCA_037074715.1. Taxonomy (NCBI): domain Eukaryota; kingdom Viridiplantae; phylum Streptophyta; class Magnoliopsida; order Magnoliales; family Magnoliaceae; genus Magnolia; species Magnolia kwangsiensis. Next base: position 57,688,910 of record CM073578.1, read on the forward strand.
AAGTCATAACTAAAGGCCTATGGCTACGGTTTTAGTCCGTAACACGACTGTAGCCATAGGTGCCATAGCCATAGGTCTAAAACCTATGGCTACAGATTTAATCTGTAGTTATAGCTTACAATAGCTACAGATATAATCCGTAGCAATCATTTTGTAGCAAAAAGCACAAACAGCTACGGATAGTATTTATAGCTAAAAGTAGTGCTGAATCCGTAACAATATGCCGAATTTAATAACAGCTACAATTGTCAGATTACCATTTATAGTCAATATCCGTAGCTATTGTCTACATTTAAAAAAAAATTATTATCATTCATTCATTCAATTACCACCTGTACATTCATTCATTCAATTACAATCATTCATTCAATAATGAATCAATTACAATTCTTCATTCAATCAATTATAATTACAATAATGCAAAGAATACAAAGAAAAGGTCATCATCCTTTTCTTGGTAAGTCTGTTCCCCAACTGATGAATATCCAAAATCTGACACGTGCTACAAAGATCCTCTTCCCTTTGCACTAATCTCATTTACATGTCTCTCTATTTTGCAAGAGGCAATACCTTTCCATCCAGCCGTTCTTTTTTCCTTCAAGATTTCTTGCTGCCAATAGAGAGGATATAAAAATTCAGTATCAACATAACATATGCTTTCTATTGCATTGAAACTAAAATAACCAACACAGATTGATGAACAACCAAGCATGTTTTGCAAACGCTAACATGATAAAGAAAAATATTAAAGAAGCGCACCTTAATATCCTCTGGCATATTTTCTGAAAGTGCTGGTACTATCAAATATAACGGATGCAGTGAAAATACAAAGAGCGAGTTGACAATCCAAAAAAAATAAATAAATGAAAATCACTTAATCATTCCCTAATACAAACTGAATACTGACTTCAGTTCACAGTGCATGCACCAAGTCGGTGCACCTTTATCTCCATCCCCACTCCAGAGGTAGTGAGGTGTGTAAAAATCAGATGTCCAAATGGTCAGAGGTATCTTTTTTAATATAATTAAAATTACGATGGTTCTACTGGATGAAAATCCACAGACTTCACTCATTCTGATCATTGCACAAGTTTCCATTGATCCACGTACTTCACTTGAGCTTTGGATTTGCAATTTAACTAAGAAGCAATCATATTTTCCAGACACATGAGCAAGGAAATTTACACTATCTAATAATGAAAATGAAATTTCTCAAAATGGCCCATAGAGATGAAAAGGATAGTCTTGAAAATGCAATCAGTTACTTGCTTAATACAGGAAAGTTCTGTCCTTTTCTGAATAAATATCTTACAACATTAACATTATTTGTACTTTCTACTATTTTCTATTGCTAGTAGAAAATACCCAATTAGTTAGCCTCTTCCTACTTAGGCTAAACACATGAATTATCTTCCCTGCAATGAATGAACCTGAATGCATCACCTTGCTGTATGATTACACGCATTTGGATTATTTCATTGTTTAACCAATCTAGGAATATGAACTGACTCGGGCTCTTCAAAGATTGGTCAAAGTCCAAGATTGAAGGCAACTTTGGAGCCTTCAAGTAGTGACCAATTCCAACATTGATGGGCCCACCTTCTGCCCCGTATTCCCAAAAGCTGAGATTAACAGATTTGGGTCTTGAAATTAAGCAATGTTAAGATTCATGACCCCACCTACTGTTCAATTCCCAAGAGTATAGATTGACAACTTTGAGATCTTCACTAATTTTAAGATTAATGGGAACCACTTGTTGCACCCAATTCTCAAAAACTGGCATGGACAGCTCTTATAAAAAAGGTCATATCCACCCAAACGGACATGAAAGAATCCACGAAATGCTAGTATTGCAGTGTAAAAGATAAAAATAACTTAAACTTAGGGAATAAGAAAAAATTACCTTAGTAGTGCCGGTCATGTAATTGTTTGTTTCCCAAGATCATTCTACACAGAGATATTGGCTTATGACAGATCTATACTTGAGCCCTCCAGTGCCTTGTTAAAATTGTCAATTACCTGCTCCAAATCATGTAATTGGACTGTAAGTTTGAAGTTCAAATAGGATATCAAAGAAAGGCTCAAAAAGTGCCACTCATAAAAGAAAATTCAGAAACCAAATCATCCAAATGGTCACATTCTGACATAGATCAGGATGATTAGATGGCAACATTCGCCAATAAACCATGGACAACTTGAAACAAATGCAGACATACATAAAGGCCTTGAAATGGCACTAAATCCTGATAAAACAATCCTAGCTTCTAATCCATGGACACTTGTTTATGGCAATAGGACCGTTGGGCATGAAAATAATTTTAATCATCTAATAAATGTTCACTATTTTGATAGTCAGACAATCAAATAGTGTAAATTTTGGTTCATGATATATCTAAACTGATAACCATTATTTGAACAGTTTAATTTGACTTGTATGGCTTGCATGCAATTTATGTAAATTGTAAGTGCCTGCATATCATCTATTACACTCTGTTACACTGTAAAAAATGGGGTGCCCATAAGCAAATCTAAAGAGATACAGTTCAGGAACAACTAAACAAACAGCTCATCATGCTCAATGGTTGTAGAACACACAAGCAATGTCAGGAGAAAAAATAAATAAATTTCTATCCACTGTGAATTCATACATGCATATACATGTATGAAATTATGAAGTACGAAACATTAGTGTTCTTTTTTCCTTAACGAAATCTCCTTTTTTCAATTATTATTTTTTAAAAAAAATAGAATTTTTAGTCCATTTTGGTGTTTCACTATAGTGAATTTCCCAATACTAAGTCGAATAACCAAACTTGAGTGCTTTTGGATGCTCAATCCAAATGAATTGCAATTCATTGAATGTGAATTGATCCAAGTTTCATGAAATATTATGATTAAACATTACAGAAGTCATATTGAAGTATAGAAGATTGGTAGGAAAAGATGTAGATATCATCATGCTATAATTTGAAAATATCATACAAACATCTCATACCATTCATAAATGAACTTGCATTAGTGACCATTCACTATGTCACATCCATTTGCCTCACACATGCCAAGTAACTTCTACTACAAAAGAAAGACCACAAATCAGATCTCTAGTTAAAACTTAAAAATAATGTTCTACTATTTATACTAAAACAAGTCATGAGCCTATTACAATCTGGCCTGGCTGGTGATATTCTAGAATATACCTCTGATGGGTCTCAATTTGGACAGAGAATGTCCCTAGAATGGAAGTTCCTAATCCTTCGATCAATGGCCTAAGAGTAAACAGTTAAGGAAAAAAATACAATAACAAACCTGGGAAAAAGGACAAAGATTGTATGGTTAGGAAATTTTTCTTGGATCTGATTGGGCCCTGATAGAACAAGAGCTTGTAATAATTAAGAAAAATCACTAACGAAAAATTAATTTTTAGTGTAGATAGGTAATTACCATTCTCATTCAACATGGCTTGAAAGTATAGATCCACAAAGTTCAAACATCTTGACCCTTCTATGAATTCTTTGGGAAGTATTGTCATTTAAAATAAAATTTCAAGCTGTGCTACCTGACATATTAGCATGATGATCTGAGAAATGTGGATCCTTTCCCATCATGGGCCTGCATTAGCCATTCATGGAATGTGCATCAACAACTGAAGGAACTTGAAACATTTTACATAAAAAATAATCAATAGAATAGTAATACCAACTAAATTTGCAAAAATAGAATAGCAATACCAACTAAATTATATGTATAGAAGGCTAATATATGATTCCAGCACAAGAAAAAGGCATCTGCTGCTAAATTGGTGGTGAGTGGAAAAGTGAGCATGCCTGGGTTTATGTATAGAAATTTTGTTCAAGCTCATTATGAATTGAGAGGAGAGGTGAAGTTCTAGCTGATGATATGTAAAGACAAGGATCTTAGAAAAAAAATAAAAAAAAATCCACAAGCAAAGCTTCTAAAAAGCTTAAAAGGAAAATATTATCTAGTTTAAGCCTGTAAATAAAGGTAGAAAAACTTCGATATCCAGTTTTAACAAGTGCATTTGAATGCTAGTCTTGAAAGCATCATCATCATCGTCTTATCCTTTCTCCCAACAATTTGCGGTTGGCTTTTAAATGGTAGAGTAAGGAAATGTTCTATGATCATCTTGCCCACTAGACATCAACCTTTCTGGGCTCTTGGAAGTTTGTAACCAGCAATGGCAGAGGCTCCCGATGGCTCCAGTCATATGCTAATGCAATTCCACCTACTATTGATTCCTATCCTTTTAAAATATACACTCGAAAGGGTGAGCAACATGGATGAAGTTTCTAGCCACTAAGCATGAAGAACACCTTCTAAAACAAGAATAAATGAAGTACAACATGGTCTCCCATGCCTGAAACATTCCAAAATCAAAATTTTCATGATGGTCATTATCAGAAAGGAAAAGTAAATAACCTCAGAATGCCATAACACAATAACAGTCAGCTACGATGAATTCCACTAAGAAAGTTAATATCATAATTAAGCCTAAATTCCTATTTAATCACAAGATTAGAAATTCCATTCCTCCAAGCTATTTGAAAACCCAACAACAACTAGAAACTGAGCAGTTTGGTCAATTGTATGTTTGTTCGGTCCCTTTCACATGAAGAAAAGCATATTAGAATCCAATTATAGGCGATGAGCCTTATGACAAGACTCATCTTTCTATCAACATGATAACCCCAACTTTATTAATGGAAAAAGACTAACGAAAACTAAAAGATTTCATGCTCATAAGGCTACTTGTTGAAATCACTTAAAAAGAGAGAATTGGCTTAACCTTCCTCCTAGATAAGATAATAATAGAATTAGTATAAAAAGAGAGAGTGTGGCTAACCTTCCTCCAAAGATAAAACTTAGTGTTATCCACTCGCTATCCATTATAGGCGGAACTCGATTAACCAAAGGGTCCATTTTGAACCTGCACCTTACCAAAAAATATATATAGAGAGAGAAATTAGATAAAAATCAAATACTCAGTGTGCATTTGTGCCTCGTCGTTTGGAGTACTTGGATGATAGGTTGCAAAAAGCCATGAATTCACACCTAGAATATCCAAAAGGAGAAATTTCTCACACAAATCAAGCAAGCAGCATAAAAATTGAATCAGTCCATGTATGATATATTTCATTAAAAAAAAAACTATATGAAAAGATATGTTGTGGGCATACTTGTTAAGTATTTCAATTATGCTTTTGCATGTTGTTGGCGAAACGAGCATTGTAATGGCATTTCTCTGTGATCAAAATAATCACTGCTACAAGTTTAGAACACATATGACAACTAAAATAACAACTCAAAGGTAAAAGAAACGAAAAGACAGAGAGAAAGAGAGCCTGTAATGAAATTTTCCATAACCCATGCATAAGCAATGTCTATTGTTCGAGCTGTTGGAGTAACAAAAACAGCGTTGCATCCCTGACAACTTTAATGGAGAAGCTCCTATCAGTAACCAGAACTCCAGCATGGGAGAAAATATGAGACTAGAAATACAGGAGAAATGAGAAGTTCCATAACTCACCTGCCCTTCATGGAGATTTTCAAAATTTGTTGTGCTTTGGTTGTGAAGAAACTGAATTCGGTCTTCTCTAGTGACTAAATGTTATTTCAATCCACAAATTTCATGCAGAAGAAAAAAAAATAGAAAGAGTCTAACCGTCTATAAGCACCAAAGGTCCACATAAGTACCCTTATTGAATATTAAAGGGAGCCAGGCTTCTAACCAACAACTTTTATCCAGGTTTGTCATAGCCATGGCATGCATATCAGCATTGGTATTTGTGCAATAACATGAGGTTCTGGGACATGATACAACACCCATTCGGAGTGTCAAGATTACATTAAATCGATAATGGAAGCAACATTGAAATGTGAAAACAACAGATAAAATGCTACAAAATTTATAAAATTACCACCAACATGAATTGGGTGAGTCTAATCCTGTAAGAAACCCAATATCAACATTGCAGAATCAAAAGTCTTAAAATCCAGTTCAAACCAAACACGCTTTTTCATGCAGTGGCCCATCAATTGTAGGCGTATCACATCTAACCCATCCAAAAGCTGTGGCCCACCATGATGATAGAAAACCCTAAAAATTATGTCAAATTCCATCATCAGGTGGGTCGAGACCACTGAGAATTTACGGATTTTTTAGGTGATTTTTCACTATTTTATACAGTGTGGCCCACCTAATGGTTGGATCTATCTGATTTTTGGCCATCATTACTAATTTCTTTCCCTTAAAAACATTTATTAGGAAGATTTGACCATTATCGAAAATAAAATCATTTCTACTTAAAAATAAAGAAGAAGAAGAAGAAACGAAGTAGGATGTACCCAGATGTATTCTCTGTTTCACTGCTTTCACAAGAATCTTGGTCTCTGTTCACAAGAAATTAGATAAAACTCAAAAGCCAGTGCCCGTTTGTTGCACAAATATCATCATATTTCTTATTTGTACAAAATCTTATGAAAATTTACAATATTATTGCAGCTAAATGGGTATTTTTTTTTAAAAAAAAAGAGGGCAAAATAAATAAATAGAAGAAATTAAATAGGTTGCAGCATATCAAAATCATCTCTGACGATGCAATCTAACGAATGCGCTGATGATGATTTTTATGTTTGGAACAATGGTGCAGGAGATCAAGAGAGAGAGAGAGAGAGAGAGAGAGAGAGAGAGAGAGAGAGAGAGACGGACGTGAGAGGGAATGGGGTTTTTCCCCGAGGAGTGGAGGGAAAAATGAAACGTTTCATGAGAGGGGGGAAAAGAAAAAGGAGTGTCGTTTCCTCATTTTATACCTGTTACGGTCCTGCTATGGTTTTAGACCATAGCTAAAAGCCCTCTAGACCATAGTCATTTCACCATCCTTCGTAGCCCCTCTACGTTCGCATGTCTAACAGGTTATGGACGTACGGTCTTTTCAATGGTTTCGTGGGGTCCATCTTGATGCATTTGATATATCCACTCCATCCATTAATTTTGTAATTTTTTTAATAGGAAATGACCTCAACATCTAGGTAAATTGAAGGTCCAATTGAACCACACCATCAATCAATGGTAGGTATTAATCTCTACTGTTTCCTAACGTGTGGTCCACTTGAGCGTTCGATATACTATATTTTTTGGGCTCTTGCCTAACATTCTCTTTCAAAATGGATAGACATATTAGATGGAGCACACACATTTTAATGGGCCTTGTAGAGTCCCTTTTGGGGCTATCCTAGGTTGTATGAATGTGTGGAGGTGTAAACCTTTAGCTACGGTTTGGGTATTTTTAGCTACGGTTTTAAGTCGTAGCAAATTAGCTACAGTCTATGTCCGTAGCTAAAAGCCTACATAGTTTGTAGCCTTTGGTCATTTTTTTGGTAGTGGTGTAAGGTAGTCCTTAGAACAACATTTGTATCAACCTTTCAAGACTTGAATTTTGAGGTTGCATTTTAATTTAGCATTGTAAATTAATTTCTTTATTTGGCTATTACTCTTTCTTTAATTCCGTTGTAATTTTTATTTTAATTTGGCATAGTCCTATTCACCACCCCTCCCCCCCTCGGCCCCTTCTCTAGTACATATAGCTTGGCCATTTCAAGTGGTATTGAAGCCTAATAGCCCATTTTAATTCTTTTTATTTTGATTTATTTCCTGAGCTAATGATCTAAGCTATATATAAGATGTCAAATTTTGATAGCCTTTCAGTCACTTGGCCTCCACCTTTCGATGGCACCAATTACGCCTATTGGAAAGCCAGGATGAGGATCTTTCTCAAATCCATGATTGAAAGTGTGTGGCTAGCCATAGTGAACGAATGGACCCCTCCTACCACTGAAGTAACCGGGATCGTTGGTTCAAAATCAATGTGAGAAAACCTTATTTTTCATGGACCACACTTCAAAAAAGTGAGAGTAGTGCAATTGCTAAAGCACTAAATGCAATCACTTGCGCACTATCACCGGATGAATTCAAAAGAATTATATCCTATGACTCTGCAAAGAAAGCTTGGGATATTTTAAAAATGACACATGAGGGTACATCAATTGTCAAGAAATCTAAAGTCCAAATCCTCACAATCAAATTTGAGGAAATACATATGGAAGAAAATGAAAAGTTTATGGACTTTTACACTAGATTAAATGACATTGTGGACTCTATGTGGGGCCTTGGAGATCAAATCTCATAAAGTAAAGTGTGTGCAAAAATATTATGCTCACTTCTTGAACGGTTTAATTCTAAGGTAACTGTGATTCAGGAACTTCGTGATATGGATACTATGAGGGTAGAAGAATTAGTTGGGTCTTTACAAACTTACGAGTTAAATTTTAAAGCTCTTAAAGAAAAATCTATTTCTCTTAAGTCTTCTAAAGATATTTCTCAAGAAAACAATTCTGATTTAGAAAATTCTGAAGATGACATGGCCCTTTTAGCGAAAAAGTTTTACAAAATTTTCAAAAGCAAAAAGAGGGTTGATTTTCAAAAAGCCAATAATAAGAAAAGATCTAAATCAAAGACTTAGAAATCTTTAAAAGATAGTCAACGTTACAATTGTCAAGAATATGAGCATTTAGCAAACAAGTGTCCTAAAAAGGACAAACCCAAAAAGAAGAGTATGTTGGCTACTTGGGATGAATCCTCTGATTTTGAAGTATCTTCTGATTCAGAAGATTCTGAAACTAAGTCGGGTAATGAAGTGAAATCCCTTATGACTCTAGCTAAATTCACATTTTCAGATAATGATTTAACAAGTGAAGAAAATCTGAACAGTGAATGTGAAAATGAAGATGATCTTCAAGATGCTTACAATGCCCTATGCAAGGAAAGTTGTAAAATTGTTGTGAAACTGAAACTTCAAAAAGATAAATTTTTATAGCTTAAAGAAAATTTTGAATCCCTTGTTTTAGAAAAATCCCATATTTCAGATTGTTTTAAAAAATGCAAATGCGATTTAGAATTCAAAACCTCCCAGATTGAAAATCTGAAATCTGAAAATAAAAATCTTAATCTTAAAGTCTCTTCTCTTTTAAGTTTAAAGGATACATGGAAGTATGCCCAAGGAGATCCAAAGTTAGAAAAACTTTTATTTGGATCAAGGAAATGTGGTGATCGATCCAGTTTGGGCTACGAGAAAAATGTTCATCTTAAACATAAGAATATGCCTCCTAAGTTTGTAAAAGGAGAGACCTTAAAATGTACAAATCAAGTTTTTTCTAAAAAAGCTAAAACTTTTCAAAAACCTAAAATCAACTTTGTCAATTATAACATCAGAACCGAAACTCTTTAGTTGAAAAAATAGTTGATCTTCTTAAGGAGCTCTTAAAATCTAACTCAGTGGGTCACTCTAACTATAACTACAATCAAAAGAAGACCCACTATACTCCTAAACCCAAAACTGTTATGAAATGGGTTCCTAAGCTTACTTGTTTGGTTGATCACACTGCTTTCAAAGCTACAAGTCATTCAAAGTGCTGCCTAAATATTGGATGCTCCAGGCATATGACAGGCAACAAGGCTTTATTCATCGTTCTCAAAGATATAACTTATGGGTCAGTCACATTTGGTGATGGTAGAAACTTCAAGATTATTGGCCACGGTACGGTCCAACTCTATAATCTTCCCTTATTCAAGAATGTTTTATATGTTGATGGACTAAAACACAACCTGTTAAGCATATTTCAAATATGCGATAACAATCATAGTATGAAATTTTCCAATCAAGGTTGTGAAATCATAAATAAAAAGGGTTTTGTAATATTAACTGGTCGCAGAACTTCTAAAAATTACTATATTATAAGCGATGGTAGCTCTTCTAGTAAATCGTGCTACATGGTCCATACCGATGAGACAAAATTATGGCATAAACGCCTTGCACATGTACACTACCGTAATTTATACAGATTGAGCAAAAGAGAACTAATAAGAGGTCTGCCTAAATTATAAAAGATAGACAAAATATGTGGCGAATGCCAGATAGGTAAGCAAACTAGGAGCTCTCACAAAAAAGGTGAACTCCAAAGCCACATCAAGACCACTCGAACTTTTCCATATCGATCTTGTAGGACCAACCAGGACGGAGAGTCGAGGTGGAAAAAAATACATCTTGGTAATCGTAGATAATTTTCAAGATTCACTTGAGTAGCTTTTTTAAGAGATAAATCAGAAACCCTTGATGAAGAGAAAAAGATTATCAAATGTATTCAAACTGAAAAAGGGTCTCAAGTCAGTTAGATCTGTAGTGATCATGGATCTGAGTTTGAGAATAGCAGTTTTGAGAAATTCTGTAGTGATCAGGGAATATCGCATAAATTCTCTATGCCCAAAACACCACAACAAACTGGAATTGTGTAAAGGAAAAATAGAGTGCTTCAAGAAAAGGGAAATGTAATGTTGAATAGTATGAAGCTCCCTAAAAATCTTTAGGTTGAAGTAGTGAATACTGCTTACTATATTATTAACCGAGTTTATACAAGTAAATCAAATAATAAAACAGCTTATGAACTATGGTTTGATAAGAAGCGTACTGTCAAATACTTTTGAGTTTTTGGTAGCAAGTGTTATATTTTGCATGACCGTGAAATTTTGGAAAGGTTTGACACTAAAAGTGACGAAGGAATCTTTTTAGGATACTCTTTAAACGGTCGTGCAGATCGCGTACTAAACAAAAGGATCAGTGTTATTCAAGAATCTATTAATGTGGTCATAGACGATCACTTGAATACACCTGCCCTAAGTTCAGATAATGATGAAGTTCTTTTAATTGACAAATCAGATACTTCATGAAATCAAGTAAACTCTGAATTGAGGACTGTAAAAGATCATCCAACCACTCAGATTCTTAGAAACCCTCTCACTGGTGTATGCACTCATAGACAATTAGAAGACATGTAATTACATATGCTTTACATCCTAGATAGAACCAGTAAACGTAAAAGAAGCTCTTTCTGACGAAAACTGCATAGTTGTTATGCAGGAAGAACTTAATCAATTTGTTCAAAATGATGTCTGGTATCTTGTTCCTAGACCTAAAGATAAACATATTATTGGAATAAAGTGGATTGTCAAAAATAAGTCTGATGAACTTGGTAATATTATTCGAAACAAGGCAAGACTGGCTGTACAAGAGTACACTCAAATTGAAGGCCTTGATTACAATGAAACCTTTGCTCCAGTTGGTTGCCTTGAATTTATCAGACTTTTTATATCCATTGCATGCTTTAAAAATTTTGAAGTTTATCAAATGGATGTAAAGAGTGTCTTCTTAAATGACGATTTACATGAAGAAGTATATGTTGAACAACTTATAGGGTTTGAAGACCTTAAGTTTACTGATCATGTATACTGTCTTAAAAAAAGCTCTGTATGGTCTAAAACAAGCTCTCAAGTCATGGTATGAGAAATTGACTAAGTTTGATGAAATCGAGTTTGATTTTACTATTGATCTTGATTATGAACCATCTGAGTTTGATGTGTGTCTGTGTGCACATGAGGAGAAGGTAGAAAATATGAATGTTAACGTAGAAAACATGATGCTGCCCATGATTTATAGTTCAAATGTATGCGCAAGTATCTGAGGCGCTTAAACAAGGGCATGCATCAACTTGATCCTACCATACCTGCTCCGTCTTCAGGTTCTGATTGAGTAGTTTTCTCTTTAGTCTGTAATAACTTTAAGTTTACTTTTGTTAGATTATGAACTTTAAATGGTTTAGTGCCTTTGGTATTGAAATCTCAATGGTTTGCTGAACTTTTATCTTGACTCCTTGATTACTCCTATTTAATTTTATTATTTTCTTCTTCCTTTGTCATATTGTGACAAAAAGGGGGACACTTTATATAGTTTCGGATATGGTTTGATTGTGAGTAGTAGCATTAGCATTGAAGCTGGCAAGCAACAAGCATTTTTGTTGGATTTATGTGCTACTCAAGGGGAGTAAGGAGGTGAAATGTTTTTCCTACTTCATCTTGATGTGTGTTTGTTGATGCATCTACTGCATGATTCTTTAATTAGACTTTATAACCTATGTGCATAATTCTTTATATTCATATTAGTTATATTATTATTTAGTATTTTGTCACAAATTTGACAAAGGGGGATATTGTAAGTGCTATGGTTTTATGCTCCTTTGGTTGTCAAATTTTGTGGTGCCAAAAACCTAATCTATATCTTGTGTAGCTCATTGTTATAAATGTTCAAGACATTGCTTCATCGCTTTAAGCACTTTACTTCAAGTTAAGAACGAAGAATTACTTCAACTACTACACAATAATGCGAGTACAAACTGCTTTGAGAAATGCAAGTACTAGCTACAACAGTAAAAGTGATCTTGTCCAAGACTCATGCCAGTGTACAACATAAAGATGAATGGTTATTCAAGCTGTAGAAGATCTCTTGATTTAGCGCTACATTATGTTCAAAGTTCTCAAGCTTTACAATGATCAAAGGTCATCTATTAACTGAAGATACGAAGTCTAGAAGTTCATATCTCACTTTTAAGGTAAACTTGACCTTAGATTGTCCTTAGGATAGGTCATTTTGAATACATAATTAAATTGAATCATTATACATGAATTTAGACTTTTTTAAGACTAGTCTTGAACCTTATTCAACTAGTCCTAGCACGTCCACGACTAATCCGAGAGATTTCAAGACCAGTCCTAAGTTTGTAACAAGTTTTTAGAATTTTTTTGTTTGTCCACAACCAGTCCTGGACTCTGTTCGACCGGTCATGTGAATAGTGTCGACTTGTCCTACGACCAATCCTGGTTCTACAACTTAAACTCCAACAACCAAACTTTGGGTCCTACAACCAGTCGTGGGAATGGTATGACCCTACGACCAGTCGTGAAATGGTTTTATCTGATCGCGCAAAAACTTTTAAAAATTCGTTGTCCTATGACTAGTTGCAGTGTCCTCAAGACTAGTCGAAGGTGTGATTTTTGCAGCTATAAATAGACAACGAATTTCAGAGTTTTATATAGAAATTCAAGTAAAATCAAGGGACTACTCTAAGATAAGTTTGTGTTTATTTTAAGTTACATTGTGCGCATTTAATATTCTCTTTTGTTAGCTTTCTTAATTTAATTTTGTTTCTACATTTCAATCTTAATTGAAAAGAGGAATTGTGATATTCCTTCTTGGAATTAAAATCAAATAGAGCTAAGCCCATCTGGTTTAATTTAAAATTAATTAGAACTTAGAACCATTTTAATGTGAGTATTGGACTTGGAACTTCTTCATTCAAACTTCTACTCAGATTGGTTCTTCCGGGTTGCTTCAAAGGAGAAATCCAGATATTTTACATTTATTATAAATTCCTTATAATTTGGTTTTATTTGATGTTAGACCGGAAAAATTTCAATTTGTTGGTTATCTGAGGAGAGCCAAAAAACTTAGAAGTGAGGGTTTTTGGATTGTGTAAGCCCTTTGAAAAAGACACAATTGTGAAGGTTTTGGGAGAACCTGTGAAAACCTATTTTGATAGTGAATGCTAATATCCCCTGTGTGAGGATATTAGGAGTGGACTAGAAATCTGTTTGGCTGTTTTATAACAGTTGGTGTACATACAGGCGAACCACTATAATTCTTTGTGTTTTGTGGATGTGTGATTTATAATTCCTATCTTTTGTTATTCAGAATTGTGGGATGTATGTGTGGATGTGAATGTTGTAATATTTACATTTCAAGCACAATGGAGAATGTTGTAATAACTTAGATTTAAATTCCTGCAATTCATTTCAGTTCCTTTCTATTTATTTATTCCTCTTCAGTTCAAGTTTTTGATACAAAGACTTTTCTAGAAATATGGTTGTCCTACCGTAAACTCTGACTTTTGGTGTAAGGTTGTCCTAAGAACAACATTTGTATCAACCTCTCAAGACTTAAATTTTTACGTTGCATTTTAATTCAGCATTTTGAATTGATTTATTTATTTGGCTATTACTCTTTCTTTAATTTCGCTGTTATTTTTCTTTTAATTTGGCATAGTCCTATTCACACCCCCCCCCCCCCCCCCAGGACATATAGCTTGGCCATTTCAGGTTTGTTGTAAATTTTCAGAATTTTCTATTGGACCCTTGACCTATCGTGGAGACTGCTCGACTAATCGAGTGAACAGTGATTGACCAGTCGTGTAGGCTCGACTCAAAGTCTAGCAAGGTGTTTTGGTCCCACTCAACCAATCGAGTGCATTGCTCGACCAGTCGAGTAACGACCTTATCTTATCGCGCTAAAAATTTTAAAATTTGGCTGGTCCTTCGACCAATCGAACCGATCCTTAGACCAGTCGAGAGAATAATATTTTTACGTATAAATAGAGGACGAATCTCATAGTTTTTAATTCATTCCAAGCGATATCAAACCATCACTCTGAGAGATAAGTTCCTGCATTTCTTAAGTTATATTGTGTTCATTTTAATTTCTCTTAAATATCTTTTTACATTTGATTTTGTGATCTCCATTCCACTCAATTTCATTAAAGAAGGAGATTGTGATTTTACCCTCTTCGAGATCAAAATCAAACCAAACTAGCCCAGGCTGAATTAATTTAAAAATCATTTAAATCTAGAACCTTTCATTTGTGAGACTGGACATTAAACATCCTTGTCTACATCGGATTAGTTCTACCATGCTTCTTCAAAAGGAGAATTTTCCAGATAAGTACCATTTAATCTTCGTGTATTTTGTGGTTTGTGAGGTTGTGCTAGAAAATCTCTTTTTTGGTTTTATCTGAGGTAATCTAGAAAATCTTAGAGAGTGGGGTTATTGTAATTGTGTAAGCTCGTCTAAACATAATTACAAAGGCTTTAAGGTGAACCTTGGCTAACCTTTTTCATAGCGAAAGCCAATATCCCATGGGTGTGGATATTAGGAGTGGAGTAGTTATGTGGCTATCTTTCAAATAGTTGGTGTACACATAAATGAACCATTATAATTCCTGGAGTTGCGGTGGATGATTGAATTTACTTATGTGTGTGAATGTTAAAATTTACTTTATGCACTTATGCTGAATGGTGTGATTTACTTTATGCACTTGTGGTGAATTTTGTAATACCTTAGTTTATTTTCTTTACCTCTTTATTAGTTTGGGTGTTTTATACTTACAAACGTTCTAGTAAGGTTGTCTTGCCATAAGCCTTTGGTTTTTGGTGTTATGTTGTCCTTAAAATTAAATTTGTATCAACCTCTTAAGAATAATGCATTTGAGGTTGCTATTTACTTGTTTTATTTCATTATTTGATTGTGCTATCTATCTTTGTATTCTGCATTTATTTTTTATTTGGCATTGTCCTATTCATCCCCCCTCTAGGATATCTAGCTCGGCCTATTCAAGTGGTATTAGAGCCTAATAGCTCCTTTTTATTATTTGGATTCACCTCCTGAGCTAACTGATCTGAGCTTATAAGATGTCAAATTTTGATAGCCTCTCAATTACTAGGCCTCCACCTTTTGATGGCTCCAATTACGCCTATTGGAAAGCCAGAATGAGAATCTTTTTAAGGTCCATTGATGAGAGCGTGTGGCAAGCCACAGTGACTAGATGGAACCCGCCCACAACTTAAATTGTAGGCATTGATGGAACTAAATTTATTAAAGTTGCACCTTATTTTTCATGGACCACACTTTGGAGAAATGAGAGTAGTGCCAATGCAAAAGCTTTAAATGCAATAACTGCCACACTAACACCTGATGAATTCAAAAGAATTATATCTTATGATACTGTAAAGCAAGCCTAGGACATTCTAGAAATGACACATGAGGGTACAAATATTGTCAAGAAATCTAAACTTCAAATCCTCACCACTCAGTTTGAGGAGATACATATGGAAGAAAGTGAAACTTTCATGGACTTCTATACTAAGTTAAATGACATAGTCGACTCTATGTGGGGTCTTGGTAATAGTATCCTAAAAAGTAAAGTTTATGCAAAGATATTATGCTTATTACCTGATAGGCTCAATTCTAAAGTCACTGCCATTCAGGAACTTCGTGATACGGATAATATGAGGGTTAAAGAGCTTGTTGGTTATTCACAAACCTACGAATTAAATTTTAAGGCTCCTAAAGGTAAATACATAGTCCTTAAGTCTTCTAAAAATATTTCTCAAAATAATACTAGTAATTCTGATTGTAAAAATT
Organism: Magnolia kwangsiensis; assembly: GCA_037074715.1. Lineage (NCBI taxonomy): Eukaryota > Viridiplantae > Streptophyta > Magnoliopsida > Magnoliales > Magnoliaceae > Magnolia > Magnolia kwangsiensis. The sequence continues at coordinate 57,705,064 of CM073578.1, forward strand.
CTGAAGATGATAAGGCAGTATTAGCCAAGAAGTTTTATTAAATTTTCAAAAGAAAAAAGAGGGTAGATTTTCAAAAACCTTCTGAAAAGAAAAAGATTAGATCTAAAAATTGGAAATCTTTTAAAGACAGACAATGCTTCAACTGCCATGAATATGGGCATTTGGCAAATAATTGTCCAAAGAGGGACAAACCTAAGAAGAAATGTATGTTAGCCAAATGGGATGAGTCATCTTGCTCTAAAGCTTCTTCTGAGTCAGATGATTCTAAACCCAAGTCTACTAATGGGGTCAAGGCCTTAATGACTCTAACTAGAGTCACTTCCTCAGACAGTTGTAATTCAACTTATGATGAAAATCTGAGAAGTGACCCTGAAAATGATGATGATTTACAAGACGCCTATAATGCCCTATATAGGGAAAGTTGCAAGATATCTATAAAACTAATACTTTAAAAAGAAAATTTTTTAAAGTTAAAAAAAGATTTTGATAATTTAATTTTAGAAAAATCATATTTTTTCTGCTTTTTTTAAAAATGTTAAGTGTGATTTAGATTTCAAAAACATCCCAAGTTGAAAACCTTGAATCAGAAAATGAAAAACTAAAATTAGAAGTCTCTTCTCTCTTGAGTTTGAATGATACTTGGAAGTATGCCCAGGGTGATCCTAAACTAGAAAGACTACTAACCGGATTAAGAAAATGTGGCGATAGATCTGGTCTGGGCTACAATAAGAATATACCTCCTAAAAGTAAGTCCACTCCACCTAAGTTTGTTAAAGGGGAGTCTTCTAACTTAAAAGGGAAAAGTCTGAATAAAAATAGTTTTAAAAATTCTAAAACTTTTTAATCTATGAAAATTTAAAAGCAACCATATCAATTATAAATATCAAAATCATAACCCTTTAGCTGAGAAAATTGTAGATTTACTCAATGAGCTTCTAAAATATAACTTAAATGGTATAATATATAACAACTACAAGTGTAGAAAAACCAACTATACTTCAAAACTCAAAACAGTAATGAAATGGGTCCCTAAGGTTGCTTGTTGTTCTCCCACACCACTTTTAAGGCTTCAAGAGTAACACCCCGAATTTTTACCAACTTGGGGTTAGACGTCCTTAGGCAATGGGTCAATCCTAACCCTTGATTAACTTCTCAAAACTCAATCCAAAAGTCTGAAATCCCTACTTCCTTTGAAAATCTCACCTTTTACTACTTTATCCTTCAAAATTTTCTAAGAGCTCTCACATTAGACACAAATCTTAAAGTTTAGGTGATGTTGATCAATACTTAAGCTAAAAAAGTACTATGAATAGTAAATAAATAAATGAAAAGGGTTTTTAACCATTAACCTTTTGAAGTCTCACTAAATAAGTATACTAATTGAATAGATCAGCTTCTCCTACCCCAAAATCATATATTGCATGTCAAATAACTCATCCCAGGTTCTAAAATACACCCATTTCAAATATCAGATGGAGAAATCACCCCAAACAGGTCAGTGGTCCGCGATGCCATCGCCGGTTTGGCGATGCATCGCCGAACTCGTCCGTACAGCAAGTTTCTGCACCTTTTTTCCTGCACATTTCTTCAGACTTTGAACAATCATATCTCCTTCGTTATAACTCCGATTTAGGTGATTCAAAAACCAGATTGAAGCTAAATGAGTCTAGTTTTATATAAAAATATGTAAAAAAATATAATAAATATTTAATATAGTTTAAAGTAGGTCATTGTGAGTAACTATCTGATAATCACTTGTTGGACAGCTGCTGCTTCTGGAATTTTTAGAATTTTTCTACAACTCAAAATCTTATGAAATTTGGTGAAGTTAGGGTAAAGTTGATGATGAACCCCCAAAAAAATAATAAAAATTATATGATACCTAAAAGTTCCCAAAATGGGGGATAGAATGGCTCTAGGACCGTATTCTGCCATAATTAGGGTAGAGTTTGGTTGAGTACCAAACTGAATACTCAGCAGAATTAACTTGGACCACTTTAAATACATTCTACAAGACCCAAAGCGAGTAGAACTAATGACTATATAATACTCTATAACCTCGGACCAAACTCTAAGCAGGTTTGTTCTCTGGACCACTTTAAAAATTTTTATTGGATCTAGACCGCGCGTCGAAAGTCTGATACCTCCTATCTTAGACCGTTAGGACCGCCTAGCTGGACTTGACAATCATTTCAAAAATCAAGTCAAACCGATAATCACAGGCTATTTCATTGAGCCCGGACTGAAGAGAGTGTGAATAGGGACAGAATTGGAATTTCAAATTCAAATCTGGCACACGACTTGACGTGTCAGTATTAAGCATTCTGACCATTAGAATTCAGTCAGATTACACCCTCGGATCAGGAAAATTTTTTATTTTATATCATGAGACTTGCAGCCCTTATCTACGTGCGGTGACCGCTGAACTGAAATTGGTCCGCCACGTGCGATCTGCGAACCCTGCCGGACTGAAAACTTAATACGTGCTAGATCTGGTACGCATGAGCTTAAGTCCGATCGCATTCGACCAGGGGACCACCAGAAAGCATCTTTTGGACCGAAACAGCCCCGAATTGGTTATGCACTAATTGAACCTTGTACCGGAGCCTATTTTCGACGTTTTTAAGCTTATAAAAGGGGTTGAAACCCTCACTCCTCTCTCCCATCCGAATTTGAGAGAAACCCTAATTTGGAAGAGAGAAAAGGTGAGAGTTTGTAAGAGAGATTAGGGGAGATTTTTCCTGCCTTCGTGCCACCTGTTGCACATGCTGTGGCAACACCTCCTGATCACCAAGCCGGTGATTCTTCCACGTTTTCAGGTATGAAACAATCCTAGAAGTTGCTGATTTAAGGTTCACTAGGATCCATAGCTTTTTAACTAATAGATCTTGTAAAACAGGTTCTCTTATCGCCGTAAACGAAGTGTATACGCTCCGTTCGAAACGACACGTCTATAAGAGACAAGGTGAGGATTTTAGATGCTTTGATTGACGGTTTTCAATGATTTCAATGTCGTTTAATAGTAGATTATCGACGGCATCGCCGTTTGACATGTACAACATGCAATCCGTTTCCTGTTTCGTAAATCAACGAAGAATATGAGATTTAGGGAATTTTAGTCATTTGTAGGAAGTACTGATTACATTCATATTTCACTGATGTGATTGACATGGTTTCTTGTTGCATTAGAAAGTTAGGAATACGTGCATAATTAGTTTGGCGAAGAGATTCGCCAAATTGCGCACTTCGGGTCGACATACTATATGTAGACTTAAGTGTGTAGTGTATGTGTTTGTATAAATGCTTGTATTAGTATGTATTGAATTAAATGATGTTATGAATTAGTTTGAGATGGATTTCTCAATTTATATGTTGACATAAATGATTTCCTACATGTTGACTATGTACATGATTCCATACTATGCATGAAATGAATGTGCTTGAAGATTTTCTTAAATTGAATGTTATAACATGTGTTAACATGCTCACATGATTGTATTTCAATTCCAATACTCCTACATAATTTGCTGATGTGAATTCATATGTGTTTGGGACTATACTTAGTCCAGGCAGTCGGTAACCGAGCGAATTCGTGGTTGGCTGGTCTTGGCCACGAATGACGCGTCGATGAACGCGAGTCGTGTTTAGAGTTGGCGGCAGTGGTTAGGCCACGCGAAGTGTTTTACGCACTTCATGTCGTTCGACTTGAGATGCGATCGCGCTAGTCGAGCCCATCAAGTAACCCGACTGGCCGATGTATGTTCACCCTGTATGAGTCATAACTGCTTGAACCTAGGGTACTGAACTTACCATTGTAAACCCTGTTAACCATGGTACCTTGATCCACGAAGACTCATGAGCCGGGCATGGTGGTATGGGACACCGTGGTCGAGCTGTCGGCCTACGCTGGGGCCACAAACCTCTCCCTAGTGACCAGTGGGCACCTAGTCTCGTGAGCAGATTATGGTGGTATGAGACACTATATTCTTGCTGTCGGCCTATATTGATAAGGTGATCGGGGAGCGGTGCAACGAGTGCGAGCAACAGCCCTGGCAGCCCTTTGTAGTGACCACGAGCGTATTCTGAGTCTACGGGAGGCGACGACCCTTCCGTAGCAGTAGAGTACAGTAGGCCTGTATTGATAAGGTGATGGGGGAGTGGTGTAACGAGTGCGAGCAACAGCCCTGGCAGCCCTTGCAGCGACCTACAAAATATACATCGTATGAGATTACTAGGAGTGACGACCCTAGACAGGATCTGTGTTGGGATTGATATAAGGGAGGTACCTTAGTTTCCCAATCCTGCTGTTTGAATAGACTAATAACAACTCGGAAATCATATCACCATTACATTGCATGTGCCTGGAAGATGTGGAGCACTTTAGGGAGTGTGGCATGCCGTGGTCGTAAGATGGTGCCGTATGAGGGAGATCGTCGGTGAGGGCATACATCACGGCATGTCATATTGCATTAACAACATTATTAGGATTGTTTAATTTATTGCTTTACTATTATCGCATGATTGATTTGAGAACATATTAATCCTTGCTCTATTATTCCACTTAGTTAGCTACTCACTCCCACGTTACGGGACGGTGTTCCTGGACACCCACCAGACCCTTTTGTGATTGCAGATGATGGCGCGGCCTGTGAGGCGGAGCTGGACTTGATGATGATGAGGAGGATCCCTCCTTTATGCGTGTTCTGATTGACGGGATTATAGGGAGGTTGATTAGATGTCTTGACACTTATCATTTTATATTATTAGAGAACTCTTTTATATTCTTTCTGTTTACTTTTGGAGCATACATGTATGTATATAACCTGGTAACATGTTCACACTCTGGAGATATATAACAGTTTATATATGTTATACATACTATCACAGTCTTCCGCTGGTTAATTTAACTGTCTTTGGAGTATGATATGCTGTTCTGGCATAATCCCACTCATGTTTAATACATTAACACAGACAACATTCAATCATACATATCTATGTTGCATAAATAACGTTTTGGAACTCGGGAGTTGGGTTTTCACTCAACCCCCCGATTTTTGGGATGTTACAGATGGTATCAGAGCATGATTTAGATTAAACCGGGCCTGGGTTATGGTCACGCGACGTACACTGTTTCTTCCTTTGACTTAGGTGGGTGCGAGAAGGGTCTAGAAACACTTCTAGGATCACAGATTCGCCAATAGGCGAAGACTATTCGAATCGATCGCGTGATCGAGTCCGTAACACATCTAGGGTCGCGTGAAGCAACCCGAATAGCTCCTAGGTTGTAGGTAAGTGAGTCGAGATGTTATTTGAATGATTCTAAACCTATAAATGTAAATCCTTGGGCTGTGGGACAACCACAACCCCTGTATTCAATCGCCAAGGCTTAAAAACCCCGTTTTACCTAGAATCTTCAAAATTCTTCCTCTTACCACTCCATTCTTCAATTCTTTCCTATCCTTTTTATGTTAGACACTGAACCTAGTGTGAAAATGATACAAAATCATACTTTGACAAAATTTTACAGTGAATAGTAAAATTTCATGAAAACTGGCCATTAGGCTATTCTAAGTTTGCTTTATTTAGAAAGTAATAGGCTAGATGGATGTACTAGCTCCTTCTACCCCAAAAACATATGCTGCATGATAGGAGATTGTATTCAGGTTTGCAGGTTACCCCCGGAAAGCCCCGAATGCATCTTTGGACCCATATAGGGCAATCTAGAATGAACCAAGGTGGGGACCATACATTTTTGGGGTCCCTGGACCATGGGGGACCAGACCCATGTGGTCCCATTGACCAACTAGGGAGTTGGTCGGCGATGCCATCGCCGGTTCGGCGATGCATCGCCGACCGGTGGGGCCCACTTGAAGTGATTTTTGGGCGCACGCCCTATCTTGGGTCGTGTACACCCCTCATGTAGGGTTCGTCCATAGAAAATCCCAAATAGAGGTGCTTCCTTCACAAACAGCCCCTCCCCTAGCCCCATTTACATTTTCTTGCTGCGCTAACCCAAAACCGTGATTCTAAATCATTCCTAAATCCATTCCCTGCTGAAAACGACCACACTCCATCACTCCAAAGTGATTTTCAGCCCTCCCTCTTGAAGATTTCATTGTTTGGAGCTCTTAAAACCCTCAAATCGAGCTGAAATCGTGAGGTGCTCCATTCCCCTTTTTCATTCTCTTTTCTCTCTGAAAATACATCCTAGGGGAGCTTGAAGCATCCCTCTACAACGCCTAGATTTCTTTCTGTCTAATTAGGAAACCATTTCTCCACAATTCCTCCTCTTTCCATGGCTATTGTTAAGCTGTTTCAGCCTTTTTTCTCCCTTTCCATCGTCCTCTCTCTCATGTCCCTTTTATTTGATCCTCAGACTCGTGGAAACCTGCTTACCCATCCCATTTCTCCATGTTCTTCGCTTGTTTGATTACCATTTTGAAATTTCTGTATTTTGTTGTTGTTAGGTAGAAAATGTGTTTGTGTTAGTGGCTTGGGCTTAATATAGCCAAATTTTGTTGAATGGAGTGCATGCCGTTCGTTTGTTGTAAGGTATTGTCCCTAGATTAGGAGTATTGTAACTCCCGGGATTCAGCCTACAAATTAGTTTTTATCCCACCCCACCCTCCAACCAAGCATGCCACTGCCAATCCCAACATAGGATTAGGAAAGTAGTTTCATTTCATACAATTGGCCCTTGGCGTTTGGACCTAGTGTTAGCACTCCTAGATTTAAAGGATCTGACGATATAGGAAAGCCAGTTTTATTTCGATAATCTTGACCCTAAGCGATAGAGCAATTCCCTATATAGTAATGGTATGGAACCATTTATCGTATAATCTTAGGCTTTGGATTATAGCTACTGAGTTACAGACTAGCCTACTAGTTACCTTAAGTAGTGTAAAGCCTGTATATGCTAAGAAATTGTAGGTTAGATTTGGTTGAAGTAGAACCTTATTCCTTCGATAGATCCCCTTCTTATAGATTTCTGTTGTAACCTATAGAAAATTTTTTTTAACTTAGAACCATTCACTCTCAGGGAAAATTTATAAATCCCTTAGATTGAACTTAGAATGAACTAGCACGCCCCTTAGAATTGCCTTTCCCAAGGACTTATTGCATTCGGGAACGCGGAATAAAGGAAATGCATTTATCAGCGAAGTATTCACGGTTTGAATTGACTTCTAAATCCTGGTAGTTGCCAATAAATCCAATGCTTTGATCAAGCAGAAGATCGGCATCGTCTAGGATTAAGAACTGATATGGTAAATTTTCTGTTCTAGGCAGAAAGTTTATGTATCCGGCTGAGACCTACTACACAACCTTTCTTTTGTCATGACCCAACCACCTATAACCAAATGTGATCACATTGCCCTCGGGAAATGGCGAGGACTTAAAGCCAGTAAAGAATTCGACATCTTGCCACCGACTCATACCTGCCCCTGAACTCAACCACAATAGAGATTAGGCTCATCTCTATCGCCATAGATACCAATGCCATAAAACGCATCATTAGCAAAGGAAAACCACTGTGATGAGAGGTTGTTTCCTAATTCATGCCAAGGATAGGTCTTAAGTTGCACCTCATTCTGATGTACGGGGCGAGACATAGAATCTTAAACCTTAAGTAGAACCAAGTTTTAAGGGGGGTAGAACGTATCGAGCCCAATCTTATTAGTATTAGCTAATGCAACCGTTGGACCAGAGTGGTGCAGTGGAAGCGTGGTTAGCCTCTTCCCCACTGGCCCAGGATCGAAACAGCTGAGTTAGGGTCTACGTAAGGTTAGGTTATTAAATAAGATTTGAACCTTCCTTAGAAAAAGTACTCACTACCCTTAGCCAATTTCGGGGATGAAATTTTATTTTAAGGGGGGTAGATTGTAACACCCTAAATTTTTGCCAACCTGGGGTTAGACGTCCTTAAGCAATGGGTCAATCCTAACCCTTGATTAACTTCTCAAAACTCAATCGAAAAGTCTGAAATCCCTACTTCCTTCGAAAATCTCACCTTTTACTACTTTATCCTTCAAAATTTTCTAAGAGCTCTCACATTAGACAAAAATATTAAAGTTTAGGTGATGTTGATCAATACTTAAGCTAAAAAAGTACTATGAATAGTAAATAAATAAATAAAAAGGGTTTTTAACCATTAACCTTTTGAAGTCTCACTAAATAAGTAGACTAATTGGATAGATCAGCTTCTCCTACCCCAAAATCATATATTGCATGTCAAATAACTCATCCCAGGTTCTAAAATACACCCATTTCAAATATCAGACGGAGAAATCACCCCAAACAGGTCAGTGGTCGGCGATGCCATCGCCGGTTTGGCGATGCATCGCCGAACTCGTCCGTACAGCGAGTTTCTGCACCTTTTTTCCTGCGCATTTCTTCGGACTTTGAAAAATCATATCTCCTTCGTTATAACTCCGATTTAGGTGATTCAAAAACCAGATTGAATCTAAATGAGTCTAGTTTTATATAAAAATATAAAAAATATAATAAAATATTTAATATAGTTTAAAGTAGGTCATTGTGAGCAACTGTCCGATAATCACTTGTTGGACAGCTGCTGCTTCTGGAAGTTTTAGAATTTTTCTACAACTCAAAATCTTATGAAATTTGGTAGAGTTAGGGTAAACTTGATGATGAACCTCCAAAAAAATAATAAAAATTATACGATACCTAGAAATTCCCAAAATGGGGGATAGAATGGATCTAGGACCGTATTCTACCATAATTAGGGTAGAGTTTGGTTGAGTACCAAACTGAATACTCAGTAGAATTAACTTGGACCACTTTAAATACGTTCTAAAAGACCCAAAGTGAGTAGAACTAATGACTCTATAATACTCTATAACCTCGGACCAAAATCTAAGTAGGTTTGTTCTCTAGACCACTTTGAAATTTTGTATTGGATCTAGACCGCGCGTCGAAAGTCCGATACCTCCTATCTTAGATCGTTAGGACCGCCTAGCTGGACTTGACAATCATTTCGAAAATTAAGTCAAACCGATAATCACAGGCTATTTCATTGAGCCCGGACTGAAGAGAGTGCGAATAGGGACAAAATTGGAATTTCAAATTCAAATCAGGCACACGACTTGACGTGTCAGTATTAAGCGTTCTGACCGTCAGAATTCAGTCAGATTACACCCTCGGATCAGGAAAAATTTCTATTTTATATCATGAGACTTACAGCCCTGATCTATGTGCGGTGACCACTGAACTGAAACTGGTCCGCCACGTGCGATCTGCGAACCCTGCCGGACTGAAAACTTAATACGTGCTAGATCTGGTACGCATGAGCTTAAGTCCGATCGCATTCGACCAGGGGACCACCAGAAAGCATCTTTTGGACTGAAACAGCCCCAAATTGGTTATGCACTAAGTGAACCTTGTACCGGAGCCTATTTTTGACATTTTTAAGCTTATAAAAGGGGTTAAAACCCTCACTCCTCTCTCCCATCCAAATTTGAGAGAAACCCTAATTTGGGAGAGAGAAAAGGTGAGAGTTTGTGAGAGAGATTAGGGGAGATTTTTCCTGCCTTCGTGCCACCTGTTGCACGTGCTGTGGCAACACCTCCTGATCACCAAGCCGGTGATTCTTTCGCATTTTCAGGTATGAAACAACCCTAGAAGTTGCTGATTTAAGGTTCACTAGGATCCATAGCTTTTTAACCAATAGATCTTGTAAAACAGGTTCTCTTATCGCCGTAAACGAAGCGTATACGCTCAGTTCGAAACGACATGTCTATAAGAGACAAGGTGAGGATTTTAGATGCTTTGATTGACGGTTTCCAACGCTTTCAATGTCATTTAATAGTAGATTATCGACGGCATCGCCGTTTGACATGCACAACATGCTATCCGTTTCTTGTTTCGTAAATCAACGAAGAATATGAGATTTAGGGCATTTTAGTCATTTGTAGGAAGTACTGATTACATTCATATTTCGCTGATGTGATTGACATGGTTTGTTGTCACATTAGAAAGTTAGGAATACGTGCATAATTAGTTTGGCGAAGAGATTCGTCAAATTGCGCACTTCGGGTCGACATACTATATGTAGACTTAAGTGTGTAGTGTATGTGTTTGTATAAATGCTTGTATTAGTATGTATTGAATTAAATGATGTTATGAATTAGTTTGAGATGGATTTCTCAATTTATATGTTGACATAAATGATTTCCTACATGTTGACTATGTACATGATTCCATACTATGCATGAAATGAATGTGCTTGAAGATTTTCTTAAATTGAATGTTATAACATGTGTTAACATGCTCACATGATTGTATTTCAATTCCAATACTTCTACATAATTTGCTGATGTGAATTCATATGTGTTTGGGACTATACTTAGTCCAGGCAGTCGGTAACCGAGCGAATTCGTGGTTGGCTGGTCTTGGCCACGAATGACGCGTCGATGAACGCGAGTCGTGTTTGGAGTTGGCGGCAGTGGTTAGGCCACGCGAAGTGTTTTACGCACTTCATGTCATTCGACTTGAGATGCGATCGCGCTAGTCGAGCCCATCAAGTAACCCGACTGGCCGATGTATGTTCACCCTGTATGAGTCATAACTGCTTGAACCTAGGGTACTGAACTTACCATTGTAAACCCTGTTAACCATGGTACCTTGATCCACGAAGACTCATGAGCTGGGCATGGTGGTATGGGACACCGTGGTCGAGCTGTCGGCGTACGCTGGGGCCACAAACCTCCCCGTAGTGACCAGTGGGCACCTAGTCTCGTGAGCAGATTATGGTGGTATGGGACACTATATTCTTATTGTCGGCCTACATTAATAAGGTGATGGGGGAGCGGTGCAACGAGTGCTAGCAACAGCCCTGGAAGCCCTTTGTAGTGACCGCGAGCCTATTCTGAGTCTACGGGAGGTGATGACCCTTCCGTAGCAGTAGAGTACAGTAGGCCTGTATTGATAAGGTGATGGGGGAGCGGTGCAATGAGTGCGAGCAACAGCCCTGGCAGCCCTTGCTGCAACCTACAAAATATACATCGTATGAGATTACTAGGAGTGACGACCCTAGACAGGATCTGTGTTGGGATTGATATAAGGGAGGTACCTTAGTTTCTCAATCCTGCTGTTTGAATGGACTAATAATAACTCAGAAATCATATCACCATTACATTGCATGTGCCTGGAAGATGTGGAGCACTTTAGGGAGTGTGGCATGCCGCGGTCGTAAGATGGTGCCGTATGAGGGAGATCGTCGGTGAGGGCATACATCACGTCATGTCATATTGCATTAACAACAGTATTAGGATTGTTTGATTTATTGCTTTACTATTATCGCATGATTGATTTGAGAACATGTTAATCCTTGCTCTATTATTCCACTGAGTTAGCTACTCACTCCCACATTACGGGACGGTGTTCCTGGACACCCACCAGACCCTTTTGTGATTGCAGATGATGGCGCGGCCTGTGAGGCGGAGCTGGACTTGATGATGATGAGGAGGATCCCTCCTTTATGCGTGTTTTGATTGACAGGATTACAGGGAGGTTGATTAGAAGTCTTGACACTTGTCATTTTATATTATTAGAGCACTCATGTATATTCTTTCTGTTTACTTTTGGAGCATACATGTATGTATATAACCTGGTAACATGTTCACACTCTGGAGATATACAACAGTTTATATATGTTATACATACTATCACAGTCTTCCGCTGGTTAATTTAACTGTCTCTGGAGTATGATATGCTGTTCTGGCGTAATCCCACTCATGTTTAATACATTAACACAGACAACATTCAATCATACATATCTATGTTGCATAAATAACGTTTTGGAACTCGGGAGTTGGGTTTTCACTCAACCCCCCGATTTTCAGGATGTTACATCAAGTCAATCAAAGTGGTACCTAGACAGTGGTTCTTCTAGACACATGACAAGTGACAAAGATTTGTTCACCAATCTTAAATATATGAGTTATAGATCTGTCACTTTTGGTGATGGTAGCAACTGTAAAATTGTTGACCAAGGTACAGTTCAACCCTTTTATCTTCCTCCATTTAAGAATTTTTTGTTTGTAGAGGGCCTTAACCATAATCTCTTAAACAATTCTTGAATTTGTGATAATAAACATAGTGTTAAATTCACCAACCAAGGGTGTGAGATTTCTAATGAGAATGGTTCTTTGATATTAACTGCTTGTAGAATATCTGAGAACTGCTATATAGTCAGTGATTCAAGCTTATCTAAGTTATTGTGTTACATGGTCCAAACTGAAAGTGCACCTACTAGTGCCCTGGTTTGTCAGTTACCGTGTGAGTTGAGATAGTCAAGCTACAGAGCCTAACAGGAAGAACAATTCAAGCATCTGCCTCAACCGGATGTGTTAAAGCTCGTCATAGGTGAATGATTGCCTCACATCCCATGTCCCAAAACACCAGGTGATTAAAACCCTTAAAATCAACTTAGAACACATGAGGGTTTTTGGGTAAGTGAACCTTTTCAAATATAAGAAAATCTCTAAGTTTACTTGCTCTGTCGATTGTATCGATACCTATTATGATATGATCGACCTGCTCTATTGATGTCCTCAACTCTTGAATCGATACTATCGATAAGAGGATTAAAAGTGTCTAGCAACCGCATACTCATCTGGACGGATTTATCTATATATCGATACAACCATCGATATCATTGATATTCGAAAATCAAGCCCATCGGAAGTGCGTCGATAATATCAATAGGTAAATTTCAGGTGCCCCTATTTTTCTAAAGAAAACTACTATAAGCTTCGATATATTAATGACTGTTTCAACTCAATCTGAATTCAAATATCGATCATATTGAAAGTCAATCGATCATATCGACAGTGGGTGCACATTTCTTTCAGCAAGTATTTAAGGATGTTTTTAACTTTGATCGGGGGCCACTCGAGGAAATCGATATTCTTATGTCGATGTTATCGAGTCCTGGTCGATTGGATCGAGACTGGACACAAACAGTCCAGCATGCTTATAGGTAAATCAATACGATTTATCGATCCCATTGACACGGTCTCGATATCATCGATATTCAAATTCCGATGACATCAGTTGATCCTCGATCATATCCTATATAACCTGAAATATTTCGGCTAGTCTCTCTCATTTTCTTTCAAATATCGATAGATCGATCCCAGTATCGATAGAATCGGAGTTCAAAATCCGATGACATCAATAGCAGTATCGATCCCATCGACCAGCTGGCAATAGGTGTCAAAAGCGTATGACATTTGAGTTTGTGTTACTGAGCGGATAGTCAATCCCATCGAGAGTATATGCTCGATGATATCGACCCTGCTCGATAATATCGAACTCAGTCATAAATATGACCATTTTATATCCATTGAAATCTGTTGCCTATATAAAGAGAGACTTGTCCATATTGCAGCTAGAGAAAGAAGAGAGTTCTTTTGTGTGTTTTACCTCTTGATCATATACCCAAAGCCCTTTCTCTCACTGGAGTTCATCTTCCAATCCACTCTCATTCATTGACATTCAATAGAGTGGATTGGGAAATGAACTTCCACATTCAAGGATCCTTCAATAATCTTAACAGCATATCATTAAGCTGAGATGCCTTGAATGAATAGATGACGGGGATTACTCTATCCTCCTTATAGGAAAATTCTAAGAAAGCAGATTTCAGTCCTAACCTTGACCCAACTCGAAGCCAAGTACCGGTATATCTTTTGTGTTGCGGATCAAGGGAGCTGAAGACTCTTCAACAACAAGAAGGAGATCTTCATCACTGTGCTAAAAGGGACTCATCAACTTATCCGTAAGTACATAGAGTCCAGAGCACACTTGTGGTCATTCCTTTCTACGATTGGGTCTTAAGTGTTGCTCACCCTTTGAAGTCCTCATAAGAGGCCTCCGGCGGGAGTGTACACTGTGGGTGCATTGTGTGGACCCTTTCTCTGTGGAGAGCATAAACATTCGGTTGCGTTGTGTTGACCCTTGCTCTGTGTAGGCATAAACATCTAGTTAGGAGTGCACCAGCAAAACTCCAGGGCTAGAGGTGAACCGAGTAGAAACCTTCGTGTAAAGGTTGAAGGTGAACCTGATTTGAAACCTTAGGTTTGAGGTGAATCCTGGGAAACCTATTTAGTGAAATCCGGTATACTCAAAGGTTGAGTAAAACAGCCAGGAGTGGAGTAGACAACTAGTCAAACCACTATAAAAATGACTATGTTTGAGTTTATTATTGTCTTTTATTGTGTGATATTCCTTACACGCTTTTATATTTAATTGTTTAAGATCACACCTCACATACACACAGTATTATCCATCACAATCTTGTATGTAACTTGTTTATCTTTCAAAAAGTTTATGATTGGATCCTCTACAAGGCTTGGAAGCCAGTAGGGTTACATTTGAGTAATCCTGTTAATTGTATATCTAATTGGATTAATGCAATATGATTTTTATATACATCATAAAACTTTAAAAAGTCCTATTCACCCCCCTCTAGGACATATTGGCATATTTCTACTTCAACTCAAGCGGTCTTCACCGCTATTTTAATTGGTATCAGAGCGAGTCTGTCTTTAAGGGCTTCACCACCTAGAGAGTGATCTTGACTAAAGAAGGAATCATGCTCAAGAAAGTCTCAGAGGATGTGATAGATCATAACAATTGCTTTGTAATCCATACTGTTCTGAAAGCTGGCAATAGTTCAAAATGGTATCTTGATAGTGTTTTCTCAAGACACATGACTGGTGATCAAACCCATTTCTGTAAGTACTCAACCAAGCATACCACTCCCTATCCCAACATAGGATTAGGAATGCCGTTCCATTTAATACAACTTAATGCTACTGGCCATATAGGCCTTTGGGCGTTTTGGACCTAGAGTTAGCACTTCTAGATTGAAGGATCTGACTATATAGGAAATCCAATTCTATTTAGTTAATCTTGACCCTAAAGCGATAGAGCAATTCCCTGTATTAGTAATGGTATGGAACCATTTAGCATATAATCTTAGGCTTTGGATTATAGCTACTGAGTTACAGACTAGGCTACTAGTTGTCTTAGGCAGTGTAAGGCCTGTATATGCTAAGGAATTGAAGGTTAAATTTGGTTGAAGTAGAACCTTATTCCTTCGATAGATCCCCTTATGACTTATAGACTTCTGTGGTTGCCCATAGGAAAGAACCATTCACTCTCAGGAAACATTTATAAATCCCTCAGATTGAACTTAGAATATACTAGTACGCCCCTTAGAATTGCCTTCCCCAAGGGCTTATTGCATTCGGGAACGCGGAGTAAAGGAAATGCAATTATAAGCGAAGTATTCGTGGTTTGAATCAACTTCTTAA
Organism: Magnolia kwangsiensis; assembly: GCA_037074715.1. NCBI lineage: Eukaryota > Viridiplantae > Streptophyta > Magnoliopsida > Magnoliales > Magnoliaceae > Magnolia > Magnolia kwangsiensis. Next base: position 57,720,405 of record CM073578.1, read on the forward strand.
TCCTAGTGGTTACCAATGAATCCAATGCTCTGATCAAGCAAAAGATCAGCATTGACTAGGATTGAGGACTGATACAACAACTTTTCTGTCATCGCGAGGCAGAAGGTTTATGTATCCGGATCAGACCCATTACACAACTATTCTTCCGTGTTGGCCCGACCACTTATAACCACAAGTTATTGCTTTGTCCTTGGTAAATGTTAAGGACTTAAAGCCAGTAGAGGATTCGACATCTTGCCACCAACTCATACCTGCCCCTGAACTTAACCACAATAGAGATTAGGCTCATCTCTATGATCATAAGTACCAATGCCATAGAATGCATCATTAGCAAGGAAAACCATGCAGAGAAAGGTTGTTTCCATTTTAGGTTAAGGATAGCCCCTACGTTGCGCCTCGTTCCGATATACGGATCGATGCAAAGATTCTTCAACCTTAAGTAAAACCAAGTTTTAAGGGGGATAGAACGTATTGAGTCCAATCCAGTTAGGTTAGTCGACGCTACCGTTCGATTAGAGTGGCGCAGCGGAAGCATGGTTAGCCTCTTTCCCACTGGCCCAGGATCGAAACAGCTGAGTTAGGATTTACGTAAGGTTAGGTTGTTAACTAGGATTTGAACCTTTCTTAGAAAAAGTACTCCTTGCCCTTCGCCAATTTCGGGGATGAAATTGTGTTTTAAGGGGGGTAGATTTTAACACCCTGGATTTTGGCCAACCTGGGATTAAACGTCCTTAGGCAATGGGTCAACTAAAACACCTGGGAAATCGCTCAGAACCCAATTCCATAGCCAAAGAAATCACTTAGGATTAATTCCTTTGGAAAATAAGAGTAAGTTAGCTAGCGCAACGCTAGAGTAGCTGGGAAATAGTCCCTGATCACTTTAAATACGTTCTACAAGACCCAAAATGAGTAGAACCAATGGTGTTATAATACTCTATAACCTCGGATCAAACTCTAAGCAGGTTTATTCTCTGGACCACTTTGAAACTTTGTATTGTATCTAGACCGTGCGTCGAAAGTTCGATACCTTCTATCTTAGAACGTTAGAACCGCCTAGCTGGACTTGACAATCATTTTGAAAATCAAGTCCAACCGATAATCACAGGCTATTTCATTGAGCCCGGACTGAAGAGAGTGCGAATAGGGAAAGATTTGGAATTTGAAATTCAAATCTGGCACACGACTTGACGTGTCAATATTAAGCAGTCTGACCATCAGAATTCAGCCAAATTACACCCTCGGATCAGGAAAAATTTCTATTTCATATCATGAGACTTGCAGACCTGATCTACGTGCGGTGACCGCTGAACTGAAACTGGACCGCCACGTGCGATCTGTGAACCCTGCCGGATTGAAAACTTGATGTATGCTAGATCCAGTATGCATGAGCTTAAGTCCGACCGCATTTGGCCAGGGGACCACCAGAAATGTACTTTTAGACCGAAACAGCCCCGCTTTGGATAAACATCAAGTGAACTTTGTTCCTGAGCCTATTTTGGGCAATTTTAGGCTTATAAAAGGGGTTGAAACCCTCACTCCTCTCTCCCATCCGAATTTGAGAAAAACCCTAGATTGGGAGAGATAAAAGGTGAGAGTTTGTGAGAGAGAGTAGGAGAAAATTTACCTGCCGTTGCACCACCTATTGCAAGTGCCTAAGCGACACACCTTAATCACCTGGCTGGTGATTCCTCCACATTTTCAGGTAAGAAAACACCCTAGAGTTGCTGATTTAGTGTTTCTTCATTTCCGTAGCTAGATAGCTGATGTATGTTGTAAATCAGGTTGTCTCGTTGCCGTAGACGAGGCGTATATGCTCCGTTCGAATTCACACGTTTATAAGAGATAAGGTGCGGATATTAGATGCTTTGATTGACTGTTTTTAACACTTTCAATGTCGTTTAATAGTAGATTATCGACGGCATCACCGTTTGACATGTACAACATGCTGTCCGTTTCCTATTTCGTAAACCGACGGAGAATATGAGATTTAGGGCATTTTAGTCATTTGTAGGAAGTACTGTTTTCATTCATATTTTGCTGATGTGATTGACATGGTTTATTGTCGCATTAGAATGTTAAGAATGCGTGCATAATTAGTTTGACGAAGAGATTCACCTAAATGCGCACTTCGAGTCGACATACTATATGTAGACTTAAGTGTGTAGTTTAAGTGTTTGTATAAATGCTTGTATTAGTATGTATTGAATTAAATGGTGTTATGAATTAATTTGAGATTGATTTCTCAATTAATATGCTGATGTAAATGATTTCCTACATGTTAGCTATATGTATGATTTCATTATATGTATGAAATGCATATGCTTGATGTTTCACTTAAGTGGTATGTTATAACATGTGCTTGATGATTTCCTTATGATCTAGTTGGAGATTGAATTCTCAATTAATATGCTGATGGAGATGATGTCCTATATGTTGGTGATATGCATAATTTCATTATATATGTGATAGACATGTGCAAGATGATTTACTTAAGTTGTACGTTATAACATGTGTTAACATGCTCACATGTTTGTCTTCCATTTCCAATACTCTTACCTGATTGTTGATGTGGATTTATAATTGTTTGGGACTATACTTAGTCTAGGCAGTCGGTAATAGAGAAAATTCGTGGCTAGCTGGTATTTGCCACGAAGGACGCGTCGATGAACGCAAGTCGTGTTTGGAGTTGGCGGCAGTGGTTAGGCCACACGAAGTGTTTTACGCACTTCATGTCGTTCAACTTGAGATGCGATTGTGCTAGTCGAGCCCGTCAAGTAACCCGACTGGCCATTGTATGTTCACCCTGCATGAGTCATAACTGCTTGAACCTAGGGTACTGAACTTACCATTGTAAACCTTGTTAACCATGGTACCTTGATCCACGAAGACTCATGAGCCGGGCATGGTGGTATGGGACACCGTGGTCGAGTTGTCGGCCTACGCTGGGGCCACAAACCTCCCCTTAGTGACCAGTGAGCACCTAGTCTCGTGAGCCGATTATGGTGGTATGGGACACTATATTCTTGCTATTGGCCTACACTGATCAGGCGACGAGTCCTTTGTAGTGACCGCGAGCGTATTCTGAGTCTACGGGAGGCGACGACCCTTCAGTAGCAGTAGAGTACAGTAGGCCTGTATTGATAAGGTGATGGGGGAGCGGAGCAACGAGTGCGTGCAACAGCCCTGGCAGCCCTTGCAGCGACATACAAAATATACATCGTATGAGATTACTAGGAGTGACGACCTTAGACAGGATCTGTGTTGGGATTAATATAAGGGAGGTACCTTAGTTTCCCAACCCTGCTGTTTGAATGGACTAATAACAACTCGAAAATCATATCACCATTACATTACATGTGCCTGGAAGATGTGGAGCACTTTAGGGAGTGTGGCATGCCACGGTCGTAAGATGGTGCCGTATGAGGGAGATCGTCGATGAGGGCATACATCACGTCATGTCATATTGCATTAACAACAGTATTAGGATTGTTTGATTTACTGCTTTACTATTATCGCATGATTGATTTGATAACATGCTAATCTTTGCTCTCTTATCCCACTGAGTTGATCACTCACTCCCACGTTATGGGACGGTGTTCCTGGACACCCACCAGACCCTTTTGTGATTGCAGATGATGACGCGGCCTGCGAGGCGGAGCCGGACTTGATGATGATGATGATGAGGAGGGTCCCTCCTTTATGCGTGTTCTGTTTGACGGGATTACAGGGAGGTTGATTAGATACCTTGACACTTGTCATTTTATATTTTTAGAACACTCATATATATCTTTTTGGTTTACTTTTGGAGTATACATGTATGTATATAACCTGGTAACATATTCACACTCTGGAGACATACAACAGTTTATATATGTTATACATACTATCACAATCTTCCGCTTGTAAATTTAATCGTCTCTGGAGTGTGATATGCTGTTTTAGCTTAATCTCACTCATGTTTAATACATTATCACAGACAACATTCAATCATACATATCTATGTTGCATAAATAACATTTTGGAACTCGGGAGTTGGGTTTTTGCTCGACCCCCCGATTTTCGGGATATTACATGCTTATAGGTAAATCTATATGATTTATCGATCCCATCAACACGATCTCGATATCATCGATATTCAAATTTCGATGACATCGGTTGACCCTCAATCATATCCTATAAAACCTAAAATATTTCGCCTAGTCTCTCTCATTTTTTTTAAATGTCGATAGATCGATCCCAGTATCGATAGAATCGGAGTTCAAAATCTGATGACATTGACACCAGTATCGATCCCATCGACCAGCTGGCAATAGGTGTCAAAAGCGTATGACATTTGAGTTTGTGTTATCGAGCGGACAGTCGATCCCATCGAGAGTATATGCTCGATGATATCGTCCCCGCTCGATGATATCGAACTCTATCATTAATATGACATTTTATATTCGTTGGAACCTTTTGCCTATATAAAGAGAGACTTGTCCATATTGCAAGTAGAGAAAGAAGAGAATTCTTTTGTGCGTTTTACCTCTAGATCATATACCAAAAGCCCTTTCTCTCACGGGAGTTCATCTTCTAATCCACTCTCATTCATTGACATTCAAGAGAGTGGATTGAGAAATGAACTTCCACATTCAAGGATCCTTCAACAATCTTAACAACATATCATTAAGCTGGGATTCCTTGAATGAATAGATGACGAGAGTTACTCTATCTTCCTTATAGGAAAATTCTAAGAGAGCAGATTTCAGTCCTAACCTTGACCCAACTCGAAGCCAAGTACCGGTATATCTTTCTTGTGGCGGATCAAGAGAGTTAAAGACTCTTCAACAACAAGAAAGAGATCTTTATCACTGCGCTAAAAGGGACTCATCAACCTATCTGTAAGTACTTAGAGTCTAGAGGACACTTGTGATCATTCCTTTCTAGGATTGGGTCTTAAGTGTTGCTCACCCTTTAAAGTCCTCATAGGAGGCCTCTAGAGGAAGTGTACGCTATGGGTGCGTTGTGTGGACCCTTGCTCTGTTGAGAGCATAAACATTCGGGTGCGTTGTGTGGACCCTTACTCTGTGTGGGCGTAAACATCTGGTTAAGAGTGCACCAGCAAAACTCTAGGGTTAGAGGCGAATCGAGTAGAAACCTCGGTATAAAGGTTGAAGGTGAACCTGATTTAAAATCTTCGGTTTAAGGTGAACCCTGGGAAACCTCCTTAGTGAAATTCGGTACACTCAAGGGTTGAGTGCGACAGCCGGGAGTGGAGTAGACAAGTAGTCGAACCACTATAAAAATGACTGTGTTTGAGTCTGTTATTGTCTTTCATTATGTGATATTCCTTACATACTTTTATATTTGATTGTTTAAGATCACATCTCATATACACACACAGTCCTATCCATCACAATCTTGTATGCAACTTGTTTATCTTTTAAACAGTTTGTGATTGGATCCTCTACAAGGCTTGGAAGCTAGTAGAGTTACATTTGAGTAATTCTGTTAATTATATATCTAATAGGATTAGTGCAATAGAATTTTTATATACATTATAAAACTTTAAAAAGTCCTATTCACCCCCCTCTAGGACATATTGGCATATTCCTACTTCAACTCAAGCAGTCCTCACCGCTATTTCACAAACTAATGAGACCGAACTATGGCATAAATGCCTAGGACATGTACACTACCATAATCTTTATAGACTGAGCAAAGGTGAAGTAATAAGAGGTATACCCAGGTTAAAGAAAATGGATAAAATTTGTAGCGAATGTCAAATTGTAAAACAAATTAGGAGTACTTATAAGAAAGTGAACTCCAATGTCACATCCAATCTCCTTAAACTCCTCCACATAGATCTCATTGGACCTACTAGAATAGAGAGTCGAAGCGGTAAGAAATATATTTCGGTAATAGTAGATCATTTTACTAGGCATATGTCATGCCTCGAACCCAAAAATCGATTTAACAGGAATCTCGATTTTGAAATCCGGTGCTGATAGCCTTCGTAGTATCCCATTCTCGACTCCCAGTGCCCATATGCCAGGTTTCGATACTGGGATCTTACGAGGAGAATTTTTCAACATATAATTATCTTGTAAGAAGCATAACCAGAAGTTTACCCAAATAACAAAAGCAACATCATCATCACATATCCACTAATATAAACTTTGAATATAATGCTGAAAGGAAAATACCTATGTCAAAAATTAAGGCTCCAGAAGACTGTTTCATGCTCTAAGAGCAATACTGCTCCAACTTAACATCACATGCACGCATCTATCATGCATAAGCATATAGAAAGCTTAGAGGGCAGTGTAAGTGTGCGCACAAGATTAGTGCCAAGTATTCAATGCAATTCCACAATCATACAAAGTCAAAAATATTAGCAAGATCATAAATCATATGATAACAGAGTAAGTGGAAATACTGACAAGTCCATGAGTTATACAATATTAGAGTACGTAATACACATCAGTTATGCAGATGAGGAGTCATAGAGAGCCAAATGTCAGATGTCGAGGGTACAATGTAATATGTAAATCTTGCTAAGTCCGTCTAGGCCATGTAAGTGCAAAAACATAGCAACCCAAAATGCCATATGCTTGTGGATGTAATGCAATATGCGATGAGAATGAAATGACCAAGCTAGAGTGTGAAGTTGGGAAGATGGTACGTGGTATCACAGGCTATGGGGGTCTATCATAATGGACTTTCATCCAAACCAGTCTCATACCTAAATTTGGATAGATGGACTAAATGTGGTAAACACCTAATCTCAGGTTAGTCATGCGCCCCAACAGAAATCCTTGTCATTACGAAGGTACATTTAACAAATAATTGTGCACCACTAGCCTGAGTGGATAGTAAATGAATGAGTATGCAACTCTTACTCAATAAGTTCACATATTAGTACCATATATCTATGGAATCATCACTGGGGTCTAGTATACTCCAAGCTGGCTATCGCCCTAGTTGGCCGCGTAGCCCAACGAGTAGAAAAGACCTCACTACCCGCCTGTCAGTAGTATACCAATGCCTACCCGGCTAGTCGATGTGGACCCATTTAGGATCTGGTCAAACTCAGCCTAGCTTACAGCCCCCTCACTCAGGCGGATAAGGCCACATCCCCTCCCAACCGACCACGACATAGTGGGAGATGTAGCCAACTAGTATTCAGCACTCGAGCACTCATTTATCCACTCGGTCTAAACGTTGGGGTGTCTCCTGGCTTCAGAGGTTAAGGAACTTTCACCCACGGAAATCCAAAGTGCCCAGATGCTTGAATCAAATATTTTCAGTATCCCATCTGGCTATCCACAACATGCTTATGGAGATTATAGCCCTGATATCGCTAGGGTGTATAGTACTCACAATCACACAATGTGGGAAACCTCCACCTATCAAGGAGTCCCATAAATCATCTATACAATGACATATGCAATGGTCAATCACATCTCATAATAAACATGTAGATGATGTATATGGGCGTGTATCATGATGCTATACTGTCACATACTCATAATTGGTATTAATAACTGACATCAATAATCGGCCTTGACAATGTAGACATTTAACCAACATCGCCCCCAAGGAATGACCCACATAAAGCCTAACATGTAACGCCCGTGAAAAATCCGTACTTGGATTCGAGTACCGATTTGACCCGAAATCGGGTAGAAATATTTTCCATGGAAATTAAACGTAAGTTAGCTAGCGCAACGCTAGAGTAGCTGGGAAATAGTCCCTGATCACTTTAAATACGTTCTACAAGACCCAAATCGAGTAGAACAGACAACTCTACAATACTCTATAACCTTGGATCAAACTCTAAGCAGGTTTGTCCTCTGGACCACATTGAACTTTTGTATTGGATTTAGACCGCGCGTTGAAGGTCCGATACCTCCTATCTTAGACCGTTAGAACCGTCCCGCTGGACTTGATAATCATCTCGAAAATCAAGTCAAATCGATAATCACAGAGTATTTCGTTGAACCCGGACTGAAGCGACCGCGAATAGGGACGGATTTGGAATTTCAAATTCAAATCTGGCACACGACTTGACGCGTCAGTATTAAGCGTTCTGACCGTCAGAATTCATCCAGATTACACCCTCAGATCAGGAAAAATTTCTATTTATTATCATGAGACTTTCAGCCCTGATCTATGTGCGGTGACCGCTGAACTGAAACTGGTCCGCCACGTGCGATCTGCGAACCCTGCCAGACTGAAAACTTAATACGAGGTACATCTGGTACCCATGAGCTTAAGTCTGATCGCAATCGACCAGGGGACCACCAGAAAGCAGTTTTTGGACCGAAACAGCCCCGAAATGGATAGGCATCAAGTAAACTTCGTCCCGGAGCCTATTTCCGGCAATTTCAAGCTTATAAAAGGGGTTGAAACCCTCATTTCTCCTTTCCATCCGAATTTCACAAACCCTAAAAAAAGGAGAGAGAGTTTGAGAGAAAGGGAAGAGGAGATTTTTCCCGCTTCCGAGCCCCTGACAGTTGCTGCTTCAACACTTCATTCCAATCACCTGGCTGGTGATTTCTACCCTTTTTCAGGTATAGAAAAATCCCAAAAACTTGCTGATTTAGGGTTTACGTAGATTCAGGGCATGTTAGCTAACGTAATCCATGAATCAGGTTCTCTTACAGCCGTAGACGAAGCGTACACGCTCCGTTCAAAATCCCGCGACCGTAAGAGACTAGGTGAGGATTTTAGACGCTTTGATTGACGGTTTACAACGCTTTCAATGTCGTTTAATAGTAGATTATCGACGGCATCGCCGTTTGACATGTACAACATGCTCTCCGTTTCCTGTTTCACAAATTAACGAAGAATATGAGATTTAGGGCATTTTAGTCATTTGTAGGAAGTACGGTCTCCATGCATATTTTGCTGACGTGATTGACATGATTTGTCTCCGCATTAGAGAGTTAGGAATGCTTGCATAATCAGTTTGGCGAAGAGATTCGCCAAGTTGCGCACGTTGGGTCGACATACTATATGTGGACTTAAGTGTGTAGTGTATGTGTTTGTATAAATGCTTGTATTATTATGTATTGAATTAAATGATGTTATGTAGTAGATTGAGATTGATTTCATGATTAATATGCTGACCTAAATGATTTCCTACATGCTTACCTTATGCATGATTACACTACATGCATAGAAAGTACGCCTTGAAGATTTGCTTAAGTTGAATATACATGGGAAGTATGCCTTGAAGATTTGCTTAAGTTGAATGTTTTAACATGTGCTAACATGCTCACATGATGTATTTCAATTCCAATACCTTGGTATACAGTGTTAATGAAATTCCATAGATGTGTGGGACTTGACCTAGTCCAGGCAGTCGGTAACCGAGCGAATTCGTGGCTGACTGGTCATAGCCACGAACGATGCGTCGATAAACGTGATTCGTGTTGAGAGTTGGCGGCAGTGGTTAGGCCACGCGAAGTGTTTTACGCACTTCATGTCGTTCAATTCGAGATGCGATCGCGCTAGTCGAGCCCGTCAAGTAACCCGACTGGCCGATGTTTATTCACCTTGTATGTATCATAACTGCTTGAACCTAGGGTACTGAACTTACCATTGTAAACCCTATTAACCGTGGTACCTTGATCCACGAAGACTCATGAGCCGGGCATGGTGGTATGGGACACCGTGGTCGAGCTGTCGGCCTACGCTGGGGCCACAAACCTCCCCGTAGTGACCAGTGAGCACCTTGACTCGTGAGCAGATTATGGTGGTATGGGACACTATATTCTAGCTGTCGGCCTACACTGATCAGGCGACGAGCCCTTTGTAGTGACCGCGAGCGTATTCTGAGTCCACGGGAGGCGACGACCCTTCCGTGCAGTAGAGTACAGTAGGCCTGTATTGATAAGGTGATGGGGGAGCGGTGCAACGAGTGCGAGCAACAGCCCTGGCAGCCCTTGCAGCGACCTACGAAATATACATCGTATGAGATTACTAGGAGCGACGACCCTAGACAGGATCCGTATTGGGATTGATACAAGGGAAGTACCTTAGTTTCCCAATCCTGCTGTTTGAATGGACTAATAACAACTTGGTAATCATATCACCATAGCATTGCATGTGCCTGGAAGATGTGGAGCACTCTAGGGAGTGTGGCATGCCGCGGTCGTAAGATGTTGCCGCATGAGGGTGATCGTCGGTGAGGGCATACATCACGTCATATCATCTTGCATTAACAACAGTATTAGGATTGTCTGATTTACTGCTTTACTATTATCGCGTGATTGAATTGTGAACATGCTAATCTTTGCTCTATGATTCCACTGAGTTGATCACTCATTCCCACGTTACGGGATGGTGTTTGCAACACCCACCAGACCCTGTTGTAGCTGCAGGTGAGGACGAGATCCAGGAGGTGGAGCCGGAGATTGACGAGGACCAGGATGAGTTCTCGTATATGCAGTATCACGACGGCTTCCCGTAGGTGACCTGGATCGAGGGGGACTTCAGTGGGACTTTTTTTGAACATTATTCTTTTGTTATGTATATGTACATGAGACTCAGTGATGTAGTCATACTTTGGAGACAGATGAGATTACTTTATTTTTCCATACAGTGATATATACATTGTTTAGTCTTCCGCTTGCTTTTATCACTGGATCTGAAGTATGAATTGCAGTTTTAGTATACTTTTACTCATGTGGATGCTTTAAATCAGACAACATCGAATCATAACCATTTTTGTTGCATAAGTGACGGTCTGGAACTCGGGAGTTGAGTTTATACACGACCCCCGATTTTCAGGGTGTTACATAACATATAGTGGACCCATGACCTTACATAAGGGCCTAATATATAACACCATGGGCCTCACTCAAGAGCTTAATACACATCACCATGGGCCTCTCACATAGGCATAATATACATCACAATAGGCTCCATTGCCTGGCCCTCAAATGCATCACAATGGGCCTCATCACATAAGCCTCATATACATCACATTGGGCCTTAAACACAGGATAATCACATATCACAATCGGCCTCAAATAGAAGCCGCATATACATCACATTAGGCCTTGACAATCAACCTTGTTAATCGGCCACGATAATCAGCATTGGTCTTGTTAATCGGCCTATACAGTCGGCCTCAACAATTGGAATCGTCCTCGAAAATTGGAATCAGTATCAACAATTGACATTGGTCTCGATAATTGGAATTGGAATCGGCCTCAATAATCGGCATCGACAATCAGAATTAGCGTCGATAATTGGCCTCGACAATCGTAACCGGAATCAATCATGATAATCGACCTTGACAATTGGAATTGGAATCAGCCTAAACAATTGGCCACGAAAATCGAAATCACTATCGATAATCGGATTAGGCCTCGATAATTGGAATTAGCCTTAGCAATTGGAATCAGCCTCGATAATTGGCCTAACAATGGGCCTTAGGGAAGGTCACAATGTGGACATTTAATCATCATCACCCATCAATGTGGACATTTAACCAACATCGCTCGCAAATAGTAGCTGCCATAAACATAATTACATACATCATGGTGGAATCTCACATCGCAATAGGCCTCATATACATTACATTCAACCCACACAAAGGCCTCACATACATCTCATTGGGTCTCATATACATAAAGTGGGTCACATCATGTGGGCCGCTCCAATGAGCCAACATGCATTAAATGGGCCACATCATATGGGACACACCATTGGGCCCAAATACATCAAGTTCGCCATATCAACAGGCCGTACCAATGGGTCTCAAATACATCAAATGGGCCGCACCGTGTGGCCCTCAAATACATCAAATGGGTGGCATCAATGTGGGCCTAATATATATCACAATGGGCCTTTCCTATTGTGAAATAGGAAAGGCTCACGCAGTTTTTTTTTATGAATTTAGCTATGGTTATATATATTTTAGCTACGGACTTAATCCGTAGCTATATAGCTATAAATTTAAACCGTAGCTAAAATCTGCCATAGGCTATATCCTTTGCCCGATTTTTTGGTAGTGTAGCCATTTCTCAGCAAGAGGCCACGTATGAACTCACCTCCCAAATCAATGGCTTCGTCGGCTCAGTAAAGGTGAATTGATCTTTGGTGTACTTATTATAACAAAGTGGGCCATACTGACCCCTTTTGTTTTACCAAAATGAAGGACAACGGCTTTACACCACCTAAGAAGGTCAACCGCCAAGCACCACATGTTATTTCAGCACCACCTCTTCGATTTGCACCACCGGCACAACATTCTATTGACCTCCCATATCTCGTAATAGGCCAACTCAACGACCTATGGCAATGCAACCTAATCGTCAGCAAGAAGCTCGAGTACATGCACTCGCAGTCGAAGCCTCTGAATTAGAGGTTACATTACTGCTAGCCTTTGAAGTCACTGCCCACACCAAGGTACATGTGTATTCCTATTAGTGGACACCAGGTCCACTATTTCCATGATAGCATACTCTACAGTCAAGCGATTAGGACTGAACACTACCCCGATGGTTCGGGTGAGAGTCATCGCCACAACAGGAACCTTCACAGATGCCACTGAGCTTTGTAAGAGTTACCCGAGAGACTTAGGAAGCAGAGTGGTGTGCATTAACTTGATTTTCACTACAATATATCATTACAACATCATCCTCAGCATGGATTGACTCACTGAAATGAAGGCAAAGATTAACTGTGAAGCCAGATTGGTGACAGCCTATGGGCCTAAGGGCACAACCTTCTTTTTTTTCAGTTCAGGTCAGTTGTTCTTACCACATTGGTTGTTACGCTTCCCTATTGGAAAATTGCGATGGTCCGTCACTTAAGGACATGCCACTGGTTCAAGATTTCATGGACATGTTTAGAATGATCCCTGGACTACCTCCTTAGCGTGAGATTGACTTTACCATCGACCTTGTACCAGGCACAACATCGATCTCCTTACTGATGTACTGCATCCCTCCATGTGAAATGGAGGAATTGAGGAAGCGGATTAATGATTTATTGAACACAGGTTTTATATGGTCGAGTGTATCTCCTCGGGGAGCACCTGTATTGTTTGTGAAAAATAAAGATGGATCACTGCCATTATATATAGATTATCGCAGGCTAAATCATGTCATGGTGAAGAACAAGTATTTTCTGCCCGGGATAGATGATCTAATTGACTAGTTGAAGGGGGCACAATATTTCTCTAAAATAGACTTACAGTCAGGGTATCATTAGTTGTGCATTACGAATGAAGATGTGTTGAAAATAACTTTCAGGACCAGCTTCGGGCACTATGAATTCCTCATGATGCCTTTTGGACTTACAAATGCACTGGCTGTATTCATGAATCTCATGAACCAGGTATTTTGATCGTATCTGTACCAATTCATCGTCATATTCATAGATGACATTTTGATATACTCAAAGGGTCAAAAATATCATGAAGAACACCTACGAGCAGTCTTTGATACTCTCAAGAAGAATCAGTTATTTACATAGTACCGAAAATGTGACTTCTGGAAGGAAGAAGTCAAGTTCTTAGGGCATGTGGTTTCTAAGGAAGGAATCGCCCTAGACCTTGATAAGGTGACCACGGTACAAGACTGGGATCATCTTGGCTCAGTTAAAGAAGTGAGAAGCTTCCTTGGACTGGCCTACTATTATCGTCGATTCATTAAGGATTTCTCCAAGATAGCACGACCATTGTCTCAACTCACTCGAAAAAATCTTAAGTTTTCTTGGAACGAGAAACCAGAAGCAGCTTTTTAAGAATTAAAGGACAAGCTAAAATCTGCACCTGTGCTAGTACTACCAGAGCAAAGGGTCAATTACACTATTTACACCAACACCTCTTGAGTCGGTTTGGGGTGTGTACTAATGTAGGAGGATAGGGTGATCGCTTATGCCTCACGACAGTTGAGGAAACATGAAGAAAACTTCTCCACTCATGACTTAAAATTGGTGGTAGTCATTTTCATACTTAAGCTTTGAAGACATTACCTCTGTGGAGAGGAGTTTGAGCTCTTTTGTGACCACAAGAGCCTCAAGTTCATCTTTACATAGAGGGACCTGAATATGAGGCAACGACATTAGATGGAGACCTTGAAAGACTTCAATTTTGAGGTCTCCTACCATCCTAGCAAGGCCAACCTTGTGGCCGATGAGTTGAGCTACAAGAAAACTATAGAATTTGTAGCCCCACTGATGATAGGAAAGTGGAATATGGTGGAATTCGTGTGATATTTCAAATAGAAGTTGACAGTAGAGGAGCCATTCGAGAACATCACACACTTCCACATGCAGCCACTTATTAAAGACCGGATCGTTGTGGCTCAGAAGGAAGATGAGCTATTGGTAAAGAAGAGAGAACGTGCAAAATGACAGTGAAGAATCAAAATGGAGGATTGACTTGGAGGTTCATGGTATCATGGCCGCCTATGTGTCCTGAACCGTCATGACTTGAGGAGAGAAGTTTTAGAGGCTGCACACAATTCATAGATGGCGATGCATTTGGGTAGTACAAAGATGTATCAAGACGTGAAGTGTTCGTACTAGTGGGACAACATGAAGGCCCAAATAGCAAATTTTGTGTCCCAATGCCTCACGTGCCAGCAAGTTAAGGCCAAGCATCGCTGACCCCCTAGTTTACTTCAACCCATGCCCATAGATGAGTGGAAGTGGGATTTCATTTCTGGGTTACCAAAGATGAGAAAGGGGCATGACTCCATTTAGGTAATTGTGGACCGGTTGACAAAGTCAGCCCATTTCCTTCCGATTTGAGTTTTTAATTCGGCAGATGAGTTAGCCAAGCTGTACATTAAGGAGATAATACAACTCCATGGGGTTCCTATAGAGATTATGTTGGATTGAGACACACGATTCAAGTCTATTTTTTGGACTCGAATCCAAGAAGTAATAAGGGTGAAATCAAAATTTAGTACCACGTTCCACCCTCAGATGGATGAGTAAATGGAATGGGTGAATCAAAACTTGAAGACATGTTACGAGCATGCGTACTTGACTTCAAGGATAGCTGGGATGACTGTCTCTCTTATGCCGAGTTTGCTTATAACAACAGCTTCCGGGCAAGCATTGACATGGCTCCTTACATAGCCATGTATAGACGCCCATATCAAGCTTCACATTATTGGGAAAAAGTTTACAAGAAGATTTTGGTTGGCCTAGATCTAGTTTAGGCAACCTCAGAAAAGATCGATATTATCCGACCTTGACTCTTTACAGCACAAAGTAGACAAAATAATTACGCTGCTCCGAGACGGAGCCAGTTGGAATTTAAAGTTAAGGACCATGTATTCCTTAAGGTTTCCCCAATGAAAGGAGTACTCCTTAAGATTCATAGGCCCGTTCCAGACTTTAGACCGAGTGGTGTGGTAGCATGCCACTTCGCCTTGTCCACACAACTCGTAGGCATGCACAACGTATTTCATGTATCGATGTTGAAGAAATATATTCCTGACCCTACCCATATTATCAAATGGGAAAAACTGCAACAAAGTGAAGATGCTACCTATGTACTACGACCAAAGCATGTGCTAGATAGGAAGGAACAAGTACTACGCAACAAAGTTATCCTGCTTGTGAAAGTTTATGGACACACTACACTGAAGAGGAAGTTACTTGGGAAACGGAAGCCGAAGTCCGTAAGAACTACCCTCAAATCCTCAAGGAGTACGAAAAGGTATTAATTTCAGGGACAAAATTTTTCTTCAAGAGGGGGGGGGGGGGGGGGGGGGGGGTAGATTGTAACGTCTTGGAAAAATCCTTACAAGGAATCGAGTACCCCCTCAGGAAGAACCACCTAAGGACCATGTCCTGTTGTAACTTAGACAAAAACCAATTAAGTTCTAAACTAAATAATCAGTGGATTTGCTCGGGCCACCATGTCCACAAATGAGAAGGCCTAAAATCATTAATACCACTGACTCAATGTCACTTAAAGACCCAGGAGAAATCTCAAGAGCCTATCGCTCTCAGGAGTACATTGAAATCTCATATCAGACCTAGACCGCAATCGAGAGTCTGATGACCACAAAACTATAGGATTATGTCTGTCTTACTGGACTTGACAACCATCGCGAGAATCAAGCCCAAATGGTGTCCGAAAATGCAGAACTTGAACCTTGAGTGAAGTGTGTGAGAAATGCGAATATCTTTAGAAAATGAAATGAAACTTAAGTGAATTGGCCCATTCACTCTTACATGAAATTGAGAATTTCGGACCGTTAGTTTCTAACCAAACTTTATCAATGGAAAAAGGAAATTTTCCTATACATATCTGTATAACTGTGGCCCCGATCTAGTAAGTATGACCGTTGATCTGACACGGATCCTCCACAGTCGATCGGCTTATCCGATCGCATCAAAATCACATCCTGGCATAGATCCATTGTTAGGGAACTTACCCTATGATGTAGGTGAATAGTGGGCCTCCCGATGAGCCCTGTTTGTCAAAAAACACTCACCCAAAGGATATAAACCATGTATATAGTGGCCCTGGGACCATTTGCATCACTTCTGGGCTTATAAATAGCCCTTATATCAGCCCACCTCTCTCAGATGTGAATTTCTCCAAAACCCCAAGGGAGCGAGAGAGAAAAGAAGTGAAAAGGGGAAAGAGAGAAGAAGGATCTTATGGGATTGTTAAAGGAATCCTCTCCCATGACTCCACACACCGAATCACCTCCCCATTACGCTACACAACCTGTTTCGAGTACAATTTTAGGTAAAAAAAAAACCCTAACCCTAATATCATTTTAAAGATCCAGATTGATTAATCAGTAAACTAGCAAACCTATTTCGTTATTTAGGTGCTCGACATTCCATTTTTAGGAACGTAGAATTCGAACCGAGTTCGAATCTAGTATTCTGACAAAAGGTGTAGATTATAAACGCTTAGGTCATGGTTATCAATGCTTTCAATGTCAGATATTGATTTATGTCTGACTTGATTTCTATGTCGTTTTCGAGATATTATACATGTATGAACTATGTTGAACAAAGATGCATCCCATGTGTTTGTTGAAATATTTGAATGAACATGTAAACATGATTTGTGCTTACCATGACTACTGATCTAGGATTCATCATTGTCATATGTATGTTGACTTCCCTGTGTAAGGAATTGCTAAAATATGTGTTATAACTAACCTAGTCTATGTATTTGGTGAAGTGTAGTCTAAGTGTTCGATAAATTGTCTGAATGAGAAATTGTTGATGATTTGTATTTATTAAGAGTATTAGGACATGATTCTTAATTATCTTATTCATATGTATAGTTTCTTTCATGTAATTTTTTTTACCTCAACACAATTTACGAATAAAATACAAATGTTAGGTAATATGTTCAATGTGTTTGATGAAATGCTCAAATGAGGAATTTACTTGAATTGTTTGTTAAGTACTGAAATAATTATCACATGTGTTTTCCTATTGCATTTGAGCAAGATTGGGGCTACAATGTAGTCCAGACAATCGGTAATAGTCCCTGCTCAGGTGGCCAAATTAGTCTTACCACATTGGATATATTCGATGAATTCAGGTCAAACGACGACTGTCAATAGTGGTTAGAATACAAGGGGTGCTTATGCGCTCCATGTCGATTAAGTCAGTGTGTACTCATACCAATTGAACTTGTCTAATAAACCGATTGACGTATTATGTGTTTACCATGTATGGACACCACTGCTTGAATCTAAGGTACCCCTGTGAAGGCACACTTTAAACACGATACCACGAACCGCTAAGACTCATGAGTCGGGCATGGTGGTATGGGACACCGTGTTTAAGCTGTCGGCCTACGCTGGGGTGACGAGCCTCCTTATAGTGACCAGTGAGCAACCAAGACTCGTGAGCCAGGCATGGTGGTATAGGATACCATGTTCGTACTGTCGGCCTATACTACGGTGATGAGCCTCCTGTAATAACCGTGAGTATAAACTTTTGAACTTACCTATCGACTACTTTTCATTAGGAGTGATGACCCTACAACTTGCCTATCGTATGTGTTTAACTAGGAGTGACGAATCTAGATGTATCCTTCAGTTCGGGTCAATGATATAAAGGGAGGTACCCTAGCTTCCCAAATATGTTGTATGGATAAGCTTAATTAAGTATTCGGCTAACACAACCATGCATCACATTGCATTAGTTAGGATGTGCTTTAAAGGTGATGAAGTTACACGGGAGGCAGTGTTGTCATATACAAAATAGGTTGTCGGTGTCACTTTTGAGGGAGCTTTGATGCGAGGGCATACATCATTTCTTGCACTCCATTCATGCATTAACAAGAGTAGTTAAGAAGTGATTGTTATATTGATTTATCATTACTGCTTGATTGACTTGATAACATGTTAACCTTTGCCTTATAGTACTACTGAGTTGATCACTCACTCCCACCCTAGGATGGTGTTTTAAAACACCAACTAGACTCTGGTTTAGATGCAGGTGTTGATGAAGTCTATGTAATGGAGTAGGACTTTATGGATGAAGAGGAGTTCTTCTACTTTCAGCTCTCGGGCGGGTCTATGTAGACCTCGTGCTGATACGTAGGGAACACTGGGATATTTGGCTTTGATGGACATCTTACATTTTCACATTTTCTATATTTTGAAACATTACATGTATATATTCAACCCGTTTACATATTCATACTCTGGAAGTTGTGAAACACTTACACACTTAAATATATATACTTCAGAAATTTTCTTTCTTAGTTTAATTTTATCTAGAGTATGATATGTTGTTTTAGTATAATCCCACTCAATTTTAACTCATTAATATGGACAAAATCTGAACATCATTATCCATATTACATGAGTGATGTGTTGAATCTCGGGAGTAGAGCTTTGCTTGACCCTCGAAATTCATGGCGTTACATCCTTCGTCCAGTCGAACTAACCCTTTGACTAGTCGAGAGAACAGTATTTTCACATATAAATAGAGGATGAATCTCAGAGTTTTTAATTCATTCCAAGCGATATCAAACCATCTTCTAAGAGATAAGTCCCTGCATTTCTTAAGCTATGTCGTGTTTATTTTAAATTTCTTTAAAATGGCTTTTTGCATGTGATTTTGTGATCTCCATTCAACTCAATTTCATTAAAGATGGGAATTGTGATTTTACCCTTTTCGAGATCAAAATCAAATCAAACTAGCCCAGGCTGAATTAATTTAAAAATCGCTTAGATCTAGAACCTTTCATTTGTGAGACTGGACATTGAACATCTTCATCTAAATCAAATTGTTTCTACTGGGCTTCTTCAAAAGGATAATTTTTCAGATAAGTACCATTTAATCTTTGTGAATTTTGTGGTTTGTGAGGTTGTGCCAGAAAATCTCATTTTTTATTTTGTCTGAGGTAATCCAGAAAATCTCAGAGTGCGGGGTTTTTGTAATTGTGTAAGCCCACCTAAAGACACAATTGTGAAGGTTTTAAGGTGAACCTTGAAAAACCTTTTTCATAGTGAAAGCCAATATCTTGTGTGTGTAGATATTGGGAGTGGAGTAGTTGTGTGGTTATTTTTCAAACAGTTGGTGTACACACAAATGAACCACTATAATTCCTGGAGTTATGGTGGATAATTGAATTTGCTTATGTGTGTGAATGTTGTAATTTACTTTATGCACTTTTTGTGAATGGTGTAATTTACTTTATGCACTTGTGGTGAATGTTGTAATACCTTATTTTATATCCTTTGCCTCTTTATTTGTTTGGGTTTTTAATACTTACAAACATTCTGGTAATGTTATCTTGCCATAAGCCTTTGGTTTTTGGTGTTAAGTTGTCCTTAGAACTAAGTTTGTATCAACCTCTCAAGACTAGTGCATTTGAGGTTGCTAAATACTTGTGTTATTTTATTATTTGATTGTGCTATTTATCTTTGTATTCTACATTTATTTTTTATTTAGCATTGTCCACCCCCCCCCCCCCCCCCCTCAGGATGTTTAGCTCGACCTTTTTGCCCATCACTCCACCCATCCCTCTCTTAAAAAAGCCATCTCTAAAGTCAACTCTCACCCATCTCTCTCTTACACACACCCATCCCTCTCTCCTTACATCTCATCTCTCTCTCATTTTCTCCACCATTTCTAAGCAACCAAAGAGAGGAGCGTCCAAGCATTTCCAATGAGAGAAGAATTCAAATGTGTGTCCCAATTCCTACCCCTAATATCTCATCTCAACCCTTCAATCTTCATCTTTCACCCTTAAAGAAGAAGCAAAGGAGATTAATATTCTAAGGGAATGAGAAGAAGATTTAATGGTGGGTGATCTTATATAAGCATCGTCCATCTGAATGGTGCCATGTAGGCACGCTGTTGCATGTGTGGGCCACATGTGTGAGACCCACATGAGGTATATGTTATATCCCTACTGTCCATCTGTTGGACGTGGACCCCAACATGACAGCGTGTGGGGCCCACCTTGTAATGATGTATTCCATCTACACCATCCAATCCATGGGACGGTGGGATGTGGATTGGCTGGGTACCACACACCTAGCTATTCAGCAAGTTGTGGGGCCTACCATGATGGCACATGTGGGCCCCACTATGATGTTTGTATTGTATCTCCATAGTGGACACCACCAAGATGTATTTCATCCACAACATCCAGATTGTGATGGATGTGTTTGGATGGTGCTAATTTACATAAACAATGTTTGGAAGCTGTTGATTTACATAGGAAATGTTTGGATAGTGTTGATTTACCTGGACAATGTCTAGACAGTGCTGATCATTATTAGTGGGTCATATGCCCCATGGAATGATAGTGTACCGTGATACACATGTTATACCTACAACTATTGAAATGATTTTTAGTGTGGTCCAAGCCCACTTGAGGCCCATTGGTGTGGCCCATCCATAAGGCCTATCATAATGTATATTTGAGGCCCATGTTATAGGGCCCACCTGCCCTGTATTTGAGGCCCAGGTGATAAGGCTCAATTGCCTTATATTTGAGGCCCATGTGATGGGGCCCACCTGCTTTAATTTGA
This sequence comes from Magnolia kwangsiensis, assembly GCA_037074715.1. Classification (NCBI taxonomy): domain Eukaryota; kingdom Viridiplantae; phylum Streptophyta; class Magnoliopsida; order Magnoliales; family Magnoliaceae; genus Magnolia; species Magnolia kwangsiensis. The sequence continues at coordinate 57,741,398 of CM073578.1, forward strand.
GACCCATGGGCAAGGCCCATTGTGATGTATTCATGGCCTATGGGCAATGCCCATCATGATGTATTTTTAGCCCATGTGTGGGGCCCACCTATTTATATTTTTAGCCCATGTGATGGGGCCCACTAGTTTTGTATTTGAAGCTAATATGATGAGGCCCGACTTGATGTTCACGAACCCATGGTGATGTATATTAGGCCCATTGTGATGTAATTCTGACTAATTTGGTAAGGCCCATTGCGATGTATATTAGGCCTTTGTACGAGGCCATAGACCCACTATATGTTTGGCTCTACATAGGCCATTCCTTGGGAGCAACATTGGTTAAATGTCCACATTGATAGGAAATGATGGTTAAATGTCCTCATTGTGACCTTCGCTTAGGCACTTTTGATAGGCCGATTATCGATACTAATTATGAGTATGTGACAGAATAGTATCTGATACATGCCTATACGCATCATCTGCATGTTTACTATGAGACATGGTTGGCCATTGTATATGCCTTAGGGAAGGTTGTTTATGAGACTTCTTGATAGGCAGAGTTATCCCACATGAGTGCACAGTATGCGCAGGATTGATGCATGATTGGACTGTATGACTCATGCATCTCACATTGTGTTATTATGATTACCATACGCCCTACCGACATTAGGGTTGTTTCCTCCACAGGCATATCGTGGATGGCTAGATGGGACACTAAAAATTTCTCTTACATGGGGTGCTATAAATATCCCTGGGTGAAATTTTCTAAACCCTCTTAGTTCCAAAGATTGCTCTAATGCTTAGACCGAGTGGATGCATGAGCACATGAGAGCTGTATATCGTTAGGCCGTGTCTCCCACTGTGCTGTGGTTGGTTGGAAGGGAGTGCGACCTTACCTGCCCAAGAGGAGGGTACAAAGTTCGGCTGAGTTTAACTAGCCCATGGAATAGGTCCGTTATCGATGAGCCAGGCCCAATATTGGCTGGCAAGTAGTGAGATCTCTTCCACTCACCTTATTGCGCATAATGGGGTGGCAATCCGGTTCGGAGTGTACTATACCCCAGTGATTTTTCAGAGAGAAACCATACTAATATGTGAACTTATTGAGCAAGATTTGGATACTCATTCATTCATTTATTCACTATCCACTTGGGCTAGTGCTGCGAAACTAATTGTTATGTACCTTCGTAATGGTAAGGATTTCAGTCGGGACATGTGACTAACCTGAGATCAAGAGTCTACTACATTGATTCTGGCTACCCAAATTTAGGTATGGGACTAGTTTGGATAGAAGTCCCTTGTGACGGACCCCATAGCCTATAATACTACGTACTATCATCCCGACGTCACTCCATCTTGGTCATTTCATTCGCACCGTATATTACATTGCATCCGCAACGCTTAGTATTTTAGGTTGTCATGTTTCTGCATTGAAATGGCTATTAACATTCATGCCTTGCACTCATAACCTTGCTACGACTGATGACACTCATGGACTTACCAGTATATTTCCAGTTACTATGATATCATATGATTCATGATCTTGTCAGTATTTCTGCTTACTTTGATATCGTATGATTCATGATCTTGTCAATATTGTTGCTTATTCTGATATTGTATGATTTATGACATTGAATTACACACTTGACACTTACCTTGTGCACACACTTACATCACCTTCTAAGCTTTCTATAAGCTTATGCATGATAGATGTGTGTAGGTGACGTTAGTTCGCAGCAGTGTTAATCTTAGAGCGTGCAGCGGACTTCTGGAGCTTTGATTTTGACATTTGTATTTCCCTTTTAGCATTATATTTAAATGTTTATATTAGTGGATACGTGATGATGTTGTTGTATTTGTGATTTGGGTAGACTTGTGGTTATGCTTATTACGAGTTAAATATACATTGAAAAATCATTCTTGTAGGATCTCAGGATCAAAATCTAACGTATGGACGCTATGAGCTAAGAAGGGGGTACTACGGAGGCTTTCGGCACTGGATTCGGCGATTAAGAATTTTGTGAGCCCGATTTCCAAGTTTGAGGAGTGGCAGAAGTTGGTATCAAAGCATAACTTGGAAATACCTAAGGACAACATCACATATCTGCTGATAACTACCCTATACTATGATTGTTGAGAACTTAAAATGGTGTGATCCCTGAGTTCAGATAACTTAGAAATTTTCTAACATAGCTTCCTACGGTTGAGATTATGATGCTTCATAGTATTCCTATTTCAATCATTTCTGATCTGGAATTCGAGGATCAGTGGGGTCATCATAGCATTAATGTGGCATCATGAGGGCACGAGGTTCAGATTAGAGACCGCTATTTATTTTTTGATTGATTATGCCCTGTATGATATTGATTAGTATATGTATAACGTGATGCTTCCTCTTCCTTTGCTTTGTCCTGCGTGATAGTAAAATTCGATGATGAAATTTTTAATAGGAGGGGAGAGCTGTGAGACCCATATCCTAGCCCTTACCGTTTCCTAGGCTTCCGCAGTCCTCCATGTCAAATTTTGGTGACTCGCAATTTGTTAATGGCATTTGTGCGCGATCCTGAGTCATGTCCCATATATCAGAGTCGGCTTAACCCAAGACTTGTACCCTTGCGATCACGTCGTCGCGGCGGTTCTAATGCCGTATCTCATGCGCCGAGGCGATACCCAGGCCAGGAGATGTGGGCCCCCGTTCAGCTCGATAAAAATGCCACGTAATTGTAAAATCCAAGAGAACATCACATCAATCCCATCAATCAAGTACACATCACCTCACATGTCAAGTACAAGCCCAATCCCCAAGCAACCCCAAAGTCAACTCTCTCTCTTAGAACCCATACCTAGTCAATTACACCCATTCATCACTCATCCATCTCTCTCTCTCTTACAACTCATACCTTGTCAAGTACACCCATCTATCACTCACCCATCTCTCTCTCTCTCTCTCTCTCTCTCTCTCTCTCTTACAACCCTCCCTCTCTCATTTTTCAAACCCATCTCCCAAGCAATCCACGTCCAAGCTCCATGAGAGAGTTAGGTGTGGCCCACCTTCCTACCACCCCATCCCACCATCCAAAGTCCATCTCGACCGTTAAATCGCACCCCTTGGAGTTCTACATCACATGGGTGAAAGAAGGAAGATGAGATTTAACTATGGGTGTTCATCATCTCATTTTTTTTGGATTTAAGGCTCACTTACAATGGGACCCACCTGATGTATGCATTGTATTAGAGGGACCCATAGTGGAGGGGTCCCTCCCATCTCCACCATCTCTTTCCCTCTCTCTCCCTCTCTTTCCCTACTTTCTTTTCTTTTGGTGTATGGTCCACCTTGATGGCACGTCTAGCCCACACATTTGTGGGACCCACCTTCCATATACATTTCATCCAGGTCGTCTGTCCGTTGAAGGTCCAACGTGCCTGGATGAAGGATAACACAAATAACAGCTTGATACAAAACTTTGTGGCCCACCCACGTATAGTGCATGTGTTTTATCTATGTTGTCCCTTCATGGACCCCACCCTCTACACGTGTGGCACCCACACCATCCAACAAGGGATGTGGGACCACATCATGATGTATTTCTTCCATCCACACCATCCAATGCTTTGGACAGTGCTGGACACCACCTGATAAGCGTTGTGAGACCCACCTTGACGTATTTGTTTCATCCACACCATCCAGACTATCTGGATAGTGGTGGATAGTTACGACGACACTGTAGTGGGCCATCTTGATGTATGTGCTTTGATCCTCACTGTCCAAGCCAGCTAGGACAGTGATGGACCACTTGGAATACGTATTGCATCCAGGGCTTGGACGACACTGTTATATGTATTGCATTATATATTATATATTTGGTGGGCCTCACGTGGGACCCACCTTTAATGCATGTATCTTATATAAGCACTGTCTGTAAGATCCGTATCTTGGTCCGTACCTTTCCGTAAACTTCCGCAGTCTTACCGGTCGAATTCCGGCAACCTTCGACCCCTTTCTCGTCCACTCCAGGGGGTGCAGACACACCTGCGCGGATTACAGGTGACGGTTACAAGAATGGCGGGGAAGTTAACAGTACCCGACGACATTCAGGGATGAATGTAGACCCATCGGGCAGGGATAATCATTCCGGTCCTGGGAGAGGTGACAACACCAGTCTGAGCTGAGGGAAGCCCTATGAGTCACTGAAGCGACGGCAGGAGGCGCACCCTAAGCCTAGCTTCTCGGAGCTGCTATTGCGAAATACCGCTTACCCTGAAGACTATAAGCAACAGGGGGGCTGGGCTGCTCGCCTTCATAGAAGGGCGACCGGGCGATGTTCGCCTTTTGATAGAATAGAAGGAGAAGGGAAAGGGGGGTTGTTCTCCTTTCCTTTGTCAACTCCTTGTGTCGTTTCCAAAGCCAACCTCCGCCTTTGTCAATCTACAACACGTTGGCAAAGCAACCAAACCATCACGACATAATCAAAAGGTTGCCTTTGGAAACGCGCTAAAACAGGACCGGGGCTTGTTGTGTTAGTTGTATATTAAGTAGGCCTCTTTTTCTTTCATTCGAGAAGCGGTAGCTTCCGCGCCAGAAAAAAGGCCTCCTTCCTTGGCCGCGTAAGCGACACCCGAAGGGTGAGCTTCACTAGCCTCTACCAAGGAGGCATTCTGGGAAGCGAAGCATCAGCGAAGTTCGTCGAATGCAAGCGACGTTGCTGACTCTCCTAGTAGCGGCGACAAGGAAGGAGGCATTGGAAAGACTAGACCATACTATAGTACAGAGGCGGGATACTAGACTATACTGTAGTCAAGAGGCATTCGAGAGACTAGTCGCTTCTGACGAAGTTCGTCGAATGCCGACTACAGAGACTAAAAGAGGAAGCGAAGCTTCTGGAAAAGCTTCGTAGACTCGAAAAGTCGCTTCTAGTCTTAAGCTTCTTCAGTTGTGATAGTCGTAAGGCATTCTGGTAGGAATGCCAACCACTACGCCAGTGCAGTGGCTTAGAAAGCGAGCAGCAAGCAGCTGAAAAACTACAGTGCACTAGCGCATTTTACTAATAGGCTTTGAAGCCAGCAAGCAACGGCCGTTGCGCGCATTGGCGCTCATACATTTTGAAGCTGAAAAATGTATGCGCGCGCTCAGTAGTTTTGAAGCTGGGCTAACACCGCCTTCTTTTGAAGCTGGCTGTGAAGCAGCGAGCGGAGCTTGAAAAGCGAAGCGAGCCAGAGTAGCACGAGAGCCCTATTAGTGACGGCGCGCAACTCTTCCTTGATGAGAGAGACTCTATCCAGATCTATAGATCTACAGATCTAAAGAACTCCGTGAGCGAACTAAGCGAGCCATGAGCCGCCTATCGGCAAGGCATGGAAAAGCCGTAAGGCACCCTTACTTTACTGAACTGATTCACGTAGGTCCAAACCAGCTGGCTCATTTTTCCTTTACGAGGTCTCGGCTCTTCGGAATGGTTGGAGAGAGCCCCGCCTCCTCTTGTCAGGCGCTGGGCCCGAGGGTGATGGGACTACTTCCTAAAAGATCGTTTCGTTCTGGCTGGCAGGAGGGCCCCTGATCTATCAATAGAGGGAGAAAAAAATGGGCTTTACTCCCCTTTACAATATTAAGAAAGAAATAAGGGTCGAAGTTTAGACCGCTCACTGTAGTTCTACCTATAGAAAAGATCATGAAAGAGGCACCGATATCGACGCGCGACTCTGATTCATATGCCGACAAACCGAGTCGACTCAACCCAAGACCAATACCATAGCGACCGCACCGTCGTTGCGGTTCCAATGCCATGACTTGTGCGCCGAGGCGATACCCTGGTCAAGAGATGTGGGCCAATGTTCGGTGCGAGGAATCGCCGCGCTTTGCGAAACCCAAGAGAATCTCTATGATGTGTCACATCAATCACATCAATCAATCATCCATCAATCCATCACATGTCAAGTACATGTCAAGTACACATCACTTTCACCCCTTTTCCCAAGCAACCACAAAAGTCTACACCTCCCATACCTTTCTTACACAAAAGGCCTCAAAAGTCAAGAATTTCTTACACCTCCCATACCTCTCTTACACAAAAGGCCACAAAAGTTAAGACTTTCTTACACAACCATCACTCACCACATCCATCCATCACTCTCTCTCTCCCTTTACAACTCTCTTTCTCATTTACAAAAATCTCCAAGCAAAAGAAAATCCCACGTATGGAATTCTCCAAACACTCCTAAGCTTCAAGTGGCCCACTTTCCTACCCCACCATCTCCCATCTCAACCCTCTATTCCTCATCTCATCCGTTGAAGTTGAAGCTAAGGTGCCAAAGAACCCATAGGAGCAAGAAGATCGGACGGTGGGTGCCTCTATAGGGTAATTTCTTTCTTATTTTTATGATGGGCCAAGTGAGGCCCACCGATCAATGGTGTGGATCTCACTTGGGACCCTAAGATGAGGCCGATGGCCCACTTGGATCATCATGATCATTTCATGATGGGGCCATTCTCCATGGACCCCATCATGATGTTTATTTCTTAGAAAGGTCATCTAGACCATCCATTTTTATGGAGAAAGGATCTCCACCGTTGATTGTAGAGTTTGGTGGCCCCACATGCTTTAGGGCCCACTTGATGTATGATTCATTGCAAAAGAGGGCTCATAGTGGCGGAGCCCTCCATCATACGCATGTCCCACTCTCCATCTCTCTCTCCCTTCTCATTTCATTTTTATTTATTTTATTTATGTTATTTTATGTCATGGTTAGTGTGTGTGGCCCACTTGAATGGACCCCACCTTGATGTATTGTTGTATCCAAGTTATTCTCAAGTGGGGCCCACCTTATATATGTTATGAACATGCCATCTTCATGAGGTGGCACACCTAAGTGGGGCCCACCCTAATGCATTACTTCATGCACGTCCAGCGTACGCTGGACATGGATAAAAAAAAAAAAAAAGAAAAAGCAAATATCAGCTTGTTTTCAAACTTTTGGGTGACCCACTCACCTAGGCCCCACCTTGATGTAAGTATGAAATCCACACCGTCCATCCCATTCTCTATCTAATTTTAGGCGTTGAGCCAAAAGTTGGGGTTGATTGGGAGATCAGGTGGGCCATAGCGTTGTGGGTTGCATCCCTACCTTTCAAAAGATCATTTTTCAATTTATTTTATTCTCTAAACATAGAAAATATTGTATATTAGAACCGTTGGATTAGTTGCGAGCTGAAGAACGCAATGAACAGGGTGGATCCAGTTGATGCGGACCCCAAATGCCTAAAACCCCAAAAAAATCGAATTTCCCAATTTTTGTAAAGAGCCAGACCCTCTGCCTCCCCTGACAGTGGCAGCAGCTGCACGCTGCTGCGTGCAGCCGTGAGGGCGGGCGGACGGACGCAGGGGCCCACGGCCCTGCTTGTGGGCCCCACCGTAATGTCTATTTGTTATCCAACCTGCTCATGAGGTGGGCCACCCCAGTAGTGGGCCCCCCTCCAAAAATGAGACTGATCCAAAACTCAGGTGGCCCACACCACATGAAATAGTGGAATTGAATATCTACCAATGAAATCTTTTTTTGGGGCTTACAGAAGTGTTGGATCAAGCTGAAATTTATGTTTTTCCCTTCATCCAGGTCTGAGTGACCTTATGAACGGGTTGGATGGCACCTAAACATTATAGTGGGCCCCACATGGGACCCACACTGATGCATGTGTCTTAAGTCCACCGTCCAATGGACGGTGGCACCCACCTTAATGTATCTGTACTCCCACTGTCCAGCGGACGGTGGGGCCCTTTGAGAAGTATGTGTTTGGTCCTCACTGTCCAGCGACAGTGGGACCTGCCATGATGCATGCGATGCATCCAGACTGTCCATTCACTTGGTGAAATCATTTTAAGGCATGAGTGGCTGATTGGGTGGGCCACTCATGTATGGGCTAGGGCCATTTGAATTACAAAAGGCCTATGGGTTAGGCGCAATTGATTTATGAAAGGCTTATGGGTTAGGCCTATTTGATTCATATAAGGCCTATGGATTGGGCCCACTTGATATGTAAAGCCTATGGGCTTAGGCTCACTTGATATTTAAGGCATATGGGTTTAGGCCCACTTGATATGTTTCAAGTCCATGGGACTAGGCCCATTTGATGTATTCCAAGGCCCATGAAATTGGACCCATTTGATGCATTTTTAAAGCCCATGGAAGTAGGCCCATTTGATATATGTAAGGTCTAGGGGTTAAGGCCCATTTGGCATACATATGGGGTTCAATTGGTGTGACCCATTCGTTACCTTTAAGAACCATGAGTTAAGCTAATTTGATGCAATCCAAGGCCCACGGGTTTTGACCCATTGCAATGCACATAAGACTCATTGGTGTGACCCATTTATGTGGCCCATCTGATGAATAAAAGGCCCATAAGATATGGCCCATTTGATATATATGTAAGGCCCAATAGGATGAACCTACGGTCCATTGCAATGTGTAATTCCCATACAGACTAACTAGCGATGTTTACAAAGATTGTGCCTTGGGATCAATGTTGGTTTGACAACCACATTACGAGTGTAATGTTGGTTAGATGTCCATATTACGACTCTTCTTAGGGCCCATTACTGGGCCGTACTTGCTGTGTATAGCCGTCCAAGCCCATCTGCATTGTAAGAATGGTTCATCACTCATTTATATGTTTAGTATAGTTTCATGACTCATGATCATACGCATCATATGTATGCTTGATATGAGGATTGACTGATCATAGCATATGCCTTCGGGCAGGTTGTTTATGGGCTCCTGGTTAGGCAGTGTTGCCCTACATGAGCACACGATATGCGCAGGATTTGTTGCATGACTGGATAGCGTGAATCATGCATTTCGCATTTGTGTGACATGGTTATTGTACGCCCTAGCGACATCAGGGCCGTAACCTCCACAGACGCATCGTGGTTGGCAGGATTGGATACCGAAAATCTTGTTCTACATGGGGTACTATAGATATCCCTGGGTGAAAGTCCCTAAACTCTTATGGTACCAAGAGCTTGCTCCAACGTTTAGACCTAGTGGGCAGAGGAGCGTTGAGCGCCGATTACCAGACGGTCGCACTCTCCACTGTGTCGTGGTCAGTTGGAAGGGGGTGCAGCCTTACCCGCCCGAGTGTAAGGGTCAATGCTAGGCTGAGTCTGACCAGCTAGAGGAATGGGTCCGCTATCGACGAGTCACGCCCGATATAGGCAGACGGATAGTGAGGTCTCTTCCACTTACCTTATTGCGTGTGATGTGGTGACAATCTGGTTTAGAGTGTACTAGACCCCGGTGATATCCCATATTTGAGCTGTATTGATGTGTGGACATAGATGAGGATCTGTATACTTGAGTTGCATTGCACATCACATGGCCTTGGGATAACCGATACCATTCATGTCTTGTATCGCATAGCCTTGGTATGGCTCATGATATCATGGATCCATCTGCATATTCCGCATTACTCTGACATTGCATGATCATATTACTACCTTGCGCACACACTTTCACCACCCTCTAAGCTTTCTATAAGCTTATGCACGACTGTTGCGTGCAGGTGACGTTGGTTCGCAACAGCGTTGAGGCAGGAGCACGTTGCTGATCGTTTTGGAGTTTTTTTATTCTTTACCATTGTATTTCCCTCTATGCTCATTGTACTTGTAAAGTTTTTGATCATAGTGGAAATGTAATGGAGTTCTTGGTTGTTGTTTGTGGGTTATGCCATTGGTTATGCTTATTACTAATCAAACTGACGTTGAAAATCCTCCTCGTAGCATCCCAGGATTGGAACCTAGCAAATGGGAGCTAGGAGCCGAGAATGGGGTTCTACGGAGGCTATCGGCGCCGGATTCGGTGATCGGGAATTTTGTGAGCCCGGTTTCTGAGTTTGGGGCGTGACACCGTCCATTTGGACGGTGCCATGTAGGCATGCTTTTGCGTGTGTGGTCCACGCGTGTGAGAGCCACATGAGGTATGTGTTAATTCCCTACCATCCATCTGTTGGACGTGGCCCACCATGGTAGTGTATGGGGCCCCCCTTGTAATGATGTATTCCATCTGCACTGTCTAATCCATGGGATAGTGGATGTGGATTGGCTGCGTACCGCACACCTAGCTAATCAACAAGTTATGGGGCCTACCTTGATGGCACGTGTGGGCCCCACTATGATGTTAGTATTGTATCTCCATGGTGGACACCACCATGATGTATTCCATCCACACCATCTTAATTATGTTGGACGGTGCTGGACATGTTTGGACGGTGCTAACCAATGTTTGGATGGTGTTGATTTACATAAACAATGTTTGGATGATGTTGATTTACATGGGAAATGTTTAGATGGTGCTAATTTACCTAGATAATGTTTAGACAGTGCTGATCATTATTAGTGGGCCATGTGCCCCATGGAATGATAGTGTACAATGATACACATGTTACACGTACAACTATTAAAATGATTTTTGGTGTATTCCAAGCCCACTTGAGGCTCATTGGTGCGACCTATCCATAAGGCATAGGGCCCACCTACCCTATATTTGAGGCCCATGTGATAGGGCCCACTTGCCTTGAATCTGAGGCCCATGTGATGGGGCACACCTGCTTGAATCTGAGGCCCATGGGCATAGCCCATTGTGTTGTATTTGTGGCCTATGGGCAAGGCCCATCATGATGTATTTTTGGCCCATGTACGGGGCCCACTTATTTATATTTTTGGTACATGTGATGGGGCCCACCTATTTTGTATTTGAAGCCCATATGATGAGGCCCAACTTGATGTACACGATGCCCATGGTGATGTATATTAGGAGTGGCCCATTGTGATGTATATTAGGCTTGTATGAGTGGCCCATTGTGATGTAATTTCAGCCCATTTGGTAAAGCCCATTGTTGTAAGGCCCATTGCAATGTATATTAGGCCTTTGTACTAGGCCGTGGGCCCACTATATGTTTGGCTCTATATAGGTCATTCCTTGGTAGCAACATTGGTTAAATGTCCATATTGATGGGTAATGATGGTTAAATGTTCTCATTGGGACCCTCCCTTAGGCCCTTTTGATAGGCCGATTACTGACACCGATTATCGATGCCGGTTATTGATACCAATTATGTGTAGGTGACAGCATAGCATCATGCTACATGCCCATATGAATAATATGCATATTTACTATGAGATATGGTTGGTCATTGCATATTCCTTAAGGCAGGTTGTTCATGGGACTCCCTGAAGGCGAAGTTACCCCACATGAGTGCAGGGTATGCGCAGGATTGATGCATGTTTGGACAGTGTGACTCATGTATCTCGCATTATGTGATTATGATTACCGTATACCCTAGTGACATCAGGGTTGTAGCCTCCATAGGCATATCTTTGATAGCCAGATGGGACACTAGAAATCTGTTCTATATGGGGTGCTATAGATATCCCCGGGTGAAATTCTCTAAACCCTCTTGGTTCCAGAGGTTGCTCCAATGCCTAGACTGACTAGATGCATGAGTGCATGAGGGTTGTATACCGTTCGGCCGCGTCTCTCACTATGTCATAGTCAGTTAGAAGGGGATGTGACCTTACCTGCCCAAGAGGAGGGGGCAAACCTAGGCTGAGTTTGACCAGCTCAAGGAATGGGTTCGCTATCGACAAGCCAGGCCCGATATAGGTAGGCAAGTAGTGAGGTCTCTTCTACTCACCTTGTTGTGTGCGATGGGATGGTAATCTAGTTCAGAGTGTATTAGATGTTGGTGATTTCCTAGAGACCTAATATGTGGATGTATTGAGTAGGAGTTGTATACTCAATCATTCATTTTTTCACTATCCACTTGGGCTAGTGATGCGTAACTAATTACTGGGTACCTTCGTAATGACAAGGATTTTAGTTGAGGCGTACGACAAACCTGAGATTAAGATTCTACTACATTGAGTCTGGCTATCCAAATTTAGGTATGAGACTGGTTTGGATAGAAGTCCCTTGTGATGGACCCCATAGCCTATGATACTACGTACTATCATCCCGATGTCACTCTAGTTTGGTCATTTCATTCGCACTGCATATTACAATGCATCCACAACACTTAACATTTTGAGTTGTCATGTTTCTGCATTGAAATGTCCATTAGCATTCATGCCTTGCATCGCATAGCCTTGGTACGATTGATGACACTCATAGACTTACCAATATATTTTCACTTACTCTAATATCATATGATTCATGATCTTGTCAATATTTTCGCTTACTCTGGTATCGTATGATTCATGATCAAGGTACGATTGATGACACTCATGGACTTACCAGTATATTTTCACCTACTCTGATATCGTATGATTCATGATCTTGTCAGTATTTCCTCTTACTCTAGTATCGTATGATTCATGATCTTGTCAGTATTTTCGCTTATTCAGATATTGTATGATTTATGGCATTGTATTACATACTTGGCACTTACCTTGTGCACACACTTACACCACCCTCTAAGCTTTCTATAAGCTTATACGTGATAGATGCGTGCAGGTGACGTTATTCATAACAGCGTTGAGCTTGGAGCCTATAGCGGACTTCTGGAGCTTTGATTTTGACATACGTATTTCCCTTTCAGCATTGTATTCAAATGTTTATATTAGTGGATATGTGATGATGATGTTGCCTTTGTGATTTGGGTGAACTTGTGGTTATGCTTATTACGAGTTAAATGTACATTGAAAAATCCTCCTTGTAAGATCTCAGGATCGAAATCTGGCATATGGATGCTGGGATCCGAGAATGGGGTACTACGGAAGCTATCGGCATCGGATTCTGCAATCTAAAATTTTATGAGCCCGGTCTCTGAGTTGGCGCGTAATGGGGGATGCTCCAGTGTCTAAACTGAGTAGATACATGAATTTTCAAGTGCCAAATACTAGTAAGTGTCATCTCCCACTGTATCATGGTCAATTGTGAAGGAGGTCTCGCCTTATCCGCCCGAGTGAGGGGGCTATAAGCTTGGCTGAATTTAACCAGCTCACAAATGGGTCCGCTATCGACAAGCCTGGTAGGTATTGGCAGACTACTGGATGGGTGGGTAGTGAGGTCTTTTCCTCTTGCTGAGTTGTGCAGCTAGGGAGGCAACAGCCAGTGAGGAGTGTACTAAACCCTGGTGAAATCCTAAAGATGTACGGTTTTGATATTGTGATGCCTTGTCTCTATTACACACATTGGCGGGAACACGTGGATGGACGCTGATGTGGGCAGGGCCTAAGGGCCTGGGCAAGCTACCAGTTTTTGGAAGGCTACTACGCATGCAGTAGGGCGAAACCTTATCCCACATTGGAAGCATTATGGTAGTTATATGTGGGTTATTGAGTAGGAGTTGCATACTCTACATTTGACTCATTCATCCATTCATTCACTATCGACTCGGATTGGTGGTGCACAAATAAACCATTATGTGTACCTTCGCAATGGCTAGGATTTCGGTTGGGTGCGCGACCAACCTGAGATTAGGAGTTTACCACATTGAGTCTAGCTATCCAAATTTAGGTATGAGACTAGTACGGATAGAAGTCCCTTATAATAGACCCCACAGCTTGCAATGCTACGTACTATCATCCCGACTTCACACTCCAACTTGGACATTTCATTCACACCGCATATTGCATTTCATCCTCAACACATAGCATCTCGTTTACTATACTTATGTATTGCCTAGCCTGAATAAGGTCAATGGTATTATGGACTCACCAGAATCTACATATTGCATTATATCCATAGCATACGGCATTTGGTTTGCTATGTTTCTGCATTTATATGGCCTAGATGAGGTGATGTTATTCGTGGCTCGTTAAGAATTACATATCGTATTGCATCCTCGACATTTGATATTTGGCCCACTATGACTCTGCATTGCATAGCCGATCTACATTACGTACTCTGATATTGAATGACTTATAAAGTTGCTAGTATTCCACTTACGCTGATATTATATGCTTGGCACACACTTTGCGCACACATGTACACCACCCTCTATGCTTCGTAGTAAGCTTATGCATGACCGTTATGTGTAGGTGACATTAGGTCGTTACAGCGTTGAGACAAGAGCAAGTGTCAGAGCTTTGGAGTTTTATTTCATATATATGTATTTTTCCTTTTCAACATTGTACTCATGATTTTATTCGTGGATGTGTGGTAATGATGTTTTTGTGACTTGGTTATGCTCCTTTACAAAAAAATTATACTGAAAATCCTCCTTGTAGGATCCTAAGATTAGAAATATGACGTATGGGCATTGGGAGCTAAGAATGGAGTATTATGGAGGTTGTCAGCACTGAATTTGGCGATCAGAAATTTTGTGAGCCCGTTTCCCGAGTTTAGGGTGTGACAGAAGTTGTTGTCAGAGCATAACTTGGGAATACCTACGGATAACATCACATATCCACTAGTAGCTACCCTACACTCTATGATTACTGAGAACTTAGAATGATTAGGCCCTCAAGTTCAAATAACTTATAAACTCTCTCATATAGTTCCCTAACACGCGTACATTCGAGAGTGTTCAAAGCTAATAGTCCCCTTGGTCCTTTCTTTAGGACATGACACCTACAAGAGTGAGCTAAGCGGCCCCCGCGTCTGAGACCAGTGCCGCCCTAACTATATCGGTGATCGCGGATTAGCTGCAGCAGATGTTTCAGATGATAATCACGATTCTTCAGGGACACTGTAGGTAACCCGCATACACACCCGCCTAGACTGAATAGGAGCACGCGAGCTCCCTTCTATGCAACTTCAGGAGGTTCGAACCCTCGCGATTCCAGGGAGAGCCCGACTCATCAGTAGCGGAGAGATGGAGATCCAAGGTGGAGAAAATCTTTAATACCATGAGGTGTACGACCCAGCAGTGAGTCCCGTTGGCGGTATTTTTTCTTCAGGGAGAGGATGAGCACTAGTGGACATCAGTCACTCGCATGGTAGGAGCTGAGTTTGTATGGATGTGGGAGGACTTTACGGACCGGTTCAACTGGAAGTTCTTCTCGGAGCACATCCGTCAGCAGCGTGCACTTGAGCTCGAGACTCTTGTGTAGGGAACCATGTCAGTGTCTTAATATGAGGCCCGAATCATCGAGTTATTGAGTACGTACCATACCTGGTTACGGATGAGGGGCGAAAGGCCCTTCGATTCGAGCATGGCTTACGCCGTGGCCTTCGGAGTCGTGTCGTTGGACACATACTCTTGATATTTGAGCAGGTTGTACAGCAGGCCCTGATATATGAGGTAGAGTGGGTCGATTCCCAGTGGGTCTTTAATCAAAGAAGAGACTGAAAAAGGGAGGCCTCCTCTAATAGCTCCCAGCAGCAGCAGTGACTGCAGTAGAGGCACCGGAGTTGCCCAGCGTTCCGACCTCCTGCACCACAAGAGAGACCATTCCAAGGAGTTTGGTATGAATGTGGTGGGGTGGGCACCGTAGGTATGAGTGCCCCCATCCACAACAACCGACAAGAGTGCCTCAGCAGCAACAGCGACGGTAGTACCTGCCACTGAAACACCCTCAGCAGTAGCAGTAGTGATGACCACAGTGGGGACATACACCTCCCCAGCAAACCCAAAGCATATTCTATGTAGCCCAGCAAGACCCTCATTCATCAGGAGGAGTCATCGACGATACGTGTAACCAGGTCTTAAGACTGTCTTGTTATATAAGTCATTAATGAGATTGTGAGGCTGCATAATATCCAAGTTTCGATTGTTTCTAACCAAGATCTGAGGTTCAGTGAGATCATCATAGTGTAGATGACATGTCTTGGGAATGAAAGGCGGAGATTTGCTAGTGCTATTCGATTGTATTTTGTTTCCGTTATACATACGATGCTATGATTTCCTCTTCCCTTCCCTTATTAGTTATGACTAGTTGTGTAATACTTCAAATTTTGAGGATGAAATTTTTTATTAGGAGGGGAGAGCTGTAAGGCCCGTGTCCTAGTTCGTACCATTCCTTTCACATGATCTACCCTGTCGAATTTCAGCGACTCGTGACCTGTAATTGGCATTTACACATGACCCTAAGTCACATCTAGTAGATATGAGTCAACTCGACTCGAAACCTATACCTTAGCAACCGCGCCACCGCCATGGTTACAACGTCGCTCTTGCCCACCGATGCGATAGCCAGGGCAGGAGTAGTGTGCTCGAGTATATTTTGAAGAAATGTCATGCGTTGCGAATCCCGATAGAATCTCTACCCAATCTATTACATCAATCAATCAAGTAGAAGTCAAGTACAACCCATCACTCCACCCATCACACCCATCCCTCTCTTACACAAGTCATCCCCAAAGTCAACTCTCAACCATCTCTCTCTTACATACACCCATCCCTCTCTCCTTATATCTCCTCTCTCTCTCTCTCTCATTTTCTCCACCATTTCCAAGCAACAAAAGAGAGGAATGTCTAAGCAATTCCAATGAGAGAAGAAACCAAGTGTGTGGCCCACTTCCTACCCCTAATCTTTCATCTCAACCCTTCAATCTTCATCTTCCACCCCTAAAGAAGAAGCCAAGGAGCTTAACATTCCAAGGGACCGAGAAGAAGATCCAATGGTGGGTGATCTTAGGATTTCCACCCTTAATTTTTTATTATGGGCCCACATATGGTGGGACCCATTTATTATATGTGTTGTGAATTCTAGGGGAGCTCATAGTGGTGGAGCTCCCCTGCCTCACGTTTCTCTCTCTCTCTCTCTCTTCATGATGGCCCATCTAATCAGTACATGTATGGACGATCCAGACCGTCCATGGAATGGGATGACCTTCTTATTTAGTCTGTTGGATGGATTGTCTAGCTAGACCATTCGAATGGTGGGGAAAACATAAATATCAGCTTGATGTAGGGCTGTGTGCCCCATCCATATGGACCCGGTCATGATGTATGGGTTTTATCCCCACCGTCCAGTCCCTGAACGTTCAGGAAACAGGCTAAATGGCCCGTGAGCTACTGAATGGCCTGTAGTCCAGCAACGGGCGTTGATGGTGAGGAAAAAATAAATATCTGCTTGATTCAAAATGGATGTATTGTATCCTACACCATTTATCTGGACATGCATGGCTTTTGTGGGCTACACATAGTAGTAGTAGCAGCATCATCCGTGCTACTAACAGTGTGCCAGCACCCTTGCTATTTATTTACACGGAAGGCAAAACAGAAGTATTAACTTGATACAGCTGGTGGGCCACAAGTGTGGACCCACCAGATGTATGTTTTTACATCCATGATGTTCGACCGTCCATCTCAGCACGTGGACCCCACCATGATTTATTTATTATATCCACACCATCAGTGCTGTAAGTGTTGTATTCACACCATCTATCCATGGACCCCACATGATTTACGTGTTTTATCCAGGTCGTCCATGTGGGACGTGGACCCCACCATGATTTATGTATTTTATTCGACACCGTCCAACCAGCCTGCTGGATGGTGAGACCAGCATGATGTATGTGTTGTATATCCACACCATCTTATCATGGATGATGGGCCCACCTATTGTGTAAACACAGGGCCCACTCACTGTATTAGCTGGGCCCACCTAAATTGTTTAGGCCCACCTTGATGTGTGTTGTAAGCACACTGTCCATCCATTTTTCCTAGACTATAGGGTTGGTCTATGAGGCCTACCTTAATGTATATGTTGTACACGTTGCCCATCCATTCTTACTGAATCATAGGCTACCCCATGAGGCCCAATGTGATGTATATGAGGCCCTTATGTGAGGCCCCATGTGGTATATATGAGGCCCATGTGATGAGGCCCATTGTGATGTATATGAGGCCCATTGTGATATATATGAGGTTCGTGTGTGAGGCCCATTGTGATGTATATGGGGTCCGTGTGTGAGGCGCATTGTGGTGTATATGAGACCCATGTGATGAGGCCCATTGTGATGTATATGAGTCCCTTGTGTGAGGCCCATTGTGATGTATTAGGCCATTGTAATGTGGGAGGCCCAATTATGAAGTATGAGGCCCACCATGCATGAATGATGTGCACACTTTGTCCATCTATTTTCTAGATATTTGGAGGTCCAAGGGACCCGCTGTGATTCTGCTTTCTATCCCAAATGGGCCACACCTTAGGATTAATGGTGGTTAAATGTCCACGTTGTAAACGGTGGTTAAAGGTTCATCATTGGGAACCATCCTAGGACCTACAATGAAGCCCATCTCTCCATCCTCTCTTTTACCCCAATCTTGTAGAGTCCCACCATAATGTATGTGTTATTTATACGATGTTCATTAACTTTCCCAGATCTCATAAGGCCGTGAACCCCCATTGAGAGTCAGATCCAAATCCCAAGAGGATCGCACCATATGAATAGTGGTGGTTTAACATCCACCATTGAAAACCATACCTTGTAAGGCCCACTATTATCCCCAATTTTCAACCCATCTTTCTTATTGGGCTAACCTAAATCATTGGGTCCCCGTTGATGTAGAGTAACCACCTTCTCTTATTGGGCTAACCTAAGCTGTTGGGCCCCCATTGATGTTGGTACCTTCGCTACATGCCCTGCAGGATTCTCCAAACCTTGGAGCCCACATTATGTTCATATAAGGCCTTCCATAGAAATGTGACCCACCTAGATTCATGTTTTGCCTAAGTTTGTTGACCATACCTAAGACCCACTTAGGAGTTGAGCGGGCTACCCAATCCATTAGAAGGACACATACTTGTAGATGTATGGACACCACCAAGCCCCGTTTATGTATGTATCGAGTCTTATAAAGTAGCCCGGTTTATTCATGTTAAGAGATTGAGAAAGCCCAATTGTTCACCCAGTTAGCTCACCCTGGCAACTCACCTTGTTGTATACTAAATTCACTCTCTATGAGAGATATATCCAACCCTTATACCCAATTTCCTAGGACCTTGTGACATGTATATATCATCCACACTGTCCATCTCCTTGTTGAGACAAGTGTGAGGTCCATCCTTCACATTAGCACATCATCATCCCCTGTCGTAAATGAAAGAGTACGTGGTATCAGATTTGGTATAACCATTGTTTAGTACACCATCATCCCTTGCCGTAGACGGAAGAGTACGTGGTATCATATTTGGTATATCCACTATATGGAAACTACCTTAATGCATGGGTTAGACCCACCGTCCTTCCATTGGACCTTGCCTTAGGACATATGATATGCTAGTACCTTGAGTTAGTTACGATAGTCTAACATGGACCATTCCATATAGAATTCTTTATGTCTAACTGGGTGTATTGTTTTGGCCGTACTCTTGTCAGTGATTTACTGGTTAAGGCTGATCATCGCCTGTTATATTTGATAATCATGATAGTATACTTAGTCTAGTAGGACACATTGAGAACATGCTTAGTATTACATCATGATACATGACCATACGCATCATTTCATGCCTATTATGAGTAATGATTGATCATAACATATGCCATTGGGATGAGATGTGTTTAGGGCTCCCTGTGAGACAAAGATACCCCATATGACTACGCGGTACGTGCAGGATTGCTTCATGACTGACAGTGTGACTCATGCATGTGTGACATGATTACTGTACACTCTAAAAACATCTGGGTTGTGGCCTCTGTAGGCATGTGGTGGATGGTCAGATGGGATATCGAACATATTTGGTTCTTCCACCGGGGCAAGTTCGATGTCCTTAGGTGAAAGTCCCGAGGATGCTCCAACATCTAGACCGAGTGAGGGGGCTATAAGCTATGTTAATTTTGACTAGCTCACAAATGGGTCTGCTATCGATGAGCCGAGTAGGTATTGGCAGACTACTAACAGGCGAGTACTGAGGTCTTTTCCTCTCACTGGGTTGTGCGGCTAGGGAGGCGACAACATGTGTGGAGTGTTCTAGACCCTGGTGATATCTTAGAGATGTATGGTTTTGATATTGTGACACCCTGTCTCTATTACACACGTGGGCGGGCACATGTGGGCAAATGTTGATGCGGGCGGGGCTTAAGGGCTTGGGCGAGATACTAGTGGTTGTCAGGCTACTGGGCATGCAATGGGGTAAAATCTTGTCCCACATCGGAAGTGTTGTGATGGTTATATGTGGGCTTAGTGAGTAGGAGTTTTGTACACAACATTTGACTCATTCATCCATTCATTCACTATCCACTTAGGCCGGTGGTGCACAACCAAACCATTATGTGTACCTTCACAATGGCCAGGATTTCGGCTAGGCATGCGACCAACCTGAGATTAGGAGTTTACCACATTGAGTCTAGCTATCTAAATTTAGGTATGGGATTGGTTTGGTAGAAGTCCCTGGTGATAGACCCCACAACTTACGATACTACGTACTATCATCCCGACTTCACACTCCAGCTTGGTCATTTGTTTCGCACTACATATTGCATTGCATCCTCAGCACATAGCATCTGGTTTACTATACTTTTATATTTCCTACATTGAAAAAGGTTGATGGTTCTATGGACTCACCAGGATCTATATATTGCATTACATCCATGGCATACGACATTTGGGTTATTATGTTTCTGCATTTATATGGCCCAAATAAGGCTGATGTTATTCGTGGCTTGTCAAGAATTACATATTATATTGCATCCTCAGCATCTGATATTTGGCTCATTATGACTCTGCATTACATAGCCGACCTACATTGTATACTCTAATATTGAATGACTTGTAGACTTGCCAGCATTCCGCTTATGCTGATATTATATGCTTGGCACATATTTTGCGTAAACAAGTACACTAGCCTCTAAGCTTTGTAGTAATCTTATGCATGACCATTGTGTGCAGGTGACGTTAGGTTGTAGCACCGTTGAGACAGGAGCAAGTGCCAAAGCTTTGGAGTTTTGTTTCATATATATGTATTTTCCCTTCTCAACATTGTACTCAAATGATTTTATTAGTGGATATGTGGTGATGATGTTGTTGTGACTTAGTTGTGCTCCTTTATATAAAAAAAATCATACTGAAAATCTTCCTTGTAGGATCCCATGATCGAAAATCTAGCGTATGGGTGCTAGGAGCAGAGAATGGGGTACTACGGAGGCTGTCAACACCAGATTCGGCGATTAAAAATTTTATGTGCTCGGTTCCCGACTTTGGAGCGTGACAAGGTCAAATTCACAGGGAATAATCTTATGTGTCTATTCTGAAAGTAATTAGAATCAAAACTAGGAGAAGATTTAACCTAAATTAGAAAAGTAAGGAGTAATTATGAGATAATGAATTTAGAAACTTAAGAATTTAAAGGTGGGAACTAGGGTTTCTAGGGATCCACATGTAGGTTCTCATGATGCTACCTCGCTTGATTCATGGATACAATTAGAATCAGAGTCCTATCTTATCCAATTGGCATGAAGAGATTTGTCAGATTTATGAACTTCTCATGGATCTAATCATCAATGAATGAAAGTTGTGAAGATTTGGAAGTGATTCCATCACCCAACCATGCCCAGGAGAGAAGGTAAACAATAAGATTTACCAATCCCACAACTAATCTTAAGAGAATTACGAAGGTTAGGAAGGATTCCATCATCTTACCATGTCCAAAGGACAATAGTGAACAACATGACTTGCTAATTTCTAAATCTCAATTAGGAAAAGAAGATATTCAAAGCAATTGTAGATCTAATGGAATTTTTCACAAAAAACCATTAACAACTAAAAATATTCCTTATAATCAATTATAATCCAAGAGAGTTCAACAAAATATGAATCAAAATAAAGCTAACATCCCAATCACGCTACAAACTTCACCCCTTAGCCCTAGCTAAGGGATTTAGCTAACCACAGTCATGATTAGATCTAAAACCCTAGAAGAAGGCATTAAAAACTAAGAAGAAGGGAAGAAGAACTCTTGGGAAGTGGCTCAACCCTTTTTCTCTACTTCTCCAAACCCTAGATTCCTAAAAAGTTCCTAGGAAACCCCTATTTATAAGCCAAGTTCCACATATCCACAAAATCAGATCAAAATTTACACACTTTGCGTAACTCTGCATAACGCCTTCGATGTCATTGAACAACCTTCAATGGAATCGAAGGGGTTTGAATCCGGAAGTCACGCCTTTTCAGTCTTTCGCACTGCGTAAGTCTTTGTGTCATCGAACCATCCTTCGATGTCATTAAGCTAAGCTTCGATCCATCAAATAGGACTTCGAGTCATTAAGAATGTGTCCAAAATAGTTCAGCAAGTTGCTTCAATTTCTTTAATAACTTCGATTCCATCGAGCAGTCTTCGATGTCATCGAGCACCTTCCCTCGAGTCATCGAACATTTTTTCGATTGATCGAGAAAAGCACCCAATATGTCCAACAACCAGCTTGATTTTTGCTCATAAATTCGATGTCATCAACCAATGTTTGATGTCATCTAACGGATATTAGATGTCATCGAATGGTTCTCGATGACATAGTCATTGTGATTTCTACGCTTGTTCTTTCAACTTCCTTCTCCACTTGGTTTTCTTGGATCTTGAGACCTTGAAATCTTCAATCTTGGTCTTCACAGTTCCATTCTTTGCCTTAGTGACTTTTGAACACTAAATCCATGCTTTTAGCATTCTTTGCAATTCAAGCTCTTAAACTCACCTTGTAACACAAACACATGTAAAACACACTATTAAGCCATATTAAGTATGTAAAACTAAGAAATAAATGGGGGATAATATGCAATATTTGACCCTCAACATTTACCCAACCAAAGGCATGATTGAACTAAAACCCAAAAAGAAATCATGAAAAAACTACGGAAGAAGAAGAACGCTTGGCAACATCTCTCCACACTTTTTCTCCACTCCTCAAACCCTAGATTATATAGATAGTCCCTAAGGATGCCCTAGGGACTCCTATTTATAGTTGTACAACACCTCCTTTCGTACCTCTTTAAAAAAATTTGGAAACTGTTTAAATTTACGCACTTCGCTTAACTCTGCGTAACTTTGTGTGATCCATTTGATAACATTGAATAGCCTTCGATGTCATCAAAGGTGTCTTCTGTATATGCTTCTTCTGCACTTTTGTTGCTTCATCCGGACTTAACAATCTTTTATATCATCAAACCTACTGTAAGTGCTATGGTTTTATGCTCCTTTGGTTGTCAAATTTTGTGGTGCCAAAACCTCTATCTGCGTCTTGTGTTTGTATGTTGATAAATGTTTAAGACACTGCATCACAATGCTTCAAGTCAAGTATAGTGATTGACTTCAAGAAAGAAATGTTAGGTCATGTATTTTGTCCTCTTCTGTAAGCTTCAATGTTCAGAGCTACATCGATAAGAAGAGTGTTTATTCAAGACTCAAGTGTCACTCAAGATGAAGTTTAATTTCAAGCTCTAGAAGATCTCAAGATCAAGCTACATCAAGTTGAGATCTCAAGCTTCATAAGGTTTAAAGTCAACCTTCATCTGAAAGAATGAAGTTTCAATGTTCATACTTCTTGTCCCAGGTATGAATGACCTTAGTTTGACCTTAGGGTAGGTCATTTTGTATACATAATTCAGATTAAATCTTTTTATATGAATTTGGTCTGTTCTAAGACTAGTCCTGGACATTGTTCGACTAGTCCTAGTACTAGTTCGACTAGCCAAAGAGATTCCAAGAGCAGTCTTAAGTTTATTGGAATTTTTCAGATATTTCTGTTCGTCCATGACCAGTCCTGGACTCTGCTCGACCGGTCGTGTGAATAGTGTCTACTCGTCCCACGACCAGTCCTGTTTCTATGATTCAAAGTTCGGCAACTATGTTGGTGGTCCTACGACCAGTCGTGTGGAACCTATGACTAGTGGTAGACAGCCTACGACCATTCGTGAGTAGGTTTTATCCGATCACGCTAAAAATTTTAAAAATCCGTTCTCCTATGACCAGTCGAAGTGTCCACTAGACCAGTCGAAGGTGCGATTTCTGAAGTTATAAATAGATGACGAATTTCAGAGTTTGATAATGAAATTAAAGAAAATCAAGGGATCACTCTGAGATAAGTTTGTGTTTATTTTAAGCTACATTGTGCACATTTAATATTCTCTTTTTGTTAGCTTTTGCATTTGATTTTGTTTTTATATTCCATTCTTATTTGAAAAGAGGAATTGTTGTATTCCTTCTTCTTAGAATCAAAATTAAATAGAGCTAAGCCTAACTGGTTTAATTTAAAATCAATTAGAAGCTAAATCCATTTTAAAGTGAGTATTGGACATTAAACTTCTATATTCGAACTTCTACTCCAATTGGTTCTTCCGGGCTACTACGAAAAGTAGAAATCTAGGTATTTTACATTATTGTAATTTACATTCTTTTTAGTTTATTTTGAGATTCACCAGAAAAATCTCATTGTGCCTTGTTATTTGAGGAGAGCATGAAAACTAAAAAAGTGGGTTTTTGGATTGTATAAGCCTAAGTTAAAAAGACACAATTGTGAAGGTTTTGGGTGAAACTGTGAAAACCTATTTTGATAGTGAACACTAATATCTGCGTGTATGGATATTAGGAGTGGAGTAGCAATCTGTGTGGCTATTTTATAACAGTTGGTGTACACACAGGCGAATCACTATAATTCTTTATGTTTTGTGGTTGTCTGATTATATTTTCTATCTTTTATTATTCAGAATTGTGGGATGTATGTGTGGATGTGAATGTTGTAATCTTTTCATTTCAAGCACAGTGGGGAATGTTGTAATAGTTTAGAATTTACTTTCTGCTATTTCCCTTTCTTATTCCTCTTCAATTTAGGATATTGATACTTATCGTCTAGTAAGGTTGTCTTGCCATAAACCCTTGGTTTTTATGGTGCAAAGTTATCCTTAGAACTACATTCGTGTCAACCTCTCAAGACTTGAATTTGAGGTTGCTTTACATTCCTTTATTGTGGTTTGTTTCCAAGCTTTTGTTGGCTATCTTTTTTCTTAAGTTCCACTATTATTATTATTATTATTTTTAATTTGGCTTTAATTTGGCACAGTCCTATTCACCCCCCCCCCCCCCCCCCCCCCCCCCAGGACATATAGCTTGGCCATTACAAGTGGTATTAGAGCCTTATAGCTTGTTTTAATTCTTCATTTTTGGATTTATTTCCTAAGCTAACGATCTAAGCTATATTTAAGATGTGAAATTTTGATAGCCTATTAGTCACTAGGCCTCCACCTTTTGATGGCTCCAATTATGCTTATTGGAAAGCCAGGAAAATCTTCTTAAAATCTATGGATGAAAGTGTGTGGTTGGCCACAATGAATGAATGGACCCCTCCTACCACTGAAGTTACTAGAATCAATGGTTCAAAAATAATGAGAGTAACTTCTTATTTCTCATGGACCACACTTTAAAAAAGTGAGAGTAGTGTAAATGTTAAAGCACTAAATGCAATCAGTTGCGCACTATCACCGGATGAATTCTAAAGAATTATATCCTGTGATTTTTCAAAGTAAGCTAGGGATGTTTTAGAAATGACACACGAGGGTACATCTATTGTAAAAAAATCTAAAGTCCAACTCCTCACAACCAAATTTGAAGAAATTCATATAGAGGAAAATGAAATGTTTATGGACTTTTATATAAGATTAAATGACATTGTGAACTCTATGTGGGGTCTTGGCAATAAAATCCTAGAAATTAAAGTTTGTGCAAAGATACTACGCTCACTTCCTGAACAGTTCAACTCTAAGGTAACCGCGATCCAAAAACTTCGTGATACAGACACTATGAGAGTTGAAGAATTAGTTGGATCTCTACAAACCTATGAGTTAAATTTTAAAGCTCCTAAAGGAAAATATATTTCCCTTAAGTCTTCTAAAGATGTTTCTCAAGAAAACCATTCTGATTTAGAAAATTCTGAAGACGATATGGCCCTTTTAGCAAAAAAAGTTTTATAAACTTTTCAAAAGTAAAAAGAGGGTTTATTTTCAAAAAGCTAATGAGAAGAAGAGATCAAAATCCAGATCTAAGCCTTGGAAATCTTTAAAAAAGAGTCAATGTTACAACTGTCAAGAATATGGGCATTTAGCAAACAAGTGTCCTAAAAAGGGCAAACCCAAAAAGAAGAGTATGTTGGCTACTTGGGATGAATCCTCTGATTCTGAAGCCTCTTCTGATTCAAAAGATTCTGAAACTAAGCCATGTAATGAAGTGAAAGCCCTTATGACTCTAGCCAAATTCACATTTTCAGATAATGATTCAACAAGTGAAGAAAATCTGAATAATGAATGTGAAAATGAAGATGATCTTCAAGATGGTAATGAAGTGAAAGCCCTTATGACTCTAGCCAAATTCACATTTTCAGATAATGATTCAACAAGTGAAGAAAATCTGAATAATGAATGTGAAAATGAAGATGATCTTCAAGATGCTTACAATGCCTTATATAAAGAAAGTTGTAAAATTGCTATTAAACTTAAGCTTCAAAAGGAAAGATTTTCAAAGCTTAGAGAAAATTTTGAATCTCTTATTTTAGAAAAATCCCATATTTCAGACTGTTATGAAAAGTGAAAATGTGATTTGGATTTCAAAAATTCTCAGATTGAAAGTCTGAAAATATGAGAATGAAAATCTTAAACTTCTCTTTTAAGTTTAAAGGATACATGGAAGTATGCCCAAGGACATCTAAAGTTAGAAAAACTTTTATCTGGATCAAGGAAATATGGCGATCGATCTGGTTTGGGCTACGAGAAAAATGTTCCTATTAAACATAAGAATACGTCTCCTAAGTTTGTAAAAGGAGAGACCTTAAACTCAAAAGGGAAAAGTACAAATCAATTTTTTTCTAAAACTACTTTTCAAAAACCAAAAAACAGTTATAAATTTTAGAACTGAAACCCTTTAGCTGAGAAAATAGTTAATCTTCTTAAGGAGCTCTTAAAATCTAGCTCAGTGGGTCACTCTAAATTTATCTACAATCAAAAGAAGAACCACTATACTCCTAAACCCAAAACTGTTATGAAATGGGTTCCTAAGGTTTTTTTCTTAGTTGCCCATACTACTTTCAAAGTTACAAGTCATTCAAAGTGGTACCTAGATAGTAGATGCTCCAGGCATATGACAGGCGACAAGGCTTTATTTACTGATCTAACAGATATGACTGATGGGTCAGTAACATTTGGTGATGGTAGCAACTGCAAAATTGTTGGCCAAGGTATATTTCAACCCTATAACCTTCCCTTATTCAAGAATGTTTTATATGTTGAGGGTCTAAAACACAACCTATTAAGCATATCTCAAATATGTGATAACAATCATAGTGTGAAATTTTCCAATCAAGGTTGTGAAATCATAAACAAAAAGGGATCTGTAATATTAACTGATCGCAAAAACTTTTGAAAACTGCTATATTATAAGTGATGGCAGCTCGTCTAGTCAAAAGTGTTACATGGTCCATAACAATGAAACAGAATTATGGCATAAATGCCTTGGACATGTACATTGTCATAATTTATACAAATTGAGTAAAAGAGAACTAATCAGAGGTCTACCTAAATTACAGAAAGTAGACAAAATATGTAGTGAATGCCAATATGGTAAACAAACTAGGAGCTCTCACAAAAATATGAACTCCAATGCCACATTAAGACCACTCGAACTTCTCCACATGGATCTTATAGGACAAACTAGGACAGAAAGTCGAGGTGGCAAAAAATACATCCTGATAATCATGGATGATTTTTCAAGATTCACTTAGGTCGCTTTCTTAAGGGATAAATCAGAAACCCTTGATGAAGTGAAAAGGATTATCAGACGTATTCAAACTGAAAAAGTTTCTCAAGTCAGTAAGATTAGTAGTGATCATGGATCTGAGTTTGAGAATAGCAGTTTTGAGAAATTCTATAGCGATCAGGGAGTATCACATGAATTCTCTGCGCCCAAAACACCATAACAAAATAGAATTGTGAAAAGGAAAAATAGAGTGCTTCAAGAAATGAGAAACGTAATGTTAAATAGTATGAAACTCCCTAGAAATCTTTGGGCTGAAGCAGTGAATACGACTTGCTATATTATTAACCGGGTTTATACTTGTAAATTCAATAAGAAAATAGCTTATGAACTATGGTTTGATAAGAAGCCTACTGTCAAATACTTTCGAATTTTTGGTAGCAAGTACTATATTTTACGTGACCGGGAAAATCTGAACAAGTTCAATACTAAAAGTGATGAAGGGATCTTTTTAGGATACTCTTTAAACAGTCGCGCATATCACGTACTGAACAAAAGGACCAATGTGATTCAAGAGTCTATTAATGTGGTCATAGACGATCACTTGAATACACCTGCCCCAAGTTCAGATTATGATGAAGTTCTTTTAATTGATAAATCAGATACTTCATCAAATCAAACTGATTCTGTATTGAGGACTGTTAAAGATCATCCAACCACTCAAATTCTTGAAAACCCTCTCACTGGTGTACGTACTTATAGACAACTAGAAGATATATGTAATTACGTGTGCTTTACATCCCAGATAGAACTAGCAAACGTAAAAGAAGCTCTTTTTGACGAAAACTGGATAGTTACTATGCAGGAAGAATTTAATCAATTTGTTTGAAATGATGTCTGGTATCTTGTTCCTAGACCTAAAGATAAACATATTATTGGAACAAAGTGGATATTCAAAAATAAGTCTAATGAACTTGGTAATATAATTTGAAACAAGGCAAGATTAGTTGTACAAGGGTACACTCAAATTGAAGGTATTGATTACGATGAAACCTTTACACCATTTTCTCGCCTTAAATCAATCAGACTTTTTATATCCATTGCATGCTTTAGAAAATTTAAAATTTATCAAATGGATGTAAAGAGCGCCTTCT
Organism: Magnolia kwangsiensis; assembly: GCA_037074715.1. NCBI lineage: Eukaryota > Viridiplantae > Streptophyta > Magnoliopsida > Magnoliales > Magnoliaceae > Magnolia > Magnolia kwangsiensis. The sequence goes on from CM073578.1 coordinate 57,770,139, forward strand.
TAAATGGTGATTTACATGAAGGAGTATATATTGAACAACCTACGGGGTTTGAGGACCCTAAGTTCATTGATCATGTATACCATCTTAAAAAGGCGCTCTATAGTCTAAAACAAGCTCCCAGGGAAATGGTACGAAAAATTGACTAAGTTTTTACTCAGTCATAATTTTTAAATGGGCAGTGTCGATATGACGTCTTTGTTAAGAAACACAATAGTGATATCTTAATGGTTCAGATATATGTTGATGATATTATTTATGGATCAACTTATTCTAACATGACTATTGAGTTTGCAGATTTAATGAAATCTAAGTTCGAAATGAGTTTGGTTGGGGAATTAAATTATTTCCTAGGGTTACAAGTAAAACAACAACCTGATGAAATTTTTATTTCTCAGACCAAATGTGCTCCGAACTTGATTAAAAGATTCGGATTTGAGAATGGTAAGAACTTTTATACTCCCATGAGTACAACTTTGAGACTCACAAAGGATTCTACAGGTAAAGATGTGGATCCTAAATTGTATTGTAGCATAATTGGTAGTTTGCTCTATTTAACTGCCAGTAGACTTGATATTGCTTTTAGTGTTGGTATTTGCACAAGATATCAATCTAATCATAAAGAGTCACATTTAACTGCTGTTAAGAAGATTATGCGATATGTCGCAAGTTCAGTTAACTTGGGTCTCTGGTATCCATATGATTCTAGTGTTCAGTTGGCAGGGTATACTGATGCTGATTGGGCTAGAAATATCGATGATAGAAAATCAACCAGTGGTGGTTGTTTTTATATTGAAAATTGTTTAGTCTCTTAGTTTAGCAAGAAACAAAGTTCCATATCACTCTCTACTACTGAGGCTGAATACATCGCAGCTGGAAATGCATGTACTTAGGTTGTTTAGATGAAACGTATGTTAAGTGATTATGAAATTACATAAGATTCAATGTCTTTACATTGTGATAATTTTAGTGCTATAAATATTTTAAAATATCCAATCCAACATTCACGTACCAAGTATATTGACATTAAGTATCATTATATTCGTGAATTAGTATAAGGAAAAATAATATCTTTGGAATACATTCTGACTGAGACTCAACTTTCTGACATTTTTACTAAACCGCTCCACAAAAGCAGGTTTAATAAATTAAAATTTGATCTTGGTATGTGCATTCAAAATTAATTATTTATGCATTAATGTAACATAGTGTAAATATATTTATGTATTTATGTGTTTAAATTTTAATTTTATATGAATATTGCATGTTTTTTTTGTCGGTACTCGACCAGTCGTGCGTGTACACAACCGGTCCTGGTACGACTAGTTGTGGACAGGCTAAGACCAGGCATGGAGCGCGTTGGGTATTTTAATTTGGGAGAAAATTTCATCTTCCTCATTTCCAACTTCCTCTCCAACGAGCTGACGTCCGACCAGTCGAACCCACCAAGTTGATCTTCAAAGTTAGTGCATTTTATTGGTCTATTTATCAAATTCAAGTTCTATTCTCTTGTTTATTTGCATTGAAGTTCTTGATTTCAAGCTTTGTGGAGATTTTGGGGCTTTTCTTCTACATTTGCTGATCTAAGAAAACCCATCTCTATTTCCTTTGAGTTTTCTTATTCTTTTGTGTTTCTTTGTGAAAATGGATGTGAGAGGGAAAAAAAATAGCCCGTGGTCCATCTTCCTTTAGATCAGCTCCAATAACTCAATGTCGTCTTCGTTCACCCAAAAATGATCCTGCATATGTACGGGATTTGCGTTTGCATAATGTTATTATTGAAAAAGCCGTTAATCTTAACCACATTGCTCTATTTGATATCCTTCCTCTCCTTCAAGCTGTAGGATGGGATAACATCTTACATTGGGGAGGGCCTGCATACCAATCTATTGCACAATTCATGTTTGTCTGTATTTCTACTTTTTCTACTGAAAATTTAACATTTTAAATAGATGCTAGAGAAGGCACTTTTAATGTAGACCGTCATTTAATATCTGGCCTTATGGAAATACCTGTTAATGATGAGGGTATCCCCATTCATCTTCTAACTGAAAAACCCTTAAAAATAGAAAAGTGACAGCTTACTAGAACATTATGTAACATGAATGTGCAATGGATTCATAAAGGGAATGCGCTCCCCTCAAGGTATTTGTTACCCAAATACAGAGTCCTCTATAGAATCTTTACTTTAAATTTGTATTCGAGGTCTGGCAATAAAACAGAATTGACTTCATTTATTGTTCGTGTTTTGCACTCAGTTGTTTCTGGTATTAAAATTTGTCTTCCATCTTTAATTTGTCATTCTATCATTCAGTTTCGTCTCCATCCAGGTCATAGTGATATACCGTTTACCTATCTCATGACTGTATTGGCTTTACAAATGTTGGTCGCTATGCCTATTGGAGAGGCTCCTATCCATAATCTAATTTTTAACAACTCAAATATTAATAAAATGAAATTGGAATTGGCTCCTGGCCAAGTGGATGGTGATGGTGGAGCAAGAGTTGGGAATGAAGAAGAGGCTGATGATCTTCCTCCTGACGACATAAACATGGATGATATTTTTGATGAAATTGAGTCTGATTCTACTAATGATCCTGATTATGAACCATCTGAATTTGATGCGCGTCGTGTGCACTTGAGGAGAAAGTTGAAAACATGAAAGTTGCCTAAGATTTACAGTTCAAATATATGCACGAGTATCTTATGCGCTTAAACAAGGGCATGCATCAACTTAATCCTTCAATACTTGTTCCTTCTTCAAGTTCAGATTGAGTGATTTGATCTTTGGTCTGTAATAACCTTAAGTTTATTTTTGGTGAATTGTGAACTAGATTTGGTTTACTAACAATGGTTTACTAACTATGGATTGCACTATTTCAATCTTAATGGTTTGATCTTTATTTCCTTATTCCTTGTTTACTCCTTGTTTATTCTCATTTTCCATTGCTTTCTTCTTCCTTTGTCATATTGTGCCACAAAGGGGGAGAAATTATGGTTTGGATTTGTGAATAGTAGCATTACAAGTTTTTTTGGTGAATAGTAGCATTACAAGTTTTTTTTATGTGCTATTCAGGGGGAGTAAGAGTACGGAGGTGGAATGTAAATATCTTGATGTGTGCATGACAAACTGGTGCATGATTCTTTAACCAGGCTGTTACTGGTTTCCTTTTATAACCTATGCATAATTCTTTGTATTCATATTGGTTATATTATTATTGAGTGTTTTGTCATAAATTTGATAAAGGGGGAGATTGTAAGTGCTATGGTTTTATGCTCCTTTTGTTGTCAAATTTTGTGGTGACAAAACCTCTATCTGTGTCTTGTATTTGTATGTTGATATATGTTCAAGACACTGCATCACAATGCTTCAAGTCAAGTACGGTGATCGACTTCAAGAAAGAAATGCAAGGTCATGTATTTTATCCTCTTCTGTAAGCTTCAATGTTCAGAGCTACATCGATAAGAAGAGTGTTTGTTCAAGACTCAAGTGTCACTTAAGATGAAGTTTAATTTCAAGCTATAGAAGATCTCTAGATCAAGCTACATCAAGTTTAGATCTCAAGCTTCATAAGGTTCAAAGGTCAACCTTCATTTGAAAGAATGAAGTTTCAATGTTCATACTTCATGTTCCAGGTATGAAAGACCTTAGTTTCACCTTAGGGTAGGTCATTTTGTATACATAATTCAAATTGAATCTTTTTATATGAATTTTATAACACCCCAAATTTTTACCAACCTGGAGTTAGGCATCCTTAGGCAATGGGTCAACCATAACACCTTGGTAACCTCTTAGAACTCAATTCCAAAGCCCGAGAAATCATTTAGAACCAAATTCTTTAGAAATTTAATGTGAATTAACTAGCGCTACACTAGATTTTCTGCCAAATTAGCACCAACCACTTTAAATATGATCTGTAAGACCCAAAACCTCTAGAATTATTAACACTACGTTACCCTAAAATCCAAGATCCAACTCTAAACCCAGTTGCTCCCTGGAATGCTTTGTAACTTTATATTGGTTCTAGACCGTGCATCGAGAGTCTGATAGCTATGAACTCAGACCATTACGACCGCCTAGTTGGACTTGTCAATCACCAAGAAGATCAAGCTCAAACGATGTCCTGAGACCATTTTATTGAGGCCGGAGTAAAGAGGGTAAGAAAATGAAGATTTTTAGAAAATTAATTATATTTTTATGAAATCTGAAACATTTCACTTGTGTGTTATTTTTAAGCATTCTAACCATTAGAATTTGACCCAAATTTACCCTCGGATCAGGATAGGTGGCCCTTACATGTCATAGTACTTGTAACTCTAATCGAGTTCCCGTAATCGTTGAACTTAAACTGGTCCGCCACGATCGATATGGAAATCCGACCAGACTGAAAACTTAGCTTGACCTAGATCCAGTATTAGAGAGCTTAAGTCCGACCGCATTTAGTAACAGGACCTCCAGAAGTGCTCCGTTGGATCGAAACAGACCCGATTTGGTTATAACCTAAGTATACCTTGGCCTTAAGTCTATTTTTATCAAGTTTAGGCTTATAAATAGGGCTTAAAACCCTCATTCCAAATCCCATACGAATTTCTAAACCCTAGCTTTCTAAGAGGGAGAAAAGAGAGAGAAAGTGAAGGAGAAGTTGGTGTTGCTTCCTGAGATTCTTCCCAGTCTCTCTACGTGCCTCATCCACCCTTCTGTATCGTTATTCTAGTGATTTTGATTTCGTTCTAGGTAAGAAAATTCTAACCCTAACCTGTTTTAAGGTTCCTATAGGTACAAGTAGCTAAGTAGCTGACTTACCTTGTGTTATAAGTCGTCATATCGACGTTAACGAAGACTTAGAGTCTCTATTAAATTCGTTACACTTCTATGGTGTAAGGTGCGGATTTTAGACGCTTAGGTTACCATTTTTCAAAGTTTTCAATGTCTTTTAATGGTAGATTGCTGACAAGAATGTTGTTTCACATGTAGAACATGCTGACCGATTTCTATTTTGAATACATATGAAGAATATGAGATTTTTGGTATTTTAGGTATTTGTAGGAAATACCGTATACGTTTAAATTTTACTGATATGATTGTTATGAGTATTTTCCATGCATATATGCTAGTTATGGATGTATGATCTATTTGGCGAAAGGATTCGCCCTAATACATGTTTCGGCCAACGTACGCTATGTATGTTATTAAGTGTAGTCTAAGTGTTTGTTGAAATGCCTAAATCAATATGATTATATGTATTAAATGTAAGAACATGATTTTTGTATATTAGATATCTCCTTGATGTAAGGATCTGTCATATTATATGTTGAAATCAACATATGTCAAGTACGTTGGAGTTGTATAGTCTAAGTGTTTGTATAAATGCTTGCGTGAGTAAGTACTTAGTAAATGGTGTTGTAGACTAGTGTTGAGATAGGATTCTCAACTACGTTGATGATGTGTATGATTTCCTCCATGTACGTTGTTGAATTGATTTCTTTATATATGAAATGCTTATGTATGCTTAACTGCGTATGTTGTACCCTATAATATGTTGATAACATGCTTGGATTACTTGATATTTCAATTCCATCTCTCTCATATGCATGTTGATTCAGATTGTAAGTGTTTGGGGCTATGCTATAGTCCAGGCAGTCGATAACAGACTTGAACTCGTGGTTGAATTCTATTCGCCACGTAGGACATGTATGATGAACCCGAGCCATGCGTTGCTTGTCGACAGTGGTTAGGCCACACGAGGTGCTTATGCACTTCATGTCGATCAACTCAACGGGCGCTCGTACTAGTCGAACTCGTCCAATAACCCGATTAGCCTGATGTATGTTAACCATGTATGGATGCTACTGCTTGAATCTAAAGTACTAAACTTATCAGTGAAAATCCCGCTAACCATGGTACCTCGATCCGCTAAGACTCATGAGCCGGGCATGGTGGTATGGGACACTTTGGTCGAGCTGTCGGCCTACGCTAGGGCCACGAGCCTCCCCGTAGTGGCCAGTGAGCAACCCAAACTCGTGAGCCGATTATGGTGGTATGAGACACTATATTCGAGCTGTCGACCTACACTGATAAGGTGATGGGGGAGCGGTGCAACGAGTGTATGCAACAGCCCTGGCAGCCCTTTGTAGTGACCTCGAGTGTACTCTGAGTCTATGTGGAGGCGACGACCCTTCCGTAGCAACAAGAGTACAAACTAGGCCTGTATTGATAAGGTGATGGGAGAGCGGTGCAACGAATGCGTGCAATAGCCCTGACAGCCCTTGCAGCGACCTAGAACCATATCATCGTATGAGAATACTAGGAGTGACGACCCCAGACTGGATCATTGTTAGAAATTGATATAAGGGAGGTACCTTATCTTCCCAATCCTGCTGTATGAAAGGACTAATAAAAACTTAATAATCATATTCATATTGCACTCCATGTTCCTGGAAGATGTGGAGCACGGAGGGAAGAAAGCATGCTGCGGACGTAAGATGGTGTCGCATGAGGGAGTATGTTGGCGAGGGCATACATCATGTCATTTCATTCTTGCATTAATTATAGTATTTAGGAATATTTGATTTGCTTGCTTTATCATTATCGCTTGATTGATTTGATAATATGTTAACCTTTGCTCTATGATTCCACTGAGTTGGCCACTCATTCCCACGTTATGGGACGGTGTTGTACACACCAACCAGTCCCTATTTTAGTTTCAGATGATGGCGATGCTTGCGAAGCAGAGCCGGACTTGATGATGATGAGGAGGATTCCTCCTATATGCAGGTTCTGATCGATGGGGTTACAGGGTTACTGATTAGATGTCAATACACTTGGTATTTTTCCTTTTATTTAAACACCCATGTATATTCTTTTCTTTCTATTTTTAGAGTATACATGTATTTAGTTTACCTGGTAACATGTTCACACTCTGGAGACTTACAATCAATTATATATTTTATATATTTATCACAGTCTTCCGCTTGAGAAACTTAACTGTCTCTAGAGTACGATATGTTGTTTTGGTCTAATCCCACTCATGTTTTCTGCACTAATATGAACAACATTCATCCATCATTGAAAATGTTGTATAAGTGATGTTCGGGAACTCGAGAGTGGAGTTTATGCTCGACCCCCAATTTTTGGGGTGTTACAAATTTGGTCTATTCTAAGACTAGCCCTAGACCTTGTTCGACTAGTCCTAGCACTAGTTCGACCAGTCCTAAGTTTATTGGAATTTTTTGAATATTTTTGTTCATCCACGACTAGTCCTAGACTCAGCTCGACCAGTCGTGTAGATAGTGTCGACTTGTCCCATGACTAGTCTTGTTTCTACGATTCAAAGTCCAGCAACTGTGCTGGTGGTCCTACGACCAGTCGTGTGGAACCTACGACTAGTCACAGACACCTTACGACCAATCGTGAGTATGTTTTATCTGATCGCACTAAAAATTTTTAAAAACCGTTCTCCTACGACCAGTCGAAGTTTCCACTAGACCAGTCGAAGGTGCGATTTCTGAAGCTATAAATAGACAACGAATTTCATAGTTTGATAATGAAATTAAAAGAAAATCATGGGATCACTCTGAGATAAGTTTATGTTTATTTTAAGCTACATTGTACACATTTAATATTCTCTTTTTGTTAGCTTTTGCATTTGATTTTGTTTCTATATTCCATTCTTATTTGAAAAGAGGAATTGTTGTATTCCTTCTTCTTAGAATCAAAATTAAATAGAGCTAAGCCTAACTGGTTTAATTTAAAATCAATTAGAACCTAGAACCATTTTAAAGTGAGTATTGGACATCAAACTTCTACTCCAATTAGTTCTTCCAAGCTTCTTCAAAAAGGAGAAATCCAGGTGTTTTACATCATTATAATTTACATTCCTTTTAGTTTATTTTGAGATTCTCCAGAAAAATCTCATTGTGTGTGGTTATCTGAGGAGAGCCAGAAAACTTAGAAAGTGAGTTTTTGGATTGTGTAAGCCCAAGTTAAAAAGACACAATTGTGAAGGTTTTGGGTGAACCTATGAAACCCTATTTTGATAGTGAACGCTAATATCCGTGTGTAAAGATAGTAGGAGTGGAGTAGCAATCTGTGTGGCTGTTTTATAATAGTTGGTGTACACACAGGTGAACCACTATAATTCTTTCTGTTTTGTGGTTGTGTGATTATATTTCCTATCTTTTATTATTCAGAATTGTGGGATGTATGTGTGGATGTGAATGTTGTAATCTTCTTATTTCAAGCACATTGGGGAATATTGTACTAGTTTAGAATTTACTTTCTAATATTTCCCTTTCTTATTCCTCTTCAGTTTGGGATATTGATACTAATGGTTCTAGTAAGGTTGTCCTGCCATAAACCCTTACTTTTTATGGTGCAAGGTTGTCCTTAGAACTACATTCGTATCAGCCTCTCAAGACTTGAATTTAAGGTTGCTTTACATTCTTTTATTGTGGTTTGTTTCCTAGTTTTTGTTAGCTATCTTGTGTTTTAAGTATCACAGTTATTTTATATAAAAAAATTTAGCTTTAATTTGGCATAGTCCTCCCCCCCCCCCCTCTAGGACGTATAACTTGACCATTACACCTACCTTCGATGTCATTAAAGAGGCCTTCGATGTCATTAGGCATTATTTGAGGAATCAATCATGTGTCCAAAATAGTCCAGAGAGTTTATTCAATTTCTTCAATAAATTTGATGTCATCAAGCAGGTCTTCGATGTCATCGAGCAAGGCTTCAAGTCATCGAATAAGTTCTTGAGTCATTGAAAATTTTCTTCAATTTCTCTAATGACCAAATCAATTTTCCTTCATAAATTTAATGTCATAGACCTATGTTCGATGTCATTGAATGTATCCGCAATGTCATCGACTACATTCCCTCGAGCCATCGAACATGCCTTTGATTGGTTGAGAAAAGCACCTAATATGTCTAGTAACCAACTTGATTTATCCTCATAAATTTGATGTCATCGACAAGTGTTCGATGTCATGTCTTTTATTGTTTAAGAAAAGCACCCAATATGTTCAGCAACCAACTTGATTTTCCCTCATAAATTCGATGTCATCGACCAGTGTTCAATGTCATCGAACAGATTTCGATATCACTGAACTGTTCTCGATGGCACAGTCTTTGTGATTTTCTCCACTTAATTTTCTTGGATCTTGGGACCTTGAAATCTTCAACTTGGTATCCATGGGTCCATTCTTTTCCTTGGTGACTTTTGAGCACTAAATTCATGCTTTTAATATTCTTTTCAATCCAAGCTCTTAAATTCATCTTGCAACACAAACACATGTAAAATATACCAGTAAGCTATATTATGTTTATAAAATTAATAAATAAATGGGGGATAATTTGTAATATTTGATCCTTGACATTTAGCCAACCGTAGATATGATTGGAACTAAAACCCTAGAAGAAAGCATGAAAAACTAAGGAAGAAGAAGAACGCTTAGCGACGGCTCTCCATGCTTTTGATCCACTCCTCAAACCCTAGATTATGTAGATAGATCCCTAGGGATGCCTTATAAGGCCTGTATCTTAGTCCGTACGATTCATTATGATCCCGCAATCCTCCTAATCAAATTCTACCAACCTGTGACCTGTAATTGATGTTTGCGCACGACCCTAAGTTGTATCCTAAAGATCTGAGTTGAGTCGACTCGAAACTTGTATCCTAGTGACCGCGTCGACAATGTCGCGTCTTGTGTACCAATGTGATACCTAGGCCAGAAGTTGTAGGCCCACATTTATTTCGAGGAAAGTGTCATGCGTTGTAAATCTCAAGAGAATCTCTACAACCCATCACATCAATCAATCAAGTACACATCCTATCACAAGTACAAGCAACCCATACCCTACCCATCTCTCTCCCATTCCCAAAGTCAACTCTCTCTCTCCACCCATCCCTTCCTTACACCCATCACTCCATCACCTTTTCATCCCATCACCTCTCTCTCTATCTCATTTTCTCTCTTCACTCTCAAGCAACTAAGAGAGAGGATCGTCCATGGAGATGGAGCTCCAAGGAGAGCCTAGTGTGGCCTACTTCGAACCCCTTAATCACCCATCTCCACCCTTCAATCCTCATCATCTTCCATCAAAGGGAGAGCTTAGGAACCAAGGATTCCAAGGGACCAAGAATATTTACAGTCGGTGGGTGTTCATGGCACTAGATCTTGACTGTGATTTAGGGTCCGCATGATTTTTGGGGCCCATCTTGATGTATGCATGAAACTTCCTAAAAATCTTTGGGCTGAAGCTGTGAACACTACTTATTATATTATTAATCATATATATACTAGAAAATAGAATAATAAGACTACATATGAACTGTGGTTCAATAAGAAGCCAACAATTAATTATTTTTTTTATGTTTTTAGTAGCGAATGCTATATTCTATGTGACCGAGAAAATTTGGGAAAATTTAACAATAAAAGTGACGAAGGTATTTTTCTGGGATATGCTCTAACTATTCGAGCGTATCATGTTCTCAATAAGAGGACTAGTGTAATTCAAGAATCCATTAATGTTGTCATACATGATCATCTGAATACATTTACCTCTAGTTCAGAAGATGATGAAGTCTCATTATTTGATAAACCAGATTCTTCATCTAGTCAAAATAATGACACTGAACTGCGATCAGTTAAAGACCATCCAACTGATCAAATACTTAGGAATCCTCTTACAGGTGTGCGCACTTATAAATAACTTGAAAACATATGTAACTATGTGTGCTTCACTTCCTAGATTGAGCCGACCAATGTAAAAGAAGCACTTGTTAATGAAAACTGGATTATAGCTATTCAAGATGAACTTAATCAATTTGCATGAAATGATGTATGGCATTTGGTTCCTAGACCTGATGATAAACATATAATTGGAACTAAGTAGATCTTTAAAAATAAGTCTGATGAATTAGGTAACATTATAAGAAATAAGGCAAGACTGGTTGTACAAGGGTACAATCAAATAGAAGGCATCGATTATGATGAAACCATTACCCCAGTAGCTCGTCTTGAATCTATCAGACTGTTAATATCCATTACTTGTTACAAAAATTTTAAAATCTATCAAATGGATGTTAAGAGTGCATTCCTGAACAGTGATTTGCATGAGGAAGTATATGTAAAATAGCCTAAAGGTTTTGAAGACCTTAAACATATTAACCATGTTTATCACCTAAAAAAGGCACTCTATGGTTTAAAATAAGTTCCTAGGGCATGGTACGAAAAGTTGCCTAAGTTTCTATTAAGTCATAACTTTGTAATAGGGAGTATTGATAAGACACTGTTTGTAAAGAAATACAATGATCACATTTTAATAGTGCAAATATATGTTGATGACATTATCTATGGATCTATTTATGCTAACATGTCTGTTGAGTTTGCAGATTTAATGAAGTCCAAGTTTGAAATGAGCATGGTAGGAGAATTGAACTATTTTTTAGGTTTACAAGTGAAACAGCTTGGTGATGAGACATTTATCTCTCAAACCAAGTATGTTCTAAACTTGGTGAAAAAATTTAGATTTAAGAGCGCTAAGAACTTTGATACTCCTATGAGTACGACACTTAAACTCTCTAGGGATTTAACATGTAAAAGTGTAGATCCTAAGTTGTATGGCAGCATGATAGGTAGTTTATTATATTTAACTACGAGCCGACCTAATATTGCATTCAACGTAGGAATCTGTGCTAGATATCAATTGGACCCCAAAGAGTCTCACCTGATTGTTATAAAGCACATTTTAAGATATGTCGCAAGTTTGGCCACACTTGGCCTTTGGTATCCTCATGATACTAATGTTCAATTAGCCAGTTATTCGGATGCTGATTGGGCTATTAATATTGATGACAACAAGTCTACCAATGGTGGATGTTTTTATATCAGGAACTACCTAGTTTCTTGGCATAGTAAGAAATAGAGTTCTATATCTCTTTCCACAACCAGAGTTGAGTATATTGCACCTAGTAATGCTTGTACCCAACTTGTGTGGATGAAGAGAATGTTAGGTGATTACGGATTTGCGCAAGATACTATGGTTTTGTATTCTGACAATTCTAACGCAATTAACATTTCTAAAAATCTAATTTAGCATTCACGAACTAAGCATATTGACATTAGATATCATTATATTCATGAATTGGTAGAAGACAAGATTATTTTTGTGGATTATATTCAAACTAAAAATTAACTTGTATACATATTTATAAAACAGCTTGACAGAAACAGGTTTACTAAGTTGAAAGTAGATATGGGTATGTGAAATATGAACTGACATGTTTCTGTTTATTTGTAATATATTGCATGTTTTTATTTTATTTATTTTTATAAATTTTTAAATATGAAAAATAGTGAAAATTGCTGAATTTTTGTGGTGTATGACCAGTCGAGTACACAATCAACTAGTCGTGGCACGACCGGTCGAGTATGTACTCAACTAATCGACCCAGTTGGGTTTAGGGGTTTTATTGCCTAAAAAGAATTCTTTTTTCATTTGCTTCATCTTCCCCTACCAACTGTAACATCCTGAAAAAATTCGTACAAAGACCCGAGTACCACCTCAGGCAGAAATCACTAAGGACTAAATCCTTTAGAAATTAAACAAGAATTAACTAGTGTTAAACTAGATTACCTGTGAAATTAGCACCAACCACTTTAAATACAATCTACAAGATCCAAAACTTGTACAATTATTAACGCTACATTACTCTAAAATCTAAGAGTAATCTCTAAACCCAGACGCTCTTGGGAACATTCAGAAACTTCGTGTCGGACCTGGACTGCACGTTGAAAGTTCGATAGTGGCGAAATTAGATGAATATGACTGCCCATTTGGACTTGACAATCACCTCAAAAATCAAGTCCAGATGATGTCCTGAGACTATTTTCTTGAGTCCGGAGTGAAGTGTGTGAGAAACGTGAGTGTTTTTAGAAATTAAATACAAATTTAAGTAATCTAAGTCCTTTCGCTTGCGGGCCAATTATAAGCATTCAGACTATCAGAATCTCACCTAAATATACCCTCAGATCAGGAGAAATGTCCCACACATGACAATATACTTATGGCCCTGATCGAGTGTCGGTGACCGTTGAACTGAAATTTATCCGCCACGGTCAATCTGTAAACCCAATTGGACTGAAAACTTAGCTTGATCAAGATCCAATATCAGGGAACTTAAGTTTGACCGAATTCAGCAAAGGGACATCCAGAATTGCTCTGTTAGATCAGAACAAACCTGATTTGGCTATAACCTAAGTATACCTTGGCCCTAGGGCTATTCCCATCAGTTCTGGGCCTATATAAGGGCTTAAAAACTCCTCTCACATATTCCATATGAATTTCCTAAAACCCTAGGAGAAAGAAGAGAGTAAAGAGAGAGAAAGTGAGAGAGAAGTTGGTGAAGATTCTTAGGATTCTACCCTGCCTCTCCACGAGCTTATCCATCGCCATCGAATCACTATTCCGGCGATTCTAATTCCAATATTGGGTAAGAAATCCTAACCCTAATCCATTTTAGGGCTTCAAATATTCTAACTGATGATGTAGCTAACCTACTTCATGCTTTAGGTTGCTAATCCGCCATTGACAGAGACTAAACATCTAAATCAAATCCATTACGTGTTTACTGGTCTAAGGCGCAGACTATATACGTATAGGTTATGGTTTTCAAGGCTTTTAATGTCAGTTAATGGTATATTACTGACATGGATGCTATTTCACATGCCAAATGCGGTATCTATTTTGTTTTACGTATACATATGAACTATGTGGTTTATAGGGAAATTCATGTGTTTGATGAAAGGTTTGTATACATTTGAAATCTAAATTTTGGATTTTCATGATTAACTGTCGTAGGTACATGATTGTTATGTATGTGACAACTCCTTGACAAAAGGATTTTCCTTAATACATAATATAACCAACATGTGTGATGTATGTTGAAAAGTATAGTCTAAGTATTTGTAAAAATGTTTGAATGAGTTAGTAGTTAATAAATTGTGATTATAGGGGAGTTGAGATATGAATCCTAACTAGCTTAAATGTGTGTATGATTTCCTTCATGTATTGTATAGCCTGCTTATTTATGTTTAACTATGTGTATGATTTCCTTCATGTATTGTATAGCCTGATTATTCATGTTTAACTATGTGTATGATTTCCTTCATGTATGGTATATTCATGTTTAAGTGATATTCCATAACATGCTCACTTGATTGTAGGATTTGACTTAAGTATTCATTATTGCTTGCCTATCTCATATGCTTATTTGTTGTGATTGCACGTGGTTGGGGCTATTTCATAGTCCAGGCAATCGGTAATAAACCTTGTTCTTGTGGCTGAGGTTATTTTTTGCACACAAGATGTGGTCGATGAATTCGAGCCGTACGTGGGATGTCGACAGTGGTTAGGCCACATGGAGTGTTTATGCACTTCATGTCGATCAACTCAACGTGCGATCGTCCTAGTCAAGCCTGTCAATTAACCCTATTGACCCGATGTATGCTCACCATGTTTGAACGCTACCGCTTAAATCTAGGGTACCAAACTTACCAATGAAACCCTGTTAACCATGGTACCTCGATCTGCTAAGACTCATGAGCCGAACATGGTGGTATGGGACACCGTGGTCGAGCTGTCGGCCTACGCTGGGGCAATGAGCCTCCCTGCTGTGACCAGTGAGCAACCCAGACTCGTGAGCCGAATACGGTGATATGGGACACTGTATTCTTGCTGTCGGCCTACTCTGATTGGTGACGAGCCCTTTGTAGTGACCTCAAGCATACCTTGAAACTACATGGTAGCAATGAGCCTTTTTGTAGTACCGGATTATAACTAGGCCTGTATTGATTGGTGACGAGCCCTTTACAGTGACCTAGAACCATAACATCGTATGAGATTTACTAGGATTGACGATCCTAGAATGGATCATTATTTGGAAAATGATACAAGGGAGGTACCTTAGCTTCTCAATCCTACTGTATGAAAGGGACTAATAAGAACTTGTAATCATGCTCATAACATCACACTGCATGTGTCGTTGGCGTTGGTGTAGAGCACAGTGGTAGTGATTCATGCCGCGATCGTTAGATGTTGTCGCAAGAGGGAGTGCAGGTGAGGGCATGCATCATTAACGCATATCATTCTTGCATTAACAAGAGTATCTAGGACATGTTTAATTATACTTCTTTATCATTACTGCTTGACTGAATTGATAACATGTTAACCTTTGCTGTATAGCTCCACTGAGTTGATCACCTGTTAACCTTTGCTTTAGAGTAGATGATGTTGTTGATGCAGCAGTAGCAGATACAACAACAGCAACAGCAGCAACATCAGATACAACAATAGTAGTAGCAATAGTTCTTGACTTCTATGGCCGGTATCTTTTCTCAGACGATGGGAGCAACTCCACCTGCCTCACCTATGCACCCAGCTGGGAACGCAAGTGCTAGCGGCACATTTGAGCGATTCTAGCGCTTATGGCCTCCCACTTTCATGGGTACTCATAGACCCGAGGAGGCCGAGTACTAGATTGACCACATCTCTAATATGTTCACTGTTCCGAGGTAGAGCAAGTCGAGCTTGCCACCTTCATGTTTGAGAAGGAAGCCAGCTTGTGGTGGGACAATATACTCTGCACTATTGTGAAAGGATATGTGTGGATGTGTCAGGAATTTGGGACCCGCTTCTATGAGAAGTACTATCCCATCACCTACTGACACGAGAAGGAGAGTGAGTTCCTTCACCTCCGTCAGGGAGGGATGTCGGTGATAAAATACGAGAATTGGTTCACGGAGCTGGACAGGTATGCTTCATTGCTTCTGGGTGATCAGTCGATGCGGATGCGGTGATTTTCTAAGGGATTACGACCTAAGGTCCAGTCGAAGATGTGCTGTGCTAGTATATCGACTTATGTCGAGTTAGTGGGCATGTCCCTGCGAGCTGAACAGGATGGGGATAGGTTGTCCCGTATGCAAGCACCTATGGCTCCCAGGTCGTGACCTGATCTTCCAAGCAGGCCATTTCTCGACAAGAGGCCACGGGTAGATTCACCTCCCAGGCTTACGGCTCCACCGACTCACCTGAGATGACCAGACATGTGGTGTAACTACTGCAAGAAACTGGGCCACACAGAGATGACTTGTTTCACCAGGATGAGGGATCACAGTTTCTCGCCACCTCAAAGGATCGACCGTTCGATGTCTCAGGCCATTTTCGCTCCACCCCTACGGTCAGCACCAGCACATCCATCCTTCAGACCACATGCTCCTCGATTTAGGCTGCCTTAGCGACCTATGGCGCCTTAGCCCAACCGATCTTAGCAAGCATGAGTTCATGCACTCATAGCGGAAGTGCCTGCCTCTACAACTACAGTACCTTTGGCCTTCGAGCTCACCGCCCATGTCGAAGGTACCCCTATATTTCTGTTGGTGGATACGGGATCCACTGTCTCAGTGTTTCATGTTCTACAGTCAAGCGTTTAGGGCTGAATACGACTCCGATGAGTGGAGTGCGAGTTATCGTAGCACCATGAGCTTTTACAGATGCCACCAAAATGTGTGAGGGCTGCTTGATAGATCTAGGGAGCAGAATGATATGCATCGACCTGATTGTCACCATGATAAACCATTTCGACCTCAACCTTGGCATGGATTGGTTGACAGAAGTGAGGACCGAGATTGACTGTGAGACACATCTAGTGACACGGCTTACGGGCCTGAGGGTTTGGCATTTACGTTTCCCATGCAGGTCAGTTGCCCTTTTCAAGTTCTTTATTACGCTTCCTTATTGAAGAATGTTGATGGCTTGGCAATTGAAAACACGCCTGTAGTTCAAGAATATGAGGAGGTGCTCACGACGATTCCTGGTTTGCTTCCGCGGAGTGAGATTGATTTTACCATTGATCTTACGCCGGGTTGGACTCGTATACAGGAAGCGATGGGTGTGAAGTTAAAGTTTAGCACCGCGTTCCATCCACAGACAGAAGGGTAGACAGAATGAGTGAATTAGGTGGTAGAAGACATGTTGCGAGCTTGTGTGCTGGATTTCAAGGACAGTTGGGATGACTGTCTTCCTTATGCATAGTTCGCGTATAACAATAACTTCCAGGCGAGTATTGGCATGGCTCCCTATGAGCTATTATATGGTCACCCGTGTAGATCGCCGTATTGTTGGGCAGAAGTGGGCAAGAAAAGTTTGATTGGCCCAGAGTTGGTTCAGGCGACCTCAGAGAAGATCGACATTATTAGGCATCGACTTCTGACAACACAGAGAAAGTAGAAGAGTTATGCCGATACGAGAAGGCGACCATTAGAGTTTGAGGTTGGGGACCATATATTCCTTAGAGTTTCCCCCATGAAGGGAGTCCTGTGGTTTGGTAAGAAAGGGAAGCTCACATCGAGATTCATTGGCCCATTCCAGTTATTGGATCGAGTGGGCGCAGTAGCATATCACCTTACTTTACCCATGCCACTCGTAGGCGTGCATAACGTATTTCATGTGTCCATGTTGAAGAAGTACGTTCCTGATCCTTCACACATTATCAGATGGGAGCAGGTGCAGCTGAGCGAAGATGCTACATATATACTGTGACTGACGCATATCCTGGATAGGAAGGAGCAGGTCTTACATAGCGAGGTAATCCTACTTGTGAAGGTACTGTGGATGCATCACAGTGAGGAAGAGGCTACTTGGGAGACGGAAGCCGAGGTTAGAAAGAACTACCCTCAAATTCTCGAGGAGTATGAAAAAGTACTAATTTTGAGGATGAAATTTTTCTTTAAGGTAGGTAGATTATAACGTCCTAAAAAAATTCGTACAAAGACTCGAGTACCACCTCAGGCAGAAATTACTAGGGACTAAATCGTTTAGAAATTAAATGAGAATTAACTAGTGTTAAACGAGATTACCTGTGAAATTAGCATCAACCACTTTAAATACAATTTGCAAGACCCAAAACTTATATAATTATTAACACTACATTACCCTAAAATCTAGGAGCAATCTCTAAACCCAGATGCTCTAGGGGGCATTCAAAAAATTCATATCGGACCTGGACCGGATGTCGAAAGTCTGATAGTGGCAAAATTAGATGAAAATGACCGCCCAGTTGGACTTAACAATCACCTCAAAAATCAAGTCCAGATGATGTTCTGGGACTATTTGCTTGAGTCCGGAGTGAAGTGTGTGAGAAAAGCGAGTGTTTTTAGAAATTAAATACAAATTTGAGTTATCTGAGTCGTGACGCTTGCGGGCTGATTATAAGCATTCAGTGCATCAGAATCTCACCCAAATATACTCTCGGATCAGGAGAAATGTCCCACACATGCCAATATACTTGTGGCCCTGATCGAGTGTCGGTGACCGTTGAACTAAAACTAGTCCGCCACGGTCGATCTGTAAACCTGATCGGACTGAAAACTTAGCTAGATCAAGATCCAATATCAGGGAGCTTAAGTCTAATCGCATTCAGCAAAGGGACCTCTAGAACTGCTCTGTTGGATCAGAATAAACCCGATTTGGCTATAACCTAAGTATACCTTGGCCCTGGGGCTATTCGCATAAGTTCTGGGCCTATATAAGGGCTTAAAAAATCCTCTCACATATTCCATACGAATTTCCTAAAACCCTAGGAGAAAGAAGAGAGTAAAGAGAGAGAAAGTGAGAGAGAAGTTGGTGAAGATTCTTGGAATTCTACCCTGCCTCTCCACGTGCTTATCCATCGCTATCGAATCGCTATTCCGATGATTCTAATTCTAATATTAGGTAAGAAATCCTAACCCTAATCCGTTCTAGGGCTTTAAATAGTCTAAGTGATATGTAGCTAACCTACTTCATGCTCTAGGTTGCTAATCCGCCGTTGACAAAGACTAAACATCTAAATCAAATCCATTATGCGTTTACCAGCGTAAGGTGTGGACTATATACGTATATGTAACGCCCTGGAAAAATCTGTACTTGGACTCGAGTACTAACTCGACTAGAAACTGCGTAGGATTAGTTCATTTAGAAAATAAGCGTAAGTTAGTTAGCGCAACGCTAAAGTAGCTGTGAAATAGTCCCTGATCACTTTAAATACGTTCTACAAGACCCTAAACGAGTAGAACCAATGACGCTATAATACCCTAAAACCTCGGATCAAACTCTAAACCGGTTTGTTCTCAGGAACCCTTAGAAACTTTGTATTGGATCTAGACCGCGCGTCGAAAGTCCGATACCTACAATCTTAGACCGTTATGACCGCTTAGCTGGACTTGACAATCATTTCGAAAATCAAGCCCAACCGATGTGCAGAGGCTATTTCATTGATCTTGGACTGAAGAGACTGAGAATAGGGCAAATGCTTAAGAAATTAAATCCAAATTTGACACGTGACTTGGCGCGTTATTATTAAGCGTTCTGACCGTCAGAATTCAGCCAAATTACACCCTCGGATCAGAAAAAATTTCTCTTTCATATCATGAGACTTGTAGACCTGATCTACGTACGATGACCGCTGAACTGAAACTAGACCGCCACGTGCGATCTACGAACACTGCTGGTCTGAAAATGGGATGTGAGCGACATCCGACGTGCATGAGCTTAAGGCCGATCGCGTTTGGCGAGGGGACCTCCCGAAATGCCTTTTTGGATCGGAATAGCCCCGATTTGGTTACTCCTCAACTAAACATTGTTCCCAAGCCTAATTTGGAAAGGTTTTAGGTTATAAAAGGACCTTAAACCCTCACCTCTCTCATCCATCCGAATTTGCTAGAAACCCTAGCTGGTGTGAGAGAAAATGTGAGAAATTGCGAGAGAGAGTGGGAGAGATCTTCCTGCTGCTTGCACTACCTGTTGCACGTGCTTAAGCCACGTACCTCAATCACTTTCCCGGTGATTTTGCCACATTTCTAGGTAAGGAAAACCCTAACCTTTTGCTGATTTAAGGTTCCGTTGAATCCCTTAGCTAAGTAGCTTACAGATCTTGTGTATTAGGTTCCCGGTTCGTCGTAGACGAAGCGTATACACTCCGTTCGAATCGATTCACTTCTAGGGAAAAGGTGCGGATTCTAGATGCTTTGATTGACTGTTTTCAATGCTTTCAATGTCATTTAATAGTATATTATCGACAGCAATGCCGTTTGACATGTACAACATGCTGTCCGTTTCCTGTTTCGTAAGCAGACGAAAAATATGAGATTTAGGGCATCTTAGTCATTTGTAGGAAATACTGTTTTCATCCATATTTTTCTGATATGATTGACATGGATCTTTGTCACATTAGGATATTAGGAATGCGTTCATAATCAGTTTGGCGAAGAGATTCGCCCAAATGCGCACTTTGAGTCGACATATTATATGTAGACTTAAGTGTGTAGACTAAGTGTTTGTATAAATGTTTGTATTAGTATGTATTGAATTAAATGGTGTTATGAATAAGTTTGAGATTGAATTCTCAATTAATATGCTGATGTAAATGATTTCCTACATGTTGGCTATATGCATGATTTCTTTATATGTATGAAATGCATGTGTTAGATGATTTACTTAAGTTGTATGTTATAAAATGTGTTAACATGCTCACATTGTTGTATTTCATTTCCATTACTTTTATATGATTTCTGATTTCCATTACTTTTATATGATTTCTGATGTGGATTCATAAATGTTTGGGACTATACCTAGTCCAGGCAGTCGGTAACCGAGTAAATTCGTGGTTGGCTTATCTTTGCCACGAGCGACGCGTCGATGAACGCGAGTCGTGTTCTGAGTTGGCGGCAGTGGTTAGGCCACACGAAGTATTTTACGCACTTCATGTCGTTCGACTTGAGATGTGCTCGTGTTAGTTGAGCACGTCAAGTAACTCG
The DNA here is from genome assembly GCA_037074715.1 of Magnolia kwangsiensis. Lineage (NCBI taxonomy): Eukaryota > Viridiplantae > Streptophyta > Magnoliopsida > Magnoliales > Magnoliaceae > Magnolia > Magnolia kwangsiensis. Next base: position 57,790,992 of record CM073578.1, read on the forward strand.
ACTGGCCATTGTATGTTCACCCTGTATGAATCATAACTTCTTGAACCTAGGGTACTGAACGTACCATTGTAAACCCTGTTAACCATGGTACCTTGATCCATAAAGACTCATGAGCTGGGCATGGTGGTATGGGACACCGTGGTCCAGCTGTCGGCCTACGCTTGGGTCACAAATCTCTTCGTAGTGACCAGTGAGCACCTATGACTCGTGAGCAGATTATGGTGATATGGGACACTATATTCTTGTTGTCGACCTACACTGATCAGGTGACGAGCCCTTTGTAGTGACCGTGAGGGTATTCTGAGTCTATGGGAGGCGACGACCCTTCCGTAGAAATGAGAGTATAGTAGGCCTGTATTGATAAGGTGATGGGGGAGCGGTGCAACGAGTGCGAGCAACAGCCCTGACAGCCCTTGCAGCGACCTACAAAATATACATCGTATGAGATTACCAGGAGTAACAACCCTAGACAGGATCTGTGTTGGGATTGATTTATGGGAAGTACCTTAGTTTCCCAACACTGCTATATGAATGGACTAATAAAAACTCGATAATCATATCACCATCGCATTGCATGTGCCTGGAAGATGTGGAGCACTGTGGGAAGAAAGAATGCCGCGGGCGTAAGATGGTGCCGTATGAGGAAGATCGTCGGTGAGGGCATCCATCATGTCACATCATATTGCATTAACAACAGTATTAGGAATGTTTGATTTACTGCTTTACTATTATCGCATGATTGATTTGAGAACATGTTAATCTTTGCTCTATTATTCCACTGAGTTAGCTACTCACTCCCACATTATGGGATGGTGTTTGCAACACCCACCAGACCCTGTCTTAGATGCAGGTGAGACAGCGATTCAGGAGGCAGAGCCGGATTATGATGAGGACTAGGACGAGTTCTCATATATGCAGTACCATGACGGCTTTGTTTAGGTGGCCTGGATTGGCGGGACTTCTCAGTGGGACTATTTTTGACATTTTGATTCTGTTTTTTTACATGTATATGAGACTCAGAGATGTATTCATACTTTGAAGACAGTTGAGATCTATTTTGTTTTCCTTACAGTGATATGTATAACCTTTAGTCTTCTACTTGTTTTTATCACTGAATCTGGTATGAATTGCAGTTTTGGTATAATTTTACTCATGTGAATGCTTTAACTCAAACATCATTGAATCATAAACATTTTTGTTGCATAAGTGACGGTCTGGAACTCGGGAGTCAGGTTTATACACGACCCCCGATTTTCAGGGTGTTACAGTATAAGTTATGGTTTTTAAGGCTTTCAATGTCAGTTAATGGTATATTACTGACGTAGATGCTATTTCACATGCCAAATGTAATATCTGTTTTGTTTTACGTACATATATGAACTATGTGGTTTGTAGGGAAATTCATGTGTTTGATGAAATATTTGTATACATTTGAAATATAAATTTGTGATTGCCATGATTAACTGTCGTAGGTACATGATTGTCATGTATGTGACAACTCCTTGGCAAAAGGATTTGCCCTAATACGTAATATAACCAACATGTGTGATGTATGTTAAAAAGTGTAGCCTAAGTGTTTGTAAAAATGTTTAAATGAGTTAGTAGTTAATAAAGTGTGATTATAGGGGTGTTGAGATATGAATGCCAACTACCTTAACTGTGAGTATGATTTCCTGCATGTACTGTATAGCCTACTTATTTATGCTTAACTGTGTGTATGATTTCCTCCATGTATGGTATATTCATGTTTTAGTTATATTCCATAACATGCTCACAAGATTGTAGGATTTGACTTGAGTATTCATTACTGCTTGCCTATCTCATATGCTTAGTTGTTGTGATTAAACGTGGTTGTGGCTATTTCAAAGTTCAGGCAATCGGTAATAGACCTTGTTCTGGTGGCTGAGGTTGTTTTCGCCACACAGGATGTGTTCGATGAATTCGAGCCATACTTGGGATGTCGAAAGTGGTTAGGCCACATGGAGAGCTTATGCACTTCATGTCGATCAACTCAACGTGCAATCATCCTAGTTGAGCTCGTCAATTAACCCGATTAACCTGATGTATGTTCACCATGTTTGGACGCTACTGCTTGAATCTAGGGTACCAAACCTAATAGTGAAACCCTGTTAACCTTGGTACCTCGATCCACTAAGACTCATGAGTCAGACATGGTGGTATGGGACACCATGGTCGAACTATCGGCCTATGCTAAGGAGATGAGCCTTCCCGTAGTGACCAGTGAGCAACCCAAATTTATGATCTGAATACGGTAGTATAGGACATCGTATTCGTGCTGTCGGCTTACTCTGATTGGTGACGTGCCCTTTGTAGTGACCTCGATCATACCTTGAAACTGCATGGGAGCGATGAGCCTTTTTATAGTATTTGGGGTATAACTAGGCTTATATTGATTGGTGACGAGCCCTTTACAGAACCATAACATCGTATAAGATTTACTAGGATTGACGACCCTAGAATGGATCATTGTTTAGAAAATGATACAAGGGAGATACCTTAGCTTCCCAATCCTACTATATGAAAGGGACTAATAAAAACTTGGTAATCATGCTCATAACATTGCACTGCATGTGTCGTTGGCTTTGGTGTAGAGCACAGTGGTAGTGATTCATGCCGTGATTGTTAGATGTTATCGCAAGAGGGATTACAGGCGAGGGCATGCATCATTTCCTAATATTATTCTTGTATTAACAATAGTATCTAGGACATGTTTGATTGTACTGTTTTATCATTATTGCTTGACTAAATTGATAGCATGTTAACCTTTGTTGTATAGCTCCACTGAGTTGATCACTCACTCCCACATTCTGGAATGGTGTTTAAACACCAACCAGACTCTATCTTAGTTGCAGATGATGATGCGACCCACGAGGCAGAGCCGAAGTTCAAGGATGATGAGGAGGTATTCTCCTACATGCGGTATTCAGGCAAGTTCATGTGAGTCGTGTCCTGATTGATGGGAATCCAGGGTTATGTTTGAAGGGGACTAGCACATTTTTTTTTTACCTTTGGTATTTTGATACAACACTTGTAATTATTGGCCTGGTAACGCATACATACTTTGGGGACTTATACTAGTTTATATATTCATTTCAGTCTTCCGCTTGCGTATTACAATTGTCCCTAGATTTTGTTTTGCTGATTTGGCTTAATCTAATTCATGTTTTATGCACTAATACAGACAACATTCATCCATCATTAAAAATGCTGCATAAGTGATGTTTTGGAACTCGGGAGCTGACCTATACTCTACCCACGATTTTCAGGGTGTTACACCAACCCTACCACGACCGGTTGAACCCACCTTCGATTCCTCCATGGTTGGTGCATATTTTACCATTTCCTTATAGATTTGAGTTCTTTACTCTTCCATTTCCTTATTTTTATTATTTATTTCAAGGTTTATGGTAGTTTGTTGGATTTTCTAACTAAAAATTTAATTTTCTTAAAACCCTTCTTTCCTTTCTTACATTGCTTGTATTCCTTGTCTTTCTTGTTGTAATGGAAACTATAAATAAGAAGAAATGTTCTCGTGGTCCTTCTTCTTCTCATTCTGTTCCAATCACGGTATGCCATCTTCGGTCACCTGAAGAAGATCCCGAGTATGTGCAGGATATTCGATTACGCAACATGATCGTTGAACAGATGGTCAACTCTGATCATTTAACACATTTTGGCATTGTTCCTCTCCTTCAATCTGTAGGATGGGATAACATTTTAAATTGGGGCGGTCCAGCATATCGTTCCATTGCGCAGGCCATGTTTACTTGAATAACTAACTTCTCTTCAAGAATCTAACTTTTATAATTACAACAAGAGAATGTCCTATTGATGTGGGCCATCACTTAATATCTGGATTGATGGATCTTCTAGTTAATGATGACAGTATTCTCATTTATACTCTTATAGAAAAACCTTCTAAGCCTGAGAAAAGATTGCCCACTAGAGTGTTATGTAACATAAATGCGAAATGAAGTTCCAGGAATGCACTCACTTCCAAATTTATGTTACCCAGATATAGGGTTCTCCATTGTATATTCATTTCTAATGTCTATCGTAGGTCTGGTAACAAGACTGAGCTCACTAGTTTCATAGTTCACATCCTTCACATTATTGTTACTAGTGTTTCTATATGTCTTCCATCTCTTATCTGTTACATTATGATTCTGTTTCATCTCCATCCAGGTTAAAGTGATATTCCATTTACCTATCTTATGACTGTCTTAGCCACCCATAGTCATGTGGCTATGCCTTTTGGAGAAGCTCCCATTAACCATCTTCCCTTCAACAACTCGAGCATAAATAAGATGAATTCAAGGTTGGCTCTAGGCCAAGTTGATGTGGGTGCTAGAGAAGCACCTGAACCAACTGAAGAGGAGGATGCTTTGCCTTTAGATGATGTCAATATGGATGACATATTTGATGAGATTGAGTTAGACTCTATGGCTGATCCTGATTTTTAGCCTTCTAACTTTGATGAGTGTTTGCGTTCCCTTGAGGAGAAGGTAGAGGGTATGCATATGTCCCAAGAAACTCAATTTAAATACATGCACAAATATCTTAGGTGCATTAACAAGGGACTACATCAAATACATCCTTCCATACCTGCTCATTCCTCTAGTTCAGATTAGTGTTGAATTTCTGATTTGTAATAACTTTTACACTTGGATTTCTCTTAACTCTATATGCTTGGACATGTTTTCTTATTATCGTGGACATGTTTTAATGGTTATCTTGACAATATTTTTATCATCTTGAACTTACTTCATACTTTTATTACTCATTGCTCTTATTCTACTCTTATATTTCCATCATTTATATGTTCTTTCCTTTATTATATTGTGACAAAAGGGGGAGAATTTGTGTTGGTATGTCTATTTAATGATTTTGGATTCTATGAAGTGGAAGGTGTGGAGAAGTGGTTTTTTTTTTTTAAGATCTGTAGTTGTTCACATACAAGTACTGCAAATTCTTCTCTTCTCTTAGATTCTATGTTCTATGCAGTAATATATTAAGGGGGAGTATTGGTTTGCTGATTTTTGCTAACTAGTTTTTAACTAATGCTTGATTCGTGCTTGATTCTTTATTAATCTAACTCGTACATGATTCTTTATTGATCCAACTGGTGCATGAATCCTTGGTCTCGGCTTGTTTTGTCATGAATTTAACAAAGAGGGAGATTGTAAATGATATCTTATCTAGCTCATAGGTTTGTCAAATTTTGTAGTATTAAAACCTCTTGGAATATGTATCTTTTTTTGCTATTATTGTAAAATTAACTTCATGTCATCCTAGCCAATCTTCTCTACATTCAAGTACAAGATCAAGAAGTTCAAGTACAAGATTAAGAGGTTCAAGAACAACATATAGAAGTTCAAGTACTAGATCAAGTCTTCAAGCTTCAACTACTTTAAGAGAATGATATGTGATTATTCAATCTCACAAATAAGGTTTATTTGACCCTAGTTTGACCTTAGGATAATTCATACAATTTTTATTTATATTATACATCATTTAATAATTTTATAGGTCATTTTTTGACTAGTCCTAGTCATGGTTCGACTAGTCTAGTCACTAGCTCAACCAGTCCAAGAATTTTCTCGACCAGTCCAAAGTTTATTGCTAATTTTTGGAATTTCTCATTGGATCCTCGACTATTCATGGAGACTACTTGACCAATCGAGTGAACAGTGCTCGACCGGTCGTGCAGGCTCGACTCAAAGTCTAGCAATCATTTCTGGTCCTACTCGAACAGTCGAGTAACGATCTTATCTTATCGCACCAGAAATTTTAAAATGTTGTTGGTCCTTTGACTAGTTGAACCGACCACCAGGCGAGTCGAGTTAACAATATTTTTACCTATAAATTGAGGACGATTTTCAAAGTTTCATAACTCATTCCAAAAGATATTAAAGTCATAACTCTAAGAACTCGGTCCCCATTATTGTGAAGCTATTATGAGGTATTTATAAATTATTTTAATAGCTTTTTAGTTATTCAATTCTTTGATCTATTGATTCCATCTTATTTGATATTAAAGGGAATTTTTGAATTTAACCCTTCATGAGATCCAGGAAGTTGAATCGAAAGTAGCTTAAGGTTGGATTTAAATTAAAATTCATTTAGACCTAGAATCCTATCATTTGAGAGATTGAACATTGAACATTGAACATTCTATGCCTCCAAAGAAGCTGTTCTACCGGGTTACTACAAAGTAGTTTCTTCAGATAAGTATAATTTTAATTTTCTATATTTAGTTTGTAAGAGTGCCACAAAATCTTTCTTTTTTTATTTTGACTGAGATAGCCAAAAAATCTCAGTGAGTGGGGTTCTTAATTGTGGTAGCCCTTTAAAACACAATTGTAAAGGTTTTGGGAGAACCTTAGAAAACCAATTTCATTGTGAAAGCCAATATCCCGTGGGTGAGGATATTAGGAGAGGAGTAGTTATGTGGTTGTTTCCTAATAATTGGTGTAAACACAAGCGAACCACTATAATTACTGGAGTTGTGGTGATTGTTTATCATTGTGCATTTGTGGTAAATGATTGTAATTTATTTTCTGCACATGTGATGAATGTCGTAATAGCAGTAAATATTTATTTATTTTTTATTCTTTATTCCTCTGTATTGGTTTGGGACTTTGATAGACAGACTGTTTTAGAAATCAGGTTATCCTACCATAATCCTTTGGTTTTTAATGTAAGGTTGTCCTTCAAATAACATCTGTATCAACCTCTAAATACTTTTGCATTTGAGATTGCTATTTATTTCTGCTATTTGTAATTGATAAGTATTATCTTTTTCTAATTCTTTCTTAATTCCGCATTTAAATTTTAATTTAACATAGTCTTATTCACCCCTCCTCTAGGACTCTTAGCTCAGCCTTTTCATGGGCCCCACTATATGTTTGGCACTATAAGGGCCACTCCTTGGGAGCAATGTTGGTTGAATGTCCACATTAATGGCAATGATGGTTAAATATCCTATATTGATATGTGGACTTATTGACCAAGAGTTGTATACTCATCATTTTACTCATTCATTCATTCACTATCCACTCAGGCTGGTGGTGCGTAACTAATTGTTATGTGTACCTTTGTAATGGCCATGATTTTGGTTAGGGAGTGCGACCAACTTGAGATCAGAAGTCTACCACATTGAGTCTGGCTATCCAAATTCAGGTATGGGAGTGGTTTGGATAGAAGTCCCTTGTGATGGACCCCATAGCCTGTGATACTACGTATTATCACCCTAACTTCACTCCATCTTGGTCATTTCATTCACATTGCATATTGCATTACATCCGCGGCATATGACATTTTAGGTTGTTATGTTTCTATATTTATGTAGCCTAGATGAGGTTAATGATATTCGTGGACTCGTTAGGATTTGCGTATTGCAATGCATCCTTAGTATATGATATTTGGCTTACTATGTCCCCGCATTATATAAATGATTTACATTGCTTCCTCAGTATATGATGTTGGCTTATTATGTTTTTGCATCGCATAGCCTGGATAATGTTGATGGTATTTATGGACTTACCAGTATATTTTCGCATTACTCTGATGTTGTATACTTGACACTTTGAAAGGGCCTAGCTATATGCCTTAGGGGGGGTTGAATAGGGCAATGCCAAATAAAACTAATAATAGCAGAATAATAAAAGAAATAAAGCACGACGCTGAATCCATAGCTTAAAATAAAGAGAATGATACTTTATCAGTTCTAAGGACAACCTTACACCAAAAACCAAAGGTTTAATGTAGGACAACCTTATTTCTAGAACGTCCTTTGTATCACAAATCAATGAGGAATAAAAATCAAGGAAATCAAAATAACTTGCAGAAATAAATCCTAAGTTATTACAACATTCCCCACACTTGCTTGGAATAAAAAGATTACAACATTCATCCACGAATACAATCCACAAAACTGAATGAATAAAAGAATGAAAGAATAATGCACATCCGCAACACAACGATATATAGTGGTTCGCCTGTGTGTACACCAACTATTATCCAACAGCCACACAGAATGCTACTCCACTCCTAATATCCTCACATAGGGGATATTAGCATGCACTATCAAAATAGGTTTTACAGGTTCGCCTAAAACCTTCACAATTGTGTCTTTGATCTCGGGCATACACAATCCAAAAACCCTCACAATCTGAGTTTTCTAGCTCTCCTCAGATAACCAATAACAATGAGATTTTTCTGACAAATCTCAAACAAAACCAAAGAAAGCAAATTATAAAAATGTAAAATACCTGAATCACCTTTTGAAGTAGCTCAGTAAAACCAATCAGAGTAGAAGTTCGATTCGCGTTCAAAGTCCAACACTCACTTTAAGAATGGTTCTAAGTCTAATTGATTTTTAATCAAAAGGGCTAATTCTATTTGATTTTGAATCCAAGAAGAAGGAATATTAGAAATTTTCCTTTTCTAATAAGATTGGAATGTAGATCAAAATCAAATAAAAAATAAGCTAGTAAAAGGAATATTAAATAAGCACAAAGTAGCTTAAAATAAATACAAACTTATCTCAGAGAATAGCCTAAAGATTGCTTGAATAGAGTTGAATTGAATTGCTATAACTCTGAAGTTCGTGCTCAATTTATAGCCTAAAAAATCCCATCTACGACTGGTCTTAGGATCCTAGGACTGGTCGTAACTTCAAAGATTTTCAAAGATTTTCACGGGATAAGATTTTTCTATTCCACGACCGGTCCTGCGAGGTCTACGACCGGTCGTGATCCACCTACGACTGGTCGTGGGTCACCTACGACCGGTCGTAGGACCCCCAATTTAGTTACTGGAGTTTGAGTCGTAGGGCTACGACTGGTCGAAGGATGAATCGTAGAACTCACAGGACTGGTTGTAGGATATCCAGGACTGGTCGTAGGACAACCAGAAAGATCCTAAAATCTTCAACAACATACGACTGGTCCTGAAAAACTTAAGACTGGTCGTAGCAGAGCTAGGACTGGTCTTGAACTCCCTAAGACTAGTCTTAGAACAGTCCAAATAAGCATATTAAAATATATGAGTTATGTATCCAGAATGACCTATAGTAAAGCCCATCCTAAGGTTAATCTAAGGTCAAATAAACCTTAAAAGTGAGATGGACATTGAAAGTCTGTACACTCATTTGACCCTTAAGAGAAGCTTGAGAATATACAAATCTTATAGTAGGCCTTCTTGAGCTTGATCTTGACTTGACAAGGTCTTCTAATATACTTGAACTTGATTAAATCTTGAACATGCAAACTTGAAGACTTCTATTCTTGAATTCTTCATCCATGACTTGAAACATTCTTCAATTAAGTTCTTGTCTTGCAATGCGATGTCTTGATTGCAATGAATAGTCTCAAACATGAAACACAAGAAATACAAAACATAGATATAGGTTTTGACACCACAAAATTTGACAACCAAAGGGATATGAAATCATAACACTTACAATCTCCCCCTTTATCAAATTTGTGACAAAACACATAGCATAGAAGATATAAGGAATCATGAGCCATAAAATCACAAATTACTCTACTCCCCCTAAGTAATACGAGTACTGTTCATGTAAACAATCAATAACATCAATACAACATATTCTCATCCACATATCCTTCTCAATCAATCAATTCAAACAAATAAATTACTCCCCCTTTCCATACTACTCCCTTTTACTTACTACTCCCCCTTTTTGTCACAAAATGACAAGGGAAAGTCACAAAAGGAAAGAGAACATAGAGAGTAATAAGAAGATAATGAGAAAGAGATAGGAATGGACATAATATAAACTTGAAGCATCAAGCCATCATCAATCCATAATACAATATCCAAAAGATAATGTTATCAAACCATAATCTATAATACATATCCAAAATAAAGGATAATGTTATACTATCCAGAAGATAATTCACCTAATCTGATCCAGAGGAGGGAGCAGGGATAGTCGGATTAATCTGGTGAAAGCCCCTATTGATGCGATGAAGATATTTTCGCATGTACTTAAATCGCATATCGTGGGCTATATTCATATTATCAACCTTCTCCTCCAATGCACGAAGGCGTGCATCATAACCAGATGGATCGTAATCAGGATCATTTGGTGAATCAGATTCTATCTCATCAAAAATCTCATCCATATTAACATCTTGTTAAGGAAGATCACCAACTTCTCCTTCATTTTCAGCTTCACCACCATCACCTCCATCACCACCAACACCACCTTCATCTACTTGACCAGGAAGCAAATTCAACTTCATCTTATTAAGATTGGAATTGTTGAAAATAAGATGATGAATTAGTGCCTCATTAACAGGTTTATCGACAAGCATGCGAGTGGCTAAAATAGTCATAAGATAACCGAATGGAATATCACTATGACCCGGATGGAGACGAAACTGAATAATAAAATGACAAATCAAAGAAGGAAGACAGACCATGGTACCAGAAGAAATAGAATGCAACACACGAACCATGAAAGAAGTTAACTCGATTTTATTACTGGACTGAGGATATACATTGGAAATGAAGAAACGATGTAACACTCTGTATCTGGGTAACAAATACTTTGAGGGGAGCGCATTCCCTTTGTGTGTCTATTGTACATCAATTTTGCATAAATCTCTTGTTAACATGCATTTTTCCGATTCAGATGGTTTTTCGTGTAGAGTATGAATCGGTATACCTTCATCATTAACGGGTATATCCATAATACCTGAAATTAAATGACGGTCGACTTCAAATTTCCCTTCTCTAGTATCAATTGAAAAAGTTAAATTATGAAGAGAAAATTCTGAGATGCATGCTACCATTGATTGGGCAATGGACTGGTATGCAGGCCCACCCCAAAGCAAAATGTTAGTCCAGCCAACAGATTCAAGGAGAGGGATAATACCATATGGAGTAATGTAATTAAGATTAGTGGTATGCTCAACAATAATTTTACAGACACGTAAATCTCGTACATCTTGAGAATCATCTTCGGGTGATCGAAGGTGCCGTTTAGTTATCGGTGCAGATCTAGATGAAGATGAACCACGGGATGTTTTCTTTTTTCCTCTAGCATCCATATTCAAGAAGATATACAAAGAGCAAGCGAAATGCACAAAAGAAAGGATGAGTTTTCTCTATATCAGCAAATAAAGAAGAAACCCTTGAAAAACCCAACAAGAGATGAAATCTAGCTACACAATGATCAAATCCAAGTATAGAGAGCATGAATCTTCAAGAAAAATGATGAAGTATGACTCACCTTGAAGAAAAATAAGAAATCTTATGACTGGTCGAGCCACGACTCGTCGTAGGTCGGAGTGGAAATGAAGAAGAAGGGGATTTTCCCCAAATATATCATGTTCATGAGTACCACGATCGGTCGAGTGCGGTGCACGACCGGTCGTACCACGACTGGTCGTGTACATCCACGACCAGTCGAGTATTGACAAAAAATACATATTTTATGTAAAAAATTAAAATTTAAACAAATATAATAAGAAATATAATACACTATGATACATGCAAGCAAGAATATTCAATGTAAAATGCACATACCCAGATCAAATTTCAATTTATTAAACCTGCTTTTGTCGAGCGGTTTAGTAAATATATCAGCAAGTTGAGTTTCGATTGGTATATATTCCAAGGAGATAACTTTTTCTTCAACCAACTCACGAATGTAATGATACCTAATGTCAATGTGCTTAGTACGTGAATGCTGGATTGGATTTTTGAAAATATTTATAGCACTGAAATTATCACAATGTAAGATCATTGAATCTTGATTAATTCCATAATCGCTTAGCATGCATTTTATCCAAACTAGTTGAGTACATGCATATCCAGCTGAAATATACTCAGCCTCAGCAGTGGAGAGCGATATTGAGCATTGATTCTTACTGAACCAAGACACTAAGCAATTTCCAAAGTAAAAACAACCACCACTGGTTGATTTTCTATCATCAATATTATCGGCCCAATCAGCATCTGAGTACCCGGCCAATTGAACACTAGTATCAAAAGGGTACCATAGACCCAGATTTATAATACTTGCGACATATCTAATAATCCGTTTAACAGTAATAAGATGTGAATCCTTAGAATTAAATTGATATCTTGCACAAATTTCAACACTTAATGCAATATCAGGTCTACTTGCAGTAAGATACAACAAACTACCAATCATACTACGATATAGTTTAGGATCTATATCTTTACCTGTAGAGTCTTTTGAGAGTCTTAACCTTATACTCATAGGAGTATCAAAGTTCTTACCATTTTCAAATCCAAACCGTTTAACCAAGTTTGATGCATATTTGGTCTGAGAAATGAAAATTCCATCAGGTTGTTGTTTTACTTGCAACCCTAAGAAATAGTTTAGTTCGCCAACCATACTCATTTCGAACCTTGATTTCATTAACTCTGCAAACTCAATAGACATGTTAGAACAAGTTGATCCATAAATAATATTATCAACATATATTTGAACCATTAAAAATCATTGTTATTCTTCTTAACAAAGAGTGTCTTATCGACACTACCTACTTGAAAGCTATGACTAAGTAAGAATTTAGTTAATTTCTCATACCATGCCCTGGGCACTTGTTTTAGACTATAGAGAGCCTTTTTGAGATGAAATATATATTCAGATAACTTGGGGTCTTCAAACCCTGAAGGTTGCTCAACATACACCTCTTCATGTAAATCGCCATTCAAGAAAGCACTCTTTACATCCATCTGATAAATTTTAAATTTTCTAAAGCATGCGATGGAAATAAAAAGTCTGATTGATTCAAGGCGAGCGACTGGAGTAAAGGTTTCATCGTAATCGATGCCTTTAATTTGAGTGTACCCTTGTACAACCAGTCTAGCCTTGTTTCGTATAATATTTCCAAGCTCTTCAGACTTATTTTTAAAGTTCCATTTTGTTCCAATAATGTGTTTATCTTTAGGTCTAGGAACAAGATACCAGACATCATTACGAACAAATTAATTAAGTTCATCCTGCATGGCAGCAATCCAATTTTCATTAGAAAGTGCTTCTTTTACGTTGACCGGTTCTATTTGGGATGTAAAACAAACATAATTACATATGTTCTCAAGTTGTTTGCAATCCAAGTATTTGATTAGTTGGATGATCTTTGACAGTCCTTGGTTTAGATTCTTTTTGACTTAATAAGATATCTTGATTGTCAATAATAAGAGCTTCATCATCATCTGAACTCGGAGCTGGTATTTTCAAATGATCATCAATGACCACATTGATGGACTCTTGAATCACACCAGTTCTCTTATTTAGAACCCTATAAGATCGACTGTTCAAAGAATAACCAAGAAAAATACCTTCGTCACTCTTCGTATCAAACTTACCCAAATTTTCACGATCACGTAAAATATAACACTTGCTGTCAAAAACTCGAAAGTATTTGACAGTAGGTTTCTTTTCAAACCATAATTCATAAGCAGTCTTATTATCAGATTTACCGATATAAATCGATTAATAATATAACATGCGGTATTAACTGCTTCAGCCCAAAGATTTCTAGAGAGCTTCATGCTATTCAACATAACATTAGCCATATCCTGAAGCACTCTATTTTTTCTTTCAACTATACCATTTTTTTGCGGTGTTTTGGGCGTGAGAATTCATGTGATATTCCCTGATCGCTACAGAATTTCTCAAAACTACTGTTTTCGAATTCGGATCCATGATCACTACGGATCTTACTAACATGAGAACCTTTATTATTTTGGATTCGTTTGATGACATTTTTCACTTCATCTAGGGTTTCAGTTTTGTCTTTTAAGAACGATACCCAAGTGAATCTCGTATTATCATCTACGATAACCAAGATGTATTTTTTGCCTCCTCGACTCTCCGATCTGGTTGGTCTAATAAGATCCATATAGAGAAGCTCGAGTGGTCTAGATGTGGTATTGGAGTTCACTTTCTTGTGAGAGCTCCTAGTCTGTTTGCCCAACTGGCATTCACCACATATTTTGTCTACTTTTTATAATTTGGGTAGACCTCTAATTAGTTCTCTTTTGCTCAATCTAAACAAGTTTCGATAGTGTACATGTCCAAGGCGTTTATGCCATAATTCAGTCTCATCAGTATGGACCATGTAACATGATTGAGTAGATGAGCTTGCATCACTAACGATGTAGCAGTTTTCAGAAGTTCTGCGACCAGTTAATATAACAGAACCCCTTTTATTAAGTATCTCACAACCTTGATTAGAAAACTTCACACTATGGTTGTTATCACATATCTGAGAGATGCTAAAAAGGTTGTGTTTCAAGCCCTCAACATACAAAACATTCTTAAATAAGGGAAGGTTATAGAGCTGAACCGTACCTTGGCCAATGATTTTACAATTGCTTCCATCACCAAATGTGACTAATCCGTCAGTCATATCTTTTAGAACGGTGAATAAAGCTTTGTCACCTGTCATATGCCTGGAGCAACCACTATCTAGGTACCACGTTAAATGGCTTGTAGCTTTGAAAGAAGTGTGGGTAACCAAGCTGACAACTTTAAGAACCCATTTCAAAACTGTTTTGGGTTTAGGAGTATAGATGGTCTTTTTCTTTCTATTGTTATAGGAGAGACCTATAGAGTTAGACTTTAATAGCTCCTTGAGAAGTTCAATTATTTTTTCAGCCATAGAATTTCAGTTTTGAAAATTAAAGTTGACATGGCTACTTTTAGGTTTTTGAAAAGTCCTTGAATTTTTGAAAAAACCTTGATAAGTATTCTTTTCTTTTGAGATTGAAGACTTTCCTTTTACAAATTTAGGAGCAATATTCTTTTGTTTAGGAGATGTATTCTTATCATAGCCCAACCCGGATCGATCGCCACATTTTCTTGATACGGACAATAATTTTTCCAATTTAGGATCACCATGGGCATATCTCCATGTGTCTTTCAAACTCTGAAGAGAAGCTACCTCATTTTTGAGTTTCTCATTTTTGGATCTCAAATCCTCAATTTTGGAGGTTTTGAAATCTAAATCACTTTTGGTTTTTTCAAAAGAATCGAAAATATGAGACTTTTCTAAAACAAGAGACTCATAATCTTCCTTAAGCTTAGAAATTTTTTCTCTTTGTAATTTAAGCTTGACGGTAATTTTACAACTCTCCTTATAAAGGGCATTATAAGCATCCTGAAGGTCATCTTCATTATCGCAATCACTATTCATATTTTCTTCACTAGATATATCATCATTATCTGAAAAGGTGATCTTGGCTAGAGTCATAAGGGCTTTAACATCTTCACTTAACTCAGTTTCAGAATCTTCTGATTTAGAAGAGGATTCAAAATCAGACGATTCATCCTAAGTAGCCATCATGCTTTTCTTTTTTGATTTGTCCTTTTTAGGACATTTGTTAGCTAAGTGCCCATACTCTCGACAGTTGTAACATTGACTATCTTTCAAGGATTTTTGAGTTCTAGGTTTAGATCATCTCTTATCATTTGACTTTTGAAAATCAACTTTTTTCTTATTTTTGAAAATTTTGTAAAACTTTTTTGCTAAAAGCGCCATATCATCTTCAGAATTTTCTAAATCCGAAGTGCTCTCTTGTGAAACATTTTTTGATGATTTGAGAGCAATCAATTTTTCTTTAGGAGCTTTAAAGGATAACTCATAGGTTTGAAGTGAACCAACTAGTTCCTCAACCCTCATGGTATCCGTATCACGAAGTTCCTGAATCGCAGTCACTTTAGAATTGAACCGTTCAGGAAGTGAGCGTAGTATCTTTGCGCACACTTTACTTTCTAGTATTTTATCACCAAGACCCCACATAGAGTTCATAATGTCATTCAATCTAGTATAGAAGTCCATAAACATCTCATTCTCCTCCATATGAACTTCTTCAAATTTAGTTGTGAGGAGTTGGACTTTAGATTTCTTGACAATAGATGTACCCTCGTGTGTCATTTCTAATACATCCCATGCTTGTTTTGCATTTTCATAAGAGATGATTCTTTTGAATTCATCTGGTGATAATGCACAAGTAATTGCATTTAGTGCTTTTGCATTGGCACTACTTTCACTTTTTTGAAGTGTGGTCCAAAGAGAATAAGCTATTACTTTCATTGATTTTGAACCATCGTCATTAGTTACTTCAGTGAGAGGAGGGTTCCATTCATTTACTGTGGCCAACCACACACTTTCATCCAAGGATTTAAGGAAGATCCTCATCCTGGTTTTCTAATAAGCATAGTTTGTGCCATTAAAGGGTGGTGGCCTAGTGACTGATAGGCTATCAAAATTTGACATCTTAATATAGCTTAGATCGTTAGTTTAGGAAATAAATCCAATAAATAAACAATAAGCACGAGCTATTAGGCTCTGATACCACTTGAAAGGGCCTAGCTATATGCCCTAGAGGGGGGGTGAATAGGGCAATACCAAATAAAACTAATAACAGTGGAATAATAAAAGAAATAAAGCACGATGCTGAATCAATAGTCTAAAATAAAGAGAATGATACTTTATCAGTTCTAAGGACAACCTTACACTAAAAACCAAAGGTTTAAGGTAGGACAACCTTATTTCTAGAACGTCCTTTGTATCACAAATCAATGAGGAATAAAAAGCAAGGAAATCAAAATAACTTGCAGGAATAAATCCTAAGTTATTACAACATTCCCCACACTTGCTTGGAATAAAAAGATTACAACATTCATCCACGAATACAATCTACAAAACTGAATGAATAAAAGAATGAAAGAATAATGCACATCCACATCACAACGATATATAGTGGTTCACCTGTGTGTACACCAACTGTTATCCAACAGCCACACAGAATGCTACTCCACTCCTAATATCCTCACACAGCGGATATGAGCATGCACTATCAAAATAGGTTTCACAGGTTCACCTAAAACCTTCACAATTGTGTCTTTGATCACGGGCTTACAGAATCCAAAAACCCTCACAATCTGAGTTTTCTGGCTCTCCTCAGATAACCAATAACAATGATATTTTTCTGGCAAATCTCAAACAAAACCAAAGAAAGTAAATTATAAAAATGTAAAATACCTGAATCACCTTTTGAAGTAGCCCGGTAGAACCAATCGGAGTAGAAGTTCGATTCAGCGTTCAAAGTCCAATACTCACTTTAAGAATGGTTCTAAGTCTAATTGATTTTAAATCAAAAGGGCTAGTTCTATTTGATTTTGAATCCAAGAAGCAGGAATATCAGAAATTCTCCTTTTCTAATAAGATTGGAATGTAGATCAAAATCAAATAAAAAACAAGCTAGCAAAAGGAATATTAAATAAGCACAAAGTAGCTTAAAACAAACACAAACTTATCTTAGAGAATAGCCTAAAGATTGTTTAAATAGAGTTGAATTGAATTGCTAAAACTCTGAAGTTCGTGCTTAATTTATAGCCTAAAAAATCTCGTCTACGACTGGTCTTAGGATCCTAGGACTAGTCGTAGCTTTAAAGATTTTCAAAGATTTCCCCGGGATAAGATTTTGTTATTCCACGACCGGTCCTGGGAGGTCTACGATCGGTCGTGGGTCACCTACGACTGATCGTAGGACCCCCAATTTAGTTGCTAGAGTTTGAGTCGTAGGGCTACGACTGGTCGAAGGATGAGTCGTAGAACTCACAGGACTGGTCGTAGGATGTCCAGGACTGGTCGTAGGACAATCAGAAAGATCGAAAAATCTTCAACAACCTATGACTGGTCCTGAAAAACTTAAGATTGGTCGTAGTAGAGCGAGGACTGGTCTTGAAGTCCCTAGGACTGGTCTTAGAACAGCCCAAATAAGCATATTAAAATATATGAGTTATGTATCTAAAATGACCTACAGTAAAGCCCATCCTAAGGTCAATCTAAGTTCAAATAAACCTTAAAAGTGAGATGGACATTGAAAGTCTGTACACTCAAACGACCCTTAAGAGAAGCTTGAGAATATACAAATCTTGTAGTAGGCCTTCTTGAGCTTGATCTTGACTTGACAAGGTCTTCTAATATACTTGAACTTGATTGAATCTTGAACATGCAAACTTGAAGACTTCTAATCTTAAATTCTTCATCCATGACTTGAAACGTTCTTCAATTAAGTTCTTATCTTGCAATACGATGTCTTGATTGCAATGCGATGTCTTGATTTCAATGAATAGTCTCAAACATGAAACACAAGAAATACAAAACATAGATATAGGTTTTGGCACCACAAAATTTGACAACCAAAGGGATATGAAATCATAGCATTTACACACTTATCTTACGCACACACTTACACCACCCTCTAAGCTTTCTATAAGCTTATGCATGATAGATGCGTGCAGGTGGCGTTAGGTTATAATAACATTGAGATTGGAGCATGCACTGTGGACCGAGAATGGGGTACTATGGAGGCTGTCGGCACCGGATTCAGCGATTGAGAATTTTGTGAGTCCAGTTTCTGAGTTTGAGGCATAACATGCCTTAGGGACTCCTATTTATAGATGTACAACACCTCCTTTCATACCTCTTTGGAAAAATCTAAAAATTGCATCAAATTTACGCACTTTAGGTAACTCTGCGTAACTTTGTGCGATCCATTTGATGGCATCGAACAACCTTCGATGTCATCGAAGGTATTTTTTCTATGTGCTTTTTCTGTACTTTTGTAGCTTCATTCGGACTCTGTGACCTTTTATGTCATTGAACCTACCTTTGATGTCATTGAAGAGACTTTCGATGTCATCGAGCATTGTTCAAGGAATTGATAATCTGTCCAAAATAGTCTAGAGAGTTTATTTAATTTCTTTAATAAATTCGATGTCATCGAGAAAACTTCAAGTAATTGAAAATGGTGTCCACTATGTCTAGCAAGTTTTCCTGAAATTCCATAAGAAATTCGATGTCATCGTGAAGTCTTCGATGTCATCGAGCAAGGCTTTGAGTCATCAAAAGGTTCTCGTGTCATCGAAAAATGTCTTCAATTTGTCTAATGACCAACTTGATTTTCCTTCATAAATTTGATGTCATCGAGCAGTACTCGATGACATAGTTAATGTATATTCTTCACTTGTTCTTTTAGCTTCGTTCCCTTCTCCACTTAGTTTTCTTAAATCTTGAGACCTCAAAATATTCAATCTTTGTCTCCAAAGTTCCATTCTTTGCCTTGGTGATGTTTTAGTGTCAAAACCACGCTTTTAGCACCTTTTCCAATCCAAGCTCTCAAATTCACCTTACAACACAAACATGAGTAAAATAGGACATTAAGCAATTTCATGTTCATAAAACCAAGATATAAATGGGGTCCAATATGCAATATTTGACCCTCAACACTCATTGGACCGGTCCCTTCATTGTTATTAATGTTTACCCTCATAGGGCCGTCGAGATAAAGAATATGACAAATGATAACATTTTCAAAGTAAATGGACATCGTCTCCAGCCATTTGTTGAGAAATTTGATTCATAGGACATTTTCATACCTCTTATTAATCTTATGTATGAGGATTGACCTCGTAGTCTGATGGAGGTGTAGTTAAGATATTGCTTTCGTAGGATTTAGGATTAGGATAGTTTGCTTTCAATTTTTTTAGTCTTCGGGCTAACCCATCTTCACGTTATGAACTTTAAAAAGCTTTAATTCTCCTTCTTCAGGTATTATCTTCCCATCACCTCCCATTTCTTTTCGTTGTCTCATGTGCATTGCATGCTTATATCTTTTACATTGAGGATAATGTAGATTTTAGGTTGGGGGTGTGGATTAGGTAAACTAATTAGTATTTTCTTAGTCTTTGAGCAAAATTTTTGAAAATTTTCAATTTTTGAAATCAATAACATATTTAGAAAGTGATAGTTTGTGCACATAAGAATGTTTTGAGTACGATGATAAGATGAAAATTGAATTTTGAATTGTTGGAGTTTGATCAACCAATTAGACTATCACTTTATGTAACGTCTCGAAAAAATCCGCACATAGACTAATTGGTTGATCAAACTCGAGTCTCTGTACGGATTTTTTCGAGACTGAAGAGACTGAAGAAAAATCCGTACAGAAAGTGATAGTTACATTAAGTGATTTTTCGAGTACTATCACTTAATGTAATGTCTAATTGGTTTCGAGTACCTAAGTGATTTCTGTAACATCTCGAAAAATCAATAACATATTTAGAAAGTGATAGTTTGCATTGCACTAATTAGTACCACCTCGATCAGAAATCACTTAGGATTAATTCCTTTAGAAATTAAGCGTAAGTTAACTAACGCTATGTTAGATTAGCTATGAAATTAGCACTGTTCGCTTTAAATACATTCTGCAACACCTAAAACTTGTGGAATCATTGGCGCTATAACCTCCTAAAACCTAGGATCAAACTCTAAACCCGTTTGCTCTTAGGAACCCTTTGAAACTTTGTATTGGATCTAGACCGCGCGTCGAGAGTCTGATATCTACAATCTTAGACTATTATGACCGCTTAGCTGGACTTGACAATCGCTTTGAAAATCAAGCCCAACTGATGTTCTGAGGCTATTTCATTGAGCCTGGAGCAAGGAGTGTGAGAAAGAGTGAAATTCATAAAAAATTAAATGTCATTTAAATAAATCTGGCACGCTTCTCTTGCGGATTAAATATAAGCATTCAGACCGTTGGAATCTGACCCAAATACACCCTCGAATCAGGGAACATTTCTCACTCAGGTCAGTGTACTTGAAATCCTCGATCGAATGTCAGTGACCGCTGAACAGAAAATGGTCCGCCACGTGCGATCTGAAAACACTATCGGACTGAAAACTTAATGTGATCAGGATCCAATATCTATGAGCTTAAGTCCGATCGCATTTGGTCAGGGGACCTCCAGAAGCGCCCTTTTGGATCGGGAAAGACCCGATTTGGCTGTAACCCAAGTATATCTTTATTCCAAGTCTATATAGGTGAGTTTCTAACCTATTTAAAGACCTTAAACCCTCTCTCACCCCTCCCATACGAATTTGAAAATTACCTAGAAAGGAGAAGAGAGAAAAGAGAGAGATTGTGTGAAAGTGTGAGGGAAAGTCCTTGGCATTCGATCCTACTTCTACACGCGTTTAATCACCGCATTCCAATCACTCCTCCGGTGATTCCGACTTCATTTTAGGTAAGAAAACCCTAATCTCAACCTGTTTTAGGGATTCCTTCGATACAAGTAGCGAAGTAGCTGATGTATCTTGTGCTATAGGTCGTCCTACAGACGTTGACGAAGCGTAGAGTTTCTGTTCGATTCGTTACGCTTCTACGGAGAAAGGTGAGGATTCTAGATTCTTAGGTTAACTGTTTTCAAAGATTTCGACGTCGTTTAATAGTAGATTATCGACAAGAACGCCGTTTGACATGTAGAACATGCTGTCTGTTTTCCATTTCGACTGCGTACGGAGAATATGAGATTTAGGGTATTTTAGGCATTTGTAGGAAATACTGTATACATATGTATTTTGTTGAAATGATTGCCATGTGTATTTGTTGTGTTATGATATTAGTTAGGCATGCATGATCTGTTTGGGGAAGAGATTCGCCCTAGTGCACACTTTGGGTCGACATACGCTATGTAGACTAATGTGTGTAGACTAAGTGTTTGTATAAATGTTTGTATTAGTATGTATTGAGTAAATGTTGTTGTAGACTAGTTTTGAGATTGGTTTCTCAATTAAAATGATGATGCACATGATTTTCTCCATGTTGTTATACTGAATTGATTTCCTTATATGTATGGAATACATGTGTTTGGTTGATTTGCTTGCATTGTATGTTATAACATGCTGTCATTATGCTTGGATTAATTGTGTTTCATTTCTGTCATTCTCACATGATCACTGATGTAGATTACAAGTGCTTGGGGCTATACTCTAGTCCAGGAAGTCGGTAATAGATTTGAATTCGTGGTTGGATTCTATTCACCGTGAAAGACGCGTCGATGAACCCGAGTCGTGCTTTGGGTTGACGACAGTGGTTAGGCCACACGAGGTGTTTTATGCACTTCATGTCGTTCGGCTTGAGGTGCGCTAGTACTAGTCGAGCTCGTCAAGTAACCCGACTAACCATTATATGTTCACCTTGTATTGGTCATAACTGCTTGAACCTAAGGTACTGAACTTACTAGAGAAAACTTTGATAACCATGGTACCTTGATCCATTAAGACTCATGAGCAGGGCATGGTGGTATGGGACACTGTGGTCGAGCTGTCGGCCTACGCTGGGGCCACAAACCTCCCCATAGTGACCAATGAGTACCTTAAACTCGTGAGCCGATTGTGGTAGTATGTGACACTACATTCGAGCTGTCGGCCTACTCTGATTGGTGACGAGCCCTTTGTAGTGACCTCGAGCGTATTTTGAGTTTACGTGAGGCGACGAACCTTACGTAGCAACAAGAGTACATTAGGCCTGTATTGATAAGGTGATGGGGGAGCGGTGCAACGAGTGCGAGCAATAACCATGACAGCCCTTGCAGCGACCTAGAAATGTATCATCGTATGAGATTACTAGGAGTGAGGACCCTAGACAGGATCTGTGTTGGGATTGATATAAGGAAGGTACCTTAGTTTTCCAATACTGCTGTATGAAAGGACTAATAACAACTCGGTAATCATATCCATATCGCACTGCATGTGCCTGAAAGATCTGGAGCACTGAGGGAAGAAAGCATGTAGCAGATGTAAGATGGTGTCGCATGAGGGAGTATGTCAGCGAGGGCATCCATCATGTCATTACATGCTTGCATTAACAATAGTATCTAGGAATGTCTGATTGATTGCTTTACTATTAACGCGTGATTGATTTGATAACATGCTAATCTTTGCTCTATGATTCCACTAAGTCGATCACTCACTCCCACATTACGGGACGGTGTTTACAACACCTACCAGACTCTGTCTTAAATGCAGGTTGTGAGGAGATCCAGGAGCTGGAGCTGAATTTCTACGAGGATCAGGACGAGTTCTCGTATGTGCAGTTTTTCGACGACTACGCATAGGTGGCCTGGATCAGTGGGATTTTTTCTAGTTGAACTATTACATGACATTTGATTTTGGCTTATGATATGTATATGTGACTCAGAGATGTATTCATACTTTCGAGACAGTTTGAGATTATTTTATTTTTCTTACAGTGATATATATATTCTTCAGTCTTTCACATGCATTTTATCACTGGATCTGGAGTATGAATTGCAGTTTTAGTATAATCTCAATCGTGTTAATGCACTAACTCAAACAACATTGAATCATCAGCATATTTGTTGCATAAGTGATGGTCTGGAACTCGGGAGTCGGGTTTCTACACGACCCCTGATTTTCAGGGCGTTACACTTAAGTTCTCTCATCTAATTAATTAAGAGGAAGTTTAAATATCCTATTGATCTAAATCACAAGTGTAACGCCCTAAAAATTGGGGGTTGAGCAGAAGCTTAGCTCCCGAGTTCCAATGCATCACTTATGCAACATAGATAATGATGATTGAATGTTGTTCATATTAGTGTATTAAACATGAGTGAGATTATACCAAAACAGCATATCATATTCTATAGACAGTTAAAATTTCATAAGCAGAAGACTGTGATAAATATATAACATATATAAATTGTTGTAAGTCTCCAAACTGTGAACATGTTACTAGGTTAAATATATACATGTATACTCTAAAATGGACAAAATGAAGATACATGGGTGTTCCAAAAGTGTAAAATAACAAGTGTAATGACATCTAATCAGCATCCCTGTAACCCCGTCGATCAAAACATGGTCTACATAGACCCGCCTGATAGCTGCATATAGGAGAAACCCTCCTCATCATCATAAAAGTCTGGCTCTGCTTCATATGCATCGCCATCATCTGAAACTAAAATAGGGTCTAGTGGGTGTTTAAACCATCGTCCTGTAACGTGGGAGTGAGTGATCAACTCGGTGGAATAATAAAGTAAAGGTTAACTTGTTATCAATTCAGTCAAGTAGTAATGATAATGCAATAGAACAATCAGGTCCTAAGTACTCTTGTTAATGCAAGAATGATATGAATAATGATGCATGCCCTCGCCTACACTTCCTCAGCATCCTCATCTTATGGCGCGCATGGCAACCACCCGAAAGTGCTCTTCCTCGCCAAAGCACATGTAATATGGTGCATGCTCATGTTAGCTAATAATTAATTAGGTTTATTCATACAGCAGTGTTGGGAAGCTAAGGTACCTTCCTTATATCAATTCCCAAACAATGATCTATTCTAGGGTCGTCAGTCCTAGTAAATCTCATACGATGTTGTGGTTTTAAGTCATTACAAAGGGCTCGTCACCTGATTAGTGTAGGCCTAGTTTATACTCTAGTGGCTATGGAAAGACTCATCGCCTCAACGCAGTCTCAGAGTATGCTCAAGGTCACTATAAAGGGCTCGTCACCTGATAAGTGTAGGCCGACAGCTCGAATACAGTGTCCCATACCACCGTATTCGGCTCACGAGTCTGTGTTGCTCACTAGTCACTATGGGGAGGCTCGTTGCCCCAGTGTAGGCCGACAGTTCGACCACGGTGTCCCATACCACCATGTCCGGTTCATGAGTCTTAGCAGATCGAGGTACCAAGGTTAACAGGGTTTCCACTGGTAAGTTTGGTATCTTAGATTCAAGTAGTAGCATTCATACATGGTGAATGTACATTGGGCCAATCAATTTATTCGATGAGTTCAACTAGTATGAATGCATGTTGAATTAATCGACAAAGTACCATTGTCGACGATCCTCGTATGACTCGAATTCACCGAACGCATCAATTATGGCAAGTCTAGCTCAGCCACCTAAACCGAAATTGTTACTAATTGCCTGGACTACATCATAGCCCTAATCACATCCAAACACAGTATGCATTCCTATGCGATAGTTAAGCAGCATGTGACAACTAGTTTCAGGAATAATTGCATTGAGCATTCTAACAAACTCATATCGTACATGTTTAACATACATGAGCATCCCATACATAAAGCACATAGTAATAAGATAGGTTACATGAAGGAAATGGTAACTATAGAGAAGGCAATTGAGAATCCTATCTTAACATCCTCATTAAATACATCTCAATAAGCCTTTCCTCATTCAAGAATTTTATCAAACATATAGGCTACACATTTTAACATACATGTATTAGACTAGTTATAACATATATCCTGGCAAGCCCCTTTTCAAAGGAGTTGCCACATATACAGAAAGCATAGATTCCTAATGAATAATCATGGCAAGAACATATCCAAACTCCATATACATTCAGACATTCTTACAAGCACTTAGACTACACACTTCAACATACGTGACGTTTGTTGGTTATAATAGGTGTTAGGGCAAATCCTTTCACCAAGGAGTTGTCACATGTATAACGACTATATATTCACATCGAATAATCATGGAGAGTACGATTTCAAATTCCATACTCATTCAATCATATCAACAAACACATGGAACACACTCTATTCAGCATAGTTCATATATGTGTAAAGTGCGGAAAACATCGTATCTAAGCATGTGATAGCAATCAACTCAGTCATAAATCATTATCTGACATTGAAATCCTTGAAATCCATAACCTAAACATCTATGGTCTGCACCTTACGCCGGTAGACAAGTAACGAACTCAGTTCGAACACTATTCCTTCGTCTATGGCACAACAACCACCTATAACAGGGAATAGGTTAACTATTCCACCACTTGTTCTATTTAAATCTCTAAAATAGGCTACGTTTAGGATTTTTTACCTAAGAATGAAGTTGGAATCATTGAAATAGTGATATTTGGCCCACAAGTGACACGACTCATATTTTTTAAATTTGGATTTAATTTTAAAAACATTCACATTTCTCACACACTTCGCTTCGAGCTCAAGTAAATAGTCATGGGATACCATCTGGACTTAATTTTCGAGGTGGTTGTCAAGTCCAACAAGACGGTCGTATTCATGTAGCTTTGGGTTAATCAGACTTTTGACGTGCGGTCCAGGTCCGATACAAAGTTTTGGCGTGCTCCCGAGAGAAACCGGGTTTAGTGATTGATCCTAGGTTTCTAGGTAACGTAGCATTAGTGGTTTTACTCATTTATGGTCTTGTAGTTCTTATTTAAAGTGGTTCAAGCTAATTCTACTAAGTATTTAGTTTAGTACTTAACTAAATTATGCCCTAATTACGATAGAATATGGTCCTAGGGAAGTTCTACGTCCCTTTCTGGTAGTTTTAGTTAGTATATTATTTTAATTATTTTATTTAATTTCATCATCAATTTTAATCCATCTTCACCAAATTTCATGAGATTTCGTGTTGTAGAAAAAGTCTAAAAATTCTAAAAGCAGCAGCTGTCCAAACAATGATTTTTAGATGATTGTCACAACCACCTATTTTTAACTATACTAAATATTTTATTATATTTTTGACATATTTTTATATGAAACTATACTCATCTATATTCAATCTAGCTTATGAATCACCTGAATTGGAGTTATAACAAGGGAGATCTAACTTTTTGAAGTCAGATGAAAAGTGAAGGAAAAATGCAGAAAATGGGTCGCTCGACCTGCCAGGCCCGCTGTATGGACGATGCCTCGCCAAACCGGTGAGGCCCTCACCGACCACTGGACTTTCCGTCGAGGTCCTCCTACCCCCTGGACCCTAAAAACATGTGGGACCCACTGTGGGCCCCCATGGACATGCTCCGATAGGCCCCCGACTCCGTTTGGTGTGGTTTCGTCGATCCGATATTTGAAATGGGTGTATCTTTTAAATTGAACTGGGTTATGTAATGTACAATATATGATTTTGGGGTAGGATAAGGTAATATATCTAAATAACTTATCTATATCATGAGATTCTAAAAATTTAATATTTAAAAGCCCAATTTATTCATGTATTTACCATTTACAGTAAGTTTTAGTTTAAGTATAGTTCTTCACCATTTAAACTTTAGGATTTGTGTCTAATATGAAAGTACTTGGAGAAATTTGAATAATAAGGTAGTGAAAGGTAAGATTTTGAAGGAAATGGGTTGAAAGGGGGTTTGAGGCTTTAGGATTGACTTCTGAGAAGTCACTCTAAGGTATTATAATTCACTCATAGCCTAAGGACGTCTAACTCCAGGTTGATAAAAATTCGAGGTATTACAACAAGACACATTCAATTTATTTTTTATGAATCGTGCTAGAATTTCTAATTGTTAGTATGTGAATCATTGATAGATGTTGAGAATTAAGTCTTGAGAATTTTATCCACCTTAAAAAGATGAAAAGAACCAGTTAAAAGAAAAAGAGATCAATAAAAAGGTCATGTATAATAAAAAGACTAAAAAGAATAAAAAGTTAAAAATGAATGAAGATGAAAAGACTAAAAAGAATGAATGATTAAAATGGACCATCGATACAAAATTTAAAAAAAATGACAAAAGAAGAAAAAGGGGATAAGTTCAGAATCAGCTCTTGATTGCTAAATCAATCGTGAGGTGATGAGCATGGCTAACATTATGAAATAATAGTACTTTTATGGATAGGTAGTTAGTATTCCCTAAGCACATTGGAAAAAACTTGATATACGAACTTATGCTTTTAAAGGATAGGTAAAGAACCTTTTTTATTATTTACTTGGGTGATTCGGATCTAGGTTTTCAATTTTTCACTCTTGCCTCTTTGGATTATACTCATTCATACTTGATTGCACAAAAGACTTTTTTTTCTGAAAGTGATTTTGTAACACCCCAGATTTTGGCCAACCTGGGATTAGACGTCCTTAGGCAATGGGTCAACTAAAACACCTGGAGAATCGCTCAGAACCCAATTCCATAGCCAAAGAAACCACTTAGGATTAATTCCTTTAGAAACTAAGCATAAGTTAGCTAGCGCAACACTAGAGTAATTGAGAAATAGTCCCTAATCACTTTAAATACGTTCTACAAGACCCAAAACTTGTAGAATCCATGGTGCTATGATACTCTAAAACCTCGGACCAAACTCTAAATCGGTTTGTTCTCTGGACCTCTTTGAAACTTTGTATTGGATCTAGACCGCGCGTCAAAAGTCCGATACATACAATCTTAGACCGTTAGAACCGCCTTGCTGGACTTGACAATCATTGGACTTGAAAATCAAGTCCAACCGACATTCACAGGCTATTTCATTGAGCCTGGACTGAAGAGAGTAAGAATAGGGACAGATTTGGAATTTGAAATTCATATCTGGCACACGACTTGACGCTTCAGTATTAAGCATTCTGACCGTCAGAATTCAGCCAAATTACACCCTCGGATCAGGAAAAATTTCTATTTCATATCATGAGACTTGTAGGCCTGATCTACGTGCGGTGGCCGCTGAACTGAAACTGGACCGCCACGTGCGATCTGAGAACACTACTAGTCTGAAAACGGGATGTGAGCGACATCCGACAAGTACGAACTTAAGTCCGAACGCGTTCGGCCAGGGGACCACCAAAAATGTCCTTTTTGACCGAAACAGCCCCGATTTGGATATACCTTAAGTATACTTTGTACCCAAGCCTATTTTGGGCACATTTAGGCTTATAAAAGGAGTTGAAACCCTCATTCCTCTCTCCCATTCGAATTTGAGAAAACCCCTAGATTGGGAGAGAGAAAAGGTGAGAGTTTGTGAGAGAGAGTGGGAGAGAATTCCTTGCCGCTTGTGCTACCTGTTGCAAGTGCCTAAGCAACATACTGCAATCACTTTGCCGGTGATTTCTCCATCTTTCTAGGTAAGAGAATACCATAGATAGTTGCTGATTTAGTGTTCCTCCATTTCCATAGCATGTTAGCTGATAGATCTTGTAAATCAGGTTGTCTATTCGCCGTAGACGAAGCGTATACGCTCCGTTCGAATTCCCACACCTATAAGAGAAAAGGTGCGGATTTTAGACGCTTTGATTGACTGTTTCCAACGCTTTCAATGTCGTTTAATAGTAGATTATCGACGGCAATGCCGTTTGACATGTACAACATGCTGTCCATTTCCTGTTTCGTAAGTAAACGAAGAATATAAGATTTAGGGCATTTTAGTCATTTGTAGGAAATACTGTTTTCATCCATAATTTTCTGATGTGATTAACATGGTTTCTTGTCGCATTAGAATACTAGGAATGCGTGCATAATTAGTTTGGTGAAGAGATTCGCCTAAATACGCACTTCGGGTCGACATACTATATGTAGACTTAAGTGTGTAGTTTAAGTGTTTGTATAAATGCTTGTATTAGTATGTATTGAATTAAATGGTGTTATGAATTAGTTTGAGATTGATTTCTCAATTAATATGCTGATGTAAATGATTTCCTACATGTTAACTATATGCATGATTTCATTATATGTATGAAATGCATGTGCTTGATGATTTACTTAAGTTGTATGTTATGACATGTGTTAACATGCTCACATGATTGTATATCATTTCCAATACTCTTACATGATTGCTAATGTGGATTCATATATGCTTGGGACTATACCTAGTCCAGGCAGTCGGTAACCTAACAAGTTCGTGGTTGGCCTATCTTTGCCACGAACGACGCGTCGATGAACGCGAGCCGTGTTCTGGAGTTGGCGGCAGTGGTTAGGCCACAAGAAGTGTTTTATGCACTTCATGTCGTTCGACTTGAGATGCGATTGTGCTAGTCGATCCCTTCAAGTAACCCGACTGGCCGTTGTATGTTCACCCTGTATGAGTCATAACTGTTTGAACCTAGGGTACTGAACTTACCATTGTAAACCCTGTCAACCATGGTACCTTGATCCACGAAGAGTCATGAGCCGGGCATGGTGGTATGGGACACCGTGGTCGAGCTGTCGGCCTATGCTGGGGCCACAAACCTCACCGTAGTGACCAGTGAGCACCTATGTCTCGTGAGAAAATTATGGTGGTATGGGACACTATATTCTTGCTGTCGGCCTATACTGATCAGGCGACGAGTCCTTTGTAGTGACCGCGAGCGTATTCTCAGTCTACGGGAGGCGACGACCCTTCCGTAGCAGTGAGAGTACAATAGGCCCATATTGATAAGGTGATGGGGGAGTGGTGCAACGAGTGCGAGCAACAGCCCTAGCAGCCCTTGCAGCGACCTACAAAATATACATCATATGAGATTACTAGGAGTGACGACCCTAGACAGGGATCTGTGTTGGGATTGATATAAGGGAAGTACCTTAGTTTCCCAATCCTGTTGTTTGAATGGACTAATAATAACTCTGCAATCATATCACCATCACATTGCATGTGCCTGGAAGATGTGGAGCACTGAGCAGAATGCAATCATGCCGCGGGCGTAAGATGGTGCCGTATGAGGGAGAACGTCGGTGAGGGCATCCATCATGTCATGTCATATTGCATTAACAACAGTATTAGGATTGTTTGATTTACTGCTTTACTATTATCGCATGATTGATTTGATAACATGCTAATCTCTGCTCTCTTATCCCACTGAGTTGATCACTCACTCCCACGTTACGGGATGGTGTTTCCGGACACCCACCAGTCCCTAATGTGATTGCAGATGATGGCGCGGCCTGTGAGGCGGAGCTGGACTTGATGATGACGAGGAGAATCTCTCCTCTATACGTGTTCTGATTGATGGGATTACAGGGAGGTTGATTAGATGCCTTGACACTTGTCATTTTATATTTTTAGAGTACTCATGTATATTCTTTTTAGTTACTTTTGGAGTATACAGGTATGTATATAACCTGGTAACATGTTCACACTCTGGAGACATACAACAGTTTATATATGTTATACATACTATCACAGTCTTCCGCTTGTAAATTTAACTATCTCTGAAGTATGATATGATGTTTTGGATTAATCTCACTCATGTTTAATGCATTAACACAGACAACATTCAATCATACACATTCATGTTGCATAAATGATGTTCTGGAACTCGAGAGTGGAGTTTTTACTCGACCCCCCAATTTTTGAGATGTTACAGATGGTATCAGAGCATGATTTGTATTAAACTGGGCCTGGGTTATGGACACGCGATGTACACTGTCGCTTCCTTTGACTTAGGAGGGTGCAGGAAAGGTCTAGAAACACTTATAGGATCGCAGATTCGCCAATAGGCGAAGTCCACTCGTATCGATCGCACGATCGAGTCCGTAACGCATCTAGGGTCGCGTGAAGCGACCTAAGTAACTCCTAGGTTGTAGGTAGGTGGATTGAGACATTCTTTGAGCAATTCTAAACCCATAAATGTAAATACTTGGGCTGTGGGACAACCACAACCTCTGCATTCAATCGTCAGGGCTTAAAAACCCCGTTTTACCTAAAATCTTCAAAATTCTTCCTCTCACCACTCTATTCTTTAATTATTTTTTATAATTTTTATATTAGTCATTGATGATAGTGTGAAAATGATACAAAATCATACTTCGACAAAATTTTACAGTGAATAGTAAAATTTTATGAAAAATGGCCATTAGGCCATTCTAATTTTGCTTTCTTTAGTAACTAATGAGCTAGATGGATGTATTGGCTCCTTCTACCCTAAAATCATATGCTGTATGATAGGGAATTGTATTCGGGATTGTAGACTGGCCCTGAAAAGCCCTGAATACATGTTTGGGCCTCTATAGGGCAATATACAATGAACTAAGGTGGGGCCCATAGTTTTTTGGGGTCCTTGGACCATGGGGGACCAGACCCATGTGGTCCCACCGACTAACTAGGGAGGTGGTCGGCGATGCCATAGCCGGTTCTGCGATGCATCGCCATCCGGTGGGGCCCACTTGATGTGATTTTTGGGCGCACGCCATATTTTGGGTAGTGTACACATCCCATGTAGGGTTCGTCCATAGAAAATCCAAAAAATGGGTACTTCCTTCACAAAAGTCCCCATTTCAAGCTCCATTTACGTTTTCTTGCTGCCCTCCCTCCAAACCATGGCTTCAAATCACTCCCAAACCCATTATCTATTGAAAATGATCCCACTCCATCACTCCATAGTGATTTGCAGCCCTCCCTCTTGCAAATCTTGTCGTTTGGAGCTCTTACAACCCCCAAAACGAGCTGAAATCGTGAGGAGCTCCATTCTCCCTTTTCCTTCTCTTTTCTTTTTGAAAATTCAGCCTTTGGGAGCTTGATGCATCCCTCTACAGGGCCTAGATTTCATTCTGTCCATTTGGACAACCATTTCTCCGCATTTCCTCCGCTTTCCATGACTATTGTTAAGGCTGTTTTAGCCTTTTTTCTCCCTTTCCATCGTCCTCTCTCTCAAGTCCCTTTTATTTGATCCTCAGACTCGTGGAAACCTGCCTACCCATCCCATTCCTCCACGTTCTTCTCTTGTTTGATTACTTTTTTAAGGATTTTCGTGTTTTGTTGTTGTTAGGTTTAGTGAAGTCAGAGGTAGAAAATGTGTTTGTGTTAGTGGTTTGGCCTTAGCATAGCCGAATGTGCTCCTGTCATAATCCATGTGGAACTTTATTCCATGTAGTGTGAAAAATTTTGTTGAATGGAATGCATGCCGTTTCGTTCGCTGTAAGGTATTGTCCCTAGATTGGGAGTATTGTAACTCCCGGGATTCAACCTACAAATTAAATTTTTATCCCAACCCACCCTCCTACCAAGCATGCCACTTCCAATCCCGCCATGGGACTAGGAATGCCATTCCATTTAATACAACTTAACGCTACTGGCCACATAGGCCCTTGGCGTTTTGGACCTAGTGTTAGCACTCCTAGATTTGAAGGATCTGACTATATAGGAAAGCCATCTACCGTATAATCTTAGGCTTTGGATTATAGCTACGGAGTTACAGACTAGCCTACTAGTTACCTTAAGTAGTGTAAAGCCTGTATATGCTAAGGAATTGTAGGTTAGATTTGGTTGAAGTAGAACCTTATTCGTTCGATAGATCCCCTTATGACTTATAGACTTCTGTTGTTGCCCATAGGAAAGAACCATTCACTCTTAGGGAAGACTTATAAATTCCTCAGGTCCAACTCAGAATAAACCAACATACCCCTTAGAATTACCTTCCCCAAGGGCTTATTGCATTCGGGAACGCGGAATAAAGGAACTTCATGTAAGCGATGTATTCGCGGTTTGAATCGACTTCCTAATCCTAGTGGTTACCAAAAAATCCAATGCTCTGATCAAGCAGAAGATCGGCATCGACTCGGATTAGGAAATGATACAATAAATCTTCTGTCCTAGCTAGATAGAAAGTCTATGTATCCGCCTCAGACCTACTACACAACCTTTCTTCTGTGATGGCCCAACCACCTACAACCAAACGTGATCACATTGCCTTTGGAAAATGGCGAGGACTTAAAGCCAGTAGAGAATTCGACATCTTGCCACCAACTCATGCCTGCCCCTGAACTTAACCACAACAGAGATTAGGCTCATCTTTATCGCCATAGATACCAATGCCATAGAACGCATCATTAGCAAAGGAAACCTACTGTACTGAGGGGTTGTTTCCCAATTTATGTCAAGGATAGCCCCTAAGTTGCACCTCGTTCTGATATACGGAGCGATGCAAAGATTCTTAAACTTTAAGTAGAACCAAGTTTTAAGGGGGGTAGAATGTATTAAGTCCAATCCAATTAGCTCAGCCAATGCAACCGTTTGATCAGAGTGGCACAGCGGAAGTGTGGTTGGCCTCTTCCCCACTGGCCCAAGATCGAAATATTTGAGTTAGGATATACGTAAGGTGAGATTATTAAATAAGATTTGAACCTTCCTTAGAAAAAGTACTCCTTACCCTTCACCAATTTTGGGGACGAAATTGTGTTTTAAGGGGGGTAGATTGTAACACCTCGGAATTTAGCCAACCTGGGATTAGACGTCCTTAGGCAATGGGTCAACTAAAACACCTGGAGAATCGCTCAGAACCCAATTCCATAGCTAAAGAAACCACTTAGGATTAATTCCATTAGAAACTAAGCATAAGTTAGCTAGCGCAACGCTAGAGTAGCTGGGAAATAGTCCCTAATCACTTTAAATACGTTCTACAAGACCCAAAACTTGTAGAATCCATGGTGCTATGATACTCTAAAACCTCGGATCAAACTCTAAACCGGTTTGTTCTCTAGACCTCTTTGAAACTTTGTATTGGATCTAGACCGCGCGTCGAAAGTCCGATACCTACAATCTTAGACCGTTAGAACCGCCTTGCTGGACTTGAAAATCATTTCGAAAATCAAGTCCAAACGACATTCACAGGCTATTTCATTGAGCCTAGACTGAAGAGAGTAAGAATAGGGACAGATTTGGAATTTAAAATTCATATCTGGCACACGACTTGACGGGTCAGTATTAAGCATTCTGACTGTCAGAATTCAGCCAAATTACACCCTCGGATCAGGAAAAATTTCTATTTCATATCATGAGACTTGTAGGCCTGATCTACGTGCGGTGGCCGCTGAACTGAAACTGGACCGCCACGTGTGATCTGGGAACACTACTGGTCTGAAAACGGGATGTGAGCGACATCCGACAAGTACGAACTTAAGTCTGAACGCGTTCGGCCAGGGGACCACCAGAAATGTCCTTTTTGACAGAAACAACCCCGATTTGGATATACCTTAAGTATACTTTGTACCCAAGCCTATTTTGGGCACATTTGGGCTTATAAAAGGGGTTGAAACCCTCATTCCTCTCTCCCATTCGAATTTGAGAAAACCCCTAGATTGGGAGAGAGAAAAGGTGAGAGTTTGTGAGAGAGAGTGGGAGAGAATTCCTTGCCGCTTGTGCTACCTGTTGCAAGTACCTAAGCAACATACTTCAATCACTTTGCCGGTGATTTCTCCGTCTTTCTAGGTAAGAAAATACCCTAGATAGTTGCTAATTTAGTGTTCCTCCATTTTCATAGCATGTTAGCTGATAGATCTTGTAAATCAGGTTGTCTATTCGCCGTAGACGAAGCGTATACGCTCCGTTCGAATTCCCACACCTATAAGAGAAAAGGTGCGGATTTTAGACGCTTTGATTGACTGTTTCCAACACTTTCAATGTCGTTTAATAGTAGATTATCGACGACAACGCCGTTTGACATGTACAACATGCTGTCTGTTTCCTGTTTCGTAAGTAGACGAAGAATATGAGATTTAGGGTATTTTAGTCATTTGTAGAAAATACTATTTTCATCCATAATTTGCTGATGTGATTAACATGGCTTCTTGTTGCATTAGAATACTAGGAATGCGTGCATAATTAGTTTGGCGAAGAGATTCGCCTAAATGCGCACTTTGGGTCGACATACTATATGTAGACTTAAGTGTGTAGTTTAAGTGTTTGTATAAATGCTTGTATTAGTATGTATTGAATTAAATGGTGTAATGAATTAGTTTGAGATTGATTTCTCAATTAATATACTGATGTAAATGATTTTCTACATGTTAACTATATGCATGATTTCATTATATGTATGAAATGCGTGTGCTTGATGATTTACTTAAGTTGTATGTTATGACATGTGTTAGCATGCTCACATGGTTGTATATCATTTCCAATACTCTTAAATGATTGCTAATGTAGATTCATATATGCTTGGGACTATACCTAGTCCAGGCAGTCGGTAACCGAGCAAGTTCGTGGTTGGCCTATCTTTGCCACGAACGACGCATCGATGAACGCGAGCCGTGTTCTGGAGTTGGCGGTAGTGGTTAGGCCACAAGAAGTGTTTTACGCACTTCATGTCGTTCGACTTGAGATGCGATCGTGCTAGTCGAGCCCGTCAAGTAACCCGACTGGCCGTTGTATGTTCACCCTGTATGAGTCATAACTGTTTGAACCTAGGGTACTGAACTTACCATTGTAAACCCTGTCAACCATGGTACCTTGATCCACGAAGACTCATGAGCCGGGCATGGTGGTATGGGACACCATGGTCGAGCTGTGGGCCTACGCTGGGGCCAGAAACCTCCCCATAGTGACCAGTGAGCACCTATGTCTCGTGATCAGATTATGGTGGTATGGGACACTATATTCTTACTGTCGGCCTACACTGATCTGACGACGAGTCCTTTATAGTGACCGTGAGTGTATTCTGAGTTTACGGGAGGCGACGACCCTTCCGTAGCAGTGAGAGTACAGTAGGCCTGTATTGATAAGGTGATGGGGGAGCGGTACAACGAGTGCGAGAAACAGCCCTGACAGCCCTTGCAGCGACCTACAAAATATACATCGTATGAGATTACTAGGAGTGACGACCCTAGACAGGATCTGTGTTGGGATTGATATAAGGGAAGTACCTTAGTTTTTCAATCCTGCTGTTTGAATGGAATAATAATAACTCGGCAATCATATCACCATCACATTGCATGTGCCTGTAAGATATGGAGCACTGAACGGGATGCAAGCATGCCGCGGGTGTAAGATGGTACCGTATGAGGGAGAACGTCGGTGAGGGCATCCATCATGTCATGTCATATTGCATTAACAACAGTATTAGGATTGTTTGATTTACTGCTTTACTATTATCGCATGATTGATTTGATAACATGCTAATCTCTGCTCTCTTATCCCACTGAGTTGATCACTCACTCCCACGTTACGGGATGGTATTTCCTGACACCCACCAGTCCCTACTGTGATTGCAGATGATGGCGCGGCCTGTGAGGCGGAGCTGGACTTGATGATGATGAGGAGAATCTCTCCTCTATACGTGTTCTGATTGACGGGATTACAGGGAGGTTGATTAGATGCCTTAACACTTGTCATTTTATATTTTTAGAGCACTCATGTATATTCTTTTTAGTTACTTTTGGAGTATACAGGTATGTATATAACCTGGTAACATGTTCACACTCTAGAGACATACAACAGTTTATATATGTTATACATACTATCACAGTCTTCTGCTTGTAAATTTAACTGTCTCTGGAGTATGATATGATGTTTTGGATTTATCCCACTCATCTTTAATGCGTTAACACAGACAACATTCAATCATACACATTCATGTTGCATAAATGATGTTCTGGAACTCGGGAGTGGAGTTTTTACTCGACCCCCCGATTTCGGGATGTTACAGATTTGAACATTAAGAATTGAGGATTTCTTCACGCATGTTTTGCTCGGGACTAGAAAAATGCTGGCTAGGGAGTGTGTTGAGTGTCGAATATTGTATATTTTTTCCTATTTATATCTTGGTTTTATGAACATGTTAATGCATAATGGGTATATTTTATACATGTTTGTATTACACGGTGAATCTAGGAGCTTGGATTGAAAAGAATGTTCAAAGCATGGATTTGATGCTCAAGAATCACCAAGGTAAAAGTTGGATCTTAGGAGACAAAGAATGAAGAATTCACATGTAAAAGATCCGAGGAAACCAAGTATAAAGGAGGAACAAAAGACTGGAGAAGATTATTTAATCTGCAGTCCAGCAACCAATGATGAAATTTAGAGCTAATTTGGTTCAACCGAAGGATAATTCACTCTGACAAAACCCAAGTTCAGTCTGACGGAAGGAAGGATTTAGTGCGATCAAAGGTGTACAAAAAGCTCCAGCGAAGAACGATGAATTTCAGAGTTAATTTGGTTAGACCGAGGATTAATTCAGTCCAACCGAAACTTAAGTTCGGTCCGACCGAACCTAAGCGCGGTGTGATCGAAATCAAGCAACTGCTGAAACAAAATCTCATGATTTAAACTCGACTTCTGTCCGAATGATGTGTAATGCAGCTGCATAAATTTGAGGTGGTTTTATGATCGGTTTGCGGAAATTCCAAGGCGGTGCGAGAGATAGTGTTTCACAACTATAAATAATAATCCCTAGGACATCCCAAAT
Organism: Magnolia kwangsiensis; assembly: GCA_037074715.1. NCBI lineage: Eukaryota > Viridiplantae > Streptophyta > Magnoliopsida > Magnoliales > Magnoliaceae > Magnolia > Magnolia kwangsiensis. Next base: position 57,828,771 of record CM073578.1, read on the forward strand.
CATCTTCTAGGGTTCAAGGAGTAGAGGCAAAGGGTGGAGCAGCCTCCCAAGAGTTTTTCTTCCTCTTCCTTATTTTATTTTCATCTTTTGTTTAAGAGTTTTCAGTTCAATCATGTCTATGGTTAACTAAACTTCTTAGCTAAAGCTAAAAGGTGGAGCTTGTAATGTGTTTGGATGTTTAGTATACTTTGATTCTTATCTATGTAGAAGTTCATTGATTTCTAGTTTGAATTATGGAATATTTTCAATTTTCTATGGTTTATTATGACTCAAATTACAATAGACACTGCAATAACTTTGAATATCTTCTTTTCTATTATGAGATCGTGAGATCGGTAAATTTTATTGTTCACCATCGTCTTTGGGCATGGTAGGAAGATGGAATCCCTTCTAATCGTCACAAGACTTCTTCATGGGTAAACTAATTCAATGCAAAGTTTAGATTATGCTTCAATTATTTTATCCTCCGGCCAAATAGGATAGGACTTCAATTCTAGTTGTGTTTATTGAATCTAGGAAGGCAGTATCCTGTTAGCTATAAGTGGATCCTTAGCGCTATAGTTCCCTTTTGATATTTGATAAATCCTTCATAATTACTCTCTTTTATTCAGATTTTAGATTTAGATCTTCTTTTAGTTCTAGTTCTAGTTCTTTTCAAAATACGTACAAATTTAGTCTCTGTGGATTCGATCTCGGTCTCACTGAGATTATTACTACATCGTGACCCTAGACTTGGGGTTGTGAGCATCACCCCACAAAGATTTCAGTAATGTCGAATTTCTTATCACGCTACATACCATATCCATAAGGGTGCAATTGTGTCTTTCAACCACACCATTCTGTTCTGGTGTCCCATGCATTGTGTACTAGGCGACAATGCCACAATCTTGTATATATCTAGTGAAGGGTCCTTGATTGAGACCTAATTCCTTATATCTGTCATAGTATTCACCACCATGGTCAGACCTAATGGACCTTAATATTATTTTCAAGATGATTTTCAACTTCAGCCTTATATATTCTAAAAACATCCAATGCATCTGATTTTTCACCAATAAGATAAAGGTACCCAAATTGAGAGTAGTCATCTATAAGGTGATTACATATGTGTGCCCAATCTAGAATGTTATAGGAAATGATCCACAAATGTCTGTGTGTATCATCTCTAAGAGTCTTATACTCTTAGTTGCACCTTTCTTTTGGGTTCTGGTATGTTTACTCTTAATACAATTAGCACACATTTAAGTCTTGAGAAGGAAGAATCACTTCTCGAACTAGCATATATAATCTCTCACAAGAGATATGGCATAAGAAAATGTTTACAAATAATGACACCTTATCATTATTTGGTGCCTTATAATGATGTCAAAATGGTGACTCTCGATGGGAATATCCTTCCTTTCATCTCCAGGATAGAATGTGTTTGCAAATAATGTTAACTAACGGTGCTTATGTCCTCTGACAGGATAAACGTAATAAAACAACAATAAGTGCATCAACCATCCAAGAGATCATACGTAGAGAAATAGGAAAGGGAAGAAGGAAATAACTGCCCGCTGAGACGTACAAGCGACGTCGCGGTAATCATGTTGCATTTAGGCAAAAGAATAAAAAGTCCCCAAAAATAAAGCACTGAAATATAGAAAGGAGAAACACCTAGAGAATACCATGGTGACAGTAGAGAAGAAGAAAAGAACAAGATCGAAAAGCCAGCATACGACGCAATAAGTCGTCTGAAAGGCATACTGGCTAGACTAAGTGTGTACGATGTGTTGCGATTATCAGAAGATTCTCGACATAACCTGATTCAAGCTCTATCCGATAATAATGTCATAAAAGCATTGCTCACGGAAATAGAACACGAAGAGCGAAACAATTCCATGCCAGTAATTTCCTTCTCCGATGATGATCTAATTTGTGATGAAGAGCATAAAATGACATTTGAAAAAGCCAAGCAAAGAGTCCTAAGGGGGGGGGGGGGGGGGGGTGTGAATAGGACTATACCGAATTAAAAATTAAATGCAGAATTTAAACAAATATAAATAATGATAGCACTTAAATAATCCCATGATGCAGAAATGAATAAAAACCTGAAGTGTACAAGTATTGAGAGGTTGATGCAGATGTTGTTCTATGGACAACCTTACACAAAAAACTAATGGCTTATGGTAGGATAACCTGATTCATAAAATGAACTATGTATCAAAATCTCAAACTAATGCAGAGGAATAAAGAATAAAATAGAAAAGAAAGAAACTAAGCTATTATAACATACCCACGCTTGCATAAAAAGAATTACAATATTCTCCACAAATGCATAAAGGGAAATTACAACATCCACACAATCAAATAATCACCACATGACCAGAAGTTATCGTGGTTCACTCGTGTATACACCAACTGTTTAGAAAAATAGTCACATAACTACTCCACTCCTAATATCCTCACACAGTGGATATTAGCATTCACTATAAAAATAAGTTTTTCAAGGTTCACCTAAAACCCTCACAATTGTGTCTTTCAAGTGGGCTTACACAATTCAAAACCCCACACTCTGAGTTTTCTAGATCACCTCAGATAAACCAAAAGAAAGATTTTTCTAGCTCAATCTCAAAGAAACTAAAAGAATAATTGATTTACAAAACTCTAAAATACTTATCTGGATATTCTCCTTTATTGCAGTCCAATAGAACCAATTCGGAGTAGAAGTTCAACAAAGATGTTCAATGATCACACTCACTTATGAAAAGGTTCTAAGTTCTAAATTGATTTTGGATTAAATCACCTTGGGCTAGCTTGATTTGATTTTGATTCCAAGAAATGGGAAAACTTTAATCCTTCTTTCAAATAAAATTAGAATGTAGAATACAAAATCAAATGTAAAAAGCTAATTAACGAGAATATAAAATGAGCACTAAATAGCTTAAGAGTATCATTAAATTATCGCTCAGAGCGATGTCTTGATTTTGCTTAAATTGAATATCAAACTCTAAAAATCGTACTCTATTTTTAAGTACAGAAATCGTTCATTCAACTGGCCTAGAGGACAACTCGACTTGTCAAATGTAACGTCTTGGAAAAATTCATACAGAGACCCGAGTACCAACTCGATCAAAAATTACTTAGGATTAATTCCTTTAGAAATCAAGTGTAAGTTAACTAACGCTATGTTAGATTAGCTATAAAATTAGCACTGATCGCTTTAAATACGTTCTACAAGACTCAAAACTTGTGGAACTGTTAACGCTATAACATCCTGAAACCTAGGATCAAACTCTAAACCCGTTTGCTCTCAGGAACCCTTTGAAACTTTGTATTGGATCTAGACCACGCGTCGAGAGTCCGATATCTATAATCTTAGACCATTATGACCGCTTAGCTGGACTTGACAATCGCTTCAAAAATTAAGTCCAACTGATGTTCTGAGGCTATTTCATTGAGCCTGGAGCAAGGAGTGTGAGAAAGAGTGAAATTCATAAAAAATTAAATGTCATTTAAATAAATCTGGCATGTTTCTCTTGATTGATTCAGACCGTTGGAATCTGACCCAAATACACCCTCGGATCATGGAACATTTCTCACTCAAGTCAGTGTACTTGAAATCCTTGATTGAATCTCTGTGACCGCTGAATTGAAACTGGTCCGCCACGTGCGATCTGGGAACACTACCAGACTGAAAACTTAATGTGATTAGGATCCAATATCCATGAGCTTAAGTCCGACTGCATTTGGTCAGGGGACCTCCACAAATGCTCTTTTGGATCGGAAAAGACCCGATTTAGTTATAACCCAAGTATACCTTTGTTCCAAGTCTAAATAGGTGAGTTTCTAACCTATTTAAAGACCTTAAACCCTCTCACACCCCTCCCATACGAATTTGCTAAAACATAGAAAAGAGAAGAGAGAAAAGAGAGAGATTCGATGAGAGTTGTGAGGGGAACTTCCTGCCATTCGATTCGGCTTCTACACGCGCTTAACTACCGTGTTCTAATCACTCTTTCAGTGGTTCTAACTTCATTCTAGGTAAGAAAACCCTAACCTCAACCTATTTTATGGATTCTAGCAATACAAGTAGCGAAGTAGCTGATGTATCTTGTGAATTAGGTCGACATACAGGCATTGACGAAGAGTAGACTTTCTATTAGATTTGTTACGCTTATATGGTGAAAGGTGAGGATTTTAGATGCTTAGATTGACTGATTTCAAAGCTTTTAATGTCGTTTAATAGTAGATTATCGACAAAAGTGTCGTTTGACATGTAGAACATGCTGTCTGTTTTCCATTTCGACTGCGTACGGTGAATATGAGATTTAGGTTATTTTAGGCATTTGTAGGAAATATTGTATACGTCTGTATTTTGCTGAAATGCTTGCCATGTGTATTTGTCACGTTATTATACTGGACATGCATGTATGATCAGTTTGGCGAAGAGATTCGTCCTAATGCACACTTCAGGTCGACATACGCTATGTAGACCAATGTGTGTAGACTAAGTGTTTGTATAAATGTTTGTATTATTATGTATTGAGTAAATGTTGTTGTAGATTAGTTTTGAGATTGAATTCTCAATTAACATGATGATGTATATGATTTCCTCTATGTTTGCTATATGAATTGATTTCCTCATATATATGAAATACTTGTGTTGGTTGATTTGCTTACGTTGTATGTTATAACATGTTGTCAACATGCTTGTATTGTTTGTATTTCATTTCTGTTACTCTCACATGATCACTGATATTAATTACAAATGCTTGGGGCTATACATTAGTCTAGGCGGTCGATAACAGATTGAATTCGTGGTTGGCTTCTATTTTCCACGAAGGACGCGTCGACGAACGCGAGTCGTGCTTTGGGTTGGCGGCAGTGGTTAGGCCACACGAGGTGTTTTATGTACTTCATGTCTTTCAGTTTGAGGTGCGCTCGTATTAGTCGAGCCCGTCAAGTAACCCAACTGGCTTTTGTATGTTCACCTTGTATTGGTCATAACTGCTTGAACCTAAGGTACTGAACTTACAAGTGGAATCCCTGATAACCATGGTACCTTGATCCATAAAGACTCATGAGCTGAGCATGGTGGTATGGGACACCGTGGTCGAGCTGTCGGGCTACGCTGGGGCCACAAACCTCCCCATAGTGACCAACGAGCACCTTAGACTCGTGAGCCGATTGTGGTGGTATGAGACACTACATTCGAGCTGTCAGCCTACACTGATTGGTGACGAGCCCTTTGTAGTGACCTCGAGCGTATTCTGAGTCTACAGGAGGCGACGACCCTTCCGTAGCAACAAGAGTACACTAGGCCTGTATTCATACTTTAGAGACAGTTCAGGATTATTTTATTTTTTTCATATAGTGATATATATACTCTTTCAGTCTTCCGATTGCATTTTATCACTGGATCTAGAGTATGAATTGTAGTTTTGATATAATCTTACTCATGTTAATACTCTAACTCAGACAACATTGAATCATAAGCATATTTGTTGCATAAGTGATAGTCTGAAACTCGGGAGTCGGGTTTCTACACGACCCCCAATTTTCAGGGTGTTACAAGTTGGTATCAGAGCATGATTTGGATTAAACCGGACCTGGGTTATGGACACACGACGTATGCTGTCACCCCTTTCACTTAGGTGGGTGCGAGAGAAATTTAGAAACACTCATAGGACCACAGTTTCGCCAATTGGCGAAGTTCACTCAAATCGATCGCTTTGATCAAGTCCGTGTGCACCCTTGGTCGCATGAAACGACCCCGGACCACTTCTAGTTCGTGTGTGGGCAGGTCTAGACCTTTATAGACCCTATCCCAACCATTAAAAATCACTAAATGTGAATAAACGTCAGATAGTGCTCGAAATGACATGAAATAGTGCGAAACAGAGTCGTGGGCCTATCCACGCTGTTCTAGCATGTCTAGGGTGGGACCCACATGATTTTTGGCCCCCAGGGCAGGAGGACCTCACCAAAATGGTGAGGAATCACCGTTTAAGACAGAGAGTGGCGAGGACCTCACCGGTTCGACGAGGCCTCACCGTACATTGGGCCCCACTCGGGCAGGATGTCGGGCCGACGAGGTTTGGGGGTTAGGGTAACCCCCTAGGTGTGGTTCGTCCCTTAAAACACCACCAATCTACCTCCTCCTTCATAAAAAACCTTCCCAAGCTCTCCCTTTCTCACGTTTTTGCTGCCTCCCCTCTCAAATGCCATTTCAAATCACCCCCATTCCCGTTTTCTGCTACAACCGACGCCCCTCCATCATTCATAGCCGTACACACTTCCTTCCCTCTCCATTTTCATCCGTTGGAGCTCTCCCATCCTCCATTGGAGGCTAAAATTTGTGTGAGCTTCAAACCCAACCCTTCTCACCCTTCTCCCTTTGCAATCCTAGCATTTGGGGGCCTGTTTCACTCCTCTATAGGACCTAGATTCGTACCAGCCCACTAGGTCAGCCATTTCTCCTCCTTTCCTCCAATTTTCATGGCTTTTTTAGAGGCTATTTTAGCCTTTTTCTCCCTTTCCACCATCATCTCTCTCATGGGAAAGAGGAGGACTGCTGCAGATGAAGCTGGGCCTAGTCACCCTTCACGTTCAAGGAAGCCGAGAGGTGGCACCGCTAGTTCAAGCGCCGCCGCTAGTCCAGATGTTGGGAGAGAGCTATATACTAAGTGGGATTTGGATCCCTGTGCTCACATAGGGAGAGCACTATTGGCAGATTTGGCCCACGATACGTATATGGATGCCAAGGTTTTGTTTGAGGAGAATGTGGATGAGCGGCTCTTTGAAGAGTTTTTGTTGTTTGAGCGCATCGAAACTGCCAGTTGGGGTCCGCTCTTTGAAGGCCAGTCTCGTGCGAACGTGGGCACTGTTCGTACCTTTTATGCTCATATTCGGGATCCTACGTTAGAGCCATTACAGTTCAGGATTTCCTTTGATATAGACTGGGTAGCCACAATCGATGTTCGGTTGATATCTCGACTTCTTAATGTGCCTCTTGGCGAGGTACATCCAAGTGCTAAGAACCTGAGGAGTGTTCATGAGCGAGATCACTGCACCAGGTTTCTATGTGGTGGTTTAGTTAAGTGGCAGCGTAACAAGCGCCTCTTAGCGTCCCACATGTCGGATGATTTTCGCCCGTTGCACCACATTTGCACGTTCAATGTGTATCCCAGGTCGACCAACCGCAGTGAATGTACGCGTCTCATGGTTGATTTCCTGTATCAGGTGGGCCAGGGAGAGAATGTGTGCATGCCCACGTTTGTGTTGTGACAGATCGTCCTCATATAGAAATCGAGAAGAACGTCTGAGTCACTTCCCTTTGGCTGGCTCATATGCAGGATTGTACTTGAGTTTGCTTACAGACTTGGGCTGGAGTTGCCTGTGCCGATTCATTTTATCAATGAGGCTACCATGAACCAGATGAGAATAAGGCCTCGGCAGCATGAGGCTCAGCTTGATGATGACAGTGAGGGTGAATATGATAGCGAGGAGGATGAAAGTGAAGAAGAAGGTGGAGCAGAAATAGAGGAAGAAAGCCAGGAAGAAGAAGAAGAGGAGGAGGCTCAGGATACTGATGAGAGTCCTCCTCCTGTGACTCGGGCTGCTAGGGATGCTCACATAGCCCGACTTGAGGAGAGTCAGGTTACTTTGTGATGGAAAGTCCAAGAACTTCGGGCCGAGGTGAAACAAGAGCTTAAGGATACCAAGGCCGTCATGAAGTAGAAATTTGACAAGGTGACTCACACCTTGAACGCCAAACTGTGTTGTATACAGGATAAGGGTGCCCCTCCTCCATCGCCAGACTCGAACTAGTGATTAGGTTTCAGATGGTCGTAGTTAGGCTGTTTTATGTTTTCTGTGTGTGAGCCTGAGAAGGCTTAGTAGTTGGTTTATGTTGCAGTTGTAGCTTTGACTAGTTTAGTTTCCCATGTATTTCTTGTCATGATGCATGTAAGGATATATCTCTTGTATTGTGACAAATTTTGATTTATTGAAATGTATGGAGTTTCTTCGGTTTGTTATGTGAATGATTGTGGTGTGTTTGTGCTATTGCTAAAACTAACGAGGTTACATGCTATTTTGAATATAGGGAATGCCGCATAAGGCTACTCGGAGTACGACACGACTTACACTGGGTGAGCCGATGGATCGGGTTCCTCCCCAGAGTGATGATCATACGGACCTTGTTGTGGGCCCGATTCGTGAGACTGCACCTGAGTCTCAGCCTTCTGCAGGTCTTACAGTCGGACCACCACCTTTCACACCGCCTATTAGAGAGCAGTACCGTGCGTCTTCCTAGACGCAGTATATGCCTCAGCCTACTCCACCTCCTGATAGGTTTGAGCAGTTGATGATCATGATGCACCAGCAGCATCAGCAGCTTTTGACTACCATTGCAGGGGCCTTAGCCCAGGGTGGCAATGCGACTCCACCTGTGCCTCCTGTGCATCCAGCTGAGGATGCTGGGACTTCGACTCAGGATGAGGATATGGCTCATCCTACACCGCCTGCTTATCCTACGGGGAATACTTCTGATACACGGGGCCTACTTGAGCGATTCCAACGCTTGCGGCCTCTTACTTTTACGGGTTCTCACAAACCCGAGGAGGCCGAGTATTGGCTCGACCCTGTCTCGAAGATACTGAGGATGCTACACTGCTCAGAGTCTGAGCAGGTCGAGTTGGCCACGTTCATGTTCGAGAGAGAGGCCAGCTTATGGTGGGATAGCGTATTACGGACGGTTGCTGTCGGCTATATCTGGACTTGGGCAGCGTTCGAGTTCCGATTCCACGAGAAATACTATCCCCAGACCTACCGGCACGAGAAGGAGAACGAGTTTCTACGCCTCAAGCAGGGAGGCATGTCAGTTACAGAGTATGAGTATCGGTTTACAGAGTTGGGCAGATATGTCCATACGATACTTACTGACGAGTAGATACGTATACGACGATTTTCTGAGGGCTTGCGACCTGACATTCGGTCGAAGATGTGCTGTGTCAGTATACCCTCCTATGCAGAGCTGATACATATGTCCATGAGATCAGAGAAGGATGTTGATTGACTGGCACGTTCTCATGGCACTGTGGTCGCTAGGCCATGACCAGATACTCAGGACAGGCCATTTCTTAGCAAGAGGCCTCGCATCGACCCTCCTCCTAGGGCTACAACGCCAGTACTTCTGATGAGGCGCCCCGAAGTGACATGTACTTACGGAGAGGAGTTCGAGCTCTTTTGCGACGACAAGAGCCTTATATACATATTCACACAGCGGGACCTGAATATAAGGTAATGACGATAGATGGAGACTTTGAAGGACTTTAAGTTCGAAGTATCCTACCATCCTGGCAAGGTGAACCTTATGGCTGACGCATTGAGCCGCAAGAAGGCGATAGAGTTTACGGCTCCGCTGATGGTTGTCGAGTGGGACATGGTTAAGTTTTTGTGAGACTTTGAGCAGAAACTCACTGTGGAGGAGCCATTTGAGTTTATTGCACATGTTCAGGTGCGACCTCTTATCGATGACAGAGTCATCGCTGCACAGAGGGATGATGTGTGTCTGACTGTTCTTCTAGAGCAAGCCAGTGATGATGTAGACGTCGAGTGGCGAGTTGGAACGGATGGGGGCTTATGTTATCGTGACCGCCTATGCGTCCCAGATATTCCTGACTTGAGACGAGAGATTCTCGAGGCTGCGCACAGTTCTAGACTTGTGATGCATCCGGGCAGCCCAAAGATGTATCGCGACGTGAAGAGGACATATTGGTGGGAGGGCATGAAGACCCACATCGCAGAGTTCGTGTCTCGTTGTCTCACTTGCCAGCAGGTGAAGGCAGAGCATCACCGACCTCCTGGACTCCTTCAGCTTATGCCTATAGCTGAGTGAAAGTGGACTTTATTTTTATGGATTTTATTTCGGGACTGCCGAAGACGAGGAAGGGACATGATTCTATTTGGGTGATCGTCGACCGTTTGATAAAGTCGGCGCACTTCCTACCGATCAGAGTTACGAACTCTGCAGACGAGTTGAACAAGCTATACATCAGGGAGATAATGCGTCTGCATGGAGTTCCCTTAGAGATCGTGTCGGACCGAGACACGCGTTTTTCTTCTATTTTCTGGACTTGCATCCAGGAGGCTATGGGTGTGAAGTTGAAGTTCAATACTGCTTTTCACCCACAAACGGACGGACGGACAGAGCGGGTGAACAGGATTTTAAAGGACATGCTGCAGGCTTGCGTGTTGGATTTCAAAGACAGTTGGGATGACTGTCTTTCATATGCGGAGTTCACGTACAACAACAGTTTTCAGGCGAGTATCGGTATGGCACCTTATGAGGCCTTGTATGGGCGTCCTTGCCGAGCACCGCAATGCTGGGCAGAGGTCGGTGAGCGTAGATTGATTGGCCCAGAGATAGTACATGCAACCTCAGAGAAAATTGACATCATCAGACGCCGGCTTCTTACAGCGCGGAGTAGACAGAAGAGTTATGTCGATACTAGACGGTGCCCGCTAGAGTTCGCGGTTGGGGATCACGTGTTTTTGAGAGTTCCCCGTATGAAGGGAGTTCTTCGGTTTGGGAAGAAGGGAAAACTAGCACCGCGATTCATTGGTCCATTCCAGATTCTTGACCGTGTGGGTGTAGTGGCTTATCGTCTGGCTTTCTCTATGCCTCTCACGAGCGTACACAACGTATTTCATATTTCTATGGTGAAGAAATATGTTCCGGATCCTTCCCATATCATTAGATGGGAGCAGGTGAAGTTAGGTGAGGATGTTACATATATACTGCGACCAACGCGTATATTAGACAGGAAGGAGCAGGTATTGCGTAGCAAGGTCATCCCCCTTGTGAAGGTGTTGTGGACAAATCACACTGAAGAAGAGGTTACTTGGGAGACAGAAGCCGAGATCAGAAAGAACTACCCACAGCTTCTAGAGGAGTACGAAAAGGTACAAATTTTGAGGATGAAATTTATTGTTTAAGGGGGATAGATTGTAACATCTCAGAAAAATTCGAACAGAGACCCGAGTACCAACTCGATCAGAAATCACTTAGTAATAATTTCTTTAGAAATCAAGTATAAGTTAACTAACGCCATGTTAGATTAGCTGTGAAATTAGTACTAATCGCTTTAAATACGTTCTACAAGACCCAAAACTTATGAAACTGTTAACGCTATAACGTCCTGAAACCTAGGATCAAACTCTAAGCCTGTTTGCTCTTAGGAACCCTTTAAAACTTTGTATTGCATCTAGACCATGCGTCGAGAGTCCGATATCTACAATCTTAGACCATTATGACTGCTTAGCTGGACTTGACAATCGCTTCGAAAATCAAGCCCAACTGATGTTCTGAGGCTATTTCATTGAGCCTGGAGCAAGGAGTGTGAGAAAGAGTGAAATTCATAAAAAATTAAATGTCATTTCAATAAATCTAGCATGTTTCGCTTGCGGGTTAAGTATAAGCATTTAGACCGTTGGAATCTGACCCAAATACACCCTCGGATCAGGGAACATTTCTCACTCAGGTCAGTGTACTTGAAATCCTTGATCGAATCTCCGTGACCGCTGAATTGAAACTGGTCCACCACGTGCGATCTGGGTACACTACCAGACTGAAAACTTAATGTGATTAGGATCCAATATCCATGAGCTTAAGTCCGACCGCATTTGGTCAGGGGACCTCCAGAAATGCTCTTTTGGATCGGGAAAGACCCAATTTGGTTATAACCCAAGTATACCTTTGTTCCAAGTCTAAATAGGTGAGTTTCTAACCTATTTAAAGACCTTAAACCCTCTCACACCCCTCCAATAAGAATTTGTTAAAACCTAGGAAAGAGAAGAGAGAAAAGAGAGAGATTCGGTGAGAGTTGTGAGGGGAACTTCCTGCCATTCGATCGAGCTTCTACACGCGCTTAACTACCGCGTTCTAATCACTCTTCCGGTGATTCCGACTTCATTCTAGGTAAGAAAACCCTAACCTCAACCTGTTTTAAGGATTCTAGCAATACAAGTAGCGAAGTAGCTGATGTATCTTGTGAATTAGGTCGACATACAGGCGTTGACGAAGAGTAGACTTTCTATTCGATTCGTTACGCTTATACGACGAAAGGTGAGGATTTTATATGCTTAGATTGACTAATTTCAAGGATTTCAATGTCGTTTAATAGTAGATTATCGACAAGAGCGTCGTTTGTCACGTAGAACATGCTGTCTGTTTTCCATTTCGACTGCGTACGGTGAATATGAAATTTAGGGTATTTTAGGCATTTATAGGAAATACTGTATACGTCTGTATTTTGCTGAAATGCTTGCCATGTGTATTTGTCATGTTATTATACTGGACATGCATGTATGATCTGTTTGGCAAAGAGATTCACCCTAATGCACACTTCGGGTCGACATACTCTATGTAGACCAATGTGTGTAGACTAAGTGTTTGTATAAATGTTTGTATTATTATGTATTGAGTAAATGTTGTTGTAGATTAGTTTTAAGATTGAATTCTCAATTAACATGATGATGTATATGATTTCCTCCATGTTTGCTATATGAATTGATTTCCTCATATATATGAAATACTTGTGTGGGTTGATTTTCTTACGTTGTATGTTATAACATGTTGTCAACATGTTTGTATTGTTTGTATTTCATTTCTGTTACCCTCACATGATCACTGATGTTAATTACAAATGCTTGGGGCTATACATTAGTCCAGGCGGTCGGTAACAAATTGAATTCATGGTTGGCTTCTATTTACCACGAAGGACGCGTCGACGAACGCGAGTCGTGCTTTGGGTTGGCGGCAATGGTTAGGCCACATGATGTGTTTTATGCACTTCATGTCGTTCAGCTTGAGGTGCGCTCGTACTAGTCGAGCCCATCAAGTAACTCGACTGGCCATTGTATGTTCACCTTGTATTGGCCATAACTGCTTGAACCTAGGGTACTGAACTTACCAGTGGAACCCCTAATAACCATGGTACCTTGATCCATAAAACTCATGAGCTGGGCATGGTGGTATGGGACACCGTGGTCGAGCTGTCAGCCTACGCTGGGGCCACAAACCTCCCTGTAGTGACCAGTGAGCACCTTAGACTCATGAGCCGATTATGGTGGTATGGGACACTACATTCGAGCTGTCGGCCTACACTGATTGGTGACGAGCCCTTTGTAGTGACCTCGAGCGTATTCTGAGTCTACGGGAGGCGACTACCCTTCCGTAGCAACAAGAGTACACTGGGCCTGTATTGATAAGGTGATGGGGGAGCGATGCAATGAGTACAAGCAACAACCTTGACAGCCCTTACAGCGACCTATAAATATAACATCGTATGAGACTACTAGGAGTGACGACCCTAGACAGGATCTGTGTTGGGATTAATATAAGGAAGGTACCTTAGTTTTCCAATACTGATGTATGAAAGGACTAATAACAACTCGGTAATCATTTCCACATTGGACTCCATGTGCCTGGAAGATGTTGAGTACTGAGGGAAGAAAGCATGCCGCGGACGTAAGATGGTATCGCATGAGGGAGTATGTCGGTGAGGGCATCCATCATGTCATTTCATACTTGCATTAACAACAGTATCTAGGAATGTCTGATTGCTTACTTTACTATTATCACGTGATTGATTTGATAACATGCTAATCTTTGCTCTATGATTCCACTGAGTTGATCACTCACTCCCATGTTACGGGACGGTGTTTGCAACACCTACCAGACTCTGTCTTAGATGCAGGTTGCGAGGCGATTTAGGATGCGGATCCGAACTACAACGAGGACTAGGATGAGTTCTCGTACATGCAGTTTTTCGACGGCTTTGCGTAGGTGGCCTGGATCGGCGGGACTTGCTAGTTGAACCATATGACATTTTGATTTTTGGTTTGATATATGTATATGTGACTCAGAGATGCATTCATACTTTGGAGACAGTTCGGGATTATTTTATTTTTTTCATACAATGATATATATACTCTTTCAGTCTTCTGCTTGCGTTTTATCACTGGATCTTGAGTATGAATTGCAGTTTTGGTATAATCTTACTCATGTTAATGCTCTAACTTAGACAACATTAAATCACAAGAATATTTGTTGCATAAGTGATAGTCTGAAACTCAGGAGTCGAGTTTCTACACGACCCCCGATTTTTAGGGTGTTACATCAAAGAACCAACAAACTTTTGAAAATTTGGGAATGATAAGATGAAGCCATTCCACGACTGGTTGAAGGGCCTACTTGACTAGTCGAGTGGCCTTCACAACCTGTCCAGTCCTGTCCACGACTGGTCATGTGGGACTCATTTTAGTTGTTAAACTTTGAGTCGAGCCTGTTGGACTGGTCGAGCATTGTTCACTCGACCAGTTGAGCAGTCTCCATGACTAGTCGAGGCAATAAGAAAAAATCCCAAAAATTAGCAACAAACTTAGAACTGGTCGAGGATTTCTTAGACTGGTCGAGCTAGTACTAGGACTAGTAGAACACAGTCTAAGACTAGTTGAAAAATAGACTATGAACTTATAAAGTGACCCAATTAAATTATGTATTCAAAATGACCTATCCTATGGTCAATCTAGGGTCATTCATCCTTATAAGAGATATATGAACATTGAATCTTCTTTTGCTTTAGTTAATAGTTGTTCTTTGAAGTTCACGAAGCTTGATATCTTGACATGTGATGAAGCTTGAACTTGAGACTTCTTGAAGCTTGAATTTGAAATACATTGAAACTTGATCTTGAGGCACTTGAGTTGTACTTCACCTTGAGTTTGAGGTTCAAATTAAAGACTATTGTCTTGCCTTAGATGAAGGTTTGAAACCTTGAACATTGAAGCTTAAAGGAGTGAACTATCCCATGGTATTGTACTTGAGCATGCATATCTCTTGATCTTGCATTTGAAATTCTTGAGGTAAAGACCTTTGTTCTTGTACATGAGATGCAGAATGTTGAATATGTAGATGCATTACACAAGACACGAATTCCAAGAGGTTTTGGCATTAGAAAATTTGACAATTATAGGAGCTAGAAAACATAGTACTTACAATCTCCCCTTTTGTCAAATTTGTGACAAAACACACTATATTAAAATAACATAAGCATTACACGCACAATAAAGAATCATGCACCATATATGCAGAAGAAAGAATTATGCACTGGTTACAACAACCAGAATAAGCCAATACGCATCAACATCAATACTCTCCCCCTTACTCCCCCTTATTATCACAAAAAAATGACTTATCCACAATTTCATATTTCACAAGTATGAGCTGAGCATGATAAAATTCTTCCCCTTTTTGTGACAACATGACAAAGGAAGGAACCAATAAATGAGAATAGAAGTAGATAAATAAGGAAGTAAATAGAAGAGTAATGTAAAAGAAGTTCATATAAGATCAAGATTACCAAGTAACTAGAACCATAAGAAAACATGTTCAAGCATTTTCAATCCCATAAAATAAAAGAAATTCAAGTATCTAAAATGTTATTACAAACCACATATTCAAATACTAATCTGAACCCGATGATGGAGTAGGTATGATAGGATCAATCTGATGCAGTCCCTTATTAATGCGCTTCAGATACTTGCACATATATTTAAATTACAAGCGATGGGACACATTCATATTTTTAACCTTCTCCTCGAGAGAGTGCAAACGCACATCAAAGTCAGATGGCTAATAAGCAGAATCATCTGCTAAGTCAGATTCGATTTCATAAAAAATACCATCCATATTGATATCATCTAGAGGCAAATCACCCTCGTCTTCATTTGCAGTACTAGTTCCACTAGCACCCACATTAACTTGGCCAGGGGCCAACTTTAAATTCATCTTGTTAATATTGGAGTTGTTAGAGGTTAAGTAGTGAATGGGAGTGTCTCCAACAGGCATATCTACTAAACTATGGGTGGCCAACACAGTCATAAGATAAGCGAAGGGAATGTCATTGTGTCCAGGATGGAGATGTAATTAAATGATGCAATGAAAAATTAGAGAAGGAAGACATACAGAGGTTCTAAAAAATGATGGAATAAAGAATATAAACTATGAACATAGTAAGTTCAGTTTTTGTAACACCCCAAAAATTGGGGGTTGAGCATAGCTCAACTCTCGAGTTCTAACGCATCACTTATGCAACAGACATAATGATGTTTAAATGTTTTTCATATTAGTGCATTAAACATGAGTGAAATTACTCTAAATCAGCATATCATACTTTAGAGTTAATTTAATTAAGCAAGCGGAAGACTAAGATAAATATATAAAGTATATATATGTGTTTCACAACGTTCAGAGTATGAACATGCTATTGGGCTAAATATATACATATTTTTGTTTTAAAATGTATAAAATATCAAATATAAATGTTCAACTAATTCATTATCCCTGTAATCCCCACGGCGCAGCTCCAGGTCTACTTAGACCTGCCTGAGAGCTGAATGTAGGAGAACTCCTCCTCCTCGTCAAAGAAGTCTGGCTCCATCACGTAAGCCGCATCACAACCTGTGTCTAAATTAGAGTCTAGTTAGTGTTTTAAAATACCATCCCCGAGTGGGAGTGAGTGATCAACTCAGTGGAACTATAAGGCAAAGGTTAACATGTTATCAATTCAGTTAAGTAGTAATGATAAAGCAATACAACAATCATATCCTAAGTACTATTGTTAATACAGGAATGATATGCGTAATGATAAATACCCTCGCCTGCAGTCCCTTAGTGACACTATCTCACGATTGCACAAGGCAAACTCCCTAAACGTGCACTTCCTTGCCAATGTATATGCAATGTGGTGCATGGCCGTGTTAGCCAAGTAGTTTATTAGGCTTATTTATACAATGGATTTGGAAAGCTAAGGTTCCTCCCTTTATATCACTTATCCAAACAATGAGTCATCTAGGTTCTTCAGTCCTAGTTAATCACATACGATAGGCAAGTTGCAGGGCATCAACCCTGATGAAAAGCAATGGATAAGTAAGTTCACAAGTTTACACTTGAGGTCACTACGGAGAGACTCGTCACCTCAGTGAAGGCCTAAATTTATACTCGAGGTCACTACGGGAGGCTCGTCACTTAAACATAGGCTGACTGCTCGAATATGGTGTCCCATAGACCACCATATTTAGCTCACGAGTTTGGGTTACTCACTGGTCACTATAGGGAGGCTCGTCACCCCAGCTCCGATAACTCGACCACAGTGTCTCATACACTATCATGTCTAGGTCATGAGTCTTAGTGGATCTTTGTACCATGGTTAAGCAGGATTTACATTGGTAAGTGGTACCTTAGATTCAATCAGTAGTGTCCATACATGGTAAACACACAATAGGTCAATTGGGTTATTCGACAAGTGTGATTGGTACGAGCACACATTGAATTAATCAACATGGAGCGTGTAAGCACTCTGCATGGCCTAACCACTATCGACAATCACCGTATGACTTGGATTCATCGAACGTGTCTAATGTAGCGAGACGACTTTGGCCACTAAATTGGGAATTGTTACCGATTGCCTGGACTATGTAGTAGTCCCAAAGATTCTCAAATGCAGCATTTAGATACATGTGATATTCATAGCAGCATTTAGTAGATGATTTAAATATGAATCTCATTCGAGCATTTTATCAAACACATTGAATGTATTATCATACATACACATTTTAACCATAAATCACGTAGTAGTAAATTACATTACATGAAAGAAACTATAACTGTGGACAAGATAATTGAGAATCCTATCTCAACACCCTTGTTAGAAGCAATTTATCAAACACTTTCTCATTCAAACATTTTATCAAACACTTAGGCTAAATAATACCATATACACAAAATAAATTAGTTATAGCATATATTTTGGCAAATCCTTTCATAAAGGAGTTGTTATACACATAACGCGCATGTATTCTAGATTAATAGTCATGACAAGCATAAATCATAATTTCACTTTTATTCAAACATTTCAACAAATACATGAGATGCATCTTATATTCACATAGTTCACACACATGTATGATTTACGGAATACATCATAACTAAGATCATATGGCAGTAATAAAGTCAGATATAAATCATTGTTGACATTGAAAGCTTTGAAAACCATAACCTGAACATTTATAGTCCGCACCTTTCGTCGGTTTGCTCATCACAAACTCGATTCGTACACTACGTTTCCTTCTACAGCACAACAACTACCTAAATCTCGAAATAGGTTAGCTATTTCATTGTTTCCTCTATTTGAATCCCCAAAACAGGATTAGGGTTAGGATTTCTTATCCAAATTAGAGTCAGAATCACTGGTGTAGCGAAAAGGGAGAGATGATTCGATACGTGGAGTGGTTTGAGTGAATCCTAGCAACGTTCTACTAATCCCTCTCTCTTCTCCTCACTCTTCTCTCCTCTTTCTCTCTTCTCTCTCCTAGGGTTAGATAAATTCGTATGGAATGAGAGAGGGATGAGTTAAGGGAATTATATAGGCCCAGAACTGATGTCAGTAGCCCCATAGCCATGATATACTTAGTTTATAGCCAAAAGGCGTCTATTTTGGCCAAACAGATCTCATTTAGAGGTCTATTGCTCGCATACGGCCTGGAGTAAGTTCCCCGACGATGGATCTAAGCCAAAATATGCTTTTGGTCTAATCGAATTTGTGGATCGATTATGAAAGACTTGTTTTACTTCAACAGTCATAGTCACTCGAACGGGGCAACAATTATGCTGACATGTGCAGGAAAATTTCCCTGATCCATAGGTATAGTTTGGTCAGAATTTAATGGTCCGAAGTCTTTAATTTCGCTTGCAAGTGAATGGTCTAATTTACTTAAGTTTGAGTTTATTTTCTAAAGATATTAGCGTTTCTCACACACTTTGCTCAGGGCTCAAGTTGTGTGTTTCTGGATACTATTTGGGATCGATTCCCGTGATGCTTGTCAAACCCAATATGGTGGTCATAACTTTATAGTTTCATGGTAATCAGAATTTCGACGTGAGGTCTAGGTCTGATATGGAGTTTCAATGTGCTCCCAAGAGCAATTGGGTTTTGAGATTGCTCCTAGGTTTTTAGGTAATGTTGAGTTAACATTTATAATGGTTTTGGGTCTTGTAGCTTGTATAGATAGTGACTTAAGATAATTCACTGATTAATTTAGTTTATTAATTAATAAATTTTCATCTAATTTCTAATGGATTCGCTTATTAAAGATTTCTGCCAAGGTGGTACTCGGTTCTTTGTATGAATTTTTTCGAGACATTACAATCTACCCCCTTAAAGAAAAATTTTGTCCATTAGTACCTTTTCATTCTCCTCGAGAATCTGAGGGTAGATCTTACGGACTTCGGCTTCCATTTCCTAGGTAGCCTCTTCCTCAGCGTGATACATCCATAATACCTTCACAAGTGGAATAACTTTGCTGCGTAACACTTGTTCCTTCCTATTAGGAATACATGTTGATCGAAGTATGTATATAGCATCTTCACTCAGCTGCACCTACTCCCACTTTATAATGTGACTAGATCAAGAATGTATTTCTTTAGCATCTATATATGAAATACATTGTACACGCCTGCGAGTGGTGTGGGTAAGGCGAGACGGTATGCTATCACACCCACTTGATCCAGAATCTGAAATGGGCCTATGAATCTCGGCGTAAGCTTCCCTTTTTTACCAAAATGAAGAATTCCCTTCATAGGGGAAACCTTAAGGAACACGTGATCCCCAACCTCGAATTCTAACTTCGCCGTCGTGTATTTGTATAATTCTTCTGTCTGCTCTAAGCTACGAGAAGTCGTCACCTAATAATATTGATCTTCTCTGAGGTCGCTTGTACTAAATCTGAGCTAATCAGTCTTCTCTCACCAACTTCTGCCCAACAATGCAGTGCTCGATAAGGGTGCCCATACAGTACCTCGTAGGGAGTCATGCCAATGCTAGCTTGAAAGCCATTGTTATAAGTGAACTCTTCAAAGGGAAGACAGTCATCGCAACTATCTTTGAAATCGAGCACACACGCCCGCAACATGTCTTCTAACACTTGATTTACCCATTTTGTCTGCCCATTAGTCTGTGGGTGGAATGCGGTACTGAACTTCAATTTCATTACCATTGTTTCCTGGATTTGAGTCTAGAAAATGTAGGTGAGTCGCGTGTCTCGATTCAACACAATCTCCATAGCCACTCCATGCAGACGTACTATCTCCTTGATGTACAGCTTGGCCAAATCATCTACTGAGTTTGAAACTCTAATAGGGAGAAAATGAGCCAATTTCGTTAATCGGTCCATCACCACCCAAATGGAGTCGTGTCCCTTTCTCATCTTCGGTAACCAGGAAATGAAATCCATAAATATGAAGTCCCACTTCCATTCAGCTATGGGCATAGGCTGAAGTAAATTAGAAGGTCGGCGATGCTCGGCTTTGACCTGCTAGCACGTAAGAAAACGACATACAAAATCTACTATGTGGGCCTTCAAATTGTCTCACTAGTACGAACACTTCATAGCTTGATAATCTTTGTACTACCAGGATGCATCACCATCTTTGAATTGTGAGTAGCTTCGAGAACTGCCTTTCTCAAGTCATGAAGATTTGGGATGCATAAGCGGCCACGATAACATAAACCCCCATCCGAACTAACTCTCCATTCAGAGTCTTCATCGTTACTAGCTCATTTTCTCATCTTCACCAACCATTTTACTTCTTTCTAAGCCACGATGATCCGGTCATCAATAAGTGGCTGTATATGAATATGTGCGATGCTCACAAATGACTCTTTTACTGTAAGCTTCTGCTCGAAGTCTCACACAAATTCTACCATGTTTCATTCTTCAATCATTAGCAGAGCCATAAATTCTATCGTCTTCTTGCGGCTCAACGCATCGGTCACAAGGTTAGCCTTACCTGGATGGTAGGATACCTCAAACTTGAAGTCTTTCAAGGTTTCCATCCATCGCTACAGCCTCATATTTAGGTCCCTCTGCATGAATATTTACTTGAGCCTCTTGTGGTTGTAAAATAGCTTGAACTCCTCTTCGTAGAGGTAATGTCTCTAGAATTTTAATGCGTAGATAACTGCTGCCAATTTCAGGTCGTGCGTAGGGTAGTTTTCTTCATACTTCCTCAACTGTCACGAGGTATAGGCGATCAGTCTGTCCTTCTGCATAAGAACACAACCCAAACCAACACGAGACGCGTCGGTGTATATTGTATATCTGAACCCTTGCTCTTACAATACTAGCATGGGCGCAGATGTCAACTTGTCTTTCAGTTCCTGAAAGGCTGCTTTTGCCTTCTCATTCTAAGCAAACTTAAGATCTTTTCGCGTATGCTGAGATAATGGTATGGCTATCTTAGAAAAATCTTTAATGAATCAGCGATAGTACCCAGCAAATCCCAGAAAACTCCTCACTTCTGCAACCGAACCAGGCTGCTCCCAGTCCTAAATTGCGTCACCTTAGCAAGGTCCATATCGATACCTTCCTTGGACACAACATGTCCCAGGAACTTGACTTCTTCCTTCCAGAAGTCACATTTCTTGTACTGAGCAAGCAACTGGTTCTTCCTGAGAGTATCGAAGACTACTCGCAGGTGCTCCTCGTGATCCTTTCGGCTCTTGGAGTATATTAAAATGTCATCTATATATATAATGACAAATTAATATAGGTATGGTCGAAACACCCGGTTCATGAGGTCCATGAACACTGTCGGTGCATTTGTGAGTCTAAACGACATCACAAGGAACTCATAGTGCCCAAAACTAGTCCTGAATGTCGTCTTCTGTATGTCTTCATCCCTGATGTGTAATTGATGGTACCTAGACTGGAAGTCTTTCTTCGAGAAATATTGTGCCCCTTTCAACTGGTCAACAGATCAGGGACACTTGTTCTTCACTGTCACTTGATTCAACGTGCGATAATCAATACACAATCGTAGGGATCCATCCTTTTTCTTCACAAATAACAAAGGTGCTCCCCACGGAGATACACTTGGTGGTATGAAACCTACATCCAACAGATCATCTATCTGTCCCCTCAGCTCCTCCATTTCACATGGAGGCATGCGATACATCGGTAGAGAAATGGGTGTCGCACTAGGCATAAGTTCGATAGTAAAGTCGATCTCATGCCAAGAAGGTAGTTCAGGTTTCATTCCGAACACGTCCGTGAAATCTTGGTCTATGGGGGTGTTCCCAAGTGTTGGACCATCAACATTTCGTAACAAAGTAGCATGCCAACTAATGCGGTAGTACCAACTGACCTAAACTGGGAAAGTAAAGGTTGTGCCCTCAGGTGCATGTACTGTCACCAATCTGGTATCACAATTGATCTCTGCCTTCATCTCGGTGAGCCAATCCATATCGAGGATGACATCGTAATGAAATAGTGGGGTAACGATCAAGTCAATGAGTATTTTTCTGCTTCCTAAGTCTATCCAGAAACCCTTACAAGTCTTGATAGAGTCTGAGAATGTTCCTGTGGTGGTAAGGAGTCTCACCCCAATCATAGGAGTAGTTTCTAACACTAGTAGCTTAACTTTTGTGCAAGATATTATCAAAATAATGGACCTGGTGTCCACCAATAGTAAGACCAGTATACCTTATATATGTGTATCGTGACTTCGAAAGCCAATGGTGTTGCAGTTATTGACTCGGATGCTTTAGCTACAAGTGAGTGCACATGAGCTTGTTGAAGACGATTCGGTTGTGCTCCCATAGGCCGTTGAGGCGGCCTAGTTTGAGGTACATTTGGCCTATAAAAAGGTTGTATTGGTGGTGTCGATCGTAGAGGTGGAGCTGAAATGGCTTATGACAACTGACGACTGATCTTCTGAGGTGGTATAAAGTCGTTATCCCTCATGTTGGTAAAGAAATAAGTATCTGTATGGCTCAACCTCTTACAGTAGGTGCACCATAGATTAGATTGCCTCTTCTAAGTCGGTGGAGCTATAAGCTTGGGAGGCGAATCTGCACGTGGCCTCTTACTGAGGAATGGTCAGTTTGGCAAGTCCAGTCGGGGCCTCAGACCCACAGGCACACACATGTATGGGACAGTCTATCCCCATCCTGTTTAGCTCGTAAGGACATGTTTACTAGCTCAACATAGTTGGGAATGCTAGCGCAACACATCTTTGTGTGGATTTTAGGCGGTAAACCCTTAAAAAATCAACGCATCTTCATCGGATCATCTGTTAGTATCAAAGGAGTATATCTGGCTAGCTCCATGAAGCAGTTCTCATAATCTACCACAGTCATCCCTCCCTGTCAGAGGCGAAGGAACTCACGCTCCTTTTCATTATGGTATGTGAGGGGAAGTACTTCCCGTGGAAGCGAGTCTCAAACGCATCCCACTTCCATACGTGTCTAGGGGCAACTGTTCGTTGGACGCTATCCCACCAGTGACTGGCCTCCCTCTCAAACATATAGGTAACTAACTCTAAATATTATGCCTCAGTGCAGTGCAGCGGCTTTAGCATCTTAAAGATGTGGTTGAGCCAGTATTCGGCCTCCTTGGGCTTGTGAGTGCCTGGGAAGGTGGGAGGTCGAAAATGCTGAAAATGCTCAAATAAACTATTGGCATTCATCTTTCCATCAGGGTGCACAGGTGGTGTAGGTGGGACTAGATTCATATTTTGGTCAAGGGCCCCGTAATCGTGGTCCAAACTTACTACTGCTGCTGCATTAGGAGCATCATTTGCTCCAATCTATCAGGAGGAGGAGCCGCCCGAGGAATGTGTGGCATCGAGCTAGACACACGGTTCTGTTCTAGAACCAATGGTGCACTAGTGTTGGCCCATTTGTGGGGCCAATGGCCGGCTGAGAATCTGACATAGTGTCTCTATCAGGGCCCAAAGTAGGGTCTATGTGGCTATCACTCAGGGGAGGTGCTCCGTCAAATGATCCATCAAGTACGAGATATGCAGTGCTCTAAGTGCTCTTAGGTGGCATTCCCTATATACAACATAGGGTGCAACACATGTAAGATTTAGGATAATACCACACACACTTTCAAACATCATACACATTTCATTTTAATAGAAGATCCATGCATTTCATATTACCAAAATTTGTCATGTTACATATGATGTAGCAGTACATAAAATATCACGACATAAGATGCATGTTAGTTAACTAGTAAAAGTTTCACGACAGCTACTCTAGCCTATCACTAAGCCTATTAAGGATATTATAAAATAAACAAGAACAAGGAAAACCCAAAGATGACTGTAAAATATGACTAGTCATCCGACTGTGGTGATGGTGGAGGAGCACTCTTATCCTGCATATAGAACAGTATGGCCTTTAGGGTATGAGACATCTTCTTGTATTTCTTCTTCGAATAGGCCTGACTCTCCCTGACCTCCTATCTCAAGGTAGCCTGATTCTCCTCAATTTTAGCCATGCGGGTTTCTAAGGCAGCTCGGTCATGGTGGTCTTCTTATGTGACAGGAGGGCCTCCATCAGAGTCTTAGGCCTCCTCTTCTTCTTCCTGATCTTCGTCTTCATTACTACCCTCGTCTCCACTTCCTTCTTCTCCGTCACCACTTTCTTCCTCACCTTCACTTCCCTCGATATCTTCACTCTCTTCTTCTGTATTTTCGCTCTGCTCCTCGAGCTGGGCTTGACGTTGTCTAAGGCCAATGCCCGTGTTATCGAGTGTGTTATCATTGATAATGTGGATTAGGGCATCGTTATCTATATGGAGTCTGAAACTGTAGTGGTGGGAAATTTTACAAACAAGTCGACTAAAAGGTAGCAAGGAGTTTTCCCTAGTAGACCGTACAACTGAATTATCTGAGATAGGACAAGAGTAGGAAAGCATACTCTCTCTCCTTACACAACTCTATACAAGAAATCCACCATGAACCTTGTGCATTTGGTGCGGTTAGTCCACCTAAGATACACGTTATATGTTCATAAGTGGTGGAGTAGGTGGAAGTCGTTCGTCATCTTGGATGAAGCGAGGCTATTTCTCTGCCTCCAACGCTCGAGCTAACCACATAAGAAACGTGTGCGACATCTTTTCTCTCGCTCACTAGAGAGGTTCTTCTCACTGGAGTGTACCACACCTCTTTAACTCCCATAATGCGGTCCATCTCGTCCACACTAACTATGGTCTCCTACCTTCTCAAAGGTATAGTAAACTAGAGAGACTTTAACAGTGAATTCCAAATGTGGGCATAAAAGGAGCGCATAGTGCCTTCGCTCACATGAGTGTTTTCCTCAAATATGGGACCCCACCCATTTTTCAGGAGAAAGTCGATGACTGGATATGTACCAAAAAACTTCTCATCAACGTGTTCTTTAAACACGACCATGTGGTTGTGGAACTTATCAACATTGACGTCCGATGGTAGTGATATTTCCAACACAAATTAAGGATTGGGGTCCCACTTGGACCTTCGTTCATGCTCGGCACTCACATTGGCTTCCGCGTCCGCCCTCTTCATAGTACGGCATGGTCGGCTCAGCTCGGCCACATCCAGGTCCATTCTCTTCCTTCAAATGAGAGAAAGGAGTATAGAGATTGAGAAGATGGTAGCAACAAACTCAAAAAGAGCCATTAAAAGTGGAATTATTAAAGGATGAGATGGGTTGGTGGGTTTTTGGAGGTTTGAGACACAAAAGAATGGCCTTTGTGCTCAATAAATGGAAATAAGGAAGCTAGAAAGATAAAAATGATAGTTTTAAGGCAATGGAGGTGGGTAAATGTAATGGGTAGAAGATTTGGAAGATGACAATGTGTATAAAAGGGAATTTGAGAGAGAAATGAGGGTTTGTGGGGTTTGTAAAACATGAAATGGGGGTAAATAGGGGGTTAGGGGAGTGAAATAGAGGCCCCACACTTGGGACCAAGCCCACCTGACTGATCGGTCGGCGGTGCGTCGCCCCACCCGTAGACTTCTGGCAGTGGCTCCGCCCTGGGACGGTGGAAACCCCCTCCCGGGATGCAAAAAATGTGTGGGACCCCCTGAGTCCCATTGTATTTTATGGTGTGGCCCCTCACATCCGTTTGAGGTGCTTTCAAATCGAACTCGCACGTATTCACGCCTTTCGTGGTGTTTTGATCATGGGATTCACTGAATTATCATCCCAACTTGTCGATTGACGGTCTAAAAAGAGGTGGGGATCATTTCACATGATCTTATACACATATGGGGTGCATTTCAACTGTTATTTTTGACCGTCGGTGAAACTAGGAATCTTATGTTCATTACTACATTTTTTAGCCTCCACCTAAGTCAAAGTACATTAGTGTGTATCGTGTTACCATAACCCAGGTCCATTTTAATCCAAATCATGCTCTGATACCAACTTGTAATGCCCCAAAAATTGGGGGTCGAACACATTGAACGTATTGTCATACATACACATTTTAACAATAAATCACGTAGTAGTAAATTACATTACATGAAAGAGACCATAACTATGGACAAGGTAATTGAGAATCTTATCTCAACACCCTTGTTGGAAGTAATTTATCAAACACTTTCTCATTCAAACATTTTATCAAACACTTAGGCTACATAATACTGTATATAAAAATTAAATTAGTCATAGCATATATTTTGGCAAATCCTTTCATAAAGGAGTTGTTATACACACAACACACATGTATTCTAGATTAATAATAATGACAAGCATAAATCATAATTTCACTTTCATTCAAACATTTCAACAAACACATGGGATGCATCTTATATTCACATAGTTCACACACATGTATGATTAATGGAATACATCGTAACTAAGATCATATGGTAGCAATCAAGTCAGATATAAATCATTACTGACATTGAAAGCCTTGAAAACCATAACCTAGATGTTTATAGTCCATACCTTTTATTGATTTTCTCGTCATGAACTCGGTTCGTACACTACGTTTTCATCTACAGCACAATAGTTACCTAAATCATGCAGTAGGTTAGATATTTCTTCGTTTTCTCTATTTGAATCTCTAAAACAAGATTAGGTTTAGGATTTCTTAACCAAATTGGAGTCAGAATCGGAGGTGTAGCGAAATGGGAGAGATGATTCGGTACGTGGAGTGGTGGGAGTGAATCCCAGCAACGATCTACTAATCCCTCTCTCTTCTCATCACTTTTCTCTCCTCTTTTCTCTCTTCTCTCTCATAGGGTTAGAGAAATTGGTATGGAATGAGAGAGGGGTGGGTTATGGGCATTATATAGGCCCAGAATTGATGTCAATGGCCCTAGGGCCATGGTATACTTTGGTTATAGCTAAAAGGTGTATGTTTTGGGAAAACGAAGCTCATCTAGAGGTCCATTGCTCGCATATTACCTGAAGCAAGTTCCCTGATGATGAATCTAAGCTAGGTTATGCTTTCAGTCTAATCGAATTTATGGATCGATCATGGAGGACATATTTTAGTTCAACGATCATCGTCACTCGATCGGGGCCACAAGTATACTAAAATGTGCAGAAAAATTTCCCTGATCCATGGGCATAAGTTTGGTTAGAATCTGATGATCTGAAGACTTTAATTTCACCTGTAAGAGAATGGTCCAATTTACTTAAGTTTGAGTTCATTTTCTAAAGATACTCTCATTTCTCACACACTTTGCTCAGGGCTCAATTATGCATTTTCGGATACTATTTGGGCTCGATTCCCGTGAAGCTTGTCAAGCCCAATACGGCGATCATAACCATATAGTTTCGAGGTAATCGAACTTTCAACGCGCAGTCCAGGTCCGATATAGAGTTTCAATGTGCTCCCGAGAGGAAATGGGTTTTGAGATTGCTCCTAGGTCTTTAGGTAATGTTGAGTTAGCATTTCTAATGGTTTTGGATCATGCAGTTTATTTAGATAGTGACTTAAGATAATTCAATGATTAATTTAGTTTATTACTTAATAAATTTTCGTCTAATTTCTAAAGGATTCGCTCATTAAAGACTTCTGCCTAAGGTGGTACTCAGTTCTTTGTATGGATTTTCTTTGAGATATTATAGTTTTATTATCAGAACAAGGATAAACATTTGAAATGAAAATCCCGTAAAGGACTCTATATCTGGGTAACAAAAACTTGGAGGCAATTGCATTTCCAACAGTATTCCATTCTGCATATATATTGCATAAATCTCTAGTAAGCATTCGCTTCTCAGTTTCAAATGGTTTTGCTACTAGTGTGCTAGTGGGAATACTGTAACACCCCAAAAAATAGGGGTTGAGCATAAACTCCACTCCCGAGTTCCAGAACATCACTTATGAAACATTTTCAATGATGGATGAATGTCAGCTGTATGAGTGCATTAAACATGAGTGGGATTATCCCAAAATAACATATCATACTCTGGAGATAGTTAAATTATGCAAGCGGAAGACTGTGTTAGATATATAACATATATAAACTGTTGTAAGTCTCCAGAGTGTGAACATGTTACCAGGTTAAATATCTACTTGTATACTCTAAAACAAATGGCAAGTGTCATGACATCTAATCAACCTCCCTCTAATCTCGTCGATCAGAACACAGTCTACATAGACCCGCCTGATAACCGCCTATAGGAGAAATCCTCCTCATCATCATACAAGTCCGACTCTACTTCACAAGCAGCGCTATCATTTAAAACTAAAATGGGGACTGGTTGGTGTGTACAACACTGTCCCGTAACGTGGGAGTGAGTGGCCAACTCAGTGAAATCATAGAGCAAAAGGTTAACATGTTATCAAATCAATCAAGCGATAATGATAAAGCAAGCAAATCAAACATTCCTAAATACTATAATTAATGCAAGAATGAAATGACATGATGTATGCCCTCGCCAACATACTCCCTCATTCGACACCATTTTACGTCCGCGGCATGCTTTCTTCCCTCAGTGCTCCACATATTCCAGGCACATGCAATGCGATATGAATATGATTACAGAGTTGTTATTAGTCCTTTCATACAGCAGGATTGGGAAGCTAAGGTACCTTCCTTATATCAATTCTCAACAATGATCCAGTCTAGGGTCATCACTCCTAGTATTCTGATACGATGATATGCTTCTAGCTCGCTGCAAGGGCTGTTAGGGCTGTTGGACGCACTCGTTGCACCGCTCCCCCATCACCTTATCAATACAGGCTTAGTTTGTACTCTTGTTGCTACGGAAGGGTCGTCGCCTCCACATAGACTCAGAGTACGCTCGAGGTCACTACAAAGGAGTGTCAGGACTATTGCATGCACTCGTTGCACCGCTCCCCCATCACCTTATCAGTGTAGGCCGACAGCTCGAATATAGTGTCCCATACCACAATAATCGGCTCACGAGTCTGGGTTGCTCACTGGTCACTACGGGGAGGCTCGTGGCCCCAGCGTAAGTCGACAGCTCGACCACGGTGTCCCATACCACCATGCCCGGCTCATGAGTCTTAGCGGATAGAGGTACCATAGTTAGCGGGATTTTCACTGGTAAGTTTGGTACTTTAGATTCAAGCAGTAGTGTCCATACATGGTTAACATTCATCAGACTAATCGGGTTACTGGATGAGTTCGACTAATAAAGCGCCCGTTGAGTTGATCGACATGAAGTGCATAAGCACCTCGTGTGGCCTAACCACTATCGACAAGCAACACACGGCTCGGGTTCGTCAAACATGTCCTATGTGGCGAATAGAATTCAACCACGAGTTCAAGTCTGTTACCGACTGCCTGGACTATAGCATAGCCCCAAACACTTGCAATCTGAATCAGTAAGCATATGAGAGAGACAGAATTGAAATATCAAGTAATCCACGAATGTTATCAACATATTATAGGGTACAACATATGCAGTTAAGCATACACAAGCATTTCATATATAAGGAATTCAATTCAACAATGTACATGGAGGAAATCATACACATCATCAACGTAGTTGAGAATCCTATCTCAACACTAGTCTACAACACCATTTACTAAGTACTTACTCACGCAAGCATTTATACAAACACTTACACTACACAACTCCAACGTACTTGACGTATGTTGATTTCAACATATAATATGATAGATCCTTAAATCAAGGAGATGTCTAATACACAACAATCATGTTCTTACATTCAATACATATGGCAGGCATAAATCATATTGATTTAGGCATTTCAACAAACACTCAGACTACACTTAATAACATACATAGCGTACGTTGGCCGAAACATGTATTAGGGCGAATCCTTTCGCCAAATAGATAATACATCCATAATTAGCATATATACATAGAAAATACTCAAGGCAATCTATCAGCAAAATTTATACATATACAGTATTTCCTACAAATACCTAAAATACCATAAATCTCATATTCTTCGTATGTATTCGAAATAGAAATCGGTCGGCATGTTCTACATGTGAAACAACATTCTTGTCAAAAATCTACCATTAAAAGACATTGAAAGCTTTGAAAACTGGTAACCTAAGAGTCTAAAATCCGCACCTTATGCCATAGAAGTGTAACGAATTCAATAGAGACTCTAAGTCTTCGTCAACATCGATATGACGACCTATAACACAAGGTAAGTCAGCTACTTAGCTACTTGTACCTATAGGAACCTTAAAACAGGTTAGGGTTAGGATTTTCTTACCTAGAATGAAATCAAAATCACCGAAATAACGATACAGAAGGGTGGATGAGGCACGTAGAGAGACTGGGAAGAATCCCACGAAGCAACACCAACTTCTCCTTCACTTTCTCTCTCTTTTCTCCCTCTTAGAAAGCTAGGGTTTAAAAATTTGTATGGGATTTGGAATGAGGGTTTTAAGCCCTATTTATAGGCCTAAACTTGATATAAATAGACTTAAGGCCAAGGTATACTTAGGTTATAACCAAATCGGGTCTGTTTCGATCCAACGGAGCACTTATGGAGGTCCTGTTACTAAATGCGGTCGGACTTAAGCTCTCTAATACTGGATCTAGGTCAAGCTAAGTTTTCAGTCCAGTCGGGTTTTAAGATCGACCGTGGCGGACCAGTTTCAGTTCAACGGTTACGGAAACTCGATCAGACCTACAAGTACTATGACATGTAAGGGCCACCTATCCTGATTCGAGGGTAAATTTGGGTCGAATTCTAACAGTCAGAACGCTTAAAAATAACGCGCAAGTGAAACATTTCATATTTCATAAAAATATAATTAATTTTCTAAAAATCTTCATTTTCCTACCCTCTTTACTCCGGGCTCAATAAATGGTCTCAGGACATCGTTTAAGCTTGATCTTCTAGGTGATTGACAAGTCCAACTTGGCGGTCGTAATGGTCTAAGTTCATATCTATCAGACTCTTGATGCGCGGTCTAGAACCAATACAAAGTTACAAAGCATTCCCGGGAGCAACTGGGTTTATAGTTGGATCCTAGATTTTAGGGTAACGTAGCATTAACAATTCTAGAGGTTTTGGGTCTTACAGATCGTATTTAAAGTGGTTGGTGCTAATTTGGTAGGAAATCTAGTATAGCGCTAGTTAATTCACATTAAATTTCTAAAGAATTTGGTTCTAAATGATTTCTCGAGCTTTGGAATTGAGTTCTAAGAGGTTACCAAGGTGTTATGGTTGACCTATTGCCTAAGGATGCCTAACTACAGGTTGGTAAAAATCTGGGGTGTTACAGTCTAACCCCCTTAAAAATAATTTCATCCCTGAAATTGGCTAAGGGTAAAGAGTAAAGATTCTATTATTCCTTTTTCCTAACAATATGTTCAATGGTCGACCCATACAGAGAGACGATTGTAGTGGGCTTGATCCCGATACGTCGAATGTCCACTGGCCAGGGTAGACAATGTTATATCCCTTTCCTAATCCTGATGGATCCTAGTCTTCTGCCCGGTTAAGCAGTGAGTCCATTGGTAGTCTGCCAGGATTGAGAATTGGGTCAAGCCGCGAATGTTTCGCATTTATACATTTCATTAACTACGTAGTTTGATCACTCTAAAAGCTTAGGGAAAACCAATCACTAAAAAGTTCAAAAGTCCTATTTATGAGGTTGTGCTTTGGGTCTTGAATTTAACGAGTAGTTTTATGGATACACTGACCTTCGCCCTAATTATTTCCTGAATTTCCTTCGATCATGGGCCAGTGGGGAAAGGGCCAACCACGCTTCCGCTGCACAGTTGTAACTCAAGTGTTGTATTAGCTGACATTACTAGATTGGGCTCATAAGGTTCTACCCCCCTTAAAAATTATTTCTACTCTCAAAGCTCAAGATTCTATGTCTTGATCCGTATGTCAGAACGAGGTGTAATTTAGGACCTATCCTTGACATGAAATGGGAAACAACCTCTCACTACATTGGTCTTCCTTTGTTAATGATGCGTTCTATGACATTGGTACCTATGGTTGTAGAAAGGAGCCTAATCTCAATTGGGTATAGGTCCTCGACATTTTCCAAAGACAAAGTAATAACTTTTGGTTGTAGGTGGTTGGGTCAACATGGAAGAAAAGTTGTGTAGTGGGTCTGAGCCGGATACATAGACTTTCTGTCTAGCTAGGATAAAAAATTTACCATATCGGTTCTTAATCCTAGTCGATGCCGATCTTCTGCTTGATCAGAGCATTGGATCTAT
Organism: Magnolia kwangsiensis; assembly: GCA_037074715.1. Classification (NCBI taxonomy): domain Eukaryota; kingdom Viridiplantae; phylum Streptophyta; class Magnoliopsida; order Magnoliales; family Magnoliaceae; genus Magnolia; species Magnolia kwangsiensis. Next base: position 57,861,302 of record CM073578.1, read on the forward strand.
TGGTAACTACTAGGATTAAGAATGCAATTCAAACTGCGAATACATCGCTAATATACAATTCTTTTACTCCACGTTCCTGATTATAACAAGTCCTTGGGAAGGCAATTCTAAGGGGTGTGCTGGTTTATCCTAGCGTTTCATCTTAGTGATATATAAGTCTTCCCTACGCGTGACTAGTTCTAAGTGAAGTAAGCTTCCTGAGAGTTACTAAAGGAGCCTATGCATATTATGAGGATCTATCAAAGGAATGGAGTCCTACTCCAACCAAATCAATCTTACTATTCCTTAGCATATATAGGCTTTATACTACTTAATATAATTAGTAGCCTAGTCTGTAACTCACTAGCTGTAATCCAAAGTCTAAGCTTATACACTAGATGGTTTCATACCATTTATACTACAGGGGATTATTCTATCGCTTAGAGTCAAGACTGTCTAATTGAAATTAGATTTCCTATATTGTCAGATCTTTCAAAATCTAAGAGTACTAACTCTAGGTCCAAAATTCTAGATGTCCTAGCACTAGATGGTCACTATTTGTGGACTAAGCTACCGTATTTGGTCTCGCCCAACGGTAAAGCGGAGAGATCGAGAAAATGGCTAAAACTAACTCAAAAAGAGCCATGAAAAATTGATGAAATGGAAGAAAAGGCTGACCTAATGGGTTGCCACAAATCTGGGTTTGAAGGAGGAGTGTAATAGGTCAAAGAAAGGGAAAATAGAAGATAGGAGGGGTTGGGGGCTGACACGATTTTGGAGCTTTAAATGGGAGCTTGGGAGCTCCAATCATGCAAAATGGATTAAGTAGCTGCTGGATATGATTGAGAACAGTGGAGGGATGATGAAAATAACGAAAAATGAAGGGAGGAATGATTGAAAGGGAGGTTGGAGAGAGAAAAGAGCAAGTTTAGAAGAAAAAGAGAACTTGGGAGGCTAATTTGTGAAGGAAGTAGTAGATTTGGAATGAATGGGTGGCCGAACCCTATACCATAGGGTTCCACTAAGGCCCAAACATGATCGGCCGGGACGGCCGGCCCGGCCGAGCCCGTTGACCGGCGATGCCCTTGCCGACCACAAGAAAAACTGGTGAGGGCTCACCATTTGGGCGAGGACCTCCTTCCCCCAGGCCGTAAAAAAGACTGGGTCCCACCCTGGGTCCCCCTGTAAGTGCTCCATTTGGCCCCTGACTCCATTTGAGGTGTTTTTGGGGCTAATTTGTAAACCAAAATGAGTTTATGTGACATATAACATATGATTTTGGGGTAGGAGACGCTAATCTATCCAAATAACCCATTTATTTCATGAGATTTCATAATTTGAATGGTCAAAAGTCTAATTTATACATATATTTACTATTTATAGTAAATGTTTGTTTAAGTATTATTCTCCATCATTTATACATTAGGATTTATGTCTAGTATGAAAGGACTTAGAAATATTTGAAGAATGAGGTGGTGAAAGGAGAGATTTTGAAGGAAATGGGTTAGACTTTAAGATTGAGTTCTGAGAAGTTGTTTTCAATACCTTGGTTGATACTTCATGAGAGTGGTGAGATTTATGAGGGATGTTGAGATGGATAGGTGTTAAGATGAGGAATGACAGATATAGAAATGAATGCATTCGAGGGAACTTTGGGGTATTACTAATAGGATAATAGGCATTGATGCTTTGGTCATGTGAGATGGAGACCAAGAACAACACCGGTTGGAGGTGAGTTGGCTTTAAGTTGAAGGTTCTAAAAGTGTAAAGAGAAGGCCCAAAAGGATGCGCTTGGAGGCAAAAAGAAATGATTTGATGATCTATGGTTTAACTGAGGATGAATGGTGGAACATATGAACTTAAACATTTTCTTTTGCTTTGTGGTCCTAGATTTTATTATTTTTGCGATCCTTTGTGTGGCCTACTGAATTACCTAGTAGCAATAGAGATCTGGTCTGTGGTGGTGGTGAGTTTGGGGTGTAGCTGGGTACATGAATCTCAATAAAATAAATTAGAAGAACTGTGGACTAAATTACAATATTTAGTCTCACTTGTCGGCGAAACTTAGAATTCTAATGTGGTTTCTAGATTCCATCGCCCCCTTCCTAAGTCAGAGTGCGTCAGTGTGCGTCGTGTTACCATAACCCTGATCTGGTTTAATCCAAATCATGCTCTGATACCATATGTAACACCCCAAAAATCGGAGGTCGAGTATAATCTCTACTCCCAAGTTCCAGAACATCACTTATGCAACATTTTCAATGATGGATGAATGTTAGTTATATGAGTGCATTAAACATGAGTGGGATTATACTAAAATAACATATCATACTCCAGAGATAGTTAAATTATGCAAGCGGAAGACCGTGTTAGATATATAGCATATATAAACTGTTGTAAGTCTCTAGAGTGTGAACATGTTACCAGGTTAAATATCTATATGTATACTCCAAAAAAAAATTGGCAAGTTCATGGCGTCTAATCAACCTCCTTGTAATCTCGTCGATCAGAACACGGTTTACATAGACTCGCCTGATAACCGCCTATAGGAGAAATCCTCCTCATCATCATACAAGTCCGGCTCCGCTTCACAAGTAGCGCCATCGTCTGAAACTAAAATAGGGACTGGTTGGTGTGTACAACACCGTCCCGTAACGTGGGAGTGAGTGGCCAACTCAGTGGAATCATAGAGCAAAGGTTAACATGTTATCAAATCAATCAAGCAATAATGATAAAGCAAGCAAATCAAATATTCCTAAATACTGTAATTAATACAAGAATGAAATGACATGATGTATGCCCTCGCCAACATACTCCCTCATGCGACACCATCTTACGTCCGCGGCATGCTTTCTTCCCTCAGTGCTCCACATCTTCCAAGCACATGCAGTGCGATATGAATATGATTACTGAGTTGTTATTAGTCCTTTCATATAGCAGGATTGGGAAGCTAAGGTACCTCCCTTATATCAATTCTCAACAATGATCCAGTCTAGGGTCATCACTCCTAGTATTCTGATACGATGATATGGTTTTAGGTCACTGCAAGGGCTGACAGGGCTGTTGCACGCACTCGTTGCACCGCTCCCCCATCAACTTATCAATACAGGCCTAGTTTGTACTCTTGTAGCTACGGAAGAGTCGTCGCCTCCACATAGACTCAGAGTACACTCCAGGTCACTACAAAGGGGTGCCAGGGTTGTTGCACGCACTCGTTTCACCTCTCCCCCATCACCTTATCAGTGTAGGCCGACAGCTCAAATATAGTGTCCCATACCACCATAATCGGCTCACAAGACTGGGTTGCTCACTGGTCACTACGAGGAGGCTCGTGGCCTCAGCGTAGGCTGACAGCTCGACCACGGTGTCCCATACCACCATGCCCGGCTCATGAGTCTTAGCGGATAGAGGTACCATGGTTAACAGGATTTTCACTGATAAGTTTGGTACTTTAGATTCAAGCTGTAGCATCCACACATGGTTAACATGCATCGGACTAATCGAGTTACTGGACGAGTTCGACTAGTACGAGCACCCATTGACTTTATCGACATGAAGTGTATAAGCACGTCGTGTGGCCTAACCATTGTCGACAAGAAATGCACGGCTCGGGTTCCTCAAACATGTCTTACATGGCGGATAGAATTCAACCACGTGTTCAAGTCTGTTACTGACTGCATAGATTATAGCATAGCCCCAAACACTTACAATCTGAATCAGTAAGCATATGAGAGAGACGGAATTGAAATATCAAGTAATCCACGAATGTTATCAACATATTATAGGGCATAACATACGCAGTTAAGCATACACAAGCATTTCATATATAAGGAATTCAATTCAACAACGTACATGGAGGAAATCATACACATCATCAACGTAGTTGAGAATCCTATCTCAACACTAGTCTACAACACCATTTACTAAGTACTTACTCACGCAAGCATTTATACAAACACTTAGACTACACAACTCCAACGTACTTGACGTATGTTGATTTCAACATATAATATGACAGATTCTTATATCAAGGAGATGTATAATACACAAAAATCATGTTCTTACATTCAATACATATGGCAGGCATAAATCATATTGATTTAGGCATTTCAACAAACACTTAGACTACATTTAATAACATACATAGCGTACGTTGGCCGAAACATGTATTAGGGTGAATCCTTTCGCCAAATAGATCATACATCCATAACTAGCATATATACATGGCAAATACTCAAGGTAATCATATCAGCAAAATTTATACGTATACAGTATTTCCTACAAATACCTAAAATACCATAAATCTCATATTCTTTGTATGTATTCGAAATAGAAATCGGTTGGCATGTTCTACATGTGAAATAACATTCTTATCAACAATCTACCATTAAACGACATTGAAAGCTTTGAAAAATGGTAATCTAAGCGTCTAAAATCTGCACCTTACGCCATAGAAGTGTAACGAATTCAATAGAGACTCTAAGTCTTCGTCAACGTCAATACGACGACCTATAACATAAGGTAAGTCAGCTACTTAGCTACTTGTACCTATAGGAACCTTAAAATAGGTTAGGGTTAGGGTTTTCTTACCTAGAATGAAATTAAAATTCTCAGAATAACGATACAGGTGGTTAAGGCACGTAGAGAGACTGGGAAGAATCCCAGGAAGCAGCACCAACTTCTCCTTCATTTTCTCTCTCTTTTCTCCCTCTTAGAAAGCTAGGGTTTGAAAATTCATATGGGATTTCGAATGAGGGTTTTAAGCCCTATTTATAAGCCTAAACTTGATAAAAATAGACTTAAGGCCAAGGTTTACTTAGGTTATAACCAAATCGGGTCTGTTCCGATCCAACGGAGTACTTCTGGAGGTCCTATTACTAAATGCGGTCGGACTTAAGCTCTCTAATACTGGATCTAGGTCAAGCTAAGTTTTTAGTTCGGTCGGGTTTTAAGATCGACTATGGCGGACCAGTTTCAGTTCAATAGTTACGGGAACTCGATCAGAGCTATAAGTACTATGACATGTAAGGGCCACCTATCCTGATCCGAGGGTAAATTTGTGTCAAATTCTAACGGTCATAATGCTTAAAAATAACATGCAAGTAAAACGTTCCAGATTTTATAAAAATATAATTAATTTTCTAAAAATCTTCATTTTCCTACCCTCTTTACTTCGGGCTCAATAAAATAATCTCAGGACATCGTTTGAGCTTGATCTTCTAGGTGATTGACAAGTCTAACTAGATGGTCGTAATGGTTTAAGTTCATAGCTATCAGACTCTCAATGCGCAGTCTAGAACCAATACAAAGTTACAAAGCATTCCCCGGAGCAACTGGGTTTAGAGTTAGATCCTAGATTTCAGAGTAACGTAGCGTTAACAATTCTAGAGGTTTTGGGTCTTACAGATCGTATTTAAAGTGGTTGGTGCTAATTTGGCAGGAAATCTAGTGTAGCGCTAGTTAATTCACGTTAAATTTCTAAAGAATTTGGTTCTAAATGATTTCTCGGGCTTTGGAATTGAGTTCTAAGAGGTTACCAAGGTGTTATGGTTGACCCATTGCCTAAGGACGCCTAACTCCATGTTGGTAAAAATCTGGGGTGTTACAAATACCTTCGTCATTGATCGGTATATCCATTAAACTAAAGATAAGATGACGGTCCACATCAATTGGACCTTCTCTACTCGCAATAGTAAATGCCAGATTTTTAGTAGAAAAATCAGTATTGCAAGCATACATAGCCTGTGTAATGGAGCAGTATGCCTGCCCACCTCAATGTAGTATGTTATCCCATCCTACAGACTGAAGGAGATGAAGGATATCAAATGGAGCCAAATGATCAACATTAACGGGCCAATCTACTATAACATTGCATAACTAAATATTGTGGGCGACCGAAGGTGGCACACTGTGACAGAGTCGACTTAGAAGTAGAGGGACCACAAGATCCTTTCTTTCTGGTTCTACCTTCCATTTGTAATAAAGAAAGCAAGGAATAAAGATATTGCAAAAGAGGTAGAGTGGGTTTCCAATAGATCAAATTTTTTAGTAGAAAACCATGAAAACCAACATAAAACATGAAAAAAATCACATAAATGATGAAAAGGAAGTGCAAAGGACTTGAATCTACAAGAAAAATGAAAATAATGCACTAACCTTGAAGAAATAGAAGATGGGTTCGAATGGTCGACCTTAGACTCGTTGGAGAAGACAACCCAAATGAGGAAAAATTAATTTTTCCCCCAAATAAAGCACCAAACCCGTGGTTCATGGCTGGTCTAGTACATGCTCGACCGGTCGTGCCACGACTGGTTGAGTATGTACTCGACTGGTCATGCACAACCCAAATTGTGCAATATTACACAAAATTTAAAATTTAAACATTTAAAATAACAAATATATACATTATGATATAAAAATACATGAATTAACAATTCATATTGCACATATTAAGATCAAATTTCAATTTAGTAAACCTGCTTTTGTCAATCGATTTTGTGAATATGTCAGCTAGTTGATTCTCAGTCGGAATATAATCCAAGGAAATTTTCTTGTCTCCTACTAATTCATGAATGTAGTGATATCTGATGTCAATATGCTTGGTTTATGAATGCTGGATTGGATTTTTGGAGATATTAATTGCACTTGAATTATCACAATATAAAACCATAGTATCTTACACAATTCTATAATCGCTTAACATTATTTTCATCGACACAAGCTGAGTACATGCATTACCTACTACAATGTATTCAGCCTCAATAGTTGAGAGCAATACGAAACTTTGTTTATTACTCTACCAAGAAATTAAATAGTTCCCTACATAAAAACAACCACCACTGGTTAATTTTTGGTCATTGATGTTACCAGCCTAATAAGCATTTGTGTAACCAGCTATTTGCACACTAATATCATGTGAAAACCAGAGACCAAGATTTGCTGAACTAGTGACATATCACATAATTCACTTAACAGCAATTAAATATAATAGTAATTAAATATGACTCTTTAGGTCGTATACCAGAGACCAAGATTGATATCTAGTGCATATTCCTACGCTAAATGTAATACTAGGTTGGCTCGCAGTTAAATAAAGCAAACTTCTTATCATACTACGATATAGTTTAGGATCCACACTCCTATCTGTAGAGTCCTTTGAGAGTTTGAAAGTAATGCCCATAGAAGTATCAAAAAATTTTCCACTCTCAAATCCAAACTTTTTAACTAAGTTCAAAGCATATTTAGCTTGAGAGATAAAGAAAACATCAGGTAGAAACCCTAAAAAATAATTCAATTCTCCAGCCATGCTCATTTCGAACTTAGATTTCATAAGATCTGCAAACTCAACAGTCATGTTAGCACAAGTAAATCCATAAATAATATCATTAACATAAATTTGCATTATTAAAATGTGATCATTATGTTTCTTTACAAACAATGTCTTATCAACACTTTTCATTATAAAGTTATGACTTAATAGAAATTTAGTTAAATTTTTAAACCATGCCTTGGGAGCTTGTTTCAAACTGTAGAGTGCCTTTTTTAAGTGGTAGACATGATCAGAATTCTTAGGGTCTTCAAAACCTGTTGGTTGTTCAACATACACTTCTTTATACAAATCATCATTTAAGAAAGCATTCTTTATATCCATTTGGTATATTTTGAACTTTCTAAAACATGCAATGGATATAAATTGTCTAATTGATTCAAAACAGGCTACTGGAGCAAAGGTCTCATCATAATCGACGCCTTTAATTTGAGTGTACCCTTGGACAACTAGCCTTGCCTTGTTTCTAATAATATTACCAAATTCATCAAACTTATTTTTAAAAATTCACTTTGTTCCAATAATATGTTTATCTTTTAGTCTTAGAACTAAGTACCAAACTTCATTTCTAAAAAATTGATCAAGCTCTTCTTACATCGTAACAATTTAGTTTTCATCAGAAAGAGCTTTTACATTATCCAGTTTTATTTGAGATGTAAAGAACATGTAATTACATGTATCTTCTAGTTGTTTATGAGTGTGCACACCAGTGAGAGGGTTTCCAAGAATTTGATTATTTGGATGGTCTTAAACAGTCCTCAGTTCAGACTTATTTTGACTTGTTGAAGTATCTAGTTTATCCATTAGAAGAACTTCATCATTTTCTGAACTTGAGACGGGTGTATTCAAGTGATCATCAATAACCACATTAATGGACTCTTGGATTACACCGGTCCTCTTATTAAGAACCCTATACGCTCAACTATTTAGAGCATACCTTAAAAATATCCCTTCATCACTTTTGGTGTCAAACTTACCCATATTTTCTCGGTCACGTAAAATGTAGCACTTGCTGCGAAAAACTCAAAAGTATTTGATAGTAGGCTTCTTATCAAACCACAATTCATAAGCTGTTTTACCATTTAATTTTATAGTATAATTGCGGTTAATTATATAACAAGTAGTATTTACGGCTTCGACCTAAAGATTTTTAAGGAGCTTCATACTATTTAGCATTACATTTGTCATTTCTTAAAGCACTCTATTTTTTCTTTCTACTATACCATTTTGTTGTGGTATTTTAGGTGTAGAAAATTCATGTGATATTTCCTAATCACTATAAAATATCTCAAAACTACTATTCTTAAATTCTAATCCATAATCACTATGGATCTTATAGACTTGAGATCTTTTTTTCATTTGGATACATTTAAGTACCCTTTTTACCTCATCAAGAGTTTTTTATTTCTCTTAAGAAGACTACCCATGTTTATCTGGTAAAGTCATCAACGATTACCAGAATGTACTTCTTTCTACCTCGACTCTCCGTTCTAGTTGGTCCAATGAGATCCATATGGACGAGTTTGAGTGGTTTAGAAGTGGCATTGGAGTTCACCTTTTTTATGAGTACTCCTAGTTTGTTTACCAATCTGGCATTCACCACATATTTTGTCTACTTTCTATAATTTAAGTAGACCTCTTACCAACTATCTTTTGCTCAATCTATACAAGTTACGGTAGTGTACATGTCCAAGGCGTTTATGCCATAATTTAGTCTCATTGGTATGGACCATGTAACACGATATATTATATAAGTTTGAATCACTCAAATGTAGCAGTTTTCAGAAGTTCTGCGACCAGTTAATATTATAGAACCATTTTTATTTAGGATTTCACAACTTTGGTTAGTAAATTTTACACTATGATTATTGTTGCATATTTGAGAGATGCTTAATAAATTGTGTTTTAACCCTTCTACATATAAAATATTCTCAAATAAAGGGAGGTTAAAGAGTTAAACCGCACCTTGGCCAACAATTCTGCAGCTGCTACCATCACCGAATGTGACTAAACCATCAGTCATGTCTTTAAGATTGGTGAACAGACCTTTGTCACCGGTCATGTGTCTGGATCATCCACTGTCTAGGTACCACTTTGAATGACTCGAAGCTTTGAAAGCAGTGTGGGCAACCAAACATATAACCTTAGGGACCCATTTCATTACAGTCTTGGGTTTATGAGTATAGTTGGTCTTCTTATGTTTGTAGTTATTATAAGACCAACCTGTCGAGTTAGATTTTAAGAGCTCCTTAAGTATGTCAACAATTTTCTTAGCTAAAGGATTATGATTCTGATTTTTATAGTTGATATGGTTTCTTTTAGGTTTTAAGGTTTAAAAAGTCTTAGCTTTTTAGAATAGTTTTGATTCAAACTTTTCCCTTTTGAGTTTGAAGACTCCCCTATTATAAATTTAGGTAGAGTATTCTTATGTTTGGGAGGAATACTTCGTCGTATCCTAGTCCAGATTGATCGTAACATTTTCTGGATCCGGATAGGAGTTTTTCTAACTTAGGATCACCTTGGGCATACCTCCATGTGTCTTTTAAACTTAAAAGTGAAGAGACTTCAAGTTTTAGCTTTTCATTTTCAGATTTTAAGTTTTCAACTTGGGAGATTTTGAAATCTAAGTCGCACTTAGTTTTTTCAAAACAATTTGAAATGTGAGATTTTTCTAAAATAAGATTATCAAAATTTTCTTTAAATATGAAAATTTTCTTTGTGAAGTTTTAGTTTTACAGTAATTTTGCAACTTTCCTTGTATAAGCAATTATAAGCATCTTGAAGATCTTCATCATTTTCAGGATCACTATTCAGATTTTCTTCACTAGTTGAATCATCATTATCTGAAAAGGTGAACTTGGCTAGAGTCATAAGGGCTTTAACTTCATTACCCGACTTGGTTTTAGAATCTTTTGACAAAGAAGAGGCTTCAAAGTAGAAAGATTCATCCCAAGTAGCCAACATACCTTTCCTTTTAGGTTTGTCCTTTTTACGACACTTGTTTGTAAATGCCCATATTCATGGCAATTGTAAAATTAACTGTCTTTTAAAGATTTCAAGGTTTTAGATTTAGATTTTTTTTTCTTTTCATTAGGTTTTTGCAAATCAACTCTCTTTTTACTTTTGAAAATATTGTAAAACTTTTTAGCTAAAAGGGCCATATCATCTTCAGAATTTTCTATATTAGAATTACTATTTTCTTGAGAAATATATTTAGTAGATTTAAGGGTGATGGATTTACCTTTATGAGCTTTAAAGTTTAACTCATAGGCCTGTAATGAGCCAACTAATTCTTCTACCATCATATTATCCATATCATGAAGTTCCTGGATTGCAGTCACCTTTAAATTAAACCGTTCAGGCAGTAAGCATAGTATCTTTGTACAGAGTTTACTTTCTGAAATTCTATCTCGAGACCACACATAGAGTTGATAGTGTCATTTAATCATGTATAGAAGTCCATGAAAGTTTCACTTTCTTCCATACATATTTCCTCAAATTTGGTTGTGAGGATTTGGACTTTAGATTTCTTGACAATTATTGTTCCCTCGTGTGTCATTTCTAAAATATCCGAGGCTTGCTTTGTAGTATCATAGGATATAATCTCTTAAATTCATCCAGTGATAGTGCGCAAGTGATTGCATTTAGAGCCTTTGCATTGGCACTACTCTCACTTTTTTGAAGAGTGGTCTAAGAGAAATAAGGTGTGACTTTAATAGTTTTAAATATATCGGTACCAGTTACTTCAGTGGTAGGAGGGGTCCAATTGGTCACTGTGGCTTACCACACACTTTCATCCATGGATTTTAAGAAAATCTTCATTCTGGCTTTCCAATGAGCATAATTGGAGCCATCAAATGGTGGAGGCCTAGTGACTGAAAGGCTATCAAAATTTGACATCTGAAAAACCTCAGATCGATTACCTCAAAAAAAAAATAATAATAATAATAATTAAAGTGAGCTATTAGGCTCTGATACCACTTGAAAGGGCCGAGCTAAGAGTCCTAGGGGGGTGAATAGGACTATGCCAAATTAAAAATCAAATGCGAAATGTAAACAAATATAAATAATGATAGCACTTAAATAATCGCATAATGCATAAATGAATAATAATCTCAAGTGTACAAGTATTGAGAGGTTGATACAGATGTTATTCTAAGGACAACCTTACACCAAAAACCAATGGCTTATGGTAGGACCACTTGATTCCTAGAATGGTCTGTGTATCAAAATCTCAAAGCGATATAAAGGAATAAAGAATAAAATAGAAAATAAAGAAACTAAGCTATTATAACATACCCACACTTGTATAAAAAGAATTACAACATTCTTCACAAATGCATAAAGAAAAATTACAACATCCACACAATCAAATAATCAAATAATCACCATAAAACTAGAAGTTATAGTGGTTCGATTGTGTGTACAACAACTGTTTAGAAAAACAGTCATACAACTACTCCACTCATAATATCTTCACACAGTGGATATTAACGTTCACTATGAAAATAGGTTTTTCAAGGTTCACCTAAAATCCTCACAATTATGTCTTTCAAGTGGGCTTACACAATTCAAAGACCTTACACTCTGAGTTTTCTGGATCACCTCAGACAAACTAAAAGAAAGGAATTTTTCTGACTCAATCTCAAAGAAACCAAAAGAATAATTGATTTATAAAATTGTAAAATACTTATCTGGATATTCTCCTTTGTTGCAGCTCGGTAGAACCAATTTGGAGTAGAAGTTCAATGAAGATGTTCAATGTTCACACTCACTTATGAAAAGGTTCTAAGTTCTAAATTGATTTTAGATTAAATCACCTTGGGCTAGCTTTATTTGATTTTTATTCTAAGAAATAGGAAAACTTCAATCCCTCTTTCAAATAAAATTGGAATATAGAATACAAAATCAAATGCAAAAAACTAATTAATGAGAATATAAAATTAGCACTAAATAACTTAGGAATATCACAAACTTATCTCTCAGAGCAGTGTCTTGATTTTTCTTGAATTGAATATCAAACTCTGAAAATCGTGCTCTATTTATAAGTGTAAAAATTGTTCCTTCGACTAGCCCAGAGGACAACTCGACTGGTCGAAGGATTAACAAACATTTAAAAATTTGGCTGTGATAAGATCAGGTTGTTCCACGACTGGTTGAAGGGCCTGCTTGACTGGTCGAGTGGCCTCCACAACGGTTGAGTCCTTTCCACGACTGGTCATGTGGGACTCATTTTAGTTGCCAGACTTTGAGTCGAGCTTGCTGGACTGGTCGAGCATGGTTCACTCGACCAGTCGAGAAATTTCTATGACTAGTCAAGGCAATAACAAAAAATCTCAAAAATTAGTAACAAACTTAGGACTGGTCAAGGATTTCTTTGACTAGTCGAGCCAGTACTAGGACTAGTCGAATATAATCTAAGACTAGTCGAAAAAAAGACTATGCACTTATAAAGTGACCCAATTAAATTATGCATTCAAAGTGACCTAACCTATGGTCAATCTAGGGTCATTCATACCTTATAAGTGATATACGAACATTGAATCTTCTTTTTCTTCAGTTGATAGTTGTTCTTTGAAGTTCACGAAGCTTGATATCTTGACATATGATGAAACTTGAACTTGAGACTTTTTGAAGCTTGAATTTGAAATACATTGAAGCTTGAGCTTGAGGCACTTGATTTGTACTTCACCTTAAGCTTTAAGGTTCAAAGTAAAGACTATTGTCTTGCCTTAGATGAAGCTTTGAAACCTTGAACATTGAAGCTTAAAGGAGTGAACTATCCCATGGTATTGTACTTGAGCATGTATATCTCTTGATCTTGCATTTGAAATTCTTGAGTTAAAGACCTTTTGTTGAGGCATAAAAAATATTTCATTGAAGTGGTTAGAGAATTCCATGGTGTGAATCTTTTCCAGGGTTGTTCACTTCATATTTTGATAAAATTCCATGTCTAGGGGTATTTTAGGTATTTTAGTAAAATTTCATGTCGAGGGTATTTTAGGTATTTTGGTAAAATTCCATGTCCAAGGGGTATTTTAGATGTTTTAGTAAAATTTTATGTCTAGGAGTAGTTTCGGAATTTTAGTAAAAAAGCATTGAAAATAGTATTTTGGTAATAAAGGGTGCACAGGTGTCATTTTAATGAACAGAGGTTGTACACCATTTAAGGGAGAGCTTAGTGGACACCATTGATTAAAGAAGGAAGATGATCATTATGTGAACAGAAAAATGGTGGTGATCACTACTTTGTAAGAGTGGTGGGGCTAATAAATACCCCTCCCCTGCCTCATTTGATGGGGTGGATCGGATTGGATTAGTTGGTGGGCCAGGAAATAAGAGAGAGAAGGAGACAAGAGAGGGAGAGCATTGTGTGCACCTTGTTGTGCGCTGGAAGCATTGTGTAGAGCACAACACATCCTCTGCACGATAGGATTTCCGCAGAAAACCTTGCAACAGGATTTCCGCACAAAGCCACACCTTCCGCATAAAATGCCTTTCACACAAAGCTACACCTTCCGCACAACGCCATCCTCCAAAGGAGTTTCCACACAACGCCATTTCTAGAAGAAGCTCTTCCAGTCGGGCATAGACAAAAGAAGAACTTCATCTTTTCTTCTGTTGTGCTGCTGGTGGTGCCAACTACAGCATCCTTTTGAGAAATCTACACCGTCTACTGTCTTCCTATTGGAATTTTCACCATGAATGATGAGCTTTGATCACCTGATGATGTGGCCCACCTGAATAATCAAGCCCCAAAAGCAGCCGAACGGTCTTCTTTCGATCGTTGTAGAGATCACAAGAATGTACATGGTTAAGAAAGATCAACATGGTTTTGAATGGTTTTTCTCCCTCTACCTGATGAATGGTTCAGATCCACCTTTCACTCTGTGATGGTGGCCCACAACGAAGGAACGGAACCTTTGTTATGAACAGAGTTGACGTACGTCGACTCTGTGAAGTTCGGTGACCCATTTATTGAAGATGCATGGGAAATCCACTCTGTCCATTGGTTTCAGGACGAAAAACCATCCGGAAAGGAGTGCTTTCAGAGTCAAAACAGTGTAGTCCATGAGCTTGTCTACTCTATCGTACATTTTACATTTAACGGTTAGGATTCTGTAACAGCCTGTATAGTTTCAAAATGCCACCTTGGCAAGGGTTAAATCTCCTTTCTGTACACAATGGACGGTACGAATTGATGATTTGAATGTGGAGTGGGCCCCACTAAGAAAATTGCAAATGCACAGTGTAAACACTATTTGCATTTTTTTTATATTTGAGAAGAAGACATCACTTTGGGAAATCCCATGCACGGCAGGTGCACGTGTAGTTCATGTACATGCAATGTACATGTGAGCTCTAGCATGATGTTCGTGAGGAATCTACTCCGTTCATTCGCATTGGAAGCTCATTTGACATGTTGGGACCAAATTTAATGTGTATCCAAATGATAGGTGAGCCCTAAATCATGATTTCAGTGACTGATTTGTCAGTTTGGTAATTTCTGCAAAGATTCAGGAGCAAAAATTTGACGTTGATGGTTAATTTGTGGTTCTAAGGCTGCACATAAAGTTTCAAGCTGAACAGACGGTGGAAACCCCATGATTTTATATTCTGGGGGACTTTTTAGGCCCGTTTAACATGATTGGCTTGATTCCTTCCGGAACTGGCTACATTTCAATGGATTGCTTCATATTTTAAGGAAGAATGACCGGAAGGATGCTCTATATTTCAAGGAAAGATGACTAGAATGATGCTCAGAACTGATCTCGACAATCAGATCAGAGGATTTAAGCCTGCACAGGCCTTGTTTCCTGGAAGACTAGTTGATCATATCGAGATTCCTCCTAAATCTTAGGAGATTAGTGAATCAAGCATCAAAATGTTGTCAAAATTTCTATATGATTATCTTCTCTTTCATTCATTACATTGCATTAATTCTACTTTATTTTCAAAATCAAGGGAATCGAAGAATGTAAATGAACTCAGATAAATGTGATCAATGTTCTCTCAACAAAATCTTTATTATCATTGAATAAATCCCCTAAATCAAACGCATTTGTTTCTTGTTCGAAACACCTTTGTTCTTATACTTGAGATGCATAGTCTTGAATATATAGATGCGCTGCACAAGACACAGATTCCAAGAGGTTTTGGTACTATAAAATTTGACAATTATAGGAGCTAGAAAACATAGCACTTACACCATTGATGGTCGCAGGCCATGTTCGCGGTAGGTAGATCAAATAAATAATGCTAAATAATGGGTCTGCGGTGAATTTATTACCATTGATTATGCTGAATGAATTGGGATATCGATATTCCCATCTACGCCCCAGTGGAATGATGATACAAGGGTTTAAACAAAATGGACAGCGAGCATTCAACAAGATCATGTTAACATTAGAGATAGGAGAGATAATGACAGACATTGTTTATCAAGTCATCAATGCAATAACAACATATAAACTCCTCTTGGGAAGACCCTGGATGCATCCATACGGCATTATACCATCGATCCTCCATCAATGCTTTAAGTATTGCAAAGATGGGGTGCAATATAAGGTCATGGACAATGCAAAACCATATACGGAAGAAGAATCTTTCTTCACTGACACCAGCTATTATATAGTATTTGCCGTAAAAAAATAAAAAAGGAAATGATGAGAGGAAAACAGTGAAGAACGAAGTCACAAAAATAAAGTTATTTGAGAAAGAAAAGATGAAGAAAATTTTTTATTTCGTACCAAAGCATTTAAGACAACCAAGACAGCCTCCACTGATGTTATTATCATTTGAATAGTTGGAGATTCTATAGTCAAATTATACGATGCCATTACCTCATGTAGAGAGAAAAAAGCCATTTTTGGCTATGCTGAAAAGATTTCATGTTAAATGTAGTTCAAAGAACCCGGAGCCTATTGATTTCTATGCAATTTTGGAAGCATAAATAATAGAGAGGGTAGAGAATAAGGTGAATGTCAATAATTTAACATTTGAAGAACTTGAAAGATATAGCCCCGCTAGTAGGAAAATGATGATTAATATGGGTTTTGATTGCGAAGAACCAGTCGGACTGAATGGTGGGAAAGGTAGTTTGATCCTAATTGGAGTCAATGAAGAGAAACGGAAGAAATCCTGTGGAATAGGGGAAGAATCTTCAGTAAATATGATCACAGTTGAATTAGTGGAAGAGATAGACCCTGAAGCAATCAAGCATCCTACAGCAGCTCTAAAACAGGTAGAAGATGGAGGGCAGTTGACCATTGATAGTTTGCAAGAAATAAATTTGAGAACTGAAGAAGAACCATAGAACACGTTCATAAGCATCAGTCTACTTAAACAAGAAGCTAATCAATATATTAAAATTTTAAGAGAAAATAATGACATGAAATGTTGGGCCTAGAACCATCAGTGGCAATGCATCGGCTAAATATCTCCAAAGA
The DNA here is from genome assembly GCA_037074715.1 of Magnolia kwangsiensis. Taxonomy (NCBI): domain Eukaryota; kingdom Viridiplantae; phylum Streptophyta; class Magnoliopsida; order Magnoliales; family Magnoliaceae; genus Magnolia; species Magnolia kwangsiensis. Next base: position 57,878,057 of record CM073578.1, read on the forward strand.
TAAGAAATCGATTAAACAAGCACAAAGACGATTTCACCCAGATCTGGTTCCCTAATCAAAGAAGTAAGTTGATTAAGGTTAGATTCATCAAAGAAGTCAAGTATCCCAAATGGATATCAAACATTGTCTCTGTAAAAAAAAAAGAAAAAAAAAAGTGGACAAATCAAAGTATGTGTTGATTGTAGAGATTTGAACGAAGCATGTCCGAAAAATGATTTCCCATTGCCGATAATTGAGTTGTTAATTGACAGTATGACTAACTATGCCGTTATGTCCTTTATGGATAGTTATGCTGGATATAACCAAATAAGAATGACTCTAGAAGATGAGGAAGCCACGGCCTTCAAGATGTCTCTGCAAATTTACTGTTATAAAGTCATGTTGTTCGGCCTCAAGAATATTGGCGGAACATTTTAGAGAACAATGCAGAACATATTCCATGACATGATGCACAAGCATGTCGAATGCTATGTGGACGACCTAGTAGTTATATCAAGATCATGAAAAACATCGGGAACATCTAGCATCGGTATTTCATTGACTCGGAAAGAAATAGCTAAAAATGAATCAGTCCAAGTGTGCTTTTAGTGTCTCGTCGGGAAAATTTCCCAGTTTTGTCGTCAGACATAGAGGAGTCGAAATCAATGCAGGAAAGATTGAAAGTGTTATGTTGATAAATCCTGAGTATTGTCAAATTTTGGTGTGCAAACCATTTCAAGTTTGTATCTTGATGTGTATTAACCTTGTGTATCTGTTCACATTGAATCTTCGACATTCATTCGGTTCGTGTTCAATTTATCTTACCGATATCTACGACGAACTTGTAAAGATCTTCAAACTGGAAGAAAGTGAAGACTTAGTGTTCAAGAACATTGCAGTTCAAGATCTGGAACCAGAAAAGTCTAAGAACTCAAGACTTAGTTGAAGAGTGTGTTCGATATGTTGAGTTCAAGCGCAAAATTTAAAGCTGCAGAAGTGATTGATAGTATGATGGTTCAAATGTTCTATCTCAAAAGTAAGGTACATTGACCTAGATTGACCTTAGATCATGATTAGATCATTTCATACTTTCGGTCGATCATTTTGGTCATTTTGTAAGTGTAAAATTCTATTCTTTTGACTAGCCCTAACACTGGCCCGACTAGTCCTAAAATTTTCTCGACCAGTCTAGGATTTGTTATGAATTTTTAGAATTTTTTGTTGGTCTACGACCAGTCGTGTGAATAGTGCTCAACCATTCGTGTAGTGCTCGACTCATTTCCCAACGAGTAATCTGGACTCACACGACCATTCATGTAGTGTCTATGACCAGTCGAGCAGGCCACTTGACCAGTCATGGGACCCATAAGGGCGGTTATGCAACAAAAAAATCTTATCACACTAGAATTTTTTTAAAATCTATTTGGATAAGGTAAGTCATAGCTAACCCAAGGCCAGTCATGCGAACCGATTTTTCACCTATAAATAATGCTCGAATTTCAGAGTTTTTCATTCAATTCTTATCATTCTTAAGCAATCACTCTGAGAATATTTTGAGTACATTCTAGGCTATTTTGTGTAAATTTAATATTCATTATTGTAGCTCTTGTATTTTGATTTTGATTCTCTATTCCATTCTTATATTGAGAAAGGATATTTGATTTACCCTTTTATGAGATCAAAATCAAAGCAAAGCCCTTGCTGATTTAATTAAAAAAATATCTAGACTTAAAACCTTACATACTTATGAGACTGAACGTTGAACATCTACATCGTCATCAAGTTGGTTCTACCGGGCTGCTTCAAAATCGCCATACAGATAAGTATTTTACTTTTTTTTAATAATTTAAATCTATTTATTTGGTTTATGAGATTGTTCCAAAAAATCTCTATTTGTGGTTTGTCTGAGGTGATCCTGAAAACTCAAAGCGTGGGGTTTTTGAATTGTGTATGCCCACTTGAAAGACACAATTGGGAAGGTGTTAAGTGAACTTTGAAAAACCTATTTTGATTAGTGAATGTTAATATCCTAAGGGAGTGGATATTAGGAGTTGAGTAGTTGTGTGGCTATTGTTTAACAGTTGATGTACACACAAGCGAACCACTATAATTCTTTGTGTTTGGTGGATGTGTGGTTTATTTCTTTATCTTTTATGGTTTAAGATTGTGGGATGTATTTGCGGATGTGAATGTTGTAATCTTTAAATTTCAACATTGTGTGGTGAATGTTATAATAGATTAGTTTCTATTTATTTCATATCCTCTTCAATTTGAGTTTTTGATACTCACCCACGTTCGAGTAAGCTTGTCTTGCCATAAACCATTGGTTTTTGGTGTTAGGTTGTCCTTAGAAGTAAGTTTGTATCAACCTCTCAATACTTGACTATTGAGGTTGTTATTTCCTTTGGTAAATTGTATTTTATTTGACTATCTTATTATTATTATTCCACTTATTATTTTTATTTGGCATAGTCCTATTCATCCCCCCTCTAGGACTTTTTTGCTTGGCCTTTTCAAGTAGTATCAAAGCCTAATAGCTTGTTTATTTGGATTTAATTCCTGAGCTAACCGATTTGAGCATTTAAGATGTCAAATTTTGATAGCTTTTTTATCACTAGGCCTCTACCTTTTGATGGCTCTAATTATGCTTATTGGAAAGCCAGAATGAGAATATTTTTAAGGTCTATTGATGAGAATGTGTGGCAAGCCACAATAACTAAATGGACTCCACCTACTGTTGAAGTTTTACGCCTTGATGGAACTAAAACTCTAAAAGTTGCTCCTTACAATACTTGGACCACTCTTTAGAGAACTAATAGTAGTGTCAATGCCAAGGCTTTAAATACAATCACTTGCGCACTATCGCCAAATGAATTCAAACGAATTATATCCTGTGATACTACAAAACAAGCCTAGGATAACTTAGAAATGACACACGAGGCTATGACTATTGTCAAGAAATCTAAAGTACAAATCCTCACCACTAGATTTGAGGAAATACGGATGGAAGAAAGTGAAATATTCATGGACTTCTATACTAAGTTGAATGACATAGTCAACTCTATGTGGGGTCTTGGATATAGCATCCCAGAAAGAAAAGTCTATGCAAAGATACTACACTCACTACTTGAAAGGTTCAATTCAAAAGTCACGACCATTCAGGAGCCTCGTGATACAGACCATATGCAAGATGAAGAACTAGTTGGTTCTTTACAAACCTATGAGTTAAACTTTAAAGCTCCGAAAGGTAAATCTATTACCCTTAAATCTTCTAAAAGTATTTCTCATGAAAATAATAATTCTGATTTAGAAACTTCTAAAGATGATATGACCCTTTTAGGTAAAAAGTTTTATAAGATTTTCAAAAGTAAAAAGATGGTTGATGTTTAAAAACCTATTGAAAAGGAAAAATCAAGATCTAAAAACTAGAAATCTTTAAAAGACAGCCAATGCTACAACTACTATGAATATGGGCATCTAGTAAACAAATGTCCTAAAAAGGATAAACCTAAAAAGAAAGGTATGTTGGCTACATGAGATGAATCTTCCTTCTCTAAAGCCTCTTCTGAGTGAGAAGATTTTGAAACCGACTCGAGTAATGATGTTAAAGCCCTAATGACTCTAGCCAAGTTCACTTTGTCAAATAATGATATAACCAGTGAAGAAAATCTGGGGAAGTGATCATGAAAATGAAGATCTTCAGGATGCTTAAAATGCCTTATATAGGGAAAGTTGTAAAATAGCTGTTAAATTAAAACTGCAAAAAGAAAAGTTTTTAAAATTAAAAGAGAATTTTGATAATCTGGTTTTAGAAAAATCACACCTTTCAGATTGCTTTGAAAAAACTAACTGTGACTTAGATTTCAAAACATCCCAAGTTGAAAACTTAAAATCTGAAAATGAAAACCTAAAACTAGAAGTCTCTTCACTTTCGAGTTTGAAGGATACTTGGAGGTATGCCCAAGGTGACCCTAAATTAGAAAAACTTCTATCTAGATCCAGAAAATGTGGTGATCAATATGGATTGGGCTATGATAAAAATACTTCTCCCAAATATAAGAATACTCCTCATAATTTTGTTAAAGGAGAGTCTTCTAACTCAAAAGGGAAAAGTCTGAATCGAAATGTTTCTAAAACGACTAAAACTTTTTAGTCTTTAAATCTTAAAAAGAACCATATCAACTATAAAAATCAGAATCATAATCCTTTAGCTGAGAAAATTATAGACTTGCTTAAGGAGCTCTTAAAATCTAACTCAATGGGTGGGACGTATAACAATTATAAACTGAAAAAGACCAACTATGTTCCTAAACCCAAAACTGTAATGAAATAGGCCCTTAAGGTTGCTTGTTTGGTTTTCCACACCGCATTTAAAGCCACTAGCCATTCAAAGTGGTACCTAGATAGTGGTTGCTCTAGACATATGACAGGTGACAAAAGTCTCTTCACCAGTCTTAAAGATATGACTGATGGTTCAGTCACATTCGGTAATGGTAGCAACTGTAAAATTGTTGGCCAAGGTATGGTTCAACTCCCTAACCTCCCTCTATTTGAGAATGTTTTTTATGTAAAGGTTTAAAACGTAATTTATTAAGCATTTCTCAATTTTGTGATAATAATCATAGTGTAAACTTTTCAAACCAAAAATGTGAAATTTTAAATAAGAATCATTCTGTAATATTAACTAGTCACGGAACTTTTGAGAACTTTTATATAATTAGTAACTCTAGCTCATCTAAGCTATCGTATTACGTGGTCCATACCGGTGAGACCGAACTATGGCATAAGCCCCTAAGACATGTACACTACCGTAACTTTTATAGATTGAGCAAAAGTGATTTGGTAAGAGGTCTACCCAAAATAAAGAAAGTGTATAAGATATATGACGAGTGCCAGATTGGTAAACAAACCAGGAGTGCTCATAAAAAGAGAACCTCTAATGCCACATCTAAACCACTCGAACTCCCCCACATGGATCTTATTGGACCAACTAGAACAGAGAGTCGAGGCGGCAAGAAGTATATTCTGATCATTGTAGATGACTTTACCAGGTATACTTGGGTAGTCTTTTTAAGAGAGAAATCTGAAACTCTCGACAAAGTAAAAAGGGTACTTAAACGTATCCAAAATGAAAAAAAGTTACAACTCACTAAGATCCGTAGTGATCATGAGTATGAATTTGAAAATAGCATTTTTTAGGAATTTTGTAGTGACCAGGGAATATCACATGAATATTCTACTCCTAAAACACCACAACAAAATGGGATAATGGAAAGAAAAAATACAGTGCTTCAAGAAATGGCTAGTGTAATGCTAAAAAGTATAAAGCTTCCTAAAAATCTCTAGGATAAAGCTGTAAATACTTGTTATATAATTAATTATATTTATGTTAGAAAATATAATAATAAAACGGCTTATGAGATATGGTTTAATAAGAAGCCTTCTGTCAAATACTTTCAAGTTTTCGACAGTAAATGTTATATCTTGCGTGACCGAGAACATCTGGGTAAATTTGACACTAAAAGTGATGAAGGAATATTTTTAGGGTATGCTCTGAATAGTCGAGCATATCGGGTACTTAACAAAAGGACTGGTGCAATACAAGAATTTATTAATGTGGTCATTGATGATCATATGAATACACCTGTCTTAAGTTCAGAAGATGATGAAGTTCTTCAAAATGATGAACCAGACTCTTCATCTAATCAAAAAAACATTGAGCTATGATCAAATAAAGATCATCCTACTGATCAAATCCTTGGAAATCCTCTCACTGGTGTACGCACTCATAAACAATTAGAAGATATGTGTAATTATGTGTGCTTTACATCTCAGATGAAACCGGCTAATGTAAAAGAAGCCCTTACTGATGAAAACTAGATTATAGCTATGTAAGAAGAGCTCAATTAGTTTATAAGAAATGATGTTTTGTATTTAGTTCCAAGACCAACTGATAAACGTATTATCGGAACAAAATGAATTTTTAAGAATAAGTCTGATGAACATGGTAACATAATTAGAAACAAAGCTAGGCTGGTTGTACAAGGGTACACTCAAATTGAAGGTATTGATTATGATGAAACCTTTGCCCCAGTAGCTCATCTTAAATCAATCAGACTATTTATATACACTGCGTTCTTTAAAAAATTCAAAATATATCAAACAGAAGTTAAGAGTGCAGTTTTAAACGGTGATTTGCATAAAGAAGTATACATTGAACAACCAAAGGGTTTTGAAGACCCTAAACATGCTAATCATGTTTATCGCTTAAAAAAGGCACTTTATAGATTGAAACAGGCTCCCAGGGCATAGTATGAGAAATTAACTAAATTCTTATTAAGTCATGAGTTTGTAATGGGAAGTGTAGAAAAATATTATTTGTTAAGAAACATAAAGATCATATTTTAATTGTAAAAATCTATGTTAATGACATAATCTATGGATCTACCTATGCTAACATGACTGTTGAGTTTGTAGATCTTATGAAATCCAAATTTGAAGTGAGCATGGTTGGAGAACTAAATTATTTTCTAGGATTGCAAGTCAAACAGCTTCTTGATGGATTCTTCTTCTCTCAAACCAAATATGCTCTGAACTTTAGTTAAAAGGTTCAGATTTGAGAGTGGAAAGCATTTTGATACTCCAATGAGTACCACTCTGAAATTATCTAAGGATTCAACAGGTAAAAGTGTGGATCCTAAGTTGTATCACAGTATGATAGGAAGTTTACTTTATTTAACTATGAGTCGACCGGATATTGATTTTAGCATTAGTATTTGTGCCAGATATCAATCGGACCCTAAAGAGTCCCACTCGATTGTTGTTAAGCGAATTTTGCGGTATGTCACTAGTTCAACTAATCTTTTATCTTTGGTATCCACATGATACTAGTGTGCAATTAGCTGCTTACACGGATGCTGATTGGGCTGGTAACATTGATGATCATAAATCAACCAGTGGTGGTTATTTCTATGTCAGGAACTGTCTAGTTTCTTGGAAAAGTAAGAAACAAAGTTTCGTATTGCTCTTTACTGTTGAGGGTGAATATATTGTTGTAGGTAATGCATGCACTCAGCTGGTATGGATGAAGAGAATGCTAAGTGATTACAGAATTGCGTAAGAATCTATGATGTTATATTATAATAACACAAGCACAATTAATATTTCCAAAAATCCTATTCAGCATTCACGAACCAAGCACATTGTCATTAGGTATCATTATATTCGTGAATAAGTGGAAGAAAAGACAATTTTATTAGATTATATTTAGATCGAAAATTAACTAGTTGACATATTCACAATACTGCTCGACGAAAATTGATTTTTAAAATTGAAATTTGATCTTGGCATGTGTAATATGGACTGATGATTTGTGCTCATTTATATCATAATGTTTGTATATATTATTTTATATTTTTATTTATCTAAATATATACAAAATTGTTCATTTTTTGTGTTGCACGACCAGTCGAGTACACACTCGACCAGTCGTGAAACGCATGAATGGGGTTTTTATTTGGGGAAAAGTAATTTTTTCTTCATTTCCTTCTTCTTCTCCATCAAACCCATCCACGACTGGTCAAATCCATCTCCGATTACTCTCCAGTTAGTGCTACATTTTTTATTTCCTTATGAATGTAAGTTCTTTGATCATCCTTAATCTTGATTTTTCTTCTTATTTTAAGATTTATGGTGGTTTGATAGTGTTTCTTTCTTAAAATTTAATTTTCCTGGAATCCTTTAATTCTTTTTTTTTTTGCAAACCTTTATTTCTTTGCTATTTCGTTGCAATGAATGGAAGAAATAAGAAGAGAACCACTTGGGGTCCCTCTTCTTGCCATTCTGCACCTCCCACCATGCGTCATCTTCGACCTCTTAAAGAGGATCCCGAAAGCATGCAAGATTTTCACCTTAAAAATATTATTGTTGAGCATGTTGTCATTGTTGATCATATTGAGCGCTTTAACATTGTCCCTCTCCTTCAAGTTTTAGTATGGGAAAACTGTAACACCCCGGATTTTTGTCAACCTGGGGTTAGACGTCCTTAAGCTATGGGTCAACCATAGTACCTTGGTAGTTTCTCAAAATTCGATTCCAAAGCCAAAGAAATCATTTAAAACCAAATTCTTTAGAATTTAACGTGAATTAGCCAGCGCTACACTAAATTACCTGTGAAATTAGCACCAACCACTTTAAATACGATCTGTAAGACCCAAAACCTTTAGAATTATTACCGCTACGTTACCTTAAAATCCAGGATCAAACTCTAAACCCGTTTACCCTTAGGAACTGTAACGCCCCGGAAAAATCCGTACTTGGACTCGAGTACCGACTCGACTAGAAATTGCGTAGGATTAATTCCTTTAAAAAATAAGTGTAAGTTAGCTAGCGCAACGCTAGAGTAGCTGGGAAATAGTCCCTGATCACTTTAAATACGTTCTACAAGACCCAAATCGAGTAGAACCAATAACTCTATAATACTCTAAAATCTCGGATCAAACTCTAAGCAGGTTTGTTCTTTGGACCACTTTGAAGCTTTGTATTGGATCTAGACAGCGCGTCGAAAGTTTGATACCTACTATCTTAGACCGTTAGAACCGCCTAGCTGGACTTGACAATCATTTCAAAAATCAAGTCCAACTGACGTTCGCAGGCTATTTCATTGAGCCTGGACTGAAGAGAGTAAGAATAGGGACAGATTTGGAATTTAAAATTCAAATCTGGCACACGACTTGACGTGTCAGTATTAAGCGTTCTGACCGTCAGAATTCAGCCAAATTACACCCTCGGATCAGGAAAAATTTCTATTTCATATCATGAGACTTGCAGACCTGATATATGTGCGGTGACCGCTGAACTGAAATTGGACCACCACGTGCGATCTACAAACACTGATGGTCTGAAAATGGGATGTGAGCAACATTCGACGAGCGTGAACTTAAGTCCGATAGCGGTCGGCCAGGGGACCACCAGAAATGGTCTTTTGGACCCAAACAGCCCCGAATTGGATATACATCAAGTAAACTTTGTTCCCGAGCCTATTCCAGGTATTTTTATGCTTATAAAAGGGGTTGAAACCATCACTCCTCTCTCCCATTCGAATTTGAGAAAATCCCTAGATTGAGAGAGAGAAAAGGTGAGAGTTTATGAGAGAGAGTAGGAGAGAATTTTCCTGCTGTCGTGCCACCTGTTGCACGTGCTTTAACAATACGCTCCGATCACTTGGCCGGTGATTTTTCCACATTTTCAGGTAAGAAAATACCCTAGAAATTTGCTGATTTAGTGTTCCTTTCGTTCCATAGCATGTTAGCTGATAGATCTTGTAAATCAGGTTGTCTAGTCGCCGTAGACGAAGCGTATACGCTCCGTTCGAAATGATACGCTTCTAGGAGATAAGGTGCGGATTTTAGACACTTTGATTGACTGTTTCCAACGCTTTCAATGTCGTTTAATTGTAGATTATCGACGGCAACGCCATTTGATATGTACAACATGCTGTCCGTTTCTTGTTTCGTAAACCGTCGAAGAATATGAGATTTAGGGCATTTTAGTCATTTGTAGGAAGTACTGTTTTCATTCATATTTTGCTGATATGATTAACATGGCTTATTGTCACATTAGAATGTTAGGAATACGTGCATAATTAGTTTGGCGAAGAGATTCGCCTAAATGCGCACTTCGGGTCGACATACTATATGTAGACTTAAGTGTGTAGTTTATGTGTTTGTATAAATGCTTGTATTAGTATGTATTGAATTAAATAGTATTATGATTTAGTTTGAGATTGATTTCTCAATTAATATTCTGATGTAAATGATTTCCTACATGTTAGCTATATGCATGATTTCATTATGTGTATGAAATGCATGTGCTTGAAGATTTACTTAAGTTGTATGTTATAACATGTGCTAACATGCTCACATGATTGTATTTCATTTCCAATACTCTCATATAATTGCTGATGTGATTCCATAATTGTTTGGGACTGTACTTAGTCCAGGCAGTCGGCAACCGAGTAAGTTCGTGGTTGGTTTATCTTTGTCACGAACGACGCGTCGATGAACGCGAGCTGTATTTTGGAGTTGGCGGCAGTGGTTAGGCCACGCGAAGTGTTTTACGCACTTCATGTCGTTCGACTTGAGATGTGATCATGCTAATCAAGCCCGTCAAGTAACCCGACTGACCGTTGTATGTTCACCCTGTATGAGTCATAACTGCTTGAACCTAGGGTACTGAACTTACCATTGTAAACCCTGTTAACCATGGTACCTTGATCCACAAAGACTCATGAGCCGGGCATGGTGGTATGAGACACCGTGGTCGAGCTGTCGGCCTACGCTGGGGCCACAAACCTCCCCGTAGTGACCAGTGAGCACCTATGTCTCGTAAGCAGATTATGGTAGTATGAGACACTATATTCTTACTATCGGCCTGCACTGATCAGGCGACGAGTCCTTTGTAGTGACCGCGAGCGTATTCTAAGTCTACGGGAGGCGACGACCCTTCCGTAGCAGTGAGAGTACAGTAGGCCTGTATTGATAAGGTGATGGGGGAGCGGTGCAACGAGTGCGAGCAACAGCCCTGACAGCCCTTGCAGCGACTTACAAAATATACATCGTATGAGATTACTTGGAGTGATGACCCTAGGCAGGATCTGTGTTGGGATTGGTATAAGGAAAGTACCTTAGTTTTCCAATCCTGTTGTTTGAATGGACTAATAACAACTCGGCAATCATATCACCATTACATTAATGTGCTTGGAAGATGTGGAGCACTGAGCGGGATGCAAGCATTTCGCGGGCGTAAGATGGTGTCGTATGAGAGAGAACGTCGGTGAGGGCATCCATCATGTCATGTCATATTGCATTAACAACAGTATTAGGATTGTTTGATTTACTGCTTTACTATTATTGCATGATTGATTTGAGAACATGCTAATCTTTGCTCTATGATTCCACTGAGTTGATCACTCACTCCCACGATACGGGATAGTATTTGCAACACCCACCAGACCCTGTCTTAGATGCAGGTGATGCAGAGATCCAGGAGGCAGAACCGGACTACGATGAGGACCAGGATGAGTTCTCATACATGCAGTTCCACGACGGCTTTGTTTAGGTGACCTGGGTTGACGGGACTCCTCAGTGGGACTATTTTGGACATTTGATTTTGTTTCTTTACATGTATATGAGACTCAGTGATGTATTCATACTTTAGTGACAGTTGAGATCTACTTTGTTTTTCCATACAGTGATATATAAATTCTTTAGTCTTCCGCTTGCTTTTATCACTGGATCTGGACTATGAATTACAATTTTGGTATACTTTTACTCGTGTGAATGCTTTAACTCAGACAACATTGAATCATAATCATTTTTATTGCATAAGTGACGGTCTGGAACTCGGGAGTTGAGTTTATACACGACCCCTGATTTTCAGGGTGTTACAGGAACCCTTTGAAACTTCGTATTGGATCTAGACCGCGCATCGAGAGTCCAATATCTACAATCTTAGACCATTACGACCGCCTTGTTGGACTTGATAATCGTTTCAAAAATTAAGCCCAACTGATGTTCTGAGGCTATATCATTGAGCCTGGAACAAGGAGTGTGAGAAAGAGTGAAATTCATTAAAAATTATATGTGATTTTAATGAATCTGGCACGTTTCGCTTGCGGGTTAAGTAAAAGCATTTAGACCACTGGAATCTAACCCAAATACACCCTCAGATCAGGGAACATTTCTCACTCAGGTCAGTGTACTTGAAATCCTCGATCGAGTCTCCGTGACCGCTGAACTAAAACTGATCCACCACGTGTGATATGGGAACACTGTCGGGCTGAAAACTTAATGTGATCAGGATCCAGCATCCATGAGCTTAAGTCTGACAGCGTTCGGCCAGAGGACCTCCTGAAATGCTCTTTTGGATCGAAAAAAACCCGATTTGGCTATAACCCAAGTATACCTTGACTTGGAGTCTGTTTTGGTTATGTTTGGGCTTATAAAAGGAGCTTAAACCCTTAGCTTTCTAACCCATATGAATTTGGGGAAAACCCTATGAGAGAGAAGAGAAAAAAGAGAGAGAAGTGAGGGAAAAGCTGGTGATTTCTACTGGGATTCTTCCTTGCTGCTCTACGTGCCAAATCCACCATTCTGTATCACTTTTTCAGCGATTCCGGCTTCGTTCTAGGTAAGAAAACCCTAACCTTAACCTGTTTTAGGGATTCTATCAATACAAGTAGCGAAGTAGCTGATGTATCTTGTGACTTAGGTCGTCATATCGCCGTTGACGAAGCGTAGACTTCCTGTTCGATTCGTTACACTTCTACGGCGAAAGGTGCGGATCTTAGAGGCTTAGATTACCTGTTTTCAAAGCTTTCAATGCTGTTTAATGGTATATTGCTGATCAGAATGTTGTTTGACATGTAGAACATGCTGTCCGTTTTTCAATTCGAATACGTAAGAAGAATATGAGATTTAACGTATTTTGGGTATTTGTAGGAAATACTGTATACGTACGTATTTTGCCGGTATGATTGCCATGAGTATTTTTTGTGTACTTATGCTAGTTATGCGTGTACGATCTGTTTGGCGAAGAGATTTTCCCTAATGCACATATTGGCGGACATATGCTATGTAGACTAATGTGGATAGACTAAGTGTTTGTTGAAATGTCTAAATCAATATGATTTATGCCTGCCATATGTTTTGAATGTAAGAACATGATTGTGTGTACTAGACAACTCCTTGATATAAGGATCTGTCATATTATATGTTGAAATCAACATACGTCAAGTACGTTGGAATTGTGTGGACTAAGTGTTTGTATAAATGTCTGTATTAGTAAGTATTGAGTAAGTGGTGTTGTAGATTAGCGTTGAGAATGGATTCTCAACTAATTTGATGATGTACATGAATTCCTCCATGTTTGTTGTATTGAATTGATTACCTTATGTGTGGAATACTCATGTATGGTTAACTGCTTCTGATGTATGTTATAATATGCTGATAACATGCTTGGATTACTTCTTATTTCAATTTTTTTTATCTCATATGATTACTGGTTCACATCTTTGTGCTTGGGGCTATACTCTAGTCCAGGCAGTCGGTAATAGTTTAGAATTCGTGGCTGGATTCTATTTGCCACGAAGGATGTGTATGACGAACTCGAGTCGTACTAGAGTCGTCGACAGTGGTTAGGCCACACAAAGTTCTTGTGCACTTCATGTCGGTCGATTCAACGTGCGCTTGTGCTAGTCGGACTCATCAAGTAACCCGATTGACCATTGTATGTTCACCTTGTATTTGTCATAACTGCTTGAACCTAGGGTACTGAACTTACCAGTGATAACCCTGATAACTATGGTACCTTGATCCACTAAGACTCATGAGCCGGGCATGGTGGTATGGGACACCGTGGTCGAGCTGTCGGCCTACGCTGGGGCCACAAACCTCCCCATAGTGACCAGTGAGCACCCTACTTTGAGCAGATTATGGTGGTATGGGACACTATATTCTTGTTGTCGGCCTACATTGATAAGGTGATGGGAGAGTTGAGCAACGAGTGTGAGCAACAGCCCTGACAGCCCTTTGTAGTGACCTTGAGTTTATCCTGACACCGCATGGGGGCGACGAGTCCTGATGCAGTCTTAAGGATATAAACTAGGCCTGTATTGATAAGGTGATGGGAGAGCGGTGCAACGATTGCGTGCAACAGCCCTGACAGCCCTTTCAGCGATCTAGAAATATATCATCGTGTGAGATTACTAAGAGTGACGACCCTAGACAGGATCATTGTTTGAGTATTAATATAAGGGAGGTACCTTAGTTTCCCAATCCTGCTGTATGAAAAGGACAAATAACAACTCGGTAATCATTATCCATATCGCACTGCATGTGCCTGGAAGATGTGGAGCACTGAGGAACGCAAGCATGCCGTGGACGGAGATGGTGCTGCATGAGGGAGTATGTCGGTGAGGGCATCCATCATGTCATTTCATCCATACATTAATCACAGTATTTAGGAATGTTTGTTTTGCTTGCTTTATCATTATCGTGTAATGGATTTGATAACATGTTAATCTTTACTCTTTGATTCCACTGAGTTAGCTACTCACTCCTACGTTACGGGATAGTGTTCCAGACACCCACCAGTCCCTATTTTACTTTCAGATGAGGATGATGCTTGTGGAGCAGAGCTGGACTGTATGATGCTGAGGAGGACTTCTCCTCCATGTTTTGATTGACGGGTTATAGGGAGGTTGATTAGATGCCATGACACTTGTCATTTTATATTTTTGGAGCACTCATGCATATTCTTTTCTTTCTATTTTGGAGTATACATGTATTTAGTTAACCTGGTAACATGTTTACACTCTGGAGACTTACAATCATTTATATATTTTATATATCTATCACATTCTTTCGCTTGCTAATTTAACTGTCTCTGGAGTATGATATGCTATTTTGGCTTAATCCGCCTCATGTTTTATGTACTGTTACCGACGACATTCATCCATTATTGAAAATGTTGCATAAGTGATGTTTTGGAACTCGGGAGTTGGGTTTCTACCCGACCCCCGATTTTTGAGGCGTTACAGATGGTATCAGAGCATGATTTGGATTAAACTGGACCTGAGTTATGGTAACACAATGCACACTGATGCACTCTGACTTAGGAAGGGGGCGATGAAAACTTCAAAATCAGATTAGAATCCCAAGTTTCGCCGACAGGTGAGACTATACGATAATTTAGGCCATAACATGTCTTCGGTCACGTGAAGTGACCTAAGCCTCTAGGTCGTTAGTCGATGGGTTTGAGACGTTCCCTGAAGACTTCTAAACTCGAAAATGGGTGTCCTTGGGTTGTGGGGCAACCACAACACCTTACGGTCAATCTCAAGGCCTAAAACCCCTTTTTATCCAATTCCTTCAAAATCTCTCCTTTCACTACCTCATTCTACAACTTTTTTTAAGTCCTTTCATACTAGACATAAATCCTAATGTGTAAATAATGGAGAATCATACTTAAACAAAAAATTTACTACAAATAGTGAATATATGTATAAATTGGACTTCCGATCATTCCAATCATGGAATCTCATGGAATAAGTGGGTTAGTTGGATGGATTAGCCTCCCCTACCCCAAAATCATATGCTATATGATGAATAAACTAATTTTGGTTTGTAAAATGACCCGAAATAGTGCAAAATGGAGTCGTGGGCCTACCTACGCTAATCCACAATGATCTAAGGTGGGCCCCACATACATTTGGGACCTAGGGGACAAGGGGACCACGCCCCATAGGCCTGGCCTCGCCAGATTTGACTTTGGCCGGCGAGGACCTCGCCGGTTTGGAGAGGCCTCGCCATACGGTGGGCCTCACTCGGGCCGCGCGTCGGGCCGACCATGTTTGGTGGTTAGGGGAGGCCTCCTACACGTGGGCCATCCGTTAAAACCTTCCCAAAACCTTACCTCCTTCACAAATATCACTCCCAAGCTCTCCTTTCTTCACGTTTTTGCTGCCTCCCCTCCCAAATTCCACTTCAAACCACCTCCATTCTCGTTTTCTGCCTCAACCGACGCCACTCCATCACTCACAGCCATACCAACTCCTCTCTCTCTCTCCATTCTCGTCGTTTGGAGCTCTCCCATCCTCCATTGAAGGCTAAAAATCGGGTGAGCCTCCATCCCAACCTATTTTGCTCTTTTCCCTTTGAAATCCTAGCCTTTGAGGGCCTGATTCACTCCTCTATAGGGCCTAGATTCGTGTTATCCCTTTAGGGCAGCCATTTCTCCCCATTTCCTCCATTTTCCATGGCTTTGTAGAGGCTATTTTAGCCTTTTTCTCCACTTTCTTCGCTTGAGGAGTATTGAGAATACATGGCCGATAGAGCTCTAATGGGCAACCGACAGTATTAAACTAGATAGTGTTAAAGAAGGTAAGTCGGGACCATAGTAGAAGTCCTTGGGTAGAATTAGACATCTATGTCATTGCCCTGTAGATTTTTTGATTACCGTTTTAAGGATTTCTGTGTTTTTTTGCTGTTAGGTCTAGTGATGTCATAAGTAGAAAATGTGTTTGTGTTTAGTGGTTTGGGTTTAGCATAGCCACAGTCGTTCCTGTCATAATACATGTGGAACTTTATTCCATGTATTGTGACAAATTTTGTTAAATGAAGTGCATGTCGTTTCGTTCGCTGTACGGTATTGTCCCTAGATTGGGTGTATCCTATGGTTTCCACTACCATATTTGGAATGTATATGATTAAAAGTAAATCCTGGAATTCATCTTACAAAATAAATTTTTATCCCACCCCACCCTCCTACCAAGCATGCCACTCCCAATCTCGATATGGGATTAGTAATGCGGTCCCAGTTAACACAACTTGAGACCACTGGCCATATAGGCCCTTGGAGTTTTGGACTTAGAGTTAGTACTCCTAGATTTGAAGGATCTGACATGTAGGGAATCCAACTTCAATTAGACAATCTTGACCCTAAGTGATAAAATGATTCTCTGTATTAGAAATGGTATGAAACCATTTAGCACATAAGCTTAGGCTGTGGATTACAGTTAGTGAGTTACAGACCAGTGTACTAGTTACCTTAAGTAGTGTAAAGTCGGTATATGCTAAGGAATAGTAGGTTAGATTTGCTTGGACTAGAACCTCATTCCTTCGATAAATCCCCTTAATACTTATAGACTTCTGTTATAACCTTTAGGAAAGTTGTTTTAACTTAGAACCATTCACTCTCAGGGAAAACTTATAAATTCCTCAGATTGAATTTAGAATAAACTAGCATGCCCCTTAGAATTGTCTTCCCAAAGACTTATTGTATTCGGGAACACAGAGTAAAGGAACTGTATGTAAGCGATGTATTCACAATTTGAATTAATTTCTTAATCCTAGTAGTTACTAATGGATCCAATGATCTGATCAAGCAGAAGATCGACATCGACTCGGATTAAGAACTGATACAACGAGTTTTCTATCCTGATTAGACAGAAGGTCAAGGTATCCGGCTCAGACCCACTACACAACTTTTCTTCCGTGTTGGCTCGACCACCTACAACCAAAAGTTATTGCTTTGCCTTTGGGAAATGTTGAGGACATAAATGTTAAGGACATACAGGTGATAAAGATTAGACCTCTTACCACAAACTCACATCCGTCCCACAATACCCATCACTTCAGTTTTTTTTCTACAACCATAGGTACCAATGCCATAGAACGCATCATTAGCAAAGGAAGACCAATGTAGTGAGAGGTTGTTTCCCATTTCATGTCAAGGATAGGCCCTACGTTACACCTTGTTCTGATGTACGGATTGAGGTATATATTCTTGAACCTTAAGTAGAACTAAGTTTTAAGGGGGGTAGAACGTAGTGAGCCCAATCTACTTCGAATTATCTAGTACAATCGTTGGATTAGAGTAGCGCAGCGGAAGCGTGGTTGGCCTCTTCCCCACTGGCCCAGGATCAAAACAGTTGATTTAGGTTATACGTAAGGTTAGGTCACTAAATAGGATTTGAACCATCCTTAGAATGCCAATACTAAAGTCTCTCTAGGGACTCATCACCCTTAGCCAATTTCGGGGATGAAATTTTATTTTAAGGGGGGTAGATTGTAACA
Organism: Magnolia kwangsiensis; assembly: GCA_037074715.1. Classification (NCBI taxonomy): domain Eukaryota; kingdom Viridiplantae; phylum Streptophyta; class Magnoliopsida; order Magnoliales; family Magnoliaceae; genus Magnolia; species Magnolia kwangsiensis. The sequence continues at coordinate 57,895,672 of CM073578.1, forward strand.
CCTGAGATTTTTGCCAACCTGAGGTTAGATGTCCTTAGGCTATGGGTCAACCATAGTACCTTGGTAGTTTCTCAAAATTTGATTCCAAAGCCAAAGAAATCATTTAGAACCAAATTCTTTAGAATTTAACGTGAATTAGCTAGCGCTATACTAAATTACCTGTGAAATTAGCACTAATCACTTTAGATACTATCTGTAAGACCCAAAACCTCTATAATTGTTACCGCTACGTTACCATAAAATCCCGGATCAAACTCTAAACCCGTTTGCCCTCAAGAACCCTTTGAAACTTTGTATTAGATCTAGACCATGCGTCGAGAGTCCGATATCTACAATCTTAGACCATTACGACCGCCTTGTTGGACTTGACAATCGTTTTGAAAATCAAGACCAACCGATGTTCTGAGACTTTCATTGAGCCTGGAGCAATGAGTGTGAGAAAGAGTGAAATTCATTAAAAATTAAATGTGAAAGGTTGTTTCCCATTTCATGTCAAGGATAAGCCTTACGATACACCTTGTTCCGATGTACGGATTGAGGTATATATTCTTGAACCTTAAGTAGAACTAAGTTTTAAGGGGGGTAGAACGTAGTGGGCCCAATCTACATCGAATTATCTAGTACAACCGTTGGATTAGAGTAGCGCAGCAGAAGCGTGGTTGGCCTCTTCCCCACTGGCCCAGGATCGAAACAGTTGATTTAAGTTATACGTAAGGTTAGGTCACTAAATAAGATTTGAACCATCCTTAGAATGCCAATACTAAAGTCTCTCTAGGGACTCATTACCCTTAGTCAATTTCGGGGACGAAATTTTATTTTAAGGGGGGTAGATTGTAACACCCTAGATTTTTACCAACCTGGGGTTAGACGTCCTTAGGCTATGGGTCAACCATAGTACCTTGGTAGTTTCTCAAAATTTGATTCCAAAGCCAAAGAAATCATTTAGAACCAAATTCTTTAGAATTTAACGTGAATTAGCCAGCGCTACACTAAATTACCTGTGAAATTAGCACCAATCACTTTAAATACGATCTGTAAGACCTAAAACCTCTAGAATTGTTACCGCTACGTTATCCTAAAATCCCGGATCAAACTCTAAACCCATTTGCCCTCAGGAACCCTTTGAAACTTTGTATTGGATCTAAACCGCACGTCGAGAATCCGATATCTACAATCTTAGACCATTACGACCGCCTTGTTGGACTTGACAATCGTTTTGAAAATCAAGCCCAACCCATGTTCTGAGGCTATTTCATTGAGCCTTGAGCAATGAGTGTGAGAAAGAGTGAAATTCATTAAAAATTAAATGTGATTTAAATGAATCTGGCACATTTCGCTTGCAGGTTAAGTATAAGCATTCAGACCGTTGGAATCTGACCCAAATACACCCTTGGATCAGGGAACATTTCTCACTCAGGTCAGTGTACTTGAAATCCTCGATCGAGTCTCCGTGACCGCTGAACTGAAACTGGTCCGCCACATGCGATCTGGAAACATTGTCGGGCTGAAAACTTAATGTGATCAGGATTCAGCATCCATGAGCTTAAGTCTGACCGCGTTCGGCCAGGGGACATCCCGAAATGCTCTTTTGGATCGGAAAAGACCCGATTTGGCTATAATCCAAGTATACCTTGACTTGGAGTCTATTTTGGTTATGTTTGGGCTTATAAAAGGGGCTTAAACCCTTAGCTTTCTAACCCATACAAATTTGAGGAAAACCCTTGGAGAGAGAAGAGAGAAAAGAGAGAGAAGTGAGGGAGAAGCTGGTGATTTCTACTGGAATTCTTCCCTGTTGCTCTACGTGCCAAATCCACCATTCTGTATCACTTTTTCAGCGATTCCGGCTTCATTCTAGGTAAGAAAACCCTAAACTTAACCTGTTTTAGGGATTCTATCAATACAAGTAGCGAAGTAGCTGATGTATTTTGTGACTTAGGTCGTCATATCGCCGTTGACGAAGCGTAGACTTCCTGTTCGATTCGTTACACTTCTACGGCGAAAGGTGCGGATCTTAGAGGCTTAAATTACCTGTTTTCAAAGCTTTCAATACCGTTTAATAGTAGATTGCTGATCAGAATGCTGTTTGACATGTAGAACATGGTGTCCATTTTTCAATTCGAATATGTACGAAGAATATGAGATTTAGGATATTTTGGGTATTTATAGGAAATACTGTGTACGTACGTATTTTTTCGGTATGATTGCAATGAGTATTTTCCATGTACCTATGCTAGTTATGCGTGTATGATCTGTTTGGCGAAGAGATTTGCCCTAATGCACATATTGGCGGACATATGCTATGTAGACAAATGTGTGTAGACTAAGTGTTTGTTGAAATGCCTAAATCAATATGATTTATGCCTGCCATATGTTTTGAATGTAAGAACATGATTGTGTGTACTAGACAACTCCTTGATATAAGGATCTATCATATTATATGTTGAAATCAACATACGTCAAGTACGTTGGAATTGTGTGGACTAAGTGTTTGTATAAATGTCTATATTAGTAAGTATTGAGTAAGTGGTGTTGTAGATTAGTGTTGAGAATGGATTCTCAACTAATTTGATGATGTACATGAATTCCTCCATGTTTGTTGTATTGAATTGATTACCTTATGTGTGAAATACTCATGTATGGTTAACTGCTTCTGATGTATGTTATAATATGCTGATAACATGCTTGGATTACTTGTTATTTCAATTTTTTTTATCTCATATGATTACTGGTTCACATCTTTATGCTTGGGGCTATACTCTAGTCCAGGCAGTCGGTAACAGCTTAGAATTCGTGGTTGGATTCTATTTGCCAGAAGGGATGTGTATGACGAACTCGAGTCATACTAGAGTCATCGACAGTGGTTAGGCCATACGAAGTGCTTGTGCACTTCATGTCGGTCGATTTAACGTGCGCTTGTGCTAGTCGGACTCATCAAGTAACCCGATTGACCATTGTATGTTCACCTTGTATTTGTCATAACTGCTTGAACCTAGGGTACTGAACTTACCAGTGATAACCCTGATAACTGTGGTACCTTGATCCACTAAGACTCATGAGCCAGGCATGGTGGTATGGGACACCGTGGTCGAGCTGTCGGCCTACGCTGGGGCCACAAACCTCCCCGTAGTGACCAGTGAGCACTCTACTCTAAGCAGATTATGGTGGTATGGGACACTATATTCTTGCTGTCGGCCTACATTGATAAGGTGATGGGGGAGTGGAGCAACGAGTGCGAGCAACAGCCTTGACAGCCCTTTGTAGTGACCTTGAGTTTATCCTGATATCAGATGGGGACGACGAGTCCTGATGCAGTCTTAAGGATATAAACTAGGCATGTATTGATAAGGTGATGGGGGAGTGGTGCAACGAGTGCGTGCAACAACCCTGACAGCCCTTGCAGCGACCTAGAAATTATCATCGTATGAGATTACTAGGAGTGACGACCCTAGACAGGATTATTGTTTGAGTATTGATATAAGGGAGGTACCTTAGTTTCCCAATCTTGTTGTATGAAAAGGACTAATAACAACTCGGTAATCATTATCCATATCGCACTGCATGTGCCTGGAAGATGTGGAGCACTGAGGAACGTAAGCATGCCGCGGATGCTGATGGTGCTGCATGAGGGAGTATGTCGGTGAGGGCATCCATCATGTCATTTTATCCATGTATTAATCACAGTATTTAGGAATATTTGTTTTGCGTGCTTTATCATTATCGTGTGATGGATTTGATAACATGTTAATCTTTACTTTTTGATTCCACCGAGTTAGCTACTCACTCCCACACTACGGGATGGTGTTCTGGACACCCACCAGTCCCTATTTTCGTTTCAGATGAGGACGCTGCTTGTGGAGTGGAGCTGGACTGTATGATGCTGAGGAGGACTTCTCTCCATGTTTTGATCGACGGGATTATAGGGAGGTTGATTAAATGCCATGACACTTGTCATTTTATATTTTTAGAGCACTCATGTATATTCTTTTCTTTCTATTTTGGAGTATACATGTATTTAGTTAACCTGGTAACATGTTCACACTCTGGAGACTTACAATCAGTTATATATTTTATATATCTATCACATTCTTCTGCTTGCTAATTTAACTGTCTCTGGAGTATGATATGTTATTTTGGCTTAATCCGCCTCATGTTTTATGTACTGTTACCGAAGACATTCATCTATTATTGAAAATGTTGCATAAGTGATGTTCTGGAACTCGGGAGTTGGGTTTCTACCGACCCCCGATTTTTAGGGTGTTACAAAAACATACTATCTTGGGGCAGTCCTGCATACCGATCCATTGCACAGGGCATGTATACTTATATTACTGAGTTCTCTTAAGATGATTTGACATTTACTGTGTCAACTAAAGAAGGTCCAATTAAGGTAGACCGTTATTTGATTTGAGCAATCTTGAATATACATGTTGTTGATGATAATGTACCCATATCCATTTTGCAAGCTAGACCTAAAAATCCTAAACAATTGATTACGAGAGTTCTCTGTAACATGAATGTAGAATGGAACGGCGGTACTGCGCTCACTCCAAATATATGTTCCCCAGATACAGGGGTCTTGCAACGTATTTTTATTTCAAATGTCTATCCTCACTCAAGTAATAAGACTGAGCTGACTTCTTTTATGGCCCACATGGTGCATTTTGTTGTTACTAGCATCCATATCTGTCTTTCATCTCTTATCTATCATCATATTATTTAGTTTCATCTTCACCCTGGTCACAGCGATATTCCTTTTGCTTATCTTATGACTGCCTTAGCTGATCATACTTTGATAGTTATGCCTGTTGGGGAAGGTTCTATTAATCTCCATCTATTCAACAATTCTAATATCAATAAGATGAACTTGAACTTGGCAACTGGTCAAGTTGATGGGAATGTTGGAGGAGATGAAGAAGCTGAAGATGTTGATGCTTTACCTCAAGAACACGTTAATATAGATGATTTATTTGATGAACTTGAATCAGATTTTGAGGCTGACCCTGATTACCAACCTTCTAATTTTGATGAGAGGTTGCATACTCTTGAGGAACAGGTGGCTCAGATTCGAGTAACCCAAGATTGTCAATTTTCTTATAAGCGCAAATATATGCAGCGCATTATTAAGAGTTTACATCAAATTGATCCACTATTCCTGCTCCTTCTTCGGGATCTGATTAGTTATCTTTTGATTCGGATGGTATCTGTATTAACTTTATTCTAACACTTTTCCCTATGATTACTTGGATTATATTGTTTAAACTCTTATCTATGGTATCAATTTAGATACTTTATTTTATTTGATTTGGATACATAGTTATTAATTCTACTTACTCTCATCTTGTCTTCATTTATCATTATTTGCTTCCTTTGTCATGTTGTGACAAAAAAGGGAGAGAACATTGTTGATGATATGAGGATAATGATATGTGATGATGAATGTGGCTAATATATATATATATATATATATATATATATATATATATATATATATATATATATATATATATATATATATATATATATATATATATATATACAGAGAGTATTGGATTAAGGGGAGAGTTGATTATTGTTGATTATATTATTGATTATGGATCATATCATATTATGCTTGTGAAATGTTTTAATCGAATATCTATTGTGCATATTGTAATTTTGGCTCTGCAACAAATTTGACAAAGGGGGAGATTGAAAGTGTTATGTTGATGAACCCTAAGTATTGACAAATTTTGGTGTACCAAACCATTTTAAGTTTGTATCTTGATGTGTATCAAGCTTGTGTATCTGTTCACATTGAGTCTTCAATGTTCGTTCTGTTTGTGCTGAATTTATCTTATCGATATCTACGACGAAATTGCAGAGATCTTCAAACTGGAAGAAAGTGAAGACTTAGTATTTAAGAACATTGCAGTTCAAGATCTAGAACAAGAAAAGTCTAAGAACTTAAGGCCTAGTTGAAGACTGTGTTGGTATGTCGACTTCAAGCATAAAATTTAAAGCTACTGAAGTGATTGATAGTTTGATGGTTCATATGTTCTATCTCATAAGTAAGGTTTGATTGACCTAAATTGTTGACCTTAGATCATTTCATACTTTCGGTCGGTCATTTTGGTCATTTTATAGGTGTAAAATTTTATTCTTTCAACTAGCCGGCTCGACCAGTCCTAGAATTTTCTCGACTAGTCCAGGATTTGTTATGAATTTTTAGAATTTTTCTGTTGCTCTATGACCAGTACTAGAAACTTCTCGACCAGTCGTGTGAATAGTGCTCGACCAGTCATGGAGTGCTCGACTCGTTTTCCAGCGAGTAATCTGGACTCACACGACCAGTCGTGTGGTGTCCACGACTAGTTGAGCAGGCCACTCGACCAGTCGGGGGACCCACAAGGCCAGTCGTACAACTGAAAAATCTTATCGCACTAAAATTTTTGGAAAATCTGTTTAGATAAGGTCAGTCGTAGCTAACCCAAGGCCAGTCTTGCAAACTATTTTTCACCTATAAATAGTGCTCGAATTTAAGAGTTTTCAATTCAATTCTTATCATTATTAAGCAATCACTCTGAGATTATTTTGAGTACATTCTAGGCTATTTTTTGAATATTTAAGATTCTTTAAAGTAGCTCTTGTATTTTGATTTTGATTCTCTATTCCATTCTTATATTGAAAAGGGATATTTGATTTACCATTTTATGAGATTAAAATCAAAGCAAAGCCCTTGCGGATTTAATTAAAAAATCATCTAGACTTAGAACCCAATATACTTGTGAGACTGAACATTGACCATCTACGTCGTCGTCAAGTTAGTTCTACGGGGTTGCTTCAGAATCTACATACATATAAGTATTTTACTTTTTTTTTTTGTAATTTAAATCTATTTGTTTGGTTTGTGAGACTGTTCTAGAAAATCTCTATTTGTGGTTTGTTCGAGGTGATCCAGAAAACTCAAAGCGTGAGGTTTTTGAATTGTGTAAGCCCACTTGAAAGACACAATTGTGAAGGTTTTAGGTGGACCTTGAAAAACCTATTTTGATTAGTGAGAACTAATATTCTGAGGGAATGGATATTAGGAGTGGAGTCGTTGTGTGGATGTTATTTAAAAGTTGGTGTACACACAAGCGAACAACTATAATTCTTTATATTTGGTGGATGTGTGGTTTATTTCTTATCTTTTATGGTTTAAGATCGTGGGATGTATTTGTGGATGTGAATGTTGTAATCTTTAGATTTTAGCATTGTGTGGTAAATGTTGTAATAGATTAGTTTCTATTTCTTTTATATCCTCTTTAGTTTGTGCTTTTGATACTCACCCACATTCTAATTAGGTTGTCTTGCCATAAACCATTGGTTTTTGGTGTTAGGTTGTCCTTAGAACCAAGTTTTTATAAACCTCTCAATACTTGACCATTAAAGTTGTTATTTCCTTTGGTTAATTGCATTTTATTTGGCTATCTTATTGTTGTAATTTCGCTTATTATTTTTATTTGGCATAGTCCTATTCACCCCCCTCTAGGACTTTTTTGCTCGGCCTTTTCAAAGATTAAAGTCATTCAGGAGATGCAAACGTTAAAATAATTAAAAAGTCTGCAAGGCAAGCTGGCTTATATTCTCCTTTTTTTCTCAAATTTAGCAAGAAGATGTCAGCAGTTCTCCCATTTGATGAAGAAAGGAACAAAATTTATATAGGACAAAGCTTATTAGAATGCGTTTGATTTAATCAAAGAGTTATTGAAACATCCCCCAGTACTGGCAGCTCCTGTGAAAGGTAAACCCCTCTTTCTTTATATATCTGGGATAGAAAATTCATTAGGGGCCTTGCTAGCATAAGTAAATGAACAAGGAAAAGAGATTGCATTATATTAATTAAGTAGAAATCTAATAGGTGTTAAGTGCAATTATTCACCCATTGAGAAAATATGCTTGGCATTGATATTTGCTGTATAGAAATTGAGACATTATTATCTTTCTCATGATATAATCCTAATCTTACGAGCGGATCCCATAAATTTTTTGATGACAAGACCTATGCTATCTGGGAGATTGGCCAAATGGATGGTTTTACTTTCAAAATATACAATCACCTACGAACTGCAAAAGCTGTGAAAGGACAAGAAGTGCAGATTTCTTAGTAACTCACCCCATACCGGATAATGAAGAAATCAGTGATGATTTTTCAGACGAAGAGGTCATGATGGTAGAATCACCTAATTTATGGCAGATGTACTTTGATGGGGCTTCTAGGACTTCGGGAATGGGTGCTGGAGTGATATTCATCAATCCTCAGGGTGACTTGTTGTCGTATTCCTTTACATTAGGGACTGCATATATCAATAATGTAGTCAAGTATTAATCTCTCATTATAGGAATGGAAATAGCCATAGAGATGAAAATAAAGGCGTTGTGAATCTTTGGCGATTCTAAGTTGGTGATAAATCAACTTAGGATTGAATTAAAAATAAGAAAGTAGGAACTCCTAATATATTACCGATAAGCACAACAATTGTTGGAACAACTTTAAGACGTTAAAATCAAGCATATACCGTGATAAACAAATGTGAGAGTGGATGTTTTATCCAGCTTGGCTGCAGCCTTATCTTGTCTTAATCGGAATCCTCTTCAGCTAACAATCGAAGAAAGAAGATTCTTACCGCCAACCAAAGATGTCGAAGAAGTCTCTGAAGTAGTTTCCGTGTCATGTTTGGAGATCACAATAGATGATTGGCGCTAGCCTATCGTAGACTATCTTAAATATATTGGTATCGATCCCTAGTGGGGGTGGTTAACGTGGAGTGTGTGTACTGACATGGGTGTGTACTAACATGCTAACCCAAAAAAAAAGACTATCTTAAATATGATATTTTGCTAGAAGAGCCAGCACAGAAGTTTCAGATAAAGTAGAGAGTAAAGAAGTTCATTTTATACAATGAAGAGCTCTACGGGAAGTCATATAATGAGGTTTTGTTAAGATGCTTGGATACGAAAGAAGCTAATCAAATACTATGAGAAGCTCACTCAGGTGAATGCGGGGCTCATCAGCTAGTAGAAATTTGTTCCATCGGATTCATCAGATGTGGTATTATTAGCCTATAATGTTTAATGATGCGATTGAATATGCAAAGCAATGTCATAAATGTCAAATATATGGCAACGTCATACGTGTACCTCCAAAAGACCTTCATTACTCAGTGAATTCTTGGCCCTTTGTATCCTGGGGGGCTGGATGTTATCGGCCCTATAAATCCACCATCATCTAAAGGGAAACATTACAGTTTAGTGGCAACATACTATTTCTTGAAATGGACCAAAGCTATTGCACTAAGAAATGTCAAAGAAAAGGATGTCGTGAATTTTATACAACATACGATAATATATCACCACGGTATCTCTCAAAGGATCATCATTGATAATGGGACGCCATTCAAGAAAAAAGGTATGGAGAAGTTATGCCGAAAGTTTGATATCCAGCATTCATTTTCAACATCTTACTACCCACCAGCCAATGGGTTAGCCAAAGTGTTCAATAAGACAATCATGAAGATATTGAAGAAAACGGTCACGGGGAATAAGTGCGATTGGGACGAAAAATTGCAAGAAGCACTATAGGCCTATTGAACTACTCATTGTACTGCTACAAAAGCCACACCATATTCTTTGGTTTATGGAGTTGAAGATGTAATCCCTATTGAGATGCAAGTAGCATTGCTCAGAGTAGCAGTACATCAATCAATTATAGACGATGAAAACGGAAAAATAAAACTGGTAGAGTTGGATTTACTTGATGAAAAATGACTGGCGGCCTAACAACGATTACAAGTATATCAGGCTAGAATCTCCACTACCTTTGATAAGAGAGTTAAGCATTGATCCTTTAAGAAAGATGATATGGTGTTAATGTTGAAAAGGCCAATTGTGCTCACTCGTCGAATAGGGGGCAATTTTGATCCCAAATGAGATGATCCATATATAATATCCGAAGTGTACTCTAATGGAGCCTATTGGGTGGTAGATCAAGACAGAAAGGGCATAAGTAAACCAGTCAATGCTCGCTTCATAAAAATATATCATCCCTGAATATGCACAGAGTTTTTGTTCAGAAGATTCACAGCATAGTTGTAACACCCGAAAATCGGGGGGTCGAGTAAAAACCCAACTCCCGAGTTCCAAAATGTTATTTATGCAACATAGATATGTATGATTGAATGTTTTCTGTGTTAATGTATTAAACATGAGTGAGATTAAGCTAGAACAACATATCATACTCCAGAGACAGTTAAATTTACAAGCGGAAGACTATGATAGTATGTATATCATATATAAACTGTTGTATGTCTCCAGAGTGTGAACATGTTACCAAGGTATATATATATATGTATACTCCAAACATAAATAAAAAAGAATATACATGAGTGCTCTAAAAATATAAAATGACAAGGTCAAGGCACCTAATCAACCACCCTGTAATCCCATCAATCAGAACACGCATAAAGGAGGAATCCTCCTCATCATCATCAAGTCCAGCTCTGCCTCGCAGGCGGTGCCATCATCTACAATCACAATAGGGACTGGTGGGTGTCTGAAAACACCATCCCGTAATGTGGGAGTGAGTGATCAACTCAGTGAGATAAGAGAATAGAGATTAGCATGTTATCAAATCAATCATGCGCTAATAGTAAAAAAGTAAATCAAACAATCCTAATACTGTTGTTAATGTAATATGACATGACGTGATGTATGCCCTCACCGACGATCTCCCTCATACGGCACCATCTTATGACCGCGGCATGCAATCGTCCCTCAAGTGCTCCACATCTTCCAGGCACATGCAATGTAATGGTGATATGATTTTCGAGTTGTTATTAATCCATTCAAACAGCAGGATTGGGAAACTAAGGTACTTCCCTTATATCAATCCCAACACAGATCCTGTCTAGGGTCGTCACTCCTAGTAATCTCATATGATGTATATTTTGTAGGTCGCTGCAAGGGCTGCCAGGGCTGTTGCTCGCACTCGTTGCATCGCTCCCCCATCACCTTATAAATACAGGCCTACTGTACTCTCACTGCTACGGAAGGGTCGCCGCCTCCCGTAGGCTCAGAATACGCTCGGGGTCACTACAAAGGACTCGTCGCCTGATCAGCGTAAGCCGACAGCAAGAATATAGTATCCCATACCACCATAATCTGCTCACGACACATAGGTGCTCACTGGTCACTACGGGGAGGTTTGTGGGCCCAGTGTAGGCCGACAGCTCAACCACAGTGTCCCATACCACCATGCCCGGCTCATGAGTCTTCGTGGATCAAGGTACCATGGTTAACAGGGTTTACAATAGTAAGTTCAGTACCCTAGGTTCAAGCAGTTATGACTCATACAGGGTGAACATAAAATGGCTAGTCGGGTTACTTGACGGGCTCGACTAGCACGATCGCATCTCAAGTCGAAGACATGAAGTGCGTAAAACACTTCGTGTGGCCTAACCACTACCGCCAACTCCAGAACACGACTCGCGTTCATCGATGCATCATTCGTGGAAAAAATAAGCCAACCACGAACTTGGTCGGTTGCCGACTGCCTAGACTAAGTATAGTCCCAAACAATCATGAATCCACATCAGCAATCGTGTAAGAGTAATGAAAATGAGATACAACCATGTGAGCATGTTAACACATGTTATAATATACAACTTAAGTAAATCTTCCAACGCAAGCATTTCATACATATAATGAAATCATGCATATAGCTAACATGTAGGAACTCATTTACATCAGCATATTAATTGAGAAATCAATCTCAAACTAATTCATAACACCATTTAATTCAATACATACTAATACAAGCATTTATACAAACACTTAAACTACACACTAAAGTCTACATATAGTATGTCGACTCAAAGTGCGCATTTAGGCGAATCTCTTCGCCAAACCAATTATGCACGCGTTCTTAGTATCCTAATGCAATAAGAAGCCATATTAATCACATCAGTAAATTATGGATGAAAACAGTATTTCCTACAAATGACTAAACTGCCCTAAATCTCATATTCTTCGTCTGCTTACGAAACAGGAAACGGACAGCATGTTGTACATGTCAAACGGCATTACCGTCGATAATCTACTATTAAACGACATTGAAAGTGTTGAAAATTGTCAATCAAAGCGTCTAATATCTGCACCTTATCTTCTATAGGTGTGTTAATTCGAACGGAGCGTATACACTTCGTCTACGGCGACTAGGCAACCTGATTTACAAGATCTATAAGTTATTTCGCTATGGAACCAAGGAATCAGCAAATCAGCAACTATTAGGGTATTTTCTTACCTAGAAACGCGGAGAAATCACCGGCCAAGTGATTGGAGCGTGTTGCTAAAGCATGTGCAACAGGTGGCACGACAGCAAGAAAATTCTCTCCTACTCTCTCTCACAAACTCTCACCTTTTCTCTCTCCCAATCTAGGGTTTTTCTCAAATTCGGATGGGAGAGAGGAGTGAGGGTTTCAACCCCTTTTATAAGCCCAAATGTGCCCAAAATAGGCTTAGGAACAAAGTATACTTGAGGTATATCCAATTCGAGGCTGCTTCGGTCCAAAAGGACATTTCTGGTGGTCCCCTGGCCGAACGCGATTGAATTTAAGCTCATGCATACAGGATCTAGCATACATCAAGTTTTTAGTCCAACAGGGTTCGCAGATCGCACATGGTGGTCCAGTTTCAATTCAGTGGTCATCGCCCGTAGATCAGGCCTACAAGTCTCATGACATGAAATAGAAATTTTTCCTGATCCAAGGGTGTAATTTGGTTGAATTCTGACGGTCAGAATGCTTAATACTGACGTGTCAAGTCGTGTGCCAGATTTGAATTTCAAATTCAAATTTTAACCCTATTCTTACTCTCTTCACTCCAGGCTCAATGAAATAGCCTGTGAATGTCGGTTGGACTTGATTTTCAAAATGATTGTCAGGTCCAGCTAGGCGGTTATAACGGTCTAAGATTGTAGGTATCGGACTTTCGACGCGTGGTCTAGATCCAATACAAAGTTTCAAAGAGGTCCAGAGAACAAACTGGTTTAGAGTTTGATCTGAGGTTTTAGAGTATCATAGCACCATGGATTCTACAAGTTTTGGGTCTTGTAGAACGTATTTAAAGTGATCAGGGAATATTTTCCAGCTACTCTAACATTGAGCTAGCTAACTTACGCTTATTTTCTAAAGGAATTAATCCTAAGTGGTTTCTTTGGCTATGGAATTGGGTTCTGAGCAATTTCCCAGGTGTTTTAGTTGACCCATTGCCTAGGGACGTCTAATCCCAGGTTGGCCAAAATCTGGGGTGTTACAATTTACCCCCCTTAAAACATAATTTCGTCCCTAAAATTGGCGAAGGGCAAGGAGCATCTAGCAAGACTTCGGTATTGACATTCTAAGGAAGGGTCAATCCTATTTAATGACCTAACCGTACGCAGATCCTAACTCAAATGTTTCAATCCTGGGTCAGTGGGGTAGAGGCCAACCACACTTCCGCTGCACCACTCTGATCGAATGATAGCGTTGACTGACCTAACTGGATTGGACTCAATACGTTCTACCCCCCTTAAAACTTGGTTCTACTTAAAGTTCACGAATCTTTGCATCGCTCCGTATATCGGAACGAGGCGCAACTTAGGGGCTATCCTTGACATGAATTAGGAAATAACCTCTCATTACAGTGGTTTTTCCTTGCTAATGATGCGTTCTATGGCATTGGTATCTATGGCGATAGAGATGAGCCTAAGCTCTATTGTGGTTGAGGTCAGGCGTAGGTATGAGTTGGTGGCAAGATGTCGAATTCTCTACTGGCTTTAAGTCCTCACCATTTTCCAAAGACAATGTGATCAAGTTTGGTTGTAGGTGGTTGGGCCATCACAGAAGAAAGGTTGTGTAGTAGGTCTGAGCCGGTGTAACACCCCGGATTTTGGCCAACCTGGGATTAGACGTCCTTAGGCAATGGGTCAACTAAAACACCTGGAGAATCGCTCAGAACCCAATTCCATAGCCAAAGAAATCACTTAGGATTAATTCCTTTAGAAACTAAGCATAAGTTAGCTAGTGCGCTACGCTAGAGTAGCTGAGAAATAGTCCCTGATCGCTTTAAATACGTTATACAAGACCCAAATCGAGTAGAACCAATGACTCTATAATACTCTAAAACCTTGGATCAAACTCTAAGTACGTTTGTTCTTGTAACACCCTGAAAATCGAGGGTCGTGTATAAACTCAACTCCCGAGTTCCAGACCGTCACTTATGCAACAAAAATGATTATGATTCAATGTTGTCTGATTTAAAGCATTCACATGAGTAAAAGTATACCAAAACTGCAATTCATACTTCAGATCCAGTGATAAAAGCAAGCGGAAGACTAAACAATATATATATCACTGTATGGAAAAACAAAGTAAATCTCATCTGTCTCCAAAGTATGACTACATCTCTGAGTCTATACATGTACATGAACAAAATAAATATCCAAAATGGTCCCACTGAAATCCCATCGATCCAGGCCGCCTACGCAAAGCCGTCGTGATACTGCATGTACGAGAACTTGTCCTGGTCCTCGTCAAAGTTTGGCTCTGCTTTCTGGATCTCAGCCTCACCTGCATCTACAACAGGGTCTGGTGGGTGTTGCAAACACCATCCCGTAACGTGGGAGTGAGTGATCAACTCAGTGGAATCATAGAACAAAGATTAGCATGTTCACAATTCAATCATGCGATAATAGTAAAGCAGTAAATCAAACAATCCTAAAACTGTTGTTAATGCAAGATGACATGGCGTGATGTATGCCCTCACCGACGATCTCCCTCATACGGAAACATCTTACGACCACGACATGCCACACTCCCTAGAGTGCTCCACATCTTCCAGGCACATGCAATGCTATGGTGATATGATTTTCAAGTTGTTATTAGTCCATTCAAACAGCAGGATTGGGAAACTAAGGTACTTCCCTTTTATCAATCCCAACACAGATCCTGTCTAGGGTCGTCACTCTTAGTAATCTCATACGATGTATATTTCGTAGGTCACTGCAAGGGCTGCCAGGGCTGTTGCTCGCACTCGTTGCACCGTTCCCCCATCACCTTATCAATACAGGCCTACCGTACTCTACTGCAACGGAAGGGTCGTCGCCTCCCGTGGACTCAGAATACGCTCGCGGTCACTACAAAGGACTCGTCGCCTGATCAGTGTAGGCCGACAGCTAGAATATAGTGTCCCATACCATCATAATCTGCTCACGAGTCTAGGTGCTCACTGGTCACTACGGGGAGGTTTGTTGCCCCAGCGTAGGCCGACAGCTCGACCACGGTGTCCCATACCACCATGCCCGGCTCATGAGTCTTCGTGGATCAAGGTACCATGGTTAACAGAGTTTACAATGGTAAGTTCAGTACCCTAGGTTCAAGCAATTATGACTCATACAAGGTGAACATACATCGGCCAGTCGGGTTACTTGACGGGCTCGACTAGCGCGATCGCATCTCAAGTCGAACGACATGAAGTGCGTAAAACACTTCGCGTGGCCTAACCACTGTCGCCAACTCCAAACACGAATCGCGTTCATCGACGCGTCGTTCGTGGCTATGACCAGTCAGCCACGAATTCGCTCGGTTACCGATTGCCTGGACTAAGTCTAGTCCCAAACACTTATGGAATCACATCAGCAATTTATGTAAGAGTATTGGAATTGAAATACAATCATGTGAGCATGTTAACACATGTTATAACATTCAACTTAAGCAAAATCTTCAAGCACATATATTCCATGCATGTAATGAAATCATGCATATAGTCAACATGTAGGAAATCATTTAGGTCAGCATATTAACTGAGAAATCAATCTCAAACTACCACATAACATCATTTAATTCAATACATACTAATACATGCATTTATACAAACACATACACTACACACTTAAGTCTACATATAGTATGTCGACCCAAAGTACGCAACTAGGCGAATCTCTTCGCCAAACTAATTATGCACGCATTCCTAACTTCCTAATGCGACAACAAACCTTGTCAATCACGTCAGCAAAATATGAATGTAAACCGTACTTCCTACAAATGACTAAAATGCCCTAAATCTCATATTCTTCGTTACTTTACGAAATAGGAAACGGAGAGCATTTTGTACATGTCAAACGGCAATGCCGTCAAGAATCTACTATTAAACGACATTGAAAGCGTTGGGAACCGTCAATCAAAGCCTCTAAAATCCTCACCTTATGTCTTGTAAACTCGCGAATTGAAACGGAGCGTATACGCTTCGTCTACGGTGAATAGGGAACCTAATACACGAGATCCATAAGCTACATCGCTATGGAAACAAAGGAAACTCAAATCAGCAACTATTTAGGGTATTTACTTACCTAGAATAGCGGTGAAATCGCCGGGAAAGCGGTAGAGGTGTGTTGCTTAAGCACGTGCAACACGTAGCACAAGTGGCAGGAAGAACTCTCCCACTCTCTCACAATCTCTCACCTTTTTCTCTCTCCCAAGTTAGGGTTTCTCTCAAATTCGGATGGGAGAGAGGAGTGAGGATTTCAACCCCTTTTATAGCCTAAAATATGCCCAAAATAGGCTTGGGAACAATGTTTACTTGGTGCCTAACCAAATCGGGGCCGTTTCGGTTCAAAAGGGCATTTTTGAAGGTCCCCTGCCCAAATGCGGTCGGACTTAAGCTCATGCATACTGGATCTAGCACACATCCAGTTTTCAGACCGGTAGGGTTCCCAGATCGCACATGGCGGTCCATTTTCAGTTTAACGGTCATCGCACCAAGATCAGGCCTATAAGTCTCGTGATATGTAATAGATATTTTTCCTGATCTAAGGGTGTAATTTGGCTGTATTCTGATGGTCAGAACGCTTAATACTGATGCGTCAAATCGTGTGCCAGATTTGGATTTCAAATTCCAATTCTAACCCTATTCTCACTCTCTTCGGTCTGGGCTCAATGAAATAGCCTGTGATTATCAGTTTGACTTGATTTTCGGAATGAGTGTTAAGTCCAGCTAGGCAGTTCTAACGGTCTAAGATAGGAGGTATCGGACTTTCGACGTGCGGTCTAGATCCAATACAAAGATTCAAAGTGGTCCAGAGAACAAACCTGCTTAGAGTTTGGTCTGAGGTTTTAGAGCATTATAGCACCATTGGTTCCACTCGCTTTGGGCCTTGTAGAACGTATTTAAAGTCATCAGGGACCATTTCTCAGCTATTCTAACGTTGCACTAGCTAACCTAGTCATATTTTCTAAAGGAATGAATTTTACGCAATTTCGGGTCGAGTTGGTACTCGAGCCCAAGTACGAGTTTTTTTCACGGGCGTTACAATCTACCCCCCTTAACAAATAATTTCGTCCTCGAAATTTTGTACCTTTTCGTACTCCTCGAGAAGCTGTGGGTAGTTCTTTCTGATCTCGGCTTCTGTCTCCCAGGTAGCCTCCTCCTCAGAGTGATGCGTCCATAATACCTTCACAAGGGGAATCACCTTGCTACGCAGTACCTGCTCCTTCTTATCTAGGATACGTGTCGGTCGCAGGATATATGTAACATCCTCTCCTAACTGCACCTGCTCCCATCTGATGATATGGGAAGGATCAGCAACGTACTTCTTCAGCATAGAAAAATGAAATATGTTATGAACGCTCGCGAGAGGCGTGGGTAAAGCCAATCGGTAAGCCACCGCTCCCACACGATCGAGGATCTGGAATGGGCCAATGAAACGCAGTGCCAGCTTCCCCTTCTTCCCGAACCGAAGGACTCCCTTCATAGGGGAAACTCGCAAAAACACATGATCCCCAACTGTGAACTCTAGTGGCCTCCGTCTCGTATGGGTGTAGCTCTTCTGTCTGCTCTGCGCTGTAAGAAGCCGATGTCGAATATTATCAATCTTCTCTGACGTCGCCTACACTAACTCTGGGCCAATTAAGCTACGCCCACCGACCTCTAGCCAGCAATGCGGTGCGCGACAAGGTCGCCCATAAAGCGCCTCATAAGGTGCCATCCCGATACTCGCCTGAAAGCTGTTGTTGTACGCAAACTTCGCATATGCAAGACAATCATCCCAACTGTCCTTGAAGTCCAATGCGCAAGCTCGCAACATGTCCTCCAAGATCTGGTTCACCCGCTCTGTCTGTCCGTCTGTCTGTGGGTGGAAGGTAGTACTGAACTTCAACTTCACACCCATAGCCTCCTGAATGCGAGTCCAGAAAATGAAAGTGAACCGCGTGTCTCTGTCCGACACGATCTCCAGCGGAACTCCATGCAGACGCACAATCTCTCTGATGTACAATCTAGCCAGCTCGTCTGCAGAGTTCGTAACTCTGATCGGTAGGAAGTGCGCCGACTTCTTCAGACAGTCGACGATCACCCAAATGGAATCATGTCCCTTCCTCGTCTTTGGCAACCCAGAAATGAAGTCCATGGAAATGAAATCCCACTTCCACTCTGCGATCGGCATAGGCTGCAAAAGTCCAGGTGGTCGACGATGCTCTGCCTTCACCTGCTGACAAGTGAGACAACGGGACACGAACTCAGCTATGTGGGTCTTCATACCTTCCCACCAATACGTCTTCTTCACGTCACGATACATCTTTGTGCTGCCTGGATGCATCGCGAGTCTAGTACAATGCGCAGCCTCGAGAATCTCTCGTCTCAAGTCAGGGACATCTGGGACGCATAGGCGGCCACGGTAACGTAAGCCCCCATCCATACCAACTCGCCAGTCGACGTCAGCATCATCACTGGCCTGCTCTCGAAGCTCAGTAAGATGCGCATCGTCCCTCTGCGCCTCGATGACTCGGTCATCGATTTGAGATCGCACCTGTACATGTGCGATGAACTCAAACAGCTCCTCTACGGTGAGTTTCTGCTCAAAGTCTCGCAAAAACTCAACCATATCCCACTCAGCAACCATCAGCGGAGCCGCAAACTCTATCGTCTTCTTGCGGCTCAACGCATTAGCCACAAGGTTCGCCTTCCCGGGATGGTAAGAGACTTCAAACTTGAAGTCCTTCAACGTCTCCATCCATCGCCGCTGCCTCATATTCAAGTCTCGCTGCGTGAATATGTACTTGAGGCTCTTATGGTCGCAAAAGAGCTCGAACTCCTCTCCGTAGAGGTAATGTCTCCAGAGTCTCAGTGCGAATATAACGGCTGCCAACTCTAGGTCGTGTGTAGGGTAATTCTCCTCGTGCTTCCTTAATTGTCTCGAGGCATACGAAATTACCCTGTCCCTCTGCATAAGGACACAACCCAAACCAACGTTAGACGCGTCAGTGTATATAGTGTATTTAACCCCTTGCTCTGGCAATACTAGCACAGGGGCGGACGTAAGTCTGTCCTTCAGCCCCTGAAAAGCTGACTCCGCCTTGTCATTCCAGGCAAACTTCACGTCCTTCCATGTCAACTGAGATAAGGGTCTCGCGATCTTCGAGAAGTCCTGTATGAAGCGCTGATAGTAGCCAGCGAGACCCAAGAAACTCCTCACCTCAGTGACAGAACCAGGCTGCTCCCAGTCCTGCACCGCAGCTACCTTAGACAGGTCAACTGCCATGCCATCCTTGGACACCACGTGTCCCAGAAACTTCACCTCCTACTTCCAGAAGTCGCACTTCTCGTACTGTGCAAATAACTGATGCTGTCTGAGCGTATCGAGGACCAAACGTAAGTGCTCCTCATGCTCCTCTCGACTCCTAGAGTACACCAAAATGTCGTCAATGAATACAACGACGAATCGATAGAGGAAAGGCCAAAATACCCGGTTCATCAGATCCATTAACACGGCCGGTGCATTCGTAAGACCGAACGACATCACGAGGAACTCGTAGTGGCCAAAACTGGTCCTGAATGCTGTCTTCTGCACGTCCTTATCCTTGACGCGCAACTGATGATATCCCGACTGAAGATCAATCTTCGAGAAGTACTGCGCTCCTCTCAACTGATCAAAAAAGTCATCGATCCTGGGTAAAGGGTACTTGTTCTTCACCGTGAGCTGATTCAGCCTGCGATAATCAATACACAGTCGCATCGAACCATCCTTCTTCCTCACGAATAGGACCGGTGCTCCCCAAGGAGACACACTAGGCCGTATAAGGCCAAGCTCTAGCAGACCATCAATCTGCATCCTCAACTCCTCCATCTCACATGGTGCCATGCGATACGTTGGCAGTGAGACGGGTGTAGAACCAGGAACCAGATCGATAGTGAAATCGATCTCACGTCGAGGCGGCAAACCAGGGATCTTCCTGAACAGATCCCCGAACTCGAAAACGACTGGCACATGCTCGAGTATCTGGGCACCAGCATCGCGCAATAAAGTGGCGTAACTAAGTATGCGGAAAGGAAGATTTACCCACACTAAAAATGTGAAAGGAGTGCCCTCAGGCTCGTACACCGTCACCATACGAGCCTCGCAGTCAATCTCGGCCCTCCCAGTAGTCTACCAGTCCATGCCAAGAATGACGTCGAGATAAACGAGCGAGGGATCGACGACAAGATCAAGAGCCATCGTCCTGCCTCCCAGATCAACTAAACAACCCTCACACATCTGGGTAACATCCGAATAATCCCCATGAGCTGCAAAGACCCGCACGCTATCCATAGTGATAGTCTGTAACCCAAGACGCCTGACTACGGCACGCGATATCAAAGAAATCGTGGAACCAGTGTCCACCATTACAAGAATGGGAGTACCTCCAATATGGGCCGTGACCTCGAAGGCTAAATGCTGGAAAGTCGGCGTCACAGCTGCCTCAGCTGTCAATGCATGAACCCGAGCCTGCTGTGGCCGGTTCGACCACTGTGTCAAGGGCCGTGGAGGCTGTCTGATCTGCGATACCATAGGTCTGAATGTAGGGTGCGCACGAGCTGACCGTATAGGCGATGCTGATAACGCCTGTGGACGTGCACGGTCGATCTTCTGCGGCGGCGAGAACCCACTGTCCCGCATCCAAGAAAAACAGCTCTGCGCCAAGTGGCCTGACCTCCCACAGTATGTACATGTCAAATCAGGGTGCCGAAACGGTCATATAGGCGCTGTAGTCCTAGCAGGGGGATCAATGCGAGACCTCTTGCCCGCAAGGGGCCTGTCCTGCATGTCTAGTCGCGGCCTAGATGCAACAGGGCCACGAGATCGCGCAAGCCGATCCACATCCTGCTCTGCCCGCATTGACATGTGAATCAACTCCGCATAAGAGGGAATGGTCAAACAGCACATCTTCGACCGAATATCCGGTCGCAAACCCTCCAGAAAGCACCGTATGCGCATCTGCTCATCAGCCAAAATCGTCGGGAGGTATCTGCCCAACTCCATGAACCGATGCTCATACTCTGTAACTGTCATAGCTGCCTATCTGAGACGGAGAAACTCATTCTCCCTGTCGTGCCTGTAAGTCTGGGGATAATACTTCTCATGGAAGCGGAACTCAAATGCTGTCCACGTCCATATAAAGTCGGCGGCAACGGTCCGCAGTATGTTATCCCACCACAGGCTGGCCTCTCTCTCAAACAGGAATGTAGCCAGCTCTACTTGCTCGGCCTCAGTGCAATGAAGCATCCGCAAAATCTTTGACACACGGTCGAGCCAGTACTCGGCCTCCTCGGGTCTGTGAGAACCCGTGAAAGTAGGAGGCCGCAAGCGCTGAAACAGCTCCAATAGGCCCCGTGTATCGGCAGGATTCCATGCAGGGTAAGCAGACGGCGCAGGATGAGCCATGCCCTCATCCTGGGCGTATGTATAAGCATCCTCAGCTGGATGCGCAGGTGGTGCAGGTGGAGTAGATGGAGCCGCACCCCCACCCTGGGCTAATGTCCCCACGATGGTAGTCAGAAGCTGCTGCTGCTAGAGCATCATAACCATCATTTGCTCGAATCTGTCAGGAGGTGGAGTAGGCTGTGACAGATGCTGTGTCGAAGTAGATGCACGATATGGCTCTCTGACTGACAGTGTAAATGGCGGTGGTCCAACTGTAGGACCAGCGGCAGGCTGAGACGATCGAACTGCCTCAGGAATCGGGCCCAAAGCAGGGTCCGCATGAGTGTCCGACTGCGAAGGAGTCTGATCCATATGCTCAGTCAGTGCAAGCCGAAGGCATTCCCTATATTCAAAATAGGGTGTAACCTTGTCAGTCTTAATAGCACAATTACACCGTAATCATTTACACAAGGAGTCAAAGGCATTCCATGCATTTCATTTAATCAAAATTGTCACAATACACGGGATATATCCTTACAAGCATCACGACGAGAAATACATGGGAACTAAGATAGTTAAAATTGCAACAGCAACATAAGCAAAGCACTAGCCCTAACAGGCTCACACTGATAAAGCAGGAAATGACTAACTACTGACAACTACATCAAGGTCGCATCGCTAGTCTGAGTCTGGGGACGGAGGAGGAGCACCCTTATCCTGTAAGCAACATAGGATCGCCTTCAAGGTGCGAGTCACCTTGCCTAATTTCTTCTTTGTAACGGCCTTGGCATCCGTGACTTCTGCGCGAAGTTCTTGAACTTCCCTTCACAAGGCGGTCAGACTCTCCTCCATCCGAGCAATGCGATCGTCGATAGTAGCCTGCGCAGAAGGAGGAGGGCTCTCATCTGTATCCTGAGCCTCCTCTTCTGCCTCTTCCTGAGCTTCTTCCTGAACCTCTGCTCCAGGTTCTTCTTCGCTTTGATCTTCCTCATCATCAAAGTCATCCTCGCTGTCTTCCTCAAGCTGGTTTTCACAGTACTGCGACCCAATCTTCATCTTGACCATATTCGACTCATCAATGGTATGAATCGATACTGGCAATTCCGGCCCAACTCTATAGGCAAACTCAAGCACAATCTTGCAAATCAGTCGGCCAAAGGAAAGCGATTCGGATGTTCTTCTTGACCTGGCTATAAGGATTATTTTTCGTAAGATGAATGTAGCCATGCATACATTCTCTCCCTAGGCCACCAGATACAGGAAATCAACCATAAGGCGTGTACATTCAATGCGATTCGTCGACCTGGGATAAACATTGAACGTGCAGATATGGTGCAACAGGCGCAAATCATCAAACATGTACGTCACCTTAAGACTATAATTAGGCTGCCATGGAACCAACTTACCGCACAGAAACCTGGTGCGACGATCTCGTTCACGCCTAGTCCTCAGATTCTTCTCACTAGGATGCACATCACCAAGAGGCACGTTGAGAAGTCGCGCAATCAACCGAACATCGATCGTAGCCATCCGATCTCTACAAAAAGGGATTTTGAACTGCAAAGGCTCCAAGGTAGGATTCTGGATACTAGCGTAGAAGGCACGAACGGTGCTCACATTAGCACAAGCGCGAGCTTCAAAGATCGGACCCTAATGCGCAGCTTCAATACGTTCGAACAACAGATATTCACCGAATAGTCGTCCATCTACGTCCGCCTCAAATAACACTTTGCGATCAGTGTATTGGCCATGAGGCATCTCTGATAAAATTTCTCGCCCAAGGTGTGCATGGGGATCCAAATCCCGCTTTGTACGGCACTCCAGGACTGCAGCTGGACCTGCGACGGCGCTTGAACTTGCGGCACCACCCCACGGTCTTCTCGATTGAGCAGGGCGGCTTGGCCCAGCCTCGTTTGTTGCGGTTTTCCTCTTACCCATCAAAGATATGATGGATGAGAGTGATAAAAGGCCTAAAATGGCTTCCACGAAAGCCATGAAAAATGGTGAAAATGCGGACAAGTGGCTGTCCAATCTGGAAAAAGGAAATCTAGGCATCGTAGAGGGATGCTTCAAGCTCCCCAAGAGTGTATTTTCAGGGAGAAATGAAAATAAAAAAGTTGAATGGAGCACCTCACGATTTCAGCTCGATTTGGGGGTTTTTGGAGCTCCAAATGACAAAATCTTCAAGAGGAAGGACTTCCAACTCCCAAGGATCGATGGATGATGGTCGGTTTTGGCCAAGGAGGGATCTAGAAGTGATTTGGAACCACAAACTTTGGGGGTGATTGCTGAAAAATGAAAATAGGGCTAAGGGGGGGGCTGTTTGTGAAGGAGGGGTGTGTTTTGGGGGTTTTCGTGGGATGGGATCTATGTGGGGATAATGTACATGCTATTTAAGGGCGTGCGCCCAAAAATCAGAACCAACGGGCCCACCTGTACGGTGATGCATCGCCGGATCGGTGATGGCATCGCCGACCGGTGATGTATTCGGTCGGTGGGGCCAGATGGGTTCGGTCCCCCATGGTCCAAGGACCCCAAATATGCATGGTCCACCTCTTGGTTCATTGTACTTTGACCTACATAGGCCCAAACATGTGTTCGGGGCTTTTCGGGACCATTTCATAATTCAGAATACAAAATCCTATGATGTAGCATATGAATTTAGGGTAGAAGGAGCTAGTACATCCATCTAGATCCTTAGTTGCTAAAGAAAGTGAAGTTAGAATGGCATTATGGCCATTTTTCATGAAATTTTACTATTCACTATACAATTTTGTGAAAGTAGTAATTTGTATTATTTTCACATTATGTTTGATGCCTAACATAAAATGGATAAGAAAGAAATGAAGATCGGAGTGTTTAGAGGAAGAATTTTGAAGATTTTTGGCGAAACGGGGTTTTTAAGCCCTGACGATTGATTACAGGAGTCGTGGTCATCCGACGGCCCAAGGATTCACTTTTGTGGGTTTAAAATCGTTCATAGGACATCTCAACCTGACTTCCTATGGCTTAGAAGCTATTCGGGTTGCTTTACGCGACCCGAGATGCGTTACAGACTCGATCGTGCGATCGATTCAAATAGACGTCGCCTATCGGCGAATCTGCGATCCTAGAAGTGTTTCTAGACCCTTCTCGCACCCACCTAAGTCAAAGGAAGCGACAACGTATGTCGCCAGACCATAACCCAGGCCCAGTATACTCTCATTCAAGCTCTGATACCAACTTGTAACACCCTGAAAATCGGGGGTCGTGTATAAACTCAACTCCCGAGTTCCAGACCGTCACTTATGCAACAAAAATGATTATGATTCAATGTTATCTGATTTAAAGCATTTACATGAGTAAAAGTATACCAAAACTGCAATTCATACTTCAGATCCAATGATAAAAGCAAGCGAAAGACTAAACAATATATATATCACTGTATGGAAAAATAAAGTAAATCTCATCTGTCTCCAAAGTATGACTACATCTCTGAGTCTCATATACATGTACATGAACAAAATAAATATCCAAAATGGTCCCACTGAAATCCCATCGATCCAGGCCACCTACGCAAAGCCGTCATGATACTGCATGTACGAGAACTCATCCTGGTCCTCGTCAAAGTCTGGCTCTGCCTCCTGGATCTCAGCCTCACCTGCATCTACAACAGGGTCTGGTGGGTGTTGCAAACACCATCCCGTAACGTGGGAGTGAGTGATCAACTCAGTGGAATCATAGAGCAAAGATTAACATGTTCACAATTCAATTATGCGATAATAGTAAAGTAGTAAATCAGACAATCCTAAAACTGTTGTTAATGCAAGATGACATGACGCGATGTAAGCCCTCACCGACGATCTCCCTCATACGGCAACATCTTACGACCGCGGCATGCCACACTCCCTAGAGTGCTCCACATCTTCCAGGCACATGCAATGCTATGGTGATATGATTTCCAAGTTGTTATTAGTCCATTCAAACAGCAGGATTGGGAAACTAAGGTACTTCCCTTGTATCAATCCCAACACAGATCCTGTCTAGGGTCGTCACTCCTAGTAATCTCATACGATGTATATTTCGTAGGTCACTGCAAGGGCTGTCAGGGCTATTGCTCGTACTCGTTGCACCGCTCCCCCATCACCTTATCAATACAGGCCTACCGTACTCTACTGCAACGGAAGGGTCGTCGCCTCCCGTGGACTCAGAATACGCTCCCGGTCACTACAAAGGACTCGTCGCCTGATCAGTGTAGGCCGACAGCTAGAATATAGTGTCCCATACCACCATAATCTGCTCACCAGTCTAGGTGCTCACTGGTCACTATGGGGAGGTTTGTGACCCCAGCGTAGGCCGACAGCTCGACCACGGTGTCCCATACCACCATGCCCGATTCATGAGTCTTCGTGGATCAAGGTACCATGGTTAACAGTATTTACAATGGTAAGTTCAGTACCCTAGGTTCAAGCAATTATGACTCATACAAGGTGAACATACATCGGTCAGTCGGGTTACTTGACGGGCTCGACTAGCACAATCGCATCTCAAGTCGAACGACATGAAGTGCGTAAAACACTTCGCGTAGCCTAACCACTGCCGCCAACTCCAAACACGAATCGCGTTCATCGACGCGTCGTTCGTGGCTATGACCAGTCAGCACGAATTCGCTCGGTTACCGACTGCCTAGACTAAGTCTAGTCCCAAACACTTATGGAATCACATCAGCAATTTATGTAAGAGTATTGGAATTGAAATACAATCATGTGAGCATGTTAACACATGTTATAACATTCAACTTAAGCAAATCTTCAAGCACATATATTCCATGCATGTAATGAAATCATGCATATAGTCAACATGTAGGAAATCATTTAGGTCAGCATATTAACTGAGAAATCAATCTCAAACTACCACATAACATCATTTAATTCAAAACATACTAATACATGCATTTATACAAACACATACACTACACACTTAAGTCTGCATATAGTATGTCGACCCAAAGTACGCAACTAGGCGAATCTCTTCGTCAAACTAATTATGCACGCATTCCTAACTTCCTAATGCGACAACAAACCATGTCAATCACGTCAGCAAAATATGAATGTAAACCGTACTTCCTACAAATGACTAAAATGCCCTAAATCTCATATTCTTCGTTACTTTACGAAACAGGAAACGGAGAGCATTTTGTACATGTCAAACGGCAATACCGTCAAGAATCTACTATTAAACGACATTGAAAGCGTTGGGAACCGTCAATCAAAGCGTCTAAAATCCTCACCTTATGTCTTGTAAACTCGCGAATTGAAACGGAGCGTATACGCTTCATCTACGGCGAATAGGGAACCTAATACACGAGATCCATAAGCTACATCGCTATGGAAACAAAGAAAACTCAAATCAGCAACTATTTAGGGTATTTACTTACCTAGAATCGCGGTGAAATCGCCGGGAAAGCGGTAGAGGTGTGTTGCTTAAGCACGTGCAACACGTAGCACAAGTGGCAGGAAGAACTCTCCCACTCTCTCACAATCTCTCACCTTTTTCTCTCTCCCAAGTTAGGGTTTCTCTCAAATTCGGATGGGAGAGAGGAGTGAGGGTTTCAACCCCTTTTATAGCCTAAAACATGCCTAAAATAGGCTTGAGAATAATGTTTACTTGGTGCCTAACCAAATCGGGGCCGTTTGGGTCCAAAAGGGCATTTCTGAAGGTCCCCTGGCCAAATGCGGTCGGACTTAAGCTCATGCATACTGGATCTAGCACACATCCAGTTTTCAGACCGTTAGGGTTTCCAGATCGCACGTGGCGGTCCAGTTTCAGTTTAACGGTCATCGCACCAAGATCAGGCCTATAAGTCTCGTGATATGTAATAGATATTTTTCCTGATCCAAGGGTGTAATTTGGCTGTATTCTGATGGTCAGAACGCTTAATACTGATGCGTCAAATCGTGTGCCAGATTTGGATTTCAAATTCCAATTCTAACCCTATTCTCACTCTCTTCGGTCCGGGCTCAATGAAATAGCCTGTGATTATCGGTTTGACTTGATTTTCGGAATGAGTGTCAAGTCCAGCTAGGCGGTTCTAACGGTCTAAGATAGGAGGTATCGAACTTTCGACGTGCGGTCTAGATCCAATACAAAGATTCAAAGTGGTCCAGAGAACAAACCTGCTTAGAGTTTGGTCTGAGGTTTTAGAGCATTATAGCACCATTGGTTCCACTCGCTTTGGGCCTTGTAGAATGTATTTAAAGTGATTAGGGACCATTTCCCAGCAATTCTAACGTTGCACTAGCTAACCTAGTCATATTTTCTAAAGGAATGAATTTTACGCAATTTCGAGTCGAGTTGGTACTCTAGCCCAAGTACGGGTTTTTTTCACGGGCGTTACAGTTCTCTGGACCACTTTAAAAATTTGTATTGGATCTAGACTGCGTGTCGAAAGTCCAATACCTACAATCTTAGACCGTTAGAACTGCCTAGTTGGACTTGACAATCATTTCAAAAATCAAGTCCAACCGACATTCACGGGCTATTTCATTGAGCCTGGACCGAAGAGAGTAAGAATAGAGACAGATTTGGAATTTAAAATTCAAATCTGGCACACGACTTGACGTGTCAGTATTAAGCGTTCTGACTGTCAGAATTCAGCCAAATTACACCCTCGGATCAGGAAAATTTTTTATTTCATATCATGAGACTTGTAGCCCTGATCTACGTGCGGTGACCGCTGAACTGAAACTGGACCGCCACGTACGATCTACGAACCCTGCTGGACTGAAAACTTGATGTATGCTAGATCCAGTATGCATGAGCTTAAGTCCGACCGCATTTGGCCAGGGGACCACCAGAAATGTACTTTTGGATCGAAACAGCCCCGATTTGGATATAACTTAAGTAAACTTTGTTCCTGAGCCTATTCCGGGCATTTTTATGCTTATAAAAGGGGTTGAAACCCTCACTCCTCTCTCCCATCCGAATTTGAGAAAAACCCTAGATTGGGAGAGAAAAGGTGAGAGTTTGTGAGAGAGAGTAGGAGAGGATTTTCCTGCCGTTGCCCCACCTATTGCACGTGCTTTAGCAACAAGCTCCGATGACTTGGCCGGTGATTTCTCCGCATTTTCAGGTAAGAAAATACCCTAGAAGTTGTGATTTAGTATTCCCTTGGTTTAATAGAAAAGTAGCTGATAGATTTCGTAAATTAGGTTCCCTATTTGCCGTAGACGAAGCGTATACGCTCCGTTCGAATTACTTCACCTATAAGGGAAAAGGTGAGGATATTAGACGCTTTGATTGACTGTTTTCAACGCTTTCAATGTCGTTTAATAGTAGATTATCGACGGCAACGCCGTTTGACATGTACAATATGCTGTCCGTTTCCTGTTTCGTAAACCAACGAAGAATATGAGATTTAGGGCATTTTAGTCATTTGTAGGAAGTACTGTTTTCATTCATATTTTTCTAATGTGATGGACATGGCTTATTGTCGCATTAGAATACTAGGAATACGTGCAAAATTGGTTTGGCCAAGAGATTCGCCTAAATGCGCACTTCGGGTCGACATACTATATGTAGACTTAAGTGTGTAGTGTAAGTGTTTGTATAAATATTTGTATTAGTATGTATTGAATTAAATGGTGTTATGAATTAGTTTGAGATTGTTTTCTCAATTAATATGCTGATGTAAATGATTTCCTACATGTTAGCTAAATGCATGAGTTCATTATATGCATGAAATGCATGTGCTTGAAGATTTACTTAAGTTGTATGCTTTAACATGTGTTAACATGCTCACATGGTTGTATTTCATTTTCAATACTCTAATATGATTGCTGATGTGATTCCATAATTTTTTAGGACTATACTTAGTCCAGGCAGTCGGTAACCGAGAAATTTTGTGGTTGGTCTATCTTTGTCACGAACGACGCGTTGATGAATACGAGTCGTGTTATGGAGTTGGCGGCAGTGGTTAGGCCACAAGAAGTATTTTACGCACTTCATGTCGTTCGACTTGAGATGCGATCGTGCTAGTCGACCCCGTTAAGTAACCCGACTGGCCGTTGTATGTTCACCCTGTATGAGTCATAACTGCTTGAACCTAGGGTACTGAACTTACCATTGAAAACCCTATTAACCATGGTACCTTGATCCACAAAGACTCATGAGCCGGGCATGGTGGTATGGGACACCGTGATCAAGCTCTCGGCCTACGCTGGGGCCACAAACCTCCCCGTAGTGACCAGTGAGCTCCTATGTCTCGTTAGCAGATTATGGTGGTATGGGACACTATATTATTGCTGCGGCCTACACTGATCAGGCGACGAGTCCTTTGTAGTGACCGTGAGCATATTCTGAGTCTACGGGAGGTGACGACCCTTTCGTAGCAGTGAGAGTACAGTATGCCTGTATTGATAAGGTGATGGGGGAGCGGTGCAACGAGTGCGAGCAACAGCCCTGACAGCCCTTACAGCGACCTACAAAATATACATCGTATGAGATTATTAGGAGTGAAGACCCTAGACAGGATCTGTGTTGGGATTGATATAAGGGAAGTACCTTAGTTTTCCAATCCTGCTGTTTGAATGGACTAATAACAACTCGACAATCATATCACCATTACATTGCATGTGCTTGAAAGATGTGGAGCACTGAGCGGGATGCACGCATGCCGCGGGAGTTAGATGGTGTCGTATGAGGGACAACGTCGGTGAGGGCATCCATCATGTCATGTCATATTGCATTAACAACAGTATTAGGATTGTTTGATTTACTGCTTTACTATTATCGCATGATTGATTTGATAACATGCTAATCTCTGCTCTCTTATCCCACTGAGTTGATCACTCACTCCCACGTTACGGGATGGTATTTTCGGACACCCACTAGTCCCTATTGTGATTGCAGATGATGGCGCGGCCTGCGAGGCAGAGCTGGACTTAATGATGATGAGGAGGATTCCTCCTTTATGCGTGTTCTGATTGACGGGATTACATGGAGGTTGATTAGATGCCTTGACACTTGTCATTTTATATTTTTAGAGCACTCATGTATATTCTTTTTATTTACTTTTGCAGTATACATGTATGTATATAACTTGATAACATGTTCACACTCTGGAGACGTACAACAGTTTATATATGATATACACACTATCACAGTCTTCCGCTTGTAAATTTAACTGTCTCTGGAGTATGATATGCTGTTATGGCTTAATCTCACTCATGTTTAATACATTAACACAGACAACATTCAATCATACATATCTATGCTGCATAAATAACATTTTGGAACTCGGGAATTGGGTTTTTACTTGACCCCCTGATTTTCGGGATGTTACAGCTGGATACATAGACTTTCTGTCTAGCTAGGACAGAAGATTTATTGTATCAATTCTAAATCCGAGTCGATGCCGATCTTCTGCTTGATCAGAGCATTGGATTTATTGGTAACCACTAGGATTAGGAAGTCGATTCAAACCGCGAAGACATCGCTTACTTGCAGTTCCTTTACTCTGCGTTCCCGATTACAATAAGCCCTTGGGGAAGGTAATTCTAAGGGGTGTGTTGATTTATTCTAAGTTCGACCTGAGGGATTTATAAATCTCCCCCGAGAGTGAATGGTTCTAAGTTACATAAGCTTCCTGAGAGTTACTAAAAGAGCCTAGGAATGTTATGAGGATCTACCCAAGGAAAGGAGTCTCATTCCAACCAAATCTAACCTACTATTCCTTAGCATATACAGGCTTTACACTACTTAAGGTAACTAGTAGACTAGTCTGTAATCTATAGCCTAACGAAACGACATTCTTAGTCCCATGTCGGGATTGGAAGTGGCATGCTTGGTAGGAGGGTGGGGTGGGATAAAAACTAATTTTGTAGGCTTAATCCCAGGATTTACAATATGGCAGTGGAAACCATAAGATACACCCAAACTAGGGACAATACCTTACAGCGAACGAAATGGCATGCACTTCATTCAACAAAATTTATCACAATACATGGAATAAAGTTCCACATGGATTATGACAAGAATACATTCGGCTATATTAAGCCCAAAACATCACGCAAACACATTTCTACCTATGACATTACTAGACCCAACAGCAACAAAACACAGAAATTCTTAAAACAGTAATCAAGCAAGCGAAGAACGTGGAGGAATGGGATGGGTAAGCAGGTTTTCATGAGTCTGAGGATCAAATAAAAGGGACATGAGAGAGAGGACGATGGAAAGGGAGGAAAAGGCTGAAACAGCCTTAACAATAGCCATGGAAAGAGGAGGAAATGAGGAGAAATTGTTTCCCAAATGGACAGAACGAAATCTAAGCGTTGTAGAGGGATGCTTCAAGCTCCCTTAGGATGTATTTTCAGAGAGAATAGAATGAAAAAGGGGAATGGAGCACCTCACGATTTCAGCTCGTTTTGGGGGTTCTAAGAGCTCCAAACGATGAGATTTGCAAGAGAAAAGGCTGCAAACTTCAATAAAGTGATGGAGTGTGGTCGTTTTCAACCAAGAATGGGTTTGGGAGTGATTTAGAATCACGGTTTTGGGTTAGGGCAGCAAAAAAATGAAAATGGGGCTAGGGAAGGGGACTTTTGTGAAGGAAGTACTCTTTTTTGAGATTTTCTATGGACGAACACTACATGGGGGGGGGGGGGGGGGGGGGGTGTATTACCCAAAATACCCCCAGATCCCAAAATTACATCAAGTGGGCCATGTTGGACGGCGATGCATCGCCGACCACCTCTCTAGTTGGTCGGTGGGACCACATGGGTCTAGTCCCCCATGGTCCATGGACCTCAAAAATATATGGGCCCCACCTCAGTTCATTGTATATTGACCTATAGAGGCCCAAACATGCATTCGGGGCTTTCCGGGGCCAATCTGCAATCCCAAATATAATTTCCTATCATGTAACATATGATTTTAGGGTAGAAGGAGCTAATACATCCATCTAGCCCATTATTTGCTAAAGATCGCAAACTTAGAATGGCCTAATGGACAGTTTTCATGAAATTTTACTATTCACTGTAAAATTTTATCAAAGTATGATTTTATGTCATTTTCACACTAGGATCAATGCCAAACATAAAAATAACAAGAAAGAATTGAAGAATGGAGTGGTGAGAGGAAGAATCTCGAAGAATTTAGGTGAAATGGGGTTTTTAAGCCCTAGCAATTGAATGTAAGGGTTGTGGTTGTCCCACAGCCTAAGGATTCACATTTACGGGTTTAGAATCATTAAAAGAATATCTCGACCCAACTATCTATGACCTAGGAGCTACTCAGGTCACTTCACGCGACACTAGATGCATTACGGACTCGATCGCGGGTTCGACATAAATAGACTTCGCCTATTGGCGAATCTGCGATCCTATAAGTGTTTCTAGACCCTTCTCGCACCCACCTAAGTCAAAGGAAGTGACAGCGTACGTCGCGTGACCATAACTCAGGCCCAGTTTAATCCAAATCATGCTCTAATACCATCTGTAACATCCCGAAAATCGGGGGGTCGAGCAAAAACCCAACCCCGAGTTCCAAAATGTTATTTATGCAACATAGATATGTATGATTGAATGTTGTCTGTGATAACATATTAAACATGAGTGAGATTAAGCTAGAACAACATATCATACTCCAGAGACAGTTAGATTAACAAGCGGAAGACTGTGATAGTATGTATAACATATATAAACTGTTGTATATCTCCAGAGTGTGAACATGTTACCAGGTTATATACATACATGTATACTCCAAAAGTAGACAAAACGAATATACATGAGTGCGCTAAAAATATAAAATGACAAGTGTCAAAGCATCTAATCAACCTCCCTGTAATCTCGTCGATCAGAACACGCATAAAGGGTCTGGTGGGTTTCCGGAAACACCATCCCGTAGCGTGGGAGTGAGTAGCTAACTCAGTGGAATAATAGAGCAAGGATTAACATGTTCTCAAATCAATCATGCGATAATAGTAAAGCAGTAAATCAAACAATCCTAATACTGTTGTTAATGCAATATGACATGACGTGATGTATGCCCTCACCGACGATCTCCCTCATACAGCACCATCTTACGACCGCGGCATGCAATTGTCCCTCAAGTGCTCCACATCTTTTAGGCACATGTAATGCAATGGTGATATGATTTCTGAGTTGTTATTAATCCATTCAAACAGCAGGATTGGGAAACTAAGGTACTTCCCTTATATCAATCCGAACACAGATCCTGTCTAGGGTCGTCACTCTTAGTAATCTCATACGATGTATATTTTGTAGGTTGCTGCAAGGGCTGTCAGGGCTGTTGCTCGCACTCGTTGCACCGCTCCCCCATCACCTTATCAATACAGGCCTACTGTACTCTCACTACTACGGAAGGGTCGCCGCCTCACGTACGCTCAGAATACGCTCGCGGTCACTACAAAGGACTCGTCGCCTGATCAGTGTAGGCCGACAGCAAGAATATAGTGTCCCATACCACCATAATCTGCTCACAAGACATAGGTTCTCACTGGTCACTACGGGGAGGTTTGTGGCCCCAGCGTAGGCCGACAGCTCGACCACAGTGTCCCATACCACCATGCCCGGCTCATGAGTCTTCGTGGATCAAGGTACCATAGTTAACAGAGTTTACAATGGTAAGTTCAGTACCCTAGGTTCAAGCAGTTATGACTCATACAGGGTGAACATACAACGGCCAGTCGGGTTACTTGACGGGCTCGACTAGCATGATCGCATCTCAAGTCAAATGACATGAAGTGCGTAAAACACTTCGTGTGGCCTAACGACTGCCGCCAACTCCAGAACACGACTCGTGTTCATCGACGCGTCGTTTGTGGTAAAAATATGCCAACCACGAACTTACTCAGTTGCCGACTGCCTGGACTAAGTATAGTCCCAAATAATCATGAATCCACATCAGAAATCGTGTAAGAGTAATGGAAATGAAATACAACCATGTGAGCATGTTAACACATGTTATAACATACAACTTAAGTAAATCTTCCAACGCAAGCATTTCTTACATATAATGAAATCATGCATATAGCTAACATGTAGGAAATCATTTACATCAGCATATTAATTGAGAAATCAATCTCAAACTAATTCATAACACCATTTAATTCAATACATACTAATACAAGCATTTATACAAACACTTAAACTATAAACTTAAGTCTACATATAGTATGTCGACTCAAAGTGTGCATTTAGGAGAATCTCTTCGCCAAACCAATTATGCATGAATTCCTAGTATCCTAATGCGACAAGAAGCCATGTTAATCACATCAGCAAATTATGGATGAAAACAGTATTTCCTACAAATGACTAAAATGCCCTAAATCTCATATTCTTCGTCTACTTACGAAACAGGAAACGGACAGCATGTTGTACATGTCAAACGGCGTTGCCGTCGATAATCTACTATTAAACGACATTGAAAGCGTTGAAAACAGTCAATCAAAGTATCTAATATCCGCACCTTATCTTCTATAGGTGTGTTAATTCGAATGGAGCGTATACGATTCGTCTACGGTGACTAGGCAACCTGATTTACAAGATCTATCAGTTATTTCGCTATGGAACCAAGGAATCAGCAAATTAGCAACTATTAGGGTATTTTCTTACCTAGAAACGTGGAGAAATCACCGGCCAAGTGATTGGAGCGTGTTGCTAAAGCACATGCAATAGGTGGCACGACAGCAGAAAAATTCTCTCCTACTCTCTCTCACAAACTCTCACCTTTTCTCTCTCCCAATCTAGGGTTTTTCTCGAATTCGGATGGGAGAGAGGAGTGAGGGTTTCAACCCCTTTTATAAGCCCAAATGTGCCCAAAATAGGCTTAGGAACAAAGTATACTTGAGGTATATCCAATTCGGGGCTGCTTCAGTCCAAAAGGACATTTCTGGTGGTCCCCTGGCCGAACGCGATCGGACTTAAGCTCATGCATACAGGATCTAGCACACATCAAGTTTTCAGTCCGGCAGGGTTCGCAGATCGTACGTGGTGGTCCAGTTTCAGTTCAGTGGTCATCGCCCGTAGATCAGGCATACAAGTCTCATGACATGAAATAGAAACTTTTCCTGATCCAAGGGTGTAATTTGGCTGAATTCTGATGGTCAGAATGCTTAATGCTGACGCGTCAAGTCGTGTGCCAGATTTGAATTTCAAATTCCAATTTTAACCCTATTCTCACTCTCTTCACTCCAGGCTCAATGAAATAGCCTGTGAATGTCGGTTGGACTTGATTTTCAAAATGTTTGTCAGGTCCAGCTAGGCGGTTATAACGGTCTAAGATTGTAGGTATCAGACTTTCGAAGCGCGGTCTAGATCCAATATAAAGTTTCAAAGAGGTCCAGAGAACAAACCAGTTTAGAGTTTGATCCAAGGTTTTAGAGTATCATAGCACCATGGATTCTACAAGTTTTAGGTCTTGTAGAACGTATTTAAAGTGATCAGGGACTATTTTCCAGCTACTCCAACGTTGCGCTAGCTAACTTATGCTTATTTTCTAAAGGAATTAATCCTAAGTGGTTTCTTTGGCTATGGAATTGGGTTCTGAGCAATTTCCTAGGTGTTTTAGTTGACCCATTGCCTAAGGACGTCTAATCCCAGGTTGGCCAAAATCCGGGGTGTTACAATAGTACTTCTCAATCAAAAGGGGGCAAGATGAGCAAAATGATGAAAGAGCCTCAAAAGGCAACGCTCTGTATTCTTTCTTACGTAATTAATAAAATGCAGATTTTCAGACTTATCAAGTTAAAGCGCCAATGATTATCGCCAAATGAAAAGCTCAAATACTAGCCAAATGAAAAGCGCCAATGATTATCGCCAAATCATCAAAAGTTATCATCACCATTACTGTATGCCGACACAAAGGTCATTTTATTATCTAAATCTATCGAAATTAATAGCATCACCTAGTTGATGTACTATTCCAATTATAAAATGTTGTTTTACATCATTGCCACGATCAATATATCAATTTTGATATATTACCTCCAACAAGGCTTTACCTCCAGCAGGGCTTATAAAGCTAATCACCACATATGAAATCCTACGACAATGATGGAAATCTATCATATATGATAGCAAAGCTAAGCATATGAAGTGAACATATGAAGCCAACTACATATAAGGCTTATCATCATTGGTAATGGCGATGTGATGAGATTATTCGAGCAATAGTGAAAAGCCTGTGGCCCTAAAAAGCCTTAAAGAGCATCATGTGCACCCATGCTGGCATTTGATGAAGCAATCACATAAGACCTATGCCGTCTGTACAATTTTTGGTAGTGTCACAAGGGCTGGTGATAAAACACCCTCTCGTGAATGGGTCTAACCTGGCAGGCGAAGAAAAAGTGAGTCTCTGAAGCAGGATGACTCCCCAGATCCTTAGCTTGATTTCAGTAATAACGCATGAGGACAGGTCTCTGAAGCAAGAGGACCCCTCATTGATGGACTGGTGGCCCTACATTTCTTATCCGAAGGTAGCCTTGTGCGTCATGTGAACTCTAGAGAGTTATTGTGGCCAATCATGTGCATAAAACCCACAGAGTTCACTACCCTGGTAGCTTCACCAGGCCCCTCTTATGGATCGTGGTTTGTGAACTCCTCAGCCGCGATAAGCCTCATGAACTCTAAAGAGTTACAAAGGTCATTCTGGTAAGACCCGACTCCAACTACTTATGAGTCTAAAAACTGTGATTGTTCTAACTATTCATGAGCTTAAACTATGTGTGAAATTAACTGAAACTGAAATTTAATTCTACCCATTTAAAATGCCATATAAGAGATGTTATGCTAATAGTTGTATATAGATTACTACTGTATTAGCATGTACTTATTAAATATGTTTACAGGAACTAATATGATTATGAGCCTCGAATTAGTGCACAACTATGCAAATGCATGCTTTCATCCATCTCAAACACAAAATGCTATATCTTCTATTTCAATTATAGTGATGCCAAGAAAATTTAAAATGTTTGCAGTATT
This sequence comes from Magnolia kwangsiensis, assembly GCA_037074715.1. Classification (NCBI taxonomy): domain Eukaryota; kingdom Viridiplantae; phylum Streptophyta; class Magnoliopsida; order Magnoliales; family Magnoliaceae; genus Magnolia; species Magnolia kwangsiensis. The sequence goes on from CM073578.1 coordinate 57,933,382, forward strand.
CTACTCGAAAGTTTAGCCTGTCGAAGCAACTATTAGTTAATTATAACATGTTTTACTTTCTAATGAGAACTATGAGATCTTTTTATAATGAAGATAAATTGTCTCGCAAAATTCTTGAAGGTGACAGAGGATGAAATCATGAAAAATTTCCATTTTCCCTAAGAAGGCTCGATGGTCTAAATATATTCTCTGAATTCCTTAAGGGACACCAAAAACTATCCATCCTTTAAGGGTATCAGCCAATTTTGCTTTGTGAATAATATCGTCCAGAGAAATTCTTACACAAAGCTGACCTGAATGGGGGGCATGATTAGTTTCTTCAAAATAACCTATGCCTTCGTCTTTCTGATAACTCCTTAGCTTTGGTGAAGGAATGTATGTGGCATGATCTACTGGGTAATATCTACATACCAAGTAGTATTGATGAGCCCACCAGCGCATCCAGGAGTAAGAAGTATGGAATGGATAGTTATAGCCAGGAATTATGAAATAAGACCTAGTATTGACATTTAAGAGTTGCCTCCATATTAAAGCCAAATTATATGGCTCGATACCGCAACTCCTCATGGATCTCGTAACAATATTACAGGTCTCCGGCATGGTTTAGTCGAATCTGAATTGACGAGCAAATCTACTCAGATAATAGGGTAGTGGGAGAGTATTGGATCTAATGGAAACAAGGAATGAATGTTCACCAAAAGTGATAATATCATCATCAGCAACTTCTATGCCTTCCGAATGGCTAGTGAACAAAAATTGATGAAAGTCAATAGGATCACCATTTTTTATCTTTCGGTTGACCCCACCTTCTAATTTCTCAATCATCCTCCTTAATTGATAATGCTGAAGAGGGAACCGATGGGCAAATAAATATGCTCCTTTAGAATCAACAAAGATCCAAGGAAAGTATACTCCTAACCACCTTATAAAGAAATGTCAATGAGAACAAACTGGAAAAGATTTAATCATTAAATCTATAGGACCAGAAATTGTCCCCAAAAGCGCGATATAGGGAGCATAGAACTATAGGAGCTAACAAATATCTTTGACCCTCAGCCATTGCACCTACGACTATAAAGAGGGATGGTCTGATGACGTCCATTTGTTCCGGGTCAGGAAATATTACTAAGCTCAGCCAATAAGCTAAAAAAGTAGCTAATTTGCAAGAACGACTGTATTCAGTGGTGCTCCTAATGTTCTCACGAATGGTCTTGAGGTCCCGATGATTATGGCCTGCAAAGTTGTTAAAGTAAAAGAATATGGTTATTTAGAAGAGAGATGAAGACTTAAAAGACTTGAAAAGGAAAGAGCAAAAGAAAAGAAATATACAGTAGTTTTCGAGAAAAGTGAGCCAACCATTTAAGGGAAGTAATATGTTCAGGTTATGGGAAGTTGGCCAGTTCTTTGAAGAGTTCAAGTGTGGTCTTTGAAATCCCAGATTTACTATTTTCTGCAAAAGTAAGAGAAAGTTCTTCGTTTAAAGCTCATCTCGCCTAAAGGAAGATGAAATGAGTTGGTGATTGGGGACCAGTGATTGAGAAAACCCATGAAGATGGTTACATCTCCATGGAAGTTTTCTGATGTGGCTATGATGACATCAAGAAGGTTAATCTGCTCCAAAGCAATAATATGTTTTCGAGCAACAGTCTAGGCCCAGGCACTATAGAAATTTTGAGGAGACAGAAGACCCTTTGCCAGAAAATCACATGTTCTCCATGGTACATGACCATTAAAGAAATATTGCTATGTAGTTTCAAAGAAATGAGTTGGGAAGGGCTGATGAGGGTTATGACAAGGATGTAAAAATTGCATTTTATATATCATACCAACCTTCTGGTGCGATTCTTCCCCTTCCAAACAACCTTCCAAAATCCTTGGTTCCCTCATAATCCAATTGTCTATAGAAGCAAGGATTCTTTGATAGGTGGGTGGTTCACTATGAAGAATTGACCAATGATGTCATAAATTTATGGGGATAGTGATTGTTTCACTCGCAAAAGGGTGGTGAAGCTCTAATACTTCTTCATTGATTTCTACACAATCCTAAGCATGGTGAGAGGCTTGTTTCAATTTTATAGAAAATGAAGGACCTCTTCTTCTTGAAGAGGGAGCTTCTGAATGCTTCATGATTAAGGAATAAAGGCTATTAAGTCAAATACAATGTTTTGAGAAGAAAAGAGAAAAAACAGGGCCTAGAAGAATATGGGTAGAGTTTCGAAACACTTAGAATTGCACCAAGTACTGGAGAGTTGCATGGGATGGGAGTTGTGTGAGCTCTAAGTAGCGCAGGAGGACAAGTAGCATGACGGGTGAGTAGCATGGAAAAGGGGGTGGTTGGGAAGAAGAGTTTGAAATAAAGTAATGGAAGAGGAGTTTGATATCGATAGCTAGTGAAGCCCATTTGTGAACAAGTTGCACGGGTCTGCGCAACTCAAGTTCATAGGAGGAAAATTTTAATCCTTCACATTAACTTGATGCATGGTCAAATCTTGGATCAAGGGGGCATCAATAGGAGGATAGAAATCTGGTCAAGGAAGATTGAAGATTGAGGAAAATCTGGAAGGACCACTAGTCGCGTGAACCACGAGTTGCGTGGGACACCAGTTGCACGAACCATGAGTTACATGGACCACAAGTTGCGCTGGACCATGAGTTGCGCAGGTCCGTGCAACTCATCATGGGTGCGCAAGTTTGCACTACTCACTTAAGGATGGTTGGATTAAGAATGCAAAGTGGGGTCCATAACTTGAAATTCGAGGACCCACACTTGAAGAAGACTATAAATACCCCCTACCCCCCTCATTTATGGCACAGATCTCTAGAAGACTAGTGCCTCTGACAGGTACTGGAGAGGAGAGAGAGAGAATGGAGGCCGGGACGCAGTACTCTTCTTGAGTTGCACGAGCACGTTGGTCCCGCAACTCATTCGTGAGTTGCGCGAGTGCTTTGTGAAGCAACAATATGTTAATTTTCAGGAGCTTTCCAAGTCATTGCAAATATTTCAATAGATCTTGGAATTTCCTTTATCATGTTAATGAAGGAAGAAGTGCAAGAAAGATCTGCATAACTCATCTTAGATGGAGACATGAATGATATGAGGCGGAATGCTGTCAAAATTCATATTTGAATATATTCAGTACTTGTGTTTTTGTTATTAAGGACTCTGTCATGGAATCAAAGGATCAAAAGGATGTAATTTACTCAGAATGAATAAATTTGATGATAATTCTCTCTATTCTTTCTTTAGCCATTGTTATGTAAGATAATCCCCCTAAATCAAATGCTTTCCTTTCTGGTCAAAACACGCCTATACCACAACATGGAGGAATTTTAATAGTCTAGTCTTGGCTTAGATCCTGCCTTATTTCCATATAGGCTATTTACATTATAGATGTGTGAGGCATTCAAGTCTAGTTAGTATAGTTTATTCACCATAGAGTAAATGCTAAAATTAATCAAATCAAAGTAAATAGTCAATCTTTTATTCTCAAATTAAAAATAATAACTTAGTTTATCTAAACTTCCATGAAGGTGTCTTTTGTATGTGCTTTTTTCACATTTTTGTAGCTTCGTCTAGACTCTGCGACCTTTTATGTAATAGAACCTACATTTAATGTCATCGAAGAGGTCTTCGATGTCATCGACGATTGTTCAAGGAATCGATAATGTGTCTAAAATAGTCCAGAGAGTTTATTCAATTTCTTCAATAAATTCAATGTCATCAAAGAGACTTTCGATGTCATTAGGCATATCTTCGATGTCATCGAGGAGTGCTTCGAGTAATCGAAAATGGTGCCCAATATGTCCAACGAATTTTGTCAAAATTCCATAGAAAATTCGATGTCATCGAGTAAAGCTTTGAGTCATTGAAAAAGTTCTCGAGTCATCGAAAGACATCTTCAATTTGTCCAACGACCAACTCGATTTTTCTTCATAAATTCGATGTCATCGACCTGTGTTCGATGTCATCGAATGTGTCCTCCATGTCATAGAGAAGTGCTCGATGACACAATCAATGTGTAGTTTGCACTTGTACTTTCCACTTCGTTCCTTTTCCACTTGGTTTTCTTGAATCTTGGGACCTTGAAATCTTCTTTGTCTCCTAAGATCCATTCTTTGCCTTGGTGATTTTTAAGCGTCAAAACCATGCTTTTAGTACCTTTTCTGATCCAAGCTCTCAAATTCACCTTACAATACAAACATGAGTAAAAAAGGACATTAAGCAGTATCATGTTCATAAAACCAATATATAAATAGGGTCCAATATGCAATATTTGACCCCTCAACACAATTCCCAACCATCATTTTGCTAGTCCCGAGCAAAATATGCAAGAAATAAATCTTAATGCTTGATGTTAGGAATTTCTTTCTGAAAATAATCTTTTATGTACTTAAGTATGAATGGGTAGAAATAAGATACAAAAGTGAGATTTTGAAAGCTCGGAACCACTTCACATAAACAACTAATCAAATGTGTTCTTTGTCTATTAAATCGAAGCATAATTTGTATATCAAGTTTTTCAATGTGCTCAGTGAAAGTCAATTTATATCCTATTCAAATATTATCAATTCATCATGTTAGCTACACTCATCACTTCAAGATTAGGATTACGAGCTTATCCCAATTTCCTTCTTTTTCCACTTTTTGATTATCGACAGTCAGTTTTTATTCATTCTTTTTAATTTTGCATTCGTTTCTAGATTTGTCATTCATTTTATTCTTTTTCATGACCTCTTTGTCAATCTCCTATTTTTTAAACTGGTTCTTTTATTCTTTTAAGGTGGATAAAATTCTCCAAACTCAATTCTCATCATCTATCAATGATTAACATACCAACAATCAGAGCTTCTAGCATGTCTTACAGAAAACAAATTGAATGTGTTTTGTGATTTAAATTAACATGATATTCAAACTGCCTCATAATTAATTGAGCGTAAGTACTTAGGTGGTAAGTTTCTTAGATGAATAGACTCCAACAATTCAAGATTCAATCTCCATCTTATCATACTCAAAGTACTCTTAAGTACACAATTCATCACTTCCCAAATAGATTTCAACTTGAAACATTAAAATTTTTTAAAACTTTTGCCCAAAACTGAGAAAACACTGATTAGCTTATCTAATCCCCCATCCCCAATTAAAAAATCTACATAGTCCTCAATGTAAAAGAATTAAGCATGTAATACACAAGAGGTAGTGAAAAGAAAAGGGAAGGATGGAATGGTAATACCTGAAGAAGGAATTCTAAGGCTTTTCCAATAATCTCAGTGTGAAGATCGGTTAGCACTAAACAAAACTCAACAAAGTATAAGAAAATTATCCTAAAGCAGTGGAAACAAACTACCCTAGTCCCATGAAAGTGATAAAGTTTCCTATACCTCCATCAAGCTAGGAGGTCAATCTCAGTACACAGGATCAATCAGAGTAATGGACATGTCCTCTGAATTAAATTTCTCAACAAATGGCTTTAACTGATGTCCATTTACTTTGAAGTCATTGTCATTGTTTGGTTTCATTATCTTGACATCCCCATGAGGATAACCATTAGTAATAGAGAAGGGGCTGGTCCAATGAGATCGGAGCTTACCCGGAAAGAGATGTAACTGAGAATTGTACAAGAAGACTTTCTAACCTAGTGTGAATGATTTTTAAAGAATGTATTCGTTGTAAACACCTCCATCCTATACTGTAAATTCTTGAGTTCTCGTACGCATCATTCAACTGAAGTTTGCATAGTTTTCACAACCCAAAGTGTTAGGTCGCGATGTAGTAATAATCTCAGTGAGACCGAGGTCGAATCCATAGGGACTAAACTTTGTGTCTTCTGAATGTAACTAGAACTAAAAATAGAAGAAGATGAAAACCTAAATCTAGAATATTTGAGAGAGTAATCGTGATTAAAGTAATTAAAACTAGTGAATTTAAAGGTAGGAACTAGGGTGTCAAGGATCTACTTGTAGCAATTGGGAAGCTACTTTGCATGATTTAAGGACACAAATGGAATCAGAGTCCTATCCTATCCAATTGGTAAGAAGAGATTTGTCAGATCTCTGAACTTCTCATTGTTCTAATCATCAATGGATGAGAGTGGTGAAGATTTGGAAGTGATTCCGTCACCAAACCATGCCTAGGAGACAAGGCAAACAACAAGATTTACCAATCCCATAACCAATCATAAGAGAATTGTGAAAGTTAGGAAGGATTTCATACCCTGCCATGCCCAAGGGATGATGGTGAACAACAGGACTTATTAATTTCACAATGTCAATTCAGGAAAAGAAGATATCTCAAGCTATCGTAAATCTATTGTAATTTGTCACAACAAACCATCAAAAATAAAAATATTCTTTCATAATCAAACTAGAATCCAAGAGAGTTCAACAAAACATGAATAAAAATAAAGTAAACATCCTAATCATGCTACAAGCTTCAGATCTTAGCCCTAGCTAAGAGGTTTAACCAATCATAGACATGACTGAACTAAGAACTCTAAAGAAAAACAAAATGATCAACTAAAGAGGTAGAAGAAGAACTCCTGGACGACGGATCCACCCTTTTGCTCTACTCCTCAAACCCTAGAAGATGCCTAGGGGTGCCTTAGAGACCCCTATTTATAGTTTTAAGTCTTAAACTTTCACACCAAGTGGAAATTTTTGAAAACCATCTCAAACTTATGCAGTCCATGCAAAAATTGTGTAACCCTCGACTGGTCATGGGACATCCTTGACTGGTCGAGGGTCTCCTTCGACTGGTGGAGCAGGATGGGGATTTTGAGGTTTTACTCCCTAGAGTTCGAGTGGAGACACCTTCAACCGATCGACCTTCTACCGATCGAGCAGAGTCGAGGACTGGTCATGCGTAGCTAGGACTAGTTAAGCCGAGACCAGGACTGGTCAATCGTACATAAGACTGGTTGAGCATATGCAGGACTGGTCGAGTCGAAGCCAGGACTAGTCAAGGATTACCAAATTTCACTTCAAAACTCTAATTTTCTTCATTTTAACTTGGTTTTCTTGGATCTTCAGTATGTGCATTCTTCATTTTTTATTTTGTTAGATCCGCTCTTGTCTTTGGTGATTCTTGAGCGTTAAATTCATGCTTTTAAGATCCTTTTCAATCCCATCTCTTAAATTCACCTTGCAACACAAACTGATTAAAATATGATGCTAAGAATTATCATGTTTATAAAACCAAGTAATAAATGGGGTCCAATATGTAATATTTGACTCCCAACACAATCCCCAACCATCATTTTGTTAGTCCCGAACAAAGTATGCAAAAAATATTTCAAGAACATAGGATAATTTCCATAAATTCAAGTAAATTTAAAAATAATCTAGATAATAGAATTCTAAAATACAACAATGTTGAGCATTACTTTCTCCTAAACTCCAGAACTTGGTAATTTTCATAATCAAGTTTAGGGTATTAATCCTCCAATTAGAGCAATTCTAAACATCGAGTTCCATAGGTGCATAATGAAACCTAAACTTATCACAATCAAAGGTTAATTCTTTATTTTCACGATAACATTGATAATCAAAAGAGCAGTCAGGATAACCATAACCTAAACCAAAACTTACCTTACATTTCAGCTTTTTATTCTTCCAGCTTTTGACTTTTCCATCGATGGCTTTCACGCTATGTTCAATCTTTTCAATGATCTTCAATAGGTAGCCCTTTTTTACGATAACTATTTTTTAGCTAGGTATTCTTCTTCTTCTTATTTTTTCTAATTTGAACATGATGGACAAATTCTCCAAGTTGGTTCCTTCCATGCTTAATAATTATTAAGTTATTAATTCAATATTGAATTAACACCTTAATGTGTAAGCTAGATGTGACATGTGAAATCATGACTCAATCAATGTTTAAAACTTAAAATCATGAATTAATAATTCGAACTAAATTGTGAAATCTAACAAGTAACTAAACCCAAGAGTCATAAATCACAAACATGAAGTATCTTATATTTCTAAATCATGGATGAACTTCAAAATCACTCAAATTTACAAAATTTTTAGAAAAAATTTCACAATTTTTGATCAAAGACTAAAAACAACTATAATTAGCTTGCCTAATCCACACCCCCCAACCTAAATCTACATTGTCCTCAATGCAAAAGATATAAGCATGCAACCCACATGAGACAATGAAAGTAGAGGAGAAGTGATGGAAAGGTAGTACCTGAAGATAAAATCTAGAGGCTTTTCCAAGGGTCTCAAAGTGAAGATGGGTAGCAGGAGGACTCAACAGATGATAGGCAAGCTATCCTAAATTCCTTGAATGCAACAAAATAATCATAAGCTAGGAAAGCTGTGGAAAAGTTACTTAGTCATGCCGTAAGGTTCCTCTTCTAACCAATACCTTAATAAATTTCTCAGTAGGTTTCTCAATAAGATAATCCAAAAGCCCTTTTTACAATAGGCTTAAATGCCTTGGAGCATGAATTTTTAGAGAAATTTATGGACCTTAGCATAAAGTTTCCTTTTAATCTCCTGAGGTGTCTAAAGTATGTGCGATTCACCTGTGATAGAGACAGTTTCAAAGTTAGTACCCCATGGCGAATTAGAGACTACAAGTAGATAGAATTCAGAAAAATTCTCAACAAATGATGTAATCTCAACACATTCTGAAGTTACAGACTTCGGTTCAACTGTCAGTTCTCCCTCATGTGATAGTAAACATTTAGGATCTATGGGGGGAAGGGTTTTAGAATAAGGGCTCTCTCAGTTAGTAACAACTACCGAGATGTTGTCTTGCAAGGCATTCACTATGTCTTGTATCATGTGATCGTTTGAATTTGCACATTGTGTCAGGAAATTGTCCAAAGAGTTGGGAACTTCAGCTGAGAGTGACTCATTTTCCATATTAAAGTTTGTGATGATCTTCCCAAGGATTCCATTGTCTATGAAAGTATATGGACGCATGCTCTCCCCTTCACAAACAAATTGAGGATCTGTTTCGATTAAGAAATAAATGCATTTTGTATGAAAAATTTCATTCACTTAATAATTAACAAAAGAAGACGAAGATGACAATCACATTATTTACTTATTCCAAGTTCTCTTACATCCCTTTCTCCTTTGCTTCCAAAACAGACTTGTGATAATAGTAAAAAATAAAAAATAATATGAGCTAAGGCAATAATTGTTAGAAGCATCATGTATTGCAGACTGTTGCCCAAGTCTACTGTGCGCCAAAATCCTTATCTGTCAGGGGAATTCACTGTGCACCAAGATGTATTATGGGCAGGGAGAATTCATTTTATTCCAACCCTATTGTGCGCCCGGACCCATTGTGCACTCAACCCATTGTGCGCTCAGGCTTATTGTTGGTTGATGCCTATTGTTCGGTCAGACTTGTTACGCGCTGATGCCTATTGTGCACTCAGACCCGCTGCACACTAATGCCCGTTGTGTGCTCAGACCCGTTGCGTGTTGATGCTTGTTGTGCGCTTAGACCCATTGTGCGTTGATCCTGTTGTGTGCTGCACAACACCTATTCCGCATAATAAGAGCGGAGCTCTACCTCTCTCTCTCTCTTTGGATTCTTCTTCTGCTTCTTGGTTGGCTGCTTCTGACCCCTTACTGACGGGTCAGAGGTATTTATAGCCTTCTCACATGTGTGAACATGCCACATAGTCATTGTACGGTCCCCTCTATGCGGACCTCCTCTGTGCGAACTCCTTTGTGCAGGCCTCCTTTGTGTGGACTCCTTTGTGCAGATTCCTTTGTGCAGATATTAGTGTGTGGTTATCTGTATTTTAAGGTCTATTTCTGCACAACAATTTATGCACAACACTTAAATCTGTAAAATGATTTATGCACAACGATTTGTGCACAACAATCCTTTTGCTACTATTTCTCTCTTTTTTGTGCCTCAACATATGCCCCCTTAATCCTGCATTTCTATTTTTACACCTACAAAATAAATATGTAGGATCAATAATAATTCCTTTCAAATACTATTTTTTCCCTCCTTTATTGTGTGCACAATTATTTTCTTTATTGTGTGCATATTGATCTACGCACAACGAATTTTGCACAACCTTCGTCGCGCAACAATTACGGCACAACGACCTAGTCCCTGCCTATAAATACATGACTTATCTTAATTTTTACCACTTTTTTTCCGCTGCTCCATACTGTTTCTACATCAAGCTGCTATCTTTGTGCACTCACGTCATTGTGTGCCGCACAACAGCTGCTCCGCCCAACGCCTTTTGTGCACAAAAACTTGTTCCGCACAACAAGATTGTGCGCCCAATACCTTTTTATACTTAGTCAAAATTCTGCATACAAGGACAGGTAGCACATAATGCCCTTGCACATAGCACTTTGCACGCAACCCTTTACGCACAACACTTTGGTGCAACAGTTCACACATAACACTTTATGTGCAACACTTCGCGCTCAACAATTTATACTTTAAACATTCTTCTTATATTTCAAATTTATCTGTCCTCTCTCCCCAACAATATTTTATACTTCTCTTTTTAGCTTAATAAACCTTTCTTTATGACTTTAATTTTTTTTTTACCGACTCCTATAGAGATTTCCAATGGCAAGCTCAAAAAGACCTCTTACTTCCCCAAGTACTACTGGGTCGTTTGACTCGCAATTTGTCGAGACCCATAATTAGAAAAGACTTCGTTTTGGGAAGAACTACAGTTCCTTCTTCAAAGAGCTGGTTTTTGTCATCATTAACTTTGTCGATCGTATTCAACGCTTATTCGAACATATCCGTATAACCATAGTAATGAAGGAGATAGAGGGACCCCTCATTTTAGGATAAGAATCTGATTAGGAGGATTGGTTGAAATGCACAATCAACTTTTACACAGATGACATCCGTCCTTCCACTGCAGAGACTTCTCCTACCCCAACCGTTCCAAAATAAACCAGAGAAAAGAACAAAGATGAAGCTTTCCAGGAAAATATTCGAGAACATAATTGAAGACGTTTTCAGAACACTTGGGATTCAGTCAAGTACTGAGGCGATTAAATTTCACAACCCATATAAAGATGAAACCATTGCTCTCCCTTTACAACTTCAACATCATCGGTCCATTCTTCAGAGTGAACCGACGGACCACATGACACAGAACAGGCTCTTATATGTGTCCAAGTGGGTGATCAAGGAGCCAAAAATCCTTGAAGGCTACCTCATAGAAAAGGCTTAACCCAAAAGACTGGTCAAGTAAGATAGATGCACTTTCTCACACCATGCCTTGACCCTTATTCCTTGTATTACACTCATTTCTTCGTAACAATTCAACAACGTTTCCGTCATCGTGACTCCTTGTGAGGCAAAGAAGAATTTAGGACATGGGGTCTCTGGATTAGTCATCCATATTACAGTGCTTGGGCCAAAGCGATTTTGAAGAAGTATGAAGAAGTCTTTATTAGAGTAGGGATTTATCACGACATAGAAGCCACTTCAGAATTCTTTTAAAAAAATACAATGATTTACAAAGGCTTTCTGAAATACTGGTCTTCTACTACGATCTCTTTTCGTCTTCCTGTAGGGGAAGTAAGTATCACCTTATGGGATTTATTTAGGATGGCCGGTCTACCTATCTCTGGATCCTTCCTTGATGAATACGTTCCCTCGAACAAAGAGTTTGCCTATGTCGCACCCAATATAGTACCCAAAATTATAGCATCAACCATCAAGCTTTTTCATGAAACATCTTACTTTGTCGATGTCCATAAGATTTCTCCTCTTCAATGGCTAGTACATTTTTCTTGATACTTGGTGTAAGTATTTTAACCTTTTCCTTCCTTTTCAAACAATACTTACCCATAAATATAAATTGCTCACTGGTCTTTCCCTCTCCTTTTTCTTTTTAGGTTCCTTGGCAGTCATTACGCTGAACTAGAAGCTAATCGTAAAAAGATAAGGGGCCCAGCCGACTTCACCGCTGAAACTGAATTAACCGCTTTCCTGGCTTACTGGTTAAGCTTAGTTGTGCTTCCCAATTCAAAAAGTTCAGACTCTATACGGCCAACTTTATTTGTGGTGGCAGGTGCAATGGCAGAAGGCAGAAAAATATATTCCCTGGCTCCTCCCGTCTTATGTTTGTTATATAGAGCTTTCGATCATGCCTCGACGCACTGCTCAAGCCTGGCACTAGGAGTTTCATCCGCTTTCACCCCATGACATTACTTCTCTGGATGGCTTGACATTTATTTTCCCTGGAGAGAAGGCTTGTGTCCATCCTGATCATCTGCTCTTATGGCATTTTTTGAAGAGATAAATGATAAAGAAGGGATATAAATGGATAGTTGATAAAATCGACAACATGGAATCTATTGACTTCTTCCCTTTTTATTTAGACTGCCAGGCTGAAGACAGAGATGTGGAAGATAACTATAACTTGGAACCCATCGAAAGGACTTTCTTTCTCTATATTCATTCTTGTAGTCTTCCATTGCAAGAAGGACTAGAGTTCTAGCAAGAACCATACGATTTAAGTTAATTTTCCAGACAGTTTGGATATGATCAAGCCATACCCCAAGCAAGTGAGGAGGTCACCCAAACAATGAGGAATTATGGAGTCGGTCCTTATAATTGGGCTTTAATATGAAAGCAACTCTTAACGAGAAATTTTGGTTCTCGGTTTGTTCTCCCGGTGTACAATCATAGAGTAACAACTTCATATACCTGGATGCGATGGTGGGGTCATCATTACTATATAGTACACAACTATTTTTCAGTGGATCACCCTATTTGAGTCCTTCCCCCATGCTTGAGGAATTACGGATTAGAACAAGGGATTGGATATTTCTACGAAAACGATGAGACCACCGTTCTGGGACAGCTTCATCAAAAAATTTCTGTGGAAGAGCCCATTAGAGAATTAAAGCCTCCAAACACTTTAGAAGTTGGATTGCTTTTAGTTCTCCTCTGGATCTGATAAATCGAAGAGAAAGATCGACCACTCCTCACAATGAATTTGAAATTGCAGGGGGTATTCTGCCTTCCCCTACTCCCGAAGGAGAAAATTATCCTGCAAATCATGCTCTCATCAGTCCTCCAGTTACGGAACCCATCTCCTCTACAACCTCTCAGCCTGTTAAATGCGCAACCGCCATAGTTATCCATATTGTGGATGTTACAGAAACCACAGCCAATCGTGTTATAGCCACAACTTCTCTAGTCGCGCATCGAATTATTATTGCTACATCTCCTATGACTTGCTCTCGTACTAAGTCATTATCTCCTGATGTTTTGGCACAACAAATTCCTTCTCCCTCTCAAGATACATGTCTTCTCCTATGAAGACTACTTATAAAGAAAAACAAACCATATCGAAAGAAGACAACTCATCAGAATATTCAGCAAATACTGTAAGCGAAGATACGTCTTCACCCACAAGCCTAACTGATGAAGGAGATACTTTGTTAAACGCAGATACTGATGTTGAGGTAGATATTGGAGAAGATAGCGATGTTAGAGTTAAGTCCTCTCCTCCTAATGCTTCAACCGTTCATCCTAATGTTTCTCATCTCATTCCGGAGACCTCCCTAGATAATGAAGAGCAACTCGATTATGGAGAATATGATTGTTCTCCTAGTGCAAATATCTTTCTTTCTTTTGATGCTTCGTATTCCTCCTATATCATGGATGCTGCTGATGTGGTTGTTCATGGAACATCTACTTTAAGGGATGCAGAGGCTCAACCATATGAAATTCAGGAAACAATGGGGAATGTACTTCTTCTTCCTAGTATAAAAGCAACCTTACCACTAGTCCCTCAAACATTTGATGCCCCCGTTTAGACTGACAAGTCCTCCACCGAGCGTCTTTCTCCTATTCAGCCAGTAGCTCGAAGCTCAGAATTTCTTGCTGATCTGGGTGATGTCCCTACTCCAAGTGCTCTTAACTCGAGTACTGTAGGAGCTCCGGTGCTTTCTTTTAATGTTGTTGTAACTATAAAAGTCCCTAGCTCTACAGCACCCACATCCCATTCTGTTCCAGTTTCCTTTGTTGTTGTTCCTAATCCAGGTATATATCTTATTTTCTTATTTTATGTCAACATTAGACATGTATATGTTTTCTTTTGAACTTATATTCCCTACTTCTTATCTTTTAGTTTCAGTTGTGCCAACTCGTGGTGGATATGAAGGATCTAACTCAGTGACTGCAGCTTTTGATAAACTTCTTTAGAAAAGGTGCCACCTCTTATGTTGGGGGTCTTTAAGAACTTGATTTCCATTATCATTGGTGCTTTTAAAGATCTAACCCAATGACCCTTTTTGAATAGTGCTCTAGCAGTTCTTGCTCATTTAGCTTACTTAGCACATGTTGATGTTCAGTCTCTTTCACTTCCTTGTCACTGTTTTATGATTCCACAAAGAACTTGGAAGTAGGGCGGAGTATGGTCATTGCTCCCCAAATTCTAAGTCGTCAGAAGGAATTGACACTTCTTAAGGAGAAACTCTCTCATGAAGATGATGTTCTTGCCGATCGCAACACTGCTAATCAATCTTTTCATGAGAAATTGAAGGTTTCTAATAGAAATAAGGCAATCATTGGTGATCAAATTGCTCTTCTTGAGAGGGAGATTCCATTACTCAAGAGTCAGTGGGATGCAGAAGGCTCAACTATTTGTCAGATCAAAGCAGAGCTTGAAACAAATACTCAAGTAATTGATATCGTATAAGCTGAATGAACAAGGAATGGGGAAGCTGCTACTTCTTTGGAATCCAAACTGATTGGTGTTCCTGATCAGGCCAGCATGATCCTTGAAACTGAGCGCACAACAGCTGTAGCACAATCTCAATTGAAAGAAGAGTTGCAATGTTACTTAGAGATATTGAACATAATTAAAGATCTGTAGGCATTATATGTAAATATTCCTTTTGTGTTATGATATATAAACAACTTAAATTTTATTAGATATATTTCGAGATATTTTTCTCTTTCATAAATTTCCATATCATGAATCATTTTTAGCAATCTATGCAATAGTCTCAACATGATATTTTAATGAAGAACTACTAACAAAATATTCACATATTATGATTGTTAGTATGAGATTCCCTTATATGATTTTTATTTTGATAGGCAGTGCTAGGTTTCAGTTTAGTTAGATGATCACACATAGTTTAAGCTCTTGAGTAATGGAGCAACACAGTTTATACTCTTAAGTATTGGAGTCAAATCTCATGTGATAGTCTTTCTAACTCTTATGAGTTCACTGAACTTCTCATAACTTGGTGAGTTCACAAACCGCGATCCATCGGAGGGGCCCAGTGAAGCTACCGAGGTTGTGAACTCGGTTGGATTTACGCACAGGGTTGGCTGTAGTAATTCTCTAGAGTTCACGGGGCTTGCAAGGTAACATTTGGGGTACTAAATCTAGGGTCGTCAGTCCATCAATGAGTAAGTTTAAGCCATTCCTCATGATTTAATACTAAAATCAAGCCAAAGATATGTGGGGGGGTGGGTCTTACATATGGTTGGCCTATCTATGGACATGGTTAAAGAGTTCACACTGCAGCTCGCGTTTTCTTCGCCTACAAGGTCGTACCCATTCGCGGGATGACATTTTCCTTAGTTCCCATAGGTGGCATTAGTCTTATGCATGACTGGTCGTTAATGACTTTTTCACCTTTTAGGGCTTTTAGTCGCTGGCTTCGTCCACTGCCTACATGACTATGCATATGATGGCCTTCACGTGCTTTTTAGGGCCATTAGCTTCTCACTGTTGCTCAAATGGTAAAAGTGACAAGCCTTACTCGTAGCTGGCCATGTTTAGGGCTTGACTAGGCTACCTTAAAAGATAATAATAGGTGGTCATCATTGTTGCGAGGATGATAGACATTTCTGACTGAGATTGATACATCACCACTTTGCTAATATCTTCAACGATATTCATATGTGTTGTTCATAATACATCATCTTGGTGACGATACCAATTACATCAAAATTTTGTAGAGCTTGTTTGATGATGATAACTATGGTCACTTTATTTTTGTAACACTTGTTAGTACATAGTCTCGATGTGCTCACAAATTTCTTCTTTATTCATTCATCTGACAGTACATAGCTATGGTCTTGTTTATCCTTGCTCCATTTTAATACAGAATCATTATTTTGATAATATTTTAGATCAAAATCAGTAGTATCTTTAGGGACAATATCTTTTGATGAAGTGAGCATTGATTGGTATACTGATACCTTATTTATCTTGATCCATGACTCTATATGCTCCATTGGAGTGTACTTCTTATATTATGTACGGCCCATCCCATTTGGGCTCAAATTTACCCTTACTCTGTAGGTAACCACTATAGGTATTTTCAACATCAGTACCATATCTCCTTTTTTGAAAGAGCGATATTGGACTCATTTATCAATGGCGGCCGATATCCTTGCCTGATACGATTGCAATCGCTGTTAGGTGTCAGGCATTTCTCGTCAAGCAAATCCAGCTCCTTCAGTCTTTTTTTTTTTTTTACATTTTCATCATCTGTAATGGACTGATGTACTGCCACTATGAGTGACGCTACTTGTATTTCAATCAGAATCACTGCTTCTACACTATAAACCATTGAATACGGTGTTGCTATTGTTGTTGTCCGTTGAGTAGTTCTGTATGCCCACAATGCTTCTTGTAACCTTCCATCCTAATCACGTTTGTTTCCTGTCACTATTTTCTTCAATATCTTGACTATTGTTATATTAAACGCCTCTGCTAATCTATTAGCTGGTGGATAGTAAGGTGTTGAAAATGAATGACGAATACTGAATTTCTGACATAACTTCTCCATGTCTCTGTTTTTGAAATGAGTTTCATTATCTATAACAATTTTCTTCGAAATACCTTGGCAGTGTATTATTGCATGCTGAATGAAATTAACCACATCTTTCTCCTTAATGATACGTAGTGTAACTACTTCTGTCCACTTAGAGAAATAATTTGTCGCTGCCAAGATATACTACTTTCCTTTAAATAAAGGTAAATTTATAGGACCAATGACATAAAGTCTCTAGGCAAAGAAGGGCCAAGAGGAAACTGACTAATCCAGGTCTTTTAGAGGAATGTACATAACATCTTCGTGAATCTGACATTCTTGACACCGTATCGCATAATCTATCGCATCTTTGAACATGATAGGTCAATAATACCCCATTTGATGTATTTGATGGAATAAATTTTGGCCAGCTTGACATGCCCCACATTCTCTAGAGTGTGCCTCTCGCAACATTTGGCCTACTTCTTATTCGTCTAAACAACGTAACAGCATTCCATTGTAATATTTTCTTTACGACACTTTGCTATATATGATGAATCTACTCGACCTCTGCTTGATTTGTTGTCTCTACACTGGATCTTCTTGCAAGATATCATATTTGAGATAATCTATGAAAGGCTGACGCCAATCATCTATTATTACTTCTAAACATGATATAGGAAATGTCTCAACAATTTCATCGATAACATCTGAAGATGGTAATAATCTTCTTTCTTCTATAGTTACCTGGAGAGGGCTTCGATTTGGGCAGGACAAAGCCGCTGCTAAACTGGACAAAGCATCTGCTCTTGCATTTTTAGACCATGGTATGTTCTTGATTTCGACATGAAAGAACTGTTCTAGCAACTGCTGTGCTTTTTGGAAGTATGGCAAAAGCTTTTGCTTTCTTATCTCAAATTCAGTCGTCAATTGATTTATGATCAATTTAGAATCCCTGAAGATATGCAGCATTTTTATCTTCATTTCTTGAGCCATTTCCATTCTAATGATGAGGGCTTTGTATTTAACCTCATTGTTTGTGCATGTAGTTCCCAATGTGAAGGAGTAAGGTAACAAGTCACCTTGAGGAGTAATGAATATCATTCCTGCCCTTGCTCTTAATACTCGAGAAGCGCCGTCAAAATACATTTGTCATGGGCTTTGCGACTCGGTCAACATAACCTATTCATAGTAAACTCATCACTGATGGTCTCACATTCTACTACGGGGTGTGCTGCAAGGAAGTTTGCCACTGCTTTCCCTTTTACCACTTTCGTCGGCTCATACATAATAGTATATTTCAAAGTAACATCATCCATTTGCCCAATCTCCTGGATAACATTAGCCTTATCATAAAAAACTTTATCGGATCTACTCTTCATATCAAAGCTATGTCATGAGTGAGACAATAATGTCTTAATTTCTATACCACGAATATCAGCGCCAGACATTCTTTCTCTATTAGAGTGTAATTGCATTCCGCGCCCATTAGAGTTCTGCTTAAATAATAAAGAGTGGTTTCTTTCTCAGATTCATTTACCTATGCCAACAAAGCTCCTAAAGAATTCTCAGTTGCATATATATATATATAAGTGGCTTCCCTTTTATTGGAAAGGTCAATATTGGCGGCTGTTTCAACAATTCCTTTATTGAATCAAATGCGTTCTGATAGGCTTGGTCTCATACAAATTCTATGCCTTTTTTCATAAAATGGGAAAAGGGCTGACATCTCCCTAGTAGATTTGAAATGAAACAACGAATGTACACCAGTTTTTCTTACAAAATTTTTAATTCTTTTAATGTCTTTGGTGGTGCATATTTTGAATGACTCTAACTTTCTCTGGATCGATCTCAATGCCCTTATGTCGGATAATAAAATTGAGAAATTTACCTAAAGACACTCTAAATGTGCATTTAGTTGGATTATTTTTAGCTGTTTCTTTCTGAGTCGATGGAAAACTGATGCCAAATGTTCATGATGCTGCTGATGATCTTCTGACCTAACTACCAAGTCATCGACATAACACTCGACATGTTTATGCATCATGTCTTGAAATATATTCTGCATTGCTCTCTGATACGTCGACCCAACTTTTTTGAGACCAAATGGCATAACTTTATAACAATAAATTCCCAACGAAGTTCTAAACGTTGTTGCTTCTTCATCTTCAGGTGTTATCCTAATTTGGTAATAACCAGCATAATCATCCATGAAGGACATGATAGCATATTGAGTCGTACTATCAATCAACAATTCAGTTATTGGTGAGGAAAATCATCTTTTAGACAGGCTTCATTCAGATCTTTGAAATCAATGCATACCCTGACTTGTCCATTTTTCTTTTTTACTAGGACAATGTTTGATATCCATTTAGGATACTTGACCTCCCTGATAAACCTAACTTTTATCAGGTTATTCACTTCTTCTTCTATTAGGGGAACCATGTCCATATGAAATTGCCTTTGTGTGTGTTTAACCGGCCTTTTCTCCTTAAAAATATTTAATCGGTGCATTGCTATTGAAGGTTCAAAACTTGACATCTCTGCATATGTCCAGGCGAAGATGTCTCTATTTTCTTTGAGAAGCTGGACATATTTCTCAGCCTCCTATTCAAAAAGACCGGTGCTGACGAATGTGTTTCTTGGTTCTTCTTCCATGCCCAAGTTTACTTCTTGCAAGCTATCTATCGTCGGCTTCCCCCATCTTCTATTTGCTTTGGAGCCATTTTAGGATGACTATTTTAAGATCTTCTTCTGATAACTGCTCGGTTATAACCATATTCACCGATGACTCTGCCCCCAATCCTTGAATTTTTCCTCACTTTTCCTGACCAACCCCAATAGGAATTTGAATTCCTCTCCCATGATTCAGGCCGGTGGGTTCTTCATAATCGAAACTCACTTTTCTCATGATTTTCTTACTTGTTGGGCCATATTTTTTAAAATCTTACGGTGTCAACCTACCACAATACACATTATTCTCGACCTCTTCCCTCGTCTTTGCTTTTGCTGGGGTGTAAAATTTTATTGGTTCGGCTGTTCTACACTAGCCGTAACCTAAAATCTTCCCTGAACAGCCAAAAATGGCTTACTTCTTTC
This sequence comes from Magnolia kwangsiensis, assembly GCA_037074715.1. NCBI lineage: Eukaryota > Viridiplantae > Streptophyta > Magnoliopsida > Magnoliales > Magnoliaceae > Magnolia > Magnolia kwangsiensis. The sequence goes on from CM073578.1 coordinate 57,953,230, forward strand.
GACATATGGCAATGGAACTATATAATTGGATTGTAAAATCTTCAACTGTTTAGGTGATAACAGGGTTAATGGCAGTTGCCCTAGTTGTCTTAAATGTTTCAGCACAAAATAGAATTTCTTCTTTTCTTCTGTAGCCTTAGATGATTCTGCCTTTTTTGTTTATTCTTTTATCACATTTACTTGAATGTCCTTTAGGACTTTACTTTCATCATTCTTTCTTTCCTTTTTAGCGTACCCCTTACAATAACTGGCGTCTATAAAGAAGGACTCAGCTTTTATATAGGGCTTCGCATCGGCCATTACTTTATACTGTATCCCATCTTTGTTGTATTTGATGCATTAATGCAGAGTAGAGGGTACAATGCTATACTGAGGTGTCCATGGTGTTTCTAGGAGAAGATTGTATGTCGTCACTACTTTTATAGTGTGGAAAACAACATTAGTAGTCAACTCTCCTATCTCCAACGTCAATGTAATTTTATCGAGTGCATGTTTCCCATCTTGATTGAAGCCCTGTATCATTATTCCACTAGGGTGTAGATCAGAACAACGATAACCTAGTTTACTCAACATCGAGAGTGGTAAGAGGTTCACCACAGACCCATTATATATCAAAATCCACTTAGCTTCCACGGATATGACCTTCTATCATTAGCAGTCTGTTATGTCGTGCATCACAAATTAGATCATCATTAAAGAAGGAAATGATTGGCAGGAAGTCTTCTTAATCTTTGTACTCTTCGTGTTCCATCTATGCCAGCAATGTCTCTCTGACATCATGATCGGACAATGCTTGAACCAAGTTCTACCAAAATTCCTCTGACAACTTAAGCGCATCATATATGCTTAATCACGCCAGTATGCCCTTTAAATGATTTACCACATCATAGGTTACTTTTGTTTCCACATCCCTCTCTTTTTTCTTATCATCATCATTCTGTCTTTTGACAACTTCTCCTCTTATAATTCTAATTTTTTGCTTCATAAGGTTTGTTATCTTCTTTCCCGATCGGAGCGTAATCACTGCTACCTTCCTTGTCATTTACTGTCCTCGTTCTCCTTCATTTCTTGGGCCTTTTCCCAGATCATGAGCATATTTAATGTCACCCTTGTACCCCTTTCTTTTTCTTTTCCAATACTATTTCACCCTTGTCCATCATTCATTGTATTATATATTTCAACGTATAACAATTCTCTGTCATATGTCCCACCAAGCGATGATAGCGGCAAAAATCTCTCTCTGGTTTTTGTGACATCTTCTGGGTGTTTAGGTTGTAAGACTCGTATCCTAGTCCGTATTGTTCCGTCAACTCCAAAAATTCTACCGGTCGAATTTCGGCAACCTGTGACCAACGATCGACGTTCGCACTCAACCCTAAGTCGTATCCTTTATATCTGAGTTAGTTCAATCCGAGACTTGTATCATTGCGACAGCACTGTCGCCGCAGTTCCAACGCCGCAACTCGCTCACCGATCCGATACCATGACAGGGAGATGCAAACCTGCGTTTAGATCAAGGAAAACACCGCGCGTTGCAAATTCCAAGGGAATCTCTATAAAATGTCTCATCCATCCCATTAATCACCTCTCATGTCAAGTACAAAGCACCCATGCTTCCTTTCTACACAAGTTAAGCAAACCCAAAAGTCAACCAATCTATCACCTCACCCATCACTCACATCCATCACTCTCTCTCCTTACATCCCATCTCTCTCTCTCTCTGTTTCTCTACACCATTTTCCAAGCAACAAAGGAGAGAAAGAGTGTGGACGTCCATGGTTTTTCAAGTGAGAGAAAAGTGATTTTGATGGCCCACCTTCCCATCATAAATCCTTCATCCTAGCCATCCATTTCTCATCTCCACCATCAAAGTGAAGCGTAAGGAGAGTGGCTTTCCAACGGACCAAGAAGATCATAAGGTGGGTGCTTCCATAGCCTAGTTTTTTTTCATATTTTTAAGATGGGCCAAGTAAGGCCTACCGATCAATGGTATGGACCTTACTTTGGACACTAAGATGTGGCCAATGGCCCACCTTGATTATCAATAACATTCCATGATGGGGCCATTCTCCATGGACCCCATCATGATGTTTACTTTCCTTGTTTGAATAGAGGTCATCTAGACCGTCCATTTTAGTGGAGAAGGGAACTCCACCGTTGAATTGTTATTTTATGGGCCCATAAGCAATGAGACCCGCTTGATGTATGATTAGATGAATGGAAGGGAGGGCACATAGTGTCGGAGCCCTCATTGCAAGTGTGTCCCTCAATCTCTCTTTCTCTCCCTCTCTTTTTCATGTTTTGTATGATGGAATGACCATGTGGCCCACCAGAATGGACCCCACCATGAAGTATGCATTTTATCCAAGCCATCCGTGGGTGGGGCCCACTTTATACATGTGTTGTACCCACATCATCCACCATCTGGTGGCCCACCTAGGCAGGGCCCACCTTATGCACGTGGTAAGCCTGAACCGTCCAGCGTCCAGGGAAGCTGGACGTCAACTGAGATAAAAATATTTGCTTGATTTTAAGCATTTTGGGTGGGCTTCTCATGCAGGCCCCACCTTGATGTGTAACTCCAATCCATGCCATCCATTCCATTTCCCAGCTCATCTTAGATGTTGAGCTGAAAAATGAACCCAATCCGATTTTCTGGCGGGCCATAGAATTGAAAACAGTGTGTCTACCGTTGAAATCTACCCTGACGTTTCTATTTGCAAAAATATATCGAATATTGGGCTTGTTTAGCTTGTTTTGAGCCATGGATTTCAATGGGTGGAGTGGATTCTTCTGATGTGGGACCCACACAGGAAAAACCTCAGAAAAACACTTTTTCTTTTTTTAAAAAAAAAAAATTATATATAAGCAACAGGTGCTGCTGACGTCTAGATGACGTGCAGCAGCCTCCTGCTACATTTGACGCTGGAGGCAGGGGTCCCAGCAGTGGGCCCCACCGTGATGTTTGTGGACATCAACACCGTGCATTTTGATGAGGCCCCTTAGGGCAGTGAGCCCCTCAAAAATCAGCCCTATGAGGAGCTCAGATAGCCCACACGGCAGGCAATAGTATGATTGAACTTCTACCCTTGAAACCCCTTTTGGGTGTCCTAGAAGTTTTGGATTGATATGAAATTTATTTTTTCCCCTTCATATGGGTCTGTGTGACCTTACTAACGGATTGGATGACAAATAAAAATATGGTGGGCCCCACATGGGACCCACCCAATGAAGTATGTGTTTTGTTCACGGGGGCACCCACCACGAAGCATGTGTTTTATCTGTGTATGCCCACCACGGTGCAGGTGTACTGCGTCTGTGCAGCGTGGGACCCATGTGATTGTATTTGTTTATCTACACCATCCACTCACTGGACGGTGGGACCCACCATGATGCATGTGCTGCTTTCAAACGTCCATCCATTTGGCTGAAGGGGCCCACCCTGATATGTGTCTCATCCACCATCCATTTGAGGACGATGGAACCCACCTATGTAGCTGCTGACCTGACGCAGCAAGGGCGGTGAGGCCACCATGATTTATGTATTGTATACATACCGTTCATTCATTTTTCTTTTAATGTGGGCTAGGTACCGTATGGTAGCTATATAGTTGTTGTGTTAATGCCAGCACATTCATCTGTACACAGGGCATGTATTATATCCAAGTCGTCCATGTGGACGATGCATCCAGTGGGTGGGCCACGTAGGTGGGCCCCACCATTTGAGAATGGTGGACCTCGCCATGATGTATGTCTGCATCCAGCTTCTTGACCTGGATGGACGTTGGATGATGTTTTTGCAAAGAAAATAAAATAATAAAAAATATATAAACATATATTATAATAATATGTACCTACATATATCTATATGGGCCATGCGTGTGGAGCCTAATCATGATGTAACACCCTGAAAATCGGGGGTCGTGTATAAACTCAACTCCCGAGTTTCAGACCGTCACTTATGCAACAAAAATGATTATGATTCAATGTTGTCTGAGTTAAAGCATTCACATGAGCAAAAGTATACCAAAACTGCAATTCATACTCCAGATCCAGTGATAAAAGCAAGCAGAAGACTAAACAATATATATATATCACTGTATGGAAAAATAAAGTAGATCTCATCTGTCTCTAAAGTATGAATACATCTCTGAGTCTCATATACATATACATGAACAAAATCAAATGTTCAAAATAGTCCCACTGAAGTCCCATCAACCCAGGTCACCTAAGCAAAGCCATCATGATACTGCATGTACGAGAACTCGTCATAGTCCTCGTCAAAGTCTGGCTCTGCCTCCTGGATCTCAGCATCACCTGCATCTACAACAGGGTTTGGTGGGTGTTGCAAACACCATCCCGTAACGTGGGAGTGAGTGATCAACTCAGTGGAATCATAAAGCAAAGATTAGCATGTTCACAAATCAATCATGCGATAATAGTAAAGCAGTAAATCAGACAATCCTAATACTGTTGTTAATGCAGTATGACATGACGTGATGTATGCCCTTACCGACGATCTCCCTCATACGGCACCATCTTACGACCGCGGCATGCCACACTCCCTTAAGTGTTCCACATCTTCCAGGCATATGCAATGTTATGGTGATATAATTTTCGAGTTGTTATTAGTCCATTCAAACAGCAGGATTGGGAAACTAAGGTACTTCCCATGTATCAATCCCAATACAGATCCTGTCTAGGGTCGTCACTCCTAGTAATCTCATACGATGTATATTTTGTAGGTCGCTGCAAGGGCTGTCAGGGCTGTTGCTCGCACTCGTTGCACCGCTCCCCCATCACCTTATCAATACAGGCCTACTGTACTCTACTTCTACTGAAGGGTCGTCGCCTCCCGTAGACTCAGAATACGCTCGCGGTCACTACAAAGGACTCAACGCCTGAACAGTGTAGGCCGACAGCTAGAATATAGTCTCCCATACTACCATAATCTGCTCATGAGACTAGATGCTCACTGGTCACTACGGGGAGGTTTGTGGCCCCAGCGTAGGCCGACAGCTCGACCACGGTGTCCCATACCACCATGCCCGGCTCATGAGTCTTCGTAGATCAAGGTACCATGGTTAACAGGGTTTACAATGATAAGTTCAGTACCCTAGGTTCAAGCAGTTATGACTCATACAGGGTGAACATACATTGGCCAGTCGGGTTACTTGACGGGCTCGACTAGCGCGATCGCATCTCAAGTAGAACGACATGAAGTGCATAAAATACTTTGCGTGGCCTAACCACTGCCGCCAACTCCAAACACGGCTCGCGTTCATCGACGCGTCGTTCGTGGCCAATACCAGCCAACCACGAATTCGCTCGGTTACCGACTACCTGGACTAGGTATAGTCCCAAACACATATGAAATCACATCAGCAATTTATGTAGGAGTATTGGAATTGAAATACAATCATGTGAGCATGTTAACACATGTTATAACATACAACTTAAGTAAATCTTCAAGCGCATATATTTCATGCATATAATGAAATCATGCATATAGTCAACATGTAGGAAATCATTTATGTCAGCATATTAATTGAGAAATCAATCTCAAACTAATTCATAACATCATTTAATTCAATACATACTAATACAAACATTTATACAAACACATACACTACACACTTAAGTCTACATATAGTATGTCGACCCGAAATGCGCATTTAGGGGAATCTCTTCGCCAAACTAATTATGCACGTATTCCTAACATTCTAATGAGACAACAACTCATGTCAATCACATCAGCAAAATATGAATGAAATCAGCACTTCCTACAAATGACTAAAATGCCCTAAATCTCATATTCTTCGTTGATTTACGAAACAGGAAACGGATAGCATGTTGTACATGTCAAACGGCGATGCTGTCAATAATCTACTATTAAACAAAATTGAAAGTGTTGAAAACCGTCAATCAAAGCGTCTAAAATCCTCACCTTATCTCTTATGGATGCGTGAATTCGAACGGAGCGTATACGCTTCGTCTACGGCAATAAGAGAACCTAATTTACAAGATACGTTAGCTAACATGCTATGAATCCTAGTAATCCTCAAATCAGCAACTTATAGGATTAGTTCTTACTTGAAAACGTGGAAGAATCACCGGCTTGGTGATCAGAAGATGTTGCTATAGCACGTGCAACAGGTGGCACGAAGACGGGAAAAATCTCTCCTACTCTCTCTCACAAACTCTCACCTTTTCTCTCTTCCAAATTAGGGTTTCTCTCAAATTCGGATGGGAGAGAGGAGTGAGGGTTTCAACCCCTTTTATAAGCTTAAAAATGCCCAAAACAGGCTCCGGTACAAAGTTCACTTAGTGCATAACCGAATCGGAGCTGTTTCGGTCCAAAAGATGCTTTCTGGTGGTCCCCTGGCCTAATGCGATCGGACTTAAGCTCATGCGTACCAGATCTAGCACGTATTAAGTTTTCAGTCCAGTAGGGTTTGCAGATCGCGCGTGGCGGACCAGTTTCAGTTCAGCGGTCACTGCACGTAGATCAGGGCTGCAAGTCTCATGATATGAAATAGAAATTTTTCCTGATCCGAGGGTGTAATCTGGCTGAATTCTGACGATCAGAACGCTTAATACTGACGCGTCAAGTCGTGTGCCAGATTTTAATTTTAAATTCCAAATCTGTCCCTATTTGCACTCTCTTTAGTCCGGGCTCAATAAAATAGCCTGTGATTGTCGGTTGGACTTAATTTTCGAAATGATTGTCAAGTCCAGCAAGGCGGTCCTAACGGTCTAAGATAGTAAGTATTGGACTTTCGACGCGCGGTCTAGATCCAATACAAAGTTTCAAAGTGGTCCAGAGAACAAACCTGCTTAGAGTTTGATCCGAGGTTATAGAGTATTATAGAGTCATTGGTTCTACTCGATTTGGGTCTTGTAGAATGTATTTAAAGTGATCAGGGACTATTTTCCAGCTACTCCAGCGTTATGCTAGCTAACTTAGACTTATTTTCTAAAGGAATTAATTTTACGCAATTTCGGATCGAGTTGGTACTCGAGCCCAAGTATGGATTTTTCACGGGCGTTACAATCTACCCCCCTTAACAAACAATTTCATCCTCGAAATTTGTACCATTTCGTACTCCTCTAGAAGTTGTGGGTAGTTCTTTCTGATCACGGCTTCTATCTCCTAGGTAGCCTCCTCCTCAGAGTGATGCGTCCACAATACCTTCACAAGGGGAATCACCTTACTACGCAGTACTTGCTCCTTCCTGTCTAGGATACGTGTCGGTCGCAGGATATAAGTAACATCCTCTCCTAACTGCACCTGCTCCCATCTGATGATATGGGAAGGATCAGAAACGTACTTCTTCAGCATAGAAACATGAAATACGTTGTGAACGCTCGCGAGAGGCGTGGGTAAAGCCAATTGGTAAGCCACTGCTCCCACACGATCGAGGATCTGGAATGGACCAATGAATCGCGGGGCCAGCTTCCCCTTCTTCCCAAACCGAAGGACTCCCTTCATAGGGAAAACTCGCAGAAACACATGATCCCTAACTGTGAACTCTAGTGGCCGTCGTCTCGTAATGGCATAACTCTTCTGTCTGCTCTGCACTGTAAGAAGCCGATGTCGAATAATATCAATCTTCTCTGACGTCGTCTGCACTAACTCTAGGCCAATCAAGCTACGCTCACCGACCTCTGCCTAGCAATGTGGTGCACGACAAGGTCGCCCATACAGCTCCTCGTAAGGTGTCATACCGATACTCGCCTGGAAGCTGTTGTTGTACGCAAACTCTGCATATGCAAGACAATCATCCCAACTGTCCTTGAAGTCCAATGCGCAAGCTCGCAACATGTCCTCTAAGTTCTGGTTCACCCACTCTGTCTGTCCGTCTGTCTGTAGGTGAAAAGCAGTACTGAACTTCAACTTCACACCCATAGACTCCTGAATGCGAGTCCAGAAAATAGAAGTGAACCGCGTGTCTCTGTCCAACACGATCTCCAATGGAACTCCATGCAGACGCACAATCTCTCTGATGTAGAGTCTAGCCAGCTCGTCTGTAGAGTTCGTAACTCTGATCGGTAGGAAGTGCGTCGACTTCGTCAGACGGTCGACGATCACCCAAATGGAATCATGTCCCTTCCTCATCTTCGGCAGCCCAAAAATGAAGTTCATGGAAATGAAATCCCACTTCCACTCTGCGATCAGCATAGGCTGCGAAAGTCCAGGTGGTCGGCGATGCTCTGCCTTCACCTGCTGACAAGTGAGACAATGGGACACGAACTCAGCTATGTGGGTCTTCATACCTTCCCACCAATACATCCTCTTCATGTCACGATACATCTTCGTACTGCCTGGATGCATCGCGAGTCTAGTACAATGCGCAGCCTCGAGAATCTCTCGTCTCAAGTCAGGGATATCTGGGACGCATAGGCGGCCACAATATCGTAAGCCCCCATCCATACCAACTCGCCACTCGGCGTCAACATCATCACTGGCCTGCTCTCGAAGCTCAGCTAGATGCGCATCGTCCCTCTGCGCCTCGATGACCCGGTCATCGATCTGAGATCGCACCTGTACATGTGCGATGAACTCATACGGCTCCTCTACGGTGAGTTTCTGCTCAAAGTCTCACAAAAACTCAACCATATCCCACTCAGCAACCATCAGCGGAGCCACAAACTCTATCGCCTTCTTGCGGCTCAATGCATCAGCCACAAGGTTCGCCTTCCCAGGATGGTAAGAGACTTCAAACTTGAAGTCTTTCAACGTCTCCATCCATCACCGCTGCCTCATATTCAAGTCTCGCTGCGTGAATATGTACTTGAGGCTCTTGTGATCGCAAAAGAGCTCGAACTCCTCTCCATAGAGGTAATGTCTCCAGAGTCTCAGTGCGAATATGATGGCTGCCAACTCTAGGTCGTGTGTAGGGTAATTCTCCTCGTGCTTCCTTAATTGTCTCGAGGCATAAGAAATTACCCTATCCCTCTGCATAAGGACACAACCCAAACCAACGCTAGACGCGTCAGTGTATATAATGTATCTAACCCCTTGCTCTGGCAATACTAGCACAGGGGTGGACGTAAGTCTGTCCTTCAACTCCTGAAAAGATGACTCCGCCTTGTAGTTCCAGGCGAACTTCACATCCTTCCGGGTCAACTGAAATAAGGGTCTCGCGATCTTCGAGAAGTCCTGTATGAAGCGCCGATAGTAGCCAGCGAGACCCAAGAAACTCCTCACCTCAGTGACAGAACCAGGCTGCTCCCAGTCCTGCACCGCAGCTACCTTAGACAGGTCAACTGCCATGCCATCCTTGGACACCACGTGTCCCAGGAACTTCACTTCCTGCTTCAAGAAGTCGCACTTCTTGTACTGTGCGAACAACTGATGTTGTCTGAGCGTATCCAGGACCAAACGTAAGTGCTCCTCATGATCCTCTCGACTCCTGGAGTACACCAAAATGTCGTCAATGAATACAACAACGAATCAATAGAGGAAAGGTCAAAATACCCAGTTCATTAGATCCATGAACACGGCTGGTGTGTTCGTGAAACCGAACGACATCACGAGGAACTCGTAGTGGCCAAAACTGGTCCTGAATGCTGTCTTCTATACGTCCTCATCCCTGACGCGCAACTGATGATATCCTGACTGAAGATCAATCTTCGAGAAGTACTGCGTTCCTCTCAGCTGATCAAATAAGTCATCGATCCTGGGTAAAGGGTACTTGTTCTTCACCGTGATCTGGTTCAGCCTGCGATAATCAATACACAATCGCATCGAACCATCCTTCTTCCTCACGAACAAGACCGGTGCTCCCCAAGGAGACACACTAGGCCGTATAAGGCCAAGCTCCAGCAGACCATCAATCTGCGTCCTCAACTCCTCCATCTCACACGGTGCCATGCGATACGTCGGCAGTGAGACGGGCGAGGAACCAGGAACCAGATCGATAGTGAAATCAATCTCTCGTCGGGGCAGCAAACCAGGGATCTTCCTGAACAGATCCCCAAACTCAGAAACAACTGGTGTATGCTCAAGTACCTGGGCACCAGCGTCTCGCAATAAAGAGGCGTAACTAAGTATGCGGAAAGGGAGATTTACCCACACTGAAAATGTGAAAGATGCACCCTCTGGCTCGTAGGCTGTCACTATACGAGCCTCGATTCAATCTCGGCCCTCGCTGCAGTCAACCAGTCCATGCCAAGAATGACATCAAGATAAACCAGAGCGGGGTCGACGACGAGATCTAGAGCCATCGTCTTGCCCCCCAGATCCACCAAACAACCCTCACACATCTGGGTGGCATCTGTAAAGGAACCGTGGGCTGTATAAACTCGCACCCCGTCCATAGTAATGGTCTGTAGCCCAAGACACCTGACTATAGCACGTGATATTAAAGAAATCGTGGAATCAGTGTCCACCATCATGAGAATAGGAGTACCTCCAATATGGGCAGTGACCTCGAAGGCCGAATGCTGAGAAGTCGGTGTCGTAGCTGCGTCAGCTGTCAATGCATGAACCCATACCTGCTGTGGCTGGTTCGGCCGCTGTGTCATGGGCCGTGGAGGCTGTCTGATCTGCGATACCGGAGGTCTGAAAGAAGGGTGCGTGGGAGCTAACCGTATAGGCGGTGATGATATCTCCTGTGGACGTGCACGGTCAATCTTCTGCGGCGGCGAGAACCCACTGTCTTGCATCCGAGAAAAATAACTCTGCGCTAAGTGGCCTGACCTCCCACAGTATTACATGTCAAATCAGGGCGTCGAAACGGTGGTACTGGCACTGTAGCCCTAGTAGGAGGGTCGACGCGAAGCCTCTTGCCCGCGAAGGGCCTGTCTGGCAAGTCTGGTCGTGGCCTAGAAGCAACAGGGCCACGAGATCGCGCAAGTCGATCCACATCCTGCTCTGCCCACATAGACATGTGAATCAACTCCGCATATGAGGGAATGCTCACGCAGCACATCTTTGACCGAATATCCAGTTGTAAACCCTCCAAAAAGCATCGTATGCGCATCTGCTCATCAGCCAAAATAGTCGGGACGTATCTGCCCAACTCCGTAAACCAATGCTCATACTCCATAACTGTCATGGCTCCCTGTCTGAGGCAGAGAAACTCATTCTCCCGGTCATGCCTGTAAGTCTGGGGATAATACTTCTCATGGAAGCGGAACTCAAATGCTGCCCATGTCCATATAAAGTCGGCGGCAACGGTCCGCAATACGCTGTCCCACCACAAGCTGGCCTCTCTCTCAAACAGGAATGTAGCCAACTCTACCTGCTCGACCTCTGTGCAATGAAGCATCCGCAATATCTTCGACACACTGTCGAGCCAATACTCGGCCTCCTCGGGTCTATGAGAACCTGTAAAAGTGGGAGGCCGTAAGCGCTGAAATCGCTCTAACAAGCCCCATGTATCTGCGGCATTCCCCGTAGGATAAGCAGGTAGTACTGGATGACCCATGCCCTCATCCTGGGCATAAGTATCAGCATCCTCAGCTGGATGCGCAGGTGGTGCAGGTGGAGTCACACCCCCACCCCGGGCTAGTGTCCCCACAATGGTAGTCAGGAGCTGCTGCTACTACAGCATCATAGCCATCATCTGCTCAAATCTGTCAGGAGGTGGAGCAGGCTGTGGCGTGTGCTGCGTCGAAGTAGACGCACGATAAGGCTCTCTGACTGGCAGTGTGAACGGCGGTGGTCCAACTGTAGGACCAGCAGTAGGCTGAGACGCTCGAACTGTCTCAGAAATCGGGCCCACAGCAGGGTCCGCATGGGTGTCAGACTACGAAGGAGCCAGATCCATAGGCTCACTCAATGCAAGCCGAGCCGTGCTCCGCGTAGCCTTAGGCGGCATTTCCTATATTCAAAATAGGATGCAACCTTGTCAGTCTCAATAGCACAAATACACCGCAATCATTCACACAAGGAGTTAAAGGCATTCCATGCATTTCATTTAATCAAAATCGTCACAATACAAGGGATATGTCCTTACAAGCATCATGACGAGAAATACATGAGAACTAAGACAGTTAAAATTACAACAGCAACATAAGCAAAGCACTAGCCTTAACAGGCTTACACAACAAAAGCAGGAAATGACTAACTACTGATAACAACATCAAAGGTCGCATCGCTAGTCTGAGTCGGGTGACGGAAGAGGAGAACCCTTATCCTGCAAGCAGCATAGGATCGCCTTCAAGGTGCGAGTCACCTTGCCAAATTTTCTCTTCGTCATAGCCTTGGCATCCTCGACTTCAGCGCGAAGCTCCTGAACTTCCCTTCACAAGGTGGCCTGGCTCTCCTCGATCCGAGCAATGCGATCATCACCAGTAGCTTGAGCAGAAGGAGGAGGGCTCTCATCTGTATCCTGAGTCTCCTCTTATGCCTCTTCCTGGACTTCTTCCTGAACTTTTGCTCTAGGTTCTCCCTCACTTGGATCCTCCTCATCATCAAAGTCATCCTCGCTATCCTCCTCAAGCTGACTCTCACGGTACTGAGACCCAATCTTCATTTGACCATAGTCGACTCATCAATGCTATGAATCGAAACTGGCAATTCTGTCCCAAGTCTGTAAGCAAACTCAAGCACGATCTTGCATATCAATCGGCCAAAAGGAAGCGATTCGGACATTCTTCTTGACTTGGCTATGAGGATTATCTGTCGCAAGATGAAAGTGGCCATACATACATTCTCTCCCTGGGCCACCAGATACAAGAAATCAACCATAAGGCGCGTACACTCAATGCGATTCGTCGACCTTGGATACACATTGAACGTGCAGATATGGTGCAGCAGGTGCAAATCATCAGACATATACGTCGCCTTAAGGCTATTATTAGGCTGCCATGGAACCAATTTACCGCACAGGAACCTGGTACGGTGATCTCGCTCATGCCTACTCCTCAGATTCTTCTCACTAGGATGAACATCACCAAGAGGCACATTCAGAAGTCGCGCAATCAGCCGCACATCGATCATAGCCATCCTGTCCCTACCAAAAGAAATTTTGAACTGCAATAGTTCCAAGGTAGGATTCTGGATAGAAGCGTAGAAGGCACGAACGGTGCTCACATTAGCACGAGCGTGAGCTTCAAAGATCGGACCCCAATGCGCAGCTTCAATGCGCTCGAACAACAAAAATTTACCAAATAGTGGTCCTTCCACATCTACCTCAAACAACACTTTACGATCAGTGTATTGGCCGTGAGGCATCTCTGCTAGAATTACTCGCCCAAGGTGAGTATGGGGATCCAAATCCCACTTTGTATGGAACTCTCGGGCTGTAGCTGGACCTGTGGCGGCGCTTGAACTTGCGGCACCACCCCGCGGTCTTCTTGATTGAGCAGGGTGACTTGGCCCAGCCTCATCCACTGCGGTTTTTCTTTTACCCATCAAAGATAGGATGGGGGAGAGTGACAAAAGGCCTAAAATGGCTTCCACGAAAGCCATGAAAAATGGAGAAAATGCGAAGAAGTAGCTATCCAAACTGGAAAAGGGAGATCTAGGCATTGTAGAGGGATGCTTCAAACTTCCCTAGGATATATTTTCAAGGAGAAATGAAAATGAAAAAGGGGAATGGAGCACCTCACGATTTCAGCTTGATTTGGGGGTTTTTAGAGTTCCAAACGATGAAATATGTTAAAGGGAGGGCTGCAAACCAAAATAGATTGATGGGGGGTGGTCGTTTTTGGCCAAGGATGGATTTAGGGGTGGTTTGGAATCATGAATTTTGGAAATGGCAGCTGAAAAATAAGAATGGAACTATGGGAAGGGCTGTTTGTGAAGGAAGTGTATGATTTAGGGGTTTTCTACGGTCGGGCAGTACGTGGGGGGTGTACACGACCCAAACCGACCACACGTGCCAAAGCACGCATCAAATGGACCACTATGGCCGGCGATGCATCGCTGGATCAGCGATGGCATCGTCGACCATCTCCCTGGTCGGGCGATGGGACCACATGAGTTTGGTCCCCCATGGTCCAGGGACCCCAAATAACTATGGGCCCCACCTTAGTTCATTGTATTTTGACTTATATAGGCCCAAACATGAGTTTGGGGCTTTTCGGGACCAATCTGTGATCCTGAATAGAAAACCCTATCATGCAGCATATTATTTTGGGGTAGAAGGATCTATTACATCCATCTAGCCCATTAGTTGCTAAAGAAAACGAAGTTAGAATGGCCTTATGGCCATTTTTCATGAAATTTTACTATTCACTGTAAAATTTTATGAAAGTATGATTTTATGTTATTTTCACATTAGGTTTGATGCCTAACATGAAAAGGATGAGAATGAATTGAATATTAGAGTGGTGAGAGGAAGAATTTTAAAGATTTTTGGTGAAACTGGGTTTTTAAGCCCTGGCGAATGAATACAGGGGTCGTGGTTGTCCCACGGCCCAAGGATTCACATTTATGGGTTCAGAATCGTTCAAAAAATATCTCAACCCACTTACCTACAACCTAGGACCTATTCGGGTTGCTTCACGCGACCTTAGATGCATTAGGGACTCGATCACGTGATCGATTCGAATAGTCTTCGCCTATTGGCGAATCTGCGATCCTAGAAGTGTTTCTAGACCCTTCTCGCACCCACCTAAGTCAAAAGAAGCGACAGCGTACGTTGCGTGACCATAACCCAGGCCCAGTATACTTTTATTCACGCTCTGATACCAACTTGTAACACCCTGAAAATTGGGGGTCGTGTATAAACTCAACTCCTGAATTCCAGACCGTCACTTATGCAAAAAAAATGATTATGATTCAATGTTGTCTGAGTTAAAGCATTCACATGAGCAAAAGTATATCAAAACTGCAATTCATACTCCAGATCCAGTGATAAAAGCAAGCGGAAGACTAAACAATATATATATCACTATATGGAAAAACAAAGTAGATCTCATCTGCCTCTAAAGTATGAATACATCTCTGAGTCTCATATACATATACATGAACAAAATCAAATGTTCAAAATAGTCCCACTAAAGTCCCATCAACCCAGGTCACCTAAGCAAAGCCATCATGATACTGCATGTACGAGAACTCGTCCTGGTCCTCGTCAAAGTCTGGCTCTACCTCATGGATCTCAACATCACCTTCATCTACAACAGGGTCTGGTGGGTGTTGCAAACACCATCCCGTAACGTGGGAGTGAGTGATCAACTCAGTGGAATCATAGAGCAAAGATTAACATGTTCACAAATCAATCATGCGATAATAGTAAAGCAGTAAATCAGACAATCCTAATACTGTTATTAATGCAGTATGACATGACGTGATGTATACCCTTACCGACGATCTCCCTCATACGGTACCATCTTACGACCGCGGCATGCCACACTCCCTTAAGTGCTCCACATCTTCTAGGCACATGCAATGTTATGGTGATATAATTTTTGAGTTGTTATTAGTCCATTCAAACAACAGGATAAAAAAAACTAAGGTACTTCCCTTGTATCAATCCCAACACAGATCCTGTCTAGGGTCGTCACTCCTAGTAATCTCATATGATGTATATTTTGTAGGTCGCTGCAAGGGCTGTCAGGGCTGTTGCTCGAACTCGTTGCATCACTCCCCCATCACCTTATCAATACAGGCCTACTGTACTCTACTGCTACTGAAGGGTCGTCGCCTCCCGTAGACTCAGAATACGCTCACGGTCACTACAAAGGACTCGTCGCCTGATCAGTGTAGGCCGACAGCTAGAATATAGTGTCCTATACCACCATAATATGCTCACGATACTAGGTGCTCACTGGTCACTACGGGGAGGTTTGTGGCCCCAGCGTAGGCCGACAGCTCAACCACGGTATCCCATACCACCATGCCCGGCTCATGAGTCTTTGTGAATCAAGGTACCATGGTTAACAGGGTTTACAATGATAAGTTCAGTACCCTAGGTTCAAGCAGTTATGACTCATACAGGGTGAACATACATCGGCCATTCGGGTTACTTGACGGGCTCGACTGGCGCGATCGCATCTCAAGTGGAACGACATGAAGTGCATAAAATACTTCGCGTGGCCTAACCACTGCCGCCAACTCCAAACACGGCTCGCGTTCATCGACGCGTCGTTCGTGGCCAAGACCAGCCAACCACGAATTCACTCGGTTACCGACTGCCTGGACTAGGTATAGTCCCAAACACATATGAAATCACATCAGCAATTTATGTAGGAGTATTGGAATTGAAATACAATCATGTGAGCATGTTAACACATGTTATAACATACAACTTAAGTAAATCTTCAAGCACATATATTTCATGCATATAATGAAATCATGCATATAGTCAACATGTAGGAAATCATTTATGTCAGCATATTAATTGAGAAATCAATCTCAAACTAATTCATAACATCATTTAATTCAATACATACTAATACAAACATTTATACAAACACATACACTACACACTTAAGTCTACATATAGTATGTCGACCCGAAGTGCACATTTAGGCGAATCTCTTCGCCAAACTAATTATGCACGCATTCCTAACATTCTAATGCGACAATAAATCATGTCAATCACATCAGCAAAATATGAATGAAATCAGCACTTCCTACAAATGACTAAAATGCCCTAAATCTCATATTCTTCGTTGATTTACGAAACAGGAAACGGATAGCATGTTGTACATGTCAAACGGCGATGCCGTCAATAATCTACTATTAAACGACATTGAAAGCGTTGGAAACCATCAATCAAAGCGTCTAAAATTCTCACCTTATCTCTTATGGATGCGTGAATTCGAACGGAGCGTATACGCTTCGTCTACGGCAATAAGAGAACCTAATTTACAAGATACGTTAGCTAACATGCTATGAATCCTAGTAATCCTCAAATCAACAACTTCTAGGGTGAGTTCTTACCTGAAAACGTGGAAGAATCACCGGCTTGGTGATCAGAAGATGTTGCTACAGCACGTGCAACAGGTGGCACGAAGATGGAAAAAATCTCTCCTACTCTCTCTCACAAACTCTCACCTTTTCTCTCTCCCAAATTAGGGTTTCTCTCAAATTCAGATGGGAGAGAGGAGTGAGGGTTTCAACCCCTTTTATAAGCTTAAAAATGCCCAAAACAGGCTCCGGTACAAAGTTCACTTAGTGCATAACCGAATCGGAGCTGTTTCAGTCCAAAAGATGTTTTCTGGTGGTCCTCTGGCCGAATGCGATCGGACTTAAGCTCATGCATACCAGATCTAGCACGTATTAAGTTTTCAGTCCAGTAGCGTTTGCAGATCGCGCGTGGCGGACCAGTTTCAGTTCAGCGGTCACCGCAAGTAGATCAGGGCTGCAAGTCTCATGATATGAAATAGAAATTTTTCCTGATCCGAGGGTGTAATCTGGCTGAATTCTGATGGTCAGAACGCTTAATACTAACGCGTCAAGTCGTGTGCCAGATTTCAATTTCAAATTCCAAATCTGTCCCTATTTGCACTCTCTTCAGTCCGGGCTCAATAAAATAGCCTGTGATTGTCGGTTGGACTTGATTTTCGAAATGATTGTCAAGTCCAGCAAGGCGGTCCTAACGGTCTAAGATAGTAAGTATCGGACTTTCGATGCGCGGTCTAGATCTAATATAAAGTTTCAAAGTAGTCCAGAGAACAAACCTGCTTAGAGTTTGATCCGAGGTTATAGAGTATTATAGAGTCATTGGTTCTGCTCGATTTGGATCTTGTAGAACGTATTTAAAGTGATCAGGGACTATTTCCCAGCTACTCCAGCATTGCGCTAGCTAACTTGGACTTATTTTCTAAAGGAATTAATTCTACGCAATTTCGGGTCGAGTTGGTACTCGAGCCCAAGTATGGATTTTTCACGGGCGTTACACATGATTGTGTGTTTAGCCACGTGTGTGGAGCCTCACCATGATATATCAGTTTAACGAATGTCGTCCATCCATTTTTATGACCCCACCTCCCATCAGTAGAGTAATGACACCAGCAAGTTCTGTGGACCCCACACGGATGTATGTATCTACACCGTCCATCCTGAACGGTGCACGTGGAGTCCATGTGATGTACGAGCCTTATTCACACAATCCATTCACCTAAACGGTGGGCCACCATGATGTAAGTTCCATACCTACATCATCCAGATGTGCTAGACAGTGTTGACCACCATGATGTATCTGTTATCCTCTGCCCATGTGACTGGACGTGGGACCACCCACACGTGTTACATGTGTGGGGTGGGACCCTATCCTGATGTGTGAGTTTTGTATCCACCCAGTACAGATGGTGAGTCGTAGCGGCTATGTTGCTGTGTGGATGTCAGTGAGATCGGTGGATCTGATTCGAGCTGCTGGACGCTAGACCCACCTGTCCATACCATTGAGCCATCAAGCCCACTTGTTGTATGGTGGGATCCACCATGATGTATATTGTATAAGTAGTGTGTTGACGCCCACCACTAAAAACTTCCTGGGCCCACTATACTGTTTGTGGGTGGCCTATATCTATCAGAAGCCCACCCTGTTGCATATATTCTCTATCCATCTGTCTTTTTGGACAATAAGGGTGGCCTGTGAGGCCCGTCTTTAATGTATATGATATATATGCGAGGCCTATTGTTGTGGCCCATGGGTTAAGGCCCATTGTGATGTATTCAAAGGCTTGTTGTTAAGGCCCACCTTGACATATATGAGGACCATATGAGGAGGCCCATTTGATGTATTAAGGGCCCATGGGTTAAGGCTCATTGTGATGTATTTAAAGGCTCATTATTGAGGCTCACTTTGACATATATGAGGACCATATGAGGAGGCCCATTTGATGTATTTGAGGCGTATGGGTCGAGGCCCAATGGGATGTATACAAGGTCTATTGCATTGTGTGATTCCACCATGGGTTATATAATGACATTTATGACGAGTCGTGCCTTGGAAGCAATGTTGGTTTGACATCCACATTGTAAGAATAATGTTGGTTAAATGTCCGCATTATAACTCTCCCTAGGGCCCATTGATAGGCCCATACTAGTTGTGTGTAGATCGTCCAGGCCCATCTGCATTATAAAGATAGTTCATCACTTTATAACATGCCTAGTATAACTCCATGATTCATGACCATACACATCATATATATGCTTGATATGAGTAGTGACTGATCATAGCATATGCCATTGGGCAGACCATTTTTGAGACTCGTTATGAGACGGAGTGCCCCACATCAGCGCATTGTACGCACTGGATTACTGCATGATTTGATGGTGTGATTCATGCATCTCGTATTTGTGTATCATGATCACTAAACGCCCTAGTGACATCAGGGCTATGACCTCCACAGGCACATCGTGGATGGCTAGATGGGACACCGAAAATAATTAGTTCTAGCATTGTGGGCACTTAGGATGTCCTTGGGTGAAAATCCGAGAACCTCCTTGGTACTAGGAGTTGCTCCAATGTCTAGACCGAGTGAAATATGAGCGCCGATGCCTATACCATGAGGTCATGTCTCCCACTGTGTCGTGGTCAGTTGGAAGGGGGTGTGGCCTTATCCGCCTGAGTTAGGGGGCTATAAGCTAGGCTGAGTATGACCAGCTCGTAAATGGGTCCGCTATCGACGTGCTGGATAGGTATTGGAAGACTATTGGCCAGGTGGATAGTGAGGTCTCTTACGCTCGCTGGGCTGTGTAGCTAGGGAGGAGACAGTTGAAGTGGAGTGTAATAGACCCTGGTGATTTCCCAGAGAGGAACCGTACTGATATGTGGACTTAATATGAGGACTGACATGATATTATGACACCCCGTCACTATTGTACATGTGGGCGGGCACACGTGGGCGGACGTTGATGTGGACGGGTGTGATGTGGACGGGGTTGAGGCCTGGGCGAGCTACCAGTGGTTGGCAGGCTACTGTGCTGACAGGCTACTGAGTAAGAGTTGCATACTCATTCATTCATCCATTCACTATCCACTCGGGCTGGCGGTGCATAACTATTTGTTATGTGTACTTTCGTAATGGCCAGGATTTCGGTTGGGGTGCGCGACTAACCTGAGATCAGGAGTTTACCACATTGTGTTTGACTATCCAAATTTAGGTATGGGACTGGTTTGGATAGAATTCCCTTGTGATGGACTCCGTAGCCTGCGATACTTTATAATATCATCCCGACTTCACTCCAGCTTGGTCATTTCATTCGCATCGCATATTCCTTTCATCCAACGGCATATGACATTTTGGATTATTACATTTCTGCACTTATATGGCTTAGAAGGACCTGACAGGATCTGCATATTCCATCGCATCTGCAGTATATAATATTTGGCTCATTATAGTCTGTATTACATACTCTGATATTATGTGACTCATGGACTTACCAGTATATTTTTACTTACTCTGATATCATATGATTCATGACCTTGTCATTTTTTCAGCTTATCTCGATGATGTATGATTTATAGACTCTATTATATACTCGGCACTTACCTTACACACACTTACACTACCTTCTAAGCTTTTGTAAGCTTATGCACAATAGATATGTGCAGGTAGCGTTAGGTTGTAGCAACGTTGAGCTTGGAGCGTTCAGCGGTTTTCAGGAGCTCTGATTTTGATATGTGTATTTTCCTTTTAGCATTGTATTCAAGTGATTATATTAATGGATATGTAATGATGATGTTGCCTTTATGATTTGGGTAAACTTATGGTTATGCTTATTACAAGAAAAAATATATGTTGAAAAATCCTCCTTGTAGGATTCCAGGATCGGAATCTAGCGTATGCTGCACTGGGAGCCGAGAATGGGGTACTACGGAGGCTGTTGGCACTGGATTCGGTGATCGGGATTCCTGTGAATCTGATTTATGGGTTTGGAGCGTGACAAAAGTTGGTATCAGAGCATAATTTGGAAATACCTGAAGCTAACATCACATATCTATTGATAGTTACCCTTCACTCTATGATTGTTGAGAACTTAGAATGGTTAGATCCCCGAGTTCGAATAACTTGGACATTTTTTGATATAGCTCCCTACCATCGAGCTTGTGAGGCTTTATCGTATTCCGGTTTCGATCATTTCAAATCCAGGATTCAAGGCTTAGTTGGATAGTCGTAGTGTTGATAAGGCATTTTGGGAGTAGAAGGCTAAGATTCGCAGGCGTTGTCCCCATCTCTTAGGTGCTTGATTATGTTTGCATAAGATTTTCATTCCTTAGTTGAGCTCTGTATTGGCTGTGTCATGTTTTAAATTTCGAGGATGAAATTTTTAAAAGGTGGAGAGAGCTGTAAGACCCGTATCCTAGTCCGTATTGTTCCGTCAACTCCCACAATCCTCCCGGTCGAATTTCGGTAACCTACGACCAATGATCGATGTTCACACTCGACCCTAAGTCGTATCCTGTATATCTGAGTCGGTTCAATCCAAGACTTGTTTCATTGCGACTGCACCGTCGCCGCGGTTCCAACGCCGTGACTCACTCACCGATCCGATACCATGACAGGAAAATGTAGACCTGCGTTCAGTTCGAGGAAAATACATCACGTTGTAAATTCCAAGGGAATCTCTACAACATGTCCCATCCATCCCATTAATCAAACCCATCAATCACCTCTCATGTTAAGTACAAAGCACCCATGCTTCCTTTCTCCACAAGTTAAGTAAACTCAAAAGTCAACCAATCCATCACCTCACCCATCACTCACATCCATCACTCTCTCTCCTTACATCCCATCTCTCTCTCTCCCTTTCTCTACACCATTTTCCAAGCAACAAAGGAGAGAAAGAGTGTGGATGTCCGTGGTTTTTCAAGTGAGAGAAAAGTGATTTTGGTGGCCCACCTTTCCATCCCAAATTCTTCATCCTAGCCATCCATTTCTCATCTCCACCATCAAAGTGAAGCATTAAGAGAGTGGCTTTCCAACGGATTAAGAAGATCATAAGGTGGGTGCTTCCATAGCCTAGTTTTTTTCATGTTTTTAAGATGGGCCAAGTGAGGCCTACCGATCAATGGTATGGACCTCACTTTGGACACTAAGATGTGGCCGATGGCCCAACTTGATTATCAATATCATTCCATGATGGGGCCATTCTCCATGGACCCCATCATGATGTTCACTTTCCTTGCTTGAATAGAGGTCATCTAGACCGTCCATTTTAGTGGAGAAGGGATCTCCACCGTTGAATTGTGATTTTATGGGCCCACAAGCAATGGGACCCGCTTGAAGTATGATTAGATGAATGGAAGGGAGGGCGCATAGTGTCGGAGCCCTCCGTGCAAGTGTGTCCCTCGATCTCTCTTTCTCTCCCTCTCTTTTTCATGTTTTGTATGATGGAATGACCATGTGGCCCACCCGAATGGACCCCACCATGAAGTATGCGTTTTATCCAAGCCATCCGTGGGTGGGGCCCACTTTATACATGTGGTGTATCCACATCATCCACCATCTGGTGGCCCACCTTATACACGTGGTAAGCCTGAACCGTCCAGCGTCCAGGGACGCTGAACGTCAACTGAGACAAAAATATTTGCTTGATTTTAAGCATTTTGGGTGGGCTGCTCATGCAGGCCCCACCTTGATGTGTAACTCCAATCCATGCCATCCATTCCATTGCCTAGCTCATCTTAGACGTTGAGCTGAAAAATGAACCCAATCCGATTTTCTGGCGGGCCATAGAATTGAAAACAGTGTGTTACCGTTGAAATCTACCCTGACATTTCCATTTCCCAAAATATATCGAATATTGGGCTTGTTTAGCTTGTCTTGATCCATGGATTTCAATGGGTGGAGTGGATTCTACTGATATGGGCCCCACAAAGGAAAAACCTCTTAAAAACTCTTTTTCTTATATATATATATATATATATATATATATATATAAGCAACAAGTGCTGCTGACGTACAACAGCCTCACCGTGATGTTTGTGGACATCAGTACTGTGCATTTTGATGAGGCCCCTTAGGGCAGTGGGCCTCTCAAAAATCAGCCCTAGGAGGAGCTTAGATATCCCACACGGCAAGCAATAGTATGATTGAACTTCTACCCTTGAAACCCCTTTTGGGTGTCCTAGAAGTTTTGGATTGATATGAAATTTTTTTTCCCCTTCATATGGGTCTGTGTGACCTTACTAACGGATTGGATGACAAATAAATGTAATGGTGGGCCCCACGTGGGACCCACCCAATAAAGTATGTGTTTTGTTCACGGGGGCACCCAACATGAAGCATGTGTTTTATCTGTGTACACCCACCACGATGCAGGTGTACTGCGTCCTTGCAGCATAGGACCCACGTGATTGTATTTAATTATCTACACCATCCACTCACTGGACGGTG
Organism: Magnolia kwangsiensis; assembly: GCA_037074715.1. Classification (NCBI taxonomy): domain Eukaryota; kingdom Viridiplantae; phylum Streptophyta; class Magnoliopsida; order Magnoliales; family Magnoliaceae; genus Magnolia; species Magnolia kwangsiensis. Next base: position 57,976,483 of record CM073578.1, read on the forward strand.
GGACCCACCATGATGCATGTGCTGCATTCAAACGTCCATCCATTTGGCTGGAGGGGCCCACCCTGATATGTGTCTCATCCACTGTCCATTTGAGGACGGTAGAACCCACCTATGCAGCTGCTAACGTGACGCAGCAAGGGCGGTGGGGCCACCATGATTTATGTATTGTATACATACCGTTCATTCATTTTTCTTTTAATGTGAACTAGGTACCGTATGACAGCTATATAGTTGTTGTGTTAACGCCAGCACGTTCATCTGAACACAGGGCATGTATTATATCCAAGCCGTCCATGTGGACGATGCCATCCAGTGGGTGGGCCCCACCATTTGAGAATGGTGGACCTTACCATGATGTATGTCTGCATCCATCTTCTTGACCTGGATGGACGCTGAATGATGTTTTTGCAAAGAAAATAAAATAATAAAATATATATAAACATATATTATAATAATATGTACCTACATATATCTATATGGGCCACGTGTGTGGAGCCTAACCATGATATATGTGTTTAGCCACGTGTGTGGAGCCTCACCATGATATATCTGTTTAACCAATGTCGTCTATCCATTTTTGTGACCTCACCTCCCATCAGTAGTGTAATGACACCAGCAAGTTCCATGGACCCCACACGAATGTATGTATCTACACCGTCCATCCTGAACGGTGCACGTGGATTCCACATGATGTACGACCCTTATTCACACCATCCATTCACCTAGACAATGGGCCACCATGATGTAAGTGCCATACCTACATCGTCCAGATATGCTAGATGGTGTTAACCAATATGATGTATCAGTTATCCTCTGCCCATGTGGCTGGACGTGGGACCACTCACACGTGTTGCATGTGTGGGGTGGGACCCTATACTGATGTGTGAGTTTTGTATCCACCCCAGTACAGATGGTGGGTCGCAGCGGCTATGCTGCTGTGTGGATGTCAGCGAGATCGATGGATCTGATTCGAGCTGCTGAACGCTGGACCCACCTGTCCATACCGTTCAGCCATCAAGCCCACTTGTTGTATGGTGGGATCCACCATGTTGTATATTGTATAAGTAGTGTGTTGATGCCCACCACTTAAAAGTTCCTGGGCCCACTATACTGTTTGTGGGTGGCCCATATCTATCAGAGGCCCACCCTGTTGCATGTATTCTCTGTCCATCTGTCTTTTTGGACAATAAGGCTGGCCTGTGAGGCCCGTCTTTAATGTATATGATATACATGCGAGGCCTATTGTTGTGGCCCATGGGTTAAGGCCCATTGTGATGTATTCAAAGGCTTGTTGTTAAGGCCCACCTTGACATATATGAGGACCATATGAGGAGGCCCTTTTGATATATTTGGGGCCCATGGGTTAAGGCCCATTGTGATGTATTCAAAGGTTTGTTATTGAGGCCCACTTTAACATATATGAGGACCATATGAGGAGGCCCATTTGATGTATTTGAGGCCCATGGGTCGAGGCCCAATGGGATGTATACAAGGTCTATTGCATTGTGTGATTCCACCATGGGTTATGTAATGACATTTATGGCGGGCCGTGCCTTGGGAGCAATGTTAGTTTGACGTCCACATTGTAAGAATAATGTTGGTTAAATGTCCGCATTATAACTCTCCCTAGGTCCCATTGATAGGCCCATACTAGTTGTGTGTAGATCGTCTAGGCCCATCTGCAGTGTAAAGATAGTTCATCACTTTATAACATGCCTAGTATAACTCCATGATTCTTGACCAAGATCCAATATTAGTGAGATTAAGTTCGACCGCATTCAGTAAAGGGACCTCCAGAAATGCTCTGTTGGATCGAAACAGACCCGATTTGGATATTACCTAAGTATACCATGGCCATGGGGCTGTTTCCATCAGTTCTGGGCCTATATAAGGGCTCTAAACACCCTCTCTCATATTCCATACGAATTCCAAAATCCTAGCTAAGAAAAGGGAGAGAAAGAGAGAGAGTGAGTTGGTGATTCATCCTGAGATTCTTCCCAGCTACACTACGTGTCAAATTCACCTATTCGTATCGCTATACAGGCGATACTGATTCCATACTTGGGTAAGAAATCCTAACCCTAATCCATTTTAGGGCTTTCAAATAGTTTAAGTGACGATGTAGCTAACCTACTTCATACTTTAGGTTGTAAATCCACCGTTGACGAAGACAAACGTCTAAATCATATCTATTACGCGTTTATCGGTTTAAGGTGTGGACTATTACGTTTAGGTTATGTTTTTCAAGACTTTCAATATCAGATAATGATTTATTACTGACGTGGGTGCCATTACACATGCCAAATGCGCTATCTGTTTCGTTTTATGTATATGTATAAACTATGTTGTGAATAGAGTATTCCATGTGTTTGTTGAAATGTTTGTATACACTTGGAATCTGATGTTGTGATTACCATGATTAATTTTCGTAGGCACATGATTGTTATGTATGCAACAACTCCTTAGCAAAAGGATTTTCCCTAATACGTAATATGGTCAACAGACGTGACGTATGTTGAAAGGTGTAGTCTAAGTGTTTGTGAAAATGTCTGAATGAGTTAGTAGTTAGTAAAGCATGATTTATGAGGGAGTTGAGATATGAATCCCAACTACCTTATTTAACATCCTGAAAATTGGTGATCGAGTAGAAACCCAACTCTCAAGTTCCAAAACATCACTTATGCAACATAGATAATGATGATTGAATGTTGTCTGTAGAAGGGCATTGAACATGATTGGGATTACACCAAAAACATCATATCATACTCCACAGGCATTTATATTATGCAAACAGAAGACTGATAAGTATATAAACTAGATTAGAGTGATAGTAAGCCCTCAGAGTATGAATGTCACTTGGTTAATAATAACACGTTTGATTACAAAATGCACAAAATGAGAAAAATGTAATGTCTTCTATCCCAAATACGAAGCCCCGTTGGTATAACTCCAGGTCAAATAGACCCTCGACAGAGTTACATGTAGGAGAACTCATCATTAAAAAGCAAAGTCCGGATCCGCTTCACAAGCATCACCCTCACCTGAAACGAAGACAGGGTTTGGTTGGTGTGTACAACACCGTCCCATAACGTGGGAGTGAGTAGCTAACTCAGTGGAACAATAGAGTAAAGATTAACATGTTATCAAATCAGTCAAGCGGTAATGATAAAGCAGTACAATCAAGATTCCTAGATACTCTTGTTAATGCAAGGATGAGATGAAATAATGATGCATGCCCTTGCCTACATACTCCCTCATGCGACACCATCTCACGTTCGCGGCATGCTTTCATCCCTCAGTGCTCCACATCTTTTAGGCATATATAGTGCGATATGAACATGATTATCGAGTTATTATTAGTCCTTTTCATACAACAGGATTGAGAAGCTAAATTACCTCTCTTATATCATTTCCCAACAATGATCCAGTCTAGGGTCGTCAGTCCTAGCATATCTCATACGAAGTGCGGTTCTAGGTCACTGCAAGGGCTTCCAGGGCTATTACAGGGAATCGTTACACCACTCCCCCATCACCAAATCAATACTGGCCTAGTTTGTACTCTTGTTGCTATGGAAGGGTCATCGCCTCCATGTAGACTCTGAGTACGATCGAGGTCACTACAAGGGCTGCTAAGGCTGTTACTTGCAATCGTTACACCACTCTCCCATCACCAAATCAGTGTAGGCCGACAGCTCAAATGTAGTGTCTCATACCACCACAATCGGCTCACGAGACAAGGTTGCTCACTGGTCACTACCGGGAGGCTCATTGCCCTAGTGTAGGTCGACAGCTCGACTTCGGTGTCTCATACCACCATGCCTGGCTCATGAGTCTTAGCGGATCGAGGTACCACGGTTAATAGGGATTTCACTGGTAAGTTTGGTACTTTAGATTCAAGAAGTAGCGTCCATACATGGTTAACATACATAAGGCTAATCAGGTTACTTGACGAGTTCGACTAGTACGAGCGCCCGTTGAGTTAATCGACATGAAGTGCATAAACACCTCGTGTGGCCTAACCACTGTCGACAAGCAACGCACGACTCGGGTTCGTCAAACACGTTCTACATGGCGAATAGGTCTCGGCCACGAACTCAAGGAATATTACCGATTGCCTGGACTATACAATAGCCCCAACCACATTCCATTACATCAAATATTCATATGAAATACTCAAAGCAGTAGCGAAGCAATAATTCAAATTATACTATCATTTGAGCATGTTCTGAAAGGCAATGTAAACATGAATTCTCACATATTCAATTCATAAACAAACAGTCATCGACATATGACATACATGGAGGAAATCATACACATTGCTAAGGAGATTGATAATCATGTCTCAATCTGCATACAAGTACACCTTACTAACTACAACTCATTCAGACATTTTTTATCAACACTTAGCCTACACAATTCATCATACAAGTTACATATCAGGTAACATACATATTAGGGCAAATCCTTTCGTCAAAGGGTTGTTTCCTAAACAATAATCATATATCCACGACAGTTAGTCGTGGTGAGCATGAATGCAATTTCTATACTCATTTGGTCATTATCACAAACACTTAGACTACACATACTAACATACATAGCGTATGTTGACCAAGACATACATTAGGGCGAACCCTTTCGCCAAGGAGTCGTCACACATATAATTAGCATATAAATACGACAGTTAATCATGGCAAACACAATTTCAGATTTTATACGTATACAGTATTTTCTACGAATACATAGAATACACAAAATTTCATATTCTTCGTATTTAACCGAAACGAAAAATGGATAGCATGTTCTACATGTGAAATAGCATCCACGTCAGTAATCTACCATTAGCCGACATTGAAAGCTTTAAGAAATGATAACCTAAACATCGATAGTCTGCACCTTATGTTGTAGAATCGTAACGAACTCGACAGAGACTCTAAATCTTCGTCAACGATGAAATGTCAACCTATAGCATGTGTGGAGTTAGCTATTTTACTACTTGAAACATTTGGAACCCTAGAACAGATTAGGGTTAGGTCTTCTTACCTAAGAACGAAGTCAGAATCGTTGTAGTAGTGACACGGATGTGATGAATAAACATGTAAAATAGCATAAGCGATTCTCAAGAATAACTCTCACACCTTCACTCACCTTCTCTCTCTGTTTCCTTCTCTTTCTTTCTTCTCTTTCCCTTAGGTTTAGGAAATTCGTATGGGATATGAGAGAGGGGGTTTAAGCCTCTTATATAGGCTCTAAATTGATGAAAATGGGCCCATGGCCATGGTATACTTCGATTATAACCAAATCGGGCTTGTTACGATCCAACGGAGCACTTCTGGAGGTCCTGTTACTAAATATGGTTGGACTTAAGTTCTCTAATATCGGATCTAGGTCAAGCTAAGTTTTCAGTCTGGTCAGGTTTTCAGATCGACCGTGGCGGACCATCTTCAAGTACTTTAACATATATGGGCCACCTTTCCTGATCCGAAGGTGAATTTGGGTTGAAATCTAATAGTCAGAACGCTTAGAAACATCACGCAAGTGACACGTTCTAGATTACTTAAAATTATATTTAATTTCTTAAAAATATTCGTTTTCTCACTCTCTTCACTCCGAACTCAAAGAAATGGTCTCAGGACATCGTTTGGCCTTGATTTTTAAGGAGATAGTCAAGTCCAACTAGGCGGTCATACTGGTCTAAGTTCATCGCTATCAAACTTTCGATGTGCGGTCTAGATCCAATACGAAGTTATAAAGTATTCCCGGGAGCAACTGGGTTTAGAGTTTGATCCTAGATTTTAGGGTAACATAACATTAACAATTCTATAGGTTTTGGGTCTTACATATCGTATTTAAAGTGATTGGTGCTAATTTTACAGGAAATCTAGTATAGCGCTAGTTAATTCATATTAAATTTCTAAAGGATTTAGTCCTAAATGATTTCTTTGGCTTTGGAATTGAGTTATGAGAGGTTACCAAGGTGTTATGGTTGACCCATTACCTAAGGACGTCTAACTCCAGGTTGACAAAAATCTTGGGTGTTACACCTTAACTATGTGTATGATTTTCTCCATGAACTGTATAGCCTACTTATTCATGTTTAACTGTGTGTATGATTTCCTCCATGTACTGTGTATTCATGTTTAAGTTATATTCCATAATATGTTCATATGATTGTAGGATTTGACTTAAATATTCATTATTGTGATTGTACGTGGTTGAGGCTATATCATAGTCCAAGCAATCAATAATAGGCCTTGTTCTAGTGGCCAAGGTTATTTTCACCACGCAAGATGTGTTCGACGAATCCGAACCATACTTGGGATGTCGATAGTGGTTAGGCCACACGGAGTGCTTAGGCATTTCATGTCGATCAACTCAACGTATGCTCGTCCTAGTCGAGCTTGTCAATTAACCCGATTGACGCGATGTATGTTCACCCTGTTTGGATGCTACTGCTTGAATCTAAGGTACCAAACTCACCAGTGAAACCCTGTTAACCTTGGTACCTCGATCCGCTAAGACTCATGAGCCGGACATGGTGGTATGGGACACCGTGGTCGAGCTGTCGGCCTACGCTGGGGCGACGAACCTCCCCGTAGTGACCAGTGAGCAACCCAAACTTGTGAGTCGAATATGGTGGTATGGGACATTGTATTCTTGCTGTCAGCCTACGTTGATTGGTGACGAGCCCTTTGTAGTGATCTCGAGCATACCTTGACACTGCATGGAGGCGACGAGCCTTTTTATAGTAACTAAGGTATAACTAGGCCTGTATTGATTGGTGATGAGCCCTTTACAGTGACCTAGAACCGTAACATCGTATGAGATTTATTAGGACTGACGACCCTAAAATGGATCATTATTTGAGAATTGATATAAGGGAGGTACCTTAGCTTCCCAATCCTGCTGTATGAAATGGACTAATATGAACTCGATAATCATGTTCATGCACCACATTGCATGTGCTTTGGCGAGGAAGAGAACTTTCGGGTGGTTGTCATGCACGCCGTAAGATGAAGACGCTGAGGGAGTGCAGGAGAAGGCATGCATCATTCCTACATCTCATTCTTTCATTAATCAGAGTATTTAGGACTTATTTATTTTACTGCTTTATCATTACTGCTTGACTGAATTGATAACATGTTAACCTTTGTTGTATAGCTCCACTGAGTTGATCACTCACTCTCACATTCTAGGACTATGTTAAACACCAACCAGACTTTGTCTTAGTTACAAATGATGATGCGACCCACGATGTAGAGCTGGAGTTTGAGGATTATGAGGAGTTGTTCTCCTATATGCAGTATTCAGGCGGATTCACGTAGACCTTTCTGAATCATTGGGGCTTCAGGGAGTTATAGAGGACTATCACATCATACTTTGAGGACTTATGCTGGTTTATATACTCATTTCAATCTTCCGCTTGTGTATTACAACTGTCCTTAGATTATGTTATACTGATTTGGTTTAATCTCATTCATGTTTTATGTACTCATACAAACGACATACAATCATCATTAAATATGTTACATAAGTGATGTTTTGGAAGTAGGGAGCTGAGTTATGCTCGACCCCCAATTTTCAGGGCATTACAAGTTGGTATCTGGACCTGGGTTATGGTCACACGACGTGCGCTGTTGACAATTTAACATAGGAGGGTGTGAAAAAAATCTAGAAACAAGTTTAGGTTTCCTAGTTTCGCCAATTGGCGAAGGATTACTATAAACGATCACCGAGATCGGGTTCGTACATATTGGTGATCACGCGAAACGATCCCAACCCACTTCTAGACTATTAATCAACGTGTATAGACCATGTTTTATCCTATACCAGCTATTTAAAAATCGATACACTTGTATATACATCATAAATTACCCAAAAGGACCCGAAATGACTCAAAACTGAGTAGGGGGCCAATCGGGACACTTCCAGTGGGACCCACATGTTTTTAGACCTAAGGGGGGGTGGGGAGGACATCGCCCCACCGATGACCCCTCACCGGGATGTTTAGAGATCGGTGAGGACCTCACCACCCAGTGGGCATGGCCAGGCAGGCCGCCGTGGGCCGATTCTTCTAAGGCCTTGTGTGGCCCACTGATGCATGGTGAGTCGATTTTAAACCCTCCCACAACAGTCCCTCTTCATAATCCACCTCTCTAAGCTTTCTTTTTCCTCCAAAATTTCTTATTTCTCTCTCAAACCTCCCCTCCATTCTCTCTTTCCCTCATTTTTCTTTAAGCTTCACACCCCTCTACCATTTTCAGCAACACCCACCTCCCAACCCTCTCTTTTCCTTCCATTCGGGCACTCAAATCCCATTTTAAGTCTCAAATTCGTGGAAACCCCATAAACTTCCCATTTTCCTCTTTTCTTTCCTTTTCATGGCCCTATTCGAGCTTGTTACGGCCATATTTTCGATTTTCACCATTCTCTCTTTCATGGAAAAGAAGAGAGCTTTCGTGGATGAAGCCGGGCCTAGTCGCCCCACCCATTCAAGGATGCCAAGAGGTGTCACCGAGAGTACAAGTGCCAATCGAGAGTTTTAGACTAAGCAGGATCTAGATCCCCAAGCTCCCATAGGAAAGGCTTTGTTGGTGGAGTTGTCTCATGGATTTTATGACGGTCGTAGGGTTCTTTTTGAAGCTCATGTGGATGCACGGCTATTTGAAGAATACTTGTTGTTCGAGTGCCTGGTAAAAGCTAAGTGGGGTCCACTATTTAGGGTGAGCACCGTGCAAATTTGAGCACTGTCTGAGCTTTTTATGCCCACATTCGAGAGGCAACGCTAGAGCCCTTGCAGTTTAAAATTTCATTTGGAAGAGATGTTGGTTTGATATCTCAGCTTATGAATATGCCTCTCGACAAGGTGCATGTAAGTGAGAAGAATTTGAGGAGTGCACGTGAAAGGGATCGACGCACACGGTTCCTTTGTGGTTGTCTGGTTTAATGGCAACCAAAAAAAAGCCTCTTAGTGACCAATATGACGGACGACTTCCGCCTGCTTCACCACATCTGCACGTTCAACGCTTATCCCAGGTGGAGCAAGCACAGTGAGTGCACGCGCTTGATGGTGGACTTCCTGTATCAGGTGTGTAACGCCCGTGAAAAATTCATACTTGGGCTCGAGTACCAACTCGACCCGAAATCGCGTAAAAATAATTTTCATGGAAATTAAGCGTAAGTTAGCTAGCGCAACGCTAGAGTAGCTGGGAAATAGTCCCTGATCACTTTAAATACGTTCTGCAAGACCCAAATCGAGTAGAACAAACAACTCTACAATACTCTATAACCTCGGATCAAACTCTAAGCAGGTTTGTTCTCTGGACCACATTGAAATTTTATATTAGATTTAGACCGCGCGTCGAAGGTCCGATACCTCCTATCTTAGACCGTTAGAACCGCCCAGCTGGACTTGACAATCATCTCGAAAATCAAGTCAAACCGATAATCACAGACTATTTCGTTGAACCCGGACTGAAGCGACCTCGAATAGGGACGGATTTGGAATTTCAAATTCAAATCTGGCACACGACTTGACGCGTCAGTATTGAGCATTCTGACCATCAGAATTCATCCAGATTACACCCTCGGATCAGGAAAAATTTCTATTTATTATCATGAGACTTTCAGCCCTGATCTATGTGCGGTGACCGTTGAACTGAAACTGGTCCGCCACGTGCGATCTGCGAACCCTGCCAGACTGAAAACTTAATACGAGCTACATCTGGTACACATGAGCTTAAGTCTGATCGCAATCAACCAGGGGACCACCAGAAAGCAGTTTTTGGACCGAAACAGCCCCGAAATGGATAGGCACTAAGTAAACTTCGTTCCGGAGCCTATTTCTGGCATTTTTAAGCTTATAAAAGGGGTTGAAACCCTCATTTCCCTCTCCCATCCGAAAATAGCAAACCCTAGGAGAAAAGGAGAGAGAGTTTGAGAGAGAGATTGGAAGGGAATTTTCCCGCTTCCGAGCCGCCGACTGCTAGTGCTTCAGCACTTCTTCCCAATCACCTGGCTGGTGATTTCTCCCCTTTTTCAGGTATAAAATAACCCTAGAACTTGCTGATTTAGGGTTTACTTAGATTCATGGCATGTTAGCTAACGTATTCCATAAATCAGGTCCTCCTACTGCCGTAGACGAAGCGTACACGCTCCGTTCAAAATCCCACAACCGTAAGAGACTAGGTGAGGATTTTAGACACTTTGATTGACGGTTTACAACGCTTTCAATGTCGTTTAATAGTAGATTATCGACAGCATCGCCGTTCGACTTGTACAACATGCTCTCCGTTTCCTGTTTCGTAAGTTAACGAAGAATATGAGATTTAGGGCATTTTAGTCATTTGTAGGAAGTACGGTCTACATGCATAATTTGCTGACGTGATTGACATGGTTTGTCGCCGCATTAGGGAGTTAGGAATGCTTGCATAATCAGTTTGGCGAAGAGATTCGCCTAGTTGCGCACTTTGGGTCGACATACTATATGTAGACTTAAGTGTGTAGTGTATGTGTTTGTATAAATGCTTGTATTAGTATGTATTGAATTAAATGATGTTATGTAGTAATTTGAGATTGATTTCTTGATTAATATGCTGACCTAAATGATTTCCTACATGTTGACCTTATGCATGATTGCATTACATGCATGGAATGTACGTGGTTGAAGATTTGCTTAGGTTGAATATTATAACATGTGTTAACATGCTCACAGGATCCTATTTCAATTCCAATACCTTTGCATATGTTGCTAATGTGATTCCATAGATGTGTGGGACTTGACTTAGTCCAGGCAGTCGGTAACCGAGCGAATTCGTGGCTGACTGGTCATAGCCACGAACGACGCGTCGATGAACGTGATTCGTGTTTAGAGTTGGCGGCAGTGGTTAGGCCACGCGAAGTGTTTTACGCACTTCATGTCGTTCGACTTGAGATGCGATCGCGCTAGTCGAGCCCGTCAAGTAACCCGACTGGCCGATGTATGTTCACCTTGTATGTGTCATAACTGCTTGAACCTAGGGTACTGAACTTACCATTGTAAACCCTGTTAACCATGGTACCTTGATCCACGAAGACTCATGAGCCGGGCATGGTGGTATGGGACACCGTGGTCGAGCTGTCGGCCTACGCTGGGGCCACAAACCTCCCCGTAGTGACCAGTGAGCACCTTGACTCGTGAGCAGATTATGGTGGTATGGGACACTATATTCTAGCTGTCGGCCTACACTGATCAGGCGACGAGCCCTTTATAGTGACCGCGAGCGTATTCTGAGTCCACGGGAGGCGACGACCCTTCCGTTGCAGTAGAGTACGGTAGGCCTGTATTGATAAGGTGATGGGGGAGCGGTGCAACGAGTGCGAGCAACAGCCCTGGCAGCCCTTGCAGTGACCTACGAAATATACATCGTATGAGATTACTAGGAGTGACGACCCTAGACAGGATCTGTGTTGGGATTGATACAAGGGAAGTACCTTAGTTTCCCAATCCTGCTATTTGAATGGACTAATAACAACTTGAAAATCATATCACCATAGCATTGCATGTGCCTGGAAGATGTGGAGCACTCTAGGGAGTGTGGCATGCCGCGGTCGTAAGATGTTGCCGCATGAGGGTGATCGTCGGTGAGGGCATACATCACGTCATATCATCTTGCATTAACAACAGTATTAGGATTGTCTGATTTACTGCTTTACTATTATCGCGTGATTGAATTGTGAACATGCTAATCTTTGCTCTATGATTCCACTGAGTTGATCACTCATTCCCACATTATGGGATGGTGTTTGCAACACCCACCAGACCCTGTTGTAGATGCAGGTGAGGACGAGATCCAGGAGGTGGAGCCAGAGATTGACGAGGACCAGGATGAGTTCTCGTATATGCAGTATCACGACGGCTTCCCATAGGCGACCTGGATCGAGGGGACATCAGTGGGACTTTCCTTTTTGAACATTATTCTTTTGTTATGTATATGTATATGAGACTCAGAGATGTAGTCATACTTTGGAGACAGATGAGATTACTTTGTTTTTCCATATAGTGATATATACATTGTTTAGTCTTCCGCTTGCTTTTATCACTGGATCTGAAGTATGAATTACAGTTTTGGTATACTTTTACTCATGTGAATGCTTTAAATCAGACAACATTGAATCATAACCATTTTTGTTGCATAAGTGACGGTCTGGAACTCGGGAGTTGAGTTTATACACGACCCCCGATTTTCAGGGTGTTACAAGGTGGGGCAGGGAGAGAAGTTGTGTGTTCCTACGCATGTCCTGCGATAGATAGTCCTTACCACACATTTGAATAGAAGGATTGAATCGCTCCTGTTCGGCCGACTCATATACAAGATTGCTCTTGAGTTTGGTTACAGACTTAGGGCAGAATTGTCGGTGAGGATCCATTACATCAACGAGACTACTCTCATTCAGATGGATATTGGGCCACGGCAACGACAAGCCCTACTTAAGGAGAGTGAGGATGAGTCAGAAAGTGAAGAAGAAGAGAGTGATGAAGAAGGTAGAGCTGATATAGAAGAAGAGTAGAACGAAGAAGAAGAGGAAGCCCATGATACAAATGAGAGCCCTCCTACGACACGAGAGCATAACTCTGATCGAGCTGATAGGGAGGCCCGCTTAGCTTGACTTGAGGAGGGCCAGGCTACCCTATAATAGGATATTATCAATGTTCGGGCCCTCGTGAAACACAAGTTTAAGAAAGTGATTCGCACTTTGAAGTCTATCCTGTGCTGTCTATAGGATAAGAGTGCCCTCCTCCGTCGCCAGATTCTGAGGAATAGTCGCACATGTAGTTGTCGTTTGTTTTCTATGTTGCTGGTTTTGTGTGTGGCCTTTATAGGCATAGTATTTTGGTAGTTATTTTAGTGTTTGAACCCTTAGTTGTATTATTTCACATGCATTCTCTGATACGATCCATGTAATGTTGTGCCTCGTGTATTGTGACAATTTTATTAAATAAAATGCATGATGTTTCTTTGATTTGAGACATGAATGCTTTATGGATGGTTTGTGTGTATGCTAAATCTCACAAGTTGCATCCTCTGTTTCTTGTAGGGCATGCCACCTAAGGGCACGAGGACTTCGGCCCATATCTCTTTGGGCAAGTCACTTGACGAGGCCTCTCCCCTAAGTGATAGCCATACGGACCCCCATTCGGGCCCGTCTCACTTCGACTTTATGTCAGATTTTTAGCCGACTACTGGCCCCGCTGCTTGACCGACCCTTGTGGCACCGGTTGTGGTACCACCTATCACACCTTCGGTTCTCAAGAAGAACCGTGTGTCTGCGTCGATGCCACATGCATCTCAGTCTGCTCCGCCTCCTGATAGGCTAGAGCAGATGATGCTGTTGATGCAGTAGCAACAGATCTAGCAGCAGCAGCAGTTTTTGACCTCTATGACTGACATCTTTACTCAGACGATGGGGGCGACTCCACTTGCCTCACCTATGCACCCAGCTGGGAACGCTAGGGCTTTGAGCGATTCCAGCACTTACGGCCTCCCACTTTTACGGGTACTGATAGACCCAAGGAGGCCAAGCACTGGATTGACCGCATCACTAAGATGTTGAGGCCGCTACACTGTTCTGAGGCGGAGCAGGTCGAACTTGCCACCTTCATGTTTGAGAAGGAGGCCAGTTTGTGGTGGGACAGTATTCTCCACACTGTTGCGGAAGGATATGTGTGGACATGGGAGACATTTGAGACCCGCTTCCACGAGAAGTATTATCCGGTCACCTACCGACACGAGAAGGAGAGTGAGTTCCTCACCTCCGTCAGGGAGGGATGTAGGTGACAGAATACGAGAGCCGGTTCACGGAGCTAGGTAGGTATGCTCCATTGATTTTGGGTGATCAGCCGATGTGGATGCAGTAATTTTTTGATGGACTACGACCTGAGATCTGGTCGAAGATGTGTTGTGCTAGCATATCGACTTATACCGAGTTAGTGAGCATATCCCTGCGAGCTGAGCAGAATGAGGACAAGTTGTCCTGTATGCAAGCACCTATGGCTCCTAGGCCGTGACCTGATCTTCAGAGCAAGCATTTCTCAGTAAGAGGCCACGATCGGATTCTCCTCTGAGGCTTGCAGCGTCGCCAGCTCAGCTAGGGCGTATAGACTTGCGCTGCTTGTACTGTGGGAAGATCGGACATATGGATCGGTACTGCTTTACGAGGATGAGGGACAGTGGATTTTCACCACCTCAGAGGATCAACCGCCAGTTTCCTCAAACCATATTAGCACCACCTTTACGGTCAACACCAGTGCATCCATCTTTCAGGCCACCTGCAACTCACTTCAGGCCGCCACAACGGCCTATGGTACCGCAGCTGAACCGTTAGTAGCAGGCTCGGGTACATTCACTGATAGCTGAGACATCTGAGGGAGCAGTTACCGCACCACCCTTGGCTTTTGAGGTCACGACTCATATCCAAGGTACTCCAGTTTTCATATTGATGGACATCGAGTCCACTACCTCTATCATATCATATGAGGCAGTCAAGCGCCTGAGATTGGGCACTGTTCCTATGGAGGGAATAAGGGTCCTCATAGCCGCTGGAACTTTTACTGACATTACCAGGATTTGTGAGGGATGTGCGATAGATTTAGGGAGTAGGACGGTAGTAGTCGACATGATTGTCTTTCCCCTATTTCATTACGGCATCATTCTTGGCATGGATTGGCTCACGAGGATGTGAGCAGAGATCGACTGTGGAGCTAGGATGGTGATAGCCCATGGATCTGAGGGCACAATTTTTACTTTTCCTATTCAGGTTAGTCACCCTTCCCGTCTAAATTGTTACGTTTCACTATTGAAAAATATTGGTGGTCCGACGTTGGGGGCTACGCCAGTGTAACACCCTGGATTTTTGTCAATCTGGAGTTAGACGTCCTTAGGCAATGGGTCAACCAAAACACTTTTAAAGCTCAATCCTAAAGTCTAAAAATTACTTTTCAACCCATTTCCTTCAAAATCTCACCTTTCACCACCTCATTCTTCAAATTTCTCCAAGTACTTTTATATTAGATATAAATCCTAAAGTTTAAATGATGAAGAACTATATTTAAACTAAAACTTACTGTAAATGATAAATACATGAATAAAATGGGATTTTGACTATTGAATTTTTCGAATCTCATGATATATATAGGTTATTTGGATAAATTATCTTCTCCTACCCCAAAATCATATATTGTACATCATGTAACTCATTTAAGTTTACAAATGAGACCCGATAAATGCCTCGACAGACTCGTGGGCCGAAATGGCTCAATTCGAGGGGACCTGAGGTGGGTCACACATGTTTCCGACATCCCCCGGGGGGGGAGGACCTCGCCCCTGGGGTGAGCCCCCACCCAAAAGTCCAGTGACCGGCAATGGGCTCGCCGGTTTGGCGAGGCCTCGTCCGTACAGCGGATTAGGCAGCCTCGTTATAACTCTGATTTAGGTGATTCAAAAATCAGATTGAATCTAAATGAGTATAGTTTTATATAAAAATATGTAAAAAAAATAATAAAATACGTAATATAGTTTAAAGTAGGTCGTTGTGACAACTGTTTGAAAATTACTTGTTGGACAGCTGTTACTTCTGGAAGTTTGTAACATCCCGGATTTTGGCTCATCTAGGATTAGGCGTCCTTAGGCAATGGGTTAACTAAAACACCTGAGAAATCGCTTAGAACCCAATTCCATAGCCAAAGAAACCACTTAGGATCAATTCTTATGGAAATTAAGTGTAAGTTAGTTAGTGCAACGCTGGAGTAGCTGAGAAATAGTCCCTGATCACTTTATATACGTTCTACAAGACCCAAATCGAGTAGAACCAATGACTCTATAATACTCTATAACCTCGGATCAAACTCTAAGTAGGTTTGTTCTCTGGACCACTTTGAAATTTTGTATTCGATCTAGACCGTGCGTCGAAAGTCCGATACCTCCTATCTTAGACCGTTAGAACCGCCTAGCTGGACTTGACACTCATTTCGAAAATCAAGTCAAATTGATAATCACAGACTATTTCATTGAGCCCGGACTGAAGAGAGTGCGAATAGGGACAGATTTGGAATTTGAAATTCAAATCTGACACACGACTTGACGCGTCAGTATTGAGCGTTCTGGCCGTCAGAATTCAGCCAGATTACACCCTCGGATCAGGAGAAATTTCTATTTTATATCATGATACTTTCAGCCCTGATCTACGTGCAGTGACCGCTGAACTAAAACTGGTCCGTCACGTGCGATCTGCGAACCCTGCTAGACTGAAAACTTAATACGTGCTATATCTGGTACGCATGAGCTTAAGTCCGATCGCATTCGACCAGGGGACCACCAGAAAGCATCTTTTGGACCGAAACAGCCCCGATTTGGTTACCCCTCAAGTGAAACTTGTTCCCGAGCCTATTTCGGGCAAATTTGGGCTTATAAAAGGGCTTGAAACCCTCACTCCTCTCTCCCATCCGAATTTGCAAAAACTCTAGATTGGGAGAGAGAAAAGGTGAGAGTTTGTGAGAGAAGGTAGGAGAGATCTTCCTGCCACCTGCTGCTGCTGCTGTACGTGCTTAGGCAACGCACTCCGATCACTTTCCCGGCGATTCCTCCGCGTTTTTAGGTAAGAAAAACCCTAGAAAGTTGCTGATTTGATGTTTCTTCCGTTCCATAGCTTGATAGTTAGTAAATCTCGTAAAATAGGTTCTCTTATCGCTGTAGACGAAGCGTATACGCTCCGTCTGAATTTCAACATCCATAAGAGACAAGGTACGGATTTTAGACGCTTTGATTGACTGTTTCCAAAGCTTTCAATGTCGTTTAATAGTAGATTCTAGACGGCAACGCCGTTTGACATGTACAACATGCTGACCGTTTCCTGTTTTGTAAACTAACGAAGAATATGAGATTTAGGGCATTTTAGTCATTTGTAGGAAGTACTGTTTTCATGCATATTTTGCTGATGTGATTGACATGGTTTATTATCGCATTAGAATGTTAGGAATGCGTGCATAATTAGTTTGGCGAAGAGATTCGCCTAAATGCGCACTTCGGGTCGACATACTATATGTAGACTTAAGTGTGTAGTGTAAGTGTTTGTATAAATGCTTGTATTAGTATGTATTGAATTCAATGATGTTATGGATTAGTTTGAGATTGGTTTCTCAATAAATATGCTGGTGTAAATGGTTTCCTTCATGTTAGCCATATGCATGATTTCATTATATGAATGAAATGCATGTGCTTGATGATTCCTGTAAGTTACATGTTATAACATGTGCTTGATGATTTCCTTATGATTTATTTTGAGATTGAATTCTCAATTAATTTTCTGATGGAAAGGATTTCCTATATGTTGGCGATATGCATAATTTCATTATATGTGTGAGAGACATGTGTAGGATGATTTACTTAAGTTGTACGTTATAACATGTGTTAACATGCTCACATGGTTGTATTTCATTTCCAATGCTCTCACATGATCGCTGACGTGGATTCATATGTGTTTGGGACTATACGTAGTCCAGGCAGTCGGTAACCAAGAAATATCGTGGTTAGCCTATCTTTGCCACGAACGACGTGTCGATGAACACGAGTCGTGTTTAGAGTTGGCGGCAGTGGTTAGGCCACGCGAAGTGTTTTACGCACTTTATGTCGTTCGACTTGCGATGCGCTTGTGCTAGTCGAGCTCGTCAAGTAACCCGACTGGCCGTTGTATGTTCACCCTGCATGAGTCATATCTGCTTGAACCTAGGGTACTGAACTTACCATTGTAAACCCTGTTAACCATGGTACCTTGATCCACGAAGACTCATGAGCCGGGCATGGTGGTATGGGACACCGTGGTCGAGCTGTCGGCCTACGCTGGGGCCACAAACCTCCCCGTAGTGACCAGTGAGCACCTAGACTCGTGAGCAGATTATGGTGGTATGGGACACTATATTCTAGCCGTCGACCTACACTGATTAGGCGACGAGTCCTTTGTAGTGACCGCGAGCGTATTCTGAGTTCACGGGAGGCGACGACCCTTCCGTTGCAGTAGAGTACAGCAGGCCTATATTGATAAGGTGATGGGGGAGCGGTGCAACGAGTGCGAGCAACAGCCCTGACAGCCCTTGCAGTGACCTACGAAATATACATCGTATGAGATTACTAGGAGTGACGACCCTAGACAGGATCTGTGTTGGGATTGACACAAGGGAAGTACCTTAGTTTCCCAATCCTGCTGTTTGAATGGACTAATAACAACTTGGAAATCATATCACCATAGCATTGCATGTGCCTGGAAGATGTGGAGCACTCTAGGGAGTGTGGCATGCCGCGGTCGTAAGATGTTGCCGTATGAGGGAGATCGTCGGTGCGAGCATACATCACGTCATGTCATAATTGCATTAACAAAAGTATTAGGAATGTTTGAATTACTCCTTTACTATTATCGCATGATTGATTTGAGAACATGTTAATCCTTGCTCTATTATTCCACTGAGTTAGTTACTCACTCCCACGTTACGGGACGGTGTTCCTGGACACCCACCATACCTTTTTGTGATTGCAGATGATGGCACGGCCTGCGAGGCGGAGCTGGACTTGATGATGATGAGGAGGATTCCTCCTTGATGCGAGTTCTGATTGACGGGATTACGGGGAGGTTGATTAGATACTTTGACATTTATCATTTTATATTTTTAGCGCACTCATGTATATTCGTTTCATCTACTTTTGGAGTATACATGTATGTGTATAATCTGGTAACATGTTCACACTCTGGAGACATACAACAGTTTATATATGTTATACATGCTATCACAACCTTCCGCTTGTTAATTTAACTGTTTCTGGAGTATGATATGATGTTCTAGCTTAATCTCACTCATGTTTAATGCATTATCACAGACAACATTCAATCATACATATCTATGTTGCATAAATAACATTTTGGAACTCGGGAGTTGGGTTTTTGCTCGACCCCCCGATTTTCGGGATGTTACAGATGGTATCAGAGCATGATTTGGATTAAACCGGGCCTGGGTTATGGTCACGCGACGTACGCTGTCGCTTCCTTTGACTTAGGTGGGTGCGAGAAGGGTCTAGAAACACTCATAGGATCCCAGATTCACCAATAGGCGAAGACTATTCGAATCGATCGCGTGATCGAGTTCGTAGCGCATCTAGGGTCGCGTAAAGCAACCCGAATAGCTCCCAGGTGGTAGGTAAGTGGGTTAAGACGTTATTTGAATGATTCTAAACCCTTGAATGTAAATCATTGGGCTGTGGGGCAACCACAACCCCGGTATTCAATCGCCAGGGCTTAAAAACCCCGTTTCACCAAAAATCCTCAAAATTCTTTCTCTCACCACTCCAGTATTCATTTCTTTCTTACCCTTTTCATGTTAGGCATCAAACCTAATGTAAAAATAACATAAAGTAATACTTTCATAAAATTTTACAGTGAATAGTAAAATTTCATGAAAAATGGCCATAAGGCCATTCTAACTTTGCTTTCTTTAGCACCTAATGGGTTAGATGGATGTACTAGATCCTTCTACCCCAAAACCATATGCTGCATGATATGGTTTTGTATTTGGTATTGCAGATTGGCCCCGGAAAGCCCCGAATGCATGTTTTGGCCTCCATAGGGCAATATAGAATGAACCAAAGTGGGAACCGTACATATTTGGGGCCTTAGACCAGGGGGGACCCAACCCATGTGGTCCCACCAGCCACCGTGCAAGATGGCCGGCGATGCCATCGCCGACCGGTGGGGCCCACTTGGTCTGATTTTTGGGCGCACGTCCTATTTAGGGTCGTGTACGCCCCCTATATGGTGTTCGTCCATAGAAAACCCCAAATATGGGTACTTCCTTAACAAAAGTCCCCTTCCCTAGCCCCATTTCCGTTTTCTTGCTGCCCTAATCCAAAACCGTGGTTCCAAACCACTCTCAAATCCATTCCCTGCCAAAAACGACCACCCTCCATCGTTCCTTTGAAGTTGGCAGCCCTCCCTCTTGAAGATTTCTTCCGTTGGAGCTCCTAAAACCCCCAAATCGAGCTAAATTCGTGAGGTGCTCCATTCCCCTTTTTCATTTCCATTTCTCTCTGAAAATACATCCTAGGGGAGCTTGAAGCATCCCTCTACAATGCCTAGATTTCATTCTGTCCATATGGACAACAATTTCTTTGCATTTCCTCCTCCATCGCCCGACTCGGACTAGTAATCTAGATCCAGGTATCGCGGGTTGTAGTTAGTCATTTCCTGTTTTGAGTTGTGTTTTGTAAGCCTGATAAGGCTAGTAGTTTACCTATGTTGCTGTAGTAGCTGACTGACATAGCTCCCATGTACTTCTTGTCATGATACTTGTAGGGAGATATCCCTTGTATTATGACAATTTTAGTTTAATGAAATGTATGATGCTTTTCGACTTGTTATGTGAATGTTTGTGTTGTGGTTTGGGCTTAATGTAGCCAAAATTTGTGGAATGGAATGCATGCCGTTTCATTTCGCTGTAAGGTATTGTCCCTAGATTGGGAGTATTGTAACTCCCGGGATTCAGTCTACAAATGAATTTTTATCCCACCCCACCCTCCTACCAAGCATGCCACTCCCTATCCCAACATGGGATTAGGAATGCGGTTTCATTTAATACAACTTAATGCTACTGGCCAATAGGCCCTTGGCGTTTTGGACTTAGTGTTAGCACTCCTAGATTTGAAGGATCTGACGATATAGGAAATCCAATTCTATTTAGATAATCTTGACTCTAAGCAACAGAACAATTCCCTATAGTAGAAATGGTATGGATCCATGTGCCGTATAAACTTAGGCTTTGGATTATAAGTATTGAGTTACAGACTAGGCTACTAGTTGACTTAGGCAGTGTAAGGCCTATATATGTTAAGGGATCGTAGGTAAGATTTGGTTGGAGTAGAACCTTATTCCTTCGATAGATCCCCTTATGACTTATAGACTTCTGTTGTTGCCCATAGGAAGGAACCATACACTCTAAGGGAACATTTATAACTCCCTTAGATTGAACTTAGAATGTACTAGCACGCCCCTTAAAATTGCCTTCCCCAAGGGCTTATTGCATTCGGGAACGCGGAATAAAGGAACTACATGTAAGTGATGTATTCGCGGTTTGAATCGACTTCCTAATCCTAGTGGTTACCAATAAATCCAATGCTCTGATCAAGCAGAAGATCGGCATCGACTCGGATTAAGAATTGATACAATAAATCTTCTGTTCTAGATAGACAGAAAGTTTATGTATCCGGCTCAGACCCACTATACTACTTTTCATCCGTGTTGGCTCGACCACATACAACCGAACGGGATCACAGTGTCTTTGGGAAATGGCGAGGACTTAAAGCCAGTAGAGAATTCGACATCTTGCCACCAACTCATACCTACCCCTGAACTTAACCACAATAGAGATTAGGCTCATCTCTATGATCATAGGTACCAATGCCATAGAACGCATCATTAGCAAGGAAAACCATGTAGAGAAGTTGTTTCCCAATTTATATCAAGATAAGTCTTAAGTTGCACCTCGTTCTGATGTACGGAGCGACGCATAGATTCTTGAACTTAAGTAAAACTCAGTTTTAAGGGGGGTAGAACGTATTAAGTCCAATCCAGTTAGGATTAGTCAACACTGCCGTTCGATCAGTGTGGCGCAGCGGAAGCGTGGTTAGCCTCTTCCCCACTGGCCCAGGATCGAAACATTTGATTTAGGTTATACATACGGTTAGGTTATTAAATAGGATTTGAACCTTCCTTAGAGAAAGTACTCCTTGCCCTTCGCCAATGTCGGGGACGACATTGTGTTTTAAGGGGGGTAGATTATAACACCCCAGATTTAAGCTCATCTGGGATTCGGCGTCCTTAGGCAATGGGTTAACTAAAACACCTGAGAAATCGCTTAAAACCCAATTCCATAGCCAAAGAAACCACTTAGGATCAATTCCTATGGAAATTAAGTGTAAGTTAGCTAGCGCAACGCTGGAGTAGCTGGGAAATAGTCCCTGATCACTTTAAATACGTTCTACAAGACCCAAATCGAGTAGAACCAATGACTCTATAATACTCTATAACCTCGGATCAAACTCTAAGCAGGTTTGTTCTCTGGACCACTTTGAAATTTTGTATTCGATCTAGACCGTGCGTCGAAAGTCCGATACCTCCTATCTTAGACCGTTAGAACCGCCTAGCTGGACTTGACACTCATTTCGAAAATCAAGTCAAACTGATAATCACAGACTATTTCATTGAGCCCGGACTGAAGAGAGTGCGAATAGGGACAGATTTGGAATTTGAAATTCAAATCTGGCACACGACTTGAGGCGTCAGTATTGAGCGTTCTGGCCGTCAGAATTCAGCCAGATTACACCCTCGGATCAGGAGAAATTTCTATTTTATATCATGAGACATTCAGCCCTGATCTACGTGTAGTGACCGCTGAACTGAAACTGGTCCGCCACGTGCGATCTGCGAACCCTGCCAAACTAAAAACTTAATACGTGCTATATCTGGTACGCATGAGCTTAAGTCGGATAGCATTCGACCAGGGGACCACCAGAAAGCATCTTTTGGACCGAAACAGCCCCAATTTGGTTACCCCTCAAGTGAAACTTGTTCCCGAGCCTATTTCGGGTAAATTTGGGCTTATAAAAGGGCTTGAAACCCTCACTCCTCTCTCCCATCCGAATTTGCAAAAACCCTAGATTGGGAGAGAGAAAAGGTGAGAGTTTGTGAGAGAAGGTGGGAGAGATCTTCCTGCCACCTGCTGCTGCAGCTGTACGTGCTTAGGCAACGCACTCCGATCACTTTCCCGGCGATTCCTCCGCGTTTTCAGGTAAGAAAAACTCTAGAAAGTTGCTGATTTGATGTTTCTTCCGTTCCATAGCTTGATAGTTAGTAAATCTCGTAAAACAGGTTCTCTTATCGCTGTAGACGAAGCGTATACGCTCCGTCCGAATTTCAACATCCATAAGAGACAAGGTGCGGATTTTATACGCTTTGATTGACTGTTTCCAAAGCTTTCAATGTCGTTTAATAGTAGATTCTTGACAGCAACGCCGTTTGACATGTACAACATGCTGACCGTTTCTTGTTTTGTAAACTAACGAAGAATATGAGATTTAGGGCATTTTAGTCATTTGTAGGAAGTACAGTTTTCATGCATATTTTGCTGATGTGATTGACATGGTTTATTATCGCATTAGAATGTTAGGAATGCGTGCATAATTAGTTTGGCGAAGAGATTCACCTAAATGCGCACTTCGGGTCGACATACTATATGTAGACTTAAGTGTGTAGTGTAAGTGTTTGTATAAATGCTTGTATTAGTATGTATTGAATTCAATGATGTTATAGATTAGTTTGAGATTGGTTTCTCAATAAATATGCTGGTGTAAATGGTTTCCTTCATGTTAGCCATATGCATGATTTCATTATATGAATGAAATGCATGTGCTTGATGATTCATGTAAGTTATATGTTATAACATGTGCTTGATGATTTCCTTATGATTTATTTTGAGAATGAATTCTCAATTAATTTGCTGATGGAAAGGATTTCCTATATGTTGGCAATATGCATAATTTCATTATATGTGTGAGAGACATGTGTAGGATGATTTACTTATATGTTATAACATGTGTTAACATGCTCACATGGTTGTATTTCATTTCCAATGCTCTCACATGATCGCTGACGTGGATTCATATGTGTTTGGGACTATATGTAGTTCAGGCAGTCGGTAACCAAGAAATATCGTGGTTAGCCTATCTTTGCCACGAACGACGTGTCGATGAACATGAGTCGTGTTTAGAGTTGGCGGCAGTGGTTAGGCCACGCGAAGTGTTTTACGCACTTCATGTCGTTTGACTTGCGATGCACTCGTGCTAGTCGAGCTCGTCAAGTAACCCGACTGGCCGTTGTATGTTCACCCTGCATGAGTCATATCTGCTTGAACCTAGGGTACTGAACTTACCATTGTAAACCCTGTTAACCATGGTACCTTGATCCACGAAGACTCATGAGCCGGGCATGGTGGTATGGGACATCGTGGTCGAGCTGTCGGCCTACGTTGGGGCCACAAACCTCCCCGTAGTGACCAGTGAGCACCTAGACTCGTGAGAAGATTATGGTGGTATGGGACACTATATTCTAGCTGTCGGCCTACACTGATCAGGCGACGAGTCCTTTGTAGTGACCGCGAGCGTATTCTGAGTCCACGGGAGGCGACGACCCTTCCGTTGCAGTAGAGTACAGTAGGCCTGTATTGATAAGGTGATGGGGGAGCGGTGCAACGAGTGTGAGCAACAGCCCTGGCAGCCCTTGCAGTGACCTACGAAATATACATCGTATGAGATTACTAGGAGTGACGACCCTAGACAGGATCTGTGTTGGGATTGATACAAGGGAGGTACCTTAGTTTCCCAATCCTGCTGTTTGAATGGACTAATAACAACTTGAAAATCATATCACCATAGCATTGCATGTGCCTGGAAGATGTGGAGCACTCTAGGGAGTGTGACATGCCGCGGTCGTAAGATGTTGTCGTATGAGGGAGATCGTCGGTGAGGGCATACATCACGTCATGTCATAATTGCATTAACAAAAGTATTAGGAATGTTTGAATTACTGCTTTACTATTATCGCATGATTGATTTGAGAACATGTTAATCCTTGCTCTATTATTTCACTGAGTTAGCTACTCACTCCCACGTTACGGGACGGTGTTCTTGGACACCCACCAGACCTTTTTGTGATTGCAGATGATGGCGCGGCCTACGAGGCGGAGCTGGACTTGATGATGATGAGGAGGATTCCTCCTTGATGCGAGTTCTGATTGACGGGATTACAAGGAGGTTGATTAGATACTTTGACATTTGTCATTTTATATTTTTAGCGCACTCATGTATATTCGTTTCATCTACTTTTGGAGTATACATGTATGTGTATAACCTGGTAACATGTTCACACTCTGGAGACATACAACAGTTTATATATGTTATACATGCTATCACAGCCTTCCGCTTGTTAATTTAACTGTTTCTGGAGTATGATATGCTGTTCTAGCTTAATCTCACTCATGTTTAATGCGTTATCACAGACAACATTCAATCATACATATCTATGTTGCATAAATAACATTTTGGAACTCGAGAGTTGGATTTTTGCTGGACCCCCTGATTTTCAGGATGTTACAAAGTTCTTGAATTTTTCTACAACATGAAATTTGGTGAAGATGGGGTAAAATTGATGATGAACTACTAAAAAATAATTAAAATAATTTAATAACTAGAAATGTAAAAAATGGGGCATAGAATGGCCCTAGGACCGTATTCTGTCATAATTAGGGTAGAATTTGGTTAAGTACTAAACTGAATACTCAGTAGAATTATCTTGAACCACTTTAAATATGAACTACAAGACCTAAAATGAGTAGGACCGCTAATGCTACGTTACGTAAAAACTTAGGATCAATCTCTAAACCCAGTTTCACTTGGGAGCATCATGAAACTTCGTATCAGACCTAGACCCCACGTCGAAAGTCCGATAGCAATGAACTTAGATAGTTATGACCACCTAGTTGGACTTGACTATCACCTCAAAAATCAAGATTAAATGATGTCCTGAGACTATTTTCTTGAGTTCGAAGTGAAGAGTGTGACAAAGTGAAGATTTTTATAAAATTAAATATGGATTTAAGTAATCTGAGTCGTGTCGCTTGCGTGCCATTTATAAGCGTTCTGACCATTGGAATTTAACCCAAATTCACCCTCGAATCAGGGAAGATGGCCCACACATGTCAATCTACTTGTGGCCTTGATCGAGTTTTAATGACCATTGAACTGAAACTAGTTCACCACAGTCGATCTGGAAATCCAATCGGACTGAAAAGTTAACTTGATCAAGATCCTATATTAGTGATCTTAGGTCCAACCGCATTCAGTAAGAGGACCTCCAGAAATGTTTCGTTGGATCAAAAACAGCCTGATTTGGTTAAAACCTAAGTATACCTGGGCCCTAGGGCTATTTCTATCAGTTTTGAGCCTATATAACGGCCTTAAACCCTCTCTCACAAATTTCATACGAATTTCTAAACCCTAGCTAAGATAAGAGAGAGAGAAAGCGAGTGAGAAGTTGGTGTTTCATCTTGGGATTCTTTCCATTTTCTCTATGTACCAAATCCATCTATCTGAATCGTTATTTCGGTGATTCTAATTCCATTCTTGGGTAAGTCAATCAAACCCTAACCTGTTTTGGAGCTTAGAATAGCCTAAGTGTTGATGTAGCTAACCTAATGCATGTGTTAGGTTGCGTATCTGCCATTGATGAAGACTTATCGTCTAAATCATATTCGTTACACGTTTTCTAGTTTAAGGTGCGGACTATAAACGTTTAAGTTATGGTTTTCAAGGCTTTCAATATCATGAATGATTTATGTCTGACTTGATTGCTATTACACATGCTAGATACGATGTCTTCTATATATTACATAAATATATATACTCTGTTAATTTTTAAATGCATTCCATGTGTTTGTTAAATTGCCTGAATGAATATGGAATTATGGTTTGCACTTGTTATGATTGATGCTTAGAAATACATGATTAGTGTATGTGTGGCAACTCCTATGTGGAAGGAATTGCTGTAATATGTGTTTAACTAAGTTATTACATGTATGTGAATATGTATAGCCTAAGTGTTTGATAAAATGCCTGAATGAGAAAATGCATATTGTAGTATATTTAATGAGAATGTTGAGATGCGATCCTCAATCCCCTCATGCATAGTTATAGTTTCCTCTATGTAACCTATCTTACTATTATGTGATTTATGGGAAAATTACCTATGTATGATAACATGTTTAATACGTG
The DNA here is from genome assembly GCA_037074715.1 of Magnolia kwangsiensis. NCBI lineage: Eukaryota > Viridiplantae > Streptophyta > Magnoliopsida > Magnoliales > Magnoliaceae > Magnolia > Magnolia kwangsiensis. Next base: position 58,003,377 of record CM073578.1, read on the forward strand.
TTTCTTGAAATGTTTGTATGCATTTGGAATCTGGATTTGTGATTACCATGATTAACTGTCGTAGGTACATGCTTGTTATATATGCGACAACTCCTTGGTAAGAGGATTTTTCCTAATACGTAATGTAACCAACATACGTGATGTATGTTGAAAAGTATAGTCTAAGTGTTTGTAAAAAAGTCTGAATGAGTTAGTAGTTAGTAAAGTGTGATTTATATGGGAGTTGAGATATGAATCCCAGTTACCTTAGTTGTGTGTATGATTTCCTCCACGTACTGTATAGCCTACTTATTCATGTTTAACTGTGTGTATGATTTCCTCTATGTACTGTATATTCATGTTTAAGTTATATTTCATAACATGCTGAAATGATTGTAGGATGGACTTATTTGTTCATTATTGCATTGACAATCTCATATGCTTACTTGTTGGAATTGCACGTGGTTAGGACTATATTATAGTCTAGGCGATCGGTAACAGGCCTCGAACTGGTGGCTGAGGTTATTTCGCCACACAAGATGTGTTCGACGAATGCAAGTCGTACTTGGGATGCTCGATAGTGGTTAGGCCACACGGAGTACTTATGCATTCCATATCGATCGACTCAACATGTGCTTGTCCTAGTTGAGCTCATCAATTAACCCGATCGACCGATGTATGTTCACCATGTTTGGACACTACTGTTTGAATCTATGGTACTGAACTCACTAGTAAAATTTTGTTAACCTTGGTACCGCGATCCGCTAAGAGTCATGAGCCGAACATGGTGGTATGGGACACCGTGCTCGAGTTGTTGGCCTATGCTGGGGCGACGATCCTCCCCGTAGTGACCAGTGAGCAACCTAGACTCGTGAGCCGATTATGGTGGTATGGGACTCTATATTCGTGCTGTCGACCTACATTGATTGGTGACGAGCCCTCTGTAGTGACCTCGAGCATATCATAAGACTGCATTTAGGCGACGAGCCTCATTGCAGTATCTAGGATATAACTAGACTTGTATTGATTGGTGACAAGCCCTTTACAACGATCTAGAACTTTACTATCTTATGAGATTGTCTAGGACTAACGACCCTAGAATGGATAATTTTTTAGAAATTGATATAAGGGAGGTACCTTAGCTTCCCAATCCTACTGTATGAAAACGACTAATAAGAACTTGATAATCATGCTCATAACATCGCACTGCATGTGCCGTTGACGTTAGTGTAGAGCACAGTGGTAGTTATTCATGCCGCGATCGTTAGATGTTGTCGCGAGAGGGAGTTTGTGGTGAGGGCATGCATCATTTTCTCATACCATTCTTACATTAACAAGAGTATTATGACATATTTGATTGTACTTCTTTATCATTACTACTTGTGTAACGCCCGTGAAAAATCCGTACTTGGGTTCGAGTACTAACTCGACCCGAAATTGTGTAGAATTTATTCCTTTAGAAAAATATGACTAAGTTAGCTAGTGCAACGTTAGAATAGCTGGGAAATGGTCCCTGATCACTTTAAATACGTTCTACAAGGCTCAAAGCGAGTGGAACCAATGGTGCTATAATGCTCTAAAGCCTCAGATCAAACTCTAAACCGTTTATTCTCGGGACCTCCTTGAAACTTTGTATTGGATCTAGACCGCGCGTCGAAAGTCCGATACTTACCATCTTAGACCGTTATGACCACTTAGCTGGGCTTGGCAATCGTTTCAAAAATCAAGTCCAACTGACATTCAGAGGCTATTTCATTGAGCCTGGAGTGAAGAGAGTGAGAATAGGGTTAGAATTGGAATTTAAAATTCAAATCTGGCACACGATTTGACGCATCAGTATTAAGCGTTCTGACCGTCAGAATTCATCCAAATTACACCCTTGGATCATGAAAAATTTCTATTACATATCACGAGACTTATAGGCCTGATCTTGGTGCGGTGACCATTAAACTGAAACTGGACCGCCACGTGCGATCTAGAAACCCTACCGGTCTGAAAACTGGATGTGTGCTAGATCCAGTATGCATGAGCTTAAGTCCGACCACATTTGGCCAGGGGACCTTCAGAAATGCTCTTTTGGACCGAAACGACCCCAATTTGGTTAGGCACCAAGTAAACATTGTTCCCAAGCCTATTTTGGGCATGTTTTAGCTTATAAAAGGGGTTGAAACCCTCACTTCTCTCACACATCCGAATTTGCTAGAAACCCTAGCTTGTGTGAGAGAAAAGGTGAGAGATTGTGAGAGAGAGTGGGAGAGTTCTTCCTGCCACTTGTGCTACGTGTTGCACGTGCTTAAGCAACGCACCTCTATCGCTTTCCCGACGATTACACCGCGATTCTAGGTAAGCAAATACCCTAAATAGTTACTGATTTAAGGTTCCTTTGTTTCCATAGCGATGTAGCTTATGGATCTTGTGTATTAGGTTCCCTATTCGCCGTAGACGAAGCGTATACGCTCCGTTTCAATTCACGAGTCTACAAGACATAAGGTGAGGATTTTAGACGCTTTGATTGACGGTTTACAACGCTTTCAATGTCCTTTAATAGTAGATTCTTGACGGTATCGCCGTTTGACATGTACAAAATACTCTCTGTTTCCCGTTTCGTAAATTAACGAAGAATATGAGAATTAGGGCATTTTAGTCATATGAAAAATTTCTATTATATATCACGAGACTTATAGGCATGATCTTGGTGCGATGACCGTTAAACTGAAACTGTACCGCCACGTCGATCTGGGAACCCTACCGGCCTGAAAACTGGATGTGTGCTAGATCCAGTATGCATGAGCTTAAGTCCGACCGCATTTGGCCAGGGGACCTTCAGAAATGCTCTTTTGGACCGAAACGGCCCCGATTTGGTTAGGCACCAAGTAAACATTGTTTCCAAGCCTATTTTGGGCATGTTTTAGCTTATAAAAGGGGTTGAAACCCTCACTTCTCTCACACATCCGAATTTGCTAGAAACCCTAGCTTGTGTGAGAGAAAAGGTGAGAGATTGTGAGAGAGAGTGGAGAGTTCTTCCTGCCACTTGTGCTACGTGTTGCACGTGCTTAAGCAACGCACCTCTATCGCTTTCCCGACGATTACACCGCGATTCTAGGTAAGCAAATACCCTAAATAGTTGCTGATTTGAGGTTCCTTTGTTTCCATAGCGATGTAGCTTATGGATCTTGTGTATTAGGTTCCCTATTCGCCGTAGACGAAGCGTATACGCTCCGTTTCAATTCACGAGTCTACAAGACATAAGGTGAGGATTTTAGACGCTTTGATTGATGGTTTACAACACTTTCAATGTCGTTTAATAGTAGATTCTTGACGGTATCGCCGTTTGACATGTACAAAATGCTCTCCGTTTCCCGTTTCGTAAATTAACGAAGAATATGAGAATTAGGGCATTTTAGTCATTTGTAGGAAGTACTGTTTACATTCATATTTTGCTGATGTGATTGACATGGTTTGTTGTCGCATTAGGAAGTTAGGATTACGTGCATAATTAGTTTGGCGAAGAGATTCGCCTAATTGCGCACTTCGGGTCGACATACTATATGTAGACTTAAGTGTGTAGTGTATGTGTTTGTATAAATGCTTGTATTAGTATGTATTGAATTAAATGATGTTATGAATTAGTTTGAGATGGATTTCTCAATTAATAGGCTGACCTAAATGATTTCCTACATGTTGACTATATGCATGATTTCATTACATGCATGAAATATCTGTGTTTGAAGATTTACTTAAGTTGAATGTTATAACATGTGTTAACAGGCTCACATGACTGTATTTCAATTTCAATACTCTTACATAATTTGCTGATGTGATTCCATAAGTGTTTGGGACTAGACTTAGTCCAGGCAGTCGGTAACCGAGCGAATTCGTGGCTGACTGGTCCTAGCCACGAGCGACGCGTCGATGAACGCGAGTTGTGTTTGAAGTTGGCGGCAGTGGTTAGGCCACGCGAAGTGTTTTACGCACTTCATGTCGTTCGACTTGAGATGCGATCGCGCTAGTCGAGCCCGTCAAGTAACCCGACTGGCCGATGTATGTTCAACTTGTATGAGTCATAACTGCTTGAACATAGGGTACTGAACTTACCATTGTAAACCCTGTTAACCATGGTACCTTGATCCACGAAGACTCATGAGCCGGGCATGGTGGTATGGGACACCGTGGTCGAGCTGTCGGCCTACGCTGGGGCCACAAACCTCCCTGTAGTGACCAGTGAGCATCTAGACTCGTGAGCAGATTATGGTGGTATGTGACACTATATTCTAGCTGTCGGCCTACACTGATCAGGCGACGAGTCCTTTGTAGTGACCGCGAGCGTATTCTGAGTCCACGGGAGGCGACGACCCTTCCGTTGCAGTAGAGTACGGTAGGCCTGTATTGATAAGGTGATGGGGGAGCGGTGCAACGAGTGCGAGCAACAGCCCTGGCAGCCCTTGCAGTGACCTACGAAATATACATCGTATGAGATTACTAGGAGTGACGACCCTAGACAGGATCTGTGTTGGGATTGATACAAGGGAAGTACCTTAGTTTCCCAATCCTGCTGTTTGAATGGACTAATAACAACTTGAAAATCATATCACCATGCCATTGCATGTGCCTGGAAGATGTGGAGCACTTGAGGGTCGATTGCATGCCGCGGTCGTAAGATGTTGCCGTATGAGGGAGATCGTCGGTGAGGGCATACATCACGTCATGTTATCTTGCATTAACAACAGTATTAGGATTGTCTGATTTACTGCTTTACTATTATCGCATGATTGAATTGTGAACATGCTAATCTTTTCTCTATGATTCCACTGAGTTGATCACTCACTCCCACGTTACGGGATGGTGTTTGCAACACCCACCAGACCCTGTTGTAGATACAGGTGAGGCTGAGATCCAGGAGGCAGAGCCAGACTTCGACGAGGACCAAGACGAGTTCTCGTACATGCAGTATCACGATGGCTTTGCATAGGCGACCTGGATCGATGGGACTTCAGTGGGACCATTTTGGACATTTACTTTTGTTCATGTATATGTATATGAGACTCAGAGATGTATTCATACTTTAGAGACAGATGAGATTTACTTTGTTTTTTTTATACAGTGATATATATATTGTTTAGTCTTCCGCTTGCTTTTATCACTGGATCTGAAATATGAATTGCAGTTTTGGTATACTTTTACTCATGTGAATGCTTTAAATCAGACAACATTGAATCATAATCATTTTTGTTGCATAAGTGACGGTCTGGAACTCGGGAGTTGAGTTTATACACGACCCCCGATTTTCAAGGTGTTACAACTTGACTGAATTGATAACATGTTAACCTTTACTTTATTGTTCCACTGAGTTGATCACTCACTCCCATGTTACGGGACGGTGTTTAAAACACCAACCAATTCTTGTTTTAGTTTTAGATGATGGCGATGTTTATAAAGCGGAGCCGGACTTTTATGATGATGAGGAGGGTTTCTCCTATATGCAGCTATCAGGAGGGTCTTTGTAGACCATATTTTGATTGGTGAGGTTACAGGGATGTTGATTAGATGCCATTACACTTATTATTTTGCACCGGTGGGAACACCCATGTATATCCATTTTGTTCATTTTGGAGTATACATGTATATATTTAACCTGGTAACATGTTTACACTCTGGGGACTTACAACAGTTTTTACACTTTATATATTTATCACAGTCTTCCGCTTGTAAAATTTAACTGTCTCTAGAGTATGATATGCTATTTTGGTATAATCCCACTCATGTTTAATGTACTAATGTGAACAACATTCAATCATCATTATCTATGTTGCATAAGTGATGCGTTAGAACTCGGGAGCTGATCTTCTGCTCGACCCCTAATTTTTAGGGCGTTACAAGATGGTATCAGAGCATGATTTGGATTAAACTGGACTTGGGTTATGGTAACATGATGCACACTGACGCACTCTGACTTAAGAAGGGGGCGATGGAATCTAGAAACCACATTAGAATCCCAATTGTCGCCGGCAGCGAGATTAACTACCGTAGAATAGCCCACATGTAATCGAGACCATATAAAATGATCTCACATCTCCACTTCTATTCACTCAAGCTTCCATCTTCTTTTACGTCTTACACCCATCCACCACTATTCTTTACAACTCTTCACCTTCCTTATACCCCCCTCATTTGGGCACAAAACTCACATTTTTGTGTCCCATAACCTGCATAACCTCCAAATGATGGGACATTAAGGGCCCGTTTTACCAACTGCATTAGGTAAGATTAGGGCGGATGGAATTGTACAAGTAACGATAAATGCATGTGTAAGGTATTATCCCTAGATTGGGTGTATCCCATGGTTTCCAATGCCATGGTTGGAATGTATGCAATTAACACTAAATCCCGGGATTTCTTTTCAAATTATACTTGGAATATCATCATCATGGGATTTGGAAATCTCATCTCATACTTTATAACGTAAGGTTCATTTTTCAAAGCCTGTAAAAATTAAATTTTAATCCCATCCCACCCTCCTTCCAAACATGTCATTCCCAAATCCCGAGGTGGGATTAAAAACACAATTAGCAAGTATGGTCCCATGTATAGTACTCGAGCGCAATCACATTTAAGTCCGGGAAACTTAAAAAAAAAAATCATCTAGCATATAAACATCGACTTTAGAATACAACCAGTGGATTACCACTACTCATAAGTTAAGACTAGGCTACTAGTTATACTAAGGAATGTAAAAGGCTAATTATGCTAAGGTAATTGAATGATAGACTTAGTTAGTCGGCTTGATTAGCTTGGAGTGGGGCCTCATACTTTCGATGAAGTCCCTTGATACTTAGGGAAGCTGTTTTGATTTAGAAACTATTCATGCATAGAGAAACTTATATATCCCTTAGATTAAACATTAGGTCAAATCATCAAATCCCTTAGACTTTCCTTCTTAAGGACTTGTTACAATCAGGAACACGGAATAGAGAAACTATATATAAGTGATGTATTCGCGGTTTGAATCGCATTCTCAATCCTAGTAGAGTACCAATGAACTCTATGCTCTGATCAAGTAGAAGATCGGGATTACTAGGATTAAGGACCGATACGATAAATTTTTTATCCTAGCTAGGCAGAAGGTCTATGTATTCGACTCAGACCCACTACACAACTTTCCTTCCGTGTTGGCCCGACCACTTAAAACTAAAAGTTTATTACTTCATCTTTGAGAAGTGTTAAGAACCTATAGCCAATAGAGATTTTTCTTTTTTAGGCCCATTAAATGTCTCAAATGTGCAATAGAAAGTTAGGAATTAGGTCCCGAATCACAGACTAGTCTGACATTCACATTGTGCATATGAACTTAGAGAGATAGTACTAATAATGTATAGATTATATTACGGTATTAAACTGGACATGATTAAAGAGGGTAAGTCAGGACTGTAGTAAGAGTCCTTCTTTGGTAGAATTAGGCATCTTGCCACCAACTCACACCCGTCCCTAGAATCAACCACAATAGAGATTAGGCTCATTTCTATAACCATAGGTACCAATGCCATAGTACACATTATCGATGGAAGGAAGACCAATGTATTGAGAGGTCGTTTTCCATTCCATGTCAAGGATAGGTCCTAAATTATACCTTATTCCGACATACATATTAGGACATAGATTCTTGAGCCTTGAGAGTAGAAATAAATTTTTAAGGGGGTAGAACATTATGAGCCCAATCTAGTTAGGTCAGCTAATACAACTATTAGATCAAAGTAGCGCAGTGAAAGTGTGCTTGGCCCTTTCCCATTGGCCCAGGATCAAAGGAAATTGATTCAGGCTATACGTAAGATTAAGTCATTAAATAGGATTTGAATCTTCCTTAGAATGTCAATAATGAAGTCTTTAAAGGGAAATAAGTAGGGCTTAAGTGTTGAACCCATTCATATTAACTCATAGGCCTAACAATGGGAACGAGCGGAGGTCAGTGTTTCCACAAATCTACTTACTAAATACGAACATAATAGAACCCTTAGCCAACTCTATAGATTAGAAACCTTTTTAGGATGACCTGTAAGATGTTTATTAACTCCCACCATGAACATAAATTAAGACGAGGACTCTTTTAGACCAAGACCCAAATAGAAAATTGGAACCTTTCAGTGATGGGCATTCCCTAAGCTTTTGGAGTGATCGGACTATAAGGAGTTATTGAAATATACAATTCTGAAACATTCGTGGCTTGACCCAATTCTCAATCCTGGCAGACTACCAATGAACTCACTGCTTTGATTGAGCAGAAGACCAGGATCTACCATGACTAGGAAGGGATATGATGAACCTTCTACCCTGGTCAGGTAGGTGATCGAAGTATCGGGATCAAGCCCAATACAACCGTCCCTCCGTATTGGTCGAACATTGAAAACATATATCTTACTCTAAGTAGATGGGAGTCATCGTCAAGACTCTAAATAGATAAGGAAATAAATTGTAGTAAACCATCAGGGTGTAAGCAAGAGATAAAGAGTAAATTTTTAAGGAGGATAGACAAAAAATGTGCCAGACAAGTATAGATGTATATACCCCACCACGCATATAAACTGGAATCAATAAAGTTTAGGTAAAAGAAATAATAGAATCTTTACTCATTACTCTTATCTAATTTTGGGGATGAAATTATTTTTAAGGGGGGTAGATTGTAACACCCTAAATTTTTTCCAATCTTGAGTTAGACGTCCTTAGGCAATGGGTCAACCAAAACACTCTCAAAGCTCAATTCTAAAGTCTAAAAATTACTTTTCAACCCATTTCCTTCAAAATCTCACCTTTCACCACCTCATTTTTTAAATTTCTCCAAGTACTTTCATATTAGACACAAATCGTAAGTTTAAATGGTGAAGAACTATACTTAAACTAAAACTTACTGTAAATGGTAAATACATGAATAAAATAGGATTTTGACTATTTAATTTTTGGAATATCATGATTTAGATAGGTTATTTGAATATATTATCTTCTCCTACCCCAAAATCATATATTGTATGTCATATAACTCATTCCAATTAGCAAATGAGACCCGATAAATGCATCAATGGACTTGTGGGACCAAACGGCTCAATTCAGGGGACCCGAGGTGGATCCCACATGTTTTCGGCATCCCCCGGGGGAGAGGACCTCCCCCTGGGGTGAGCCCTCACTAAAAAGTCCAGTGACTGGAGAGGGGCTCACCAGTTTGGCAAGGCCTCGTCCGTACAGCGGATTAGGCAGCACGTTTCTGCATTTTTTCTATGCTTTATATCCAACTTTGAAAAATCATATCTCCTTGGTTATAAGTCTGATTTAGGTGATTCAAAAGCAAAATTGAATCTAAATGAGTCTAGTTTTATGTAAAAATATGTAAATAATATAATAAAATAATTAATATATTTTAAAGTAGGTCATTGTCACAACTATCTAAAAATTACTTGTTGGACAACTGCTGCTTCTGGAATTTTTAAAATTTTTCTACAACACAAAATCTCATGAAATTTGGTGAAGACGGGGTAAAATTGATGATGAACTATTAAAAAATAATTAAAATAATTTAATAACTATAAGTGCCAAAAATGGAGCATAGAATGGACCTAAGACCGTATTCTACCATAATTAGGGTAGAATTTGGTTAAGTACTAAACTGAATACTCAGTAGAATTATCTTAAACCACTTTAAATATGAACTATAAGATCCAAAATAAGTAGGACCGTTGATTCTACGTTACCTAGAAACCTAGGATCAATCTCTAAACCCAGTTTCGATTGGGAGCATCATGAAACTTCGTATCGAACCTGGACCCCACGTCGAAAGTCCGATAGCGATGAACTTAGATAGTTATTTCCACCTAGTTGGAATTGACTATCACCTCAAAAATTAAGACCAAATGATGTCCTGAGACTATTTTCTCGAGTCTGAAGTGGAGAGTGTGAGAAAGTGAAGATTTTTATAAAATTAAATATGAATTCAAGTAATCTGAGTTGTGTCACTTGCGTGCCATTTATAAGCATTATGACTATTGGAATTTGACCCAAATTCACCCTTGGATCAGAAAATATGGCCCACACATGTCAATGTACTTGTGGCCCTGATCGAGTTTTGATGACCGTTGAACTAAAACTAGTCCACCACGGTCGATCTGGAAACTCGATCAGACTGAAAAGTTAACTTGATCAAGATCCTATATTAGCTCAAGTCCGACTGCATTCAGTAAGAGGACCTCCAGAAATGTTCCGTTAGATCAGAAACAGCCCAATTTGGTTATAACCTAAGTATACCTTGGCCCTAGGGCTATTTTCGTCAGTTATGAGCCTATATAAGGGCCTTAAACCCTCTCTCAAAAATTTCATATGAATTTCCAAACCCTAGCTAAGATAAGAGAGAGAAAAGAGAGAAAGTGAGTGAGAAGGTGTTTCATCTTGAGATTCTTCCCAGTTTCTCTACGCATCAAATCCATCTATCTGAATCATTATTCCATTCTAATTTCATTCTTGGGTAAGTCAATCAAACCTTAACCTATTTTGGAGCTTAGAATAGCCTAAGTGTTGATGTATCTAACCTAATTCATGCCTTAGGTTACGTATCTGCCGTTGATGAAGACTTATCGTCTAAATCATATTCGTTACGCATTTTCTTATTTAAGGTGCAGACTATAAACGTTTAGGTTATAATTTTCAAGGCTTTTAATGTAAGTGTAACATCCAAACAATCGGGAGGTCGAGCAAAAACCCAACTCTCGAGTTTCAAAATGTTATTTCTGCAACATAGATATGTATAATTGAATGTTGTCTGTGTTAATGTATTAAACATGAGTGAGATTAAGCCAGAACAGCATATCATACTCCAGAGACAGTTAAATTTGCAAGTGGAAGACTGTGATACTATGTATATCATATATAAACTGTTGTATGTCTCCAGAGTGTGAACATGTTACCAGGTTATATACATACATGTATACTCCAAAAGTAAACCAAAAAGATATACATGAGTATTCTAAAAATATAAAATGACAAGTGTCAAGGTATCTAATCAACCTCCCTGTAATCCCGTCAATTAGAACACGCATAAAGGAGGAATCCTCCTCATCATCGTCAAATTCAGCTCCGCCTCGTAGGCCGCGCCATCATTTGCAATCACAATAGGGACTGGTGGGTGTCCGAAAACACCATCCCGTAACGTGGGAGTGAGTGATCAACTCAGTGGGATAAGAAAGTAGAGATTAGCATGTTATCAAATCAATCATGCGATAAGAGTAAAGCAGTAAATTAAACAATCCTAATACTGTTGTTAATGCAATATGACATGACATGATGTATGCCCTCATCGACGATCTCCCTCATACGGCACCATCTTACGACCGCGGCATGCAATCGACCCTCAAGTGCTCCACATCTTTCAGGCACATGCAATGGTATGGTGATATGATTTTCGAGTTGTTATTAGTCCATTCAAACAGCAGGATTGGAAAACTAAGGTACCTCCCTTATATCAATCCCAACACAGATCCTGTCTAGGGTCGTCACTCCTAGTAATCTCATACGTTGTATATTTTGTAGGTCGCTGCAAGGGCTGTTGCTCGCACTCGTTGCATCGCTCCCCCATCACCTTATCAATATAGGCCTACTGTACTCTACTGATACTGAAGGGTCGTCGCCTCCCGTAGACTCAGAATACGCTCGCGGTCACTACAAAGGACTCGTCGCCTGATCAGTGTAGGCCGACAGCAAGAATATAGTGTCCCATACCACCATAATCTGCTCACGAGACTAGGTGCTCACTGGTCACTACGGGGAGGTTTGTGGCCCCAGCGTAGGCCGACAGCTCTACCACGGTGTCCCATACCACCATGCCTGGCTCATGAGTCTTCGTGGATCAAGGTACCATGGTTAACAGGGTTTACAATGGTAAGTTCAGTACCCTAGGTTCAAGCAGTTATGACTCATGCAAGGTGAACATACAACGGCCAGTCGGGTTACTTGACGGGCTCGACTAGCACGATCGCATCTCAAGTCGAACGACATGAAGTGCGTAAAACACTTCGCGTGGCCTAACCACTGCCGCCAACTCCAAACACGACTCGCGTTCATCGACGCGTCATTCATGGCAAAAATAACCCAATCACGAATTTGCTCGGTTACTGACTGCCTGGACTAAGTATAGTCCCAAACACATATGAATCCACATCAGCAATCATGTGAGAGTATTGGAAATGAAATACAACCATGTGAGCATGTTAACACATGTTATATCGTACAACTTAAGTAAATCATCTGACACATGCCTTTCATACATATAATGAAATTATACATATCGCCAACATATAGGAAATCATTTTCATCAGCATATTAATTGAGAATTCAATCTCAAACTAAATCATAATGAAATCATCAAACACATGTCACAACATACAACTTAAGTGAATCATCAAGCACATGCATTTCATTCATATAATGAAATCATGCATATGGCTAACATGTAGGAAACTATTTACACCAGCATATTAATTGAGAAATCAATCTCAAACTAATTCATAACACCATTTAATTAAATACATACTAATACAAGCATTTATACAAACACTTAAACCACACACTTAAGTCTACATATAGTATGTCGACCCAAAGTGCGTATTTAGGCGAATCTCTTCGCCAAACTAATTATGCACGCATTCCTAGTATTCTAATGCGACAAGAAGCCATGTCAATCACATCAAAAAAATATGGATGAAAACAGTACTTCTTACAAATGACTAAAATGCCCTAAATCTCATATTCTTCGTCGGTTTACAAAACAGGAAATGGACAGCATGTTGTACATATCAAACGGCGTTGCCGTCGATAATCTACTATTAAACGACATTGAAAGCGTTGAAAACAGTCAATCAAAGCATTTAATGTCCGCGCCTTTCACTTTATATATGTATCGTTTCGAACGAAGCGTATACGCTTCGTCTACGGCGATCAGGCGACCTAATACACAAGTTCTATCAGCTAACATGCTATGAATCCTAGTGAACCTCAAATCAGGAACTTCTAGGGTATTTTCTTACCTGAAAATGCGGAGAAATCACCGGGAAAGTGGTTGGAGTGCGTCGCCTAAGCACGTGCAGCAGCAGTAGCAGGTGGTAGGAAAATCCCTCCCACCTTCTCTCACAAACTCTCACCTTTTCTCTCTCCCAATCTAGGGTTTTTCTCAAATTCGGATGGGAGAGAGGAATGAGGGTTTAAACCCCTTTTATAAGCCCAAAAGTGCCCAAAATAGGCTCAGGAACAAAATATACTTGAGGTATATCCAAATCGGGGCTGTTTCGATCCAAAAGATCATTTCTGGTGGTCCCCTAGCAGAACGCGATCGAACTTAAGTTCATGCTTATAGGATCTAGCACGCATTAAGTTTTTAGTCCAGCAAGATTTGTAGATCGCCCGTGGCGGTCCAGTTTCAGTTCCGCGGTCACCGTACGTAGATCAGGTCTGCAAATCTCATGGTATGAAATAGAAATTTTTCCTGATCTGAGGGTGTAATTTGGCCGAATTCTGACGGTCAGAACGCTTAATACTGACGTGCCAATTCGTGTGCCAGATTTGAATTTTAAACTCCAATTCTGTCCCTATTCTTACTCTCTTCAGTCCGGGCTCAATAAAATAGCCTGTGATTGTCGGTTGGACTTGATTTTCGAAATGATTGTCAAGTCCAGCTAGGCGGTTCTAATGGTCTAAGATTGAAGATATCGGACTTTCGACGCGCGGTATAGATCCAATACAAAGTTTCAAAGTGGTCCAGAGAGCAAACCTTCTTAGAGTTTGATCCGAGGTTATAGAGTATTATAGCACCATGGATTCTACAAGTTTTGTGTCTTGTAGAACGTATTTAAAGTGATCAGGGACTTTTTCCCAGCTACTCTAGCATTGCACTAGCTAACTTATGCTTAGTTTCTAAAGGAATTAATCCTAAGTGGTTTCTTTGGCTATGGAATTGGGTTCTGAGCGATTTTCCATGTGTTTTAGTTGACCCATTGCCTAAGGACGTCTAATCCCAGGTTGGCCAAAATCCGGGGTGTTACAGTAAGGAATGATTTATGTCGACTTGATTACTATTACACATGCTAGATACGATGTCTTCCATATAATACATAAATATATATACTCTGTTAATTTTTAAATGCATTCCATGTGTTTGTTGAATTGCCTGAATGAATATGGAATTATGGTTTGCACTTGTTATGATTGATGCTCAGAAATACATGATTAGTGTATGTGTGGCAACTCCTATATGGAAGGAATTGTTGTAATATGTGTTTAACTAAGTTATTACATGTATGTGAATATGTAACACCCTGAAAATCGGGGGTCATGCATAAACTCAACTCCCGAGTTCCAGACCGTCACTTATGCAACAAAAATGATTATGATTCAATGTTGTCAGATTTAAAGCATTCACATGAGTAAAAGTATACCAAAACTGCAATTCATACTTCAGATCCAGTGATAAAAGCAAGCGGAAGACTAAACAATACGTATATCACTGTATGGAAAAACAAAGTAAATCTCATCTGTCTCTAAAGTATGAATACATCTCTGAGTCTCATATACATATACATGAACAAAAATGTAATGTTCCAAATAGTCCCACTGAAATCCCATCGATCCAGGTCGCTTACGGGAAGCCGTCGTGATACTGCATGTACGAGAACTCGTCCTGGTCCTCGTCGATGTCTGGCTCCACCTCCTGGATCTCAGCCTCACCTGCATCTACAACAGGGTCTGGTGGGTGTTGCAAACACCATCCCATAACATGAGAGTGAGTGATCAACTCAGTGGAATCATAGAGCAAAGATTAGCATGTTCACAATTCAATCATGCGATAATAGTAAAGCAGTAAATCAGACAATCTTAATACTGTTGTTAATGCAAGATGACATGACGTGATGTATGCCCTCACCGACGATCTCCCTCATACGGAAACATCTTACGACCGCGGCATGCAATCGACCCTCAAGTGCTCCACATCTTCCAGGCACATGCAATGCTATGGTGATATGATTTTCAAGTTGTTATTAGTCCATTCAAACAGTAGGATTGGGAAACTACGGTACTTTCCTTATATCGATCCCAACACAGATCCTGTCTAGGGTCGTCACTCCTAGTAATCTCATACGATGTATATTTCGTAGGTCACTACAAGGGCTGTCAGGCCTGTTGCTCGCACTCGTTGCACCGCTCCCCCATCACCTTATCAATACAAGCCTACCGTACTCTACTGCAACGGAAGGGTCGTCGCCTCCCGTGGACTCAGAATACGCTCGCGGTCACGACAAAGGACTCGTCGCCTGATCAGTGTAGGCCGACAGCTAGACTATAGTGTCCCATACCACCATAATCTGCTCACGAGTCTAGGTGCTCACTGGTCACTACGGGGAGGTTTGTGGCCCCAGCGTAGGCCGACAGCTCGACCACGGTGTCCCATACCACCATGCCTGGCTCATGAGTCTTCGTGGATCAAGGTACCATGGTTAACAGGATTTTCAGTGGTAAGTTCAGTACCCTAGGTTCAAGCAGTTATGACTCATACAAGGTGAACATACATCGGCCAGTCGGGTTACTTGACGGGCTCGACTAGCGCGATCGCATCTCAAGTCGAACGACATGAAGTGCGTAAAACACTTCGCTTGGCCTAACCACTGTCGCCAACCCCAAACACGAATCACGTTCATCGACGCGTCGTTCGTGGCTATGACCAGTCAGCCACGAATTCACTCGGTTACCGACTGCCTGGACTAAGTCTAGTCCCAAACATTTATGGAATCACATTAGCAATATATGTAAAGGTATTGGAATTGAAATATAATCATATGAGCATGTTAACACATGTTATAACATTCAACTTAAGCAAATCTTCAACACATACTTTCCATGCATGTAATGGAATCATGCATATGGTCAACATGTAGGAAATCATTTAGGTCAGCATATTAACTAAGAAATCAATCTCGAACTACCACATAACATCATTTAATTCAATACATACTAATACAAGCATTTATACAAACACATACACTACACCCTTAAGTCTACATATAGCATGTTGACCCAAAGTGCGCAACTAGGTGAATCTCTTCGCCAAACTAATTATGGAAGCATTCCTAACTCCCTAATGCGACAACAAACCATGTCAATCTCGTCAGCAAAATATGAATGTAGACCGTACTTCCTACAAATGACTAAAATGCCCTAAATCTCATATTCTTCAATAATTTACGAAACAGGAAACGGAGAGCATGTTGTACATGTCAAACGGCGATGCCGTCGATAATCTACTATTAAACGACATTGAAAGCGTTGTAAACCGTCAATCAAAACGTCTAAAATCCTCACCTAGTCTCTTACGGATGCGAAATTTTGAACGGAGCGTGTACGCTTCGTCTACGACAGTAGGAGAACCTATTTTACAAGTTACGTTAGCTAACACGTCGTGAATCTAAGTAAACCCCAAATCAGCAAGTTCTAGGGTTGTTTTATACCTGAAAGAACGGAGAAATCACCGGCCAGGTGATTGGGAAGAGTCGTTGAAGCAGTAGCAATCGGTGGCTCGGAGACGGGAAAAATCCCTTCCACTCTCTCTCTCAAACTCTCTCTCCTTTTCTCTAAGGTTTGCAATTTTCGGATGGGAGAGAGAAATGAGGGTTTCAACCCCTTTTATAAGCTTAAAAATGCCGGAAACAGGCTCCAGAACGAAGTTTACTTGGTGCCTATCCATTTCGGGGCTGTTTCGGTCCAAAAATTGCTTTCTGGTGGTCCCCTGGTCGATTGCGATCGGACTTAAGCTCATGCGTACCAGATGTAGCACGTATTAAGTTTTCAGTCTGGCAGGGTTAGCAGATCGCACGTGGCGGACCAGTTTCAGTTCAGCGGTCACCGTACGTAGATCAGGGCTGAAAGTCTCATGATAATAAATAGAAATTTTTCCTGATCCGAGGGTGTAATCTGGATGAATTCTGACGGTCAGAACGCTTAATACTGACGCGTCAAGTCGTGTGCCAG
Source organism: Magnolia kwangsiensis (assembly GCA_037074715.1). NCBI lineage: Eukaryota > Viridiplantae > Streptophyta > Magnoliopsida > Magnoliales > Magnoliaceae > Magnolia > Magnolia kwangsiensis. The sequence continues at coordinate 58,020,396 of CM073578.1, forward strand.
ATTTGAATTTGAAATTCCAATTCTGTCCCTATTCGCGGTCTCTTCAGTCCGGGTTCAACGAAATAGTCTGTGATTATCGGTTTGACTTGATTTTCGAGATGATTGTCAAGTCCAGCTGGGCGGTTCTAATGGTCTAAGATAGGAGGTATCGGACCTTCGACGCGCGGTCTAAATCCAATACAAGAATTCAATGTGGTCCAGAGAACAAACCCGCTTAGAGTTTGATCCGAGGTTATAGAGTATTGTAGAGTTGTTTGTTCTACTCGATTTGTGTCTAGTAGAACATATTTAAAGTGATCAGGGACTATTTCCCAGCTACTCTAGCGTTGCGCTAGCTAACTTACGCTTAATTTCTATGGAATTTAATTCTACGCGATTTCGGGTCGAGTTGGTACTCGAGCCCAAGTACGAATTTTTCACGGGCGTTACAATCTACCCCCCTTAACAAATAATTTTGTCCTCGAAATTTGTACCTTTTCGTATTCCTCGAGAAGCTGTGGGTGGTTCTTTCTGATCTCGACTTCTGTCTCCCAAGTAGCCTCCTCCTCAGAATGATGCGTCCACAATACTTTCACAAGGGGAATCACCTTGCTACGCAGTACCTGCTCCTTCCTGTCTAAGATGCGTGTCGGTTGCAGGATATAAGTAACATCCTCTCCTAACTGCACCTGCTCCCATCTGATGATATGGGAAGGATCAGCAACGTACTTCTTCAGCATAGAAACATGAAATATGTTGTGAACGCTCGCGAGGGGCGTGGGTAAAGCCAATCGGTAAGCCACTGCTCCCACACGATCGAGGATCTGGAATGGACCAATGAATCGCGGTGCCAGCTTCCCCTTCTTCCCGAACCGAAGGACTCCCTTCATAGGGAAAACTCGCAAAAACACGTGATTCCCGACTGTGAACTCCAGTGGCCTCCGTCTCGTATCGGCGTAGCTCTTCTGTCTGCTCTGCGCTGTAAGGAGCCGACGTCGAATAATATCAATCTTCTCTGACGTCGCCTGCACTAACTCTGGGCCAATCAAGCTACGCTCACCGACCTCTAACCAGCAATGCGGTGCGCGACAAGGTCGCCCATACAGCGCTTCATAAGGTGCCATACCGATACTCGCCTGGAAGCTATTGTTGTACGTAAACTCCGCATATGCAAGACAATCATCCCAACTTTCCTTGAAGTCCAATGCGTAAGCTCGCAACATATCCTCCAAGATCTGGTTCACTCGCTCTGTCTGTCCGTCCGTCTGTGGGTGGAGGGCAGTACTGAACTTCAACTTCACACCCATAGCCTCCTGAATGCGGATCAAGAAGATAAAAGTGAACCGCGTGTCTCTGTCCGACACGATCTCCAACGGAACTCCGTACAGACGCACGATCTCTTTGATGTACAATCTAGCCAGCTCGTCTGCAGAGTTCGTAACTCTGATCGGTAGGAAGTGCCCCGACTTCGTCAATCGGTCGACGATCACCCAAATGGAATCATGTCCCTTCCTCGTCTTCGGCAACCCAGAAATGAAGTCCATGGAAATGAAATCCCACTTCCACTCTGCAATCGGCATAGGCTGCAAAAGTCTAGGTGGTCGGCGATGCTCTGCCTTCACCTGCTGACAAGTGAGACAACGGGACACGAACTCAGCTATGTGGGTCTTCATACCTTCCCACCAATACGTCCTCTTCACGTCACGATACATCTTTGTGCTGCCTGGATGCATCGCGAGTCTAGTAGAATGCGCAGCCTCGAGAATCTCTCGTCTCAAGTCAGGGACATCTGGGATGCATAGGCGGCCACGGTAACGTAAGCCCCCATCCATACCAACTCGCCAGTCGGCGTCAGCATCATCACTGGCCTGCTCTCGAAGCTCAGTAAGATGCGCATCGTCCCTCTGCGCCTCGATGACTCGGTCATCGATCTGGGATCGCACCTGTACATGTGCGACGAACTCAAACGGCTCCTCTACGGTGAGTTTCTGCTCAAAGTCTCGAAAAAACTCAACCATATCCCACTCGGCAACCATCAGCGGAGCCGCAAACTCTATCGGCTTCTTGCAGCTCAACGCATCAGCCACAAGGTTCGCCTTCCCAGGATGGTAAGAGACTTCAAACTTGAAGTCCTTCAACGTCTCCATCCATCGCCGCTGCCTCATATTCAAGTCTCGCTGCGTGAATATGTACTTGAGGCTCTTGTGGTCGCAAAAGAGCTCGAACTCCTCTCCGTAGAGGTAATGTCTCCAGAGTCTCAGTGCGAATATAACGGCTGCCAACTCTAGGTCGTGTGTAGGGTAATTCTCCTCGTGCTTCCTTAATTGTCTCGAGGCATACGAAATTACCCTGTCCCTCTGCATAAGGACACAACCCAAACCAACGCTAGACGCGTCAGTGTATATAGTGTATCTAACCCCTTGCTCTGGCAATACTAGCACAGGGGCGGACGTAAGTCTGTCCTTCAGCTCCTGAAAAGCTGACTCCGCCTTATCATTCCAGGCGAACTTCACGTCCTTCCGTGTCAACTGAGATAAGGGTCTCGCAATCTTCGAGAAGTCCTATATGAAGCGCCGATAGTAGCCAGCGAGACCCAAGAAGCTCCTCACCTCAGTGACAGAACCAGACTGCTCCCAGTCCTGCACCGCAGCTACCTTAGACAGGTCAACTGCCATGCCATCCTTGGACACCACGTGTCCCAAAAACTTCACCTCCTGCTTCCAGAAGTCGCACTTCTTGTACTGTGCGAACAACTGATGCTGTCTGAGCATATCCAGGACCAAACGTAAGTGCTCCTCATGCTCCTCTCGACTCCTAGAGTACACCAAAATGTCGTCAATGAATACAACGACGAATCGATCGAGGAAAGCCGAAATACCCGGTTCATCAGATCCATGAACACGGCCGGTGCGTTCGTAAGACCGAACGACATCACGAGGAACTCGTAGTGGCCAAAACTGGTCCTGAATGCTGTCTTCTGCACGTCCTCATCCCTGACGCGCAGCTGATGATAACCTGACTGAAGATCGATCTTTGAGAAGTACTGCGCTCCTCTCAGCTGATCGAACAAGTCATCAATCCTGGACAAAGGGTACTTGTTCTTCACCGTGAGTTGGTTCAGCCTGCGATAATCAATACACAATCGCATCGAACCATCCTTCTTCCTTACGAACAAGACCGGTGCTCCCCAAGGAGACACGCTAGGCCGTATAAGGCCAAGCTCTAGTAGACCATCAATTTGCGTCCTCAACTCCTCCATCTCACATGGTGCCATGCGATACGTCGGCAATGAGACAGGTGTAGAACCAGGAACTAGATCGATAGTGAAATCGATCGCACGTCGGGGCGGCAAACCAGGGATCTTCCTGAACAGATCCCCGAACTCAGAAACGACTGGCACATGCTCGAGTATCTGGGCACCAGAGTCGCGCAATAAAGTGGCGTAGCTAAGTATGCGGAAAGGGAGATTTACCCGCACTGGAAATGTGAACGATGCACCCTAAGGCTCGTACGCTGTGACTATACGAGTCTCGCAGTCAATCTCGGCTCTCGCTGCAGTCAACCAGTCCATGCCAAGAATGACGTCGAGATAATAAAGAGCAGGGTCGACGACGAGATCTAGAACCATCGTCTTGCCCCCCAGATCCACCAAACAACCCTCACACATCTGGGTGGCATCTGTAAAGGACCCATGAGCTGTATAAACCCACACTCCATCCATAGTAATGGTGTGTAAGCCAAGACGTCTGACAATAGCACGCGATATCAAAGAAATCGTGGATCCAGTGTCCACCATCACGAGAATAGGAGTACCTCCAATATGGCCGGTGACCTCGAAGGCTGAATGCTGAGAAGTGCCCGTCGCAGCTGCCTCAGCTGTCAATGCATGAACTCGAGCCTGCTGTGGCCGGTTCGACCGCTGTGTCAAGGGCCGTGGAGGCTGTCTGATCTGCGATACCGGAGGTCTGAATGAAGGATGCGCAGGAGCTGACCGTATAAGCGGTGCTGATATCGCCTGTGGACGTACACGGTCAATCTTCTATGGCGGCGAGAACCCACTGTCCTGCATCCTCGAAAAGCAGCTCTGCGCCAAGTGGCCTAACCTCCCACAGTATGTGCACGTCAAATCGGGGCATCGAAACGGTGGTACAGGCGTCGTAGTCCTAGTAGGAGGATCAATGCGAGGCCTCTTGTCCGCGAAGGGCCTGTCTGGCAAGTCTGGTCGTGGCCTAGAAGCAACCGGGTCACGAGATCGCGCAAGTCAATCCATGTCCTGCTCTGCCCGCATGAACATGTGAATCAACTCCGCATAGGAGGGAATGCTAACACAGCACATCTTCGACCGAATATCCGGTCGCAAACCCTCCAAAAAGTGCCGTATGCGCATCTGCTCATCAGCCAAGATCGTCGGGACGTACCTGCCCAACTCCGTGAACCGATGCTCATACTCTGTAACTTTCATCGCTGCCTGTATGAGGCGGAGAAACCCATTCTCCCTGTCGTGCCTATAAGTCTGGGGATAATACTTCTCATGGAAGCGGAACTCAAATGCTGCCCACGTCCATACAAAGTCTGCGGCAACGGTCCGCAGTACGCTATCCCACCACATGCTGGCCTCTCTCTCAAACAGGAAGGTAGCCAGCTCTACCTGCTCGGCCTCGGTGCAATGCAACATCCGTAAAATCTTCGACACCCGGTCGAGCCAGTACTCAGCCTCCTCGGGTCTGTGAGAACCCATGAAAGTAGGAGGCCGCAAGCGCTGAAATTGCTCCAATAGGCCCCGTGTATTGGCAGGATTCCCCGCAGGGTAAGCAGGCGGCGCAGGATGAGCCATGCCCTCATCCTGGGCGTATGTATAGGCATCCTCAGCTGGATGCGCAGGTGGTGTAGGTGGTGTAGATGGAGCCGCACCCCCACCCTGGGCTAATGTCCCCACGATGGTAGTCAAAAGCTGCTGCTGCTGCAGCATCATAGCCATCATCTGCTCGAATCTGTCAGGGGGTGGAGCAGGCTGTGGCGGATGCTGTGTGGAAGTAAATGCGTGATATGGCTCTTTGACCGACGGTGTAAATGGCGGTGGTCCATCTGTAGGACCAGCGGCAGGCTGAGACGATCGAACTGCCTCAGGAATCGGTCCCAAAGTAGGGTCTGCATGGGTGCCATACTGCGAAGGAGTCTGATCCATATGCTCTGTCAATGCAAGCCGAACCGTGCTCCGCGTAGCCTTAGGCGGCATTCCCTATATTCAAAATAGGGCGCAACCTTGTCAGTCTCATTAGCACAAATACACCGCAATCATTCACATAAAGAGTCCAAGGCATTCCATGTATTTCAATTAATCAAAATTGTCACAATACAAGGGATATATCCTTACAAGCATCATGACGAGAAATACATGGGAATTAAGACAGTTAAGCAACAACAACATGAGCAAAGCACTAGCTCTAACAGGCTTACACACATAAAGCAGGAAATGACTAACTACTGATAATAACATCAAAGATCGCATCGCTAGTCAGAGTCTGGTGACGGAGGAGGAGCACCCTTATCCTGTAAGCAACACAGGATCGCCTTCAAGGTGCGAGTCACCTTGCCAAATTTCTTCTTTGTAACGGCCTTGGCATTCGCAACTTCTGCGCCAAGTTCTTGGACTTCCCTTCGCAAAGCGGTCTGACTCTCCTCCATCCGAGAAATGCGATCGTCGATAGTAGCCTGCGCAGAAGGAGGAGGGCTCTCATCTGTATCCTGAGCCTCCTCTTCTGCCTCTTCCTGAGCTTCTTCCTGAACCTCTGCTCTAGGTTCTTCTTCGCTTTGATCTTCCTCATCATCAAAGTCATCCTCACTATCCTTTTCAAGTTGATTTTCACGGTATTGTGACCTAATCTTCATCTTGACCATTGTCGACTCATCAATACTATGAATCAAGACCGGTATTTCTGGCCCAAGTCTATAGGCAAACTCAAGCGCAATCTTGCAAATCAGGTGGCCAAAGGGAAGCGATTCGAATGTTCTTCTTGACCTGGCTATGAGGACTATCTGTCGTAAGATGAAAGTGGCCATACATACGTTCTCTCCCTAGGCCACCAGATATAAGAAATCGACCATAAGGCGTGTACATTCAATGCGGTTCGTCGACCTGGGATAAACATTGTACGTACAGATATGGTGCAGCAGGCGCAAATCCTCAGACATATACGTCACCTTGAGGCTATTATTAGGCTGCCATGGAACTAACTTACCACACAGAAACCTGGTGCGGCGATCTCGTTCACGTCTAGTCCTCAGATTCTTCTCACTAGGATGCACATCACCAAGAGGCACGTTGAGAAGTCGCGCAATCAACCGAACATCGGTCGTAGCCATCCGATCTCTACCAAAAGGGATTTTGAACTGCAAAGGCTCCAAGGTAGGATTCTGAATACTAGCGTAGAAGGCACGAACGGTGCTCACATTAGCACGAGCGCGAGCTTCAAAGATCGGACCCCAATGCATAGCTTTAATGCGTTCAAACAACAGATATTCACCGAATAGTCATCCATCTACGTCCACCTCAAATAACACTTTGCGATCAGTGTATTGGCCATGAGGCATCTCTGATAAAATTGCTCTCCCAAGGTGTATATGGGGATCCAAATTCCGCTTTGTACGGCACTCCAGGACTGCAGTTGGACCTGCGGCGGCACTTGAACTTGCCCAGCCTCGTCTGTTGCGATTTTCCTCTTACCCATCAAAGATATGATGGATGAGAGTGATAAAAGGCCTAAAATGGCTTCCACGAAAGTCATGGAAAATGGTGAAAATGCGGAGAAGTGGCTGCCCAATCTGGAAAAAGGAGATCTAGGCGTCGTAGAGGGATGCTTCAAGCTTCCCAAGGCTGTATTTTCAAGGAGAAATGCAAACAAAAAAGTGGAATGGAGCACCTCACGATTTCAGCTCTATTTGGGAGTTTTTGGAGCTCCAAATGGTGAAACCTTCAAGAGGAAGGGCTGCCAACTCCCAATAAGTGATGGATGACGGTCGATTTTGGCCAAGGAGGGATCTAGGAGTGATTTGGGACCACAAGCTTTGGAGATAGTTGCTGGAAATCGGAAATAGGGCTTGGGGGAGGGATGTTTATGAAGGAGGGGGATGTTTTAGGGGTTTTCATGGGACGGGAGGTATATGGGGAGGGTGTGCTAGGCGTTTTAGGGCGTGCGCCCGAAAATTACTGCCAACGGGCCCCACCGGTAGGCGATGCATCGCCGGACCGGCGATGGCATCACCGGCCAACTGGGACCACATGAGTCTGGTCCCCCATGGTCCAGGGACTTCAAAACAATGTGGCCCACCCCCTGGTTCATTGTATTTTGATCTATATGAGCCCAAATATGTGTTCAGGGATTTTCGGGATCACTCCGTAACTCAGAATACCAAACCCTATGATGCAGCATATGAATTTGGGGTAGAAGGAGCTATTACATCCATCTAGATCCTTAGTTGCTAAATAAAGTGAAGTTAGAATGGCCTTATGGCCATTTTTCATGAAATTTTACTATTCACTGTACAATTTTGTGAAAGTACTAATTTGTGTTATTTTCACATTAGGTTCGATGCCTAACATAAAATGGATAAGAAAGAAATGAAGATCGAAGTGTTCAGAGGAGGAATTTTGAAGATTTTTGGTGAAACGGGGTTTTTAAGCCCTGACGATTGATTACAGGAGTCGTGGTCATCCCACGGCCCAAGGATTCACTTTTATGATTTAAAACCGCTCATAAGACGTCTCAACCCGACTTCCTACAGCTTAGAAGCGATTCGGGTTGCTTTACGCGACCCGAGATGCGTTAGAGACTCGATCTTGCGATCGATTCTAATAGACTTCGCCTATCAGCGAACCTGCGATCCTAGAAGTGTTTCTAGACCCTTCTCGCACCCACCTAAGTCAAAGGAAGCGACAGCGTACGTCGCGAGACCATAACCCAGGCCCAGTATACTCTCATTCATGCTCTGATACCAACTTGTAACACCCTGAAAATCGGGAGTCGTGCATAAACTCAACTCCCGAGTTCCAGACCGTCACTTATGTAACAAAAATGATTATGATTCAATGTTGTCTGATTTAAAGCATTCACATGAGTAAAAGTATACCAAAACTGCAATTCATACTTCAGATCCAGTGATAAAAGCAAGCGGAAGACTAAACAATATGTATATCACTGTATGGAAAAATAAAGTAAATCTCATCTGTCTCTAAAGTATGAATACATCTCTGAGTCTCATATACATATACATGAACAAAAATGTAATGTTCCAAATAGTCCCAATGAAACCCCATCAATCCAGGTCGCGTACGGGAAGCCGTCGTGATACTGCATGTACGAGAACTCGTCCTGGTCCGCGTCGATGTCTGGCTCCACCTCCTGGATCTCAGCCTCACCTGCATCTACAACAGGGTCTGGTGGGTGTTGCAAACACCATCCCGTAACGTGGGAGTGAGTGATCAACTCAGTGGAATCATAGAGCAAAGATTAGCATGTTCACAATTCAATCATGCGATAATAGTAAAGCAGTAAATCAGACAATCCTAATACTGTTGTTAATGTAAGATGACATGACGTGATGTATGCCCTCACCGACGATCTCCCTCATACGACAACATCTTACGACCGCGGCATGCCACACTCCCTAGAGTGTTCCACATCTTCCAGGCACATGCAATGCTATGGTGATATGATTTCCAAGTTGTTATTAGTCCATTCAAACAGCAGGATTGGGAAACTAAGGTACTTTCCTTATATCGATCCCAACACAGATCCTGTCTAGGGTCGTCACTCCTAGTAATCTCATACGATGTATATTTCGTAGGTCACTGCAAGGGCTGCCAGGGCTGTTGCTCGCACTCGTTGCACCGCTCCCCCATCAACTTATCAATACAAGCCTACCGTACTCTACTGCAATGGAAGGGTCGTCGCCTCCCGTGGACTCAGAATACGCTCGCGGTCACTACAAAGGACTCGTCGCCTGATCAGTGTAGGCCGACAGCTAGAATATAGTGTCCCATACCACCATAATCTGCTCACGAGTCTAGGTGCTCATTGGTCACTACGGGGAGGTTTGTGGCCCCAGCGTAGGCCGACATCTCGACCACGGTGTCCCATACCACCATGCCTGGCTCATGAGTCTTCATGGATCAAGGTACCATGGTTAACAGGGTTTTCAGTGGTAAGTTCAGTACCCTAGGTTCAAGCAGTTATGACTCATACAAGGTGAACATACATCGGCCAGTCGGGTTACTTGACGGGCTCGACTAGCGCGATCGCATCTCAAGTCGAACGACATGAAGTGCGTAAAACACTTCGCGTGGCCCAACCACTGCCGCCAACCCCAAACACGAATCACGTTCATCGACGCGTCGTTCGTGGCTATGACCAGTCAGCCACGAATTCGCTCGGTTACCGACTGCCTGGACTAAGTCTAGTCCCAATCATTTATGGAATCACATTAGCAATATATGTAAAGGTATTGGAATTGAAATATAATCATATGAGCATGTTAACACATGTTATAACATTCAACTTAAGCAAATCTTCAACACATACTTTCCATGCATGTAATGGAATCATGCATATGGTCAACATGTAGGAAATCATTTAGGTCAGTATATTAACTAAGAAATCAATCTCGAACTACCACATAACATCATTTAATTTAATACATACTAATACAAGCATTTATACAAACACATACACTACACCCTTAAGTCTACATATAGCATGTTGACCCAAAGTGCGCAACTAGGCGAATCTCTTCGCCAAACTAATTATGGAAGCATTCCTAACTCCCTAATGCGACAACAAACCATGTCAATCTCGTCAAAAAAATATGAATGTAGACCGTACTTCAAATGACTAAAATGCCCTAAATCTCATATTCTTCAATAATTTACGAAACAGGAAACGAAGAGCATGTTGTACATGTCAAACGGCGATGCCGTCGATAATCTACTATTAAACAACATTGAAAGCGTTGTAAACCGTCAATCAAAGCGTCTAAAATCCTCACCTAGTCTCTTACGGATGCGGAATTTTGAACGGAACGTGTACGCTTCGTCTACGATAGTAGGAGAACCTATTTTACAAGTTACGTTAGCTAACACGTCGTGAATCTAAGTAAACCCCAAATCAGCAAGTTCTAGGGTTGTTTTATACCTGAAAGAACGGAGAAATCACCAGCCAGGTGATTGGGAAGAGTCGCTGAAGCAGTAGCAATCGGTGGCTCGGAGACGGGAAAAATCCCTTCCACTCTCTCTCTCAAACTCTCTCTCCTTTTCTCTAGGGTTTGCAATTTTCGGATGGGAGAGAGAAATGAGGGTTTCAACCCCTTTTATAAGCTTAAAAATGCCGGAAACAGGCTCCAGAACGAAGTTTACTTGGTGCCTATCCATTTCGGGGCTGTTTCGGTCCAAAAATTGCTTTCTGGTGGTCCCCTGGTCGATTGCGATCGGACTTAAGCTCATGCGTACCAGATGTAGCACGTATTAAGTTTTCAGTCTGGCAGGGTTCGCAGATCGCACGTGGCGGACCAATTTCAGTTCAGCGGTCACCGTACGTAGATCAGGGCTGAAAGTCTCATGATAATAAATAGAAATTTTTCCTGATCCAAGGGTGTAATCTGGATGAATTCTGACGGTCAGAATGCTTAATACTGACGCGTCAAGTCGTGTGCCAGATTTGAATTTGAAATTCCAATTCTGTCCCTATTCACGGTCTCTTCAGTCCGGGTTCAACGAAATAGTCTGTGATTATCGGTTTGACTTGATTTTCGAGATGATTGTCAAGTCCAGCTGGGCGGTTCTAACGGTCTAAGATAGGAGGTATCGGACCTTCGACGCACGGTCTAAATCCAATACAAGAATTCAATGTGGTCCAGAGAACAAACCCGCTTAGAGTTTGATCCGAGGTTATAGAGTATTGTAGAGTTGTTTGTTCTACTCGATTTGGGTCTAGTAGAACATATTTAAAGTGATCAGGGACTATTTTCCAGCTACTCTAGCGTTGCGCTAGCTAACTTACTCTTAATTTCCATGGAATTTAATTCTACGCGATTTCGGGTCGAGTTGGTACTGGAGCCCAAGTACGGATTTTTCACGGGCGTTATAGAATATGTATAGCCTAAGTGTTTGATAAAATGCCTGAATGAGAAAATGCATGTTGTAGTATATTTAATGAGGATGTTGAGATACGATCCTCAATCCCCTCATGCATAGTTACAGTTTCCTCTATGTAACCTATCTTACTATTATGTGATTTATGGGCAAATTACCTATGTATGATAACATGTTTAATACGTGTTTCTTGAAATGTTTGTACGCATTTGGAATCTGGATTTGTGATTACCATGATTAACTGCTGTAGTTACATGCTTATTATATATGCGACAACTCCTTGGTAAGAGGATTTTCCCTAATACGTAATGTAACCAACATACCTGATGTATGTTGAAAAGTGTAGTCCAAGTGTTTATAAAATAGTCTGAATGAGTTAGTAGTTAGTAAAGTGTGATTTATATGGGAGTTGAGATACGAATCCCAGTTACCTTAGCTGTGTGTATGATTTCCTCCATGTACTGTATAGCCTACTTATTCATGTTTAACGTGTGTATGATTTCCTCTATGTACTGTATATTCATGTTTAAGTTATATTTCATAACATGCTCAAATGATTGTAAGATGGACTTATTTATTCATTATTGCATTGACAATCTCATATGCTTACTTGTTGTAATTGCACGTGGTTAAGACGATATTATAGTCTAGGCGATCGGTAACAGGCCTCGAACTGGTGGCTGAGGTTGTTTCGCCACACAGGATGTGTTCGACGAATGCGAGTCGTACTTGGGATGCTCGATAGTGGTTAGGCCACACGGAGTGCTTATGCATTCCATATCGATCGACTCAACATACGCTTGTCCTAGTTGAGCTCGTCAATTAACCTGATCGACCGATGTATGTTTACCATGTTTGGACACTACTGTTTGAATCTATGGTACTGAACTCACTAGTAAAAAATTTTTAACCTTAGTACCGCGATTCACTAAGACTCATGAGCCGGACATGGTGGTATGGGACACCGTGCTCAAGTTATTGGCCTATGCTGGGGCGATGAGCCTCCTCGTAGTGACCAGTGAGCAACCTAGACTCATGAGCCAATTATGGTGGTATGGGATACTATATTCGTGTTGTTGGCCTACATTGATTGGTGACGAGCCCTCTGTAGTGACCTCGAGCATATCCTAAGACTGCATTTAGGCGATGAGCCTCATTGCAGTATCTAGGATATAACTAGACCTGTATTGATTGGTGACGAGCCCTTTATAGTGATTTAGAACTATACTATCGTATGAGGTTGTCTAGGACTAACTACCCTAGGATGGATAATTGTTTGGAAATTGATATAAGCGAGGTACCTTAGCTTCCCAATCATGCTGTATGAAAAGGACTAATAAGAACTTGATAATCATGCTCATAACATCGCACTGCATGTGCCGTTGGCGTTGATGTAGAGCACAGTGGTAGTGATTCATGTCGCGATCGTTAGATGTTGTCGTAAGAGGGAGTTTGTGGTGAGGGCATGCATCATTTTTTTCATACCATTCTTGCATTAACAAGAATATTAGGACATGTTTAATTGTACTTCTTTATCATTACTGCTTGACTAAATTGATAACATGTTAACCTTTGCTTTATTATTCCACTGAGTTGATCACTCACTCCCACGTTATGGGACGGTGTTTGAAACACCAATCGGTCCCTGTATTAGTTTTAGATGATGGCGATGCTTGTGAAGTGGAGCCAGACTTTTATGATGATGAGGAGGGTTTCTCCTATATGCAGCTATCAGGCGGGTCTTTGTAGACCATGTTCTGATCAACGGGGTTACATGGATGTTGATTAGACGTCATTACACTTGTTATTTTGCACCTGTGGGAACACCCATGCATATTCATTTTGTTCATTTTGGAGTATACATTTATATATTTAACCTGATAACATGTTCACACTCTGGAGACTTACAACAGTTTATACACTTTATATATTTATCACAGTCTTCTTCTTGTAAAATTTTACTGTCTCTGGAGTATGATATGCTGTTTTGGTATAATCTCATTCATGTTTAATGTACTAATGTGAACAACATTCAATCATCATTATCTATGTTGCATAAGTAATGTGTTGGAACTCGGGAGCTGAGCTTCTACTCGACCCCCGATTTTCAGGGCGTTACAGCCAGTGGTTCAAGATTTTGAGGACGTATTCGAGACGATTCCTGGAATACCTCCTCGGCGCGGGATTGATTTTACAATCGATCTCATGCCTGGTATGATACCAATTTCATTGCCCACTTATCACATGCCTCTGATTGAAATGGAGGAATTGAGGAGGGAGATTGATGGCTTGTTGGGTTTGGGCTTTATACGACCTAGTGTGTCCCCTTGGGAAGCACCCATTTTGTTCGTAAAGAAGAAGGACGATTCCTTGCGATTATGTATTGATTATCGTAGGTTAAACCAGGTGACAGTGAAGTACAAGTATCCCTTGCCCAGAATTGATGATCTATTTGATCAGTTGAAGGGGGCATAGTATTTTTCAAAGATAGATTTACAGTCAAGTTATCATTAGTTGCTCGTTAGGGATGAGGACATGTAGAAGACAGCATTCAGGACTAGCTTCAGCCATTACGAGTTCCTTGTGATGCCATTTGGGCTCACAAGCACACCGACTGTGTTCATGGACCTGTTGAATAGGGTGTTTCGGCCGTTTCTGTTTTGATTTGTCATCATGTTTATTGATGACATTCTGATATATTCCAAGAGTCAGGAAGAGCATGAAGAGCATCTGCAAGCAGTCTTCGACACTCTTAGGAAGAACCAGTTGTTCATGTAGTATAAGAAATGCAACTTCTGGAAGGAGGAGTCAAGTTCCTAGGACATGTGGTGTCTAAGGAAGGGATAACAGTCGAACTCGCTAAGGTAGCTACGGTTCAGGAATGGAAGCAGCCCAGTTCAGTTACTGAGGTGAGGAGTTTTCTTGGTCTGGTAGGGTACTGTCGGTGATTCATTTGGGACTTTTCTAAGATTGAAAGATCGCTGTCTCAGTTGACACGAAAAGATCTGAAATTTGCCTGGAATGAGAAAGCAGAAGTAGCTTTTCAGGAGTTGAAGGTCAAGCTAACGTCCACCCCTGTCCTAGTATTTTCAGAGTAAGCGGTTAAGTATACTATATATACTGACGCCTCTCACGTTAGTTTGGGTTGTGTTCTTATGCAGAAGGACAGTGTGATTGCTTACGCCTTGAGACAGTTGAGAAAGCACAAGGAGAATTACCCTACACATGACTTAGAGTTGGCAGCTGTTACCTTCGTACTGAAACTCTACGGAGAGGAGTTCGAGCTCTTTTGCGACCACAAGAGCCTTAGATACATATTCTCACAGCGAGACTTGAATATGAGGCAACGCCGATGGATGGAAACCTTAAAGGACTTTAAGTTCGAGGTCTCCTACTATCCGGGCAAGGCAAACCTTGTGGCAGACGTATTGAACCGCAAGAAGACCATAGACTTTGCAGCTCCGTTAATGATAGCAAAATGGGACACGGTGGAGTTTGTGCGAGACTTTGAGCAGAAACTCACGAAGGAGGAGCCGTATGAGGTTATCTGCAACACCCCAGATTTTTGTCAACTTGGGGTTAGACGTCCTTAGGCAATGGGTCAACCATAGCACCTTGGTAGCTTTTCAAAATTTGATTCCAAAGCCAGAGAAATCATTTAGAACCTAATTCTTTAGAAATTTAACGTGAATTAGCCAGCGCTACACTAGATTTCCTACAAAATTAGAACCAACCACTTTAAATACGATCTGTAAGACCCAAAACCTATAGAATCATTGACGCTACGTTACCCTAAAACCTAGGATCCAACTCTAAACCTAGTTACTCTCAGGAACCCTTTGAAACTTTATTTTAGATCTAGACCGCACATCGAAGGTCCGATATCTACAATCGCAGACCATTATGACCGCCTTGTTGGACTTGAAAATCATTTAAAAAATCAAGCCCAACTGATGTCCTTACACTGTTTTACTGAGTCCGGAGTGAAGAGAGTGAGAAAAGGAAAATATTTAGAAAATTAATTCAATTTAAATAAATCTCGCACATGTCGCTTCCGCGACATTTTTTAAACGTTCTGACCGTCAGAATCTGACCCAAATACACCCTCGGATCAGGAAACATTTCTCACTCAGGTCAGTGTACTTGGAATTCCTGATCGAGTTTCGGTGACCGCTGAACTGAAACTGGTCCGCCACGTGCCATCTGGGAACCCTATCGATCTGAAAATTTAATGTGATCAGGATCCAATATCTATGAGCTTAAGTCCGACCGCATTTGGTCAGGGGACCTCCAAAAATGCTCTTTTGGACCGGGAAAGACCCGATTTGGCTGTAACCCAAGTATACCTTGACTTAAAGTCTGTTTTAGTTATGTTTGGGCTTATAAAAAGGCCTTAACCTCTCTCTCACAAATTCCATACGAATTTGCAAAAACTTAGGAAAGAAAAGAGAGAAAAGAGAGAGAAAGTGAGGGAGAAGTTGGGGCTTTCTCTTGGGATTCTTCCCTGCTGCTCCACGTGCCAGATCCTTCCACCTGCATCGGTATCCTAGTGATTCCAACGCCGTTCTAGGTAAGAAAACCCTAACCCTAACCTGTTTTAGGGATTCTATCGATCCAAGTAGCGAAGTAGCTGACTTACCTTATGTATTAGGTTGCCAATCAGTCGTTGATGATGACGTAGATTTCCTATTCGATTCATTACGCTCCTACGACGTAAGGTGCAGATTTTAGATGCTTTGGTTTCCATTTTTCAAAGCTTTCAATGCCGTTTAATGGTAGATTGCTGATAAGGATGCTGTTTGACATGTAGAATATGTTGTCCATTTTTCATTTCGAATACGTACGGTGAATATGAGATTTAGGGTATTTTAGGCATTTATAGGAAATATTGTATACGTCTATATTTTGCAGAAATGATTGCCATGTGTATTTATCGTGTTATGATATTAGTTAGGCATGCATGATCTGTTTGGTGAAAAGATTCGCCGTAATGCACACTTTGGGTCGACATACGCTATGTCGACAAATGTGTGTACCTAAGTGTTTGTATAAATGTTTGTATTAGTTTGTATTGAGAAAATGTTGTTGTAGATTAGTTTTGAGATTGAATTCTCAATTAATATGATGATGTATATGATTTCCACCATGTTGGATATATGAATTGATTTCCTTATATATATGAAATGCTTGTGTTTGTTTGATTTGCTTATGTTGTATGTTATAACATATTGTTATTATGCTTGGATTAATTGTGTTTCATTTCTGTCAATCTCACATGATCACTGATGTAGATTAATGTGCTTGGGGCTATACTCTAGTCCAGGCAGTCGGTAATAGTTTAAAATTCGCGTTGGATCCTATTTACCATGAAGGATGTGTATGACGAACCCGAGTCGTATTAGAGTCGTCGGCAGTGGTTAGGCCACACAAAGTGCTTGTGCACTTCATGTCGGTCGATTCAACGTGCACTTGTACTAGTCGGACTCATCAAGTAACCCGATTGACCATTGTGTGTTCACCTTGTATTCATCATAACTGCTTGAACCTAGGGTACTAAACTTACCATTGGAAAGCCCCTCTAACCTTGGTACCTCGATCCCCTAAGACTTATGAGCTGGGCATGGTGGTATGGGATACCATGGTCGAGATGTCGACTTACGATGGGGCCGCAAACCTCCCCGTAGTGACCAGTGAGCACCCTACTCTGAGCAGATTATGGTGGTATGGGACACTATATTCTTGTTATCGGCCTACATTGATAAGGTAATGGGGGAGTGGAGCAACGAGTGCAAGCAATAGCCCTGACAGCCCTTTGTAGTGACCTTGAGTTTATCCTGACACCACATGGGGGCGACGAGTCCTGATACAGTCTCAAGGATATAAACTAGGCTTGTATTGATAAGGTGATGGGGGAGCAGTGCAACGAGTGCGTGCAACAGCCCTGACAGCCCTTGCAGCGACCTAGAAATATATCATCGTATGAGACTACTAGGAGTGACGACCCTAGACAGGATCATTGTTTGAGTATTGATATGAGGGAGGTACCTTAGTTTCTCAACCCTGTTGTATGAAAAGGACTAATAACAACTTGGTAATCATATTCATATCACACTGCATATGCCTGGAAGATGTGGAGCACTGAGGGAAGAAAGTATGTTGCGGACGTAAGATGGTGTCGCATGAGGGAGTATGTCGGTGAGGGCTTCCATCATGTCATTTCATGCTTGCATTAATCACAGTATCTATGAGTGTCTGATTTTTTACTTTACTATTATCGCGTGATTGATTTGATAACATGTTAACCCTTGCTCTATGATTCCACTGAGTTAGCTACTCACTCCCACGTTACGGGACGGTGTTGTACACACCAACCAGTTCCTATTTCAGTTTCAGATGATGGCGATGCTTGCGAAGCAGAGCCGAACTTGATGATGATGAGGAGGATCCCTCCTATATGCAGGTTCTGATTGACAGGGTTTACAGGGTTACTGATTAGATGTCAGTATACTTGGTATCTTGCCTTTTATTTACACACCCATGTATATTCTTTTCTTTCTATTTTGGAGTATAAATGTAATTAGTTAACCTGATAACATGTTCATACTCTAGAGACTTACAATCATTTATATATTTTATATATTTATCACAGTTTTTTGCTTGCTAATTTAACTGTCTCTAGAGTATGATATGTTGTTTCGGCTTAGTCCCAATCTTGTTTTATGCCATTCTACAGACAACATGCATTCATCATTATCTATGTTGCATAAGTGAGGTTTTGGAACTCGGGAGTTGGGTTTCTACCCAACCCCCGATTTTCGGGGCGTTACATTATCGCACATATTTGAGTATAGCCCCTCATTGATGACAGGATTATCATGGCTCAGGCAAACGATGAACTATTGGCGAAGATGAGAGAGCAGGTTAGTACAGATGAGGACTCTGAGTAGAGTGTTGGTTCAGGTGCGGCCTTACGTTATCGTGGCCTCCTATGCGTCCCAGACGTTCATGACTTGAGATGGGAGGTTCTCGAGTTAGCCCACGGTTCGAGGCTTGCGATGCATCCTGACAGCACGAAGATGTATCAAAACATGAAAAGATCATACTGGTGGGACAATATGAAGGTTCACATTACAGAGTTTGTCTCCCGTTGTCTCACGTGCCAGCAGGTCAAGGCAGAGCATCGCCGACCTCCCAGACTGCTTCAGCCCATGCTTATATCCGAATGGAAGTGGGATTTCATCTCTATGGACTTCATATTAGGGTTGCCTAAGATGAGGAAGGGACATGACTCCATTTGGGTGATCGTTGATCGATTGACAAAATCGGTTCATTTCCTATCGATCAGAGATACGAACTCTGCAAACGAGTTGACCAGGTTGTACATCAAGGAGATTTTATGTCTGCATGGAGTTTTCTTGGAGATCGTGTCAGACCGAGACATGTGATTCACATCTATCTTATGAACTCATATCCAGGAAGCGATGGGTGTGAAGTTGAAGTTCAACACCACGTTTCATCCGCAGACAGACGGGCAAATGGAATGAGTGAATCAGGTGCTAGAAGATATGTTGTGAGCTTGTGCGTTGGATTTCAAGGACAATTGGGATGACTGTCTTCCTTTTGTAGAGTTTTCTTATAACAACAACTTTCAGGCGAGTATTAACTTGGTTCCCTATGAGGCACTGTATGGTCGCCCGTATAGAGCACCACATTGCTGGGCAGAAGTGGGCGAGATGACTCTAATTGGCCCATAGTTGGTTCAGGCAACCTCAAAGAAAATTGACAGTATTAGGCGTTAACTTCTATCACACAGAGCAGGCAAAAGAGGTACGCCGATATGAGAAGGCAACCACTTGATTTTGAGGTTCGGGACCATGTATTCCTTAAGGTTTCCCCCATGAAGGGATTGCTTCAGTTTGGTAAGAAAGGGAAGCTCACGCCGAGATTCATTGGCCCATTTCAGATACTAGATCGAGTGGGGGCAGTAGCATATCGCCTTACTTTGCCCACACCGCTCATAGGCATGTACAATGTATTCCATGTGTCCTTGTTGAAGAAGTACGTTCCTGATCCTTCGCACATTATCAGTTGGGAACAAGTGCAGTTTAGCGAGGATGTGACATGTGTACTGTGACCGACACGTATCCTAAATAGGATGGAGCAGGTATTGCGTAGCAAGGTTATCCAACTTGTGAAGGTACTGGGGACACATCACAGTGAAGAAGAGGCTACTTGGGAGACTGAAGCTGAGGTCAGAAAGAACAATCCTTAGATCCTCGAGGAGTACGAAAAGGTATAAATTTCAAGGATGAAATTTTTCTTTAAGGGGCGTAGATTGTAACATCCTAAAAAAATTCGTACAAAGATCCAAGTACCGCCTTAGGCAGAAATCTCTTAGGACTAAATGCTTTAGAAATTATACGAGAATTAACTAGCGCTAAACTAGATTACCTGAGAAATTAATACCAATCACTTTAAATACGATCTGCAAGACCCAAAACTTGTAGAATTATTAATGCTACATTACCCTGAAATCTAGGATCAATCTCTAAACCCAGTTGCTCTCGGGAGCACATTGAAACTTCGTATTGGACCTAGACCACACGTCGAAAGTCCGATAATGATGAAACTATACAATTATGACTGCCTAGTTGGACTTGACAACTACGTCGGAAATCAAGTCTAGATAGTATTCCATGATGATTTACTTAAGTTCGGAGCGAAGTGTGTGAGAAACGTAAATTTCTTTATAAATAAAATCCAAAATTAAGTAATCTGAGTCGTGTCTCTTGCGGGCCAAACGTAAGAATTCAGACCGTCAGAATTCGACCTAATTACACCCTCAGATCAGGAAAAATGTCCCACATATGTCAGTACACTTGTAGCCCTGATCAAATGTTAGTGACCGTTGGACTGAAATAGGACTGCAACAATTGATCTGTAAATTCGATTAGACTAAAAACTTAGCTTGACCAAGATCTAATATTAGTGAGCTTAAGTCCGACCGCATTTAGCAAAGGGACCTCCAGAAATGCTTCATTGGATCGGAATAGACCTAATTTGGATATAACCTAAGTATACCATGGCCCTAGGACTATTTCCATCGATTCTGGGCCTATATAAGGGCTTTAACCTATATAAGGGCTTTAAACACCCTCTCATATTCCATACGAATTCCAAAATGCTAGCTAAGAAAAGGGAGAGAAAGAGAGAGAAAGAGAGAGAAAGAGAGAGAGAGAGTTGGTGATTCATCTTGGGATTCTTCCCAGCTACACTAAGTGCTAAATTCACCAATTCGTATCGCTATATAGGCGATACCGATTCCATACTTGGGTAAGAAATCCTAACCTTAATCCATGTTAGGGCTTTCAAATAGTTTAAGTGACGATGTAGCTAACCTACTTCATGCTTTAGGTTGTAAATCCGTCGTTGATGAAGACTAAACGTCTAAATCATATCTGTTACGCGTTTATCGGTTTAAGGTGCGGACTATATACGTTTAGGTTATGGTTTTCAAGACTTTCAATGTTAGATAATGATTTATTACTGACGTGGGTTCCATTACACATGCCAAATGCACTATCTGTTTCGTTTTACATATATGTATAAACTATGTTGTGAATAGAATATTCCATGTGTTTGTTGAAATGTTTGTATGCACTTGGAATCTGATGTTGTGATTGCCATGATTAATTGTCGTAGGTACATGGTTGTTATGTATGCGACAACTCCTTGGCAAAAGGATTTTCCCTAATACGTAATATGGCCAACATACATGATGTATGTTGAAAGGTGTAGTCTAAGTGTTTGTGAAAATGTCTGAATGAGTTAGTAGTTAGTAACGTGTGATTTATGAGGGAGTTGAGATATGAATCCCAACTACCTTTAACTATATCTATGATTTCCTCCATGAACTGCATAGCCTACTTATTCATGTTTAACTGTGTGTATGATTTCCTCCATGTACTGTGTATTCATTATTATGATTGTACGTGGTTGGGGATATATCATAGTCCAGGCAATTGGTAATAGGCCTTGTTTTGATGGACGAGGTTGTTTTCGCCATGCAGGATGCGTTCGACGAATCTGAGCCGTACTTGGGATGTCGACAGTGGTTAGGCCATATGGAGTGCTTATGCATTTCATGTTGATCAACTCAACGTGTGCTCGTCCTAGTCAAGCTCTTCAATTAACCCGATTGACCTGATGTATGCTCACCCTGTTTGGACGCTATTGATTGAATCTAAGGTACCAAACTCACCAGTGAAACCCTGTTAACCTTGGTACCTCGATCCGCTAAGACTCATGAGCTGGATATGGTGGTATGGGACACCATGGTCGAGCTGTCGGCCTACGCTGGGGCAACAAACCTCCCTATAGTGACCAGTGAGCAACCCAGACTCATGAGTCGAATATGGTGGTATGGGACACTGTATTCGTGCTGTCAGCCTACGTTGATTGGTGACGAGCCCTTTGTAGTGACCTCGAGAATACCTTGACACTGCATGGACGCGACGAGCCTTTTTATAGTAACTAAGGTATAACTAGGCCTGTATTGATTGGTGAGGAGTCCTTTACAGCGACCTAGAACCGTAACATCGTATGAGATTTACTAGGACTGACAACCCTAGAATGGATCATTGTTTGGGAATTGATATAAGGGAGGTACCTTAGCTTCCCAATCTTACTGTATGAAAAGGACTAATATGAACTCGGTAATCACATTCATGCACCGCATTGCATGTGCTTTGGCGAGGAAGAACACTTTCGGGTGATTTCCATGTGCGTCGTAAGATGAAGATGCTGAGGGAGTGCAGGCGAGGGCATGCATCATTACTACATCTCATTCTTGCATTAATCAAAGTATTTAAGACTTGTTTATTGTACTGCTTTATCATTACTGCTTGACTGAATTGATAACATGTTAACCTTTGCTGTATAGCTCCACTGAGTTGATCACTCATTCCCACATTCTAGGACGGTGTTAAACACCAACCAGACTCTGTCTTAGTTACAGATGATGATGTGACCCACGATGCAGAGCCAGAGTTTGAGGATGATGAGGAGGCGTTCTCCTATATGTAGTATTCAGTCGAATTCACGTAGACCATTCTGAATCATCAGGGCTTCAGGGAGTTGTAGAGGACTATCACATCATACTTTGAGGACTTATGCTGGTTTATATACTCATTTCAGTCTTCTGCTTGCGTATTACAACTGTCCCTAGATTATGTTATGCTGATTTGGTTTAATCTCATTCATGTTTTATGCACTCATACAAACGACATACAATCATCATTAAATATGTTGCATAAGTGATGTTTTGGAAGTCGGGAGCTGAGTTATGCTCGACCCTTGATTTTCACGGCGTTACGATAAAGTCAAGAGAAAAGGATGCAATGTAAGTGATGTTATGCAAAGGTATGTTGAATATATGTATGTAGGCAAATCCTCCTCTGAAGGTCCACATCACAATGCAGTTATCATAATTGTGAATCACTAGGGCTCAGTATTGAGAGCAAGTCCAAAACTTATTGAATAGTGGCCTCACATACCCACCTTGTGAGTGGGGGCCCTATAGCCATGCCAATACCCACTAGACATGCCGGTAGTGGACCCATTTCGGGGGCTGGTTAAACCCAACCACATTCGCTCTAATTCTTTAGCTAGGCGTGGTTGAACCTCTTCTCACCCAACCACGTTAACGAGAATCAGGCATACTATGGTCTTCGGCACCAAGTGACCCATGACATCTGCCTGATCTTGATGATGAGGCTCAAGGGTACCACTCGAGGTTTAGGAAAATTCACCCAGGGGTCTGGGACCAAGTATAAGAAACTTCAATTTTCGATGCCCACGAATACCAACCACGATGCTGCTGTAGTGGTCTCATCAGTATAACCACGATGTTTCTATGGTGTTCCGTCCATCTCATGAGGAAGCTATGCAAAATGCAATGATAATCCATAAGCACGATATGCAGTACGAGTGTAACACTCAAGAAATGCAATGCATGTAAGCCACATATGCATACGAGGCAACCCTAATACCAATCGGGATCCTCTGCCAACCACATCCAATCTGTAACCACACTCATCGTGGAAAGGATATACATGTAATATCAGCATCAACATAAACATAAATTATAATGTAGCATCAATTGAACTTTAGGGACTTCAACCCAGGGATTGTGCCTAATATATTTTCTTAGGGATTAAGCCCACGGTCTCTCGAACCAGATAACATCTGCACATACTTCATCATGTGCACCTTGCACTAACATCTTCTACCACATACTCCATCATGTGCACCTCACACTAACATCCTCTACTACATACTCCATCATGTGCACCCGACGCCAACTTCCTCTACCATATGCATATGATCTCCGCATGATCAAACTATGCACACCATGCACTCCTCATCCATGATCCATGTACATGTATATGTGCGTGCAGATACAATATGCACAAATATCATAAGACTAGTCAACATTATCATGATACCAACATGGAAAAAAATGGTATAATGTGCACTCTCCCTTATGATCATGGGGCTATGCGAGTGTTCACTCTTCCATGTTACAAGTATGCACCAACCACACAATAGCATGACTAGGATCAATCCATCACTCGGCACCAATCACATGATTGAAACCTCATATAGTGTCACCACAACAGACTGTATATTAAACACGTGCAAGGAATACGCACATACCATAACATGTATTAAATCCACATATAAAGATTTAAGAATTTGAACATAAGCTAGCATTATAACATATAATCATTACATCAAACTACATGTATCACATCACACAATCATTGCACACATTGAAAGTATTATGCTGAAAAACCCTGAGTATTGTCAAATTTTGATGTGCCAAACCATTTCAAGTTTGTATCTTGAAGTGTATCAAGCTTGTGTATCTGTTCACATTGAATCTTCGACATTCGTTTTGTTCGTGCTAAATTTATCTTGCTGATATCTACAACGAACTTGCTGAGATCTTCAAACTAGAAGAAAGTGAAGAGTTAGTGTTCAAGAACATTACGGTTTAATATCTAGAGCCAGAAAAGTCCAAGAACTCAAGACCTAGTTGAAGACTGTGTTCGGTATGTTGAGTTCAAGCGTAGAAATTAAAGCTGCTGAAGTGATTGATAGTTTGATGGTTCATATGTTCTATCTCACAAGAAAGGTATGATTAACCTAGATTGACCTTAGATCATGATTAAATTATTTCATACTTTTAGTCGGTCATTTTGGTAATTTTATAAGTGTAAAATTTTGTTCTTTCGACTAGCCCTAGCACTGGCTCAACCAGTCTTAGAATTTTCTCAACCAGTACAGGATTTGTTATGAATTTTTAGAATTTTTCTATTGGTCTATGACCAGTCCTGAAAATTGCTCGACCAGTCATGTGAATAGTGCTTGACCAGTCGTGCAGTGTTCGACTCATTTTCCAACGAGTAATATGGACTCACACGACCAGTTGAGCAGGCCACTCGACCAGTTGTGTGACCCACAAGGCCAGTCGTGCAACTGAAAAATCTTATCGCGCCATAATTTTTTGAAAATCTATTTAGATAAGGGCAGTCGTAACTAACCCAATGGCAGTCATGCGAACCAAATTTTTACTTATAATTAGTACTCGAATTTCAGACTTTTCCATTCAATTCTTATCATTCTTAAGCAATAACTCTGAGATTATTTTGAGTACATTATAGGCTATTTTGTGCATGTTTAAGATTCTTTAAAATAACTCTTGTATTTTGATTTTGATTCTCTATTCCATTCTTATATTAAAAAGAGATATTTGATTTATCCTTTTATGAGATCAAAATCAAAGCAAAGCCCCTTGCTGATTTAATTAAAAATCATCTAGACTTAGAACCCTATATACTTGTAAGACTAAACGTTGAACATCTATGTCGTCATCAAGTTGGTTCTACCGGGTTGCTTCAGAATTGCCATACAGATAAGTATTTTTTCTGTAATTCAAATCTTTTTTTTTTGGTTTGCGTGATTGTTTCAGAAAATATCTATTTGTGGTTTGTCTGAGGTGATCCAGAAAACTCAGAGCATAGGGTTTTTGAATTGTGTAAGCCCAAATTGTGTAAGCCCACTTGAAAGACACAATTGTAAAGGTTTTAGGTGAACCTTGAGAAACCCATTTTGATTAGTGAATGCTAATATCCCAAGGGAGTGGATTTTAGGAGTGCAGTAGTTGTGTGACTGTTGTTTAACAGTTGGTGTACACACAAGCAAACCACTATAATTCTTTGTGTTTGGTAGATGTGTGGTTTATTTATTTACCTTTTATGGTTTAAGAGTGTGGGATGTATTTGTGGATATGAATGTTGTAATCTTTACATTTCAGCATTGTGAGGTGAATGTTGTAATAGATTAGTTTATATTTCTTTCATATCCTCTTCAGTTTAAGCTTTTGATACTCACCCATGTTTTAGTAAGTTATCCTGCCATAAACCATTAGTTTTTAGTGTTAGGTTGTCCTTAGAACCAAGTTTGTATCAACCTCTCAATACTTGACTATTGAGGTTGTTATTTCCTTTGATTAATTACATTTTATTTGGTTATCTTATTGTTGTTATTCCACTTATTATTTTTATTTAGCATAGTCCTATTTAACCCCCCCCCCCCCCCCCCCCCCCCCCAAGGACCTTTTTTGCTTGGCCTTTTGTAACTCCCTGAAAATCGAGGGTCAAGCATAACTCAGCTCTCGAGTTCCAGAACATCACTTATGCAGCATTTTTGATGATAGATGAATGTTATCTGTAGTAGGGCATAAAACATGAGGTAGATTAAGCCAAAACAGCAAACATAATTCAGGGATAGTCTGAAAACACGAGCGAAAAACTGAAATACATATATAAATCAACATAAGTCCCCAAGCTATGAATGCTCTGTTAGGTCATAATTACAAGTCGTGTCTCAAAATACATATATCAAAAAGTGATAAATGACTACCAACATAGCCCTGAACCCCCATCAATTAGGGCATGGTTCACATGAACTCGCCTGAGAACTGCATACAGGAGAAATCCTCCTCATCGCCATAAAAGACCAGCTCTGCCTTGCAAGCATCGCCACCATCTGAAACTAAAACAAGGACTGGTTGGTATTACAAACCCCATCCCATAATGTGGGAGTGAGTGATCAACTCAGTGAAAACTATACAGTAGAGGTTAACATGTTTTCAATTCAATCAAGCAATAATGATAAAGCAGTACAATTAAACATGTCCTAAATACTCTTGTTAATGCAAGAATGATATGAGAGGATGATGCATGCCCTCACCACAATCTCCCTCTGCGATCTTCATCTTACGGTAACACATGTCAGTCACTTCCTCAATGCTCTTACACCAACACCAATAACACATGCAATGCAATGTTATAAGCATGATTACCAAGTTCTTATTAGTCCTTTTCATATAGCAGGATTGGGAAGCTAAGGTACCTCCCTTGTATCATTACCCAAATGATGATCCATTCTCGGGTCGTCAGTCCAAGACAATCTCATACGATAGTATAGTTCTAGATCACTGTAAAGGGCTCGTCACCAATCAATACAGGTCTAGTTATATCATATATACTGCAATAAGGCTCGTCGCCCCACTACAGTTTCAGGATATTCTCGAGGTCACTACAAAGGG
Organism: Magnolia kwangsiensis; assembly: GCA_037074715.1. Lineage (NCBI taxonomy): Eukaryota > Viridiplantae > Streptophyta > Magnoliopsida > Magnoliales > Magnoliaceae > Magnolia > Magnolia kwangsiensis. The sequence continues at coordinate 58,047,194 of CM073578.1, forward strand.
CTCGTCCCCAATCAGAGTAGGCTGACAGCTCGAATATAGCATCCCATACCACCATAATCGGCTCACGAGTATAGGTGCTCACTGGTCACTACAAAGGGCTTGTCATCAATCAAAGTAGGCCGACAGCACGAATATAGTGTCTCATACCACCATAATCGGCCCACGAGTCTTAACGGATTGAGGTACCAAGGTTAGAGGGGCTTTTCAATGGTGATTTTGGTACCTTAGGTTCAAATAGGAGCATCCATACATGGTGAACATACATCGGGTCAATCAGGTTACTTGATGAGCTCGATTAGCTCGATCGCACGTTGAGTTGATCGACATGAAATGCATAAGCACTCCATGTAGCCAAACCACTGTTGAAAACTCTAGTATGGCTCGGGTTCGTCGAACACATCCTGCGTGGTGAAAATAACCTCAACTACCATTTTAAAGACTGTTACCGATTACCTAGACTATACAATAGCCCCAATCACATTCAATTATGACATGTTATCCAATGATATAGTCAAAGCAGTAAATGAATCATATTTCAAATTATACAATCAAAGGTCCGATATTGTCCACTTTAGGGCTGTCAGGGCTGTTGCACGGAATCGTTACACCACTCCCCCCTCACCCTTCACGGCCTTGTTTCTATATGTTATGGAATACAACTTAAATATGAATCCACACATATGTAATATTAAATACATGGAGGAATTCATATACATAGGCAAGGTAGTTGAGACGCATAACTCAACACACAGACAGGTACACCATACTAACTACTAACTCATTCAAATATTTTTACAAACACTTAGACTACACATACAACATAGATAATGTATATTGATAAAACATGTATTAGGATAATCCGTTCACCTAGAAGTTGATACACATGCATCTAGCATACATAGACAACAATTTATCATGGCAAGAAAAAATCCAAATTTCATACGTATACGGTATTTTTTACAAATACAAGGAATAAAGTATATTCAACATAGTTAATGTATAACTGAAAAATAAAATGGACAATACTTTATACATGTGAAATAGCATCTACGTCAGTAATATATCATTAACCGGCATTAAAAGTCTTGAAAACCATAATCTAAACATATATAGTCCGCACCTTAAACTAGAAAATGTGAAAAAGAGATGATTCAGACGATAAGTCTTCGTCAACAGCGGATACGCTACCTAAGGCATGAAACAGGTTAACTATAACTTCACTACAGCTATTCTAAGCTTCAAAACAGGTTAGGGTTTGATTAACATACCCAAGAACAAAATCAGAATCGTCGGAAGAATGATTCAGATAAGCAGGATCGATACGTAGAAGAACTAGGAAGAATCCCAAGAAGAAATACCAGGTTCTCTCTTAATTTCTCTCTCTTTTCTCTCTCTTGATTTGGCTAAGGTTTGAAATTCGTATGGGATTTGGGAATGAGGGTTTAAGGCGTTTTTATACGCTCAAAAGTGACGAAAATAGTCCTAAGGCCAAGGTATACTTAGGTTATAACCAAATCGGGTCTGTTCCGATCCAACGGAGCACTTCTGGAGGTCCTGTTACTAAATGCGGTCGGACTTAAGCTATCTAATATTGGATCTAGGTCAAGCTAAGTTTTTAGTCTGGTCGGGTTTCCAGATCGACCGTGGCGGACCAGTTTCAATTCAACGGTCACGGGAACTCGATCAGGGCCACAAGTACTTTGACATGTATAGGTTACCTTTCCTGATCCGAGGGTGAATTTGGGTCAAAAATCAATGGTCAGAATGCTTATAAATAACGCGCAAGCGACACGACTCAGATTACTTAAATTCTTATTTAATTTTATAAAAATCTTCACTTTCTCACTCTCTTCACTCTGGACTCAAGGAAATGGTCTCACGATATTGTTTGATCTTAATTTTCGAGGTGATAGTCAAGTCCAAAAAAATGGTCGTAATTGTCTAAGTTCGTCACTATCGGACTTTTGACGTGCGGTCTAGGTCCAAAACGAAGTTTCATGATGCTCTCAAGAGCAACTGGGTTTAGAGATTGATCCTAAGTTTCTAGGTAACGTAGCATTAGCGGTCTTACTCATTTTGGGTCTTGTAGTTCATATTATAAGTGGTTCAAGCTAATTCTACTGAGTATTCAATTTAGTACTTAACCAAATTCTACCCTAATTATAGCAAAATACTGTCCTAGGGCCATTCTATGCCCCATTTTTGGCACTTCTAGTTCTTATATTATTTTAATTATTTTCCTAGTATTTCATCATCAAGTTTACCTCGTCTTCACCAAATTTCATGAGATTTTATGCTGTAAAAAAATTCTAAACATTCCAGAAGCAGCAGCTGTCCAACAAGTGATTTTCAGACAATTTCCACAATGACCTACTTTAAACTATATTAAATATTTTATTATTTTTTTTACATATTTTTATATACAATTAGACTCATTTATATTCAATATGATTTTTGAATCACCTAAATTGGAGTTATAACGAAAGAGATATAATTTTTAAAATTTGGATAAAATGGTAGAAAAATGTAAAAAATGGGCTGCCTGACCGCTGTACGGATGAGGCCTTGCCAAACCAGCGAACCCGTCACCGGTCACTGATCAATTTGGTGAGGGCTCACCCTAGGAGTGATGTCCTCCCCCCCCTGGGACCCACGAGTCCGTCAAGGCGTTTATCGAGTCTCATTTGTAAAATGGAATGAGTTACGCAACATAAAATATATGATTTTAGGGTAGAAGAAGCTAATCCATCCAAATAACCTATCTACATTATGAAATTCTAAAAAATTAAATAGTCAAAATCTCATTTTATGCATGTATGTTCCATTTATAGTAAGTTTTAGTTTAAGTATAGTTCTTCACCATTTAAACTTTAGGACTTGTGTCTAATATGAAAGTACTTAGAGAAATTTAAAGAATGAGGTGGTGAAAGGTGAGATTTCGAAGGAAATGGGTTGAAAATAAATTTTTAGACTTTAGGATTGATCTGTGAGAGTGATATGGTTGACCCATTGCCTAAGGATGTCTAACTCCAGGTTGGCAAAAATCTGGGGGTGTTACACCTTTTCAAGTGGTATCAAAGCCTAATAGCTTGTTAATTTGGATTTAACTCCTGAGCTAACTGATATGAGCATTTAAGATGTCAAATTTTGATAGCCTTTCTATCTGTAACACCCTGAAAATCGGGGGTCGTGTATAAACTCAACTCCCGAGTTCCAGACCGTCACTTATGCAACAAAAATGGTTATGATTCAATGTTGTCTGATTTAAAGCATTCACATGAGTAAAAGTATACCAAAACTGCAATTCATACTTCAGATCCAGTGATAAAAGCAAGCGGAAGACTAAACAATGTATATATCACTGTATGGAAAAACAAAGTAATCTCATCTGTCTCCAAAGTATGACTACATCTCTGAGTCTCATGTACATATACATAACAAAAAAAAATATAATGTTCAAAAAGTAAAGTCCCACTGATGTCCCCTCGATCCAGGTCACCTACGGGAAGCCGTCATGATACTGCATATACGAGAACTCATCCTGGTCCTCGTCAATCTCCGGCTCCACCTCCTGGATCTCGTCCTCACCTGCAGCTACAACAGGGTCTGGTGGGTGTTGCAAACACCATCCCGTAACGTGGGAATGAGTGATCAACTCAGTGGAATCATAGAGCAAAGATTAGCATGTTCACAATTCAATCACGCGATAATAGTAAAGCAGTAAATCAGACAAATCCTAATACTGTTGTTAATGCAAGATGATATGACGTGATGTATGCCCTCATCGACGATCACCCTCATGCGGCAACATCTTATGACCGCGGCATGTCACACTCCCTAGAGTGCTCCACATCTTCCAGGCACATGCAATGCTATGGTGATATGATTACCAAGTTGTTATTAGTCCATTCAAACAGCAGGATTGGGAAACTAAGGTACTTTCCTTGTATCAATCCCAACACGGATCCTGTCTAGGGTCGTCACTCCTAGTAATCTCATACGATGTATATTTCGTAGGTCACTGCAAGGGCTGCTAGGGCTGTTGCTCGCACTCGTTGCACCGCTCCCCCATCACCTTATCAATACAGGCCTACTGTACTCTACTGCACGGAAGGGTCGTCGGCTCCCGTGGACTCAGAATACGCTCGCGGTCACTACAAAGGGCTCGTCGCCTGATCAATGTAGGACGACAGCTAGAATATAGTGTCCCATACCACCATAATCTGCTCATGAGTCAAGGTGCTCATTGGTCACTACGGGGAGGTTTGTGGCCCCAGCGTAGGCCGACAGCTCGACCACGGTGTCCCATACCACCATGCCCGGCTCATGAGTCTTCGTGGATCAAGGTACCACTGTTAATAGGGTTTACAATGGTAAGTTCAGTACCCTAGGTTCAAGCAGTTATGATACATACAAGGTGAACAAACATCGGCCAGTCGGGTGTGAGACCCGTATCTTGGTCCGTACCTTTCCGTACACTTCCGCGGTCGTACCGGTCGAATTCCGGCAACTTTCGACCCTTAAACAATATCGACGCGCGACCTGGATTCATGTACCGACAACCCGTGTCGACTCAACCCGAGACCAATACCATAGCGACCGCACCGTCGCCGCGGTTCCGATACCGCGACCCGCGCGCCAAGGCGATACCCTGATCAAGAGTTATGGGCCAACGTTCGGTGCGAGAAAACGCCGCGCGTTGCGAAAACCAAGGGAATCTCAACGATGTGTCACATCAATCACATCAATCCCATCAATCAATCACCCATCAACCCATCACATGTCAAGTACACATCACCTCCATCCCTTTTCCCAAGCAACCACAAAAGTCTTCACACCCCATACCTCTCTTACACAAAAAGCCACAAAAGTCTTCTTAAACCATACTTCTCTTACACAAAAGCCACAAAAGTCAAGTTTCTCTTACACCACCATCACTCACCCATCCATCCATCACTCTCTCTCTCCCTTTACATCACTCTCTCTCTTACTCTCTTTCTCATTCCAAAACTTCCAAGCAACAAGAAATCCAAGAGTTCCATACGTATGGAATTTCCCCAAAGTTCCTAAGCTCCAAGTGGCCCACCTTCCTACCCCAAAATCCCCCATCTCAACGCTCCATTCTTCATCTTAGCCATTGAAGTTGAAGATAAGGTGCCAAGAAACCCCTAGGAGCGAGAAGATCGGACGGTGGGTGCTTCTATAGGGTAGATTATCTTGTTTTTATGGTGGACCAAGTGAGGCCCACCGATCAATGGTGTGGATCTCACTTGGGATCCTAATATGTGGCCGATGGACCACTTGGATCATCATGATCGGTCCATGATGGGGCCATTCTCCATGGACCCCATCATGATGTTTATTTTCATTTAGAAAGGTCATCTAGACCGTCCATATCGGTGGAGAATGGATCTCCACCGTTGATTTACATTTTTAACGGTCCCATGTGCAAGGGACCCATTTCTTGTATGTTTCATTGCAAGGGAGGGCCCATAATGACGGGGTCCCTCCATCACAAGCCGTGTCCCACTCTCCATCTCTCTCTCTCTCTTTCATTCATTTTATTTTATCTTATTTTATTTTATTTTATTTTTTTTTAATGGAATAGGATGGTGTGGCCCACTTGAATGGATCACATCTTGATGCATTTATTTTATTCAAGCGGGGCCCACCTTAGACGATATTCCCATGCCGCCCATCATGTGGTGGCCCACTTCATCAGGGCCCACCTATCAAAAAAAATAATAATAATAAAAAATGCAAAAGGAGCCGTCCAGCGTCTGGGACGCTGGACGTTGTAAAGGGAAGAAGGAAAAAGAAAAAAAGAAGAAAAGAAGTGTTTGGGGGTGGTCCCCTCGTATAGGCCCCACCCTGATGTTTACATTAAATCCACGCCATCCACCACTTTTCCTGGGATATTTTAGGCGTTGAGCCAAGGAATGATCTCAATCCAATGATCAGGCGGGCCGTACCAGAGACAATGATACTTTTACACTTCCAAGTCTGCTAATACCCATTTTTGTCGTTTCTACACTCCAAATCAGTTCTAGAGATGAGGTTTGTGCGGCCTGTTTGGGGCCTAGGATCAAGTGGGCGGAGCGGATCCCTCATCAGCGGACCCCACCTGTGTTTTTTTTCAAACACACAAAAAAAAAAAAAAGAGAACTTTCCGTCCAGCGTCTGGGACGCTGGACGTCCCTACCCAAAGAAGAAAAAAAAAAAAAGGGTTTTGGTGGGCCGGCTTATGCAGGCCCCACCTTGATACATATGTTCAATCCAAGCCGTCCATCCGCTCACTCATATCAGTTTAGGCGTTGAAAAAAAAATGGGAAGCTGATCTGACCTGCTGGTGGGCCATTCCTTAGAAAATAGCGATCTCTACCGTTTAAAGTCCCCTAGATTTCTCCTACGCACCGAATTAAGCCCAAGTTTGGACTCTGTTTGTCGGTATCGAGCCGGTGGAGCCAATGGATGGGTTGGATTTCCTGATGGTGGGCCCTACTCGTGAAAATCCTCAGATTTTCTTTTTTTCAAAAAAAAAAAAAAACTCAAAGAATGAGGCAGTGCCTCTGCCTTGACCGTGCACGGCAGCAGCAGGCGCTGCGTGCACGGTCGGCCGTGCAGTCACCCACGGCTGCTGCCGTGGGCCCCACATGATGTATATGCTTTATCTACACCGTCCATTAGGTGGGTCCCCTTCTCAGGTGGGCCCCCTCCAAATTTCAGGTCAATCCAAACTTCAGGTGGGCCACATCACATGAGACAGTGAGGTTGAGCATCTAACATTGAAATCTTTCTGGGGCCCTGTTACATGTGATCTACGCACGCCGTCCATCTGATTCTAATGCTGGGCCCACTGCCAGCTGCCCTAATAATTTTTGTGGGACCCACCATTATATACATTTATGTATGTTATATAGTTTATAGTATATAGTTGATAATATGAATATTGTAGTGGGCCCTACTCCATGTGTCTCTTTGACTAGTTTGGATGGAAAGAAGTATTTTATAAGGCCCATGAGTTGGGACCCATCTGAATTTAAAAAGGGCATGGGCTAGGCCCATTGGATTTATAAAATGCTTATGGGCTAAGCCCATTTAATTCATGTAAGGCCTAGATCTAGGCCCATTTGATATGTTCCAAATCCATGGGACTAGGCCCATTTGATGTACTTCAAGGCTCATGAAATTGGACCCATTGTTGCATTCTTAAAACCCATGGAAGGAGGACATTTGATATATGTAAGGCCTAGGGGTTAGGCCCACTTTGATATGTATACAAGGCCTACAGATTTAGGCTATTTAATGAACCATAAGGCCTAGGGGTTAGGCCCATTTGAACCATGTTTAGGTCTATGGGTTGAGGCCACTTGATCTACTTATAGGGTCCAATTGGTGTGGCCCATTGGTCAGATATAAGACCCATGTGACTAAGCTCATTTGATGTAATCTAAGGCCCACGGGTTTGACCCATTGCAATGCACATAAGACCCATTGGTGTGGCCCATTTATGTGGCCCATCTGATGAATAAAAGCCCATGGAATATGGCCCATTTGATATATATGTAAGGTCCAATGGGGACAACCTACGGTCCATTGCAATGTGTAAATCCATTATAGATTAAGTACGATGTTCACAACGATCGTGCCTTGGGAGCAATGTTGGTTTGACGTCCACATTGCGAGCGTAATGCTGGTTGGATGTCCACATTACGACTCTCCTTAGGGCCCATCACCAGGCCGTACTTGCCGTGTATAGGCCGTCCAGGCCCATCTGCATCGTAAGATAATTCCTTTATTTATAACATGTTTAGTATAGTTTCATGACCCATGATCATACGCATCATATGTATGCTTGATATGAGGATTGACTGATCATAGCATTTGCCTTCGGGCAGGTTGTTTATGGGCTCCCGGTTAGGCGGTGTTGCCCTACATGAGCGCACGGTATGCGCAGGATTGGTTGCATGACTGGATAGCGTGATTCATGCATTCCGCATTAGTGTGACATGGTTGTTGTACGCCCTAGCGACATCAGGGCCGTAGCCTCCACAGACGCATCGTGGTTGGCAGGATTGGATACCGGAAATCTTGACTTACATGGGGTACTATAGATATCCCTGGGTGAAAGTCCCTAAACCCTTATGGTACCAAGAGGTTGCTCCAACGTCTAAACCGAGTGGGTAGATGAGCGTTGAGTGCCGATTACCAGATGGTTACGCTCTCCACTGTGTCGTGGTCGGTTGGAAGGGGGTACGGCCTTACCCGCCCGAGTGTAGGGGATAATGCTAGGCTGAGTCTGACCAGCTCGAGGAATGGGTCCACTATCGACGAGTCGCGCCCGATATTGGCAGAAGGATAGTGAGGTCTCTTCCACTTACCTTATTGCGCGCGATGTGGCGGCAATCTGGTTTAGATGTACTAGACCCCGATGATATTTCATACTTTGAGTTGTACTGATATGTGGACATTGATGAGGATCTGTATGCTTGAGTTGCATTGCACATTGCATGGCCTTGGGATGGCCGATACCATTCATGTCTGGCATTGCATAGCCTTGGTACGGCTCATGACGTTTTGGTTCCATCTGCATATTCCGCATTACTCTGACATTGCATTCATATTACTACCTTGCGCACACACTTTCACCACCCTCTAAGCTTTCTGTAAGCTTATGCACGACCGTTGCGTGCAGGTGACGTTGGACTGCAGCAGCGCTGAGGCAGGAGCACGTTGCTGATCATTTTGGAGTTTTTGTTATTTGCCATTGTATTTCCCTTTATGCTCATTGTACTTGTAAAATTTTTGATCATAGTGGAAATGTAATGGAGTGCTTGGTTGTTGTTTGTGGGTTATGCCTTTGGTTATGCTTATTACGTATCAGACTGATGTTAAAAATCCTCCTCGTAGCATCCCAGGATCGGAACCTGGCGAATGGGAGCTAGGAGCCGAGAATGGGGTTCTACGGAGGCTGTCGGTGCCGGATTCGGCGATCGGGAATTTTGTGAGCCCGGTTTCCGAGTTTGGGGCGTGACATCGGGTTACTTGACGGGCTCGACTAGCGCGATCGCATCTCGAATTGAACGACATGAAGTGTGTACAACACTTCGCGTGGCCTAACCACTGCCGCCAACTCTCAACACGAATCACGTTCATCGACGCGTCATTCGTGGCTATGACCAGTCAGCCACGAATTCGCTTAGTTACCGACTGCCTGGACTAAGTCAAGTCCCACACATCTATGGAATTGCATTAACACTATACAAAGGTATTGGAATTGAAACACATCATGTGAGCATGTTAGCACATGTTATAACATTCAACTTAGGCAAATCTTCAAGGCATACTTTCCATGCATATTCAACTTAAACAAATCTTCAAGGCATACTTCCTATGCCTGTAATACAATCATGCATAAGGTCAACATGTAGGAAATCATTTAGGTCAGCATTTTAATCATGAAATCAATCTCAAACTACTACATAACATCATTCAATACAATACATACTAATACAAGCATTTATACAAACACATACACTACACACTTAAGTCCACATATAGTATGTCGACCCAAAGTGCGCAACTTGGCGAATCTCTTCGCCAAACTGATTATGCAAGCATTCCTAACTCTCTAATGCGGCGACAAATCATGTCAATCACGTCAGCAAAATATGCATGGAGACCGTACTTCCTACAAATGACTAAAATGCCCTAAATCTCATATTCTTCGTTAATTTGCGAAACAGGAAACGGAGAGCATGTTGTACATGTCAAACGGCGATGCCGTCGATAATCTACTATTAAACGACATTGAAAGCGTTGTAAACCGTCAATCAAAGTGTCTAAAATCCTCACCTAGTCTCTTACGGTCGCGGGATTTTGAACGGAGCGTGTACGCTTCGTCTACGGCTGTAAGAGAACCTGATTTATGGATTACGTTAGCTAACATGTTGTGCATCTAAGAAAATCCTAAATCAGCAAGTTTTTGGGATTATTTCATACCTGAAAAAGTGTAGAAATCACCAGCCAGGTGATTGGAAGGAAGTGCTGATGCAGCAACCGTTGATGGCTCGGAAGCGGGAAAAATCTCCTCTTCCCTTTCTCTCAAACTCTCTCTCTCTTTTCTAGGGTTTAGTGAAATTCGGATGTGAAGGAGAAATGAGGGTTTCAACCCCTTTTATAAGCTTGGAAACGCCGAAAATAGGCTCCGGGATGAAGTTTACTTAATGCCTATCCATTTCGGGGCTGTTTCGGTCCAAAAACTGCTTTCTGGTGGTCCCCTGGTCGATTGCGATCAGACTTAAGCTCATGGGTACCAGATGTACCTCGTATTAAGTTTTCAGTCTGGCAGGGTTCGCAGATCGCACGTAGCGGACCAGTTTCAGTTCAGCGGTCGCCGCACATAGATCAGGGCTGAAAGTCTCATGATAATAAATAAAAATTTTTCCTGATCCGAGGGTGTAATCTGGATGAATTCTGACGGTCAGAACGCTTAATACTGACGCGTCAAGTCGTGTGCCAGATTTGAATTTGAAATTCCCAATTCGTCCCTATTCGCGGTCGCTTCAGTCCGGGTTCAACGAAATACTCTGTGATTATCGGTTTGACTTGATTTTCGAGATGATTGTCAAGTCCAGCTGGGCGGTTCTAACGGTTTAAGATAGGAGGTATCGGACCTTCGACACGCGGTCTAAATCCAATACAAAAGTTCAATATGGTCCAGAGGACAAACCTGCTTAGAGTTTGATCCAAGGTTATAGAGTATTGTAGAGTTGTCTGTTCTACTCGATTTGGGTCTTGTAGAACGTATTTAAAGTGATCAGGGACTATTTCCCAGCTACTCTAGCGTTGCGCTAGCTAACTTACGTTTAATTTCCATGGAAAATATTCCTACGCGATTTCGGGTCAAATCGGTACTCGAACCCAAGTACGGATTTTTCACGGGCGTTACACTATCACTAGGCCTCCATCTTTTGATGGCTCTAATTATGCTTATTGAAAAGCCAGAATGAGAATATTTTTGAGCTCTATTGATGAGAATATGTAGCAAGCCATAGTAAGTAAATGGACTCCACCTACTATTGAAGTTCTAGGCCTTGATGGAACTAAAACTCTAAAAGTTACTCCTTATAGCACTTGGACCACTCTTCGGAGAACGGAGAGTAGTGCTAATGCCAAGGCTTTAAATGTAATCACTTGCGCACTATCACCAGATGAATTCAAACAAATTGTATCTTGTGATACTGAGAAACAAGCCTGTGATATCTTGAAAATGACACACGAGGGTACAACTACTGTTAAGAAATCTAAACTACAAATCCTCACCACTAGATTTGAGGAAATACGTATGGAAGAAGTGAAACATTCATGGACTTCTATATTAAGTTGAATGACATAGTCAACTCTATGTGGGGTCTTGGAGATAGCATCCCAGAAAGCAAAGTCTGTGCAAAGATACTACGCTCACTACCTGAAAGGTTCAATTCAAAAGTCACAGCCATTCAGGAACTTCGTGATACAGACCATATGTAGGTTGAAGATCTGGTTAGTTCTTTACAAACCTACGAGTTAAACTTTAAAGCTCTGAAAGGTAAATCTATTGCCCTTAAATCTTCTAAAAGTATTTCTCATGAAAATAATAATTCTGATTAAAAAACTTTTGAAGATGATATAGCCCTTTTAGCTAAAAATTTTTATAAGATTTTTAAAAGTAAAAAGAGGGTTGATGTTCAAAAACATGTTGAAAAGAAAAAATCAAGATATAAAAATTGAAAATCTTTAAAAGACAGCCAATGCTATAACTACTATGAATATGGGCATCTAGAAAACAAATGTCCTAAAATGGCCAAACCTAAAAAGAAAGATATGTTAGGTACATGGGATGAATCTTCCTACTCTAAAGCCTCTTCTGAGTCAGAAGATTCTTAAACCGAGTCGGGTAATGATGTTAAAGCCCTAATGACTCTAGCTAAGTTCACTTTCTTAGATAATGATATAACCAGTGAAGAAAATCTGGGAAGTGATCATGAAAATGAAGAAGATATTCAGGATGCTTAAAATGTCATATATAGAGAAAGTTGTAAACTACTTATTAAATTAAAACTTATGAAAGAAAATTTTTTAAAATTAAAAGAGAATTTTGATAATCTGGTTTTAAAAAAATCACACCTTTCAGATTGCTTTGAAAAAACTAAGCGTGACTCAGATTTCAAAACATCCCAAGTTGAAAACTTAAAATCTGAAAATAAAAACATAAAACTAGAAGTCTCTTCACTTTTAAGTTTGAAGGATACTTGGAGGTATGCCCAAGGTGACCCTAAATTAGAAAAAATTCTATCCGGATCTAAAAAATGTGGTGATCGATTTGGATTGGGCTACAATAAAAATACTCCTCCCAAATATAAGAATACTCCTCCTAAATTTGTTAACGGAGGGTCTTCTAAGTCAAAAGGGAAAAGTCTGAATCAAAATGTTTCTAAAATGACTAAAACTTTTTAGTCTTTAAATCCTAAAAAGAACCATATCAACTATAAAAATCAGAACCATAGTCCTTTAGTTGAGAAAATTATAGACTTGCTTAAGGAGCTCTTAAAATCTAACTCAGTGGGTAGGACGTATAACAATTATAAACTGAAAAAGAATAATTATGTTCCTAAACCCAAAACCGTAATGAAATAGGTCCATAAGATTGCTTGTTTGGTTGCCCACACCACATTTAAAGCCATGAGCCATTCAAAGTGGTACCTGGATAGTGGTTGCTCCAGACATATGACAGGTGATAAAAGTCTATTCACCAGTCTTAAAGACATGACTGATGGTTCAGTCACATTCAGTGACGGTAGTAACTAAAAAATTATTGGCCAAGGTATTGTTCAACTCCCTAACCTCTCTCTTGTTGAGAATGTTTTGTGTGTGGAAGGTTTAAAATATAATTTACTAAGCATTTCTCAAATTTGCGATAATAATCATAGTGTAAAATTTTCAAACAAAAAATGTGAAATTTAAATAAGAATGGTTATGTAATATTAACTGGTCACAAAACTTCTGAAAACTGCTATATAGTTAGTAACTCAAGCTCATCTAAGCTATCATATTACATGGTCCATACTGATGAGACCGAACTATGGCATAAGCACCTAGAACATGTACACTATCGCAACTAGTATAGATTGAGCAAAAGTAATTTGGTAAGAGGTCTACCCAAAATAAAGAAAGTGGATAAGATATGTGGCAAGTGCTAGATTGGTAAATAAACTAGGAGTGCTCACAAACAGATAAACTCCAATGCCACATGTAAACCACTCGAACTCCTCCACATGGATCTCATTGGAGCAACTAGAACAGAGAGTCGAGGTGGCAAGAAGTATATTCTGCTCATTGTAGATGACTTTACTAGGTATACTTGGGTAGTCTTCTTAAGAGAGAAATTTGAAACTCTCGACGAAGTAAAAAGTGTACTTAAACGTATCCAAAATGAAAAAGAGTTATAAGTCACTAAGATCCGTAGTGATCATGAGTCTGAATTTAGAAATAGTAGTTTTTGAGAAATTTTGTAGTGACTAGGGAATATTAAATGAATATTCTGCCCCTAAAAAACCACAATAAAATGGGATAGTGGAAAGAAAGTATAGGGTGCTTCAAGAAATGGCTAATATAATGTTAAACAGTATGAAGCTTCCTAAAAATCTTTGGGCTGAAGCCGTAAATACTATTTGTTATATAATTACCGTGTTTATATTATAAAATATAATAATAATATGGCTTATGAGATATGGTTTAATAAGAAGCCTTTTGTTAAATAATTTTGAGTTTTCGACAATAAATGTTATATCTTGTGTGATCGAGAATATCTGGGTAAATTTAACACCAAAAGTGATAAAGGAATATTTGTAGGGTATGCTCTGAATAGTCGAGCATATCGGGTACTTAACAAAAGGACCAATGTAATACAAGAATATATTAATGTGGTCATTGATGACCATATGAATACACTTGTCTCAAGTTCAGAAGATGATGAAGTTCTTCAAATTGATAAACCAGACTCTTCATCTAATCAAAATAACACTGAACTACGATCAAATAAAGATCATCATATTGATCAAATCCTTGAAAATCCCCTCACTGGTGTACGCACTCATAAATAATTATAAGATATGTGTAACTACGTGTGCTTTATATCTCAGATGGAACCGACTAACGTAAAAGAAGCCCTTACTGATGAAAACTGGATTGTAGCTATGCAAGAAGAACTCAATCAGTTTGTAAGAAATGATGTTTGGTATTTAGTTCCAAGATCAACTAATAAATATATTATCGGAGAAAAATAGATTTTTAAGAATAAGTCTAATGAACTTGGTGACATAATTAGAAACAAGGCTAGGCTGGTTGTACAAGGGTACACTCAAATTGAAGGTATTGATTATGATGAAACCTTTACCCCAGTAGCTCGTCTTAAGTCAATCAGACTATTTATATCTATTGCTGTAACACCCTGAAAATCGGGGGTCGTGAATAAACTCAACTCCCGAGTTCCAGACCGTCACTTATGCAACAAAAATGGTTATGATTCAATGTTGTCTGATTTAAAGCATTCACATGAGTAAAAGTATACCAAAACTGCAATTCATACTTCAGATCCAGTGATAAAAGCAAGCGGAAGACTAAACAATATATATATATCACTGTATGGAAAAACAAAGTAATCTCAACTGTCTCCAAAGTATGACTACATCTCTGAGTCTCATATACATGTAAATAGACAAAAGGATAAGTTCAAAAAAGGTCCCACTGAAGTCCCCCTCGATCCAGGTCACCTACGGGAAGCCGTCGTGATACTGCATATACGAGAACTCATCCTGGTCCTCGTCAATCTCCGGCTCCACCTCCTGGATCTCGTCGTCACCTGCAACTACAACAGGGTCTGGTGGGTGTTGCAAACACCATCCCGTAACGTGGGAATGAGTGATCAACTCAGTGGAATCATAGAGCAAAGATTAGCATGTTCACAATTCAGTCACGCGATAATAGTAAAGCAGTAAATCAGACAAATCCTAATACTGTTGTTAATGCAAGATGATATGACGTGATGTATGCCCTCACCGACGATCACCCTCATACGGCAACATCTTACGACCGCGGCATGCCACACTCCCTAGAGTGCTCCACATCTTCCAGGCACATGCAATGCTATGGTGATATGATTACCAAGTTGTTATTAGTCCATTCAAACAGCAGGATTGGGAAACTAAGGTACCTCCCTTGTATCAATCCCAACACGGATCCTGTCTAGGGTCGTCACTCCTAGTAATCTCATACGATGTACATTTCGTAGGTCACTGCAAGGGCTGCCAGGGCTGTTGCTCGCACTCGTTGCACCGCTCCCCCATCACCTTATCAATACAGGCCTACTGTACTCTACTGCACGGAAGGGTCGTCGCCTCCCGTGAACTCAGAATACGCTCGCGGTCACTACAAAGGGCTCGTCGCCTGATTAGTGTAGGCCGACAGCTAGAATATAGTGTCCCATACCACCATCATCTGCTCACGAGTCTAGGTGCTCACTGGTCACTACGGGGAGGTTTGTGACCCCAGCGTAGGCCGACAGCTCGACCACGGTGTCCCATACCACCATGCCCGGCTCATGAGTCTTCGTGGATCAAGGTACCACGGTTAATAGGGTTTACAATGGTAAGTTCAGTACCCTAGGTTCAAGCAGTTATGATACATATAAGGTGAACAAACATCGGCCAGTCGGGTTACTTGACGGGCTCGACTAGCGCGATCGCATCTCGAATTAAACGACATGAAGTGCGTAAAACACTTCGCGTGGCCTAACCACTGCCGCCAACTCTCAACACGAATCACGTTCATCGACGCGTCGTTCGTGGCTATGACCAGTCAGCCACGAATTCGCTCGGTTACCGACTGCCTGGACTAGGTCAAGTCCCACACATCTATGGAATTTCATTAACATTATATACCAAGGTATTGGAATTGAAATACATCATGTGAGCATGTTAGCACATGTTATAACATTCAACTTAAGCAAATCTTCAATGCATACTTCCCATGCATATTCAACTTAAGCAAATCCTCAAGCACATACATTCCATGCATGTAATGAAATCATGCATTTTGTCAACATGTAGAAAATCATTTAGGTCAGCATAATAATTGAAAAATCAATCACAAACTATCAAATAACATCATTTAATTCAATACATACTAATACAAGCATTTATACAAACACATACACTACACACTTAAGTCTACACATAGTATGTCGACCCAAAGTGCGCAACTAGGCGAATCTCTTCGCCAAACTAATTATGCACGCATTCCTAACTTCCTAATGCGACAACAAATCATGTCAATCACATCAGCAAAATATGAATGTAAACAGTACTTCCTACAAATGACTAAAATGCCCTAAATCTCATATTCTTCGTTAGCTTACGAAACGGGAAACGGAGAGCATTTTGTACATGTCAAATGGCGATGCCGTCAAGAATCTACTATTAAACGACATTGAAAGCATTGGGAACCGTCAATCAAAGCGTCTAAAATCCTCACCTAGTGTCTTGTAGACTCGGGAATTGAAGCGGAGTGTATATGGTTCGTCTACGGCGAGTAAGGAGCCTAATACATAAGATCCATAAGCTACATCGCTATGGAAACAAGGAAAACTCAAATCAACAACTATTTAGGGTTTTTACTTACCTAGGATTGCGGTGGAATCGTCGGGAAAGCGGTAGAGGAGTGTTGCTTAAGCACGTGCAACACGTAGCACAAGTGGCAGGAAGAACTCTCCCACTCTCTCACAATCTCTCACTCTTTTTCTCTCTCCCAAGCTAGGGCTTCTCTCAAATTCGGATGGGAGAGAGGAGTGAGGGTTTCAACCCCTTTTATAGCCTAAAAGATTCCTAAAATAGGCTTGGGAACAATGTTTACTTGGTGCCTAACCAAATCGGGGCCGTTTCGGTCCAAAAGAGCATTTCTGGAGGTCCCCAGGTCAAATGCGGTCGGACTTAAGCTCATGCATACTGGATCTAGCACACATCCAGTTTTCAGACCGGTTGGGTTCCCAGATCGCACGTGGCGGCCCAGTTTCAGTTTAACGGTCACCGCACCAAGATCAGGCCTATAAGTCTCGTGATATATAATAGATATTTTTCCTGATCCAAGGGTGTAATTTGGCTGTATTCTGACGGTCAGAATGCTTAATACTGATGCGTCAAATTTGTGTGCCAGATTTGAAATTAAAATTCCAATTATGTCCCTATTCACACTCTCTTCGGTCCGGGCTCAATGAAATAGCCTGTGAGTATCGGTTTGACTTGATTTTTGGAATGAGTGTCAAGTCTAGCTAGACGGTTCTAACGGTCTAAGATAGGAGGTATCAGACTTTCAACGTGCGGTCTAGATCCAATATAAAGATTCAAAGTGGTCCAGAGAACAAACCGGTTTAGAGTTTGATCCGAGGCTTTAGAGCATTATAGCACCCTTGGTTCCACTCGCTTCAGGCCTTGTAGAACGTATTTAAAGTGATCAGGGACCATTTCCCAGCTACTCCAACGTTGCACTAGCTAACCTAGTCATATTTTCTAAAGGAATGAATTCTACGCAATTTCGGGTCGAGTTGGTACTCGAGCCCAAGTATGGATTTTTCACGGGCCTTACAATCTACCCCCCTTAACAAATAATTTCGTCCTCGAAATTTTGTACCTTTTCGTACTCCTCGAGAAGCTGTGGGTAGTTCTTTCTGATCTCGGCTTCTGTCTCCCAAGTAGCCTCCTCCTCAGTATGATGCGTCCATAGTACCTTCACAAGGGGAATCACCTTGCTACGCAGTACCTGCTCCTTCCGGTCTAAGATGCGTGTCGGTCGCAGGATATAAGTAACATCCTCTCCTAATTGCACCTGCTCCCATCTGATGATATGAGAAGGATCAGCAATGTACTTCTTCAGCATAGAAACATGAAATACGTTGTGGACGCTCGCGAGGGGCGTGGGTAAAGCCAATCGGTAAGCCACTGCTCCCACACGATCGAGGATCTGAAATGGACCAATGTATCGCGGTGCCAGCTTCCCCTTCTTCCCGAACCGAAGGACTCCCTTCATAGGGGAAACTCGCAAAAACACATGATCCCCGACTGTGAACTCTAGTGGTCTCCGTCTCGTATCGGCGTAGCTCTTCTGTCTGCTCTGCGCTGTAAGAAGTCGACGTCGTATAATATCAATCTTCTCTGACGTCGCCTGCACCAACTCTGGGCCAATCAAGCTGCGCTCACCGACCTCTAACCAGCAATGCGGTGCGCGACAAGGTCGCCCATACAGCGCCTCATAAGGTGCCATGCCGATACTCGCCTGGAAGCTATTGTTGTACGCAAACTCCGCATATGCAAGACAGTCATCCCAACTGTCCTTGAAGTCCAATGCGCAAGCCCGCAACATGTCCTCCAGGATCTGGTTCACTCGCTCCTTCTGTCCGTCCGTCTGTGGGTGGAAGGCAGTACTGAACTTCAACTTCACACCCATAGCCTCCTGAATGAGAGTCTAGAAAATAGAAGTGAACCGCGTGTCTCTGTCCGACACGATCTCCAACGGAACTCCATGCAGACGCACGATCTCTCTAATATACAATCTAGCCAGCTCGTCTGCAGAGTTCGTAACTCTGATCGGTAGGAAGTGCGCCGACTTCGTCAATCGGTCGACGATCACCCAAATGGAATCATGCCCCTTCCTCGTCTTCGGCAACCCAGAAATGAAGTCCATGGAAATGAAATCCCATTTCCACTCTGCAATCGGCATAGGCTGCAAAAGTCCAGGTGGTCGGCGATGCTCTGCCTTCACCTGCTGACAAGTGAGACAACGGGACACGAACTCAGCAATGTGGGTCTTCATACCTTCCCACCAGTACGTCCTCTTCACGTCACGATACATCTTCGTGCTGCCAGGATGCATCGCGAGTCTAGTAGAATCCGCAGCCTCGAGAATCTCTCGTCTCAAGTCAGGGACATCTGGGACGCATAGGCGGCCACGATAACGTAAGCCTCCATCCATACCAACTCGCCAGTCGGCGTCAGCATCATCACTGGCCTGCTCTCGAAGCTCAGTAAGATGCGCGTCGTCCCTCTGCGCCTCGATGACACGGTCATCGATCTGGGATCGCACCTGTACGTGTGCGATGAACTCAAATGGCTCCTCTACGGTGAGTTTCTGCTCAAAGTCTCGCAAAAACTCAACCATATCCCACTCGGCAACCATCAGAGGAGCCGCAAACTCTATCGCCTTCTTGCGGCTCAACGCATCAGCCACAAGGTTCACCTTCCCAGGATGGTAAGAGACTTCAAACTTGAAGTCCTTCAGCGTCTCCATCCATCGCCGCTGCCTCATATTCAAGTCCCGCTGCGTGAATATGTACTTGAGGCTCTTGTGGTCGCAAAAGAGCTCGAACTCCTCTCCGTAGAGGTAATGTCTCTAGAGTCTCAGTGCGAATATAACGGCTGCCAACTCCAGGTCGTGTGTAGGGTAATTCTCCTCGTGCTTCCTTAATTGTCTCGAGGCATACGAAATTACCCTGTCCCTCTGCATAAGGACACAACCCAAACCAACGCTAGACGCGTCAGTGTATATAGTGTATTTAACCCCTTGCTCTGGCAATACTAGCACAGGGGCGGACGTAAGTCTGTCCTTCAGCTCCTGAAAAGCTGACTCCGCCTTATCATTCCAGGTGAACTTCACGTCCTTCCGTGTCAACTGAGATAAGGGTCTCGCGATCTTCGAGAAATCCTGAATGAAGCGCCGATAGTAGCCAGCGAGACCCAAGAAACTCCTCACCTCAGTGACAGAACCAGGCTGCTCCCAGTCCTGCACCGCAGCTACCTTAGACAGGTCAACTGCCATGCCATCCTTGGACACCACGTGTCCTAGAAACTTCACCTCCTGCTTCCAGAAGTCGCACTTCTTATACTGTGCGAATAACTGATGCTGTCTGAGCGTATCAAGGACCAAACGCAAGTGCTCCTCATGCTCCTCTCGACTCCTAGAGTATACCAAAATGTTGTCGATGAAGACAACGACGAATCGATAGAGGAAAGGCCGCAACACCCGGTTCATCAGATCCATGAACACGGCCGGTGCGTTCGTGAGACCGAACGACATCACGAGGAACTCGTAGTGACCAAAACTGGTCCTGAACGCTGTCTTCTGCACGTCCTCATCTCTGACGCGCAGCTGATGATATCCTGACTGAAGATCAATCTTCGAGAAGTACTGCGCTCCTCTCAACTGATCAAACAAGTCATCGATCCTGGGCAAAGGGTACTTGTTCTTCACTGTGAGTTGGTTCAGCCTGCGATAATCAATACACAATCGCAGCGAACCATCCTTCTTCTTCACGAACAAGACCGGTGCTCCCCAAGGAGATACGCTAGGCCGTATAAAGCCAAGCTCTAGCAGACCGTCAATCTGCGTCCTCAACTCCTCCATCTCACATGGTGCCATGCGATACGTCGGCAGTGAGACGGGTGTAGAACCAGGAATCAGATCGATAGTGAAATCGATCTCACGTCGGGGCGGCAAACCAGGGATCTTCCTGAACAGATCCCCGAACTCAGAAACAACTGGCATCTGCTCAAGTGCCTGGGCACCAGCGTCGCGCAATAGAGTGGCGTAGCTAAGAATGCGGAAAGGAAGATTTACCCGCACTGAAAATGTGAAAGGCGTGCCCTCAGGCTCGTACACCGTCACCACACGAGCCTCGCAGTCAATCTCTGCTCTCGCTGCAGTCAACCAATCCATGCCAAGAATGACGTCGAGATATACGAGCGAGGGATCGACGACCAGATCAAGAGTCATCGTCCTGCCTCCCAGATCAACTAAACAACCCTCACACATCTGGGTGACATCCGAATAATCTCCATGAGCTGCAAGGACTCGCACGCTATCCATAGTGATAGTCTGCAACCCAAGACGTCTGACTACGGCACGCGATATCAAAGAAATCGTGGAACCAGTGTCCACCATGACAAGAAAGGGAGTACCTCCGATATGGCCCGTGACCTCGAAGGCTGAATGCTGGAAAGTCGGCGTCGTAGCTGCCTCAGCGGTCAGTGCATGAACTCAAGCCTGCTGTGGCCGGTTCGGCCGCTGTGTCAAGGGCCGTGGGGGCTGTCGAATCTGCGATACTGTGGGTCTGAAAGAGGAATGCGCAGGAGCTGACCGTATAGGCGGTGCTGATATCGCCTGTGGACGTACACGATCAATCTTCTGCGGCGGCGAGAACCCACTGTCCCGCATCCTCGAAAAGCAACTCTGCGCTAGGTGGCCCGTCCTCCCACAGTATGTGCATGATAAATCAGGACGTCGAAACGGTCCTACTGGCGCCGTGGTCCTGGTAGGAGGATCAACGCGGGGCCTCTTGCCCGCGGAGGGCCTGTCTGTCAAATCCGGTCGGGCCTAGAAGTAGTCGGGCCTCGAGATCGCGCAAGTCGATCCACGTCCTGCTCTGCCCGCATGGACATGTGAACCAACTCCGCATAGGAGGGGAAACTGATACAGCACATCTTCGACCGAATATCCGGTCGCAAGCCCTCCAAAAAGCGCCGTATGCGCATCTGCTCATCAGCTAGAATCGTCGGGACGTACCTGCCCAACTCTGTGAACCGATGCTCATACTCAGTAACCGTCATCGCTGCCTGCCTGAGACGGAGAAACTCATTCTCCCTCTCGTGCCTGTAGGTCTGGGGATAATACTTCTCATGGAAGTGAAACTCGAATGCTGCCCATGTCCATACGAAGTCTGCGGTAACAGTCCGCAATACACTATCCCACCACAAACTGGCCTCTCTCTCAAACTGGAAGGTAGCCAGCTCTACCTGCTCTGCCTCAGTACAGTGCAACATGCGTAGAATCTTCGACACTCGGTCGAGCCAGAACTCAGCCTCCTCGGGTCTGTGAGAACCCGTGAAAGTAGGAGGCCGCAAGCGCTGAAATCGCTCCAGAAGGCCCCGTGTGTCGGCAGGATTCCCCGCAGGGAAAGCGGGCTGCGCAGGAAGTGCTATGCCCTCATCCTGGGCGTAAGCATAGGCATCCTCAGCTGAATGCGCAGGTGGTGCAGGCGGAGTAGATGCAGTCGCACCCCCACCCTGGGCTAAAGTCCCGACTATAGTAGTCAATAGCTGCTGCGCTGTAGCATCATAGCCATCATCTGCTCGAATCTATCAGGTGGTGGAGCAGGCTGTGGCGGATGAGGTGCGAAAGTAGATGCGCGCTGTGGCTCTCTAACTGATGGTGTAAATGGCGGTGGTCCATCTGTAGGACCAACAGCAGGCTGAGACGACCGAACCGTCTCAGGAATCGGGCCCACAGCAGGGTCCGGACGAGTGCCAGACTGAGAGGGAGCCTGATCCATCTGCTCTGACAATGAAATCTGAACCGCGCTCCTCGTAGTCTTAGGTGGCATTCCTTATATTCAAAATAGGGCGCAACCTTGTCAGTCTCAATTGCTCAAATACACCACAATCATTCACTAAAGAGTCAAAGGCATTCCATGCATTTCAATTAATCAAAATTGTCACAATACAAGGGATATATCTTTACAAGCATCATGACTAGAATGACATGGAAATTAAGACAATTAAGCAACAACAACATAAGCAAAGCACTAGCCCTAATAGGCTTTACACACTTAAAACAGAAAATGGCTAACTACTCATAACAACATCGAAGATCGCTTCGCTAGTCGGAGTCTGGCGACGGAGGAGGAGCACCCTTATCCTGTAAGCAACACAGGATTGCCTTCAAGGTGCGAGTCACCTTGCCAAACTTCTTCTTTGTAACAGCCTTGGCATCAGCGACTTCCGCTCGAAGTTCTTGGACTTCCCTTCGCAAAGCGGTCTGACTCTCCTCCATCCGAGCAATGCGATCGTCGATAGTAGCCTGCGCAGAAGGAGGAGGGCTCTCATCAGTATCCTGAGCCTCCTCTTCTGCTTCTTCCTAAACCTCTTCCTGAACCTCTGCTCTAGGTTCTTCTTCGCTTTGATCTTCCTCTTCATCAAAGTCGTCCCCACTATCCCTTTCAAGTTGATTTTCACGATATTGCGACCCAATCTTCATCTTAACCATCGTCGACTCATCGATGGTGTGAATCGATACCGGCAATTCGGGTCCAAGTCTATAGGCAAACTCAAGCGCAATCTTGCAAATGAGTCGGCCAAAGGGAAGGGATTCGGATGTTCTCCTCGACCTAGCTATGAGAACTATCTTCCATAAGATGAAAGTGGCCATACATACGTTCTCTCCCTGGGCCACCAGAAATAAGAAATCGACCATAAGACGTGTACATTCAATGCGGTTCGTCGACCTAGGATAAACATTGAACGTGCAGATATGATGCAGCAGACGCAAATCCTCAGACATGTACGTCGCCTTGAGGCTATTATTAGGCTGCCATGGAACCAACTTACCGCACAGAAACCTGGTGCGGCGATCTCGTTCACGTCTAGTCCTCAAATTCTTCTCACTTGGATGTACATCACCTAGAGGCACATTGAGAAGTCGCGCAATCAACCGGACGTCGATCGTAGCCATCCGATCTCTACCAAAAGGGATTTTGAACTGTAAAGGATCCAAGGTAGGACTCTGGATGCTAGCATAGAAGGCACGAACAGTGCTCACATTAGCACGAGCGTGAGCTTCAAAGATCGGTCCCCAGTGCGCAGCTTCAATGCGTTCGAACAACAGATATTCGCCGAACAACCGTCCATCTACGTCCGCCTCAAATAACACTCTACGATCATTGTATTCACCATGAGGCATCTCTGATAGAATGGTTCGTCCAAGATGTGCATGGGGATCCAAATCCCGCTTTGTACGGCACTCCAGGACTGCAGCTGGACCTGCGGCGGCGCTTGAACTTGCGGCACCACCCCGCGGTCTTCTCAATCGAGCAGGGCGGCTCGGCCCGGCCTCGTCTGTTGCAGTTTTCCTCTTACCCATCAAAGACAGGATGGATGAGAGTGACAAAAGACCCAAAATAGCTTCCACGAAAGCCATGGAAAACGCCGAAAATGCGGAGAAATGGCTGCCCAATCTGACAAAAGGAAATCTAGGCATCGTAGAGGGATGCTTCAAGCTTCCCAAGGCTGTACTTTCAGGGAAAAATAAGAACAAAAAGATGGAATGGAGCTGCTCACGATTTCAGCACTATTTGGGGGATTTTGGAGCTCCAAATGGGGAAATATTCAAGGAAGGGGGCTGCCAACACCCAATAACTGATGGGTGGTGGTCGGTTTTGGCCAAGGAAGGTTGTAGAGGTGATTTGGGTCGCCGGGATTTGGAATGGAGTGCTAAAAATCGAATCTAGGGTATGCAAGGGGGCTGTTTGTGAAGGAGAGGGGGGTTTTAGGGGTTTTCGTGGGATGGGAGGTAGCTAGGGGTGATGTGGGGGGTATTTAAGTGGGTGCGCCCGAAGGGCAGCACCAACGGAGGTGGCCGGCCGGCGATGCATCGCCCGGCCGGCGATGGCATCGCCGGTCAACTCGAAAGTTGACCGGTGGGACCCCATGGGTCTGGTCCCCCATGGTCCCAGTGTCCCAAAAAAGTTGGTCCCACCCCTTGGTTCATAGCATTTTGGTCTCTATGAGCCCAAACATGTGTTCGGGGCTTTCCGGGTCCACATCGCAATCCCGAATATCAAACCATATGATGCAGCATATGAATTTGGGGTAGAAGGAGCCAGTACATCTTTCTAGCTCCTTAGTTGCTAAAGAAAGTGAAGTTAGAATGGCCTTATGGCCATTTTTCATGAAATTTTACTATTCATTATAAAATTTGGTGAATGTGCTAATTTGTGTTATTTTCACATTATTTTTGATGCCTAATATGAAATGGATAAGAAATAACTGAAGGTTGAAGTGTTTGGAGAAGGAATTTTGAAGATTTTTGGTGAAACGGGGTTTTTAAGCCCTGACGATTGATTACTGGAGTCGTGGTCATCCCACGGCCCAAAGATTCACTTTTGCGGTTTAAAACCGCTCATAGGATGTCTCCACCCGACTTCCTACAGCTTAGAAGTGATTCGGGTCGCTTTACGCGACCCGAGATACGTTACAGACTCGATCTTGCGATCGATCCTTATAGACTTCGCCTATCGGCGAATCTGTGATCCTAGAAGTGTTTCTAGACCCTTCTCGCACCCACCTAAGTCAAAGGAAGCGACAGCGTACGTCGCAAGACCATAACCCAGGCCCAGTATACTCTCATTCATGCTCTGATACCAACTTGTAACACCCTAAAAATCGGGGGTCGTGAATAAACTCAACTCCCGAGTTCCAGACCGTCACTTATGCAACAAAAATGGTTATGATTCAATGTTGTCTGATTTAAAGCATTCACATGAGTAAAAGTATACCAAAACTGCAATTCATACTTCAGATCCAGTGATAAAAGCAAGCGGAAGACTAAACAATATATATATATCACTGTATGGAAAAACAAAGTAATCTCAACTGTCTCCAAAGTATGACTACATCTCTGAGTCTCATATACATGTAAATAGACAAAAGGATAAGTTCAAAAAAGGTCCCGCTGAAGTCTCCCTCGATCCAGGTCACCTACGGGAAGCCGTCGTGATACTGCATATACGAGAACTCATCCTGGTCCTCGTCAATCTCCGGCTCCACCTCCTGGATCTCGTCGTCACCTGCAACTACAACAGGGTCTGGTGGGTGTTGCAAACACCATCCCGTAATGTGGGAATGAGTGATCAACTCAGTGGAATCATAGAGCAAAGATTAGCATGTTCACAATTCAGTCACGCGATAATAGTAAAGCAGTAAATCAGACAAATCCTAATACTGTTGTTAATGCAAGATGATATGACGTGATGTATGCCCTCACCGACGATCACCCTCATACGGCAACATCTTACGACCGCGGCATGCCACACTCCCTAGAGTGCTCCACATCTTCCAGGCACATGCAATGCTATGGTGATATGATTACCAAGTTGTTATTAGTCCATTCAAACAGCAGGATTGGGAAACTAAGGTACCTCCCTTGTATCAATCCCAACACGGATCCTGTCTAGGGTCGTCACTCCTAGTAATCTCATACGATGTACATTTCGTAGGTCACTGCAAGGGCTGCCAGGGCTGTTGCTCGCACTCGTTGCACCGCTCCCCCATCACCTTATCAATACAGGCCTACTGTACTCTACTGCACGGAAGGGTCGTCGCCTCCCGTGAACTCAGAATACGCTCGCGGTCACTACAAAGGGCTCGTCGCCTGATTAGTGTAGGCCGACAGCTAGAATATAGTGTCCCATACCACCATCATCTGCTCACGAGTCTAGGTGCTCACTGGTCACTACGGGGAGGTTTGTGACCCCAGCGTAGGCCGACAGCTCGACCACGGTGTCCCATACCACCATGCCCGGCTCATGAGTCTTCGTGGATCAAGGTACCACGGTTAATAGGGTTTACAATGGTAAGTTCAGTACCCTAGGTTCAAGCAGTTATGATACATACAAGGTGAACAAACATCGGCCAGTCGGGTTACTTGACGGGCTCGACTAGCGCGATCGCATCTCGAATTAAACGACATGAAGTGCGTAAAACACTTCGCGTGGCCTAACCACTGCCGCCAACTCTCAACACGAATCACGTTCATCGACGCGTCGTTCGTGGCTATGACCAGTCAGCCACGAATTCGCTCGGTTACCGACTGCCTGGACTAGGTCAAGTCCCACACATCTATGGAATTTCATTAACATTATATACCAAGGTATTGGAATTGAAATACATCATGTGAGCATGTTAGCACATGTTATAACATTCAACTTAAGCAAATCTTCAATGCATACTTCCCATGCATATTCAACTTAAGCAAATCCTCAAGCACATACATTCCATGCATGTAATGAAATCATGCATTTTGTCAACATGTAGAAAATCATTTAGGTCAGCATAATAATTGAAAAATCAATCACAAACTATCAAATAACATCATTTAATTCAATACATACTAATACAAGCATTTATACAAACACATACACTACACACTTAAGTCTACACATAGTATGTCGACCCAAAGTGCGCAACTAGGCGAATCTCTTCGCCAAACTAATTATGCACGCATTCCTAACTTCCTAATGCGACAACAAACCATGTCAATCACATCAGCAAAATATGAATGTAAACAGTACTTCCTACAAATGACTAAAATGCCCTAAATCTCATATTCTTCGTTAGCTTACGAAACGGGAAACGGAGAGCATTTTGTACATGTCAAATGGCGATGCCGTCAAGAATCTACTATTAAACGACATTGAAAGCATTGGGAACCGTCAATCAAAGCGTCTAAAATCCTCACCTAGTGTCTTGTAGACTCGGGAATTGAAGCGGAGTGTATATGGTTCATCTACGGCGAGTAAGGAGCCTAATACATAAGATCCATAAGCTACATCGCTATGGAAACAAGGAAAACTCAAA
This sequence comes from Magnolia kwangsiensis, assembly GCA_037074715.1. Classification (NCBI taxonomy): domain Eukaryota; kingdom Viridiplantae; phylum Streptophyta; class Magnoliopsida; order Magnoliales; family Magnoliaceae; genus Magnolia; species Magnolia kwangsiensis. The sequence goes on from CM073578.1 coordinate 58,074,688, forward strand.
TCAATAACTATTTAGGGTTTTTACTTACCTAGGATTGCGGTGGAATCATCGGGAAAGCGGTAGAGGAGTGTTGCTTAAGCACGTGCAACACGTAGCACAAGTGGTAGGAAGAACTCTCCCACTCTCTCACAATCTCTCACTCTTTTTCTCTCTCCCAAGCTAGGGCTTCTCTCAAATTCGGATGGGAGAGAGGAGTGAGGGTTTCAACCCCTTTTATAGCCTAAAACATTCCTAAAATAGGCTTGGGAACAATGTTTACTTGGTGCCTAACCAAATCGGGGCCGTTTCGGTCCAAAAGAGCATTTCTGGAGGTCCCCAGGTCAAATGCGGTCGGACTTAAGCTCATGCATACTGGATCTAGCACACATCCAGTTTTCAGACCGGTTGGGTTCCCAGATCGCACGTGGCGGCCCAGTTTCAGTTTAACGGTCACCGCACCAAGATCAGGCCTATAAGTCTCGTGATATATAATAGATATTTTTCCTGATCCAAGGGTGTAATTTGGCTGTATTCTGACGGTCAGAATGCTTAATACTGATGCGTCAAATTTGTGTGCCAGATTTGAATTTGAAATTCCAACTATGTCCCTATTCACACTCTCTTCGGTCCGGGCTCAATGAAATAGCCTGTGAGTATCGGTTTGACTTGATTTTTGGAATGAGTGTCAAGTCCAGCTAGACGGTTCTAACGGTCTAAGATAGGAGGTATCGGACTTTCAACGTGCGGTCTAGATCCAATACAAAGATTCAAAGTGGTCCAGAGAACAAACCAGTTTAGAGTTTGATCCGAGGCTTTAGAGCATTATAGCACCCTTGGTTCCACTCGCTTCGGGCCTTGTAGAACGTATTTAAAGTGATCAGGGACCATTTCCCAGCTACTCCAACGTTGCACTAGCTAACCTAGTCATATTTTCTAAAGGAATGAATTCTACGCAATTTCGGGTCGAGTTGGTACTCGAGCCCAAGTATGGATTTTTCACGGGCGTTACAATTGCGTGCTTTAAAAAATTCAAAATATATTAAATGGATGTTAAGAATGCTTTTTTAAATGGTAATTTTCATGAAGAAGTATACGTTAAACAACCAAAGGGTTTTGAAGACCCCAAACATGCTAATCATGTTTATCGCTTAAAAAAGGCACTTTATGGATTGAAACATGCTCTTAGGGTATGGTATGAGAAATTAACTAAATTCTTGTTATGTCATGAGTTTGTAATGGGGAGTGTAAATAAAACATTATTTATTAAGAAACATAAAGACCATATTTTAATTGTGCAAATCTATATTGTTGACATTATCTATGGATCTACCTATGCTAACATGACTGTTGAGTTTACAGATCTTATGAAATCCAAATTCGAAATGAGCATGCTTAGAGAATTAAATTATTTTCTAGGGTTGCAAGACAAAACAGCTTCCTAATGGATTCTTCATCTCTCAAACCAAATATGCTTTGAACTTAGTTAAAAGGTTTGGATTTGAGAGTGGAAAGAATTTTGATACTCCAACGAGTACTACTCCAAAACTCTCTAAGGATTCAACAAGTAAGAGTGTGGATCCTAAGTTATATCATAGTATGATAGGTAGTTTACTTTATTTAACTGTGAGTCGATCGAATATTGCTTTTAACATTGGAATTTGTGTGAGATATCAATCAGACCTTAAAGAGTCCCACTTGATTGTTGTTAAGAGAATTTTGCAATATGTTGCTAGTTCATCTAATCTTGATCTCTAGTATCCACATGATACTAGTGTGCAATTATCTAGTTACATGAATGCTGATTGGGTTGGTAACATTGATGATCATAAATTAACCAGTGGTGATTTTTTCTATGTCAGGAACTGTCTAGTTTCCTAGCTAAGTAAGAAATAAAGTTTCGTATTGCTCTCTACTGCTGAGTCTGAATATATTGTTGCAGGTAATGCAAGCACTCAGCTAGTATGGATGAAGAGAATACTAAGTGATTACGAAATTACACAAGAATCTGTGTTGTTATATTATGATAACACAAGCATAATTATTATTTTCAAAAATCCTATTCAGCATTCACGAACTAAGCACATTGACATTAGGTATCATTATATTTGTGAATTGGTGGAAGAAAAGATAATTTCATTAGAATATATTCAGACCAAGAAACAACTAGCTGGCATATTCACAAAATCGCTTAACAAAAAAAAAAATAAAATTGAAATTTGATCTTGGTATGTGTAATATGAACTGATGATTTGTGCTCATTTGTATCATAATGTTTCTATATATTATTTTGTATTTTTATATTATTTAAATATATGAAAAATTGCACATTTTCTATGTTGCATGACTAGTCGAGTACACACTCGACCAGTTGTGGCACGACTGGTCGAGTATGTACATGACCAGTCATGAAACGCATGAATGAGGTTCTTATTTGAGGAAAAGTGATTTTTTCTTCATTTCCTTCTTCTTCTCCATCAAACCCATCCATGACTAGTCGAACCCATCTCCAATTACTCTCTAGTTAGTGCTTCATTTTTTATTTTCTTGTGAATGTAAGTTCTTTGATCATCCTTAATCTTGATTTTTCTTCTTATTTTAAGATTTATGGTGGTTTGATAGTGTTTCTTCCTTAAAATTTAATTTTCTTAGAATATTTTCATTCTTTTTTTCAAGCCTTTATTTCTTTGCTATTTTGTTACAATGGAAGGAAGAAATAGGAAGAGAACAACTCGCGGTCCCTCTTATTCCCATTTTGCACCCACCGTTGTGCGTCATCTTTGGCCTCCCGAAGAGGATCTCGAGAGTATGCGGGATTTTTGTCTTAGAAATGTTATTGTTGAGCATGTTGTCATTGTTGATCATATTGAGCATTCAACATTGTCCCTTTCCTTCAAGCTATAGGATGGGAAAGCATACTATCTTGGGGCGGTTCTACATACCGATCCATTGCGTAGGGCATGTATGCTTGTATTACTGAGTTCTCTCAAGATGATTTGACATTTATTGTGTCAACTAGAGAATGTCCAATTAAGGTAGACCGTCATTTGATTTCAGCAATCATGAATATACCTGTTGTTGATGACGGTGTACCCATATCCACTTTGCAAGCTAGACCTTCTAAAAATGCTAAACAATTGATTATGAGAGTTCTCTGTAACATGAATGCAGAATAGAATGGCGGCACTACGCTCAGCTTCAAATATATGTTGCTCAGATACAAGGCCTTGCATCGTATTTTTATTTCCAATGTCTATCCTCGCTCGGGTAACAAGACTGAGCTGACTTCTTTTATGTCCTGCATTGTGCATTCTGTTGTTATTGGTATCCATATATGTCTTCCGTCTCTTATTTGTCATCTTATTATTCAGTTTCATCTTCACCCTAGTCACATTGATATTCATTTCGCTTACCTTATGACTGCCTTAGCTGATCATGCTTTGATAGCTATGCCTGTTAGGCAAGGTTCTATTAATCTCCGTTAATTCAACAATTCTAATATCAACAAGATGAACTTAAACTTAGTAATTGGTCAAGTTGATGGGAATGCTGGAGGAGATGAAGAAGTTGAAGATGTTGATGCTTTACCTCAAGAAGACGTTAATATGGATGATTTATTTGATGAACTTGAATCAGATTCTGAGGCTGACCCTGATTATCAGTCATCTGGTTTCGATGAGAGGTTGCATACTCTTGAGGAACAAGTGGCTCAGATTCGAGTAACCTAAGATTCTCAATTTGCTTATATGCACAAATATATGCGGCACATTAATAAGGGTTTACATCAAATTGATCCATCTATTCCTGCTCCCTCTTCATTATCTGATTAGTTATCTTTTGATTTGATAGTATCTGTAATAACTTCATTCTAACTCTTTTCCCTATGGCTGCTTGGATTATATTGTTTAAACTCTTATCTATGGTATTAGTTCAGATACTTTATTTTATTTGATTTGGATGAGCAGTTATTGATTCTACTTACTCTCTTCTTATCTTCATTTATCATTATTCGCTTCTTTTATCATGTTGTGACAAAAAGGGGGAGAACATTGTTGATGATATGAGGATAATGATATACTGATGATGAATGTGGCTAATATATATATATATATATATATATATTGCAGAGAGTAGTGGATTAAAGAGGAGAGTTGATTATATTATTGATTATGGATCATGTCATAATATGCTTTTGAAATGTGTTGATTGAATATCTATTGTGCATATTGTAATTTTTGTTTTGTCACAAATTTGACAAAGTGGGAGATTCAAAGTGTTATGTTGATAAACCCTAAGTATTGTCAAATTTTGGTGTTCCAAACCATTTCAAGTTTGTATGATGTGTATCAAGCTTGTGTATCTTTTCACATTGAATCTTCGACATTCGTTCTGTTCGTGTTGAATTTATCTTGCCGATATCTATGACAAACTTGCCGAGATCTTCAAACTGAAAGAAAGTGAAGACTTAGTATTCAAGAACATTGCAGTTCAATATCTAGAACCAGAAAAGTCTAAGAACTTAAGACCTATTTAAAGACTGTGTTTGGTATGTTGAGTTCAAGCACAAAATTTAAAGCACCTGAAGTGATTGATAATTTGATGGTTCATATATTCTATCTCATAAGTAAGGTATGATTGACCTAGATTGACCTTAGATCATGATTAGATCATTTCATACTTTCGGTCATTCATTTTGGTCATTTTCTAAGTGTAAAATTCTGTTCTTTCGACTAGCCCTAGCACTAGCTCAATTAGTCCTAGAATTTTCTTGACTAGTCGAGGATTTGTTATGAATTTTTAGAATTTTTATATTGGTCTACGACCAGTCCTCGAAGCTGCTTGATTAGTCATGAGAATAGTGCTCAACCAGTCATAAAGTGCTCGACTCATTTTCCAGCGAGTAATCTAGACTCACACGACTAGTCGTGTGGTGTCCACGACCAGTCGAGTAGGCCACTTTACTAGTTGTGGGACTCACAAGTCCAGTCGTGTAACTGAAAATCTTATCGCGCTAGAATTTTTTAAAAATCTGTTTGAATAAGGTCATTCGTGCGAATCAATTTTTCACCTATAAATAGTGCTCGAATTTTAGAGTTTTCCATTTAATTCTTATCATTCTTAAGTAATCACTCTGAGATTATTTTGAGTACATTCTAGGCTATTTTGTGCATATTTAAGATTCTTTAAAGTAGATCTTGTATTTTGATTTTGATTCTCTATTCCATTCTTATATTAAAAAGGGATATTTGATTTACTCTTTTATGAGATCAAAATCAACGAAAAGCCCTTGCTGATTTAATTAAAAATCATCTAGACTTAGAACCCTATATACTTGTGAGACTAAACATTGAATATCTACATCGTCATCAAGTTGGTTCTACAGGGCTGCTTCAGAATCGCCGTACAGATAAGTATTTTATTTTTTCTATAATTCAAATCGATTTGTTTAGTTTGCGAGATTGTTCTAGAAAATCTTTATTTGTGGTTTGTCTGAGGTGATCCAAAAAACTCAGAGCATGGGGTTTTTGAATTGTGTAAGCCAACTTGAAAGACACAATTGTGAAGGTTTTAAGTGAACCTTGAAAAACTTATTTTGATTAGTGAATGTTAATATCCCGAGGGAGTGGATATTAGGAGTGGAGTAGTTGTGTGGCTATTGTTTAACAGTTGCTGTACACACAAGTGAACCACTATAATTCTCTGTGTTTGGTGGATGTGTGGTTTATTTCTTTATCTTCATAATTAAGGGGTTAGACCCAAATCAATACCTCACATTGGTCATGCCCACTATTCCGTCGGACCCTCACAAAACTAGTGCCCACACACAAGTGATAATCAAACATGTTTCAAAGGCTGAATACACATCACACCAAACTATGACTTGGGGTCAGACTCCAATCACAATTTTAAGTTGTCAAGGACTTTTCAATCATTATGTAATTACTTAACTAAGGGCCTAAAGTCAATTACATGTAGTTTAGGGGCGCATATGAGTTCACATGGTTTAGAGGCAACCCAAACCTCACAAATCACATACTTAGGGACCACATGCACACCACAAGTTCACCTAGCTTAGCGGTCACCTAAGCATCAGATGATTATATGGTTGGGCCACACATTCATAAATCCACTTAGACAAGTAGTTACACAATTGCCCCAATTTCATATAGTTTAGTGGGCTATAAATATTACAAACTCACATGATGTGGTGATCCACATGATCCTACCAATTGACAACCTAAATGAGGATTAACCATTATAATGAGTACCACAAAAATGGTTTAGGTAGCAGTAAATATATGGGCAGTCCCACACTCTAAAATGATACAAAAAAATAGATGAATGACTGGTAAAACATGTACATTAGGTGGTCCATGATCAATCAAAAGGATAGATGGATAGATTTCTCACAACATTACTGCAGCTACAGGAAGTATTTAACAATGGACAAGTGATCAATATTCCTCTCGTGGCATGAGATTTGGATCTGACTAATCTATGGTAACATACCCTAAAATAATAAGGATAAACTGATGAATGGCATGGATCTACGTCGCACTACAAAGTGGAGCCCATGGGAACTTTCCATGAGGTTGAGTTGTGACCCATCTTGATGTGTGTCGCCCCTCAATACCATCAGTCAGATGCACCAATCCATGGTGGGCCTAGGGCTTAAAATCAAGTTAATATGTGACTTGTGTGGGCCACACCACACACAAAAGTTGAGAGGGTTACCCTCCATTAAAACATTCATAATTATTTGTTGGGCCCTCCAGGATGTGGTTCATGAATCTAGCTCATCTATTATGTGTGTCCCACTTGGTTGAGGGGTCAGTCCAAGTTTCAGATGCATCAAAATTTCAGGTGGACCCTAGTAAGTGCATTTATATGTTTTAAGTGGTTTTCACATGATTTTAGATGATGCAGGCCACCTAAGTTCCGTGTACGGCTGATTTTTTCAGATATCCCATTATTAAAAGGGACCCATGAAATGCACAGTGTAGATGTTCAACATACATCATGGTGGGGCCTGCTGCTAAGTCCCACAGACCTTCTAAGAAGCTGGGCACTGCTTGTTATAGTGTCCTCTCAATGCTGGTAGCACCAACATCTGAACATTTTTTAATTTTTTTCTTTATTGAGGTTTTTCATAGGTGGGGCCCACATCAGGACAATCCACTCCATCTGCAGAGTTCCCTGGCTCATGAAAAGTCCAATGAGCCCAATATCAATATGTTTTGACATATAGAAACATCACAGTGAGCCCTAACAGATTTGATAGTAATTATCAAATTTTAAATAATTTTTGAAGGTGTGACCTACCAGAGATTTGGATTGGCTTCATTTTTCGGCTCAGGGCCTAAAATGAGCTGGGAAATCAGATGGATGGTGTGGATTAAACACATATGCCATTGGGGGGGGCGTTGTGGTCCCACAGCCCTGCCCATTTTAACATGCAGCTGGGATGCTGACAGTAGTGTCCCTCCGTCAAATTATTATTTTTGGAATGTTATGTGTGCACGTGTGTGCATGGGTGTGTGTGTGTGGCCAGCCCGATGGGCGACGCTTGGACTGTTTAGATGGCATATAAATATTGCAATGGGCCTATGGGGTCATCCATTCTTATCAAGCTGTCATTTGTGTGATCTCCCATGCAGGTCTTTGTGACCTTATGAACAGATTAGATGACTGAGCAACATCTTGGTGGCGCCATGATCAATGCTCCATTGGATGGCTCATCATCTTCACTTAGGGGTCCACTCTTTTGCTGGTCCTTACACCTACACTACATGGGAAAGAAATTAAGGAAACAAGAGAAGAGAAATGTGAAGGAGTGTACTCACCTTAATGATTAAGATAGATGGTTGAGTTTGATGAAAGGGATGGGATTGATGGCCCACCAAGATCACCTCTCTCTCTCTCCCCCCCCCCCCCCCCCCCCCCCCCCCCTTTATGGTAGGAAAATGGTGAAAATTTAAGGGATGAATGAGTATTTGTAGAGAAATGGATAAAAATGTGGTTATTTTAGGTTAATGTGATTATGGTTAGCATAAGCTATGATTATAGAAATTGATTCATGATTAGGAATTAATGGAGGATTAAAGGGGCATGGGATGACATGGTATGATGAAATCATGCACAACATATGGTATGGAGAAGAGTTGACTTTGGGGATACACATGAGAGGGGGGTGGTATGGGAGGGTGACATCACATACATGGGTAGAGATTCTCCCACCCATGTGTGGTATGGTGCATATGTGCATGGCATGTGTTGTGCACATGTGTGGAATGGTGCATATGGTGTCATACACACATGATACACTAACAATTCTTCATAGCGTATCTCATTAACGGAGTGTCATACAAATGCACGGGTGGTACCTTCGCGATTGGGCAGTAGATATGAAATAGATTTCGGGGCCTTGGGGTTTCAGTTAGTCGGGTGTGCACTATGCACGGTTAGTTCAGGTCTCACCAAGGGCATTGATCATCATGCACATAGGCATAGAAAATATACGGAATGGACGAGGTCTTACATCAAGCCAATATTTAAACAGATAAGGATCATCTCAGAAAAACTTATGTACCTCAGTGAAGAATTTCTTTTTATCTTGTGCAGTCCAATTTGTTGATGTGAAACTTGTGGCAAGATAATTTACAATGTCAGCAAACTAAGCTAATTGGGAGAGTTTAAACAATTGCTCATCAGGGAACATGTTGTTTATTGGCATTGGCTTAAAGGAATCAGGAAGATCAAGCCTAGAGAGATGGTCAACTACTACGTTCTCTACTACTCCCTTTTTGTCTCGTATTTCTATGTGGAACTCTTAGAGTAAAACGATCAATCTTATCAAACAGGGCTCAACATCATTCTTAGAAAGAAGGTACTGAAATTACGGTTTAGACCACTATAGTAGAAGTATGGAATAGGTTAAAGTGTACTGGTGGGGGGTGAAAAGGACTTTGTAAAATTTATATCAATTTAAAATCCGAATTCTTGATCTTGAACTAATATGCAATTAATCAAGATGTGGCAACCTTAACTCTACAGGCTTCCAAGCCAAGTAGAGGATCCAAACAATAGACTACTTAGGATTAAAAATTCAAGCATTTAGTCTATGTAGAATGTATGAGTGTGTGGGATGTGATTCCAACTAGTTCTAATCATTCACATGCATCATTTTAAACATTCAAGATAAGTATGATCAAATGAATATGCAAATAGCAATCCCAAACACAGTCATATATAGTGATTCGGCTATGTGCTACTCCACTCCCAGTGGACACACTCAACCCTTGAGTGTACTAAATTTTACTAACGGAGGTTTTAAATCAGGTTCACCTTAACCGTTATAACCTACATAAGGTTAACACAAGGACTTAAACAAGGTTCCTAAGGACACCTACACAAAGCAACCACACATGCCTTGTCATGCCCCAAACTCAGAAACTGGGCTTAAAGAATTCTCGATCTTCGAATTCGGCACCTACAGCCTCCGTAGTACCCCGTTCTAAGCTCCCGGCACCCATATGCCATTGTGCTTATATGTTTATGGGACTCCATGTGAGATAGAGTTTTCCCACATAATCGCGTGGTACGCGTAGGTTTGATGCATGACTAAATTTTATGACTTATACATCTCACATCTTATATAACATAATCATTGTACGCCCTGGCGATATCAGGGTTGTGGCCTCCACAGGCATATCATGGATGTTCAAATTAGATACCAAAAATATTAGTTCTAACTAGGCACATAGGAAGTCCTTGGGTGAGAGTCCCAAAACCTTTTTGGTCCTAGGAGATCCTTCAACATCTAGACCGAGTGGATATATGAGCGTACAGGTACCAAATACCAGTAGGTCATGTCTCCCACTATGTCATGATTGGTTAGAAGGGAGTGTGACCTTATCTGCATGAGTGAGGGGGTTATAAGCTAGGCTGAGTTTGACTAGCTCGTAAATGGGTCCGCTATCAACGAGTCAGGTAGGTATTGGCAGATTACTTATTTAGCGGTTAGTGAGGTCTTCTCCACTCGCTGGGCTGTGCGGCTAGGGAGGCGGCAGTCAGTGTGGAGTTTACTAGACCTTGGTGATATCCCAGAGGGGAACTATAATAATATATACACTTGATATGAGGACCGACGTGCTTGCGATGTATCTTGCATATGACATTTGGCTACGTAAGCCTTGCATCGCATAGCCTTAGTATGGCTAATAGCATTTATGGACTTGCCAGTATTTTCACTTACTCTAATATTGCATGCTTGATACATTCATTATGCACACACGCACACACCCTCTAAGTTTTTCATAAGCTTATGCATGACCGTTACATGTAGGTGACATTGGATCACAGAAGCACTGAGGCAAGAGTGTGTGGCAGATCATCTTAGAGATTTTAACTATCTTTGAATTTCTCTTTTTGTATTATACTCAATGTTTTATTATGGTGGATATGTGGTGATTTTGTTTTGTGACTTAGTTATACTTGCGGTTATGCTCCTTTAAAAAAAATTAAGCTGAAAATCCTCCTTGTAGGATCTCAGGATCGGAACCTGGCATATGGGTGCTGGGAGCTGAGAATGGGGTACTGCGAAGGCTGTCAACACTGGATTCAGCGATCGAGAATTCTATGGGCATGATAAAAGTTAGTATCAAAGCATAACTTGGGACTACTTGAGGATAACATCACATATCTTCTATAAACTTTGAACAAATAGGTTCCAAGTCTGAATAACTCAACAATTTTTTGATATAGACTTTAATGTGTCTGTCTTCGAGAGTTCTCAAGGCTGATAGGCCCCTTGTTCCTTCCTGTAGGACATGCCACCTAGGAGAGCGACCCGAGCGACTCTCGGTCCCTAGTTTGAGTCTAGCGCAGCCCCGACGGTGTTTATGAGTGCAGATCAGCTTTAACAGACTATGACCACTATCCTTCAAGGGCATGGCAAGATGCCTACTATTACGCCAACCTAGGAAAAGCAGGAGCATGAGAGCACCCTTCTTCGAGACTTACGACATCTCGATCCCCCGAGCTTCCAGGGCAAGCCAGACTCGACTACAGCAGAGAGATGGTAATCTAAGGTGGAGAAGATATTAGACACCATGAGATGTACGACCCATCAACGGCTTCCGTTGGCTGTCTTTTTACTTCATGGTAAGGCCGAGCATTGGTGGGCATCGGTCGCCTGAGTGGTAGGATCAAATTTTGTATGTACTTAGGAGGACATTGTAGATTGGTTAGATTGGAAGTTCTTCCCTGACTACGTCCGACAGTAATGCACACTTGAGTTTGAGACTTTTGTGTAGGGAGACATGACAGTGTCCTAGTATGAGGCATGTTTTATCGCACTTTCAAGATTCATGACGTACCTTGTTAATGATGAGGTGCGGAAGGCCCGCTGTTTTGAGAACGGCTTACGCTCTAGCCTCAGGAGCCATGTTGTCGGACATATTCTTTCAACATTTAAGCAAGTAGTGTAGAGGGCCCAAGTTTATAAGGTGGATTGGACCGATTCGCAGAGGGCTCGTGATCACAGAGGAGACCAGAAGAGCAAGGTCCCCTCCAGTAGCTCCCAACAGCAGCCACATCGATCCCAGCGGATGTGCATGGGCTACCCAGCATTCTGAGCACAAGTAACACCGCCAGAACCACCTCTATGACTATTCCCAGGTGCTTGCTTTGGATGTAGTAGGACAAGACATTATAGGCACGAGTGTCCACATCCACAACAGCAAAAGTCGAGGGCACCACAACAGCCTCCACAGTAGTAGCAACAACCGCAACACCAACCTCCGAGTCCTCCTCCACAATAGTAGAGATAGCAGTTCATGCCGTCACAGCTGCAACAGCCCAACAAAGACCTACGAGGGGACACACACCTCCCCAGTATGGCAAAGGTAGATTCTATGTTGCCCAGCAGGACCCCGAGTCATCCGGAAGTGTCGTCGAGGGTACACTCCTCGCTTCATCATATATAACTCATGTATTTTTTATTCTGGTACATCGCATTCCTTTGTGGCCAAGGATTTCTGCAGATCGACTAGTTTGCCATTAGAGTATGCTTATGAGGGTTTGTCAGTATCGACACCCTTGGGGAAGACTACAATGCTAGGCCGATTTTGCTTATCTTATCCCATTTTGGTTAGGGAGACCTTCTTGCCTGTTGATTTGTTTGCCTTGCCGATGTTTGAGTTCGACGTCATCCTGGGCATGGATTGGCTCACCGAGTATCACGCCATATTGGACTACTCTGCGGGGATAGTCCTGTTTTATATACCCAGCATGTCATAGTTCTAGTTCATAACCGAGCCAAGAGGAGAGTAGCTTTCTTGCCTATTGTCATGTGCCGTTAAGGAGTCAGTTTCTTTGAGTATCGACCAGCTGCCGGTTGTTTGTGGTTTTTCTGATGTGTTCCAAGAGATTCTAGGTTTACCACCTCATCGGCACACGGAATTTTAGATTTACCTAGTGTTCGGTACCATGCCTATTTCAAAGGCCTCATATCATATGACAATGTTGCAGTTGCTGGAACTGCAGAAGCAGTTGGATGAGTTACGTGAGTTAGGCTTTATCTGTCTGAGCAGTTCACTATGGGGAGCACCGATACTCTTTGTGAAGAAGAAGGATGGCTCGTTGAGGCTTTGCGTAGATTACCGTGAGCTCAACAAAGTCACGATTAAGAATAAGTACTCACTCCCGAGGATTGATGATTTATTTGATGAGCTGTAAGAGGCACAGTTCTTTTCAAAGATAGACCACGAGCTCAACAAAGTTACGATTAAGAGCAAGTACCCACTCCCAAGAGGAGGATATCCCAAAGACAACATTCAGGACGCGCTATGGTTAATTTGAGTTCTAGGTCATGTCCTTTAGACTGACCAATGTGCCTGCGGTATTCATGCTGTTGATGAACGAGGTCTTCCGTCCATATCTCGATCTGTTTGTTGTGGTGTTCATCGATGACATTCTGATATATTTGAGGACCCATGAGGAGCATGAGCAGCATCTGGAGATTACTTTGTAGACCCTCCGTGCACATCAGCTCTATGCAAAGCTGGAGAAGTATGAGTTCTTGCAGGAAGAGGTGAAGTTCCTCGGTCACGTGGGACAAGAAAGGGCGTCACAGTGGACCCCTCGAAGATTGATGTTGTGCGTCAGTGGGGCCAGCCCACGAACGCGTCCAAGATCCACTGTTTCCTTGGTTTAATAGGCTACTACCGACGTTTTATTGAGGGATTCTCCCATATTGCCGCCCCGTTGACCTAGTTGACCTAGAAGGGTGTTGAGTTCGTTTGGAGCAGCACATGTGAGTAGGCATTCACAGAGCTAAAGGACCGTCTGATGTCCGCACCTATCCTCACTCTTCCCTCTGGGAGTGATGGATTCGTAGTTTTTATCAATGCCTCGCATATTAGTTTGAGTGTTGTCCTGATGTAGCACGGGAAACCGGTTGCCTTCGCATCTCCTCAACTCAAGGTCCATGAGCAAAACTACCCCATGAAAGATTTAGATTTGGTTGTAATTGTCTTCGCACTGAATGTGTGAAGACACTATCTTTATGAGGTTAGATTCGAGCTCTTCTCTGACCATAAGAGCTTGAAGTATCTCTTCTCGTAGTCCGAGTTGAATATGAGGCAGAGACATTAGATAGAGATCCTAAAGAACTAAGATTTTGATCTTCACTACCACCCTGCTAAGGCGAATGTGTCACGCCCCAAACTGGGAAATTGGGATCACAAAATTCTTAATCTCTAAATCCGATCCCGACAGCATCTGTAGTACCCCATTCTCAGCTTCCAATGCCTATACACCAAATTTTGATCCTAGGATCCTATAAGGAGGATTTTTCGATGTACATTTATCTCGTAAGAAGCATAATTATAAGTTTACCCAAATCACATGTCCACTAATATAAATCGTTTGAGTGCAGTGCTGAAAGGAAAATACATATATTGAAAATCAAAGCTCCATAAGATAGCTGCATGCTCCAAGCTCAACGATGTGCAATCTAACGCCACCTGCACACATCTATCGTGCATAAGCTTATAAAAAGCATAGAGAGTGGTGTAAGTGTGTCCATAAGGTAAGAGCCAAGTATACAATATAAATCCATAAATCATGTAATATTGGAAATACTAGCTAGTCCAAGAGTCATACAATATCAGAGTATGCAATATTAGAGTAATGCAAAAAAATGTTGGCAGGTCCATAAATACCATCAGCCTTATCTAGGCTATGCGATGCAAAAACATAATAAGACAAATATCGTATACTGAGGGTGCAATGCAATATGCAAATTTGACAAGTCCACAAGTACCATCAACCTCATCTAAGCCATATAAATGCAGAAATATAGCAACCCAAAATTTGGAGTTGTATCTAAACCATTCTCATACCTAAATTTGAATAGATAGACTCAATGTGGTAAATTTGGATAGATAGACTCAATTTGGATTCCCTTCACAGGAGAAACTCGGAGGAACACATGGTCTCCAACCTCAAACTCAAGCGGTTGTCGCCTCATGTCGGCATAACTCTTTTATCTGCTCTGAGCTGTCAGAAGTCGACGCCTGATAAGGTTGATCTTCTCTGAGGTCTCTTGTACTAATTCTGGGCCAATCAAACTGCGCTCACAAAACTCTGCCTAGCAATGCGGTGCTCGGCAAGGTCGCCCATACAAGGCCTCATAAGGAACCATGCCAATACTCGCCTGGAAACTATTATTGTAGGTGAACTGTGCATATGGGAGACAGTTATCCCAACTGTCCTTGAAGTCCAAAATACAAACCTGCAGCATATCCTCCAATATCTGATTCACTCGCTACGTCTGCCCATTGATCTGTGGGTGGAATGCTGTAACATCCCGAAAATCAGGGGTTGGGTAGAAACCTAACTCCCGAGTTCCAGAACATTACTTATGTAACATTTTCAATAATAGATGAATGTAAGCTTTAATAGTGCATAAAACATGATTAAGCCAAAACAACATATCATACTCCAGAGACAGTTAAATTAGCAAGTGGAAGACTGTGATAGATATATAGAATATATGAACTGTTGTGAGTCTCCAGAGTGTGAACATGTTACCAAGTTAAACATATATATGTATACTCCAAAGATGAGCAAAAAGAATATACATGGGTGCAAAAATAAAGGGAAAAATACCACGTGTGCTGGCAGCTAATCAGTAACCCTGTAACCCCGTCAATCAGAACCTGTATATAGGAGGGATCCTCCTTATCATCATCAAGTCCGGCTCTGCTTCGCGAGCATCGCCATCATCTGAAACTAAAATAGGGACTGGTGGGTGTCCGGAACACCATCTCGTTACGTGGGAGTGAGTGATCAACTCAGTGGAATCATGGAGCAAAGATTAGCATGTTATCAAATCAATCACGCGATAATAGTAAAGCAGACAATCAAACATTCCTAGATACTGTTGTTAATGCAAGCATGAAATGACATGATGGATGCCCTCACCGACATTCTCCCTCATACGGCACCATCTTACCCCCGCGGCATGCTTTCTTCCAACAGTGCTCCACATCTTCCAGGCACATGCAGCGATGTGGATATGATTACCGGGTTGTTATTAGTCCATTCATACAGCAGTATTTGGAAACTAAGGTACCTTCCTTATATCAATCCCAACACAGATCCTATCTAGGGTCGTCACTCCTAGTAATCTCATATGATGTTATATTTGTAGGTCACTACAAGGGCTGTCGGGGCTGTTGTATGCACTCGTTGCTCCTCTTCCCCATCACCTTATCAATACAGGCCTATTATATCCTTAAGACTACATCAGGACTTGTCGCCCCCATGCGGTGTCAGGATAAACTCAAGGTCACTACAAAGGGCTACCAGGGCTATTGCTCGCACTCGTTGCTCCACTCCCCCATCACCTTATCAATATAGGCCGACAATAAGAATATAGTGTCCCATACCACCATAATCTTCTCAGAGTAGGGTGCTCACTGGTCACTATGGGGAGGTTTGTGGCCCCAGCGTAGGCCGACAGCTCGACCACGGTGTCCCATACCACCATGCCCGGCTCGTGAGTCTTTATGGATTAAGGTACCATGGTTGATAAGATTTTCAATGGTAAGTTCAGTACCCTAGGTTTAAGAAGTTATGACTCATACATGGTGAACATACAATGGCCAGTCGGGTTACTTGACGGGCTCGATTAGTACGAGCGCATCTCAAGCTGAGCGACATGAAGTGTATAAAACACTTCGTGTGGCCTAACCACTACCGCCAACCCAAACATGACTCGCGTTCATCGACGCATCCTTCATGACAATTAGAAACCAACCATGAATTCAATCCATTATCGACTGCCTGGACTAGGTCATAGCCCCAAGCATTTGTGTATCAACATCAGTAAGCATATGTGAGTAACAGAAAAGAATATAAACAATATAAGCATGTTGACACATGCTATATCATACTACGTAAGCCAATCAACCAACACATGCATTCCATATATGTATAATGAAATCAATTCATATGGCATACATGATGGAAATCATATACATCCGTATATTAATTGAGAATTTAATCTTAAAACTAATTCACAACACCATTTACTCAATACCTATTAATACAAACATTTATACAAACACCTTGTCTACACACTTTAGTCTACATAGCGTATGTTGACTCAAAGTGCGCATTAGGGCGAATCTCTTCGCCAAACAGATCATGCACGCATTCCTAATATCATAACACGACAAATAGCCATGGCAATCATTTCAGCAAAATACGGACGTATACTGTATTTCCTACAAATACCTAAAATGCCCTATATCTCATATTTCCCGTACGTATACGAAATGGAAAATGTACAGCATGTTCTACATGTCAAACGGCGTTCTCTTCGACAATATACTATTAAACGACATTGAAAGCTTTGAAATCAGTCAATCAAAGCGTCTAAAATCCACACCTTTTGCCTTAGAAGTGTATCGATTCGAATAGAACATATACGCTTCGTCAACGGCATAACGGTGACCTAATGCACAAGATACGTAAGCTACTTCGCTATTAAATCAAAGGAATCCCTAAAACATCAAGTGGTTAGGGTTTTTATTACCTAGATGTGCGTTGGAAATCACCAGGAAAGTGACTTGAATACATTTCTTTGGTACGTGCAAAGGATGGAGCAAACGGCAGGAAGTTCTCTCACAAAGTCTCTCACAATCTCTCACTTTCTCTCTCTCTCAATCTAGGGTTTCAAGAAAATTTGGATGGGAGAGATATAAGAGGGTTTAAAGCCCTTATATAGGCTAAAAACTAACCTAAATGGACTTGGGAACAAAGTATACTTGAGTTATAACCAAATCGGGACTGTTCCGATCCAAAAGAGCGTTTCAGGAGGTCCCCTGGCAGAACGCTGTCGGACTTAAGCTCATGGTCACTGGATGTTGTCCACACTAAGTTTTTAGACCGGTAGAGTTCCCAGATCGCACGTGGCGGTCTAGTTTCAGTTCGGCGGTCATCGTACCTAAATCAGGTCTACAAGTCTCATAATATGAAAGATAAATTTTTCCTGATCCGAGGGTGAAATTTGGCTGAATTCTGATGGTCAGAACGCTTAATAATAAAGCGCAACGACACGTGCCAGATTTGGAATTAATTTCCTAAACCTTTAGCCATTTCTCACTCTCTTCAGTCCAGGCTCAATGAAATAGCCTCAGAACATCGGTTGGGCTTGATTTTCGAAAAGATTGTCAAGTCCAGCTAAGCGGTTATAACCGTCTAAGATTGTAGATATTGGACTTTCGACACGCGGTCTAGATCCAATACAAAGTTTCAAAGGGTTCCTGAGAGCAAACGGGGTTAGAGTTTGATCCTAGATTTCAAGGTATTGTAGCGTCATTGGTTCTATAAGTTTTGGGTCTTACAGAACGTATTTAAAGCGATCAGGGACAATTTCACAGGTAATCTAACGTAGCGCTAGTTAACTTACTCTTATTTTCTAAAGAAATTAGGTTCTACATGATTTCTTTGGCTTTGGAATTGGGTTCTGAGAGGTTACTAAGGTGTTATGGTTGACCCGTTTCCTAAGGACGTCTAATCCCAAGTTGGCAAAAATTCGGGGTGTTAAAAATGCGGTACTGAACTTCAACTTCACACCCATCACTTCCTGGATACTAGTCTAGAAGATAGATGTGATTCGCGTGTCTCGATCCGATAAGATCTCCAGAGGAACTCCATGCAGACGCACTATCTCTTTGATGTATAGCCTGGCCAACTCATCTGCAAAGTTCGTGACTCTGATCGGAAGGAAGTGAGCCGACTCTGTCAATCGATCGACGATCACCCAGATAGAATCATGTCCCTTCCTCGTCTTCGGCAGCCCTGATATAAAATTCACAGAGATGAAGTCCCACTTCCATTCAGCTATGGGCATGGGCTGAAGCAGTCCAAGAGGTCGGAGATGCTCTGCCTTGACCTACTGGCACGTGAGATACCGGGATACATACTTTGCTATATGAGCCTTCATGTTGTCCCACCAGTATGACCTCTTCACATCTCGATACATCTTCGTACTTCCAGGATGCATCGCTAGCTTCGAGTTGTGCGCTGCCTCAAGAACTTCTCACCTCAACTCAGGAATGTTTGGGATGCATAGCCGGCCAAGAAAACGTAGGCCCCCGTCCAAATCTATACTCCATTTGGCATCCTCATCATCGCCAACCAGCTTTCTAAGCTCAACCAATCACTTATCATCCTTCTGGGCTGCGATAATCCTGTTGTCGATAAATGGCCACACCCGAACATGTGCAACGCTCTCAAACGGTTCCTCCACAGTGAGCTTCTGCTCAAAGTCACGAACAAACTCTAGCATACCCCACTCCTCAATCATTAGTGGAGCTACAAATATGATCACCTTCTTGCGGCTCAACATGTCTGCCACAAGGTTGGCCTTGCCAGGATGGTAGGAGACCTCGAACTTGAAGTCCATCGAGGTTTTCATCCATCGGCGCTGCCTCATATTCAAGTCCCGCTAAGTGAATATATACTTAAAGCTCTTGTGGTTGTAAAAGAGCTCGAACTCCTCTCCGTAGAGGTAATGTCTCCAGAGCTTTAATGAAAATATGACCGTTGCTAACTCGAGGTTGTGTGTAGGGTAATTCTCCTCATGTTTCCTCAACTGTCTCGAGGCATACGCAATCACCTTGTCCTTCTGCATAAGGAGATAACCTAGACCAACGTGAGATGCATCATGCATATCGTATACTTAACCCCTTGCTCTGGTAATACTGGCATAGGGGCGGACGTCAGTCTATCTTTTAGCTCCTGAAAAGATGCTTCCGCCTTCTCATTCCATGCAAACTTCAAGTCCTTCCGAGTTAATTGAGTCAAAGATCTGGCTATCTTCGAGAAGTCCCGAATGAAGCATTGGTAATAGCATGCCGGGCCCAGAAAACTCCTCACCTTAGTAATCAAACCAGGCTACTTCCAGTCCCGAACTGCAGCTACCTTAGCAAGGTCCACTGCTATCCCTTCCTTGGACACCACATGTCCCAGAAACTTGACTTCCTCCTGCTAGAAGTCACACTTCTTGTACTGTGCGAACAACTAGTTCTTCCTCAGAGTATCCAAGAATGCTTGTAGGTGTCCCTCGTGCTCTTCCTGACTCGCAGAGTATACTAGGATGTCATCGATAAACACGATGATGAATCGGTATAGAAATGACCGAAACACTCGGTTCATCAAGTCCATGAACATAGCCGGTGCATTCATAAGACTGAACGACATCACTAGGAACTCATAATGACCAAAGCTGGTCCTGAATGCAGTCTTTTGTACATCTTCATCTCCGACGCGCAACTGATGATAGCCTGACTGTAGGTTAATCTTTGAAAAGTATCGCGCCCCTTTCAACTGATCAAATAGATCATTTATCCTGGGCAAAGGATACTTATTCTTCACGGTCAACTGGTTCAACCTGCGGTAGTCAATATAAAATCATAATGACCCATCCTTCTTCTTGACAAACAACATAGGTGCTCCCTAAGGAGACACTTGGTTGTATGAAGCCCTTCTCTACTAGCTCTTTAATCTGTTTCCTCAGTTCCTCCATCTCACATGGCGGCATACGATACATCGGTAATAAAATGGGTGTCGCACTAGGCACGAGATCAATAGTAAAATAGATATCTCACCGAGGACGTAGCCCAGGTATCTTGCTGAACACTACCCTAAAATCCCGAACCACAGGCGTGGTTTCAAGCGCCGAACCAACAGTACTTTCCAACAGAGAAGTATAATAACCAAATCGGGAAGGGTAACTGACCTGAACAAGGAAAGTAAATGCCACACCCTCATCCTAAGCGGAAGGCCCTACAGTCTCAGCAGGGCATACAGATGGTGAAGGTGGAGTCGTACCCCCACCCTGAGCTAGGGCCACTGCAATGGTGGCCAAGAGCTACTGCTGCTGATGTTGGTGTCGCATCTACTGCTGCTGGTGTTGCTCCTACTGCTGGTACATCATCATCAATAACTGTTCCAACCTATCTGTAGGTGGAGCCGACTGAGGCGCATGCTGCATTGAAGAAGACGCACGATTTTGCTCACGAACCGGTGGTGTGTAAGGTGATGGCCCAACTGTAGGACCAGTAGAAGGCTGAGCCTCAGGCATAGTCTCATCAACTGGGCCCAAAACAAGGTCTGCACGACCATCACTCTGGGATGGTGCCTGGTCCATCGAATCACTAAATGTGAGGTGTGTCATGCTCCGCATGAACTTAGGTGGCATTCCCTATATACAACATGGGGTGCAACCCAGATCAGATTCAACATATTCACAAACTCCTATACGCAGCATTTATACACAGATTAAAGTAACTTCATGCATTTCATTCACCAAAATTATCATAATACATGAGACACAGCGTTACATGATTCATGACAGAAGATGCATGTGAGCTAATATAACCAAGACTTCAAACATTTAAAACATCCTAAAAGTTACTACTCTACTAAGCCTATCAACATGAAAACACCAACATCCTACAAACAGCAAACAAGCTACGAGGCAACAACATGGATGACTAAGCATCCGAATATGGTGATGGAGGAGGGGCACCCTTATCCTGCAAGCAATGCAAGATAGATTTCAGAGTGCTAGTCACTTTCTTGAACTTGTGTTTCATGAAGCCCTGAAGATCTATGATATCCTATCATAGGACAGCCTGACCCTCCTCAAGTTGAGCTATGCGGGCATCCCTGGCGGCCTGATCAGTGCCCTACTCTGGTGCTGTAAGAGGAGAGCTTTCACTCATGTCCTGAACCTCCTCTTCTTCTATTTCAGCCATGCCTTCTCCTTCACTCTCTTCTTCTTCGCTTTCTGTTTCACCCTCACTCTCCTCAAGTCGAGCCTGTCGTTGTCGTGGCCCGATATTCATCTGATTGAGAGTGGTCTCGCTGATGTAATGGACCGGCCTTGGCAATTCTGCCCCAAGTCTGTAGCCAAACTCAAGTGCAATCTTGCATATAAGTTGGCCGAAGGGGAGTGACTCAGTCCTTCTATTTGAACGTATGATAAGGACTATTTATTGTAGTATATACGTAGGCACGCACAACTTCATTCCCTGCCCTACTTGGTAAAGGAAATCTACCATCAGACGCGTGCACTCGCTGCGATTGTTCCACATGGGGTAGACGTTGAACGTGCAGATATGATGAAGTAGGTGGAAGTCACCCGTCATATTGGTTGCTAAGAGGCTACTGTTAGGCTGCCACTGAACCAGTCAGCCACAAAGAAACCTAGTGCGATGATCCCTTTCACGTGCACTATTCAAATTCCTCTCACTTGCATGTACCTCGCCAAGGGACACATTCAGGATTTGAGATATTAAACCAACGTCGATTGTGGCCTCCTGATCTCTGCCAAATGGGATCTTAAACTGCAAGGGCGAGCGTAGGCTCTCGAATGTGGGCATAAAAGGCTCGGATAGTGCTCACATTTGTACGAGACTCACCTTCAAATAGTAGACCCCACCTGGCCTCTTCCAGGCGCTCGAACAATAAGTATTCTCCAAATAGTCACCCATGTACATGCACTTCAAAAAGGACCCTACGGCCCTCATAATCTCCATGGGATAGATTTGCCAACAAAGCTCTTCCAACGGGAGCCTGGGGATCAAGACCCTGCTTAGTCTGCAACTCCCTACCAGTGCTAGTACTCCGGTGGTGCCTCTCGGTCTCCTCGAGCGAGCGGGGCGACTAGGCCCAGCTTCATCCACGGAAGCCCTTTTCTTTCCCATGAGAGAAAGAATAGAGGAAATCGAGAATAGGGCCGCAACAACCTCCAAGAAAGCCATGGAAAAGTGAAGAAGAAGATAGGGTATATTTAAGAGGGTTCTAATCATGTAACCATAGACCAATGGGCCACACTAGGCCCCTATAGGCGTCGGCCCGACGACCCACCATAGTCTGGCCCGCCGGTCAGAGAGGCCTTGCCAAACCGATGAGGTCCTCACCAGTCTCTGGTGAATCCCATGAGGCCTTACCCTATGGATGAGGCCCTCCCCCCTCCCTGGGTCTAAAAAAGTGTGGGTCCCACTTTGGCCTCCCCTGAAAGTGGCCCGTTTGGCCCTTGCTTCCGATTCGAGTCGTTTCGGGACATTTTGAGTACTTTCTGATGTACATCTCCGTTTACTGATTTTAAATAGCTGGAATGGTATAAAACATGGTCTAAACCTGTCACTTGATGGTCTAGAAGTGGTTTGGGATCATTATGTGCGATCAGGAGTGTGCACGAACTTGATCTCGGCGATCATTTTCAGTAAACTTTCGCCAATTTGTGAAACTGGGAATCCTACACTTGTTTTTAGATTTTTTTCACACCCTCCTACATTAAGGTGGCATCTGTGTACGTCATGTGACCATAACCCAGGTCCGGTTTAATCCAAATCATGCTCTGATACCAACTTGTAACGTCCTAAAAATTGGGGGTCGAGCAGAAGCTCAGCTCCCTAGTTCCAACACATCACTTATGCAACATACATAATGATGATTGAATGTTGTTCATATTAGTGTACTAAACATGAGTGAGATTATACCAAAACAGTAATTCATACTCCAGATCAATTTATATAACGCAAGCAGAAGACTAAAAGATGTATCTAAACGTATATGAGTCAAAAAGATCTCTGTCGAACCCCAGAGTATGAATACATCACTGAGTCACCATATACATGTATTAGTTCAAAAAAAATCAAAATGTGAAGAGATAGTTCTAACTAAAATGATAAGCCCTGTAGCCCCGTCGATCAGAACGGCCTAAGAAAAACCGTCAGAGAACTACATATATGAGAACTCGTCCTGATCGTCATAGTAATCTGGCACCGCCTCCTGAGTCGCATCGTCATCTACAACTAAGACATAGTCTGGTGGGTGTTCAGAACACCATCCCAGAACGTGGGAGTGAGTGATCAACTCAGTGGAATCATAGAGCAAAGATTAATATGTTATCAATTCAGTCAAGAAATAATGATAAAGTAGACATATCAGACATTCCTAGATACTCTTATTAATGCAAGGATGAAATATTTTCATGATGCATGCCCTCGCCTACACTCCCTCGTGCGACACCATCTTACGGTCACGGCATGCTTTCATCCCTCTGTGTTCTTCAACCCGGGGCACATGCAGTGCGATGTTATGAGCGTGATTACTGAGTTATTATTAGTCCTTTTCATTCAACAAAATTGAAAACCTAAGGTACCTCCCTTATATCATTACCCAAACAATGATCCATTCTAGGGTCATCAATCCTAGTAAATTCATGCGATATTACTATTCTAGGTCACTGTAAAGGGCTTGTCACCAATCAATACAGGCCTAGTATACCTTAGTTACTACAAAAAGGCCCGTCGCCTGTCTGTAGTGTCAAATTATACTTGAGGTCACTACAGAGGGCTCGTCACCAATCAGAGTAGGCCGACAGCTCGAATATAGTATCCCATACCACCATAATCGGTTCATGAGTCTAGGTTGCCCACTGGTCACTACGAGGAGGCTCGTCGCCCTAGCGTAGGTCGACAGCTCGACCACAGTGTCCCATACCACTATGCCCAGCTCATGACACTTAGCGAATCGAGGTACCAAGTTTGATGGGATTGCACTGGTAAGTTTAGTACCCTAGAATCAAATAGGAACGTCCATACATGGTGAACATACATCAAGTCAATCGGGTTACTTGACGAGCTTAACTAGCATAAGCACACGTTGAGTTGATCGACATAAAGTGCTCATACACTCCATGTGGCCAAACCACTGCTAACAACTCTAGTACAACTTGGGTTCGTCAAACACGTCCTACGTGAAAAATTAATTTCAGGCAGGAACTCAAGCCTGTTACCGATTTCCTGGACTATAATATAGTCCCAATCACGTATAATCTCAATAATAGACATTTGATTCAGATCCTACATTCATATGAACATATTATGAAATATAACTTAAAAATGAATATAGTACATGGAGGAAATCATACACACAGTTAACATGAATAAAATAGGCTAAACCATTCATGGAGGAAATCATACACACAAGTAAGGTGATTGAGATTCATATCTCAATACCCTTAAAAATCATACTTTACTAATTACTAACCCGTTCAGGCGTTTATACAAACACTTAGACTACACTATTCAACATACATCACGTATGTTGGCATATTGCATATTTGGGCAAATCCTTTTGCTAAGGAGTTGTCACATACATAACAAGCATGTACTAACAACAGTTAATCATGGCAATCACAACATCAAATTTTCTATGCATACAAACATTTTAACAAACACATGGAATACTTTATTTACAAGACTATACATATTCGTAAAACAGAACAGATAACGCATTTGGCATGTGTAATAGCACCCACGTCAGGAATCTATCATTAACCGACATTGAAAGCTTTGAAAACCATAATCTATACATCTATAATCCGCACCTTACACCGTAGAAGCGTAACGAATTCGATAGAGACTCTAAGTCTGCGTCAACAATGAAATGACAACCTACAACACAAGTTAAGTCAGCTATTTCGCTACTTGCAACAATGAAAATCCTAAAATAGATTAGGGTTACATTTTCTTACCTAAGAACGAAGTCAGAATCACCAGAATAGCGATCTGGTATTGATGTTTAAGCACAAGGAGTAACGGAGATTGAATCCTAGGAGTACCTGCCACTTTTATCTCTCTTTCTCTCTCTTTACTCTCTTCTCTCTCCTAGGTTTTTCTCGAATTCGTATGGAGAGAATGAGAGAGTGTTTAGGGTCCTTATATAGACCTAAAACTGATGGAATTAGCCCTAGGGCCAAGGTATACTTAAGTTTTAACCAAATTGGGCTTGTTCTGATCCAACAGAACACTTCTGGAGGTCCTTTTATTAAATACGGTTGGACTTAAGCTCACTAGTATAGGATCTCAAATAAGTTAAGTTTTTAGTCTGATCGGGTCTCTAGATCGACCGTGGAGGACTAGTTTCAGTTCAACGGTCACCGAAACTCGATCAGGGCCACAAGTATATTGACATGTATGGGCCATCTTCCCTGATCTGAGGGTGAATTTAGGTTAGAAACCAATGGTCAGAATGCTTATAAATGGCACACAAGCGATACGACTCAGATTACTTAAATTCATATTTAATTTCTTAAAAATCTTCACTTTCTCACACTCTTCACTCCGGACTCAAGGAAACAGTCTCAGGA
The DNA here is from genome assembly GCA_037074715.1 of Magnolia kwangsiensis. Classification (NCBI taxonomy): domain Eukaryota; kingdom Viridiplantae; phylum Streptophyta; class Magnoliopsida; order Magnoliales; family Magnoliaceae; genus Magnolia; species Magnolia kwangsiensis. Next base: position 58,100,408 of record CM073578.1, read on the forward strand.
CATCATTTGGACTCAATTTTTGAGGTGATTGTCAAGTCTAACTAGGTAATCATCTAAGTTCATCGCTATCAGACTTTTGACAGGCAGTCCAGGTCCGATACGAAGTTTCAAAGTGCTCCCGAGAGCAACTAAGTTTAGAGATTGATTATAGATTTTAGGGTAACATAGCGTTAATAATTCTATAGGTTTCGAGTCTTACAGATCATATTTAAAGTGATTAGTGCTAATTTCATAGGTAATCTAGGTTAGCACTTAGTTAATTCTCATCTAGTTTCTAAAGGATTTAGTCCTGAGGGATTTCTTCCTGAGTTGGTACTCGGGTCTTTGTATGAATTTTTTCGAGTCGTTACATATGGGGTCCATTACAAGGGACTTCTATCTGAATCAATCTCATAACTAAATTTGGATAGATAGACTCAATGTGGTAAACTCCCGATCTCAGGTTGGTCACATGCCTAGCCGAAGCCATGGCCATTGCGAAGGTGCACGTAATGATCTATTTACGCACCATCAACCTGAGTGGATAATGAATGAATGAATGAATGAATGAGTCAAATGGTGGTTACATAACCCCATACTCAATACATCCTCATGTCAGTGTGGCTCATCTCTGGGATATCACCAGGGTCTAGTACACTCCACAATGGCTACTGCCTCCCTATCCACATAACCAACGAGTGGAAAAGACCTCACTATATGCCTAGCCAGTAGTCTGTCAATACCTACCTGGCTCATCAATAGCGGACTCATTTGGGAGCTAGTTAAACTCAGTTTAGCTTACAGCCCGTCACTCGGGCGGATAAGGCCACACCCCTTTCCAACCAACCGCGATAATGTGGGAGATGTCGCTTACTGGTATTCGGCACCCAGACGCTTATGTATCCACTCGATCTAGATGTTAGAGTCTTCTCTGGTACCAATGGATTCTAGGACTCTCACCTAAGGACATCCTATGTGCCCAAAGTGATAGAACCAAAATTTTCTAGTATCCCATCTAACCATCCACGATGAACCTATGGAAACCACAACCCTGATATCACTAGGGTGTCAAATGATTATGTCACACAAATGCGAGATGCATGAGTCATACCATCTAGTCATGCATTAAACCTGTATGTACTGTGTAATCATGTGAGGTAACTCCATCTCTCAAGGAGTCCCTTAAATAACTCAGCCCAATGGCAATACTATGATCAACCATTCCTCATAACAGGTATACAAATGATGCATATGGACATGTATCATGATGTAATACTAAGCATGATCATAGTGTGTCCACTAGACTAAGTATACTAGCATGATTATCAAATATAACAGGCGATGACCGGTCTTAACTGGTATGTCACTTACGAGATTAGGCGCTGAACGATGCGCCCTATTAGATATGTAGAAGTCTATATGGAATGGTCCACGATAAACTATCCTAACCTATTCAAGGTATTAAGATATCATATATCCTAAGGCAGGGTCCACAAAGAGATGGTGGATCTTACACATACATCGAGATAGGCTCTACATAGTGGATATACTAAATCTAGTCCGGCATATTCTTCCATCTATAGCAAGTGAGGTGATGATGATGTACTAATGTCAAAGATAGGCCTCACACTGGTCCTAAGAAGGTAAATGGATAGTGGGGATGATACATATATAACACGAGGTCCTAACAATTGATTACAAAGTAGGATACATCTCATGGGGTGAGTTAAGCGGGTATACAACAAGTGGGCTTCCTTGCTCCCTTTATCATGCACAATTGGGCTTTCCTATGAGGGTCAGATACGAATATAAGGCAGGCCTTGGTAGGATCCACACATCCAGGACTATGTAACCCTATAAACGGTCCTGCTCGTCATATAGGTGGGGCCTCGGGTTGGGTTATTAAGCTTGGACAAGCACATGAATCTAGGTGGGCCACATTCCCTATGGAAGGACTAGTATGAACACAAGATGGGCTCGAAGGCTTGGGTGGTCCTATAGGGTATGGTGGAAAGCATAAATATCAAATGGAGGCCCAACAGTTTGGGATAGCCCAACAAGGGAAGGATGGGTATCACTAACATCAATGGGGCCAGGTGATTTGGGGTAGCCCAATAAGGGAAGATGGGTTAAAAATTAAGTATCAAGAGGGCCCTATAAGGTATGGGTTTCAACGATGGATGTTTAACCACCATTATTCCTATGATACGGTCCACTAGGGATTTGGACCTAACTCTCAATGGGGTCCACAGCCCTATGAGATCTAGAAGAATGAGTGAACAACGTATAAATAACACATACATTATGGTGGGACTCTACGCAGGGTTGGGGTAAAAGAGAGGATGGGGAGATGAGCTTCATGGTGGGCTCTAGGATGGTTCCCAATGGTGGACATTTAACCACCGTTGATCCCAAGGTGTGGCCCATTTGGAAATCAAAATAGTAATGGGGCCCTCGGCCCTCCAAATATCTAGGAGATGGATAGACGGTGTGAGCCCATCACTCATATAACGTGGGCCTACATAAGTCGGTGGGGTTTATGGCCTAAGATGGGTAGACGGTGCATGTATAACACATACATCAAGGTGGGTCTCATATAATCACAACGGGATTCATATAATCACAACGGGCCTTATATAATCATAATGGGTCACATACAATTTGTTGGAGCATAAAAAATCATGAATCATGAAGGAAGATTCAAAATTAGAAAAAAGACAGACATAAAGTGAAGAAATGGGAAAGGAAGCATTTCTGTTAGGCTAACTGTGCAACCAGATGAGTCGTTGAGCGGTTGGCGCAACCAACTATAAAGGTCTCAAGGATTGCGCAGCAAGATCAGGGCATTGCACGAATGACATAGATTGTTTTATCCTTGCGCGGACCACGCATCAAAGAAAATCATTATGCAGCCCACGCGGCTAACTTTACTATTATGTGGGTAGCATATTCAAGAACAGAAGTCGATTAAGATGAATGGTCGGATTTGATACAAAGTGGGACCCATAGCACAAAGACTGAGGGTTGGCACGTGTGGGGGGCCTATAAATACCCTACATACCCCTCCTCATTTGAGAGGAAAATTTCTGAAGAAGAGCAGAGCTCTGAAGGAAGACTGAAGGTGAGGAGTAGAAGAAAGAGTCCATTGCACGGATCATGCAACACAAGCACTGAGCTGCGCTGATCGTGCAACATGGAAGCAAAGTTGCGCAGATCGCATGACTCAGGCAATAGGTTGCGCTTACCGCGCAATGAGAAATTCAGTTGCGCCGGTCGCGCAACTAGGTCACCATGTGGCCAAGGCTAAAAAGGGGTTGAAATGCTGCCGGAATCGTGGAAAGCATTTAAGTTCAATCTTCATTACTTTAGGCCTTCTCCTTTGCACAACGAACAAGTTCAAAAGAGAGATTGGTTGATTAAGTTTGACATTCCTCCTAAGTTATAGGAGATGACTGAAACCATTGTCGAAATACTGCTGAATTCAAGATTTGACATACAAGCTTTATTGATTATAATATTGTTCATTTCAAAGTATTCTGTTCTGGAATCATGGGATTTAGAAGGGATGTAGATAAACTCAGAATCAATAATGCCATGATTATTGTATGAAATCTCTTTGTTATATTTGAATAAAGTAATTTCCCCGAATCAAATGCATTTATTTCTTGTTCGAAACAAAATGGCGACTCTGCTTGGGAAATTATTTTTATTTCAATGATAACTTTGAGAGTATCACAGGATTCTCATAGCATTTTTGGTGTCTTCTGACGCCAAAATGACGACTCTCAGTGGGAACATCCCCCCTTCATCTCTAAGATGGATTATTTACTTTCTAAATACTAATTATAAATATGCTTTGTCATTGAAGGCTTTCGAATCAAACTATAAATCACAACCAATGACAACTTCTATAAGAAAAGTGAGCTTTTATTTCACTCCAACCGAGTTCATGATAGAATGTGTGCCAGACCAGCCTCGGGAATACATGACTCAATTGTCTACAAATAAGAACAGCCTGACTCAAGCTACAACTAGGGTGGTATCTGCTTCGCCTCAGCCGCCAGAAGGAGATAAAGACTAGACCCTAGTGATGACTTGTAGGATTAGAGTACGAAATGTAAGGAATCTTCAAACAAACCTGCCTTCGCCGAGAGTTAAGGGCCCTGTGACGCGCAATGCAGCTAAAAGAAATCCTGAACTCACTCCCCCTACAATTTATCCCAAGTGAGTAGTTCTGCAGTTAACATTGTGTAACTTTTTGACTTTAGTCACACTGAGGACCAAGTGGATGAAAGAACAAAAAAGTAAAGCAATAATGATGAGCTCACCAATGCCCGTCTCACCCCAGGCAAGTTCACCGATGTCTATATCGCCCTGATCGATCGATAGCACAGGAAGTACACAAAAGTCAAACAATACTCCACTCTCTCCTCTCTTTGTAAGCCCTATGATGTCAATGTACTCTCGCCCTACTCTAGCTATAGCTTCTTTGAAAAGTAAAGAAGCCACAGTATATATGGCCGAGATGAATCAGGAAAATAGGTCGACTACGGAAGATCCTATTAATGAGATGGTAGTGGCATAAGAGTGTTAATGGATGAATGTAGAAACCTCAGGGAAGCACTAAGGACTCTAGCGCATAACGTAGCCCAGATTATGGCTCCACTAATGACGGGTGCAGTAAATGGACATGAAAGCCATCCTGAATGCTCTCATCCACAAGGGGTAGGATCAAGAGGATCTGTTCCAACTGCGAAGACTGTAACACAAGACAATGTAAGACAAGTCGTCGAAGAAGCTGTCAGAATAGAAAGAGAGTGTGCAAATACTGGCCATTTCAGGTAGTGGACGCCGTACTCAAGGGAAGTAGAAGATATCCCCTTTCCAGCCAAATTCAAGCATTCAGACTTTCAGAAGTTTAACGGAGAAGGATCGCCAAAAGAGCACTTAATGCACTTCATCACCAACTTAGGAAATATTTCTACAATACCTCAGTATTTCTTACGGTTATTCGGATCTCCATTGATGCACAAAGCATTCTGATGGTATTTTAGTTTAGCTCCAGGGTCCATACGTACGTTGGAGGAGATGCAAGATGCCTTTATGTCAAACTTCTTCTCTTCAGAACGTGACGTTAACATAACGAAATTAGCTATTGTATGGTAAAGAGAAGGAGAACCAGTGGAAAAGTTTATAGACAGGTGGAAGTCATTAGGAGCTTCGTGTAGGCACTTGACAGAAGAAAAGGAACAAGTCAAGATGTGCCTGAATTCTATGAAAACGGGAATCGCATTTGGAATCACCAGCGCCGATATCCAAACCTTCCGTGACCTAGCCACCAAGGCTCATGCCTTACAATTGATGACCCGTAAGATGCTAGCCTTTCACCATGAGACAGGTAAGAGAGTACCCAGTAGGATGGCCGTAAATATCGTTGAGCATGATAAAAGAAGTAAGGATACTAGGGATATAAGAAACAAGAGGCAATAACGTAAAGAAGAATGGAAACAACCAAGAAATAGATATGACAGAAAAAGGGTCAAGGTGCTTAACTCTCATGAAGGGTTCGCTTTTGATAAAGAAGATGTCATTCCTATGGCGAATCAACTGCTGAAAGCTGGCATAATATCATTACCAGAACCCAAACGTCCTAAAGATGTGACAAGAACAAGGGAAAGGGATTTCTGCTGTTATCATCATCTGGTAGGACACCCGATGGACAATTGCTATACCCTAAAGTGTATAATACATCGAATGATAAACAAGGGTGAAATAGCAATCGATGAGGAAAAAGAAAGGGGTACCATGACAACGGTGAATATGCTCACAATTCAAAAAAAGGCTCAAAATGAAAAAGAGAAAAAGGATCATAAGGCAATAAAGAAGGTAGCAATGATCACACTGAGATCAGGAAAGAAGATAATAAGTCCCGCAAAATAGAAGGTAGGGGGCATAAGAAAAGAAGCCATTGAAAGATAGAACAATAATGACCAGAATGAAAAGAGGAATGAAATGATGAAGGTGACTTATGATGTAGTAAGTCATTTGAAAGGCATCCTGGTTCGGCTACGCGTCTACAATGCGCTTTAATTGTTAGAAGAATTTCAACAAAGCCTGGTCCAAGCATTGTCTGACCATGATGTCAGAGAGACTTTACTGGCAGAGATGGAGCATGAAGAGGACAATAAGTAAGAAGATTGTTTACCAGTAGTCTCCTTTTCCAATGAAAATTTGATCTGTGAGGTAGAACATAACAGGCCATTAATGATAGAAGGTCATATCTAGGGGAAGAAAGTTAAACAGATTATAATAGACAATGGATCCATAGTGAATCTCCTACCACTCTCAATGTTGAGTAGGTTGGGCTACCGCCGGTTGGATCTGTGCCCTAGCGGATAATGATACAAGGTTTCAACCAAGATGGACAACGTGCACTTGGTAAGATTATAGTGATGCTGGAAATAGGAGAGCTGACTACTAACATCGTATGTCATGTTATAAACGCCATGACGACGTATAATCTCCTCCTGGGGAGGCAATGGATACATCAGCACAACATTGTGCCCTCTACTCTACATCAGTGTTTCAAATACTGTAAACATGGAATACCGTATAAAGTAATGGCCGACGCAAAGCCATATATAGAAGCCGAATCCTTCTTCACAGATGCCAGCTATTATAAAGGGTTCACCAAAGAAGAAAGAAAGAATGATGCAAGCGAAGCCCCAAAAAACACTCAAATAAATGTGATAAAAGAAGAAGTAGATGAAATAGGACTAGCCAGAACTGCTGAGACAAAGAAGAAATTCTATTTTATGCCAAAACATCTAAGATAACCGGGACAATTGCCATTAACCTTGTTGTCACCAGAGCAGTTAAAAATCTTACAATCCAATTACATAATAACATTGCCGCATGTTGAAAGGAATAAACCATTCTCGACTGCTCCAGGAAGATTTCAAGTCAAGGCCAGTGCAAAGCATCAAGAACCAATAGAATTTTACATTGCAGTGGAATCAAGGGCCAAAGAAGAGACCGAGAATAATGTGTATCATGGTAGGCTAACACCGTAAGATCTCAAAAAGTATAGTCTGGAAAGCAGAGAGATTATGAAAAGTATGGGCTTTGATTGTGAAGAGCCCACTGGCTTGAATCATGGGAAAGGGATCCAGATTCCTATTGGGATTAGTCAGCAAAAGAGAAAAAAGTTCCAAGGAATAGGGCCAGAATCATCAGTAAATATAGTTACAGTTGGGCAGTCATCAGAAGAAGATCCCAAGATGATTGAAAACCCTGAAATGACACTGAAACAGATAGAAGAAGGGGGGCAACCAATGATAGATAGTTTGTAAGAGATAAATTTGGCTAAGGAAAAGGAGCCAAGAAATACATTCATCAGTGCTGGTCTTTCTGAACTAGAGTCTGAGGAATATGTTCAACTTCTCAGAGAAAATAAAGATGTCTTTGCTTGGATATATGTAGAGATGCCGGGCTTGGAACCTTCTGTAGCAATGCATCGATTAAACATATCCAAAGAGAAAAGACCGGTTAAACAAGCGCAAAGGAAATTTCATTCGGACCTAGTTCCCTTGATAAAAGAGGAAGTGAATAAGTTAATAAAATTTGAGTTTATCAGGGAAGTCAAATATCCCAAATGGATATCAAACATCATCCCGGTGAAAAAGAAAAACGTGCAGGTCAGAGTGTGTTGACTTTAGAGATCTAATTGAAGCCTGTATGAAAGATAATTTTCCCCTTCCGATAACTAAACTACTGATTGTTATCACAACTCAGTATGTTATCATGTCCTTCATGGAGGTTACGCAGGGTATAATCAGATTAGAATGACACATGAAGATGAAGAAGCAACAACATTTAGAACGTCAATGGGAATTTATTGTTATAAAGTCATGTCGTTAGTCTTAAAAATACCAGAGCGACATATTAGAGGGCGATGCAGAATATCTTCCAAGGCATGATGCACAAGCATGTTGAATGTTATGTTGATGACTTGGTGGTCAGGTCAGGAGATCATCAGGAGCATTGCGATATTTAGCATCAGTTTTTCGTCGGCTTAGAAGGAAACAATTTAAAATGAATCCAGCTAAATGTGCGTTTGGAGTATCTTCAGGAAAGTTCCTCGATTTTGTTATCCAGCATAGGGGCATTGAGATTGATCCAGGGAAAATCCAAGCTATTCAAAATATGCCACCTTTAAAAACATTAAAGGAATTGAAAAGTTTACAAGGAAAGCTAGCATATATTCACCGTTTTATTTCAAATCTTGCAGGGAGATGTCAACCATTTTCCCATCTGATGAAGAAAGATACCGAATTTGTGTGGGACTAAGCTTGCCAGAACGCGTTTGACTCAATCAAAGATTTACTGAAACGACCACTAGTACTGACTGCTCCAATAAAAGGGAAGCCGCTGATTTTGTACATATCTGCGGCTGAAGTTCTTTAAGAGCTTTATTGGCTCAGGTGAATGAAGTTGGAAAAGAAACCGCTCTCTATTACAGAATGTAACTATTCCCTGATTAAAAAGGAATGCCTAGTGTTGATATTTGCATTACAGAAGTTAAGACATTATTATCTCTCTCACACCATAACTTTAATCTCGAGGGTAGATCCTATAAAAGTTTTTATGACAAGACCGATGTTGTCTGGAAGATTGGCCAAATGGATGTTGTTGCTTTTGGAATATATTATTACATATGAGCCGACAAAAGCAGTAAAAGGACAAGCAGTGGCAGACTTCCTTGCAGCGCATCCTACAGAAGAACATGAAACCATCAATGATGATTTTCCAGGTGAATAAGTAATGTTAGTTGAATCGCAAAGCCCGTGGTAGATGTATTTCGACGGCGCTGCTCAAGCATCAGGAGCGGGGGCAGGAGTGATATTTATAACTCCTCAAGGTGACTTGTTACCTTACTCCTTTATGTTAGGCGCTACATGCACGAATAATGAGGCAGAGTACAGGGCCCTCATTATTGGAATGGAAATGGCTCAAGAAATGAAGATAAAAATGCTGCATATCTTTGGAGATTCTAAGTTGATTATAAATCAATTGACAATCGAATTCGGAGTGAGAAAGCAAGAACTATTGTAGAACTGCCGGAAAGCATAGCAAATGCTAGAATGATTTTGTCATGTTAAGATCAAACATGTGCCACAGTTTGAAAATACGAGGGCAGATGCTTTAACCAGCCTAGTAGCAACCTTGTCCTACTCAAATCAAAGTCCTCTTCAAGTAACCATAGAAAAAAGAAGATTTTTACCATCTACAGAGGTCATCGAGGAGATCGTTGAAACACTTCCTGTATCATGTTTGGAGATAATTGTAAATGATTAGCTTCAGCCTTTCATCTATTATCTTAAATATGACATCTTGCCAGAAGAACTAGCAGAGAAACAACAAATCAAGCAACGGGCGAAAAGATTCATTCTATGCAGTGAAGTATTGTACAGAAAGTCATACAATGAAATGTTGTTACGTTGCTTAGATGAACGAGAGGCAAGTCACACGTTACGAGAAGCACACTCTGGGGAATGTGGAGCATATCAAGCCGGTCGAAATTTGTTCCATAGAGTACATCGAATGGGATATTATTGGCCCTCCATGTTCAAAGATGTAATAGATTATGCGAAGTGGTTTCATGAATGCCAGATTCATGGAGATGTCATACACGTTCCTCCAGAGGACTTGCATCAGTCAGTCACCTCTTGGCCCTTTTCGGCTTGGGGTGTAACCCTCGAAAAAATCCGTACAGAGACTCGAGTACCAACTCGATCAGAAATCACTTAGAATTAATCCCTTTAGAAATTAAGCGTAAGTTAACTAGCGCTATACAAGAATAGTTATGAAATTAGTGCTGATCACTTTAAATACGTTCTACAAGACCCAAAACTTGTAGAAGCAATGACGCTATAATACCCTGAAATCTAGGCTTAAACTCTAAACCCGTTTGCTCTCAGGAACCCTTTGAAACTTCGTATTGGATTTAGACCACGAGTCGAAAGTCTGATATCTATAATCTTAGACCATTATGACCGCTTAGTTGTACTTGACAATCATTTCGAAAATCAAGCCCAACCGATGTTCTGAGGCTATTTCATTGAGCCTGGAGTGAAGAGAGTGAGAAAAGGTAAAGATTTAGAAATTTAATTCAAAATCTGGCACATGTTGTTGCGCGTTATTATTAAGCGTTCTGACCATTAGAACTCAGCCAAATTTCACCCTCGGATCAGGAAAAAATTTCTCTTTCATGTCATGAAACTTGTAGACTTGATTTAGGTTCGATGACTGCTGAACTGAAACTGGACCGCCACGTGCGATCTGGAAACTCTACCTGTCTGAAAACTTCATGTGAGCAGGATTCGATATACATGAGCTTAAGTCCTACCGCGTTCGGCCAGGGAACCTCCCGAAATGCTCTTTTGGATCGAAAAAGACCCGATTTGGTTATAACCCATGTATACCGTTGTCCCAAGTCTATTTAGGTGAGGTTTTAGCCTATATAAGGGCTTTAAACTCTCTTATATCTCCCCCATCCGAATTTGCAAGAAACCCTAGAAAGTGGTGAGAGGGAAAGAGAGAGTTAGTGAGAGAATTGTGAGAGAACTTCCTGCCGTTTGCTGCAGCTTCTACACGTAATTTATCACCGCATTCAAATCATTTTCCCGGTGATTCCAATTCATTTCTAGGTAAGAAAACCCTACCCTCTAGCTGTTTTAGGGATTCCTTTGATACAAGTAGCGATGTAGCTTATGTATCTTATACATTAGGTCGCCGTAACGCCGTTGACGAAGCGTAGACTTTCTATTCAAATCGATATGCGTCTAAGGCAAAAGGTGAGGATTTTAGACGCTTAGATTGATTGATTTCAAAGCTTTCAATGTCGTTTAATAGTAGATTATCGACGAGAACGCTGTTTGACATGTAGAACATGTTGTCCGTTTTTCATTTCGACTACGTACGGAAAATATGAGATTTAGGATATTTTAGGTATTTGTAGGAAATACTGTTTACGTCCGTATTTTACTGAAATGATTGCCATGGGTATTTGTCGTGTTATGATATTAGAAATGCGTGCATGATCTGTTTGGCGAAGAGATTCACCCTAATGCGCACTTTGGTTCAACATACGCTATGTAGACTAAAGTGTGTAGTCTAAGTATTTGTATTAGTATGTATTGAGTAAATGGTGTTGTGAATTAGTTTTGAGATTGAATTCTCAATCACTATGCTGATGTATATGATTTCTACCATGTTGGTTATATGAATTGATTTCATTATATATACGGAATGCATGTGTTGGTTGATTTTCTTACATTATATGTTATAACATGTGACAACATGCTTGTATTAGTTGTATTTCATTTCTGTTACTGTAATGCCTTAGAAAAATCCGTACTGAGACTCGAGTACCAACTCGATCGGAAATCCCTTAGGATTAATTCCTTTAGAAAATAAGCGTAAGTTAGCTAGCGTAACGCTAGAGTAGCTGTGAAATTGTCTCTGAACACTTTAAATACGTTCTACAAGACCCAAAACTTATAGAACCAATGTAACACCCTGAAAATCGGGGGTCGTGTATAAACTCAACTCCCGAGTTCCAGACCGTCACTTATGTAACAAAAATGATTATGATTCAATGTTGTCTGATTTAAAGCATTCACATGAGTAAAAGTATACCAAAACTGCAATTCATACTTCAGATCCAGTGATAAAAGCAAGCGGAACACTAAACAATATATATATCATTGTATAGAAAAAATAAAGTAACTCTCATCTGTCTCTAAAGTATGAATACATCTCTGAGTCTCATATACATGTACATGAACAAAAGTAAATGTCCAAAATGGTCCCACTGAAGTCCCCTCGATCCAGGTCGCCTACGCGAAGCCATCGTGATACTGCATGTACGAGAACTCGTCCTGGTCCTCGTCGAAGCCTGGCTCTGCCTCCTGGATCTCAGCCTCACCTGCATCTACAACAGGGTCTGGTGGGTGTTGCAAACACCATCCCATAACGTGGGAGTGAGTGATCAACTCAGTGGAATCATAGAGCAAAGATTAGCATGTTCACAATTCAATCATGCAATAATAGTAAAGCAGTAAATCAGACAATCCTAAAACTGTTGTTAATGCAAGATGACATGACGTGATGTATGCCCTCACCGACGATCTCCCTCATACGGCAACATCTTACGACCGCGGCATACCACACTCCCTAGAGTGCTCCACATCTTCCAGGCACATGCAATGCTATGGTGATATGATTTCCAAGTTGTTATTAGTCCATTCAATCAGCAGGATTGGGAAACTAAGGTACTTCCCTTGTATCAATCCCAATACAGATCCTGTCTAGGGTCGTCACTCCTAGTAATCTCATACGATGTATATTTTTTAGGTCACTGCAAGGGCTGTCAGGGCTGTTGCTCGCACTCGTTGCACCGCTCCCCCATCACCTTATCAATACAGGCCTACTGTACTCTACTACAACGGAAGGGTCGTCGCCTCCCGTGGACTCAGAATACGCTCGTGGTCACTACAAAGAACTCGTCGCCTGATCAGTGTAGGCCGACAGCTAGAATATAGTGTCCCATACCACCATAATCTGTTCACGAGTCTAGGTGCTCACTGGTCACTACGGGGAGGTTTGTGGCCCCAGCGTAGGCCGACATCTCGACCACGGTGTCCCATACCACCATGCTCGGCTCATGAGTCTTCGTGGATCAAGGTACCATGGTTAACAGGGTTTATAATGGTAAGTTCAGTACCCTAGGTTCAAGCAGTTATGACTCATATAAGGTGAACATACATCGGCCAGTCGGGTTACTTGAAGGGATCGACTAGCACGATCGCATCTCAAGTCGAACGACATGAAGTGCGTAAAACACTTCGCTTGGCCTAACCACTGCCGCCAACTCCAAACACGAATCGCGTTCATCGACGCGTCGTTCGTGGCTATAACCAGTCAGCCACGGATTCGCTCGGTTACCGACTGCCTGGACTAAGTCTAGTCCCAAACACTTATGGAATCACATCAGCAATTGATGTATGGGTATTGGAATTGAAATACAATCATGTGAGCATGTTAACACATGTTATAACATTCAACTTAAGCAAATCTTCAAGCACATATATTCCACGCATGTAATGAAATCATGCATATAGTCAACATGTAGGAAATCATTTAGGTCAGCATATTAATTGAGAAATCAATCTCAATCTATCTCATAACATCATTTAATTCAATACATACTAATACAACCTTTTATACAAACACATACACTACACACTTAAGTCTACATATAGTATGTCGACCCAAAGTGCGCAATTAGGCGAATCTCTTCGCCAAACTAATTATGCACGCATTCCTAACTTCCTAATGCGACAACAAACCATGTCAATCACGTCAGCAAAATATGAGTATAAACCGTACTTCCTACAAATGACTAAAATGCCCTAAATCTCATATTCTTCGTTAATTTACGAAACAGGAAACGGAGAGCATGTTGTGTATGTCAAACGGCGATGCCGTCGATAATCTACTATTAAACGACATTGAAAGCGTTGTAAACCGTCAATCAAAGCGTCTAAAATCCTCACCTTATATCTTACGGATGCATGATTTTGAACGGAGCGTGTACGCTTCGTCTACGGCAGTAGGAGAACCTATTTTACAAGTTACGTTAGTTAACACGCTATGAATCTAAGTAAACCCTAAATCAGCAAGTTCTAGGGTTGTTTTATACCTGATAAAGCGGAGAAATCACCGGCCAGGTGATCAGGAAGTGTTGCTGTAGCACGTGAAAGTAACGGCACGGAGGCGGGAAAAATCCTCCCACTTTCTCTCTCAAACTCTCTCCTTTTCTCTCTCCCAAATCTAGGTTTTGCAATTTTCGGATGGGAGAGAGGAATGAGGGTTTCAACCCCTTTTATAAGCTTAAAAATGCCGAAAACAGGCTCCAGAACGAAGTTTACTTGTTGCATATCCATTTCGGGGCTGTTTCGGTCCAAAAGATGCTTTCTGGTGGTCCCATGGTCGAATGCGATCGGACTTAAGCTCATGCGTACCAGATATAGCACGTATTAAGTTTTCAGTCTGGCAAGGTTCGCAGATCGCACGTGGTGGACCAGTTTCAGTTCAGCGGTCACCGCACGTAGATCAGGGCTGAAAGTCTCATGATATAAAATAGAAATTTTTCCTGATCCGAGGGTGTAATCCGGATGAATTCTGACGGTCAGAACGCTTAATACTGACGCGTCAAGTCGTGTGCCAGATTTGAATTTAAAATTCCAATTCTGTCCCTATTCGCACTCTCTTCAGTCCGGGCTCAATGAAATAGCCTGTGATTGTCGGTTTGACTTGATTTTCGAAATGAGCGTCAAGTCCAATAAGGAGGTTCTAACGGTCTAAGATAGGAAGTATCGGACTTTCGACGTGCGGTCTAGATCCAATATAAAAGTTCAAAGCGGTCTAGAGACCAAACCTGCTTAGAGTTTGATCCGAGGTTATAGAGTATTATAGAGTCGTTTGTTCTACTCGATTTGGGTCTTGTAGAACGCATTTAAGGTGATCAAGGACTATTTCCCAGTTACTCTAGCGTTGCGCTAGCTAACTTACGCTTAATTTCCATAGAAATTATTTCTACACGATTCCGGGTCGAGTTGGTACTCGAGCCCAAGTACGGATTTTTCACGGGCGTTACAACCTACCCCCCTTAACAAATAATTTCATCCTCGAAATTTGTACCTTTTCGTACTCCTCGAGAAGCTGTGGGTAGTTCTTTTTGATCTCGGCTTCTGTCTCCCAGGTAGCCTCCTCCTCAGAGTGATGCGTCCACAATACCTTCACAAGGGGAATCACTTTGCTACGCAGCACCTGCTCCTTCCTGTCTAGGATACGTGTCGGTCGCAGGATATATGTAACATCCTCTCCTAACTGCACCTGCTCCCATCTGATGATATGGGAAGGATCAGTAACGTACTTCTTCAGCATAGAAACATGAAATACGTTGTGAACGCTCGCAAGAGGCGTGGGTAAAGCCAATCGGTAAGCCACCGCTCCCACACGATCGAGGATCTGAAATGGACCAATGAATCGCGGTGCCAGCTTCCCCTTCTTCCCGAACCGAAGGACTCCCTTCATAGGGAAAACTCGTAAAAACACATGATCCCCAACTGTGAACTCTAGTGGCCTCCGTCTCGTATCGGCGTAGCTCTTTTGTCTGCTCTGCGCTGTAAGAAGCCGACGTCGAATAATATCAATCTTCTCTGACGTCACCTGCACTAACTCTGGGCCGATCAAGTTACGCTCACCGACCTCTAGCTAGCAATGCGGTGCGCGACAAGGTCGCCCATACAGCGCCTCATAAGGTGCCATCCCGATACTCGCCTGAAAGATGTTATTGTACGTAAACTCCGCATAAGCAAGACAATCATCCCAACTGTCCTTGAAGTCCAATGCGCAAGCTCGCAACATGTCCTCTAAGATCTGCTTCACCCGCTCTGTCTGTCCGTCTGTCTGTGGATGGAAGGCAGTACTGAACTTCAACTTCACACCCATAGCCTCCTGAATGCGAGTCCAGAAAATAGAAGTAAACCGCGTGTCTCTGTCTGACACGATCTCCAACGAAACTCCATGCAGACGCACAATCTCCCTGATATATAATCTAGCCAGCTCGTCTGCAGAGTTCGTAACTCTAATCGGTAGGAAGTGCGCCGACTTCGTCAGACGGTCGACGATCACCCAAATGGAATCATGTCCCTTCCTCGTCTTCGACAACCCAGAAATGAAGTCCATGGAAATGAAATCTGTAACACCCTGAAAATCGGGGGTCGTGTATAAACTCAACTCCCGAGTTCCAGACCGTCACTTATGCAACAAAAATGGTTATGATTCAATGTTGTCTGATTTAAAGCATTCACATGAGTAAAAGTATACCAAAACTGTAATTCATACTTCAGATCCAGTGATAAAAGCAAGCGGAAGACTAAACAAGATATATATCACTGTATGGAAAAAACAAAGTAATCTCAACTGTCTCCAAAGTATGACTACATCTCTGAGTCTCATATACATGTACATAACAAAAGAATAATGTTCAAAAAGAAAAGTCCCACTGATGTCCCCTCGATCCAGGTCACCTACGGGAAGCCGTCATGATACTGCATATACGAGAACTCATCCTGGTCCTCGTCATCATCTAGCTCCACCTCCTGGATCTCATCGTCACCTGCAACTACAACAGGGTCTGGTGGGTGTTGCAAACACCATCCCGTAACGTGGGAATGAGTGATCAACTCAGTGGAATCATAGAGCAAAGATTAGCATGTTCACAATTCAATCACGCGATAATAGTAAAGCAGTAAATCAGACAAGTCCTAATACTGTTGTTAATGCAAGATGATATGACGTGATGTATGCCCTCACCGACGATCACCCTCATACGGCAACATCTTACGACCGCGGCATGCCACACTCCCTAGAGTGCTCCACATCTTCCAGGCACATGCAATGCTATGGTGATATGATTACCAAGTTGTTATTAGTCCATTCAAACAGCAGGATTGGGAAACTAAGGTACCTCCCTTGTATCAATCCCAACACGGATCCTGTCTAGGGTCGTCACTCCTAGTAATCTCATACGATGTACATTTCGTAGGTCGCTGCAAGGGCTGCCAGGGCTGTTGCTCGCACTCGTTGCACCGCTCCCCCATCACCTTATCAATACAGGCCTACTGTACTCTACTGCACGGAAGGGTCGTCGCCTCCCGTAAACTCAGAATACGCTCGCGGTCACTACAAAGGGCTCGTCGCCTGATCAGTGTAGGCCGACAGCTAGAATATAGTGTCCCATACCACCATAATCTGCTCACGAGTCTAGGTGCTCACTGGTCACTACGGGGAGGTTTGTGGCCCCAGCGTAGGCCGACAGCTCGACCACGGTGTCCCATACCACCATGCCCGGCTCATGAGTCTTCGTGGATCAAGGTACCACGGTTAATAGGGTTTACAATGGTAAGTTCAGTACCCTAGGTTCAAGCAGTTATGATACATACATGGTGAACAAAAATCGGCCAGTCGGGTTACTTGACGGGCTCGACTAGCGCGATCGCATCTCGAACTGAACGACATGAAGTGCGTAAAACACTTCGCGTGGCCTAACCACTGCCGCCAACTCTCAACACGAATCACATTCATCGACGCGTCATTCGTGGCTATGACCAGTCAGCCACGAATTCGCTCGGTTACCGACTGCCTGGACTAAGTCAAGTCCCACACATCTATGGAATTACTATACAAGGTATTGGAATTGAAATACATCATGTGAGCATGTTAACACATGTTATAACTTTCAACTTAAGCAAATCTTCAAGGCATACTTCCCATGCATATTCAACTTAAGCAAATCCTCAAGCGCATACATTCCATGCATGTAATGAAATCATGCATTTTGTCAACATGTAGAAAATCATTTAGGTCGGCATAATAGTTGAAAAATCAATCACAAGGTATCAAATAACATCATTTAATTCAATACATACTAATACAAGCATTTATACAAACACATGCACTACACACTTAGGTCTACATATAGCATGTCGACCCAAAGTGTGCAACTAGGCGAATCTCTTCGCCAAACTAATTATGCACGCATTCCTAACTCCCTAAAGCGACAACAAACCATGTCAATCACATCAGCAAAATATGAATGCAAACAGTACTTCCTACAAATGACTAAAATGCCCTAAATCTCATATTCTTCGTTAGCTTACGAAACGGGAAACGGAGAGCATTTTGTACATGTCAAACGGCGATGCCGTCAAGAATCTACTATTAAACGACATTGAAAGCATTGGGAACCGTCAATCCAAGCGTCTAAAATCCTCACCTAGTGTCTTGTAGACTCGGGAATTGAAGCGGAGTGTATATGCTTCGTCTATGGCGAGTAAGGAGCCTAATACATAAGATCCATAAGCTACATCGCCATGGAAACAAGAAAAACTCAAATCACCAACTATTTAGGGTTTTTACTTACCTAGGATTGCGGTGGAATCGCCGGGAAAGCGGTAGAGGAGTGTCGCTTAAGCATGTGCAACACGTAGCACAAGTGGCGGGAAGAACTCTCCCACTCTCTCACAATCTCTCACTCTTTTTCTCTCCCCCAAGCTAGGGCTTCTCTCAAATTCGGATGGGAGAGAGGAGTGAGGGTTTCAACCCCTTTTATAGCCTAAAACATTCCCAAAATAGGCTTGGGAACAATGTTTACTTGGTGCCTAACCAAATCGGGGCCGTTTCGGTCCAAAAGGGCACTTCTGGAGGTCCCCAGGCCAGATGCGGTCGGACTTAAGCTCATGCATACTAGATCTAGCATACATCCAGTTTTCAGACCGGTTGGGTTCCCAGATCGCACGTGGCGGCCCAGTTTCAGTTTAACGGTCACCGCATCAAGATCAGGCCTATAAGTCCCGTGATATATAATAGATATTTTTCCTGATCCAAGGGTGTAATTTGGCTGTATTCTGACGGTCAGAATGCTTAATACTGATGCGTCAAATTTGTGTGCCAGATTTGAATTTGAAATTCCAACTATGTCCCTATTCACACTCTCTTCGGTCCGGGCTCAATGAAATAGCCTGTGATCATCGGTTTGACTTGATTTTTGGAATGAGTGTCAAGCCCAGCTAGACGGTCCTAACGGTCTAAGATAGGAGGTATCGGACTTTCAACGTGCGGTCTAGATCCAATACAAAGATTCAAAGTGGTCCAGAGAACAAACCGGCTTAGAGTTTGATCCGAGGCTTTAGAGCATTATAGCACCCTTAGTTCCACTCGCTTCGGGCCTTGTAGAACGTATTTAAAGTGATCAGGGACCATTTCCCAGCTATTCTAACGTTGCACTAGCTAACCTAGTCAAATTTTCCAAAGGAATGAATTCTACGCAAATTCGGGTCGAGTTGGTACTCGAGCCCAAGTATGGATTTTTCACGGGCGTTACAATCTACCCCCCTTAACAAATAATTTCGTCCTCGAAATTTTGTACCTTTTCGTACTCCTCGAGAAGCTGTGGGTAGTTCTTTCTGATCTCGGCTTCTGTCTCCCAAGTAGCCTCCTCCTCAGTATGATGCGTCCATAGTACCTTCACAAGGGGAATCACCTTGCTACGCAGTACCTGCTCCTTCCGGTCTAAGATGCGTGTCGGTCGCAGGATATAAGTAACATCCTCTCCTAACTGCACCTGCTCCCATCTGATGATATGAGAAGGATCAGCAACGTACTTCTTCAGCATAGAAACATGAAATACGTTGTGGACGCTCGCGAGGGGCGTGGGTAAAGCCAATCGGTAAGCCACTGCTCCCACACGATCGAGGATCTGAAATGGACCAATGTATCGCGGTGCCAGCTTCCCCTTCTTTCTGAACCGAAGGACTCCCTTCATAGGGGAAACTCGCAAAAACACATGATCCCCGACTGTGAACTCTAGTGGCCTCCGTCTCGTATCGGCGTAGCTCTTCTGTCTGCTCTGCGCTGTAAGAAGCCGACGTCGAATAATATCAATCTTCTCTGACGTCGCCTGCACCAACTCTGGGCCGATCAAGCTGCGCTCACCGACCTCTAACCAGCAATGCGGTGCGCGACAAGGTCGCCCATACAGCGCCTCATAAGGTGCCATGCCGATACTCGCCTGGAAGCTATTGTTGTACGCAAACTCCGCATATGCAAGACAGTCATCCCAACTGTCCTTGAAGTCCAATGCGCAAGCTCGCAACATGTCCTCCAGGATCTGGTTCACTCGCTCCGTCTGTCCGTCCGTCTGTGGGTGAAAGGCAGTACTGAACTTCAACTTCACACCCATAGCCTCCTGAATGCGAGTCCAGAAAATAGAAGTGAACCGCGTGTCTCTGTCCGACGCGATCTCCAACGGAACTCCATGCAGACGCACGATCTCTCTAATATACAATCTAGCCAGCTCGTCTGCAGAGTTCGTAACTCTGATCGGTAGGAAGTGCGCCGACTTCGTCAATCGGTCGACGATCACCCAAATAGAATCATGCCCCTTCCTCGTCTTCGGCAACCCAGAAATGAAGTCCATGGAAATGAAATCCCACTTCCACTCTGCAATCGGCATAGGCTGCAAAAGTCCAGGTGGTCGGCGATGCTCTGCCTTCACCTGTTGACAAGTGAGACAACGGGACACGAACTCAGCAATGTGGGTCTTCATACCTTCCCACCAGTACGTCCTCTTCACGTCACGATACATCTTCGTGCTGCCAGGATGCATCGCGAGTCTAGTAGAATGCGCAGCCTCGAGAATCTCTCGTCTCAAGTCAGGGACATCAGGAACGCATAGGCGGCCACGGTAACGTAAACCCCCATCCATGCCAACTCGCCAGTCGGCGTCATCATCATCACTGGCCTGCTCTCGAAGCTCAGTAAGATGCGCGTCGTCCCTCTGCGCCTCGATGACACGGTCATCGATCGGGGATCGCACCTGAACATGTGCGATGAACTCAAATGGCTCCTCTACGGTGAGTTTCTGCTCAAAGTCTCGCAAAAACTCAACCATATCCCACTCGGCAACCATCAGCGGAGCCGCAAACTCTATCGCCTTCTTGCGGCTCAACGCATCAGCCACAAGGTTCGCCTTCCCAGGATGGTAAGAGACTTCAAACTTGAAGTCCTTCAGCGTCTCCATCCATCGCCGCTGCCTCATATTCAAGTCCCGCTGTGTGAATATGTACTTGAGGCTCTTGTGGTCGCAAAAGAGCTCGAACTCCTCTCCATAGAGGTAATGTCTCCAGAGCCTCAGTGCGAATATCACGGCTGCCAACTCTAGGTCGTGTGTAGGGTAATTCTCCTCGTGCTTCCTTAATTGTCTCGAGGCATACGAAATTACCCTGTCCCTCTGCATAAGGACACAACCCAAACCAACGCTAGACGCGTCAGTGTATATAGTGTATTTAACCCCTTGCTCTGGCAATACTAGCACAGGGGCGGACGTGAGTCTGTCCTTCAGCTCCTGAAAAGCTGACTCCGCCTTATCATTCCAGGCGAACTTCACGTCCTTCCGTGTCAACTGAGATAAGGGTCTCGCGATCTTCGAGAAATCCTGAATGAAGCGCCGATAGTAGCCAGCGAGACCCAAGAAACTCCTCACCTCAGTGACAGAACCAGGCTGCTCCCAGTCCTGCACCGCAGCTACCTTAGACAGGTCAACTGCCATGCCATCCTTGGACACCACGTGTCCCAGAAACTTCACCTCCTGCTTCCAGAAGTCGCACTTCTTATACTGTGCGAACAACTGATGCTGTCTGAGCGTATCAAGGACCAAACGCAAGTGCTCCTCATGCTCCTCTCGACTCCTAGAGTATACCAAAATGTCGTCGATGAAGACAACGACGAATCGATAGAGGAAAGGCCGTAGTACCCGGTTCATCAGATCCATGAACACGGCCGGTGCGTTCGTGAGACCAAACGACATCACGAGGAACTCGTAGTGACCAAAACTGGTCCTGAACGCTGTCTTCTGCACGTCCTCATCTCTGACGCGCAACTGATGATATCCTGACTGAAGGTCAATCTTCGAGAAGTACTGCGCTCCTCTCAACTGATCAAACAAGTCATCGATCCTGGGCAAAGGGTACTTGTTCTTCACTGTGAGTTGGTTCAGCCTGCGATAATCAATACACAATCGTAGCGAACCATCCTTCTTCTTCACGAACAAGACCGGTGCTCCCCAAGGAGATACGCTAGGCCGTATAAGGCCAAGCTCTAGTAGACCATCAATCTGCGTCCTCAACTCCTCCATCTCACATGGTGCCATGCGATACGTCGGCAGTGAGACGGGTGTAGAACCAGGAATCAGATCGATAGTGAAATCGATCTCACGTCGGGGTGGCAAACCAGGGATCTTCCTGAACAGATCCCCGAACTCAGAAACAACTGGCGTCTGCTCAAGTACCTGGGCACCAGCGTCGCGCAACAGGGTGGCGTAGCTAAGAATGCGGAAAGGAAGATTTACCCGCACTGAAAATGTGAAAGGCGTGCCCTCAGGATCGTACACCGTCACCACACGAGCCTCGCAGTCAATCTCGGCTCTCGCTGCAGTCAACCAGTCCATGCCAAGAATGACGTCGAGATATACGAGCGAGGGATCGACGACCAAATCAAGAGTCATCGTCCTGCCTCCCAGATCAAGTAAACAACCCTCACACATCTGGGTGACATCCGAATAATCTCCATGAGCTGCAAGGACTCGCACGCTATCCATAGTAATAGTCTGCAACCCAAGACGTCTGACTACGGCACGCGATATCAAAGAAATCGTGGAACCAGTGTCCACCATGACAAGAACGGGAGTACCTCCGATATGGCCCGTGACCTCGAAGGCTGAATGCTGGAAAGTCGGCGTCGTAGCTGCCTCAGCGGTCAGTGCATGAACTCGAGCCTGCTGTGGCCGGTTCGGCCGCTGTGTCAAGGGCCGTGGGGGCTGTCGAATCTGCGATACTGTGGGTCTAAAAGAGGACTGCGCAGGAGCTGACCGTATAGGCGGTGCTGATATCGCCTGTGGACGTACACGATCAATCTTCTGCGGCGGCGAGAACCCACTGTCCCGCATCCTCGTAAAGCAACTCGGCGCTAGGTGGCCCGTCCTCCCACAGTATGTGCATGATAGATCAGGGCGCCGAAACGGTCCTACTGGCGCCGTGGTCCTGGTAGGAGGACAATGCGAGGCCTCTTGCCCGCGAAGGGCCTATCTGGCAACTCCGGTCGCGGCCTAGAAGTAGTCGGGCCTCGTGATCGCGCAAGTCGATCCACGTCTTGCTCTGCCCGCATGGACATGTGAACCAACTCCGCATAGGAGGAGAAACTGATACAGCACATCTTCGACCGAATATCCGGTCGCAAGCCCTCCAAAAAGCGCCGTATGCGCATCTGCTCATCAGCTAGAATCGTCGGGACGTACCTGCCCAACTCTGTGAACCGATGCTCATACTCGGTGACCGTCATCGCTGCCTGCCTGAGACGGAGAAACTCATTCTCCCTCTCGTGTCTGTAGGTCTGAGGATAATACTTCTCATGGAAGCGAAACTCGAATGCTGCCCATGTCCATACGAAGTCTGCGGTAACAGTCCGCAATACACTATCCCACCACATACTGGCCTCTCTCTCAAACTGGAAGGTAGCCAGCTCTACCTGCTCTGCCTCAGTACAGTGCAACATGCGCAGAATCTTCGACACTCGGTCGAGCCAAAACTCAGCCTCCTCGGGTCTGTGAGAACCCGTGAAAGTAGGAGGCCGCAAGCGCTGAAATCGCTCCAGAAGGCCCCGTGTGTCGGCAGGGTTCCCCGCAGGGAAAGCAGGCTGCGCAGGAAGTGCTATGCCCTCATCCTGGGCGTAAGCATAGGCATCCTCAGCTGGATGCGCAGGTGGTGTAGGCGGAGTAGATGCAGTCGCACCCCCACCCTGGGCTAAAGTCCCGACTATGGTAGTCAATAGCTGCTGCTGCTGTAGCATCATAGCCATCATCTGCTCGAATCTATCAGGTGGTGGAGCAGGCTGTGGCGGATGAGGTGCGGAAGTAGATGCGCGCTGTGGCTCTCTAACTGATGGTGTAAATGGCGGTGGTCCATCTGTAGGACCAGTAGCAGGCTGAGACGATCGAACAGTCTCAGGAATCGGGCCCACAGCAGGGTCCGGACGAGTGCCAGACTGAGAGGGAGCCTGATCCATCTGCTCTGACAATGAAAGCCGAACCGCGCTCCTCGTAGTCTTAGGTGGCATTCCCTATATTCAAAATAGGGCGCAACCTTGTCAGTCTCAATTGCACAAATACACCACAATCATTCACTAAAGGGTCAAAGGCATTCCATGCATTTCAATTAATCAAAATTGTCACAATACAAGGGATATATCCTTACAAGCATCATGACTAGAATGACATGGAAATTAAGACAGTTAAGCAACAGCAACATAAGCAAAGCACTAGCCCTAATAGGCTTTACACACATAAAACGGAAAATGGCTATCTACTCATAACAACATCAAAGATCGCGTCGCTAGTCGGAGTCTGGCGACGGAGGAGGAGCACCCTTATCCTGTAAGCAACACAGGATTGCCTTCAAGGTGCGAGTCATCTTGCCAAATTTCTTCTTCGTAACAGCCTTGGCATCAGCGACCTCTGCTCGAAGTTCTTGGACTTCCCTTCGCAAAGCGGTCTGACTCTCCTCCATCCGAGCAATGCGATCGTCAATAGTAGTCTGCGCAGAAGGAGGAGGGCTCTCATCAGTATCCTGAGCCTCCTCTTCTGCTTCTTCCTGAGTCTCTTCCTGAACTTCTGCACTAGGTTCTCCTTCGCTTTGATCTTCCTCTTCGTCAAAGTCGTCCCCACTATCCCTTTCAAGTTGATTTTCACGATATTGCGACCCAATCTTCATCTTAACCATCGTCGACTCATCGATGGTGTGAATCGATACCGGCAATTCGGGTCCAAGTCTATAGGCAAACTCAAGCGCAATCTTGCAAATGAGTCGGCCAAAGGGAAGGGATTCGGATGTTCTTCTCGACCTGGCTATGAGAACTATCTGCCGTAAGATGAAAGTGGCCATACATACGTTCTCTCCCTGGGCCACCAGAAATAAGAAATCGACCATAAGACGTGTACATTCAATGCGGTTCGTAGACCTAGGATAAACATTAAACGTGCAGATGTGATGCAGCAGACGTAAATCTTCAGACATGTACGTCGCCTTGAGGCTATTATTAGGCTGCCATGGAACCAACTTACCGCACAGAAACCTGGTGCGGCGGTCTCGTTCACGTCTAGTCCTCAAACTCTTCTCACTTGGATGCACATCACCTAGAGGCACGTTGAGAAGTCGCGCAACCAACTGGACGTCGATCGTAGCCATCCGATCTCTACCAAAAGGGATTTTGAACTGCAAGGGCTCCAAGGTAGGACTCTGGATGCTAGCATAGAAGGCACGAATAGTGCTCACATTAGCACGAGCGCGAGCTTCAAAGATCGGTCCCCAGTGCGCAGCTTCAATGCGTTCGAACAACAGATATTCGCCGAACAATCGCCCATCTACGTCCGCCTCAAATAACACTTACGATCAGTGTATTCACCATGAGGCATCTCTGATAGGATGGTTCGTCCAAGGTGTGCATGGGGATCCAAATCCCGCTTCGTACGGCACTCCAGGACTGCAGCTGGACCTGCGGCGGCGCTTGAACTTGCGGCACCACCCCGCGGTCTTCTCGATCGAGCAGGGTGGCTCGGCCCAGCCTCGTCTGTTGCAGTTTTCCTCTTACCCATCAAAGACAGGATGGATGAGAGTGACAAAAGTCCCAAAATAGCTTCCACGAAAGCCATGGAAAACGCCGAAAATGCGGAGAAATGGCTGTCCAATCTGACGAAAGGAAATCTAGGCGTCGTAGAGGGATGCTTCAAGCTTCCCAAGGCTGTACTTTCAGGGAAAAATAAGAACAAAAAGGTGGAATGGAGCTGCTCATGATTTCAGCACTATTTGGGGGATTTTGGAGCTCCAAATGGGAAAATCTTCAAGGAAAGGGGCTGCCAACACCCAATAATCGATGGGTGGTGGTCGGTTTTGGCCAAGGAAGGGATTAGGAGGGGTTTGGGTCGCCGGGGTTTGGAATGGAGCGCTGAAAATCAAATCTAGGGCATGCAAGGGGGCTGTTTGTGAAGGAGAGGGGTGTTTTAGGGGTTTTCGTGGGATGGGAGGTAGCTAGGGGTGTTGTGGGAGGCATTTAAGTGGGTGCGCCCAAAGGGCAGCACCATCGGAGATGGCCGGCCGGCGATGGCATCGCCGGCCAACCTCCAGGTTGGCCAGCGGGACCCCATGGGTCTGGTCCCCCATGGTCCCAGGGTCCCAAAAAGTCTGGTCCCACCCCTTAGTTCATAGTATTTTGGTCCCTATGAGCCCAAACATGTTTTTGGGGCTTTCCGGGTCCACATCGCAGTCCCGAATACCAAACCATATGATGCAGCATATGGATTTGGGGTAGAAGGATCCAGTACATCTTTCTAGCTCCTTAGTTGCTAAAGAAAGTGAAGTTAGAATGGCTTTATGGCCATTTTTTATGAAATTTTACTATTCACTGTAAAATTTGGTGAATGTACTAATTTGTGTTATTTTCACATTAGGTTTGATGCCTAACATGAAATGGATACAAAAGAACTGAAGGTTGAAGTGTTTAGAGAAGGAATTTTAAGAATTTTTGGCAAAACGGGGTTTTTAAGCCCTGGCGATTGATTACTGGAGTCGTGGTCATTCCACGGCCCAAAGATTCACCTTTGCGGTTTAAAACCGCTCATAGGACGTCTCCACCCGACTTCCTACAGCTTAGAAGTGATTCGGGTTGCTTAACGCGACCCGAGATACGTTACAGACTCGATCTTGCGATCGATCCTTATAAACTTCGCCTATCGGCGAATCTGTGATCCTAGAAGTGTTTCTAGACCCTTCTCGCACCCACCTAAGTCAAATGAAGCGACAGCGTACGTCGCAAGACCATAACCCAGGCCCAGTATACTCTCATTCATGCTCTGATACCAACTTGTAACACCCTGAAAATCGGGGGTCGTGTATAAACTCAACTCCCGAGTTCCAGACCGTCACTTATGTAACAAAAATGGTTATGATTCAATGTTGTCTGATTTAAAGCATTCACATGAGTAAAAGTATACCAAAACTGCAATTCATACTTCAGATCCAGTGATAAAAGCAAGCGGAAGACTAAACAAGATATATATCACTGTATGGAAAAAACAAAGTAATCTCAACTGTCTCCAAAGTATGACTACATCTCTGAGTCTCATATACATGTACATAACAAAAGAATAATGTTCAAAAAGAAAAGTCCCACTGATGTCCCCTCGATCCAGGTCACCTACGGGAAGCCGTCATGATACTGCATATACGAGAACTCATCCTGGTCCTCGTCATCATCTAGCTCCACCTCCTGGATCTCATCGTCACCTGCAACTACAACAGGGTCTGGTGGGTGTTGCAAACACCATCCCGTAACGTGGGAATGAGTGATCAACTCAGTGGAATCATAGAGCAAAGATTAGCATGTTCACAATTCAATCACGCGATAATAGTAAAGCAGTAAATCAGACAAGTCCTAATACTGTTGTTAATGCAAGATGATATGACGTGATGTATGCCCTCACCGACGATCACCCTCATACGGCAACATCTTACGACCGCGGCATGCCACACTCCCTAGAGTGCTCCACATCTTCCAGGCACATGCAATGCTATGGTGATATGATTACCAAGTTGTTATTAGTCCATTCAAACAGCAGGATTGGGAAACTAAGGTACCTCCCTTGTATCAATCCCAACACGGATCCTGTCTAGGGTCGTCACTCCTAGTAATCTCATACGATGTACATTTCGTAGGTCGCTGCAAGGGCTGCCAGGGCTGTTGCTCGCACTCGTTGCACCGCTCCCCCATCACCTTATCAATACAGGCCTACTGTACTCTACTGCACGGAAGGGTCGTCGCCTCCCGTGAACTCAGAATACGCTCGCGGTCACTACAAAGGGCTCGTCGCCTGATCAGTGTAGGCCGACAGCTAGAATATAGTGTCCCATACCACCATAATCTGCTCACGAGTCTAGGTGCTCACTGGTCACTACGGGGAGGTTTGTGGCCCCAGCGTAGGCCGACAGCTCGACCACGGTGTCCCATACCACCATGCCCGGCTCATGAGTCTTCGTGGATCAAGGTACCACGGTTAATAGGGTTTACAATGGTAAGTTCAGTACCCTAGGTTCAAGCAGTTATGATACATACATGGTGAACAAAAATCGGCCAGTCGGGTTACTTGACGGGCTCGACTAGCGCGATCGCATCTCGAACTGAACGACATGAAGTGCGTAAAACACTTCGCGTGGCCTAACCACTGCCGCCAACTCTCAACACGAATCACATTCATCGACGCGTCATTCGTGGCTATGACCAGTCAGCCACGAATTCGCTCGGTTACCGACTGCCTGGACTAAGTCAAGTCCCACACATCTATGGAATTACTATACAAGGTATTGGAATTGAAATACATCATGTGAGCATGTTAACACATGTTATAACTTTCAACTTAAGCAAATCTTCAAGGCATACTTCCCATGCATATTCAACTTAAGCAAATCCTCAAGCGCATACATTCCATGCATGTAATGAAATCATGCATTTTGTCAACATGTAGAAAATCATTTAGGTCGGCATAATAGTTGAAAAATCAATCACAAGGTATCAAATAACATCATTTAATTCAATACATACTAATACAAGCATTTATACAAACACATGCACTACACACTTAGGTCTACATATAGCATGTCGACCCAAAGTGTGCAACTAGGCGAATCTCTTCGCCAAACTAATTATGCACGCATTCCTAACTCCCTAAAGCGACAACAAACCATGTCAATCACATCAGCAAAATATGAATGCAAACAGTACTTCCTACAAATGACTAAAATGCCCTAAATCTCATATTCTTCGTTAGCTTACGAAACGGGAAACGGAGAGCATTTTGTACATGTCAAACGGCGATGCCGTCAAGAATCTACTATTAAACGACATTGAAAGCATTGGGAACCGTCAATCCAAGCGTCTAAAATCCTCACCTAGTGTCTTGTA
Organism: Magnolia kwangsiensis; assembly: GCA_037074715.1. Classification (NCBI taxonomy): domain Eukaryota; kingdom Viridiplantae; phylum Streptophyta; class Magnoliopsida; order Magnoliales; family Magnoliaceae; genus Magnolia; species Magnolia kwangsiensis. Next base: position 58,129,082 of record CM073578.1, read on the forward strand.
GACTCGGGAATTGAAGCGGAGTGTATATGCTTCGTCTATGGCGAGTAAGGAGCCTAATACATAAGATCCATAAGCTACATCGCCATGGAAACAAGAAAAACTCAAATCACCAACTATTTAGGGTTTTTACTTACCTAGGATTGCGGTGGAATCGCCGGGAAAGCGGTAGAGGAGTGTCGCTTAAGCATGTGCAACACGTAGCACAAGTGGCGGGAAGAACTCTCCCACTCTCTCACAATCTCTCACTCTTTTTCTCTCCCCCAAGCTAGGGCTTCTCTCAAATTCGGATGGGAGAGAGGAGTGAGGGTTTCAACCCCTTTTATAGCCTAAAACATTCCCAAAATAGGCTTGGGAACAATGTTTACTTGGTGCCTAACCAAATCGGGGCCGTTTCGGTCCAAAAGGGCACTTCTGGAGGTCCCCAGGCCAGATGCGGTCGGACTTAAGCTCATGCATACTAGATCTAGCATACATCCAGTTTTCAGACCGGTTGGGTTCCCAGATCGCACGTGGCGGCCCAGTTTCAGTTTAACGGTCACCGCATCAAGATCAGGCCTATAAGTCCCGTGATATATAATAGATATTTTTCCTGATCCAAGGGTGTAATTTGGCTGTATTCTGACGGTCAGAATGCTTAATACTGATGCGTCAAATTTGTGTGCCAGATTTGAATTTGAAATTCCAACTATGTCCCTATTCACACTCTCTTCGGTCCGGGCTCAATGAAATAGCCTGTGATCATCGGTTTGACTTGATTTTTGGAATGAGTGTCAAGCCCAGCTAGACGGTCCTAACGGTCTAAGATAGGAGGTATCGGACTTTCAACGTGCGGTCTAGATCCAATACAAAGATTCAAAGTGGTCCAGAGAACAAACCGGCTTAGAGTTTGATCCGAGGCTTTAGAGCATTATAGCACCCTTAGTTCCACTCGCTTCGGGCCTTGTAGAACGTATTTAAAGTGATCAGGGACCATTTCCCAGCTATTCTAACGTTGCACTAGCTAACCTAGTCAAATTTTCCAAAGGAATGAATTCTACGCAAATTCGGGTCGAGTTGGTACTCGAGCCCAAGTATGGATTTTTCACGGGCGTTACAATCTACCCCCCTTAACAAATAATTTCGTCCTCGAAATTTTGTACCTTTTCGTACTCCTCGAGAAGCTGTGGGTAGTTCTTTCTGATCTCGGCTTCTGTCTCCCAAGTAGCCTCCTCCTCAGTATGATGCGTCCATAGTACCTTCACAAGGGGAATCACCTTGCTACGCAGTACCTGCTCCTTCCGGTCTAAGATGCGTGTCGGTCGCAGGATATAAGTAACATCCTCTCCTAACTGCACCTGCTCCCATCTGATGATATGAGAAGGATCAGCAACGTACTTCTTCAGCATAGAAACATGAAATACGTTGTGGACGCTCGCGAGGGGCGTGGGTAAAGCCAATCGGTAAGCCACTGCTCCCACACGATCGAGGATCTGAAATGGACCAATGTATCGCGGTGCCAGCTTCCCCTTCTTTCTGAACCGAAGGACTCCCTTCATAGGGGAAACTCGCAAAAACACATGATCCCCGACTGTGAACTCTAGTGGCCTCCGTCTCGTATCGGCGTAGCTCTTCTGTCTGCTCTGCGCTGTAAGAAGCCGACGTCGAATAATATCAATCTTCTCTGACGTCGCCTGCACCAACTCTGGGCCGATCAAGCTGCGCTCACCGACCTCTAACCAGCAATGCGGTGCGCGACAAGGTCGCCCATACAGCGCCTCATAAGGTGCCATGCCGATACTCGCCTGGAAGCTATTGTTGTACGCAAACTCCGCATATGCAAGACAGTCATCCCAACTGTCCTTGAAGTCCAATGCGCAAGCTCGCAACATGTCCTCCAGGATCTGGTTCACTCGCTCCGTCTGTCCGTCCGTCTGTGGGTGAAAGGCAGTACTGAACTTCAACTTCACACCCATAGCCTCCTGAATGCGAGTCCAGAAAATAGAAGTGAACCGCGTGTCTCTGTCCGACGCGATCTCCAACGGAACTCCATGCAGACGCACGATCTCTCTAATATACAATCTAGCCAGCTCGTCTGCAGAGTTCGTAACTCTGATCGGTAGGAAGTGCGCCGACTTCGTCAATCGGTCGACGATCACCCAAATAGAATCATGCCCCTTCCTCGTCTTCGGCAACCCAGAAATGAAGTCCATGGAAATGAAATCCCACTTCCACTCTGCAATCGGCATAGGCTGCAAAAGTCCAGGTGGTCGGCGATGCTCTGCCTTCACCTGTTGACAAGTGAGACAACGGGACACGAACTCAGCAATGTGGGTCTTCATACCTTCCCACCAGTACGTCCTCTTCACGTCACGATACATCTTCGTGCTGCCAGGATGCATCGCGAGTCTAGTAGAATGCGCAGCCTCGAGAATCTCTCGTCTCAAGTCAGGGACATCAGGAACGCATAGGCGGCCACGGTAACGTAAACCCCCATCCATGCCAACTCGCCAGTCGGCGTCATCATCATCACTGGCCTGCTCTCGAAGCTCAGTAAGATGCGCGTCGTCCCTCTGCGCCTCGATGACACGGTCATCGATCGGGGATCGCACCTGAACATGTGCGATGAACTCAAATGGCTCCTCTACGGTGAGTTTCTGCTCAAAGTCTCGCAAAAACTCAACCATATCCCACTCGGCAACCATCAGCGGAGCCGCAAACTCTATCGCCTTCTTGCGGCTCAACGCATCAGCCACAAGGTTCGCCTTCCCAGGATGGTAAGAGACTTCAAACTTGAAGTCCTTCAGCGTCTCCATCCATCGCCGCTGCCTCATATTCAAGTCCCGCTGTGTGAATATGTACTTGAGGCTCTTGTGGTCGCAAAAGAGCTCGAACTCCTCTCCATAGAGGTAATGTCTCCAGAGCCTCAGTGCGAATATCACGGCTGCCAACTCTAGGTCGTGTGTAGGGTAATTCTCCTCGTGCTTCCTTAATTGTCTCGAGGCATACGAAATTACCCTGTCCCTCTGCATAAGGACACAACCCAAACCAACGCTAGACGCGTCAGTGTATATAGTGTATTTAACCCCTTGCTCTGGCAATACTAGCACAGGGGCGGACGTGAGTCTGTCCTTCAGCTCCTGAAAAGCTGACTCCGCCTTATCATTCCAGGCGAACTTCACGTCCTTCCGTGTCAACTGAGATAAGGGTCTCGCGATCTTCGAGAAATCCTGAATGAAGCGCCGATAGTAGCCAGCGAGACCCAAGAAACTCCTCACCTCAGTGACAGAACCAGGCTGCTCCCAGTCCTGCACCGCAGCTACCTTAGACAGGTCAACTGCCATGCCATCCTTGGACACCACGTGTCCCAGAAACTTCACCTCCTGCTTCCAGAAGTCGCACTTCTTATACTGTGCGAACAACTGATGCTGTCTGAGCGTATCAAGGACCAAACGCAAGTGCTCCTCATGCTCCTCTCGACTCCTAGAGTATACCAAAATGTCGTCGATGAAGACAACGACGAATCGATAGAGGAAAGGCCGTAGTACCCGGTTCATCAGATCCATGAACACGGCCGGTGCGTTCGTGAGACCAAACGACATCACGAGGAACTCGTAGTGACCAAAACTGGTCCTGAACGCTGTCTTCTGCACGTCCTCATCTCTGACGCGCAACTGATGATATCCTGACTGAAGGTCAATCTTCGAGAAGTACTGCGCTCCTCTCAACTGATCAAACAAGTCATCGATCCTGGGCAAAGGGTACTTGTTCTTCACTGTGAGTTGGTTCAGCCTGCGATAATCAATACACAATCGTAGCGAACCATCCTTCTTCTTCACGAACAAGACCGGTGCTCCCCAAGGAGATACGCTAGGCCGTATAAGGCCAAGCTCTAGTAGACCATCAATCTGCGTCCTCAACTCCTCCATCTCACATGGTGCCATGCGATACGTCGGCAGTGAGACGGGTGTAGAACCAGGAATCAGATCGATAGTGAAATCGATCTCACGTCGGGGTGGCAAACCAGGGATCTTCCTGAACAGATCCCCGAACTCAGAAACAACTGGCGTCTGCTCAAGTACCTGGGCACCAGCGTCGCGCAACAGGGTGGCGTAGCTAAGAATGCGGAAAGGAAGATTTACCCGCACTGAAAATGTGAAAGGCGTGCCCTCAGGATCGTACACCGTCACCACACGAGCCTCGCAGTCAATCTCGGCTCTCGCTGCAGTCAACCAGTCCATGCCAAGAATGACGTCGAGATATACGAGCGAGGGATCGACGACCAAATCAAGAGTCATCGTCCTGCCTCCCAGATCAAGTAAACAACCCTCACACATCTGGGTGACATCCGAATAATCTCCATGAGCTGCAAGGACTCGCACGCTATCCATAGTAATAGTCTGCAACCCAAGACGTCTGACTACGGCACGCGATATCAAAGAAATCGTGGAACCAGTGTCCACCATGACAAGAACGGGAGTACCTCCGATATGGCCCGTGACCTCGAAGGCTGAATGCTGGAAAGTCGGCGTCGTAGCTGCCTCAGCGCAGGCTGGCCCGATACTTCCGCAGTATGCTATCCCACCACAGGCTGGCCTCACGCTCAAATAGAAATGTAGCCAGCTCTATCTGCTCGGCCTCTGTGTAATGAAGCATCAGCAAAATCTTCGACACACGGTCGAGCCAGTACTCAGCCTCCTCGGGTCTGTGAGAACTCGTGAAAGCGGGAGGCCGTAAGCGCTGAAATCGCTCTAATAGACCCCGTGTATCGACGGGATTCCCCGCAGGGTAAGCAGGCGGCGCAGGATGAGCCATGCCCTCATCCTGGGCGTATGTATAGGCATCCTCAGCTGGATGCGCAGGTGGTGCAGGTGGAGCCACACCCCCACCCTATGCTAATGTCCCTACGATGGTAGTCAGAAGCTTCTGCTGCTGCTGCATCATAGCCAACATCTGCTCAAATCTGTCAGGAGGTGGAGCAGGCTGTGGCAGATGCTGTGTCGAAGTAGATGCATGATATGGCTCTCTGACTGACGGTGTAAATGGCGGTGGTCCAACTGTAGGACCAGCAGCAGGCTGAGACGCACGAACTGTCTTAGGAATCGGGCCCACAGCAGGGTCCGCATGGGTGCCAAACTGAGAAGGAGTCTGATCCATATGCTCAGTCAGTGCAAGCCGAACCGTGCTCCTCGTAGCTTTAGGCGGCATTCCCTATATTCAAAATAGGGCGCAACCTTGTCAGTCTTAATAGCACAATTACACCGCAATCATTCACAAGGAGTCATAGGCATTCCATGCATTTCATTTACTCAAAATTGTCACAATACAAGGGATATATCCTTACAATCATCATGACAGAATACATGGGAACTAAGACAGTTAAAATTGCAACAGCAACATAAGTAAAGCACTAGCCCTAACTGGTTTACACACATAAAGCAGGAAATGACTAACTACTGACAACTACATCAAAGGTCGCATCGCTAGTCTGAGTCTGGGGATGGAGGAGGAGCACCCTTATCCTGTAAGCAACACAGGATCGCCTTCAAGGTGCGAGTCACCTTGCCTAATTTCTTCTTTGTAACGGCCTTGGCATCCTCGACTTCAGCACGAAGTTCTTGAACTTCCCTTCGTAATGCGATCTGACTCTCCTCCATCTGAGCAATGCGATCGTCGACAGTAGCCTGCGCAGAAGGAGGAGGGCTCTCATCTGTATCCTGAGCCTCCTCTTCTGCCTCTTCCTGAGCTTCTTCCTGAACCTCTGCCCCAGGTTCTTCTTCACTTTGATCTTCCTCATCATCAAAGTCATCCTCGCTGTCCTCCTCGAGCTGATTTTCACGGTACTGCAACCCAGTCTTCATCTTGACCATAGTCGACTCATCAATGGTATGAATAGATACTGGCAATTCCGGCCCAAGTCTGTAGACAAACTCAAGAGCAATCTTGCAAATCAGTCGGCCAAAAGGAAGCGATCGGATGTTCTTCTTGACTTGGCTATAAGGATTATCTGTCGTAAAATGAAAGTGGCCATACATACATTCTCTCCCTGGGCCACCAGATACAGGAAATCAACCATAAGGCGTGTACATTCAATGCGATTCGTCGACCTGGGATACACATTGTACGTGCAGATATGGTGCAGTAGGCGTAAATCATCAGATATGTACGTCACCTTAAGACTATTATTAGGCTGCCATGGAACCAACTTACCACATAGAAACCTGGTGCGGCGATCTCGTTCACGCCTACTCCTCAGATTCTTCTCACTAGGATGAACATCACCAAGAGGCACGTTCAGAAGTCGCGCGATCAGTCGCACATCAATCGTAGCCATCCGATCTCTACCAAAAGGGATTTTAAACTGCAATGGCTCCAAGGTAGGACTCTGGATACTAGCGTAGAAGGTACGAACGGTGCTCACATTAGCACGAGCGCGAGCTTCAAAGATCGGACCCCAATGCGCAGCTTCAATGCGTTCGAACAACATATATTCGCCGAATAGTCATCCATCTATGTCTGCCTCAAATAACACTTTGCGATCAGTGTATTGGCCATGAGGCATCTCTGATAGAATTACTCGCCCAAGATGAGCATGGGGATCCAAATCCCGCTTTGTACGGTACTCTAGGGCTGCAGCTGGACCTGCAGTGGTGCTTGAACTTACGGCACCACCCCGCGGTCTTCTCGATTGAGCAGGGCGGCTTGACCCAGCCTCGTCTGTTGCGGTTTTCCTTTTACCCATCAAAGATATGATGGATGAGAGTGATAAAAGGCCCAAAATGGCTTCTACGAAAGCCATGGAAAATGGAAAAAATGCGGAGAAGTGGCTGTCTAATCTGGAAAAAGGAGATCTAGGTGTCGTAGAGGGATGCTTCAAGCTTCCCAAGGATGCATTTTCAAGGAGAAATGGAAATGGAAAAGTGGAATGGAGCACCTCACAATTTCAGCTCGATTTGGGGGTTTTTGGAGCTCCAAATGATGGAATCTTCAAGAGGAAGGGCTGCCAACTCCCAAGGAATGATGGATGATGGCCGTTTTTGGCCAAGGAGGGATCTAGGGACGGTTTGGAATCCCAAAATTTGGAGATAGTTGTTGGAAAATGAAAATAGAGCTATGGGGAGGGCTGTTTGTGAAGGAGATTCACGTTTTAGGGGTTTTCTACCCACGAACCACACATGTGGGGTGTGAAAAACCCAAAATACCCTCAGATCCCAGACCCCACATCCAACCGACCACATTGGCCGGCGATGCATAGCCGGATCGGTGATGGCATCGCCGACCAAAGTTCTGGTCAGGTGGTGGGACCACATGGGTTTGGTCCCCCATGGTCCAAGGACCCCAAATAACTATGGGCCCCACCTTGGTTCATTGTATTTTGACCTATATAGGCCCAAACATGTGTTCGGTGATTTTTGGGACCATTCCACAATCCTGAATACCAAACCCTATGATGCAGCATATGAATTTGGGGTAGAAGGAGCTAGTACATCCATCTAGACTCTCATTAGCTAAAGAAAGTGATTTTAGAATGGCCTTATGGCCATTTTTCATGAAATTTTACTATTCACTATAAAATTTTGTGAAATTATTATTTTGTATTATTTTCACATTAGGTTTGATGCCTAACATGATTTGGATAAGAAATAAATGAAGTTTTGAGTGGTGAGAGGAAGAATTTTGAAGATTTTTGGCGAAATGGGGTTTTTAAGCCCTAGCGATTGATTACAGGAGTCGTGGTCATCCCACGGCCCAAGAATTTACTTTTATGGGTTTAAAATCATTCATAGGATGTCTCAACCTGACTTCCTACGACTTAGAAGCTATTCGGGTTGCTTTACGCGACCCGAGATGCGTTACAGAATCGATCGTGCGATCGATTCGAATAGACGTCGCCTATTGGCGAATCTGCGATCCTAGAAGTGTTTCTAGACCCTTCTCGCACCCACCTAAGTCAAAGGAAGCAACAGCGTACGTCGCGAGACCATAAACTAGGCCCAGTATACTTTTATTCATGCTCTGATACCAACTTGTAACACCCTGAAAATTGGGGGTCGTGTATAAACTCAACTCCCGAGTTCCAGACCGTCACTTATGCAACAAAAATGATTATGATTGAATGTTGTATGATTTAAAGCATTCACATGAGTAAAAGTATACCAAAACTGCAATTCATACTTCAGATCCAGTGATAAAAGCAAGCGGAACACTAAACAATATATATATCATTGTATAGAAAAAACAAAGTAACTCTCATCTGTCTCTAAAGTATGAATACATCTCTGAGTCTCATATACATGTACATGAACAAAAGTAAATGTCCAAAATGGTCCCACTGAAGTCCCCTCGATCCAGGTCGCCTACGCGAAGCCATCGTGATACTGCATATACGAGAACTCGTCCTGGTCCTCGTCGAAGTCTGGTTCTGCCTCCTGGATCTCAGCCTCACCTGCATCTACAACAGGGTCTGTTGGGTGTTGCAAACACCATCCCATAACGTGAGAGTGAGTGATCAACTTAGTAGAATCATAGAGCAAAGATTAGCATGTTCACAATTCAATCATGCGATAATAGTAAAGCAGTAAATCAGACAATCCTAAAACTGTTGTTAATGCAAGATGACATGACGTGATGTATGCCCTCACCGATGATCTCCCTCATACGACAACATCTTACGACCGCGGCATGCCACACTCCCTAGAGTGCTCCACATCTTCCAGGCACATGCAATGCTATGGTGATATGATTTTCAAGTTGTTATTAGTCCATTCAATTAGCAGGATTGGGAAAATAAGGTACTTCCCTTGTATCAATCCCAACACAGATCCTGTCTAGGGTCGTCACTCCTAGTAATCTCATACGATGTATATTTCGTAGGTCACTGCAAGGGCTGCCAGGGCTGTTGCTCGCACTCGTTGCACCACTCCCCCATCACCTTATCAATACAGGCCTACTGTACTCTACTGCAACGGAAGGGTCGTCGCCTCCCGTGGACTCAGAATACGCTCGCGGTCACTACAAAGGACTCGTCGCCTGATCAGTGTAGGCCGACAACTAGTGTCCCATACCACCACAATCTGCTCACGAGTCTAGGTGCTCACTGGTCACTACGGGGAGGTTTGTGGCCCCAGCGTAGGCCGACAGCTCGACCACAGTGTCCCATACCACCATGCCCGGCTCATGAGTCTTCGTGGATCAAGGTACTATGGTTAACAGGGTTTACAATGGTAAGTTCAGCACCCTAGGTTCAAGCAGTTATGACTCATACAAGGTGAACATACATCGACCAGTCGGGTTACTTGACGGGCTCGACTAGCACGATCGCATCTCAAGTCGAACGACATGAAGTGCGTAAAACACTTCGCGTGGCCTAACCACTGCCGCCAACTCCAATCACGAATCGCGTTCATCGACGCGTCGTTCGTGGCTATAACCAGTCAGCCACGGATTTGCTCGGTTACCGACTGCCTGGACTAAGTCTAGTCTCAAACACTTATGGAATCACATCAGCAATTGATGTATGAGTATTGGAATTGAAATACAATCATGTGAGCATGTTAACACATGTTATAACATTCAACTTAAGCATATCTTCAAGCACATATATTCCACGCATGTAATGAAATCATGCATATAGTCAACATGTAGGAAATCATTTAGGTCAGCATATTAATTGAGAAACCAATCTCAATCTATCTCATAACATCATTTAATTCAATACATACTAATACAACCATTTATACAAACACATACACTACACACTTAAGTCTACATATAGTATGTCGACCCAAAGTGCGCAATTAGGCGAATCTCTTCGCCAAACTAATTATGCACACATTCCTAACTTCCTAATGCGACAACAAACCATGTCAATCATGTCAGCAAAATATGAGTATAAACCGTACTTCCTACAAATGACTAAAATGCCCTAAATCTCATATTCTTCATTAATTTACGAAACAGGAAACGGAGAGCATGTTGTACATGTCAAACGGCGATGCCGTCGATAATCTACTATTAAACGACATTGAAAGCGTTGTAAACCGTCAATCAAAGTTTCTAAAATCCTCACCTTATATCTTACGGATGCGTGATTTTGAACGGAGCGTGTACGCTTCGTCTACGGCAGTAGGAGAACCTATTTTACAAGTAACGTTAGCTAACACGCTATGAATCTAAGTAAACCCTAAATCAGCAAGTTCTATGGTTCTTTCATACCTGATAAAGTGGGGAAATCACCGGCCAGGTGATCAGGAAGTGTTGCTGTAGCACGTGAAAGTAGCGGCACGGAGGCGGGAAAAATCCTCCCACTTTCTCTCTCAAACTCTCTCCTTTTCTCTCTCCCAAATCTAGGTTTTGCAATTTTCGGATGGGAGAGAGGAACGAGGGTTTCAACCCCTTTTATAAGCTTAAAAATGCCGGAAACAGGCTCCGGAACGAAGTTTACTTATTGCATATCCATTTCGGGGCTGTTTCGGTCCAAAAGATGCTTTCTGGTCGTCCCCTGGTCGAATGCGATCAGACTTAAGCTCATGCATACCAGATATAGCACGTATTAAGTTTTCAATCTGGCAGGGTTCGCAGATCGCACGTGGCGGACCAGTTTCAGTTCAGCGGTCACCGCACGTAGATCAGGGCTGAAAGTCTCACGATATAAAATAGAAATTTTTCTTGATCCGAGGGTGTAATCTGGATGAATTCTGACAGTCAGAATGCTTAATACTGACGCGTCAAGTCGTGTGCCAGATTTGAATTTAAAATTCCAATTCTGTCCCTATTCGCACTCTCTTCAGTCCAGGCTCAATGAAATAGCCTGTGATTGTCGGTTTGACTTGATTTTCGAAATGAGCGTCAAGTCCAATAAGGCAGTTCTAACGGTCTAAGATAGGAAGTATCGGACTTTCGACGTGCGGTCTAGATCCAATACAAAAGTTCAAAGCGGTCCAGAGACCAAACCTGCTTAGAGTTTGATCCGAGGTTATAGAGTATTATAGAGTCGTTTGTTCTACTCGATTTGGGTCTTGTAGAACGTATTTAAGGTGATCAGGGACTATTTTCCAGCTACTCTAGCGTTGCGCTAGCTAACTTACGCTTAATTTCCATAGAAATTAATTCTACGCGATTCCGGGTCGAGTTGGTACTCGAGCCCAAGTACGGATTTTTCACGGGCGTTACAACCAATGACGCTGTAATACCCTGAAACATAGGATCAAACTCTAAACCCGTTTGCTCTCAGGAACCTTCTGAAACTTCGTATTGGATTTAGACCGCGCGTCGAAAGTCCGATACCTTCAAACTTAGACCATTTTGACCGCTTAGCTGGACTTGACAATCATTTAAAAAATCAAGCCCAACCAACGTTCAGAGGCTATTTCATTGAGCCTGGAGTGAAGAGAGTGAGAAATGGGTTAGATTTGGAAATTTTAATCCAAATCTGGCACGTGACTTGGCACGTATTATTAAGCATTCTGACCGTTAGAATTCAGCCAAATTACACCCTCAGATCAGGAAAAATTTCTCTTTCATATCATGAGACTTGTAGACCTGATTTAGGTACGATGACCGCTGAACTGAAACTGGACCGCCACGTGCGATCTATGAACTCTGCCGGACTGAAAACTGGGTGTGAGCAACATCCAGTGACCATGAGCTTAAGTTCGATCGCGTTCGACCAGGGGACCTCCCGAAATGCTCTTTTGGATCAAAACATCCCCGATTTGGTTATAACCTAAGTATACATTGTTCCTAAGTCTAAATAGGTGAGGTTTTAGCCTATATAAGGGCTTTAAACCCTCACATATCTCATCCATCCGAATTTGCTAGAAACCCTAGATAGAGAGAGAGAGAAAGTGAGAGATTGTGGGAGACCTTGTGAGAGATCTTCCTGCCGATTGCTCCACCTTTTGCACATATCGAAGCAACGCGTTCGAATCACTTTCGCGGTGATTTCCAACACACTTGTAGGTAAGGAAAACCCTAACTACTTGCTGATTTAGGATTCCATCGATTTAAATAGAAAAGTAGCTTATACAACTTGTGCATTAGGTCACCGCTATGCTGTTGACGAAGCGTATACGTTCCGTTCGAAACGATACACGTCTAGGGTAAAAGGTGCGGATTTTAAACGCTTTGATTGACTGATTTCAAAGCTTTCAATGTCGTTTAATAGTAGATTATCGATGGCAACGCCATTTAACATGTACAACATGTTGTCCGTTTTCTGTTTCATAAACGTATGGAAAATATGAGATTTAGGGCATTTTAGTCATTCGTAGGAAACACTGTTTACATCCATATTTTGCTAAAATGTTTGCCATGGATTTTTGTCATGTTAGGATATTAGGAATGCGTGCATGATCGGTTTGACAAAGAGATTCACCCTAATATGCACTTTGGGTCGACATACGCTATGTAGACTAAAGTGTGTAGACTAAGTGTTTGTATAAATGTTTGTACTAGTATGTATTGAGTAAATGGAGTTGTGAATGAGTGTTGAGATTGAATTCTCAAGTAATATGCTGATATAAATGATTTCCATCATGTTGGCTATATGTATTGATTTCATTATATATATGAAATGCATGGGTTGGATGATTTGCTTAAGTTGTATGTTATAACATGTTTCAACATGCTTATATGGTTGTATTTCATTTCCATTACTCTCATATGATTACTGATGTTGACTTACAAATGTTTGGGGCTATACTTAGTCCAGGCAGTCGGTAACAGAGTAAATTTGTAGTTGGCTTATATTTGTCATGAAGCACGCGTCGATGAACGCGAGTCGTGTTTTGAGTTGGCGGTAGTGGTTAGGCCACACGAACTGTTTCATGCACTTCATGTCATTCGACTTGCGATGCGCTCTTACTAGTCGAGCCCATCAAGTAACCCGACTGGCCGTTGTATCTCACCCTGTATGAGTCATAATTGCTTGAACCTAGGGTACTGAACTTACCATTGGAAACCCTGTTAACCATGGTACCTTGATCTATAAAGACTCATGAGCTGGGCATGGTGGTATGGGACACCATGGTCGAGCTGTCGGCCTACGCTGGGGATACAAACCTCCCTGTAGTGACCAGTGAACACTATGACTTGTGAGCCGATTGTGGTGGTATGGGACACTACATTTGAGCTGTCGGCCTACTCTGATTGGTGACGAGCCCTTTGTAGTAACCGCGAGCGTATTCTAAGTCTACGGGAGGCGACGACCCTTCCGTAGCGATGAGAGTACATTAGGCCTGTATTGATAAGGTGATGGGGGAGCGGTGCAACGAGTGCGAGCAACAGCCCTGGCAGCCCTTGCAGCGACCTACAAATATAATATCGTATGTGATTTCTAGGAGTGACAACCCTAGACAGGATCTGTGTTGGGATTGATATAAGGGAAGTACATTAGTTTCCCAATACTACTGTATGAATGGACTAATAACAACTTGGTAATCATATCCACATCACACTGCATGTGCCTGGAAGATGTAGTGCACTGAGGGAAGAAAGCATGCCGTAGACGCAGATGGTGCTGCATGAGGGAGTATGTCGGTGAGGGCATCCATCATGTCATTTCATGCATACATTAATAACAGTATCTAGGAATGTTTGATTTATTGTTTTACTATTATCACGTGATTAATTTGAGAACATGCTAATCTTTGCTCTATTATCCCACTGAGTTGATCACTCACTCTCACATTAAGGGATGGTGTTTGCAACACCCACCAGACCCTGTCTTAGATGCAGGTGATGTGGCGATTCAGGATGCAGAGCCAGACTACGACGAAGACCAGGACGAGTTCTCGTATATGCAGTTTTACGATGGCTTTGCATAGGTGACCTGGATCGGCGGGACTTCTTAGTGGGACTATTTTTGACATTTCATTTTTGCTTATGACATGTATATGAGACTCAGAGATGTGTTCATACTTTGGAGACAGTTTGAGAGTATTTTATTTTCACACAGTGATATATATATCTTTCAGTCTTCCTCTTGTGTTTTATCACTGGATCTGGAGTATGAATTGCAGTTTTGGTATAATCTTACTCATGTGGATGCACTTACTCTTCCAACATTAAATTATAATCATATTTGTTGCATAAGTGATGGTTTGAAACTCGGGAGTCGGGTTTAAACACGACCCCCGATTTTCAAGGTGTTACAAGTTGGTATCAGAGCATGATTTAGATTAAACCGGACCTGGGTTATGGTCATGCGACATACGCTGTCACTCCTTTGACTTAGGTGGGTGTGAGAAAAATATAGAAACACTTGTAGGACTTCAGATTCGCCAATAGGCGAAGTCTACTCAAATCGATCATTTTGGTCGAGTCCGTAACGTATCTATGGTCGCGTGAAGCGACCTAAGTAGCCTCTAGGTTGTTAGTATACTGGTTTAAGATGATCCTAGGAGAATTATAAACCCTAAAATGTATGTCCTTGGGTTGTAGGGCAACCACGACCCTTATACTCAATCTCAGGGTTTAAAAACCCCATTTCAACCAATTCCTTCAGAATCATTCCTCTTACCACCCCATTCTTTAACTTTTTCTAAGTATTTTTACACTAGGCATAAATCCTAATGTTGAAAAGATAGAAAATCATACTTATACAAAAATTTACTATAAATGGTAAATATAGGTAATAATTAGACTTTTGGACATTCCAATTATGGAATATCTTATAAAAAATGGGTTAATTGGATGGATTAGCTTCTCCTATCCCAAAATCATATGCTACATGATGCATAAAATTATTTTTGTTTACAAACTGGTCCCGGAATGCCCCAAATTAAGTTTTGAGCTTATCTAGGCCAAAATACAATGAACTAGGGTGGGTCCCACACATATTTGGGGTCCCTAGGGTAGGGGGAACCCGACCCATATGGACGGTCTGGCCAGAGTGCAAGTTGGCCAACGATGGCATCGCCGGTTCAGCGATGCATCGCCGTACGATGGGCCCTACTTGATCTGAAATTTAGGCCGACGCCTTAAATGGGTTAGGGCACCCCTCCTATGTATGGGTCACACGTTAAACCCCCCCCCCCCCCCCCCCCCCCCCCCCCAAACCCTATCTTCTTCACAACAGCCCCCTTCATGTTCTCCTTTTTACGTTTCTTGCTACTCTCCCCTCAAATCTCGGTGACAATCCTCTCCCAATCCCCTTTTCTGCTAAAACTGACGCCTACCCACCTGTTTACAGCTATTCACAGCTCTGTCTCTCTCTCCAATCTCATCCGTGGAAGCTCCCACAACCTCCAATCAAGGCTGAAATCGTGTGAGCTTCCATTCCCATTTAGTTTTCTCTTTTTTCTTTGAGAATCCAGCCTTTGGGAGCTTGATTCATCCTTCTACAGTGCCTAGATTTGCTTTAATCCGTTTGGGCAGCCGTTTCTCCCCATTTCTCTCTTTTTCCATGGCTCTTGTGGAGGCTATTTTGACCTTTTTCTCCCTTTTCACCATCCTCTCTCTCATGGGAAAGAGGAAGACCGCCGCCGATGAAGCGGGGCCTAGTCACCCTTCATGATCAAGAAATCCGAGGGGTGGCACCGCTAGCTCAAGCACCATCGCAGGTCCAAGTACAGCTCGTGAGTTTCACACAAAGCGGGATTTGGATCCCCATGCTCACGTAGGGCAAGTACTGTTAGCAGAGTTGCCTCATGGCGCTTATACAGATCGTAAGGTCCTATTTGAAGCACATGTGGATGAGCGGCTCTTCAGTAAATTTTTATTGTTTGAGCGCTTTGAAGCTGCCAATTGGGGTCCACTCTTTGAAGCCTGCTCTCGTGCAAACGTGAGCACCGTTCATGCCTTCTATGCTCGTATCTGGGATCCTACATTGGAGCCATTGTAATTCAAGATTCCCTTTGACAGGGATAGGGAAGCTACGATCGATGTTCGGTTGATAGCTCACATTTTGAAGGTGCCTCTTGGTGAAGTTCATCCAAGTGCTAAGAATCTGAAGAGTGTTCGTGAGCGAAATCACCGCACCAAGTTCTTATGTGGTGGTTTAGTTCCGTGGCAGCCTAACAGGAGCCTCTTAGCATCCCACATGTCGAATGATTTTCGCCTGCTACACCACATTTTCACGTTCAATTTGTATCCTAGGTCGACCAACCGTAGTGAATGTACGCGTCTCATGGTCGATTTCTTGTATCAAGTAGGTCAATGAGAGAATGTGTGTATGGCCACATTTGTGTTGCGACAGGTCATCCTCGTAGTGAAATCAAGAAGAACGTCTGAGTCACTTCCTTTTGGCCGGCTCATATGTAAGATTGCGCTTCAGTTTGAGTACAGACTTAGGCCGGAGTTACCAGTACCGATTCACTACAATGACTAGTTTACCATGGACAAGATGAAGATCGGGCCTCGGCAGCGTGAGGCTCATCTTGATGAGGATAGCAAGGGCGATTATGATGGCGAAGAGGATGCAAGTGAAGAAGAAGCTGGGGCAGAAATAGAGGAAGAATCCCAGGGGGAAGAAGAAGAGGAGGCTCAGGATACTGATGAGAGCCCTCCTCCAGCGACTCAGGCTACTAGAGATGCTCACATTGCCCGACTTGAGGAGAGTCAGGTTGCCTTGCGACGGGAAGTTCAGGAACTTCGGGCTGAGGTTGAGGATACCAAGGCTGTCATGAAGAGAAAATTTGGCAAGGTGACTCACACCTTGAAGGCGATCCTGTGTTGCTTGCAGGATAAGGGTGCTCCTCCTCCATCTCCAGACTCAAACTAGTGACCTAGATCCAGATGTTGTTCGTTGTAGTTAGTTATTTCCTACTTTCTGTGTGTAAGCCTGATAAGGCTAGTAGTTTTCTTATGTTACTGTGGTAGCTTTGACTGGCTTAGTTTCCCATGTGTTTCTTGTCATGATGCATGTAAAGATATATCTCTTGTATTGTGACAATTTTGATTAAATGAAATGCATGGAATGTCTTTTTCTCGTTATGTGAATGATTGTGTAGTGGTGTGTTTGTGCTATCGTTGAAACTGATAAGGTTGCGCCCTATTTTGAATATAGGGAATGCCGCCTAAGGCTACGCGGAGCACAACTCGACTTATTTTGGGTGAGCCTATGGAACGGGCTCCTCCCCAGAGCGATGAGCATACGGACCCTGCTGTGGGCCCGATTCCTGAGACTGCACATGAGTCTCAGCCTTCCACAGGTCGTACAGCTGAACTGCAGCCTTTCACACCGCCTGTCAGAGAGTAGTACCGTGCGTCTTCCTAGACGCAGTATGTGCCGCAGCATGCTCCTCCTCCTGATAGGTTTGAGCAGTTGATGGCCATGATGCATCACCAGCACCAGCAGCTCTTGACTACGATAGCAGGGGCTTTAGCCCAGGGTGAGAGTGCGACTCCACCTGCACCCCCTGTGCATCCAGCTGAGGATGTCGATACTTCGACTCAGGATGAGGGCATGGCTCATCCTGCACCTTTTTCTCACCCTACAGGGCATACTGCCGATACACGGGGCCTACTCGAGCGATTCCAATGCTTGCGGCCTCCTACTTTTACTAGTTCTCACAGACCCAAGGAGGCCGAGTATTGGCTCGACCGTGTGTCGAAGATACTATGGATGCTGCATTGCTCAGAGCCTGAGCAGGTTGAGTTGGCTACGTTCATGTTTGAACAGGAGGCGAGCTTGTGGTTGGATAGCGTATTACGGACAGTTACTGCTGATTATATCTGGACTTGGGCAGTGTTGGAGTTCCATTTTCATGAGAAATACTATCCCCAGACTTACAGGCATGAGAGGGAGAATGAGTTTCTATGCCTTAGACAGGGAGGCATGTTTGTGACAGAGTATGAGCATCGGTTTACTGAGTTGGGCAGATACGTCCCGACTATACTTGCTGACGAACAGATGCGCATACGTTGATTTTTCGAGGGCTTGCGACCGGACATTCAGTAGAAGATGTGTTGCGTCAGCATTCCCTCCTACGCTGAGCTGATTCACATGTCTATGCGGGCAGAGCAGGATGTTGATCGGCTTGCATGATCTCGTGGCCTTATTATTCCTAGGCCACGACCAGATATGCAGGACAAGCCATTTACTGGTAAGAGGCCTCGCATCGACCCTCCTCCTAGGACTTCAGCACCAGCACCCCCGTTGTGGTGCCCTGATGTCTCATGTACTTATTGTGGCAGACCGGGTCATACAGTAGGGAGTTATTATGATCGGATGAGGGATAGAGGGTTCTCGCCACAGCAGAAGATCAACCATCCACGCTCCCAGGCATTATCTGCTCTGCCTCTACGGTCGGCTCCTGTGTATCCTTCCTTAAGACCCCCCGTACCTCCATTCCGGCCGCCTCTACGGCCTATGATACCGCGGCCGAACCGGCCATAGTAGGCTCGGGTACACACCTTGACAGCAGAGGCAGCCGAGACAGAGACTACTCAGCCCTTGGCCATTGAGGTCACCGCCCATATTGGAGGTACTCTTATACTCGTGATGGTGGATACTGGATCCGTGATTTCATTGATATCGCATTCCATAGTCAGGCGCCTTAGGTTACCGACTATTCGAATGGATGGAGTGCGAGTCCTTTCAGCTCACAGGAATTTTTCTGATGCCACCCTGATGTGTGAGGGTTGCTTGATGGATCTAGGAGGCAGGACCATGTCTATTGATCTTGTCATCGACCCTTCTCTCGTTTATCTCAATGTCATTCTTGGCATGGATTGGTTGACTGCAGTGAGGGCCGAGATTGACTGGGAGACCCATGTAGTGACGGTATACTAGCCAGAGGGCACTCCTTTTACATTTTCAATGCGGGTAAATCTCCCCTTCCGCATACTTAGCTACGCTTCTTTACTACAGGACGCTGATGCCCCGACACTCGAGCATACGCCAGTCGTCTATGATTTTGGAGACCTATTCAGGAAGATCCCTGGTTTACTGCCTCAGTGAGAGATTGATTTTACTATCGATCTGGTGCCTGGTTCTACGCTCGTCTCACTGCCGACGTATCGCATGACACCGTGTGAGATGGAGGAGTTAAGGAAATAGATTGATGATCTATTGGAGGTTGGCTTCATTCGACAGAGTGTGTCTCCTTGGGGAGCACTAGTTCTGTTCGTGAAGAAGAAGGATGGTTCTATGCGATTCTATATTGATTATCGCAGGCTAAACTAGATCACGATGAAAAACAAGTACCCTTTACCCAGGATCGATGATTTGTTTGATCAGTTGAGAGGGGCGCAGTACTTCTCAAAGATTGATCTTCAGTCAGGATATCATCAGTTGTGCGTCAGGGATGAGGACATGCATAAGACAGCATTCAGGACCAGCTTTGGCCACTACAAGTTCCTTGTGATGTCGTTCGGTCTCATGAACGCACCAGCCGTGTTCATGGATCTGATGCACAGGGTATTTCGGCCATTCCTCTATCGATTCGTCATTGTGTTCATAGAAGACATTTTGGTATACTCCAGGAGTCGAGAGGAGCATGAGGAGCACTTGCGATTAGTCCTAAATACACTCAGACAACATCAGTTGTTCGCACAGTACAAGAAGTACGACTTCTGGAAGTAGGAAGTGAAGTTCTTGGGACACATGGTGTCCAAGGATGGGATGGCAGTTGACCTGTCTAAGGTAGCTGCAATTTAGGACTCGGAGCAGCCTGGTTCTGTCACTGAGGTGAGGAGTTTCTTGGGTCTTGCTGGCTACTATCGACGCTTCATTCGAGATTTCTCGAAGATCGCCAAACCTCTATCTCAGTTGACACAGAAGGATGTGAAGTTCACCTAGAATGATAAGGCGGAGTCAGCTTTTCAGGAGTTGAAGGATAGACTTACGTTTGCCCCTATGCTAGTATTGCCAGAACAACGGGTTAGATACACGATATACACTGACGCGTCTAGCGTTGGTCTGGGTTGTGTCCTTATGCAGGAGGACGGGGTAATTTCGTATGCCTCGAGACAATTAAGGAAGTACGAGGAGAATTACCCTACACACGACCTGGAGTTGGCAGCCGTCATATTCGTATTGAAGCTCTGGATACATTACCTCTATAGAGAGGAGTTCGAGCTCTTTTGTGATGACAAGAGCCTCAAGTACATATTCACGTACTGAGACTTGAATATGAGGCAGCGGCGATGGATGGAGACTTTGAAGGACTTCAAGTTCGAAGTCTCCTACCATCCTGGCAAGGCGAACCTTGTAGCTGACGCATTGATTCGCAAGAAGGCGATAGAATTTGTGACTTCGCTGATGGTTGCTGAGTGGGACATGGTTGATTTTTTGCGAGACTTTGAGCAGAAACTCTTTGTGGAGGAGCCGTATGAGTTTATTGCACATGTGCAGGTGCGATCTCAAATCGATGACAGAGTCATCGCGGTGCAGTGGGATGATGCGCGTCTGACTGAGCTTCGAGAGCAGGCCAGTGATGATGCAGATGCCGAGTGGCGAGTTGGCACGGATGGGGGCTTACGTTATCGTGGCCACCTATGCATCCCAGACATTCCTGACTTGAGATAAGAGATTCTCGAGGCTGCGCACTGTACCAGACTTGCGATGCATCTGGGCAGCACTAAGATGTATCGCGACGTGAGGAGGACTTATTGGTGGGAAGGTATGAAGACCCATATCGCAGAGTTCGTGTCCCGTTGTCTCACTTGCCAGCAGGTGAAGGCAGAGCATCGCCGACCACCTGGACTCCTTCAGCCTATGCCGATCACTGAGTGGAAGTGGGACTTCATTTCCATGGATTTTATCTCAGGACTGCCGAAGACTAGGAAGGGACATGATTCTGTATGGGTGATCATCGACTGTCTGACGAAGTCGGTGCACTTCCTACCGATCAGAGTTACGAACTCTGCAGACGAGCTTGCCAGGTTGTATATCAGAGAGATCGTGTGTTTGCATAGAGTTCCCTTAGAGATCGTGTCGGATAGAGACACGCGCTTTACTTCTATTTTCTGGACTCGCATTCAGGAGGCTATGGGTGTGAAGTTGAAGTTTTATACAGCCTTCCACCCACAGACAGACGGACAGATAGAGTGGGTGAACCAGATTCTAGAGGACATGTTGCGGGCTTGCGCATTGGATTTCAAGGACAGTTGGGATGATTATCTTGCATATGCGGAGTTCGCATACAACAATAGTTTCCAGGCGAGTATCGGTATGGCATCGTATGAGGCGTTGTATGGACAACCTTGTCGAGCACCGCATTGCTGAGCAGAGGTCGGTGAGTGTAGATTGATCGGCCCAAAGTTAGTGCAGGCGATGTCGGAGAAGATTGACATCATTAGACGCTGGCTTATCACAGCGCAGAGTAGACAGAAGAGTTATGCCGATCGAGACGGTGCCCGTTAGAGTTCGCGATTGGGGATCATGTATTTTTGTACGTTTCCCCTATGAAGGGAGTCCTTCGGTTCGGGAAGAAGGGGAAGCTGGCACTGCGATTTATTGGACCATTTCAAATTCTCGACCGTGTGGGTGTAGTGGCTTATCGTCTGGATTTTCCTACGCCTCTCGCGAGCGTTCAAAACGTATTTCATGTTTCTATGCTGAAGAAATATGTTTCTGATCCTTCCCATATCATCAGATGGGAGCAGGTGCAGTTAGGAGAGGATGTTACATATATACTGCGACCAACGCATATACTAAACAGGAAGGAGCAGGTACTGCGTAGCAAGGTCATCCCCCTTGTGAAGGTGTTGTGGACGCATCACTCTGAGGAAGTGGCTACCTGGAAGGCAGAAGCCGAGATCAGAAAGAACTACCCACAGCTTCTCGAGGAGTACGAAAAGGTATAAATTTTGAGAATGAATTTTTTTTGTTAAGGGGGGTAGATTGTAACGCCTTGGAAAAATCCGTACTGAGACTCGAGTACCAACTCGATCGGAAATCTCTTAGGATTAATTCCTTTAGAAAATAAGTGTAAGTTAGCTAGCGAAACGCTAGAGTAGCTATGAAATTGTCTATGAACACTTTAAATACGTTCTACAAGACCCAAAACTTTTAGAACCAATGACGCTGTAATACCCTGAAACCTAGGATCAAACTCTAAATACGTTTACTCTTAGGAACCTTCTGAAACTTCGTATTGGATTTAGACCGCGCGTCAAAATTTCGATACCTACAATCTTAGACCATTTCGACCGCTTAGCTAGACTTGACAATCATTTCGAAAATCAAGCCCAACCGACATTCAGAAGCTATTTCATTGAGCCTGGAGTGAAGAGAGTGAGAAATGGGTTAGATTTGGAAATTTTAATCCAAATCTGGCACGTGACTTGGCGCATTATTATTAAGCGTTCTGACCGTCAGAATTCAACCAAATTACACCCTCGGATCAGGAAAAATTTCTCTTTCATATCATGAGACTTGTAGACCTGATTTAGGTACGATGACCACTGAACTGAAATTGGATCACCACGTGCGATCTATGAACTCTGCCGAACTGAAAACTGGGTGTGAGAAACATCCAGTGACCATGAGCTTAAGTCCGATCGCGTTCGACCAGGGGACCTCCCGAAATGCTCTTTTGGATTGAAACAGCCCCGATTTGGTTATAACCTAAGTATACATTGTTCCTAAGTCTAAATAGGTGAGGTTTTAGCCTATATAAGGGCTTTAAACCCTCACATATCTCACTCATCCGAATTTGCTAGAAACCCTAGCTAGAGAGAGAGAGAAAGTGAGAGATTCTGGGAGACCTTGTGAGAGATCTTCCTGTCGATTGCTCCACCTTTTGCACATACCGAAGCAACTCATTCGAATCACTTTCCCCGTAATTTTCAACACACTTCTAGGTAAGAAAAATCCTAACTACTTGCTGATTTAGGATTCCGTCGATTCAACTAGCAAAGTAGCTTATACATCTTGTGCATTAGGTCGCCGGTACGCTGTTGACGAAGCGTATACGTTCCGTTCGAAACGATACACGTCTAGGGCAAAAGGTGCGGATTTTAGACACTTTGATTGACTGATTTCAAAGCTTTCAATGTCGTTTAATAGTAGATTATCGACGGCAACACCGTTTGACATGTACACCATGTTGTCCGTTTTCTGTTTTGCAAACGTATGGAAAATATAAGATTTAGGGCATTTTAGTCATTCGTAGGAAATACTGTTTACATTCATATTTTGCTAAAATATTTTTCATGACTTTTTTTCGTGTTAGGATATTAGGAACGCGTGCATGATCGGTTTGGCGAAGAGATTCGCCCTAATACGCACTTTGGGTCGACATACGCTATGTAGACTAAAGTGTGTAGACTAAGTGTTTGTATAAATGTTTGTACTAGTATGTATTGAGTAAATGGAGTTGTGAATGAGTGTTGAGATTGAATTCTCAAGTAATATGCTGATGTAAATGATTTCCATCATGTTGGCTATATGTATTGATTTCATTATATATATGAAATGCATGTGTTGGATGATTTGCTTAAGTTGTATGTTATAACATGTTTCAACATGCTTATACTTAGTCCAGGCAATCGGTAACAGAGTAAATTCGTGGTTGGCTTATATTTTTCACGAAGGACGCGTCGATGAACGCGAGTCATGTTTTGAGTTGGCGATAGTGGTTAGGCCACATGAAGTGTTTCACGCACTTCATGTCATTCGACTTGCGATGCGCTCGTACTAGTCGAGCCCGTCAAGTAACCCGACTGGCCGTTGTATGTTCACCCTGTATGAGTCATAATTGTTTGAACCTAGGGTACTGAACTTACCATTGGAAACCCTGTTAACCATGGTACCTTGATTCATAAAGACTCATGAGCCGGGCATGGAGGCATGGGACACCGTGGTCGAGCTGTCGGCCTACGCTGGGACAAACCTCCCCGTAGTGACCAGTGAGCACTTATGACTTATGAACCGATTGTGGTGGTATGGGACACTACATTCGAGTTGTCGGCCTACTCTAATTGGTGACGAACCCTTTGTAGTGATCGCGAGTGTATTCTGAGTCTACGGGAGGCGACGACCCTTCCGTAGCGATGAGAGTACATTAGGCCTGTATTGATAAGGTGATGGGGGAGTGGTACAACAAGTGCGAGCAACAGCCCTGACAGCCCTTGCAGCGACCTACAAATATAATATCGTATGTGATTTATAGGAGTGACGACCCTAGACAGGATCTATGTTGGGATTAATATAAGGGAAGTACCTTAGTTTCCCAATACTGCTGTATGAATGGACTAATAACAACTTGGTAATCATATCCACATCGCACTGCATGTGCCTGGAAGATGTGGAGCACTGTGGGAAGAAAGCATGCCGTTGACGCAGATGGTGCTGCATGAGGGAGTATGTCAGTGAGGGCATCCATCATGTCATTTCATGCATACATTAATAACAGTATCTAGGAATGTTTGATTTATTGCTTTACTATTATCGCGTGATTGATTTGATAACATGCTAATCTTTGCTCTATTATCCCACTGAGTTGATCACTCACTCGCACATTATGGGATGGTGTTTGCAACACCCACCAGACCTTGTCTTAGATGTAGGTGATGTGGCGATTCAGGATGCAGAGCCAGACTACGACGAGAACCAGGACGAGTTCTTGTATATGCAGTTTTACGACGGCTTTGCATAGGTGACCTGGATCGGCGGGACTTCTTCGTGGGACTATTTTTGACATTTCCTTTTTGTTTATGACATGTATATGAGACTCAGAGACGTATTCATACTTTGGAGACAGTTTGAGAGTATTTTGTTTTCACACAGTGATATATATATCTTTCAGTCTTCCGCTTGCGTTTTATCACTGGATCTGGAATATGAATTGCAGTTTTGGTATAATCTTACTCATGTGGATGCACTAACTCTTTCAACATTAAATTATAATTATATTTGTTGCATAAGTGATGGTCTGGAACTCGGGAGTCGGGTTTAGACACGACCCCCGATTTTCATGGTGTTACAGTTACTCTCATTTGATAGCTGATGTTGATTTACAAATGCTTGGGGCTATATCCTAGTCCAGGCAGTCGGTAATGGATTGAATTCATGGTTGGCTTTTATTTGCCACGAAGGATGCATCGATAAACATGAGTCGTGTTTTGGGTTGACGACAGTGGTTAGGCCACACGAAGTGTTTCATGCAGTTCATGTCGTTCAGCTTGAGATGCGCTCGTACTAGTCGAGCCCGTCAAGTAACCCGACTGGCCATTGTATGTTCACCATGTATGGGTCATAACTGCTTGAACCTAGGGTACTGAACTTACCATTAAAATTCCTGATAACCATGGTACCTTGATCCATAAAGACTCATGAGCCGGGCATGGTGGTATGGGACACCGTGGTCGAGCTGTCGGCCTACGCTGGGGCCACAAACCTCCCTGTAGTGACCAATGAGCACTTTTGACTCGTGAGCCGATTGTGGTGGTATGGGACACTACATTCGAGTTGTCGGTCTACACTGATTGGTGACGAGCCCTTTGTAGTGACCTCGAGCGTATTCTGAGTCTACGGGAGGTGACGACCCTTCCGTAGTGATGAGAGTACATTAGGCCTGTATTGATAAGGTGATGGGGGAGTGGTGCAACGAGTGCAAGCAACAGCCCTGGCAGCCCTTGCAGCGACCTACAAATATAATATCGTATGTGATTTCTAGGAGTGACAACCCTAGATAGGATCTGTGTTGGGATTGATATAAGGGAACTACCTTAGTTTCCCAATACTACTGTATGAATGGACTAATAACAACTTGGTAATCATATCCACATCGCACTGCATGTGCCTGGAAGATGTAGAGCACTGAGGGAAGAAAGCATGCCGCGGACGCAGATGGTGCCGCATGAGGGAGTATGTCGGTGAGGGCATCTATCATGTCATTTCATGCATACATCAATAACAGTATCTAGGAATGTTTGATTTATTGCTTTACTATTATTGCGTGATTGATTTGAGAACATGCTAATCTTTGCTCTATTATCCCACTGAGTTGATCACTCACTCCCACGTTACGGGATGGTGTTTGTAACACCCACTAGACCCTGTCTTAGATGCAGGTGATGTGGCGATTCAGGATGTAAAGCCAGACTACGACGAGGACCAGGACGAGTTCTCGTATATGCAGTTTTGAGTCTGCGGGAGGCGACGACCCTTCCGTAGCAACGAGAGTATATTAGGCCTGTATTGATAAGGTGATGGGGGAGCGGTGCAACGAGTGCGAGCAATAGCCCTGGCAGCCCTTACAGCGACCTAAAAATATATCATCGTATGAGATTACTTGGAGTGACGACCCTAGACAGGATCTGTTTTGGGATTGATATAAGGAAGGTACCTTAGTTTCCCAATACTGCTGTATGAAAGGACTAATAACAACTTGGTAATCATATCCACATCGCACTGCATGTGCCTGGAAGATGTGGAGCACTGAGGGAAGAAAGCATGCCGTGGACGTAAGATGGTGTCGCATGAGGGAGTATGTCGGTGCCGGCATCCATCATGTCATTTCAAGCCTACATTAACAATAGTATCTAGGAATGTCTGATTGTCTGCTTTACTATTATCGCGTGATTGATTTGATAACATGCTAATCATTCCTCTATGATTCCACTGAGTTGATCACTCACTCCAACGTTACGGGACGGTGTTTGCAACACCTACCAGACTCTATCTTAGATGCAGGTGACGAGGTGATTCAGGACGTAAAGCTGGACTTCTATGAGGACCAGGAGAGTTCTCGTATATGCAGTTCGCTGACGGCTTTGAGTAGGTGGCTTGGATCGGCGGGACTTGCTAGTTGGACAGTTATATGACATTTTATTTTTTGTTTAATTTATGTATATGTGACTCAGAGATGTATTCATATTTTGGAGACAGTTCGAGATTTATTTTTTTTCCATACAGTGATATATATATATATTCTTCAGTCTTTCGCTTGCGTTTTATCACTTGATCTGTAGTATGAATTGTAGTTTTGGTAGAATCTTACTCATGTGAATGCTCTAACTCAGACAACATTGAATCATAATCATATTTGTTGCATAAGTGATGGTCTGGAACTCGGGAGTCGGGTTTCTACACGACCCCCGATTTTCAGGGTGTTACATGGGGACTAGACGTTATTGGTCCTATAAATCCACCTTCGTCCAAAGGAAAGAAGTATATATTAGCGATAATAAATTATTTCTCCAAATGGACAGAAGCAATTGCTTTACGCAATGTTTAAGAAAAGGATGTCATTAATTTCATCCAGCATGCAATCATATACCGCCATGGTATCCTGAAGAAGATTGTTATAGATAATGGCACTCCCTTTAAGAATAGAGGGATGGAAAAGCTCTATAAGAAGTTCAGCATTCATCACTCATTTTCAACACCTTACTATCCACCGGTTAATGGATTAGCAAAGGCGTTTAATAAAATGATAGTCAAGATACTGAAGAAGACGGTGATCAGGAATAAACATGACTGGGACGAAAGATTGTAAGAAGCTTTGTGGGCTTATCGAACTACTTATCGGACAGCGACGAGAGCAACGGCGTATTCTCTGGTATATGGCGTGGAAGCAGTGATCCTGATTGAAATTCAAGTAGCATCACTCAGAGTGGCGGTGCACCAATCCATAACAGACGATGTAAATGCAAAGATAAGGCTGAAAGAGCTGGATTTACTTAATGAGAAATGGCTAGTAGCCCAACAGCAACTGAAATCATTTCAAGCCAGGATATCAGTCACCTTCGACAAACATGTTAAATATTATTCCTTCAAGAAAAGGGATATGGTGCTGATGCTGAAAAGACCTATAGTAGTCACCCGTCGAACATGGGGCAAATTTGAGCTTAAATGGGATGAGCCTCATATAATAAAAGAAGTATACTCTAATGGCGCATACAGAGTTGTAAATCAAAAGGGACAGGGGATCAGTATACTAGTCAATGCTTGCTTCATAAAGAGATACTATCCCTGAAGATGTTACTAGTTTTGATCTAGAACATTACCGGCATAATGGTCCTGAATCAAAAGGGGACAAGAACGAACAAGACCATGTCTATATGTCATCGAAAGAATGAATAAAGAAAACTTTTGTGAGCATATCAAGACTAGATATCGAATAAGTAGTGTGAAAAGAAAGTGACCATCATTATTATCAAGCGAGCTCTGAAAAATCCTATCAGAATTGGTATCGTCACCATGCCGATATATTATAAACAACACAGACAGGTTCTCCAGAAAATATTAGCAAGAGTGGTGACATATCAATCCTAATCAGAAAGGTTTATCGTTCTCGCAGTGCAACAACGATGATCACTCCCAATCAGAAAGGTTTATCGTTCTTGCAGCGCAACAACGATGATCACTCCCAATCAGAAAGGTTTATTGTTCTTGCAACGCCACAACGATGATCACACCCATTATTTCCTTTTAAGGCATTTTAAGGCAGTCTAGCCAAATCCTAAAAGGACCAAGTCTTAAAAGGACCAGCTACACATAAGACCTAGCATTTTTGCCATTTGAACAGCAATGAGAAGCCGGTGGCCCTAAAAAAGCCCATGATGGCCATCATATGCATACCCATGAGGGCAGCTGATGAAGATAGTGACTAAAAGCCTAAAGGGCCAAAATCCTTGACAGTTAGTCACGTGTGTAAGAGCAATGCCTTCTGTATAGCTTTCCAGCAGCGTCACGGGAAACAGAGGTAAATGCCCTCCCATGAATGGGCCTGACCTTGCAAACGAAGAAAAAGCGGGCTGCAATGTGAGCTCTTTGGGCCATGTCCATAGATAGGACAACAGTGCATAAGACCCCCTAGATTTAGGGTTATTGATTTCAGTACTAACTCATGAGGAAGGGCTTAAACCCACTCATTGATGGACTGGCGGCCTTGGATCTGGTACCCCAAAGGTCACCTTGTGCATTCTGTGAACTCTAGAGAGTTACCACGGCCAGCCCTATGCATAAATCCAACCAAGTTCACGGCCCTGGTAGCTTCACTGGGCCCCTCTGATGGATCACGATTTGTGAACTCACTAGGCAGTGAGAAGTCCAGCGAACTCTTAAGAGTTATAGAGACCATCACTTAAGACCACTTGACTCCACTACTCAAGAGTCTGAAAAACTGTGTGTGCTCCACTACTCAAGAGCTTAAACTGTGTGTGCTTCACTACTCAAGAGCTTAAACTTTGTGTGACTAACTAAATTGAAATTTAGTACCGCCAACTAAGACAAGGATCATCAAGGAAATCCCTTGCTAACAAATCATAAAAGGATATAAAAAAATTATAATACATCAATAATATAGCAGTAATTAAAGCATTGTGCAAATAAAGCAAAAGTATCATTATCAAAATATCATGAGAAACTTGTATGATTTGTAATTCTAAAAATAATTACAATAGAAAAATGAAATAAAACAATCTTATAGCTCCCCTGTAATGCCTAAAGCTGCTAAGTATTGTTGTAAATTCTCTTAAAAATTAACTTGAGCAGCAGCATGTTCCAAGCAGGCAGTCGAAATCATTCTCGCAGGATCAGGGAGACCAGCTAATTTCTCTTCTAGCAAGGCAATTAGTTCTTCATTCTTAATCAGTCCAGTTCTTTTGGAGTTCAAGAATGAAGGCTGTACTCTATCTTTTCTTGCACTCTTTCAATATTTAGCTTCTCCTCCGGACTTTGTTTCTCCAATTGCACAATCTCTTGCTTCAGAAGAGAAATGCAATTTTGAATAGTTATTTCATTATCAGCAAAAGTCTTTAGTTGCTCTCACAGAGATGATTGTTCTTGATCATGGCTAGACACAATCGGAGCAAGCTAAGAAACCTTCTCTTTGGAGTACACAAGTTACTTCTTATATTCCAAGGTTTCGGGTGGGACAGTCACAGTTTCAGCCGAAGATAGAGTAGTTATTGAATTATGAAACCTTAAGAGAGAATTACGTATGGAAGAAACATTAACTTTGAACATCCTTGTGGTGCTGTCCAGTACATCTAAAGCGGCAATCAAATCGGACCATTGATCAGGATCCTTGAACATTTCAACAATCGCCAATACAGAATTCTCGATTAATGCCAATTTATATGAAGAAAATTTCTCAAAAGATAGCACATTTGATGAGGTTCCAATAGAGCCGGAGCTTGCTGCACCACTTTGAGGTACATTTCCTATTAAGAAACAAGAAATATAAAGTTATAATAAAATTATATGTGTAGGAAATATAGAGAATGCAGACAGGAAAAGGAAATACTTTCTGCTGATGTCGGAATAACAAGCGATTGAGTCTCTCTAGCGAGAGGAGACTTAGGTGCTACCATCTCAGCATAGGAGGGAACCATATCTTCGGTACTTGAAGCAATAGTGGTAGAAGCAGCACAGTTGACTACACCAGAGAAGCCATTTCATGTTCAGTACTTGAAGCAATTGTGATAGGAGTAGGCAAATCAGTTGACTCCATTGGGCAAGCGATCCCGCGTGCCACTAATAATGGAGGAATTAAGAATCTTGGTGAAGCTTTCAGTGCAGCAGGGGGAAAATTTGGAGGAGAGGCACTGTTTACCTCTGTATTTGCAGCTAGGTTACCTGAGATAGAATGTGTAAGATTAGAAGGAAAGAAAGAAAGAATAAAAGTAAACGATGATAGCAAAACTTTCTTACATGGTGAATGTCCGTATTCCCCATAATCAAGGAGTTCTCCTTCTTCTTCCCCTATGATCGGCAAAACTTTGGCAGGTATGACTTCAGAGGTAGGGAGTGTATGTCCCTCATTAGCTAGAGCATCTTTCACAGCTGTATCATTGTTGTTGCCAACAACGACTTCCCCCTCTTCATAATCATCATCCTGGTCTTCTTCTTCCGTTTCACTTTCATCACAAGAAGTACATTCATATGAAGAAGTTGAACTTCCATCACTCGATTTTTTTTCACTTGACTCCTCAATAACCACCTGTTTCCCTTTAGAAGGAGGAGACTGCTGACCTTCTAGTTCAATCTCCGTGGTGGCTAAAATTGGTGAAACAATGGCTATAGTCCCTTCCTAGGGAGAAAATTGGGCACGTGTTCGGGATCTGGTCATTAGACAAGAAGTGAACTACTGTGGGAAAGGCAGGTCCTTGAAATAGGGGAAGACGTTGGTTGTTGCTGAGGATGAGTGGAAAAAGAGAGCTAGTCTAGTGGATTGGCAATATTCTCTGTTTGAGGGACAACCTCTTCTGCAACTCCTCTTCATGGACAGTGGAGAGGAATTTTTTCAAATTCATGCGTGTCACCATATGCTGTCTAGCCTTCAAGAGTATTATCAGGTTTTATTTCACAGATGGGCTCATCTACAGAGATATATACACAGTGATGACCAACCGAGGGGGCATGACTTATTTTTGCAATGAAACCGACTCCCGTTTCAAAGACGCGACCCTTAAGTGTAGGAGGAGGAAGCCATACAGGCCTATTCACCGGTAGACTTTTTCTGACTAGGTAGGATTGGTGTACCCACCATCTCATATGGTTGTATGATGCCCTTAGGGTATGATCGCAACCTGGAATGATAAAGGAAGAGTTGGCCCGACCCAATAATTGTTTCCAGATCATCGCCCAATTAAATGGACCAGTACCGTAACTCTGCATTTTCTGTTGACTAGTCCACAATCTCTCTGCATTTTTTAGTGACTAGTCCACAATCTTCCGGTACTGCTTGATCGAAGCCGAACTAACAGGTGAAACGGCTCAGATAATATGGCTCTCGCCAGAATTCGGTTCCTTCTCTCAACGGAGACTGCATGATCTGATCAATATAAAAAATCCTCTTTCTTCTAAGGAGAGGGATTCCATGTCCTCTTTCTCCGTATCTACAATATAATGGGGCAAGCCAAAATGAAAGTAGTTTATTTTGGCATCAGAGGCAATGGCATCCTTCGCCCAGTTATAAGATCACTTTGCCATAGACCTCCTTTGAAAGAAGTGGAGAGGAACCTAAGAAGGGTGGACAGAAGCCTTTTTCGGTGCTTCAAAAGTCCAAGGGAAGTAAACGCCAAGCCATCCAAGGAAATAATGCCATGACGTGTACGCTGAAGAAGAACCAACAGATGGGCTTTTTACGTGGCATGCAATCTCTCCAAGGCCTCTATAGATTGAACAAAGAACTAGAGGAGCAAGAGAAAATTTAGCAGCCATAGCACCCGCAACGACAAACAATGATGGACGGATGGTGGCCGCTAATTTGGAACTAGGGAAGACCACCACGCTTAGCCAGTATGAGATAAATGCCGCAAGCTCCCCATAGATAGAATATTTGGCATGGCCTTTTATATTCTTTCGGAGACGTTCGAGCTCCCGTGAACGGTCACCGTTAAACCTAAAAGGATGAGCAAATGAAGTTAAGGTTATATATATCTTAAGTTGTAATAAGAAGAGATTGAAGAAAAGAATTCTTACTTGAAAGCTCTACTGAAATGGGAACGCCATTGCAGAGGATGAATTTTTTGGATGTTTGGGAACTTAGACATTTCCCTGAAAAGTTCAGTGGTCGACTCCGAAATGGAAGGGATGCGATCAGGCGAGGATACGAAAGTAAGTTCCTCATTGATGGGAAAAAATTCATCAAAGAATTTTTCAGTTATTGCAGGCCGGTGATCTTTTAAATATCTCAAAGAGTGATACTCATTTCTCCTTCTAGAAGATGAAAAGAATTGGTGGAAGGGCACCAATAGTTGAGAAATGCTTTCAAAATAGAACTTTCCTTACAAAAGGGGAATGATGTCACTTCGATTGCATGGAAGATATTGATCTTCAATAAAATTTCAGCATACTTCGCCAATATTATGGTGGCCCATTCGGAATAATAGTTACGAGGAGTAAGAAGACCTCTGGTTTTAAATTCTTTTAGGCTCCATATGAGGTTGCGGTGGCTAAAACGCTGCTTGAGTGTCTCGTAGAAGCAGGTTGTATATAGATTGTGAACTTCTTAAGAGGGGATAAGGAAAATCATGGGATGGATGTCGCCTGCTACTGTCTTGGTCTTGGGTTGCAGAATACCTTCCAATAGTCTTGGCTCCTTAAATGACCAAGACTCCGTATGTGTCAATCTTTCTGCAGTAAGGTGATCTCTAGCTTCGCAAACCAGCATGGAGAGATGGCGGTGAATGTTGATCGAAATTGAGACAAAGCCCTATCTGTATGGGTTGTTGAATTTTATGGCACCTTGAATGGCACGGACCGACTCCCAGGAGTTGTGGAGCTTCTTCCTATTGTGTTCCTTCATCTTCTCTTGGAATTCCTAAGCTTTGTTGTGGTGATACTTCTTGGGTCTAGAAGGAGGAGGGGTGTCCTCTCTAGTAGGTGGCCTTTGACTAGTCATTTGATAGTGTGTTGTCATCTTCAACCAATTCTCCCAGTCGTACTCACGGCCATGCTTTAGAGGCCTCTCAAGATCGACCATGGCGATGGCTCTTTGAATAGGAGATGATAATGTTGCGATACCTGAAGAAAAATTAAATGTAGGTAGTATGGGTTCTTTTATATAGGCAGGGCATCTAGGGGTTGTCTTGAATCGCTTACGGGAAGGTTGAGCTGGAGAGGAAGGAGATTCTGTTGCTGGAGGCGTTCCAGCCTGAAAAGGTTCGGTGTTTGGCAGCTCTTGATGTGAAGGGTGGTCAGAAGGAGGGTTTACGGTGCTGAAGGTTCTTTTTGTACGGGCCATGGTTGGGTAAAGTTGGAAATGAGGCTAAGTCAGGAAAACTGGCCAAAATGGCGGTTGTGTGGACGGCGCAACAGTAAAAAGGACTTTAGCGTGTGGAAAATGGTTGCGCAGATCGCACAATGGTTAGATGGTTGCGCAGATGGTGCAATGTTTCAAGGCCTTGCGCGATGAAAAGACGTTGCGTGGATCGCGTATCACTTGCAGGTTGTGCGGGGAGAAAATGCAGAGATAGAGTTTTTCCACTGCAAAGAGGAATGAAGAAAAATGACAAGTGCTGGACTATTTATAGAGGATAGGGTCGAGTACCAAACTTGGGTGGCCATTACGCGAGCCGGGCAATGACCCTAAGGAAAGCGAAATTTTTTTAAAGATTGATCCGTAATCTTTAATTCAAGGGAACAAAAGAACGGATCAAGGGGGCATCTGTTGGAGCATAAAAAATCATGAGTCATGAAGGAAGATTCAAAGTTAGAAAAAAGACAGACATAGAGTGAAGAAATGGGAAAGGAAGCATTTCTGTTGCACTAACAGTGCAACCAGATGAGTCGTTGCGCTATTGGCGTAACCAGCTATAATGGTCTTAAGGATCACGTAGCAAGATCAAGGCATTACGCGAATGACACAGATTATTTTATCCTTTGCGTGGACCGTGCATCAAAGAAAATCATTACACGGCCCGCGCGACTAACTTTACTGTTGCATGGGTAGCGCATTCAAGGATAGAAGTTGATTAAGATGAACGGTCAAATTTGATACAAAGTCGGACCCATGGCACAGAGACGGAGGGTTGGCATGTGTGGGAGGCCTATAAATACCCTACTCCCCTCCTCATTTGACAGAGGAAAATTTTTGGAGAAGAGCAGAGCTCTGAAGGAAGACTGAAGGTGAGGAGTAGAAGAAAGAGACCATTGCGCAGATCGCGCAGCTCATGCACTAAGCCGTGCTGATTGCGCAACATGGGATCAAAGCTACACGGATCACGTGACTCAGGCAATGGGTAATTCAGTTGCACCGGTCGGGCAACCAGGTCACCATGTGGCCAAGGCTAAAAAGGGGCTGATATGCTGTCAAAATCGTGGAAAGCATTTAAGTTCAATCCTCATTGCTTTAGGCCTTCTCCTTTGCACAACAGACAAGTTCAAAAGAGAGATTGGTTGATTAAGTTCACATTCCTCCTAAGTTATAGGAGATGACTGAAGCCACTGTTGAAATACCGCCGAATTCAAGATTTGACATACAAGCTTTATTGATTACAATATTGTTCATTTCAAAGTATTCTATCTTGGAATCAAGGGATTTAGAAGGGATGTAGATAAACTCAAAATCAATAACGCCATGATTGTTGTATGAAATCTCTTTGTTATATTTGAATAAAGTAATTTCTCTGAATCAGATGCATTTGTTTCGTGTTCGAAACACAATCTCAATGGGCCACATCTCATGGGCCTTATACACATCACAATGGGCCGCATCACATGGGCCTGATATACATCACAATGGGCCTCACTCATGGGCCACATATACATCACAATTGGCCACATCTCATGATCCTCTTACATCGCAATGGGCCATATCTGTAACACCCCAAATTTTTTACCAACCTGGAATTAGACATCCTTAGGCAATGGGTCAACCATTTCACTCTTAATGATCAATCCCAAGGTCTAAAAATCAATTTTTCCCTGTTTCCTTCAAAATCTCACCCTTCACCATCTCATTCTTCGAATTTCTCTAAGTGCTTCCATATTAGACACAAATCCTCAAGTGTAAATAGTAAAGACCACTAATTCTAAGGTCTTCATGATGAAGAACATAGAAACACTAATAGGATCGCAGTTTCGCCAATAGGCGAAGTCTACACAACTCGTTCGTTTCGATCGAGTCCATAATGCATCTCATGTCGTGTGAGGCGACCTAAGTAGCCAGCAAGTTGTTAGGAGGCGGGTTTGTGATGATCTTAGGAGAATTCTAAACCTAAAAATACATGTCCTTGGGTCGTGGGGCAATCACAACCCTTACACTCAATCGCTAGGGCTTAAAAAACCCCGTTTCACTCAATTCCTTCAAAATCTTTCCTCTCACCACCCCATTCTACAATTCTTTCTCAGTATTTTCATGTTAGGCATTAATCCTAAAGTAAAAATGATATAAAATCATACTTAGATAAAATTTTACAATGAATAGTAAAAATACGTGAAAATTAGTCTTTTGGCCATTCCAAATTTGAAATCTTTTATAACATATGGGTTAGTTGGATATATTAGCTTCTCCTACCCCAAAATAATATGTTACATGATACATAATTTCATTCTAGTTTACCGAATGGCCCCGGAACACCCCAAATGGAGTTTTGGACCTCTCTAGGCCAAACCACAATGAACCAAGGTGCGCCCCATACTTTTTTGGGACCCTGGGGGCAGGGGGAACCCAGCACACATGGCCGGAGTTGCCAGCTTATAACTTCGTCGGTGATGGCATCGCCGATTCTGTGATGCATCCCCGGTCAAATTCATCGTCTAGGCCGGAGCTTTGGGCTGGATGTGTTTGAGGTGTTGTATAGCCCCCTGGTATGCGGGCCGTTCGTTAAAAATACCCCAATCAAGTACTTCCTTCACAAAGCGACCCTCCAAGCTCTCCTTTTGCTCCAAACGTCTGATTTTTGGTAAAAACCACCCCTCCAAACTCTTCCTTCTTTCCTTTCCAAACACCCTCGCTCTACCCTCCAAATTTCATCTCAAACAGAGATCATTATAGACTACTTCCTTTAGAAATCTAATGAGAATCACCTAGCGCTGCACTAGACGACCTGTGAAATTCGTACCAATCACTTTCAATATGATCTGCTAGAGCCAAAACGTATAGGATAGGTGACGCTACAATACCGTAAAGCCTGGGATCAAACTCTATTCCCAATTGCTCTCTGGAGCACTTTGAAACTTTGTATCGGCTCTGGACCGCACGTCGGAAGTCCGATTATCCCAAAATTAAACAATCCTGACCGCATAGTTGGACTTGACGTTATCTCAAAAATTAAGTCCAACTGATGTCCTGACACTATTTTTCTAGGTTCAGAGTGAAGAGAGTGAGAAAGGGGTTAGATTTAAAAATTTTAATTCAAATCTGGCACGTGACTTGGCGCGTTATTATTAAGCGTTCTGACCATCAGAAATCAGCCAAATTACACCCTCGGATCAGGAAAAATTTCTCTTTCATATCATGAGACTTCTAGACCTGATCTAGGTGTGATAACCGCTGAACTGAAAATGGACCGCCACATGGGATCTACGAACTCTACCGGACTGAAAATGGGGTGTGAGAAACATCCAGAGACCATGAGCTTAAGTCTGATCGCGTTTGGCCAGGGGACCTCCCGAACTGCCCTTTTGGATTGTAACAGCTCCGTTTTGGTTATAACTTCAGTGTACTTTGTTCCCAAGCCTAATTTGGGAAGGTTTGAGTTTATAAAAGGGCTTTAAACCCTCTCATATCTCTCCCATCCGAATTTGTTAAGAACTCTAGATTGGGAGAGAGAGAAAGTGAGAGATTTTGACAGAGTGTTGGAGTGATCTTCCTGCCACTTGCTGCACCTGCTACACGTGCTAAAGCTACGCATCCCAATCACTTTATTGGTGATTCCGACACACCTATAGGTAAGGAAAAACCCTAACCACTTACTGATTTGGAGTTTCCTTCGATTCATTAGCGATTTAGCTTAGGTAGCTTGTGTATTAGGTAGCCTGTTCGCCGTGGACGAAGCGTATACGCTCCGTTCGAATCGATACACATCTAGGGTAAAAGGTACAGATTTTAGATGCTTTGATTGACTGATTTCAAAGCTTTCAATGTCGTTTAATAGTAGATTATCGACGAGCATGCCGTTTGACATGTAGAACATGCTGTCCGTTTTCCGTTTCGTAAACGTACGGTAATTATGAGATTTAGGGTATTTTAGGCATTTATAGAAAATACTGTATACGTCTGTATTTTGCTGAAATTCTTGACATGTAAATTTATCGTGTTATGATATTATATATGTGTGTATAATCTGTTTGGCGAAAAGATTCGTCCTAATGCGCACTTTGGGTCAACATACGCTATGTAGACTAAAGTGTGTAGACTACGTGTTTGTATAAATGTTTGTATTAGTATGTGTTGGGTAAATGGTGTTGTGAATTAGTTTTGAGATAGAATTCTCAATCAATATGCTGATATATGTGATTTCCACCATGTTTCCTATATGAATTGATTTCATTATATGTATGAAATACATGTGTTGGTTGATTTACTTACATGGAATGTTATAACACGTTGTCAACATGCTTGTATTGTTGTATTTCATTTCTGTTACTCACATATGATTACTGATGTTGTACACAAATGTTTGGGGCTATACGTTAGTCCAGGCAGTCGGTAATGGATTGAATTCGTGGTTGGCTTCTATTTGCCACGAAGGACGCGTCGATGAACGCGAGTCGTGTTTTGGGTTGGCGGCAGTGGTTAGGCCACACGAAGTATTTTATGCACTTCATGTCGCTCAGCTTAAGATGTGCTCATGCTAGTCGAGCCTGTCAAGTAACCCGACTGGCCATTGTATGTTCACCATGTATGAGTCATAACTATTTGAACCTAGGGTACTGAACTTACCATTGAAAACCCTATTAACCATGGTACCTTGATCTATAAAGACTCATGAGCCGGGCATGGTGGTATGGGACACCGTGGTCGAGCTGTCGGCCTATGTTGGGGCCACAAACCTCCCCGTAGTGACCAGTGAACACCCCACTCTGAACAGATTATGGTGGTATGGGACACTATTCTTGCTGTCGGCCTACACTGATCAAGTGACGAGCCCTTTGTAGTGACCTTGAGTTTATCCTGACACCGCATGGGGGCGACGAGTCCTGATGCAGTCTTAAGGATAATTAGGCCTGTATTGATAACGTGATGGGGGAGAGGTGCAACGAGTGCGAGCAACAGCCCTGGCATCCCTTATAGCGACTTACAAATATAACATCGTATGAGATTGCTAGGAGTGATGACCCTAGATAGGATCTGTGTTGGGATTGATATAAGCAAGGTACCCTAGTTTCCTAATCATGTTGTATGAAAAGGACTAATAATAACTCGATAATCATATCACCATCACATTGCATGTGCATGGAAGATGTGGAGCACTGTGGGAAGAAAGTATGCCGCGAGCGTAAGATGGTGCCATATGAGGGAGATCGTCGGTGAGGGCATCCATCATGTCATGTCATATTGCATTAACAATAGTATTTAGGAATGTTTGATTAATTGCTTTACTATTATCGCATGATTGATTTGAGAACATGCTAATCTCTGCTCTATTATTCCACTGAGTTGATCACTCACTCCCACGTTACGGGATGGTGTTTGCAACACCCACCAGTCCCTATTTTAGTTGCAGATGATGGCGCTGCTTGAGAAGCGGAGATGGACTTGTATGATGATGAGGACTTCTCCTCTGTATTCTGATCGACAGGATTACATGGAGGTTGAGTAGATGTCTGGACACTTGTCATTTTATATTTTTGGAGCACTCATGTATATTCTTTTCTTTCCATTTTTGGAGTATACATGTATATGATTAACCTGGTAACATGTTCACACTCTGGAGACTTACAATCAATTATATATTTTATGTATTTATCATTCT
Source organism: Magnolia kwangsiensis (assembly GCA_037074715.1). Lineage (NCBI taxonomy): Eukaryota > Viridiplantae > Streptophyta > Magnoliopsida > Magnoliales > Magnoliaceae > Magnolia > Magnolia kwangsiensis. The sequence continues at coordinate 58,168,325 of CM073578.1, forward strand.
TCCGCTTGCTAATTTAACTGTCTCTGGAGTATGATATGTTATTTTGGCTTAGTCTCCATCTTGTTTAATGCCATTCTACAGACAACATGCATTTATCATTATCTATGTTGCATAAGTGACGTTCTGGAACTCGGGAGTTGGGTTTCTACCTGACCCTCGATTTTCGGGGTGTTACAATATCACATGGGCCTGATATACATCAAGTGGGCCTCATCGCATAGGCCACATATGCATCACATCGAACCTCACACACGGGCCATAAATACATCATATTGGGTCTCAACAAATGGGCCAATATATATCACATCGGTCCTCATCAAATGGGCCCCAGATGCATCATATTGGGCCTAGCCAAATAGGCCACAAATACATCACCTGGGCCTTATCAAATGGGCCTCATATACATCATGTGGGCCACATCTATGGGCCGCACCATCTACACCGTTCGTCTATTTTTAGAGATCATTTTAGAGTATTTTCCAAGAAAATGAATCATATCAGAAGATCACCTGGACCATGCCACAAATAATAGTGGAGATAATGATTTTTGCCATTTAAAATTCCCAGGGCCCACCATAACATCTATTTTCCATCCAATTTGCTCATATGGCCACAAAGACCTGAATCAAGATGAAAAACAAATATCATATTAATCCAAAATTTCTTTAACCCCTAAAAGATTTCAATGGTGGACGTTCAATCTCCATTGTTTTCTATAGTGTGGTCCACTTGACTGATAGTTTGGATACAATAACATATACATCGAGGTGGGTCCCACATGATTGGACCCTCAGAACTTGCTAACGTTCAAGCATGTGGACTGTTTGGATGCACACATACATCACACGGGCCCCACAGAACTTGCTGACTAATACAACACCTGTATTACTGGTGGGATGCTGACCCACCAACAAATGGACGATTAGGATATAAAACCTACCTCATGGCGTGACCCACCGTCCAGCCATCTGGACAGGGTGGGCCATCACATACATCACGGTGTGGGTCTCACCAAACTTGCTAACGTCAATAGCTCAGCAACATAGGTGGTGTGAGGTACCATAGCCAATCAGCTCCATGGATTGGACGGTGTGGATACAACATATCATCTAGTGGGCCCCATGTGTTGAAGGCAGCACAGACCACATGCATCACGGTGCGCTCCACCCAGCACCGTCTAGATGGATAAAATATACAGATAAGGTGGGTCCACACATGTGGGACCCACCAGTTATATATATATATATATATATATATATATATATATATATATATATATATATATATATATATATATATATATATATATATACATACATACTATACATATACATCTGCTATCTATTATTTTATTATATATTTTCTCTATTTTTTTTAAAGAGTGGCAATGTTTAAGCCTAGGATGGCCTGGATGAATTGCAACATCCAGGTGGCCCCACCTCCCTGGTCTGGCTGAAATCAAGGTGGGGTTTGTGTGGTGGAAATACAACACATTCATCAAGGTAGGGTCCATGTGGTGGCCCACCATAACATTGAATAAGCTGGTATTTATGTTTTCTCTTCATATAGGCCTGTCCAGATGAACAGCCCAGTGAGCATACCTCTGGACGGTCCAATGAGGTGGACCCTACACATGGACGGCATGGATAGATACATCATCATTAAGTGGGCCATCATACATCATCATCATAAAAAGAGAGGGAGAGAGAGAGAAAGAAAGAAAGGCGAGATGGAGGGACCTCGGTGCTATGGGCCCTCCCTTCCATGCATTACAATATGCATCAAGTGTGTCCCCTCTCGCCCACTAATCAAAGTTAACAGTGGAGATCCCTTCTCCATCTAAATGTAAGGTCTAGATGACCATTTTCATACAAGGAAATTAAACATCATGATGGGGTCCATGGATAATGGCTCCATCATGGGATGGATATATGAATCAGAGTGGGCCATCGACCACACCTAGGGTTCCAAGCGAGATCCGTACCATCAATCGGTAGGGCCCACTTGACCCGTCATCAAAACATAAATTTAAGCCTATAAAAACACCCACCGTTGGATCTTCTTGGTCCGATGGAATGCCAAACTCCTTGGCTCTCTCTTTTATGGAAGATGATGAGGATTGAAGGGCTAGGATGAGAGATCTTGGGGTAGGAAGTGGGCCTCACTTAGATTATTTTCTCTCCTTAGTTGCTTGTAAATGGTAGAGACTGAGATGGGATGGAGTGAAATGAGAGAGGAGTGATGTGTGTAAGAAGGATGGAATGAGAGGGATGGGCAGTGTAAGAGAGGGATGAGTGTGTGTGAGAGAGAGTTGACTTATGGGGGGGGGGGGGGGGGGGTGGCATGGGGTATGGGTTTCTTATTTTTGTTGGTAAGAAAGGAATGAGAGAGACATGGGTTGTGTACTTGACTAGTACTTGATTGATTGATGTGATAAGTGTAAGTGCTATGATACCATATCCCTTTGGTTGTCAAATTTTGTAGTGCCAAAATATATATCTATATCTTGTATATCTTGTGTTTCATGTTTGAGACTATTCATTGCTTCAAGACATCGTATTTCAAGACAAGAACTTAAATGAAGAAAGTTTCAAGTCAAGGATGAAGAATTCAAGAATAGAAGTCTCCAAGTATGCATGTTCAAGATTCAAACAAGTACAAGTATACAAGAAGACTTTGTCAACTCAAGAAAGGATCAAGCTTGAGAAGGCCTACAACGAGATTCGTAAATTCTCAAGCTTCTCTTAAGGGTCATCTGAGTGTACAGACTATCAATGTCCATCTCACTTTTAAGATTTTTTTGACCTTAGATTGACCTTAGGATGGGCTTTACTGTAGGTCATTCTGGATACATAATTTGTATATTTTAATATGCTTGTTCGGGCTGTTCTAAGACCAATCTTAGGGACTTCAAGACTAGTCCTGGCTCCGCTACGACCAGTCTTAAGTTTTTCAGGACCAGTCCTAGGTTGTTGAAGATTTTTAGATTTTTCTGGTTGTCCTACGACCAGCCCTGGACATCCTTCGACCAGTCCTGTGAGCTGTACGACTTGTCCTTCGACAGGTCTTAGCCCTACTACTCAAACTCCAGCAACTAATCTGGAGGTCCTACGACCAGTCATAGGTGACCCACGACCAGTTGTAGGTCAGGACCAGTCGTGGAACAGCTAATCCTTATCCCGCATAAATATTTGAAAATCTTTGAAGTTACGACCAGTCCTAGGATCCTAAGACCAGTCATAGATGGGATTTTTCAGGCTATAAATAGAGCACGAACTTCAGATTTTTCCAATTCAATTCAACTCAATTCAAGAAATATTTAGGCTATACTCTGAGATAAGTTCGTGTTTGTTTTTAAGATACTTTGTGCTCATTTAATATTCCTGTTGCTAGCTTGTTTATTATTTAATTTTGATCTACATTCCAATCGTATTTGAAAAGGGGAATTTCTGATATTCCTTCTTCTTGGATTCAAAATCAAATAGAACTAGCCCTTTTGATTTAAAATCAATTAGACTTAGAACCATTCATAAAGTGAGTATTGGACTTTGAACGTTGAATCGAACTTCTACTCCGATTGGTTCTACCGGGCTACTTCAAAAGGAGATTCAGGTATTTTACATTTGTGTAATTTACATTCTTTGATTTTGTTTGAGATTTGCCAGAAAAATCTCATTGTTTTGATTATCTGAGAATAGCCAGAAAACTCAGATTGTGTGGGTTTTTGGATTGTGTAAGCCCAAGATAAAAAGACACAATTGTGAAGGTTTTAGGTAAACCTGTGAAACCTATTTTGATAGTGCATGCTAATATCCCCTGTGTGAGGATATTAGGAGTGGAGTAGCATTCTGTGTGGTTGTTGGATAACAGTTGGTGTACACACAGGCAGACCACTATATATCGTTGTGTTGTGCATGTGCTTTATTCTTTCATTCCTTTATTCATTCAGTTTTGTGGATTGTGTTTGTGGATGAATGTTGTAATCATTTTATTTCAAGAAAGTGTGGGAATGTTGTAATAACTTATGATTTATTTCTGCAAGTTATTTTGGTTTCCTTGCTGTTTATTTGTCATTGGTTTGTGATACAAAGGATGTTCTAGAAATAAGGTTGTCCTACCTTAAACCTTTTATTTTTGGTGTAAGGTTGTCCTTAGAACTGATATACTATCATTCTCTTAATTCTAGGTTATTGAGATTACTTTTAATTCAGCATTGTGCTTTATTTCTTTTATTATTCCGTTGTTTTAAGTTTTATTTAGCATTGCCTTATTCACCCCCCCTCTAGGGCATATAGCTAGGCCCTTTCAAGTGGTATCAGAGCCTAATAGCTCGTGCTTATTGTTTATTTATTGAATTTTTTTCCTGTGCTAACGATTTAAGCTATATTAAGATGTCAAATTTTGATAGCCTATCAGTCACTAGGCCACCACCCTTTAATGGCACAAACTATGCCTATTGGAAAGTCAGGATGAGGATCTTCCTCAAATCCTTAGATGAAAGTGTGTGGCTAGCCACAGTGAATGAATGGAACCCTCCTATCACTGAAGTAACTAATGACGATGGTTCAAAATCAATGAAAGTAACAGCTTATTCTCTTTGGACCACACTTCTGAAAAGTGAGAGTAGTGCCAATGCAAAAGCACTAAATGCAATTACTTGTGCATTATCACCAGATGAATTAAAAAGAATCATCTCTTGTGAAAATGCATAACAAGCATGGGATGTATTAGAAATGACACACAAGGGTACATCAATTGTCAAGAAATCTAAAGTCTAACTTCTCACAACTAAATTTGAAGAAATTCATATGGAGGAGAATGAGATGTTTATGGACTTCTACACTAGATTGAATGACATTGTGAACTCTATGTGGGGTCTTGGTAGAATCTCAGAAAGTAAAGTGTACGCAAAGATACTACGCTCACTTCCTAAACGGTTCAATTCTAAAGTGACCGCGATTCAGGAACTTCGTGATACGGATACCATGAGGGTTGAGGAACTAGTTAGTTCACTACAAACCTACGAGTTGTCCTTTAAAGCTCCTAAGGAAAATCAATTGCTCTCAAATCATCACATGTTTCACAAGAAAGCACTTCAGACTTGGAAAATTCCAAAGATGATATGGCGTTTTTAGTAAAAAAGTTTTACAAAATTTTTAAAAGCAAGAAAAAAGTTAATTTTCAAAAGTCAAATGATAAGAGACGATCTAAACCTAAGCTCAAAAATCTTTGAAAGATAGTCAATGTTACAACTGTCAAGAGTATGGGCACTTAGCTAACAAATGTCCTAAAAAGGACAAATCAAAAAGGAAAAGCATGATGGCTACTTGGGATGAATCATCTGATTCTGAATCCTCTTCTAAATCAGAAGATTCTGAAACTGAGTCGGTCGATGATGTTAAAGCCCTTATGACTCTAGCCAAGATCACTTTTTCAGATAATGATGATATATCTAGTGAAGAAAATCTGAATAGTGATTGCGATAATGAAGATGATCTTCAGGATGCTTATAATGCCCTTTATAAGGAGAGTTATAAAATTGTCGTCAAGCTTAAATTACAAAAAGAAAAATGTTATAAGCTTAAGGAAGATTATGAGTCTCTCGTTTTAGAAAACTCTCATATTTTCGATTCTTTTGAAAAGACCAAATGTGATTTAGATTTCAAAACCTCCAAAATTGAAGATTTGAGATCTGAAAATGAGAAACTTAAAAATGAGGTAGCTTCTCTTCTGAGTTTGAAAGACACATGGAGATATGCCCAAGGTGATCCTAAATTGGAAAAATTATTGTCCGGATCAAGAAAATGTGGCGATCGATCCGGGTTAGGCTATGATAAGAATACGTTTCCTCAACAAAAGAACATTGCTCCTAAATTTGTAAACGAAGAGTCTTCAATCTCAAAAGAAAATAATACTTATCAAGGTTTTTCTAAAAATTCAAGGACTTTTCAAAAACCTAAAGGTAGCCATGTCAACTTTGATTTTCAAAATCAAAATTCATTGGCTGAAAAAATAATTGATCTACTCAAGGAGCTATTAAAGTCTAACTCTATAGGTCTCTCCTATAACAACAAACAGAAAAAGACCATCTATACTCCTAAACCCAAAACAGTTCTGAAACGGGTTCCTAAAGTTGCCTACTTGGTTGCCCACACTGCTTTCAAAGCTACAAGCCATTCAAAGTGGTACCTAGATAGTGGTTGCTCTAGGCATATGACAAGAGACAAGGCTTTATTCACCGATCTAAAAGATATGACTGACGGGTCAGTCACATTTGGTGATAGAAGCAATTGTACGATCATTGGCCAAGGTACGGTTCAGCTTTATAACCTTCCCTTATTTAAGAATGTTTTATATGTTGAGGGCTTGAAACACAACCTACTAAGCATTTCTCAGATATGCGATAACAACCATAGTGTGAAGTTTTCTAATCAAGGTTGTGAGATAATTAATAAAAAGGGTTCTGTTATATTAACTGGTCTCAGAACTTCTGAAAACTACTACATCGTTAGTGATGCAAGCTCATCTACTCAATCATGTTACATGGTCCATACCGATGAGACTGAATTATGGCATAAACGCCTTAGACATGTACACTATCGGAACTTATTTAGATTGAGCAAAAGAGAACTAATTAGAGGTCTACCCAAATTGTAAAGAGTAGACAAAATATGTGGTGAATGCCAGTTGGGCAAACAGACTAGGAGCTCTCACAAGAAAGTGAACTCCAATACCACATCTAGACCACTCGAGCTTCTTCACATGGATCTTATTGGACCAACCAGATCAGAGAGTCAAGGAGGCAAAAAATACATCTTGGTTATCATAGATGACTATACCAAATTCACTTGGGTATCTTTCTTAAAAGAAAAAACTGAAACCCTAGATGAAGTGTAAAAGGTCATTAAACGAATCCAAAATGAAAAAGGTTCTCATGTTAGTAAGATCTGTAGTGATCATGGATCTGAATTCGAAAATAATAGTTTTGAGAAATTCTATAGCGATCAGGGAATATCGCATGAATTCTCTGCGCCCAAAACACCGCAACAAAATGGTATAGTTGAAAGAAAAAATAAAGTGCTTCAGGATATGGCTAATGTTATGTTGAATAGCATGAAGTTCTCTAGAAATCTTTGGGCTAAAGAAGTTAATACCGCATGTTATATTATTAATCGGGTTTATACCAGTAAATCTGATAATAAGACTTCTTATGAATTATGGTTTGAAAAGAAACCTACTGTCAAATACTTTTGGGTTTTTGACAGCAAGTGTTATATTTTACGTGATCGTAAAAATTTGGAAAAGTTTGATACAAAGAGTGATCAAGGTATTTTTCTTGGTTATTCTTTGAACAGTCGAGCTTATAGGGTTCTAAATAAGAGAACTGGTGTGATTCAAGAGTCCATCAATATGGTCATTGATGATCATTTGAATACACCATGTCCGAGTTCAGATGATGATGAAGCTCTTATTATCAACAATCAAGATACCTCATCAAGTTAAAAAGAGTTTGAACCAAGGACTGTCAAAGATCATCCAACCAATCAAATTCTTGAAAACCCTCTCTCTGGAGTTCATACTAGCAAACAACTTGAGAACATATGTAATTATATTTTTTTACATCCCAAATAGAACCGGTCAATGTGAAAGAAACACTTTCTGACGAAAATTGGATAATTGCTATGCAGGATGAACTTAATCAATTTGTTCGTAATGATGTCTAGTATCTTGTTCCTAGACCTAAAGATAAACACATTATTGGAACAAAATAGATCTTTAAAAAAAAGTTTGATGAACTTGTAAATATAATATGAAACAAGGCTAGACTGGTTGTACAAGGGTACACTCAGATTGAAGGCATCGATTATGATAAAACCTTTGCTCCAGTCGCTCACCTTGAATCAATCAGACTTTTTATTTCCATCGCATGCTTTAGAAAATTTAAGATTTATCAGATGGATGTAAAGAGTGCCTTCTTGAATGGCGATTTACATGAAGAGGTGTATGTTGAATAACCTTCAAGGTTTGAAGACTCCAAGTTATCTAACCATGTATTTTGTCTCAAAAAAGCTCTTTATGGTCTAAAATAAGCGCCCAGGAAATGGTATGAGAAATTGACTAAATTCTTACTTAGTCATAGCTTTCAAGTAAGAAGTGTTGATAAGACGCTCTTTGTTAAGAAACATAACAATGATATTTTGATGATCAAATTTATGTTGATGATATTATTTATGGATCAACTTGCTCTAACATGTCTATTGATTTTGCAGAGTTAATGAAATCAAGGTTCGAAATGAGCATGGTTGGAGAACTAAACTATTTCCTAGGGTTACAAGTAAAACAACAACCTGATGGAATTTTCATTTCCCAGACCAAATATGCTTCAAACTTGGTTAAAAGGTTTGGATTTGAGAATGGTAAGAATTTTGATACTCCTATGAGTACAACGTTAAGACTCTCAAAAGACTCTACAGGTAAAGATATAGATCCTAAACTATATCGTAGTATGATTGGTAGTTTGTTGTATCTAACTCCTAGTAGACCTGATATCGTGTTAAGTGTTGGTATTTGTGCAAGATATCAGTCTAATCCTAAGGAATCACATCTTACTGCTGTTAAACGGATTATGAGATATGTCGCAAGTACTATAAATCTTGTCTTTGGTATTATTTTGATACTAGTGTTCAATTAACCGGGTACTCAGATGCTGATTGGGCCGGTAATATCGATGATAAAAAATTAACCAGTGGTGGTTGTTTATACATTGGAAATTGCTTAGTTTCTTAGTTCAGCAAGAAGCAAAACTCAATATCGCTCTCCACTACTGTAAGACCCGTATCTTGGTCCGTACCTTTCAGTAGACTTTCGCGGTCTTACCGGTCGAATTCCGGCAACCTTTGACCCTTAACCGATATCGACGCGCGACCTTGATTCATGTGCCGACAACCCGAGTCGACTCAACCCGAGACCAATACCATAGTGACCGCGCCGTCGTTGCAGTTCTGATACCGTGAATCACGCGCCGAGGCGATACCCTGGTCAAGAGATGTGGGCTAAGGTTCGGTGTGAGAAAACGCCGTGCGTTGCGAAACCCAAGGGAATCTCTACGATGTGTCGCATCAATCACATCAATCCCATCAAGCCATCACATGTCAAGTACACATCACTTTCATTCCTTTTCCCAAGCAACCACAAAAGTCTCCCAAACCCATACCTCTCTTACACAAAAAGCCACAAAAGTCTTCACCATCCATACCTCTCTTACACAAAAGCCTCAAAAGTCAATACTTTCTTACACAACCATCATTCATCCATCCATCCATCTCTCTCTACATCACTCTCTCTCTTTCTCATTTTTCTCATCTCAATCCCAAGTAACAAAGAGCCCATACGTATGGAGTTTTCCAAAATTCCCAAGCTCCAAGTGTGGCCGACCTCTTCACCCCATCATCTCCCATCTCAACCCTCCATTCCTTATCTCATCCATTAGGATTGAAGCTAAGTTACCAAGGAACCTCTAGGAGCAAGAAGATCGGACGGTGGGTGCTAAATCATACTAGTTTTTCTTATTTTTATGATGGGCCAAGTGAGGCCCACTGATCAATGGTGTGGATCTCACTTGGGATCCTAAAATGTGGCCGATGGCCCATTTGGATCATCATGATCGTTCCATGATGGGGCCATTCTCCATGGACCCCATCATGATGTTTATTTCATTTAGAAAGGTCATCTAGACCGTCCATATCGGTGGGCAATGGATCTCCACTGTTGATTTACATTTTCGATGGTCCCATGTACAAGGGATCCATTTATTATATGATTTTCTTTTAAGGGAGGGCCCATAATGTCGGGGTCCCTCCATCACAAGGCATGTCCCACTCTCCATGTCTCTCTCTCTCTCTTTTTTCTTTTATTTTATTTTATTTTATTTTTATGCAATGGGATTGTGTGGCCCACTTGAATGGATCCCACCTTGAGGTATTTTATTTTTATTCAAGTGGGGTCCACCTTAGCCGTTGTACCCATGTCACCCCTCAGTGGTGGCCCACTTCATTAAGGCCCACCACTATCAAAAAATAATAATAATAAAACCGTCCAGTGTCTGGGACGCTGAACATTTCAAAGGAAAAAAGAAAAAGGAAAGAAGTAAAGGGGCTTTGGTAGTCCACTTTCTTAGGCCCCATCATGATGTATTTGAACAATCCAAGCCGTCCATCCTCTTACCTACAATATTTTAGCCGTTAGGTAGAAGTTTGGAGCTGATTGGAAGACCTGGTGGGCCATAGCATCAAAGAATGTACCACTACCATTCAAAGATCTTTTTTCTATTTTTATTTCATTGTCTAATTCTAAAAAATACAAACTTTGGACTCATTTCGACTGTTACGGGCTGCTGAACACAATGGCCGGGGCGGATTTCATTTTAGTGGGCCCCACGTGCGAAAAACCATCAAAAAATAGATTTTTCCCATTTTTATGAAAGAGGCATGCCCTCTGCCTCCTGACATAGCAGCTGCACGCAGCGGCGTGCGGGCTGGTGGCGTCCAGCAAGGGACCCACGGCTTCAGCCGTGGGCCCCACCTTGATGTTTGTATGCCATCTAAGCCGTCCATGAGGTGGGTCCCATCCTCAGGTGGGCCCCCTCCAAATTTCAGCTCGATCAAACACTCAGGTGGCCCACACCACGTGAAACAGTGTGGATTGAATTCTACCATTGAAAATTTTTTTGGGGCCCACAGAAGTTTTGAATCAAGCTGAAATTTATGTTGTCCCTTCATCCAGGCCCGAGGGACCTTATGAATGGCTTGGATGGCAAATAGACATTTCAGTGGGCCCCACATGGGACCCACAGTGATGTGTGTGTACTATTTCCACCATCCAAACGGACGGTAGAGCCCACGGTGACACGCGCGTGCCCTGGTCCGTGTCGTCCATCTGTTTTGATGGTGGGGCCCACTGTCCCCTAGTAGCAGTAGGTTCTGTGGGTCCCACCATTATATAATATATATATATATTATATTATATGTTATATATTATATAGTCTATACTATATATCTTGTAATCTGTATATAGTGGTGGGCCCTACGTGGGACCCACCTCTGTTCCCTTTTAAAATGCTTAAAGAACTGCAGCAACTGCTATGTATATATAAATATGTGTATTTTATATACATACATGCCCTTAATGTATAAATTGCTATTGTAGTTATAATATATGTATATTACTATGCATATTATATACGTGGGCCCAAGGTCCATATGACCTTTTGAATAGACTGGATTGCAAATAAATATTACAGTGGGCCCTAGGCCATGTGTCCCTATGAATAGTTTGGAAGGAAATAAATATTTTGTAAGGCCCATGGGTAGGGGCCCCTTTGATATATTTATAGGCCAATGGGATTGAATCAGAACGATGTATTCCAAGGCTCATGAGATTAGGCTCATTTGATATTTTAGGGGCCCATGGATTAAGGCCCATTGAGATGTGGTAGGGCTTATGGGTTAGGCCCATTTGATTTGCATAAGGCCTACGGGTTTAAGCCCAATTGATGCATTCAAGGCTCAACGGGTTATGACCCATTGCAATGCACTTAAGGCCCATTGGTTCGGCCCATTGATGTGGCCCGCTTGACGAACGAAAGGTCTATCTGATATGGCCTATTTGACGTATTTACGGCCCAATGGGGTGTACTTAAGGTCCATTGCAATGTGTGATCCCAACCCGATTTATGTAATGATGTTTATTTCGGGTTATGCCTTGGGAGCAATGTTGGTTTGACGTCCACATTGCGAGTGTAATGCTGGTTGGATGTCCACATTACGACTCTCCTTAGGGCCCATTGTTAGGCCCGTATTTATTGTGTATAGGCCGTACAGGCCCATCTGCATTGTAAGATAGTTTATTTTATTATAACATGTTTAGTACAGTTCCATGACTCATGACCATACGCATCATATGTATGCTTGACGTGAGAATTGTCTGATCATAGCATTTGCCTTCGGGCAGATTGTTTCTGGGCTCCCGATTAGGCGGTGTTGCCCTACATGAGCGCACGATATGCGCAGGATTTGATGTATGACTGGATAGCGTGAATCATGCATATTGCATTCGTATGACATGGATATTGTATGCCCTTGCGACAACGGGGTCGTAACTTCCACAGATGTATCATGGTTGGCAGGATTGGATATCGAAAAAAAAATCCTGTTCTAGATGGGGTACTATAGATATCCCTGGGTGAAAGTCTCTAAACCCTTATGGTACCAAGAGGTTGCTCCAACATCTAGACCGAGTAGGTAGATGAGCGCTGAGTGCCGAATACCAGTTGGTTGTGCTCTCCACTGTGTCGTGGTTGGTTGGAAGGGGGTGCAGCCTTACCCGCCCGAGTGTAGGGGGCAATCCTAGGCTGAGTCTGACCAGATCGAGGAATGGGTCCGCTATCGACGAGTCGTGCCTGATATTGGCAGACGGATAGTGAGGTCTCTTCCACTTACCTTATTGCGCGTGATGTGGCGGCAATCTGGTTTAGAGTGTATTAGACCCCGGTGATATTTCATATTTTGAGCTGTATTGATATATGAACATAGATGAGGATCTGTATGCTTGAGTTACATTACACATCACATGGCCTTGGGATGGCCGATACCATTCATGTCTTGCATTGCATAGCCTTGGTACGGCTCATGATATTATGGTTCTATCCATAAATTCCGCATTACTCTAACATTGCATGTTCATATTACTACCTTGCGCACACACTTTCACCACCCTCTAAGCTTTCTGTAAGCTTATGCACGACCGTTGCGTGCAAGTGACGTTAGATCGCAGCAGCGTTGAGGCAGGAGCACGTCGCAGATCATTTTAGAGTTTTTGTTCTTTACCATTGTATTTTCCTTTATGCTCATTGTACTTGTAAAGTTTTTTATCATAGTGGAAATGTAATGGAGTTCTTGGTTGTTGTTTGTGGGTTATGCCTTTGGTTATGCTTATTACGAATCAAACTGACATTGAAAATCCTCCTCGTAGCATCCCAGGATCGAAACCTGACGAATGGGAGCTAGGAACCGAGAATGGGGTTCTACGGAGGCTGTCAGCGCCGGATTCGGCGATCGAAAATTTTGTGAGCCCGGTTTCCGAGTTTGGGGTGTGACAACTACTGAGGTTGAGTATATTGCAGCTAGATATGCATGTATCAACTAGTTTGGATGAAATGCATGCTAAGAGATTATGGAATTAATCAAAATTCAATGATCTTACATTGTGATAATTCCAGTGCTATAAATATTTCCAAAAATTTAATACAGCATTCACGTACTAAGCACATTGACATTAGGTATCATTACATTCATGAGTTGGTTAAAGAAAAAGTTATTTCCTTGGAATATATACCAACTGAAACTCAACTTGCTGATATATTTACAAAACCGCTCGACAAAAGCATGTTTAATAAATTAAAATTTGATCTTGGTATGTGCATTTTACATTGAGTATTCTTGCTTGCATGTATCATAATGTATTATATTTGGTATTATATGTGTTGAAATTTTAATTTTTTACATTAAAAATATATTTTTGGTCGATACTCGACCGGTAGTAGCTGTACACGACCAGTTGTGGTACGACCGGTCGTGCACCGCACTCGACCGATTGTGGAGCTCATGAACATGATATAATTTGGGAAAAATCTCCTGCTTCTTCATTTCCACACTGACCTACGACGAGTCGTGGCTCGACCAGTCATAGAATTTCTTGTATTTCTTCAAGGTTAGTCCTATTTCTTCATTTTTTTTCTTGAAGTTTGATGTTCTATATGCTTTGATTTGATCATTGTGTAGCTTGGTTTCATCTTTTTGTTGGATTTTTCAAGGGTTTCTTCTTAAATTGCTGATCTAGAGAAAACTCATCCTTCTTTTTGTGCATTTCTCTTACTCTTAGTATATCTTATTGAAGATGGATGCTAGAGGGAAGAAGAAAACATCCCATGGTCCATCCTCATCTAGATCTACACCGATAACAAAACGGCACCTTCGGTCACCCGAAGATGATCCTCAAGATGTACGGGATTTGAGTGTTCGTAATGTTATCATTGAGCATACCACTGATCTCAATCATATTGCTCCATATGGTATTGTCCCTCTCCTTGAATCTGTTGGCTGGGCTAACATTTTTCTTTGGGGTGGGCCTACATACCACTGTATTGCACAATCAATGGTTGCATGTATCTTAGAATTCTCCCTTGACAACTTAACTTTTTCAATTGATACTAGAAAAGGGAAATTTGAAGTAGACCGTCATTTAATATCGGGTATTATGGATATACCTGTTAATGGTGAAGGTATTCCGATTCATACTCTATACGTCAAACCATCTGAATCGAAAAAATGCATGTTAACAAGAGACTTATGCAAAATTAATGTGCAATGGACACACAAAGGGAATGCGCTCCCTTCAAAGTGTCTGTTACCTAGATACAGAGTGTTACATCATTTTTTCATTTCAAATCTGTATCCTCGGTCCGGTAATAAAATCGAGTTGACTTCTTTCATGGTTCATGTGTTGCATTCTATTGCTTCTGGTACCAAGGTCTGCCTTCTTTCATTGATCTGTCATTTTATCATACAGTTTCGTCTCTATCCGGGTCATAGTGATATTCCATTTAGTTATCTTATGACTGTGTTAGCCATTCACATGCTTGTCGATACACCTATTAATGAGGCACCCATTCATCATCTTATTTTCAACAATTCCAATCTTAATAAGATGAAGTTGGATTTGCTTCCTGGTCAAGTTGATAAAGGTGGTGTTGGTGGTGATGGTGATGAAGCCAAAAATGAAGGGGAAGCTAGCGATTTTCCTCAACAGGATGTTAATATGGATGAGTTATTTGATGAGATAGAAACTGATTCGCCAAATGATCCTGATTTCGATCCATCTAATAATGATGCACGCCTTGGTGCATTGGAGGAGAAGGTTGATAACATGAGTGTCGCCCACGATATGCAGTTTAAATATATGCGAAAATATCTTCGTCGCATTAATAGGGGCTTACACCAGATTGATCCTACTATCCCTGCTCCCTCCTCTGGATCTGATTAGGCAAATTATCTTTTGGATTGTATAACATTATCTTATCTTTTATTTTGGATATTGTATTAACTTGGTTATGACTTGATGATTCTGGTTTATATTTTGTAATATGCTATGTCCTTCCATATTTCTTTCTCATTATCTACTTTTTATTATTCTCTATGTTGTTGTGACTTTCCTATTGTGCCTTTCCCTTGTCATTTTGTGACAAAAAGGGGGAATAGTATGGCAAAGAGGAGTAGTATGGAAAGGGAGAGTAATTTGTTTGGATTGATTGATTGAGAAGGATATGTGGATTGAGAATATGGAGTCTTGATGTTTACATGTTGTTTATTGTTTACATGAGCAGTACTCGTATCTCTCAGGGGAAGTAGAGTAATTTGTATGATGTTGCTCTTATCTATATGATATATGTTTTGTCACAAATTTGATAAAGGGGGAGATTGTAAGTGCTATGATTTCATATCCCTTTGGTTGTCAAATTTTGTGGTGCCAAAACCTATATCTATGTCTTGTATATCTTATGTTTCATGTTTGAGACTATTCATTGCTTCAAGACATCGTATTTCAAGAAAAGAACTTAAATGAAGAAAGTTTCAAGTCATGGATGAAGAATTCAAGAATAGAAGTCTCCAAATATGCATGTTCAAGATTCAAATAAGTACAAGTATACAAGAAGACTTTGTCAACTCAAGAAAGGATCAAGCTCGAGAAGGCCTATAACAAGATTCGTAAATTCTCAAGTTTCTCTTAAGGGTCATCTGGATACATAATTTGTATATTTTATTATGCTTGTTCGGGCTGTTCTAAGACCAATCTTAAGGACTTCAAGACTAGTCCTAGCTCTACTACGATCGGTGTTAAGTTTTTCAGGACCAGTCTTAGGTTGTTGAAGATTTTTAAATTTTTTTGGTTATCCTACGACTAGTCCTGGACATCCTTCGACCAGTCCTGTGAGCTGTACGAGTTGTCCTTCGACCAGTCTTAGCCCTATGACTCAAACTCAAACAACTAATCTAGGGGTCCTACGACCAGTCGTAGGTGACCCACGACCAGTCGTAGGTGGCCCATGACAGGTCATAGGCTACCCAGGACCAGTCGTAGAACAGCTAGTCCTTATCCCGCGAAAATCTTTGAAAATCTTTGAAGCTACGACCAGTCCTAAGATCCTAAGACCAGTCATAAATGATATTTTTCAGGCTATAAATAGAGCACGAACTTCAAAGGTTTTCAATTCAATTCAAATCAATTCAAGCAATCTTTAGGCTATACTCTGAGATAAGTTCGTGTTTGTTTTTAAGCTACTTTTTGCTCATTTAATATTCCTTTTGCTAGCTTGTTTATTATTTGATTTTGATCTACATTCCAATCTCATTTGAAAAGGGGAATTTCTGATATTCATTCTTGGATTCAAAATCAAATAGACTTAGCCCTTTTGATTTAAAATTAATTAGACTTAGAACCATTCATAAAGTGAGTATTGGACTTTGAACGTTGAATCGAACTTCTACTCCGATTGGTTCTACCGGGCTACTTCAAAAAGAGATTCAGGTATTTTACATTTGTGTAATTTACATTCTTTGGTTTTGTTTGTGATTTGCCAGAAAAATCTCATTATTTTGGTTACCTGAGGAGAGCCAGAAAACTCAGATTGTGTGAGTTTTTGGATTGTGTAAGCTCGAGATAAAAAGACACAATTGTGAAGGTTTTAGGTAAACCTGTGAAACCTATTTTGATAGTGCATGCTAATATCCCCTGTGTGAGGATATTAGGAGTGGAGTAGCATTCTATGTGGCTGTTGGATAATAGTTGGTGTACACACAGGCGGACCACTATATATCATTGTGTTGTGGATGTGCTTTTTTCTTTCATTCCTTTATTCATTCAGTTTTGTGGATTGTGTTTGTGGATGAATGTTGTAATCATTTTATTTCAAGCAAGTGTGGGAATGTTGTAATAACTTAGGATTTATTTCTGCAAGTTATTTTGGTTTCCTTACTTTTTATTTGTCATTGGTTTGTCATATAAAGGAAGTTCTAGAAATAAGGTTGTCCTACCTTAAACCTTTGTTTTTTGGTGTAAGGTTGTCCTTAGAACTAATATAGTATCATTCTCGTAATTCTAGGTTAGTAAGATTACTTTTAATTCAGCATTGTGCTTTATTTCTTTTATTATTCTGTTGTTTTAAGTTTTATTTGGCATTGCCCTATTCACTCCCCCTCTAGGGCATATAGCTAGGCCCTTTCAATAAGTTATAGAGATTCTCTTGGAATTTGCAACGCGCGGTGTTTCTTCAAAAAATATGCGGGCCCACAACTCTTAGCCTGGGTATCGTATTAGTACATAAGACGTGGCGTTGGAACAACGACGATGACGCGGTCACTAAGGTACAAGTTTCAAGTTGAGAAGAATCAGATCTTTAATATACGACTTAGGGTCGTGTGTAAATGTCAATTATAGGTTATGGCTTACCGAATTTTGATAGGGAGGATCGCGGGAGTCTATGGAACGATATGGACTAGGATACGGGCCTTACAAACTATGGTGGTGGATGTGCTTAGCCATCAACCACGGGGCCTGGTAGCACATATGATGGTCCAGGAGTGGAGGATGCTCAAGGATGTAGCAGAGTATGACTTCAAGTTGGTTTGTAGTCTACTATTGTACAGCTATCGAGCCTGTTAATTCAACCCTCTCTTGTCGCAAGGGTGATCGAGGCTCAATAGACAGACGAGTCGTAAGAGGATTACTAAGCACAGGCCACATCCGATGAGCAGTCAGATTGGCAGATTAGTTCTAATGGTGGACTTCGTTTCAGAGGCCGATTATGTGTCCCGGACGTTCTAAAATTGCACAGAGATCTAATGACCAAGGCACATCGATCGAGATTTATTATCCACCTGGGTTCCACGAAGATGTACCACGACATGAGGAGGAATATTTTTGGGTGGGGATGAAGCGTCCGATTGCCAATTTTGTAGCCGAGTGTCACAGCCCAGGCTCAATAATCTTATAATACCGCTATATCTACCGGATCTGGCGCGTGAGAAACTGAAATTTGGGATTGGTACCCAATGTTCACACACTAAGCCCTAATCTTGGTGTCCAGCAAGGTAATGTAAAGGACAAATCTCACTATTTATTCTTTACAAAAACAACATCAGGGATCAGATAAGTAACATCTACATACAAGTAAACTGGGTACTACAAAATTTCAAAAATACAACATCTGTCTGCGTGATACATATATACATCATGTACAATTCAAAATTTTTAAAAATCAAATTAGTTCCCTTATCTTGGCACCTAACTCGTAGTCGCTACTTGTTTTTCTTCTTTAGATCCTTTACCAGAGTGGTTAAAAGACAAGTCTTATAACTTTAATAAGTACAAAGTCTTCATGGTAAGTACACAAGATAAGTTAACATAAAAGATATAATTGACAAATGCAAGGTCCTCATGATAAGTGCGCAAGATAAAAGATATAATGAAAGAAACATAAAAGATATAATGAAAGAACTGCCAAAAGTAATAAACTATACAAAGCGATGTCTTAATGAATAATGGATCGTGACCATCTGTGAAATGCATTAAATAATTGTATGCTAACTCTAGAAACATCTGCCAATAGTCCTCTCACCATGGACTTGACCGCACTACTCCTGAACATCATCATATCGACTATGATCAATATATTGTTGGAACTTAGGATCCACCGAGGTCGATGCCCATGCACCAGACACCAACAATCGACCTCACTACCCACCATTGGGGTTATAACCAACATTGTGTACACTAATAGTGAACCTCGTTCACGCTTCTCCTCGTCGGCGGGTCAAACCGGTCCCCATTTGCCACCTCAGCCCTAAGGTGGGTCGAACATACCCCTTCTCAACCCGACCTTGTCAGTGGGAGTCAAATTCATGGCCCATGTATCCACCCAGCCCAACGGTGAGGTATCCTAAGGTACCATTGGGGTTTAGGGTCTCTCAACCCATGGGGCATATCATCCCCTACTATTTTCATATTTTCGGTGTCCATGATTCAATATCATCATCGTTATCATAATACGGTCAATCCATGATGTTGTAAAGAATTTGGTTACTATTTCTCATCATATATCATGCCATGGAATGCATAGTGATGCTAATGACAAGCAACTTAAGGATAACTAGAACTCAATGTATACCAATATGCAGGGTGCAAGATTATTAAAGAGCCGCGTACTTGGGTTAACCAATTCCTACATGATGTTGTTAACTTGTGGCCTCGTAGCTTAGTACTTTCAACTACAAAATACTTTTTTCTTCTTATTTTAATCATGACTAATCGAATTGTAGTCCTTGTAATTTTTAAACTATGGTACTTGATCGTAATTTTAGTTATGATTCATTTTTATAAATTAACATCCCTTCTTATGTATGAATATCCTACTAACAATCTAATTGCAATGTATTGGATGATTTAGATGCCTAGTATGACTATTTAAGATAATTATGAAATTGGCCCACAAATTTCTATCATATAGGGTGACCTTAAGTCCAATACACAACGGAGTATTCATGGTGGGCTTATATGGGCTTTGAATTGGGCTTTGATGAGGAGAACATAATTATTGAGAGGACCAAAATTTAGTTCCACCATATATGTATTCTGTATATACACCCTGATCCATAGCACCGGTGGTAGACTAAGTGAAAGATACCTCATTTCAACACTTAGGTCTTGGTATGGATCCCTAGTGGGGGTGGCTAACAGTGAAGTGTGAACAAATAGTAGGGGCGTACTAATCAGCTAACAATTTTATATGTGGGTCCAACTATGTGGGTCCAACATGATGTGTGTTGAACATCTGCCCCATCAATTAGATGCACCATTCCATGGTAGGCCTAGGGTTTAAAATCAAGTCAATCAATGACTTATGTGGTTCAAACTACAACTATTAAGAGGTTTACCCTCCATAAAAATGTTCATAATCATATGTTGGGCCCCCATGACGTGGATCACAAATCCAGCCCATCCATTATGTGTGTCCCACTTAGTTGAGGGGTCAGACCAAGGTTAGATACATCCAATTTTTAGGTGGACTACGAATGGTTCAAGGAGATCAAAGTTACATGGGTACCAAAGTGATGTATTTATTATACATGCACTGTTCATCTATTTTTAAAGATTGTTTTAGAGATCTCACCAAATGGATGGACGATTTGGATACAATGCATACCTCGTGATCAGACCCACAAAACTTTTTATTTTATTTTTATTTCACTTTATCTTTACATGGTTTTAGATGGTGTGGGCCACCTGAGTTCCATTTTTGGCTGATTTTTGGGATGACCCAATTTTTAAAGAGGACTCATCAAATGAATGGTGTAGATAATCGACATACATCAAGGTGGGACCAGTGGTGGGACCCACCCTTCCTCTAGCATCCAGCAGCAGGACGCTACTAGCTGTAGCATCCTGAGGATACTAACAACAACAGCGTCTGTTGTATTTTTTTTATTTTTTTTCATGGTTTTTCAGTGGTGGGGCCTACATCAGGATGATCTAACCCATTTACTAGGTTTTCTAGCTTGGGACGGGTCAAATGAGCCCAATTTCATTATTTTTGTGAAGTGCAGAAACATTACAGTGGGCCCTAATAGACTTTAACTGTAACTATCACTGTTTTCTATAATGTGATCCGCTAGCTATTCGGATTGGCTTCATTTTTTGGCTCAACACCTAAAATGATCTAGAAAATAGGATGGACGGTTTGGATCAGATTCACAAGTCATGTTGGGAGTGTTTTGGGCCCACAGCCCCCTTCCCCTATTAAAGTAACTTAGACGTTGCTTCCTGCAGCGTCTCCTGGGCACTGTTAACATGCTGCTTCCTGTAGCATCTCCTAGACGCTGTTAGCGTCCACTCTCCCATATTATATATATATATATATATATATATATATATATATAATTTATTAATATATTTATTTATTTATTTTTATTTCTAAATTTTTGTGTGGTGTGTGAGAGATGTGTCTGTGAATTTGGCCCCATACATGGACAATTTGGATGGCATAGAACATTCTGGTGGGGCTCACTGTCAATGGGTCCCACATGAAGTCCTTAACAATTTGATTTTCCATTTTTCTTTTTCTATGCATCCACACCATTAATCACATCATCAACATCATTATAATTATCTAGATCATCATCATCATCCTCTCCACTATACATAAACACAAAAAAGAAAAAGAAAAAAGAATAAGAATAAGTGAGGAGGGTGTACTTACCTTGATGGATTAAATGGATGGTTGAGGTGGATGGAAGGGATGAAATTGATGGAATGGATGGTTGAGATGGATGGAAGGGATGGGATTGATGGCCCACCAAGATCACTCCTCTCTCTCTCTCTCTCTCTTTCTCTTTGTTATAGAAAAAATGGTGAAAATGCTAAGGAGTGGAGGGGTTTATGTAGATAAATAGATAAGAATATGGTTAGGTTAGGCTAATGTGATTAATCTTAGCTTAGGCTACTATTATTGGAATTTGTACATGATTAAGAATTAATGTAGATTAAAGGGGCATGGGATGGCATGGTGATGATGTCATGCATGAGACATGGTATGGAGAAGAGTTAACTTTGTGGTATACATGAGAGAGGGAGGGGTATAGGTGTGTGACAACACACACATGGGTAGAGATTCTCTTACCCATGTGTGGGAGCATGTGTTGTGCACATGTTATATGGCGCCATGAGCACATGCTATAACGACGATTCTTCATGGCATATCTTACTAACGGAGCGTCGCACAAATGCATGAGTGGTACCTCTACGATTGTGGCGATGTGACAGTCATTATGGAATAGGTTTCGAAGTCTTGGGGTTCTAGTCAGTCGGGTGTGTACTATGCACGGCCAATCTAGGTCAGGCCAAAAGTATCGATCATCATGCACATAGGCATAAAATGGTATGGAATGGTCAGGGTAGTCATCATGGTATCGATTTCAGTTATTTATGGTCGCATTATGAGGGGTGTACTATAAGGGGCTCTTTTGAGTATTTGAATTGTTCATGCAGGCATTATTGAGTTTTATTTTGGAAGGCGAGTCTCACCTACTAGCCAGTCGATCAACTTATAAGATGGATTAGGTGTTATATCGAGTGTGACACATGTTAGTGTGTCAAGGCCGATCATTAGAGGCCCCCAGGTCCATTGGAGCCATTGAGCGTCCCGTTGTAGAAATGGGAGCATGTATCTACAAATTTTATCATAGACTTGCCGAGGACTTAGCGTGGTCATGACGCCATTTGGGTTGTCGTTAATCATCTGACGAAGTTGGCACATTTTCTTATGATTCGTGTGACCTGACCTTTAGACTGGCTTGCCAAGATATTCGTCGAGGAGATTGTGAGACTACATGGTGTGCCAGTTTCAATTATTTCTAATTGAGACCCGAGGTTCAAGTCTTAGTTTTGGAGGAGCTTTCATAATGCAATGGGGTCTGTTTTGCACCTCAGCACCACGTATCTCCACAGACCGATGGGAAGACTGAGAGGGTCAACTAGATCCTTAAGGATATGCTTCGGGCATGTGTGATTGACTTCACGAGTAGATGAGATGAGCATTTGCATTTGATTGAGTTTACGTATAATAACGGCTATCAAGCGACCATTGACATGCTCCGTTCAAGGAATTATATGACAGACCGTGCAGATCTCTGAGTTGTTGGATTGAGGTTGGAGAGCATCATCTCCAAGGTCCCGAGCTTATACAGCAGACATCAGAAGTCATCGATATCATGAGGTAGAGGATGCGTGAAAGTGCCCTTTCTAGTGCCCTAGTTTGTTAATTAGCGTGAGTGTTGAGTCAGTCAGACTACAGAGCCGTATAGGAAGATCAATTCAAGCGTCTGCCTCAATTGGATGTGCGGAAGCTCGCCATATGTAAATTTAAGCCTCATATCCCATGTTTCAAAACACTAGGCGAATAAAAATCCTTAAAACCAAGTTAGACATTATAGGGTTTTTAGCAAAAATTAGAAAATCTCTAAGCTTTCTTGCTCTGTCAATTGTATCGATACATGTCTTGATATGATCGACCTGCGTTGTCGATGTCCTTGGAAGCTCAATCAATAAAATTGGATGAGGACTTAAAGTGTCCAGCAACCACATATTCATCTGGACGGAATTACCAATATATCGATATGCATATCAATATCATCGACAATTGAATCTTGAGTCAATTGAAGGTGACTCGATAATATCGACAGGAAGATCTGGCACCAATAGGTCATTCTCGATTAATCTATCAAGGGCTGATATAATCGATGACTCTTTAGAATGTGAAAAGCCATACGATCGAGAATGATATCGGAGAGAGGATCGATGAAATCGATCAAGGGTTCATCGATATAATCGAAACAAGGATCGATGATATTAATAGATGTTGCCCAATATAAAAAGGTGAAATGCAAAAAGGGGATTTTATTCCAGGGTTTTCAATTTTTTTTCTCCTGCTTGCTCCTCTCAACCGAACGGCTCCGAACATTGCAAGACAGCCCCAGAGGGTCCAAAATACGGCAATACCTTTCTAATCAATCAAGATTCATTTTGTTTTAGGTATTTCCTTTTCTATTGGGCTATATCCTTTTCCTAAAATCTTTCAAAACCCTTCTTTTTGTCCTCATGGGAAAAGATAAGGAAAAAGTATCAGGATCAGGTGAGTCATCAAGGTCTACCTGATAAAAAGTAGTTGCCTCAAAAGGAAGCGCACGGGCCGCGGAATGAGGGACCCCCACTAGGCAATGCACAAGACAACATGGGTCTCAGCCTGAGGCACAGGCGCCTCCACCAGTGCAAATGAATCCGGTCTTGGCAAAGTTTGCTGGGAGAAAGGTTATTCCCGAAAGAAAAGTCGACCAAAGTTGTTTGATTCCATATAATCTGGAACCTCTATTTGCTGTCATAGATTGGTTACCAGTTCTTGACTTTGGGGGACCATATCAACTCGAACGGACTTATCATTTCTTTGTCGCCTGTCATTCACTGACATTTAATCCACCATCCATCACCATATCCGTCAATGGTGATGATGTGCTGATCACGCCAGAATTTGTCGCAGGGATATTCAATCTTACCTTATCCCCTGAAGGATTTCCAGACATGGACATGAAAGATCTTGAGATTCAGTCCAAAGTCACCAAATTCCTCTATCATGACTGTGACGTCCAGTGGTACCAGGGGAATGCTCTAAAAGTCAAATTCATGGAACCATGCTATCGAGTCTTGCATGGTATTCTTACTTCGAACATTTAGTCAAGGAGCTCCAACAGGGCAAATCTCATAGGCTTCATAACAATGATAATCTATTCGATCACTGCTGGGATAATGATTTGTCTACCTACCCTCATCGTGTATCAGTTGGTGTATGCTTTTCATAAGGCTAGAGATATTCTCTTACCATATCTCGGGATCATAAATACAATTTTCAATGCCATAGCATTCCCAACTACAAGTGATCTTGTACTTCCTCTTCAAACCTTCAATAAAAGTAACATTCGAAGGATGAATTTGAGGTTTCATAAATACCCTGAGGATCCAATTGAAGAAGACATTCAAACAGAGAGGGAAGGTGGGGCAGGTGATGCTCCCATGGAAGGGACTAAGACGGTTGGAGAAGAAGCTTCTGGACCGCATCTAACACCATCGACATCAGCTCCTGGTCATTCTAAACATTTTAACTTCCACCAGGATCGGATTGGTGCAATTGAAAGGGATGTCCACTCGATGCACGAGATACCATCTTGGAACGACTGGTCCAGGGAGTGTAACAGATAGTATAACAATTGGTCAAGATAATCACCTATCATCAAGACGATACGACGCCATCAACCTCTGCTCCTCCGCCGTAATGCAAGTCTCTGAACACTTCACATTCATCTACACTTATTTCAGCGTATGAGCATAAGTATCTTTTGGGTGCCCTACGCTCTCATGAGCTAATGTGATAGTCCTCTGACAACTTTTTTTTTTTTTTTTTTGTGTATATGCCCATAGTTAGGTTAATGCTGATGGTTATTGTTGAGTGCCCATGCATGGGCTTGAAGTTTTTTTTTTATAACTGTTAATTTACTGATGTCTGTGGTAGTACATGTTTTGAATGTTTGAATATGGCTGACTATGATTCTCAAATTTCCTACCATATTAATATATGTGATTCCCCTAGTTTATATAGTCTCTCCTATTGAATACATGTGCTTTTATTGATTATCCTATGAGCTTTACTTACTTTAATATGCATCCATACTATCTACCAATGATGTATGCTTTAAACTGATCTAAACCTTCTACATTTATATCTGATTGTTCTCCCACATGCCTTTAAACTTCAGTCAATATCAACTGCTATATCTTTGTCAATGACTAACAAAAAGGGGGAGAAAAGTTCACACACCCCGAACAGAAAATTGTATATCTACTTGAATAGTGTTGCAGGTGTTAAGGGGAGTAGTTGCACCAAGAAAGGGGGAGTATTGGAGTTAGGGGGAGTAGATATTGGCTTATGTACATGGTTCTCTAGAATTTGTAAAATTGTGTAAAATTGATGTGTCTGTCTAGATACTGTCCTAGGGTGTTTTGGGTATTTTGTCATGTAATTGACAAAGGGGGAGATTGAAAGTTCCCTTGCTAGTGCCTTGATTTGTCAATTAGCATGAGTGTTGAGTTAGTCAAACTACAAAGCTGTATAGGAAGATCAATTCAAGCATCTACCTCAACCGGATGTCTAGAAGCTCGCCATAGGTAAATCAAAGCCTCACATCCCATGTTCGAAAACACCAAGTGAATAAAAACCCTTAAAAATAAGTTAGACATTATAGGGTTTTTAGTAAGAAAACTTTTTCAAAAATTTAAAAATCTCTAAGTTTTCTTGCTCTGTCGATTGTATCGATACATGTCTTGATATGATCGACGTGCGCTGTCGATGTCCTCGGAAGCTCAATCGATAAAATTGGATGAGGACTTAAAGTTTCCAGCAACCACATATTCATCTGGACAGAATTATCGATATATCGATATCATCGATAATTGAATCTCAAGTCAATCAAAGGTGACTCGATAATATCGATTGGTAGATTCAGTGCCCCTATTTTTTCTTAAGAATATCATATATGCTTCGATATATCGAAGCCATCATCGATACCATCAGAGTTGAAATCTCGATGATATCGGTTATGGGCGCGAAGTTATTTAGCAAAGTTTTTCAGGTGGCTTTCAATTCTGATCGAGGGTCACTCGATAAAATCGATATTTAAATATCGATGATATCGGGGCCAGATCAATTACATCAAGAATGGACAAAATTGTCCAGCAAGCTCACTGATAAAATCTTTGGATTTATCGATGCATCGACACGACTTCCGATACCATCAACATTCAAATTCTAATGATATCGAGTATCTCTCGATCTATAATGTCTCGAAAAAATCCGTACAGAGACCCGAGTACCACCTCAGGAAAAAATCACTTAGGATTAATTCCTTTAGAAATTAAGCGTAAGTTAACTAGTGCTATGTTAGATTAGCTATGAAATTATCCCTGATCACTTTAAATACGTTCTGCAAGAACTAAAACTTGTGGAATCGTTAACGCTATAACATCTTGAAACCTAGGATCAAACTCTAAACCCGTTTGCTATCAGGAACCCTTTGAAACTTTGTATTGGATGTAGAACGCGCGTCGAAAGTCCGATATCTACAATCTCAGACCACTATGACCGCTTGGTTGGACTTGACAATTGTTTCAAAAATTAAGCCCAACTGATGTCCCGAGGCTATTTCATTGAGCCTAGAGCAAGGAGTGTGAGAGAGAGTAGAATTCTTTAAAAATTAAATGTGATTTAAGTAAATCTGGCACGTGTCGCTTGTGGGTTAAGTATAAGCATTCAGACCATTGGAATCTGACCCAAATACACCCTCGGATCAGGAAACATTTCCCACTCAGGTTAGTGTACTTGGAATCCCTGATCGAGTCTCAGTGACCGCTGAACTGAAACTGGTCCGCCACGTGCGATCTGGAAACCCGATCGAACTGAAAACTTAATGTGATCAGGATCCGACGTCCATAAGCTTAAGTCTGACCGCATTTAGTCAGGGGACCTCCAGAAACGTTCTTTTGGATCGAAAAGGACCCGATTTGGCTATAACCCAAGTATACCTTGGTTTAAAGTCTAAATAGGTGAGTTTCCAACCTATTTAAGGACCTTAATCTCTCTCACATCCCTCCCATACGAATTTTCTAGAAACCCTAGGAAAGAGATAGAGAGAAAAGAGAGAGAAAGTGTGGATGAATCAGGTGAAGCTCCGTTGGAGTTTTCCTAACCCATCTAGACATTGCACCAGCCTTTCTGAATCGTGTTTTCAGTGATTTTGACTTCATTCTAGGTAAGAAAACACTAACCTTAACCTGTTTTGGGAATTTCATTGATACAAGTAGCGAAGTAGTTGACTTATCTTGTGAATTAGGTCGTCATATCGACGTTGACGAAGCGTAGAGTTCCTATTCGATTCGATACACTTCTACGACGTAAGGTGAGGATTTTAGAGGCTTAGGTTATCTGTTTTCAAAGCTTTCAATGCCGTTTAATAGTAGATTATAGACAAGGATGCTGTTTGACATGTAGAACATGCTATCTGTTTTCTATTTAGATTACGTACGGAGAATATGAGATTTAGGGTATTTTAGGTATTTGTAGAAAATACGGTATATGTCTGTATTTTGGCGGTATGATTGCCATGAGTATTTGTCGTGCTAATATATAAGTTAGGCGTGTATGATCTGTTTGGTGAAGAGATTCGCCCTAATGCACACTTTGGGTCGACATATGCTATATAGACCAATGTGTGTAGATTAAGTGTTTATGTACAAGTATGTATTAGTAAGTATTGAGTGAATGGTGTTGTAGAGTAGTTTTGAGATTGGATTCTCAATTAATATGATGATGTATATGATTTCCTCCATGTTGTTATATTGAATTGATTTCCTTATATATATAAAATGCTTGTGTTTGGTGGATTTTCTTATGTTGTGTGTTATAACATGTTGTTAACATGCTTGGAGTATGTGTATTTCATTTCTGTCACTCTCATATGATCACTGATGTAAACTACAAGTGCTTGGGGCTATATTCTAGTCCAGGCAGTTGGTAATATATTTGAATTCGTGGTTGGCTTCTAATCACTGCAAAGGACGCGCCGACGAACCTGCTTGGGTTGACGGCAGTGGTTAGGCCACACGAGGTGTTTATGCACTTCATGTCATTCAGCTTGAGGTGCGCTCGTACTAGTCGAGCTCGTTAAGTAACCCGACTGACGATTGTATGTTCACCTTGTATTGGTCATAACTGCTTGAACCTAGGGTACTGAACTTACCAGTAGAAATCCTGATAACCATGCTACCTTGATCCATTAAGACTCATGAGCCGGGCATGGTAGTATGGGACACCGTGGTCGAGCTGTCGGCCTACGCTGGGGCCACAAACCTCCCCATAGTGACCAGTGAGCACCTCAGACTCGTGAGCCGATTGTGGTGTATGGGACGCTACATTCGAGCTGTCGGCCTACTCTAATTGGTGACGAGCCCTTTATAGTGACCTCGAGCGTATTCCGAGTCTACGTGAGGCGATGACCCTTCCGTAGTGACAAGAGTACAGCTAGGCCTGTATTGATAAGGTGATGGGAGAGAGGTGCAACAAGTGTGAGCAACAACCCTTACATCGATCTAAAAATATGCCATCGTATGAGACTATTATGAGTGACGACCCTAGACAGGATCTTTGTTGGGATTGATATAAGGAAAGTACCTTAATTTTCCAATCCTGTTGTTTGAAAGGACTAATAACAACTCGGTAATCATATCCATATCGCACTGCATGTGCCTGGAAGATGTGGAGCACTGAGGGAAGAAAGCATGCCGCGGACGTAAGATGGTGTCGCATGAGGGAGTATGTCAGTGAGGGTACACATCATTACTGCATCTCATACTTGCATTAACAACAGTATCTAGGAATGTCTGATTGTTTGCTTTACTATTATCGCATGATTGATTTGATAACATGTTAATCTTTGCTCTATGATTCCACTGAGTTGATCACTCACTCCCACGTTATGAGACGGTGTTTGCAACACCTACCAGACTCTGTCTTGGATGCAAATATCGAGGCGATTCAGGAGCTGGAGCCGGACTACTACGAAGATCAGGACGAGTTCTCGTACATGCAGTTTTCTGACGGCTTCGCATAGGTGGCCTGGATCAGCGGCATTTTGCTAGTTGGACTATCATATGACCTTTGATTTTAGTTTGTTATATGTATTTGTGACTCAGAGTTATATTCATACTTTGGAGACAGATCGAGATTGTTTTGCTTTCGTTTTATTGCTGGATCTGGAGTATGAATTGCAGTTTTGGTATAATCTCACTCATGTTAATGCACTAACTCAGACAATATCTAAATCATAAACATATTTGTTGCATAAGTGACGTCCTGGAACTCGGGAGTTAGGTTTCTACACGACCCCCGATTTTTGGGATGCTACACGATCATATCTGGACCTGAAAAATTTCAAAGCAAGTCTCTCTCATTTTCAAATGTCAAGGAATCGAAACTTGCATCAATAATATCGGAGTTCAAAATCCGATGGCAATGACACGAGTATCAATTCCCTCAACCAGCTGGCAAAAGGTTTTCCAAAAGAGTATAATATTGAGTTTGTGTCATCGAGCGGACCATCAATACAATCAAGAGTATACGCTAGATGATATCGAACCTACTCAATGATATCAAACTCTGTCATAAATATGACTATTTTATATCCATTGAAACCTTTTGCCTATATAAAGGGAGCTTGACTTTAGTTGCTGTTAGAGAAAGAAGAGAGTGCTTTTGAGTGTTTAACCTTAGATCATTTACCCAAAGCCCTTTCTCTCAAGGGAGTTCATCCTCCAATCCACCCTCATCATTGATAGTTAATAGAGTGGATTGGGGAATGAACTTCCACATTCAAGGATCCTCTAGCTACTACCTTAATGGCAAATCATTAAGTTGTGATGCCTTGAATGCATAGATGATTGGAATCGCTCTATCTTCCTAATAGGAAAACATTTAGAGAGTAGGATTCCATCATAACCTTAATGTAACACCCTAAAAATCGGGGGTCGTGTAGAAACCCAACTCCCGAGTTCCAGACCATTACTTATGTAACAAATATGTTGATGATTCAATGTTGTCTGAGTTAGTGCATTAACATGAGTGAGATTATACCAAAACTGCAATTCATACTCCAGATCCAGTGATAAAATGCAAACGAAATACTAAAAGATATATATATATATATATATATATATATATATATATATATATATATATAACTGTGTATAAAATAAAATAATCTCAAACTGTCTCCAAGGTATGAATACATCTCTGAGTCACATATACATATCATAAACCAAAATCAAATGTCATGTAATAGTCCAACTAGAAAAAATTCATCGATCTAGGCCACCTATGTGAAGCCGTTAGAGAACTGCATGTACGAGAACTCGTCCTAGTCCTCGTAGTAGTCCGACTCCAGCTCCTGAATCACATCACAACCTGCATCTAAGATAGAGTCTGGTAGGTGTTACAAACACCGTCCCGTAACGTGGGAGTGAGTGATCAACTTAGTGGAATCATAGAGCAAAGATTAACATGTTATCAAATCAATCACTCGATAATAGTAAAACAAACAATCAGACATTCCTAAATACTGTTTTTAATGCAAGTATGAGATGACATGATGGATGCCCTCACCGACATACTCTCTCATGCGACACCATCTTATGTCCGCGGCATGCTTTGTTCCCTCAGTGCTCCACATCTTCCAGGCACATGCAGTGCGATATGGATATGATTACTGAGTTGTTATTAGTCCTTTCATACATGAGTATTGGGAAACTAAGGTACTTCCCTTATATCAATCCCAACACAGATCCTGTCTAGGGTCATCATTCCTAGTAATCTCATACGATGTTATATTTCTAGGTCGCTGCAAGGGCTGCCAGGGCTATTGATCGCACTCGTTGCACCACTCCCCTATTACTTATCAATATAGGAATAGTTGTACTCTTACTGCTACGAAAGGTTCATCGCCTCACGTAGACTCAGAATATGTTCGAGGTCACTACAAAGGGCTCGTCACCAATCAGAGTAGGCCGACAGCTCGAATGTAGTGTCCCATACCACCACAATCGGCTCACGAGTCTAAGGTTCTCACTGGTCACTACGAGGAGGTTTGTGGCCACAGCGTAGGCCAACAGCTCGACCACGGTATCCCATACCACCATGCCCGGCTCATGAGTCTTAATAGATCAGGTACCATGGTTATCAGGGATTTCACTGGTAAGTTTAGTACCCTAGGTTCAAGCAGTTATGACCAATACAAGGTGAACATACAACGGTCAGTCAAGTTGCTTGACGAGCTCGACTAGTATGAGTGCACCTCAAGTTGAATAACATGAAGTGCATAAAACACCTCGTGTGGCCTAACCACTACCGCCAACCCAAGGCACGACTCACGTTTATCGACGCGCCCTTCGTGGCAAATAGAAGCCAACCACGAATTTGAATCTATTACCGACTACCTGGACTAGAGCATAGCCCCAAGCACTTATAATCAACATCAGTGATCATATGAGAGTAACAGAAATGAAATACAAACAATCCAAGCATGTTAACAACATGTTATAACATACAACGTAAGCAAATCAACCCAACAAATGTATTCCACATATATAAGGAAATCAATTCAATATAACAACGTGGAGGAAATCATGTGCATCATCATTTTAATTGAGAAACCAATCTCAAAACTAGTCTACAATAACATTTACTCAATACATACTAATACAAACATTTATACAAACACTTAGTCTACACACATTAGTCTACATAGCGTATGTCGACCCAAAGTGTGCATTAGGGCGAATCTCTTCGCCAAACAGATCATACACGCATATCTTGTACAATAACACGACAAATAAACATGGGAATCATTTTAGCAAAATACAGATGTATACAGTATTTCCTACAAATGCCTAAAATACCCTAAATCTCATATTCTCCGTACGCAGTCGAAATGGAAAACAGACAGCATGTACTACATGTCAAACGGTGTTCTTGTCGATAATCAACTATTAAACGACATTGAAATCTTTGAAAACCATTAACCTAAGCATCTAAAATCCTCACCTTTCACCGTAGAAGCGTAACGAATCGAATAGAAACTTTACGCTTCGTCAACGTCCGTATGACAACCTATATCACAAGATAAATCAGCTACTTCGCTAATTGTATCGATAGAATCCCTAAAACAGGTCGAGGTTAGGGTTTTCTTACCTAGAATGAAGTCGGAATCACAAGAAGAGTGATTAGAATGCGGTGATTAAGTGCGTGTAGAAGCAGGATCGAGTGTCAGGGACTTTCCCTCACAACTTCCACACAATCTCTCTTTTCTCTCTTCTCTTTTCTAGGGTTTTAGCAAATTCGTATGGGAGGGGTGTGAGAGAGTTTAAGGTCTTTAAATAGGTTAGAAACTCACCTATTTAGACTTTA
Organism: Magnolia kwangsiensis; assembly: GCA_037074715.1. Taxonomy (NCBI): domain Eukaryota; kingdom Viridiplantae; phylum Streptophyta; class Magnoliopsida; order Magnoliales; family Magnoliaceae; genus Magnolia; species Magnolia kwangsiensis. The sequence continues at coordinate 58,201,047 of CM073578.1, forward strand.
AACCAAAGTATACTTGGGTTATAGACAAATCGGGTATTTTTTGATCCAAAGAGCATTTCTGGAGGTCTCCTGACCAAATGTAGTCGAACTTAAGCTCATGGATATTTAATCATGATCACATTAAGTTTTCAGTCCAATAGTGTTCCCAGGCGGACTAGTTTCAGTTCAGCGGTCAGGAGTTTCGATCAAGTATTCCAAGTGCACTGACTTGAGTGAGAAATGTTTCCTGATCCGAGGGTGTATTTAGGTCAAATTCCGACGGTCTGAATGCTTATACTTAATCCGCAAGAGAAACGTACCAGATTTATTTAAATCACATTTAATTTTTAAAGAATTTCACTCTTTCTCACACTCCTTGCTCCAGGCTCAATGAAATAGCCTCACAACATCAGTTGGGCTTGATCTTTGAAGCGATTGTCAAGTCCAACTAAGCGATCATAATGGCTTAAGATTGTAGATATCGGACTTTTGACGCCCGGTCTAGATCCAATATAAAGTTTCAAAGGGTTCATAAGAGTAAACGGGTTTAGAGTTTGATCCTAGGTTTCAGGACGTTGTAGCGTTAACAATTCCATAAGTTTTGGGTCTTATAGAACGTATTTAAAGCGATCAGTGCTAATTTCACAGCTAAACTAGCATAGCGCTAGTTAACTTACGCTTAATTTCTAAAGAAATTAATCCTAAGTGATTTTTTCCTGAGGTGGTACTCGGGTCTCTGTACGAATTTTTTCGAGACATTACAATCTACCCCCCTTAAACAATAAATTTTATCCTCGAAATTTGTACCTTTTCGTACTCCTCGAGAAGCTGTGGGTAGTTCTTTCTGATTTCGGCTTCTGTCTCCCATGTAGCCTCTTCTTCAGTGTGATGCGTCCACAATACCTTCACAAGGGGGATGACCTTGCTATGCAATACCTGCTCCTTCTTGTCTAATATATGCATCGGTCACAGTATATATGTAACATCCTCACCTAACTGCACCTGCTCCCATCTAATGATATGGGAAGGATGAGGAACGTATTTCTAGCGGAAACTCTCAAAAATACGTGATCCCCAACCGCGAACTCTAGCGGGCGCCATCTCGTATCGGCATAACTCTTCTATCTACTCTGCGCTATAAGAAGTCAGCGCCTGATGATGTCAATCTTCTCCGAGGTGCCTACACATCTCTGGGCCAATCAATCTGTGCTCACCGACCTCTGCCCAACAATGCGGTGCTCGGCAAGGACGCCCATACAAGGCCTCATAAGGTGCCAAACCGATACTCACCTGAAAACTGTTGTTGTATGCGAACTCCGCATATGCAAGACAGTCATCCCAACTATCTTTAAAATCCAACATGCAATCCCGCAGCATGTCCTCTAAAATCTGGTTCACCCGCTCTATCTATCCATCCGTCTGTGGGCGAAAAGCAGTACTGAACTTCAACTTCACACCCATAGCTTCCTAGATGCGTGTCCAGAAAATAGAAGTAAAATGCGTGTCTCTGTCCGACACGATCTCTAAGGGAACTCCATGCAGACGCACTATCTCTCTGATATATAGCCTGGCCAACTCGTCTACAGAGTTCGTAACTCTGATCGGTAGGAAGTGTGCTTACTTCGTCAGACGGTCGACGATCACCCAAATAGAATCATGTCCCTTCCTCGTCTTCGGCAATCCCAAAATGAAATTCATAGAAATAAAGTCCCACTTCCACTTAGCTATAGGCATAGGTTGAAGGAGTCCAGGAGGTCGGCGATGCTCTGCCTTCACCTGCTCGCAAGTGAGATAACGGGACACGAAATTTGTGATGTGGGTCTTCATACCATCTCACCAATAGGTCCTCTTCACGTCGCGATACATCTTTGTGCTGCCCGGATGCATCGTAAGTCTGGAACTGTGCGCAGCCTCGAGAATCTCTCGTCTCAAGTCAGGAATATCTAGGATGCATGGGCGGCCACGATAAATTAAGCCCCCATCCGTTCCAACTCGCCACTCAGCATCTGCATCATCACTGGCCTGTTCTCGAAGCTCAGTCAGATGCACATCATCCCTCTGCGCCGCGATGACCCTGTCATCGATAAGAGGTCACACCTGAACATGTGCGATGAACTCAAATGGCTCCTCCACGGTGAGTTTTTGCTCAAAGTCTCACAAAAACTCAACCATGTCCCACTCAGCTACCATCAGCGGAGTCACAAACTCTATTGCCTTCTTGCAGCTCAACGCGTCAGCCACAAGGTTCGCCTTGTCCGGATGGTAGGAAACTTCGAACTTAAAGTCCTTTAAAGTCTCCATCCATCCCCTCTGCCTCATATTCAGGTCCCGCTGCTTGAATATGTACTTGAGGCTCTTGTGGTCACAAAAGAGCTCGAACTCCTCCTCGTAAAGGTAATGTCTCCAGAGCTTCAATGCGAACATGACGGCTGCCAACTCAAGGTCGTGTGTAGGGTAATTCTCCTCGTGCTTCCTTATTTGTCTCGAGGCATACGAAATCACCCTGTCCTTCTGCATAAGGACACAACCCAGACCAACGCTAGATGCGTCGATGTATATCGTGTACTTAACCCCTTACTCTGGCAATACTAGCAGAGGGGCGGACGTCAGCCTATCCTTCAGCTCCTGAAAAGCTTCCTCCGCCTTTTCATTCCAGGTGAACTTCAGATCCTTCCGTGTCAACTGAGTCAAGGGTTTGGCTATCTTGGAGAAGTCCCAAATGAATCATCAATAGTAGCCAGTAAGTCCCAGGAAACTCCTCACCTCGGTAACCGAACCAGGCTGCTTCCAGTCCTACACCGCAGCTACCTTAGCAAGGTCCACCGCCATCCCATCCTTGGACACCACATATCCTAAGAACTTGACTTCCTCCTTCCAGAAGTCACACTTCTTATACTGTGCAAACAACTAGTGCTGTCTCAGTGTATCCAGGACCAATCATAAGTGCTCCTCATGCTCCTCTCGACTCCTGGAATATACCAAAATGGCATTTATAAACACGATGACGAATCGATAGAGGAATGGCCGAAATACTCTGTTCATCAGATCCATGAACACGGCTGGTGCGTTCGTAAGACCGAACGACATCACGAGGAACTCGTAGTGGCCAAAGGTGGTCCTAAAAGCTGTCTTCTACACGTCCTCATCCCAGACGCGCAGCTGGTGATACCTTGACTGCAGATCAATCTTCGAGAAGTACTGCACTCCTCTCAGCTGATCAAATAGGTCATCAATCCTGGATAAAGGGTATCTATTCTTCACCGTAATCTGATTCAACCTGCGATAATCAATACACAATCGCAGTGAACCATCCTTCTTCATCACAAATAGTACCGGTGCTCCCTAAGGAGACACACTCGGTCATATGAAGCCAACTTCCAACAGATCATCGATCTGTTTCCTCAACTCCTCCATCTCACATGGGGCCATGCGATACGTCGGCAGTGAGACGAGCGTCGAACCGGGCACCAGGTCGATAGTAAAATCAATCTCACAGTGAGGTGGCAACCCAGGAATCTTCCTGAACAGATCCTCATAATCATGGACTACTAGCGTACGCTCAAGTGTCGGGGCATCAACATCCCTTAATAAAGAAGCGTAGTTAAGCACTCGGAAGGGGAGATTAACCTGCACTGAAAATGTAAAGGACGTGCCCTCCGAGTAACCTTAGGTGGCATTCCCTATATTCAAAATAGGGTGCAACCCAGTCAGTTTTAGTAATAACACAAACACACCACACAATCATTCACATAATAAACCGAAAAAACTCCATGCATTTCATTTAATCAAAATTAGTCACAATACAAGAGATATATCCTTACATGCATCATGACACGAAACACATGGGAAACTAAGTTAGCCAAAGCTACAACTGCAACATAGCCAACTACTAAGCCTTCTCAGGCTCACACATAAAAAATAAAAAATAACCTACATACGGCCTACAGACATCAGAAATCTAATCACTTGCCCGAGTCTGGTGATGGAGGAGGGGCACCCTTATCCTGTAAACAACACAGGATGGCCTTCAAGGTGCGAGTCACCTTGCCAACTTTTCGCTTCATGACGACCTTGGTATCCTTAAGCTCTTGTTTTACCTCGACCCGGAGTTCTTGGACTTCCTGTCACAAAATAACCTGACTCTCCTCAAGTCAGGTTACGTGAGCATCCCTAGCAGCCCGAGTTGCAGGAGGAGGACTCTCATCAGTATCCTGAGCGTCCTCTTCTTCTTCTTCCTGGCCTTCTTCCTCTATTTCTGCTCCACCTCCTTCTTCACTTTCGTCCTTTTCACTATCATATTCGCCCTCACTATCATCATCAAGCTGATCCTCACGCTGTCGAGGCCCTATCCTCATCTAGTTCATGGTAGCCTCATTGATGAAATAAATTGGCACAGGCAACTCTGGCCCAAGTCTGTAAGCAAACTCAAGTGTAATCTTGCATATGAGCCGACCAAAGGGAAGTGACTTAGACGTTCCTCTTGATTTTGCTATGAGGATGATCTGTCGCAACACAAAGGTGGGTATTCACACGTTCTCTCCCTAGCCCACTTGATACAGGAAATCTACCATAAGGCACGTGCATTCACTGCGATTACTCTACCTGGGATAAACATTAAACATGTAAATGTGGTGAAGCAGACGAAAATCATTTGACATGTGGGACGCTAAGAGGCTCTTATTACGCTGCCACTCAACTAATCCACCACATAGGAACCTGGTGCGGCGATCTCGCTCATGAACACTCCTCAGGTTCTTAGCACTTGGATGTACCTCGCAAAGAGGCACGTTCAAAAGTTAAGCTATCAACCGAACATCGATCGTGGCTTCCCGATCTCTATCAAAGGGAATCCTGAACTGCAATGGCTCCAACGTAGGGTCCCGAATATGAGCATAAAAGGCACGAACAGTGCTCACGTTCGCACGAGACTGGCCTTCAAAGAGCGGACACCACTCGGCAACTTCAATGCGCTCAAACAACAAAAACTCACCAAAGAGCCGCTCATCCACATATGCCTCAAACAGAACCTTATGATCCGTATACGCGCCGTGGGCTAAGTCTTCCAACAGTGCTCTCCCTATGGGAGTGCGGGGATCCAAATCCCGCTTCGTGTGTAGCTCTCTCCCAACGTTTGGACTAGTGGCGGCACTTGAACTAGCGGTGCCACCTCTCGGCTTCCTTGAACGTGAAGGGTGACTAGGCCTAGCTTCATCCGTGGTAGTCTTCCTCTTTCCCATGAGAGAGATGATGGTGGAAAGGGAGAAAAAGGCTAAAATAGCCTCTATAAAGGCCATGGAAAATGAAGGAAAGGGGGAGAAATGGCTGACCTAGTGGGCTACCACGAATCTAGGTCTGATAGAGGGGGGAAACAGGCTCCAAAAGGCTGGGATAAACATTAAACGTGCAGATGTGGTGAAGCAGATGAAAATCATTTGACATGTGGGATGCTAAGAGGCTCTTACTACGCTGCCACTCAACTAAGCCACCACATAGGAACCTGGTGCGGCGATCTCGCTCACGAACACTCCTCAGGTTCTTAGCCCTTGGATGTACCTCGCCAAGAGGCATGTTCAGAAGTCGAGCTATCAACCGAACATCGACCATGGCTTCCTGATCTCTATCAAAGGGAATCCTGAACTGCAATGGCTCCAACGTAGGGTCCCGAATATGAGCATAAAATGCAAGAACATTGCTCACGTTCGCACAAGACTGGCCTTCAAAGAGCGGACACCACTCGGCAACTTCAATGCGCTCAAACAATAAAAACTCACCAAAGAGCCGCTCATCCATGTGTGCCTCAAACAGAACCTTACGATCCATATACGCGCCGTGGGCTAAGTCTGCTAACAGTGCTCTCCCTATGGGAGTGCGGGGATCCAAATCCCGCTTCGTGTGTAGCTCTCTCCCAACGTTTGGACTAGCGGCGGCACTTGAACTAGCGGTGCCACCTCTCGGCTTCCTTGAACGTGAAGGGCTACTAGGCCCATCTTCATCTATGGCAGTCTTCCTCTTTCCCATGAGAGAGATGATGGTGGAAAGGGAGAAAAAGGCTAAAATAGCCTCTATAAAGGCCATGGAAAATGAAGGAAAGGGGGAGAAATGGCTGACCTAGTGCGCTACCACGAATCTAGGTCTGATAGAGGGGGGAAATATGCCTCAAAAGGCTGGGATTGCAAAGGGAAAAGGGTAAAATGGGTTGGTGTAACGCCCTGAAAAAATCTATACTTGGACTCGAGTACCAACTTGACCAGAAATCGCGTAGGATTAATTCCTTTGAAAAATAAGTGTAAGTTAGCTAGCGCAACGCTAGAGTAGCTGGAAAATAGTCCCTGATCACTTTAAATACGTTCTACAAGACCCAAAGCAAGTAGAACCAATGACGCTATAATACTCTAAAACCTCGGATCAAACTTTAAACCGGTTTGTTCTCAGGACCTCTTTGAAACTTTGTATTGGATCTAGACGGCGCGTCGAAAGTTCGATACCTATAATCTTAGACCTTTATAACCACCTAGCTGGACTTGACAATCATTTTGAAAATCAAGTCCAACCGACATTCAGAGGCTATTTCATTGAGCCTGGAGTGAAGAGAGTGAGAATAGGGTTAGATTTGGAATTTGAAATTCAAATCTGGCACACGACTTGACACGTTATTATTAAGCGTTCTGACCGTCAGAATTCAGCCAAATTACACCCTCGGATCAGGAAAAATTTCTATTTCATATCATGAGACTTGTAGACCTGATCTATGTGCGATGACCACTGAACTGAAACTGGACCGCCACGTGTGATCTACGAATGCTACTGGTCTGAAAATGGGATGTGAGCAACATCCGACGGGCATGAACTTAAGTTCGATCGCGTTCGGCCAGGGGAACTCCAGAAATGTCTTTTTGGACCGAAACAGCCCCGATTTGGTTAGGTATCAAGTAAACATTGTTCTCAAGCCTGTTTTGGGCATGTTTAGGGTTATAAAAGGAGCTTAAACCCTCACTTCTCTCACCCATCCGAATTTGCTAGAAACCCTAGCTGGTGTGAGAGAAAAGGTGAGAGATTGTGAGAGAGAGTGTGAGAGAATTTCCTACTGCTTGCACTACCGGTTGCACGTGCTTAAGCAACGCGCCTCAATCACTTTCCCGACGATTTCACCGCGTTTCTAGGTAAGAAAATACCCCAAATACTTGCTGATTTAAGCTTCCTTCGGTTCCTTAGCATGATAGCTTATAGATCTTGTGTATTAGGTTCCCAGTTCGCCGTAGACGAAGCGTACACGCTCCGTTCGAATCAATACACTTCTAGGATAAAAGGTGTGGATTTTAGACGCTTTGATTGACTGTTTTCAATGCTTTCAATGTCGTTTAATAGTAGATTATTGACGGCAACACCGTTTGACATGTACAACATGCTGTCCATTTCCTGTTTCGTAAGCAGAAGAAAAATATGAGATTTAGGGCATTTTAGTCATTTGTAGGAAATACTGTTTTCATCCATATTTTGCTGATATGATTGACATGGCTTCTTGTCGCATTAGGATATTAAGAATGCGTGCAAAATTAGTTTGGCGAAGAGATTCGCCCAAATGTGCACTTTGAGTCGACATATTATATGTAGACTTAAGGGTGTGGACTAAGTGTTTTTTTAAATGTTTGTATTAGTATGTATTGAATTAAATGGTGTTATGAATTAGTTTGAGATTGAATTCTCAATTAATATGTTGATGTAAATGATTTCCTACATGTTAGTTATATGCATGATTTCATTATATGTATGAAATGCATGCGTTGGATGATTTACTTAAGTTGTATGTTATAACATGTGTTAACATGCTCACATTGTTGTAGTTCACTTCCATTACTCTTATATGATTGCTAATGTGGATTCATAACTGTTTGGGACTATACCTAGTCCAGCCAGTCAGTAACTGAGTGAATTCGTGGTTGGCTTATCTTTGCCACGAACGACGCGTCGATGAACGCAAGCCGTGTTTTGGAGTTGACAGTAGTGGTTAGGCCACATGAGGTGTTTTATGCACTTCATGTCGTTCGACTTGAGATGCGCTCGTGCTAGTCGAGCCCATCAAGTAACCCGACTGACCATTGTATGTTCACCCTGTATGAGTCATAACTGCTTGAACCTAGGGTACTGAACTTACCATTATAAACCCTGTCAACCATGGTACCTTGATCCATAAAGACTCATGAGCCGGGCATGGTGGTATGGGACACCGTGGTCGAGTTGTCGGCCTACGCTGGGGCCACAAAACTCCCCGTAGTGACCAGTGAGCAACCCAGACTCGTGAGCAGATTATGGTGGTATCGGACACTATATTCTTGCTGTCGGTCAACATTGATAAGGTGATGGGGGACCGGTGCAACGAGTGCGAGCAACAACCCTGACAGCCCTTTGTAGTGACCTCGAGGGTATTCTGAGTCTACAGGGGGCGACGACCCTTCCGTAGCGACAAGAGTACAAGTATGCCTGTATTGATAAGGTGATGGGGGAGGGGTGCAATGAGTGGGAGCAACAGCCCTGGCTGCCCTTGCAGTGACCTACAAAATATACATCGTATGAGATTACTAGGAGTGACGACCCTAGACAGGATCTGTGTTGGGATTGATATAAGGGAAGTACCTTAGTTTCCCAATCCTGCTGATTGAATGGACTAATAATAACTCGGTAATCATATCACCATCACATTGCATGTGCCTGGAAGATGTGGAGCAGTGTGGGATGAAAGCATGCGACGGGCGTAAGATGGTGTCGTATGAGGGAGATCGTCAGTGAGGGCATCCATCATGTCACGTCATATTGCATTAACAACAGTATTAGGAATGTTTGATTTACTACTTTACTATTATCACGTGATTGATTTGAGAACATGCTAATCTTTGCTCTATTATTCCACTGAGTTAGCTACTCACTCCCACGTTACGGGATGGTGTTTGCAACACCCACCAGACCCTGTCTTAGATGCAGGTGAGGCAGCAATTCAGGAGGCAGAGCCGGATTATGATGAGGACCAGGACGAGTTCTCATATATGTAGTACCACAACGGCTTTGCTTAGGTGGCCTGAATTGGCGAGACTTCTCAGTGGGACTATTTTTAACATTTTGATTCTGTTTATTTACATGTATATGAGACTCAGAAATGTATTCATACTTTGGAGACAATTGAGATCTATTTTATTTTCCATACAGTGATATGTATATCCTTTAGTCTTCCGCTTGCTTTTATCACTGAATCTGGAGTATGAATTGCAGTTTTGGTATACTTTTACACATGTGAATGCTTTAACTTAGACAATATTGAATCATAATCAATTTTGTTGCATAAGTGACGTTCTGGAACTCAGGAGTCGGGTTTATACACGACCTCCAATTTTCAGGGCATTACAAGTTGGTATCAGAGCATGAATGAGATTATACCGGGCCTGGGTTATGGTCACGCGACGTACACTGTCACTTCCTTTGACTTAGGTGGGTGCGAGGGAGGTCTAGAAACACTTATAGGATCGCAGTTTCGCCAATAGGCGCTACTCGTATCGATCGCTTGATCGAGTCCGTAATGCATCTAGGGTCGCGTGAAGCGACCTAAGTAGCTCTTAGGTTGTAAGTAGGTGGGTTGAGACATTATTTGAGTAGTTCTAAACCTGTATATGTGAATCCTTGGGCTGTGGGGCAACCACAACCCTTACATTTAATCGCTAGGGCTTAAAAACCCCGTTTCACCTAATTTCTTCAAAATTCTTCCTCTCACCACTCCATTCTTCAATTATTTCTTTTAATTTTCATGTTAGGCATTGATCCTAATATTAAAATGATACAAAATCATACTTCGATAAAATTTTATAGTGAATAGTAAAATTTCATGAAAACTGGCCATTTGGCCATTATAAATTCATAATATTTAGAAACTAATGGGCTAGATGGATGTATTAGCTCCTTCTATCCCAAAATCATATGCTACATAATAGGAGAATGTATTCATGTTTACAGATTGGCCCCAGAAAGCCCCGAATGGAAGTTTGGGCCTCCCTAGGCCAATATAGAATGAACTAAGGTGGGGCCCATACATATTTGAGGTCCCTGAGGCAGGGGGGACCCAACCCATGTGGTCCCACCGACCGGAGTGGTGACTGGCCAGCGATGCCATCCCCGGATCGCCAATGAGTGGGCCCCACTTGCATTGAAACTCGGGCGCATGGTCTCTTTTGGGTAGGGCATCCCTCCCATGTGTGGTCCGTCTGTTGAAAACCCCTAAAAGAGGTACCGCCTTCACAAACAGCCCCCTCCCAAGCTCATTTCACATTTTTCTTGCTGCCCCTTCTCAGATCGATGCTCTAAATCCCTCCCAAACCCATTTCTTACTGAAACTGAATCCATTCCATCACTCCATTACAGTTTGCAACTCCTCCTCTTACAAATCTCATCCGTTGGAGCTCCTACAACCCTCATTTGTGGCTGAAATCGGGTGGAGCTCCATTTTCCTTTTTCCTTCTCTTTTTTTTTAAAAAAATCCAGCCTTAGGGAGCTTGAAGCATCCCTCTACAATGCCTGGATATCATTATGTCCATTTGGGCAGCCATTTCTCTCCATTTTCCTCGCTTTCCATGGCTATTGTTGAAGCCATTTTGGGTTTTTTCTCTTTCTCCACCATCCTCTCTTTGATGAGAAAGAGAAAGACCGTAGCGGATGAGGTTGGGCCTAGTCACCCTGCGCAATCCAGAAGACCGAGGGGTGGCACCGCTAGCTCAAGCGCCGCCACAAGTCCAAGCACAGCCCGGGAGTTCCATACAAAGTGGGATTTGGATCCCCATGCTCAAATTGGACGAGTGATATTAGCAAAGATGCCTCACGGTGAATATACTGACCGTAAGGTGTTGTTTGAGGTAGACGTGGAAGGGCGACTCTTCGGTGAATTCCTATTGTTCGAGCGCATTGAAGCTGCACATTGGGGTCTGCTCTTTGAAGCCCGTTCTCGTGCTAATGTGAGCACCGTTCGTGCCTTCTACGCTCGTATCCAGAATCCTACATTGGAGCCATTGCAGTTCAAGTTCCCTTTGGTAGAGACCGGATGGCTACGGTCGATGTTCGGTTGATAGCGCGACTTCTGAACATCCCCCTTGGTGATGTTCATCCCAGTGCGAAGAATTTGAGGAGTCAGCGTGAGCGAGATCACCGTACCAGGTTCCTATGCGGTAGTCTGGTTCCATGGCAGTCTAACAATAGCCTCAAGGTGTCTCATATGTCTAATGATTTGTGCCTGCTGCACCACATTTGCATGTTCAACGTGTATCCCAGGTCGACAAATCACATTGAATGTACATGCCTTATGGTTGATTTCTTGTATCAGGTGGCCCAGGGAGAAAATTTATGTATGGCCACTTTCGTGTTGCGACAAATTATCCTCATAGCGAAATCAAGAAGAACGTCTGAGTCACTTCCTTTTGGCCGTCTTATATGCAAGATCGCGATTGAGTTTGCTTATAGACTTAGGCCAGAGTTGTCAGTTCTGATTCACTGTATTGATGAGTCTACCATGGTCAAGATGAAGATCGGATCTCAGTATCATGAGACTCAGCTTGATGAGGATAGCGAGGGCGATTTTGATGACGAAGAGTAACTAAGTGAAGGAGAACCTAGAGCGGAAGTAGAGGAGGAAGTCCAGGAAGAGGTAGAAGAGGAGGTTCAGGATACTGATGAGAGCCCTCCTTCTACTCAGGCTACTAGTGATGATCGCATTGTCCGAATTGAGGAGAGCCAGGTCGCCTTGTGAAGGAAAGTTCAGAAACTTCGGGCTGAGGTCGAGGATACCAAGGCCGTTATGAAGAAAAAATTTGGTAAGGTGACTCACACCTTGAAGGCGATCCTGTGCTGCTTGCAGGATAAGGGTGCTCCTCCTCCATCACCCGACTTAGACTAGCGATGAGATTTTAGATGTTGTTGGTAGCAGTTAGTCATTTCCTTCTTTATGTTGTGTAAGCCTGTTAAGGCTAGTAGTTTACTTATGTTGCTGATGTAGCTTTAACTGTCTTAGTCCCATGTACTTCTTGTCATGATGCCTGTAAGGAGATATCCCTTGTATTGTGATAATTTTGATTAAATGAAATGCATGGAATACCTTGACAGCTGAGGCAGTCGAGACAGAGACTTCTCAGTATTCCGCCTTTGAGGTCACCGCCCACATCAGAGGTATTCCTATTCTCGTGATGGTGGATACTGGATCCACACTTTCTTTGATATCGCATTCCATAGTCAGGCGTCTTGGACTGCCGACCATTCGTATAGATGGAGTGCGAGTCCTTTCAGCTCATGGAGATTTTTCTGATGCCACCCTGATGTATGAGGGTTGCCTGGTAGATCTGGGAGGTAGGACGATGACTCTTGATCTTATCGTCGACCCCTCTCTTGTTTATCTCGATGTCATTCTTGGCATGGATTGGTTGACTGCTGGGAGGGCCGAGATTGACTGCGAGACTCGTATGGTGATGGTGTACGAGGCAGAGGACACGCCTTTTACATTTTCAGTTCGGGTAAATCTCCCCTTCCACATACTTAGCTACGATTCTTTACTTCGGGACGGTGATGCCCCGATGCTTGAGCATACGCCAGTCGTTTGTGATTTTGGGGATCTGTTCAGGAAGATCCCTGGTTTGCCGCCTCGACGAGAGATTGATTTCACTATCGATCTGGTGCCTGGTTTCACGCCCGTCTCACTGCCGACGTATCACATGGCACTGTGTGAGATGGAGGAGTTGAGGACACAGATTGATGGTCTGTTGGAGCTTGGCCTTATTCGACCCAGTGTGTCTCCTTGGGGAGCACCAGTCTTGTTTGTAAGGAAGAAGGATGGTTCGATGCGATTGTGTATTGATTATCACAAACTGAACCAGATCATGGTGAAGAACAAGTACCCTTTACCCAGGATCGATGACTTGTTTGATCAATTGAGAGGAGCGCAGTACTTCTCGAAGATTGATCTTCAGTCAGGATATCATCAGTTGCACGTCAGGGATGAGGACGTGCAGAAGACAGCATTCAGGACCAGCTTTGGCCACTACGAGTTCCTTGTGATGTCGTTCAGTCTCACGAACGCACCAGCCGTGTTCATGGATCTGATGAACAGAGTATTTCATCCTTTCCTCTATCGATTCATTGTGGTGTTCATTGACGACATTTTGATATACTCCAAGAGTCGAGAGGAGCATGAGGAGCACTTGTGCTTGGTCCTGGATACACTCAGACAGCATCAGTTGTTCGCACAGTACAAGAAGTGCGACTTCTGGAAGCAGGAAGTGAAGTTCATGGGACACGTGATGTCCAAGGATGGCATGGCAGTCTACCTGTCTAAAGTAGCTGCAGTTCAGGACTAGGAGCAGCCTGGTTCTGTCACTAAGGTGAGGAGTTTCTTGGGTCTCGTTGGCTATTATCGACGCTTCATTCAAGATTTCTCGAAGATCGCGAGACCTTTATCTCAGTTGACACGGAAGGACGTGAAGTTTGCCTGGAATGACAAGGCGGAGTCAGCTTGTCAGGAGCTGAAGGACAGACTTACGTCCGCCCCTGTGCTAGTATTGCCAGAGTAAGGGGTTAGATACACTATATATACTGATGCGTCTAGCGTTGGTTTGGGTTGTGTCCTTATACAGAAGGACAGGGTAATTTCGTATGCCTCGAGACAATTAAGGAAGCACGAGGAGAATTACCCTACACACGACCTAGAGTTGACAGCCGTCATATTCACACTGAGGCTCTGGAGACATTACCTCTATGGAGAGGAGTTCGAGCTCTTTTGCGACCATAAGAGCCTTAAGTACATATTCACGCAGCGGGACTTGAATATGAGGTAGCGGCGATGGATGGAGACTTTAAAGGACTTCAAGTTCGAAGTCTCTTACCATCTTGGGAAGGCGAACCTTGTGGCTGACGCATTGAGCCGCAAGAAGGCGATAGAGTTTGCGGCTCCCCTGATGGTTGCTGAATGGGATATGGTTGAGTTTTTGTGAGACTTTGAGCAGAAACTCACTGTAGAGGAGCCGTATGAGTTCATCGCACATGTGCAGGTGCGATCTCAGATCAATAATCGGGTCATCGAGGTGTAGAGGGATGCTGCACGTCTGACTGAGCTTCGAGAGCAGGCCAGTGATGATGCAGACGCCAAGTGACAAGTTGGCATGGATGGGGGCTTACGTTATCGTGGCCGCCTATGCGTCCCAGATATCCCTGAATTGAGACAAGAGATTCTCGAGGCTGCGCATTGTACCAGACTAGCAATGCATCCAGGCAGTATGAAGATGTATCGCGACGTGAAGAGGACCTAATGGTGGGAAGGTATGAAGACCCACATAGTAGAGTTCGTGTCCCGTTGTCTTACTTGCCAGCAGGTGAAGGCAGAGCATCGCCGACGACCTCGACTTCTTCAGCCTATGTCGATCGCAGAGTGGAAGTGGGACTTCATTTCCATGGATTTCATTTCAGGGCTTCCGAAGATGAGGAAGGGACATGATTCCATATGAGTGATCGTCGACCGTCTGACTAAGTCGGCACACTTCCTACTGATCAGAGTCACGAACTCTACAGACGAGCTGGCTAGACTATATATCAGAGAGATCGTGCGTCTGCATGGAGTTCCATTGGAGATCGTGTCGGACAGAGACACGCGGTTCACTTCTATTTTCTGGACTCGCATTCAGGAGGCTATGGGTGTGAAGTTAAGTTCAGTACTGCCTTCCACCCACAGACAGACGAACAGACAGAGCGGGTGAACCAGATCTTATAGGACATGTTGCGAGCTTGCGCATTGGACTTCAAGGATAGTTAGGATGACTGTCTTGCATATGCGGAGTTCACGTACAACAACAGTTTCCAGGCGAGTATCGGTATGGCACCTTACGAGGCGCTGTATGGGCGGCCTTGTCGAGCACCGCATTGTTGGACAGAGGTCGGTGAGCGCAGATTGATTGGCCCAGAGTTAGTGCAGGCTACGTTAGAGAAGATTGATATTATTAGACGTCGGCTTCTCACAGCGCAGAGCAGACAGAAGAGTTATGCCGATACGAGACGGCGGCCGCTAGAGTTCATAGTTGGGGATCATGTATTTTTGTAAGTTTCCCCTATGAAGGGAGTCCTTCGGTTCGGGAAGAAGGGGAAGCTGGCACCGCGATTCATTGGTCCATTCCAGATCATTGATCGTGTGGGAGCAGTGGCATACTGTTTGGCTTTACCCACACCTCTCGCGAGCATTCACAACGTATTTCATGTTTCTATGCTGAAGAAATACGTTTCTGATCCTTCCCATATCATCAGATGGGAGCAGGTGCAGTTAGGAGAGGATGTTACATATATCCTGCGACCGACGCATATCCTAGACAGGAAGGAGCAGGTACTGCGTAGCAAGGTGATTCCCCTTGTAAAGGTATTGTGGATGCATCACTCTGAGGAAGAGGCTACCTGGGAGACAGAAGTCGAGATCAGAAAGAACTACCGACAGCTTCTCGAGGAGTACGAAAAGGTATAAATTTTGAGGATGAAATTTTTTGTTAAGGGGGGTAGATTGGAACGCCCTGGAAAAATCCATACTTGGACTCGAGTACCAACTCGACCAGAAATCGCGTAGGATTAATTCCTTTGGAAAATAAGTGTAAGTTAGCTAGCGCAACGCTACAGTAGCTGGGAAATAGTCCCTGATCACTTTAAATACGTTCTACAAGACCCAAAGCGAGTAGAACCAATGACGCTATAATACTCTAAAACCTCAGATCAAACTCTAAACCGGTTTGTTCTCATGAGCTCTTTGAAACTTTGTATTGGATCTAGACCGCGCGTCGAAAGTCCGATACCTACAATCTTAGACCGTTATAACCGCCTAGCTGGACTTGACAATCATTTCGAAAATCAAGTCCAACCGACATTCAGAGGCTATTTCATTGAGCTTGGAGTGAAGAGAGTGAGAATAGGGTTAGATTTGGAATTTGAAATTCAAATCTGGCACACGACCTGACGCGTTATTATTAAGCGTTCTAACCGTCAGAATTCAGCCAAATTACACCCTCGGATTAAGAAAAATTTCTATTTCATATCATGAGACTTGTAAACCTGATCTATGTGCGATGACCACTGAACTGAAACTGGACCGCCACGTGCGATCTACAAACGCTACTGGTCTGAAAATGGGATGTGAGCGACATCCGACGTGCATGAACTTAAGTCCGATCACGTTCGGCCAGGGGACCTCCAGAAATGTCTTTTTGGACTGAAACAGTCCCGATTTGGTTAGGCATCAGGTAAACATTGTTCCCAAGCCTGTTTTGGGCATGTTTTAAGTTATAAAAGGGGTTTAAACCCTCACTTCTCTCACCCATCCGAATTTGCTAGAAACCCTAGCTGGTGTGAGAGAAAAGGTGAGAGATTGTGAGAGAGAGTGTGAGAGAATTTCCTACTTCTTGCACTACCGGTTGCACATGCTTAAGCAACGCGCCTCAATCACTTTTCCGACGATTTTGCCGCATTTCTAGGTAAGAAAATACCCCAAATACTTGCTGATTTAAGGTTCCTTCGGTTCCTTAGCATGGTAGCTTATAGATCTTGTGTATTAGGTTCCCAGTTCGCCGTAGACGAAGTGTACACGCTCCGTTCGAATCAATACACTTCTGGGATAAAAGGTGCAGATTTTAGACGCTTTGATTGACTGTTTTCAACGCTTTCAATGTCGTTTAATAGTAGATTATTGACGGCAACACCGTTTGACATGTACAACATGCTGTCCGTTTCCTGTTTCGTAAGCAGACGAAAAATATGAGATTTAGGACATTTTAGTCATTTGTAGGAAATACTGTTTTCATCCATATTTTGCTGATATGATTGACATGGCTTCTTGTCGTATTAGGATATTAGGAATGCGTGTAAAATCAGTTTGGCAAAGAGATTCGCCCAAATGCACACTTTGAGTCGACATACTATATGTAGACTTAAGGGTGTGGACTAAGTGTTTTTATAAATGTTTGTATTAGTATGTATTGAATTAAATGGTGTTATGAATTAGTTTGAGATTGAATTCTCAATTAATATGCTGATGTAAATGATTTTCTACATTTTAGTTATATGCATGATTTCATTATATGTATGAAATGCATTCGTTGGATGATTTACTTAAGTTGTATGTTATAACATGTGTTAACATGCTCACATTGTTGTAGTTCACTTCCATTACTCTTATATGATTGCTGATGTGGATTCATAACTGTTTGGGACTATACCTAGTCCAGGCAGTCGGTAACCGAGTGAATTCGTAGTTGGCTTATCTTTGCCACGAACGACACGTCGATGAGCGCGAGCCGTGTTTTAGAGTTGACGGAAGTGGTTAGGCCACATGAGGTGTTTTATGCACTTCATGTCGTTCGACTTGAGATGCGCTCGTGCTAGTCGAGCCCGTCAAGTAACCCGACTAGCCATTGTATGTTCATCCTGTATGAGTCATAACTGCTTGAACGTAGGATACTGAACTTACCATTGTAAACCTTGTCAACCATGGTACCTTGATCCATAAAGACTCATGAGCCGGGCATGGTGGTATGGGACACCGTGGTCGAGCTGTCGGCCTACGCTGGGGCCACAAACCTCCCCGTAGTGACCAGTGAGCAACCCAGACTCGTGAGCAGATTATGGTGGTATGGGACATTATATTCTTGCTGTCGGCTTACATTGATAAGGTGATGGGGGACTGGTGCAACGAGTGCGAGCAACAGCCCTGACAGCCCTTTGTAGTGACCTCGAGCGTATTCTGAGTCTACGGGGGGCGACGACCCTTCCGTAGCGACAAGAGTACAAGTAGGCCTGTATTGATAAGGTGATGGGGGAGCGGTGCAACGAGTAGGAGCAACAGCCCTGGCACCCTTGCAGCGACCTATAAAATATACATCGTATGAGATTACTAGGAGTGACGACCCTAGACAGGATCTGTGTTGGGATTGATATAAGGGAAGTACCTTAGTTTCCCAATCCTGCTGATTAAATAGACTAATAATAACTCGGTAATCATATCACCATCACATTGCATGTGCCTGGAAGATGTGGAGCATTATTGGATGAAAGCATGCCGCGGGCGTAAGATGGTGCCGTTTGAGGGAGATCGTCGGTGAGGGCATCCATCATGTCACGTCATATTGCATTAACAACAGTATTAGGAATGTTTGATTTACTGCTTTACTATTATCGCATGATTGATTTGAGAACATGCTAATCTTTGCTCTATTATTCCACTGAGTTAGCTACTCACTCCCACGTTACGGGATGGTGTTTGCAACACCCACCAGACCCTGTCTTAGATGCAGGTAAGGCAACGATTCAGGAGGTAGAGCCGGATTATGATGAGGACCAGGACGAGTTCTCATATATGTAGTACCACTATGGCTTTGCTTAGGTGGCCTGGATTGGCGGGACTTCTCAGTGGGACTATTTTTGACATTTTGATTCTGTTTATTTACATGTATATGAGACTCAGAGATGTATTCATACTTTGGAGACAGTTGAGATCTATTTTATTTTCCATACAGTGATATGTATATCCTTTAGTCTTTTGCTTTCTTTTATCACTGAATCTGGAGTATGAATTGCAGTTTTGGTATACTTTTACTCATGTGAATGCTTTAACTCAGACAACATTGAATCATAATCATTTTTGTTGCATAAGTGACGGTCTGGAACTCGGGAGTCGAGTTTATACACGACCCCCGATTTTCAGGATGTTACAGTTGGGTTTGAAGCTCACACGATTTCTAGCCTCAAATAGAGGATGGGAGAGCTTCAACGAACGAGAATGGAGAGAGAGGGGAGTGTGTATTGCTGTAAATGGTCGAGTGGCGTGGGTTTAGGCAGGAAATGATGATGGAAGTTATTAAGAATGGGATTTGCAAGGAAAAATAGCAAATGGGAGAGGAAAGGACAGCTTGGGGGTGTGTTTTGTGAAGGAGGTAGGGGTTTGGGGTGTTTTTAACGGACGGCCCACACCTAGGGGGGTTACCCTAATCCCTAAACTGCATCGGCCCAATGGCCCACCTGAGTGGGGCCCACTGTACGGCGAGGCCTCGCCGACCTCTATGTTATTTAGCAAGGCCTCGCCATTTGGGCGAGGTCCTCCTACCCTGGGGTCCCCAAATATATGTGGGTCCCACCTTGGATCATCCTAGACTAGCGTGGATAGGCCCACGACTCTGCTTCAAGCTATTTCGGGTCACTTCGGATACTATCTGATGTATATTCGTATTTAACGATCTTTAACGGCTGGGATAGGGTCAAAAGAGGTCTAGACCGGCCCACACATGAACTAAAAGTGGTCCGGGGTCGTTTCATACGACCACGGATGCACACGGACTCGATCAAAATAATCGATTTGTGTAATACTCCGGATTTTGGCCAATCTGGGATTTGACGTCCTTAGGCAGTGGGTCAATTAAAACACCTAGAAAATCGTTCAGAACCCAATTCCATAGTCAAAGAAACCACTTAGGATTAATTCTTTTAGAAATTAAGCGTAAGTTAGCTAGCGCAATGCTGGAGTAGCTGGGAAATAGTCCCTGATCACTTTAAATACGTTCTACAAGGCCCAAAGCGAGTGGAACCAATGGTGCTATAATGCTCTAAAGCCTCGGATCAAACTCTAAACCGGTTTGTTCTCTGGACCACTTTGAAATTATGTATTGGATCTAGACCGAGCGTCGAAATTCCGATACCTCCTATCTTAGACCGTTAGAACCGCCTTGCTGGACTTGACACTCATTCCGAAAATCAAGTCAAATCGATAATCACAGGCTATTTCATTGAGCCCAGACCGAAGAGAGTGCGAATAGGGACAATTGGAATTTCAAATTCAAATCTGGCACACCACTTGACGTGTCAGTATTGAGCGTTCTGACCGTCAGAATTCATCCAGATTACACCCTCGGATCAGGAAAAATTTATATTTTATATCATGAGACTTTCAGCCCTGATCTACGTACGGTGACCGCTGAACTGAAACTGGTCCGCCACGTGCGATCTGCGAACCCTGCCGGACTGAAAACTTAATACGTGCTAGATCTGGTATGCATGAGCTTAAGGCCGATCGCATTCGGCCAGGGGACCACCAGAAAGCATCTTTTGGACCGAAACAGCCCCGAATTGGATATGCACTAAGTAAACTTCGTTCCCGAGCCTATTTCGGGCGTTTTTAAGCTTATAAAAGGTGTTGAAACCCTCACTCCTCTCTCCCATCCGAAATTGCAAAAAGTCCTAGATTGGGAGAGAGAAAAGGTGAGAGTTTGTGAGAGAGGGTGGGAGAGATTTTTCTGCCACCTGCTGCTGCTGCTGCACGTGTTTAAGCCACGCAATCCAATCACTTTGCCGGTGATTTCGTCGCATTTCTAGGTAAGAAAATACCCTAACCACTTGCTGATTTGGAGTTCCATCGATTCCTTAGCGATGTAGCTTACGAATCTTGTGTATTAGGTTGTCTGTTCGGCGTAGACGAAGCGTATACACTCCGTTCGGAACGATACACATCTAAAGTGAAAGGTGCGGATATTAGATGCTTTGATTGACTGTTTCCAAAGCTTTCAATGTCATTTAATAGTAGATTCTTGACGGCAACGTCATTTGACATGTACAACATGCTGTCCGTTTCCTGTTTCGTAAATCAACGAAGAATATGAGATTTAGGGTATTTTAGTCATTTGTAGGAAGTACTGTTTTCATTCATATTTTGCTGATGTGATTGACATGAATTGTTGTCACATTAGAATGTTAGGAATGCGTGCATAATTAGTTTGGCGAAGAGATTCGCCTAAATGCGCATCTCGGGTCGACATACTATATGTAGACTCAAGTGTGTAGTGTAAGTGTTTGTATAAATGCTTGTATTAGTATGTATTGAATTAAATGGTGTTATGAATTAATTTAAGATTGATTTCTCAATTAATATGCTGATGTAAATGATTTCCTACATGTTAGCCATATGTACGATTTCACTATATGTATGAAATGCATATGCTTGATGTCGCACTTAAGTGGTATGCTATAACATGTACTTGATGATTTCCTTATGATTTAGTTTGAGATTGAATTCTCAATTAATAGGCTAATGGAGAGGATTTAGCAAGGCCTCGCCATTTGGGCGAGGCCTCCTACCCTGGGGTCCCCAAATATATGTGGGTCCCACCTTGGATCATCCTAGACTAGCGTGGATAGGCCCACGACTCTGCTTCAAGCTATTTCGGGTCACTTCGGATACTATCTGATGTATATTCGTATTTAACGATCTTTAACGGCTGGGATAGGGTCAAAAGAGGTCTAGACCGGCCCACACATGAACTAAAAGTGGTCCGGGGTCGTTTCATACGACCACGGATGCACACGGACTCGATCAAAATAATCGATTTGTGTAATACTCCGGATTTTGGCCAATCTGGGATTTGACGTCCTTAGGCAGTGGGTCAATTAAAACACCTAGAAAATCGTTCAGAACCCAATTCCATAGTCAAAGAAACCACTTAGGATTAATTCTTTTAGAAATTAAGCGTAAGTTAGCTAGCGCAATGCTGGAGTAGCTGGGAAATAGTCCCTGATCACTTTAAATACGTTCTACAAGGCCCAAAGCGAGTGGAACCAATGGTGCTATAATGCTCTAAAGCCTCGGATCAAACTCTAAACCGGTTTGTTCTCTGGACCACTTTGAAATTATGTATTGGATCTAGACCGAGCGTCGAAATTCCGATACCTCCTATCTTAGACCGTTAGAACCGCCTTGCTGGACTTGACACTCATTCCGAAAATCAAGTCAAATCGATAATCACAGGCTATTTCATTGAGCCCAGACCGAAGAGAGTGCGAATAGGGACAATTGGAATTTCAAATTCAAATCTGGCACACCACTTGACGTGTCAGTATTGAGCGTTCTGACCGTCAGAATTCATCCAGATTACACCCTCGGATCAGGAAAAATTTATATTTTATATCATGAGACTTTCAGCCCTGATCTACGTACGGTGACCGCTGAACTGAAACTGGTCCGCCACGTGCGATCTGCGAACCCTGCCGGACTGAAAACTTAATACGTGCTAGATCTGGTATGCATGAGCTTAAGACCGATCGCATTCGGCCAGGGGACCACCAGAAAGCATCTTTTGGACCGAAACAGCCCCGAATTGGATATGCACTAAGTAAACTTCGTTCCCGAGCCTATTTCGGGCGTTTTTAAGCTTATAAAAGGTGTTGAAACCCTCACTCCTCTCTCCCATCCGAAATTGCAAAAAGTCCTAGATTGGGAGAGAGAAAAGGTGAGAGTTTGTGAGAGAGGGTGGGAGAGATTTTTCTGCCACCTGCTGCTGCTGCTGCACGTGTTTAAGCCACGCAATCCAATCACTTTGCCGGTGATTTCGTCGCATTTCTAGGTAAGAAAATACCCTAACCACTTGCTGATTTGGAGTTCCATCGATTCCTTAGCGATGTAGCTTACGAATCTTGTGTATTAGGTTGTCTGTTCGGCGTAGACGAAGCGTATACACTCCGTTCGGAACGATACACATCTAAAGTGAAAGGTGCGGATATTAGATGCTTTGATTGACTGTTTCCAAAGCTTTCAATGTCATTTAATAGTAGATTCTTGACGGCAACGTCATTTGACATGTACAACATGCTGTCCGTTTCCTGTTTCGTAAATCAACGAAGAATATGAGATTTAGGGTATTTTAGTCATTTGTAGGAAGTACTGTTTTCATTCATATTTTGCTGATGTGATTGACATGAATTGTTGTCACATTAGAATGTTAGGAATGCGTGCATAATTAGTTTGGCGAAGAGATTCGCCTAAATGCGCATCTCGGGTCGACATACTATATGTAGACTCAAGTGTGTAGTGTAAGTGTTTGTATAAATGCTTGTATTAGTATGTATTGAATTAAATGGTGTTATGAATTAATTTAAGATTGATTTCTCAATTAATATGCTGATGTAAATGATTTCCTACATGTTAGCCATATGTACGATTTCACTATATGTATGAAATGCATATGCTTGATGTCGCACTTAAGTGGTATGCTATAACATGTACTTGATGATTTCCTTATGATTTAGTTTGAGATTGAATTCTCAATTAATAGGCTAATGGAGAGGATTTTCTATATGTTAGCGATATGCATAATTTCATTATATGTGTGAAAGACATGTGTAGGATGATTTACTTAAGTTGTACGTTATAACATGTGTTAACATGCTCACATGGTTATGTTTCATTTCCAATACTCTCACATGATTGTTGATGTGGATTCATATGTGTTTGGGACTATACTTAGTCCAGGCAGTCGGTAACCGAGCGAATTCGTGGTTGGCTTAACTTTGCCACAAATGACGCGTCGATGAACGCGAGCCGTGTTTTGGAGTTGGCGGCAGTGGTTAGGCCACACGAAGTATTTTACGCACTTCATGTCGTTCAACTTGAGATGCGATCGTGCTAGTCGAGCCCGTCAAGTAACCCGACTGGCCGTTGTATGTTCACCCTGCATGAGTCATAACTGCTTGAACCTAGGGTACTGAACTTACCATTGTAAACCCTGTTAACCATGGTACCTTGATCCACGAAGATTCATGAGTCGGGCATGGTGGTATGGGACACCGTGGTCGAGCTGTCGGCCTACGCTGGGGCCACAAACCTCCCTGTAGTGACCAGTGAGCACCTATGACTCGTGAGCGGATTATGGTGGTATGGGATACTATATTCTTGCTGTCGGCCTACATTGATAAGGTGATGGGGGAGCGGAGCAACGAGTGCGTGCAACAGCCCTGGCAGCCCTTTGTAGTGACCGCGAGCGTATTTTGAGTCTACTGGAGGCGAAGACCCTTCAGTAGTAGAAGAGTACAGTAGGCCTGTATTGATAAGGTGATGGGGGAGCGGAGCAACGAGTGCGTGCAACAGCCCTGGCAGCCCTTGCAGCGACCTACAAAATATACATCGTATGAGAGTACTAGGAGTGACGACCCTAGATAGGATCTGTGTTGGGATTGATATAAGGGAGGTACCTTAGTTTTCCAATCCTGCTGTTTGAATGGACTAATAACAACTCGAAAATCATATCACCATAACATTGCATGTGCCTGGAAGATGTGGAACACTCTAGGGAGTGTGGCATGCCGCGGGCGTAAGATGGTGCCGTTTGAGGGAGATCGTCGGTGAGGGCATCCATCATGTCACGTCATATTGCATTAACAACAGTATTAGGATTGTTTGATTTACTGCTTTACTATTATCGCATGATTGATTTGAGAACATGTTAATCCTTGCTTTATTATTCCACTGAGTTAGCTACTCACTCCCACGTTACGGGACAGTGTTCCTGGACACCCACCAGACCCTTTTGTGATTGCAGATGATGGCACGGCCTGCGAGGCGGAGCCGAACTTGATAATGATGAGGAGGATCCCTCCTTTATGCGTGTTCTAATCGGCGGGATTATAGGGAGGTTGATTAGATACCTTGACACTTGTCATTTTATATTTTTAGAGCACTCATGTATATTCCTTTTGTTTACTTTTGGAGTATACATGTATGTATATAACTTGGTAACATGTTCACACTCTGGAGACATACAACAGTTTATATATGTTATACCTACTATCACAGTCTTCTGCTTGTGACTTTAACTGTCTCTGGAGTATGATATGTTGTTCTGGATTAATCTCACTCATGTTTAATACATTGTCACAGACAACATTCAATCATACATATCCATGTTGCATAAATAACATTTTGGAACTCGGGAGTTGGGTTTTTGCTCGACCCCCCCAATTTTCGGGATGTTACAGATGGTATCAGAGCATGATTTGGATTAAACCGGGCCTGGGTTATGGTCACGCGACATACGCTGTCGCTTCCTTTGACTTAGGTGGGTGCGAGAAGGGTCTAGAAACACCTATATGATCGCAGATTCGCCAATAGGCGAAGACTAATCGAATCGATCGCGTGATCGAATCCGTAACGCATCTCGGGTCACGTGAAGCAACCCGAATAGTTCCTAGGTTGTAAGTAAGTGGGTTGAGACATTGTTTGAATGATTCTAAACCTGTAAATGTGAATCATTGGGCTTTGGGGCAACCACAATCCCTGAATTCAATCGTCAGGGCTTAAAAACCCCGTTTCACCAAAAATCTTCAAAATTCTTCCTCCTACCACTCTAATCTTCAATTATTTCTTATCCTTTTCATGTTAAGTATCAAACCTAATATGAAAATAACATAAAATCATACTTTCATAGAATTTTATAGTGAATAGTAAAATTTCATGAAAAATGGCCATAAGGCCATTCTAACTTCGCTTTCTTTAGCAACTAATGGGCTAGATGGATGTACTAGCTCCTTCTATCCCAAAATCATATGCTGCATGATAGGATTTTATATTCGGGTTTGCAGATTGGCCCCGGAAAGCACCGAATGCATCTTTGGACCCATATAGGGCAATCTAGAATGAACCAAGGTGGGGACCATACATTTTTGGGGTCCCTGAACCATGGGGGACCAGACTCATGTGGTCCCACCGGCCACCGTGCAAGATGGCCGGCGATGCCATCGCCGGTTCGGCGATGCATCGCCAACCGGTGGGGCCCACTTGGTCTGATTTTCGGGCGCATGCCCTTATACGCCCTGTACACCTCCCCCATGTATGGTTCGCACCTTGAAACCCCCTAAACAGGGTATTTCCTTCACAAAAGTCCCCTTCCCTAGCCCCATTTTCATTTTCAGCTGCCCTATCCCAAAAATCATGATTTCAAATTACTCCCAAATCCCTTCTCTGTTGAAAACGACCATACTCCTTCACTCCATTGCTGTTTGCAGCCTTCCCTCTTGAAGATTTCATTTTTTGGAGCTCTAAAAATCCCCAAATCGAGCTGAAATCGTGAGGTGCTCCATTCCCCTTTTTCATTTTCATTTCTCCTTGAAAATACATCCCAGGGGAGCTTGAAGCATCCTTCTACAATGCCTAGATTTCATTCTGTCCATTTGGGCAACAATTTCTCCGCATTTCCTTCACTTTCCATGGCTATTGTTAAGGCAGTTTCAGCCTTTTCTTCCCTTTCCATCGTCCTTTCTCTCATGTCCCTTTTATTTGAGCCTTTACCCTCTTTTTGGGTCTCAAAATCATGCTAACCTCAAATCCCATTTCTCAACTTTCTCCGTTTGAGAAGTATTGAAAATACCTGGCCGATAGAGCTTTAATGGGCAACTGACAGTATTGAACTTGATAGTATTCAAGAAGGTCAGTTGGGACCCTGGTAGAAGTCCTTTGGTAGAATTAGGCATCTATGTCGTTGCTTGTAGATTGTCTGATTTTTGTTTTAAGGATTTTTGTGTTTTGTTGTTATGGGGTCTAGTGATGTCACCGGTAGAAAATGTGTTTGTGTTGTGGTTTGGGCTTAATATAGCCGAAATTTGTTGAATGGAATGCATGCCGTCTCATTTCGTTGTGAGGTATTGTCCCTAGATTAGGAGTATTGTAACTCCCGGGATTCAACCTACAAATTGAGTTTTATCCCACCCCACCCTCCTACCAAGTATACCACTTCCAATCCCGCCATGGGACTAGGAATGCAGTCCATTTAATACAACTTAATGCTATTAGCCACATAGGTCTTTGGCATTTTGGACCTAGTGTTAGCACTTCTAGATTTGAAGGGTCTGACGACATAAGAAATCCAATTCCATTTAGACAATCTTGACCCTAAGCAATAGAACAACTCCCTGTAGTAGAAATGGTATGGAACCATTTAACGTATAAACTTAGGCTTTGAATTATAAGTACTGAGTTACAGACTAGGCTACTAGTTGACTTAGGCAGTGTAAGGCCTATATATGCTAAGGGATAGTAGGTTAGATTTGGTTGGAATAGGACTCCCTTCCTTAGATAGATCCCCTTATGACTTATAGACTTCTGTTGTTACCCATAGGAAGGAACCATTCACTCTCAGGGAACATTTATAAATCCCTCAGATTGAACTTAGAATGTACTAGCACGCCCCTTAGAATTGCCTTCCCCAAGGGCTTATTGCATTCGGGAATGCGGAATAAAGGAAATGCAATTATCGGCGAAGTATTCGCGGTTTGAATCGACTTCTTAATCCTAGTAGTTACCACTAAATCCAATGCTCTGATCAAGCAGAAGATCGGCATCGACTAGGATTGAGGACTGATACAACAACTTTTCTGTCATCGCGGGGCAGAAGGTTTGTGTATCTGGCTCAGACCCATTACACAACTATTCTTCCGTGTTGGCCCGACCACCTACAACCACAAGTTATTGCTTTGCCCTTGGAAAATGTTAAGGACTTCAAGCCAGTAGAGGATTCGACATCTTGCCACCAACTCATACCTGCCCCTTAACTTAACCACAATAGAGATTAGGCTCATCTCTATGATCATAGGTACCAATGCCATAGAACGCATCATTAGTAAGGAAAACCCTGTAGAGAAAGGTTGTTTCCATTTTAGGTTAAGAATAGTCCCTAAGTTGCGCCTCGTTCCGATATACGGATCGATGCAAAGATTCTTCAACCTTAAGTAAAACCAAGTTTTAAAGGGGGGTAGAACGAATTGAATCCAATCCAGTTAGGTTAGTCAACGCGACCGTTCGATCAGAGTGGCTCAGCGGAAGCGTGGTTAGGCTCTTCCCCACTGGCCCAAGATCGAAATATTTGATTTAGGTTATATGTACGGTTAGGTTATTAAATAGGATTTGAACCTTCCTTAGAAAAAGTACTCCTTGCCCTTCGCCAATTTCGGGGACGAAATTGTGTTTTAAGGGAGGTAGATTGTAATACCCCGGATTTTGGCCAATCTGGGATTTGACGTCCTTAGGCAGTGGGTCAATTAAAACACCTAGAAAATCGTTCAGAACCCAATTCCATAGTCAAAGAAATCACTTAGGATTAATTCTTATAGAAATTAAGCGTAAGTTAGCTAGCGCAACGCTGGAGTAGCTGGGAAATAGTCCCTGATCACTTTAAATACGTTCTACAAGGCCCAAAGCGAGTGGAACCAATGGTGCTATAATGCTCTAAAGCCTCGGATCAAACTCTAAACCGGTTTGTTCTCTGGACCACTTTGAAATTATGTATTGGATCTAGACCACGCGTCGAAAGTCCGATACCTCCTATCTTAGACCGTTAGAACCGCCTTGCTGGACTTGACACTCATTCCGAAAATCAAGTCAAACCGATAATCACAGGCCATTTCATTGAGCCCGGACCGAAGAGAGTGCGAATAGGGACAGAATTGGAATTTCAAATTCAAATCTGGCACACGACTTAACGTGTCAGTATTGAGCGTTCTGACCGTTAGAATTCAGCCAGATTACACCGTCGGATCAGGAAAAATTTTTATTTTATATCATGAGACTTTCAGCCCTGATCTACGTGCGGTGACCGCTGAACTGAAACTGGTCCGCCACGTGCGATCTGCGAACCCTGCCGAACTGAAAACTTAATACGTGCTAGATCTGGTACGCATGAGCTTAAGTCCGATCGCATTCGGCCAGGGGACCACCAGAAAGCATCTTTTGGACCGAAACAGCCCCGAATTGGATATGCACTAAGTAAACTTCGTTCCCGAGCCTATTTCGGGCATTTTTAAGCTTATAAAAGGGGTTGAAACCCTCACTTCTCTCTCCCATCCGAAATTGCAAAAAGTCCTAGATTGGGAGAGAGAAAAGGTGAGAGTTTGTGAGAGAGGGTGGGAGTGATTTTCCTGCCACCTGCTGCTGCTGCTGCACGTGTTTAAGCCACGCAATCCAATCACTTTGCCGGTGATTTCGCCGTATTTCTAGGTAAGAAAATATCCTAACCACTTGCTGATTTGGAGTTCCATCGATTCCTTAGCGATGTAGCTTACGAATCTTGTGTATTAGGTTGTCTGTTCGGCGTAGACGAAGCGTATACGCTCCGTTCGGAACGATACACATCTAAAGTGAAAGGTGCGGATATTAGATGCTTTGATTGACTGTTTCCAAAGCTTTCAATGTCATTTAATAGTAGATTCTTAACGGCAACGCCGTTTGACATGTACAACATGCTGTCCGTTTCCTGTTTCGTAAATCAACGAAGAATATGAGATTTAGGGCATTTTAGTCATTTGTAGGAAGTACTGTTTTCATTCATATTTTGCTGATGTGATTGACATGAATTGTTGTCGCATTAGAATGTTAGGAATGCATGCATAATTATTTTGGCGAAGAGATTCGCCTAAATGTGCATCTCGGGTCGACATACTATATGTAGACTCAAGTGTGTAGTGTAAGTGTTTGTATAAATGCTTGTATTAGTATGTATTGAATTAAATGGTGTTATGAATTAATTTAAGATTGATTTCTCAATTAATATGCTGATGTAAATGATTTCCTACATGTTAGCCATATGTACGATTTCACTATATGTATGAAATGCATATGCTTGATGTCGCACTTAAGTGGTATGCTATAACATGTACTTGATGATTTCCTTATGATTTAGTTTGAGATTGAATTCTCAATTAATAGGCTAATGGAGAGGATTTTCTATATGTTAGCGATATGCATAATTTCATTATATGTGTGAAAGACATGTGTAGGATGATTTACTTAAGTTGTACGTTATAACATGTGTTAACATGCTCACATGGTTATGTTTCATTTCCAATACTCTCACATGATTGTTGATGTGGATTCATATGTGTTTGGGACTATACTTAGTCCAGGCAGTCGGTAACCGAGCGAATTCGTGGTTGGCTTAACTTTGCCACAAATGACGCGTCGATGAACGCGAGCCGTGTTTTGGAGTTGGCGGCAGTGGTTAGGCCACACGAAGTATTTTACGCACTTCATGTCGTTCAACTTGAGATGCGATCGTGCTAGTCGAGCCCGTCAAGTAACCCGACTGGCCGTTGTATGTTCACCCTGCATGAGTCATAACTGCTTGAACCTAGGGTACTGAACTTACCATTGTAAACCCTGTTAACCATGGTACCTTGATCCACGAAGATTCATGAGTCGGGCATGGTGGTATGGGACACCGTGGTCGAGCTGTCGGCCTACGCTGGGGCCACAAACCTCCCTGTAGTGACCAGTGAGCACCTATGACTCGTGAGCGGATTATGGTGGTATGGGATACTATATTCTTGCTGTCGGCCTACATTGATAAGGTGATGGGGGAGCGGAGCAACAAGTGCGTGCAACAGCCCTGGCAGCCCTTGCAGCGACCTACAAAATATACATCGTCTGAGATTACTAGGAGTGACGACCCTAGACAGGATCTGTGTTGGGATTGATATAAGAGAGGTACCTTAGTTTTCCAATCCTGCTGTTTGAATGGACTAATAACAACTCGAAAATCATATCACCATAACATTGCATGTGCCTGGAAGATGTGGAGCACTCTAGGGAGTGTGGCATTCCGCGGTCGTAAGATGTTGCCGTATGAGGGAGATCGTCGGTGAGGGCATACATCACGTCATGTCATATTGCATTAACAACAGTATTAGGATTGTTTGATTTACTGCTTTACTATTATCGCATGATTGATTTGAGAACATGTTAATCCTTGTTCTATTATTCCACTGAGTTAGCTACTCACTACCACGTTACGGGACGGTGTTCCTGGACACCCACCAGACCCTTTTGTGATTGCAGATGATGGCGCGGCCTGCGAGGCAGAGTCGAACTTGATGATGATGAGGAGGATCCCTCCTTTATGCGTGTTCTAATCGACGGGATTACAGGGAGGTTGATTAGATACCTTGACACTTGTCATTTTATATTTTCAGAGCACTCATGTATATTCCTTTTGTTTACTTTTGGAGTATACATGTATGTATATAACTTGGTAACATGTTCACACTCTGGAGACATACAACAGTTTATATATGTTATACCTACTATCACAGTCTTCCGCTTGTGACTTTAACTGTCTCTGGAGTATGATATGCTGTTCTGGATTAATCTCACTCATGTTTAATACATTATCACAGACAACATTCAATCATACATATCCATGTTGCATAAATAACATTTTGGAACTCGGGAGTTGGGTTTTTGCTCGACCTCCCCAATTTTCGGGATGTTACAATTTGAGTAAACTTCACCAATTTGGTGAAACTGCAGTCCTATGAGTGTTTCTATGTTCTTCTCGCACCCACCTAAGTCAAATGGCGACATCGTACATCGCGTCACCATAACCCAGGTCCAGTTTAATCCAAATCATGCTCTGATACCAACTTGTAATACCCTAAAAATTGGCGGTCGTGTAGAAACCCGACTCCCGAGTTCCAGACCATCACTTATGCAACAAATATGTTGATGATTCAATGTTGTCTGAGTTAGTGTAGTAACATGAGTGAGATTATACAAAAACTGCAATTCATACTCCAGATCCACTGATAAAACGCAAGCGGAATACTAAAAGATATATATATCACTGTGTATAAAATAAAATAATCTTGAACTGTCTCCAAGGTATGAATACATCTCTGAGTCACATATCAGAGAACTGCAGGACGAGAACTCATCCTGGTCCTCGTAGTAGTCTGGCTCTAGCTCCTGAATCACTTCACTACCTACATCTAAGATAGAGTCTGTTAGGTGTTGTAAACACCATCCCGCAACATGGGAGTGAGTGATCAACTCAGTAGAATCATAGAGCAAAGATTAGCATGTTATCAAATCAATCACGCGATAATAGTAAAGCAAACAATCAGACATTCCTAGATACTGTTGTTAATGCAAGTATGAGATGACATGATGGATGCCCTCATCGACATACTCCCTCATGCGATACCATCTTACGTCTGCGGCATGCTTTCTTCCCTCAGTGATCCACATCTTCCAAGCACATGCAGTGCGATGTGGATATGATTACCAAGTTGTTATTAGTCCTTTCAAACAACAGTATTGGAAAACTAAGGTACTTCCCTTATATCAATCCCAAAATAGATCCTGTCTAGGGTCGTCACTCCTAGTAATCTCATACGATGTTATATTTCTAGGTCGCTGCAAGGGCTACCAGGGCTGTTGCTCGCACTCGTTGTACCGCTCCCCCATCACCTTATCAATACAGGCCTAGTTGTACTCTTGTTGTTACGGAAGAGTCGTCGCCTCACGTAGACTCAGAATACGCTCGAGGTCACTATAAAGGGCTTGTCACCAATCGGAGTAGGCCGACAGCTCAAATATAGTGTCCCATACCACCACAATCGGCTCACAAGTCTAAGGTGCTCACTGGTCACTATGGGGAGGTTTGTGGCCCCAACGTAGGCCGACAGCTCGACCACAGTGTCCCATACCACCATGCCCGGCTCATGAGTCTTAATGGATCAAGGTACGATGGTTATCAGGATTTTCACTTGTAAGTTCAGTACCCTAGGTTCAAGCAGTTATGACCAATACAAGGTGAACATATAATGGTCAGTCGGGTTACTTGACAAGCTCGACTAGTATGATCGCACCTCAAGCTGAACGACATGATGTGCATAAAATACCTCGTGTGGCCTAATCACTGCCGCTAACCCAAGGCACGACTCGCGTTCATCGACGCGTCCTCCATGGCAAATAGAAGCCAACCACGAATTTGAATCTATTACCGACTGCCTGGACTAGAGCATAGCCCCAAGCACTTATAATCAACACCAGTGATCATATGAGAGTAACAGAAATGAAATACAAACAATCCAAGCATGTTAACAACATGTTATAACATACAACGTAAGCAAATCAACCCAACAAATGTATTCCACATATATAAGGAAATCAATTCAATATAACAACATGGAGGAAATCATGTGCATCATCATTTTAATTGAGAAACCAATCTCAAAACTAGTCTATAACAACATTTACTCAATACATACTAATACAAATATTTATACAAACACTTAGTCTACACACATTAGTCTACATAGCGTATGTCGACCCAAAATGTGCATTAGGGTGAATCTCTTTGCCAAATAGATCATACATGCATATCTTGTATAATAACACGACAAATAAATATGGTAATCATTTTAGTAAAATACGGACGTATACAGTATTTCCTACAAATGCTTAAAATACCCTAAATCTCATATTCTCCATACGCAGTCGAAATGGAAAACAGACGGCATGTTCTACATGTCAAACGGTATTCTTATCGATAATATACTATTAAACGACATTGAAAGATTTGAAAACCGTTAACCTAAGCATCTAGAATCCTCACCTTTCACCGTAGAAGCGTAACAAATCGAATAGAAACTCTACGCTTCGTCAACATCCGTATGACAACCTATATCACAAGATAAATCAGCTACTTCGCTAATTGTATCGATGGA
The DNA here is from genome assembly GCA_037074715.1 of Magnolia kwangsiensis. Taxonomy (NCBI): domain Eukaryota; kingdom Viridiplantae; phylum Streptophyta; class Magnoliopsida; order Magnoliales; family Magnoliaceae; genus Magnolia; species Magnolia kwangsiensis. The sequence goes on from CM073578.1 coordinate 58,234,371, forward strand.
ATCCCTAAAACAGGTCGAGGTTAGGGTTTTCTTACCTAGAATGAAGTCAGAATCACTGGAAGAGTGATTAGAACACAGTGATTAAGTGCGTGTAGAAGCCGGATCGAGTGCCAGAGATTTTTCCTCACAACTTCAACACAATCTCTCTTTTCACTCCTCTTTTCTAGGGTTTTAGAAAATTATTATGGGAGGGGTGTGAGAGGGTTCAAGGTCTTTAAATAGGTTAGAAACTCACCTATTTAGACTTTAAACCAAAGTATAATTGGGTTATAGTTAAATCGGGTCTTTCCCGATCTAAAAGAGCATTTCTGGAGGTCCCCTGACCAAAGCTCATGGATATTGGATCCTAATCACATTAAGTTTTCAGTCCAATAGTGTTCCCAGATCACACGTGGCGGACCAGTTTCAGTTCAGCGGTCACGGAGATTCGATTAAGTATTCCAAGTGCACTGACCTGAGTGGGAAATGTTCCCTGATCCGAGGGTGTATTTGGCTCAAATTCTGACGGTCTGAATGCTTATACTTAACCCACAAGCGAAACGTGCCAGATTTATTTAAATCACATTTAATTTTTAAAGAATTTCACTCTTTCTCACACTCCTTGCACCGGGCTCAATGAAATAGCCTCAGAACATTAGTTGGGCTTGATTTTTGAAGCGATTGTCAAGTCCAACTAAGTGGTCATAATGGCGTAAGATTGTAGATATCGAACTTTCGACACGCGGTCTAGATTCAATACAAAGTTTCAAAGGGTTCCTGAGAGTAAACGGGTTTAGAGTTTGATCCTAGGTTTCAGGACGTTATAGCGTTAACAATTTCACAAGTTTTGGGTCTTGCAGAACATATTTAAAGTGATCAGTGCTAATTTCACAGCTAAACTAGCATAGCACTAGTTAACTTACGCTTAATTTCTAAAGGAATTAATCCTAAGTGATTTCTGCCTGAGGTGGTACTTGGGTCTCTGTACGGATTTTTTGAGATGTTACACTTAACCCAACCCATCGCCATATATTGGTACATCATTTGTGTTACGGATCAAGGGAACAAAAGATTCTTCATCAATAAGGAGGAGATCTTCGTCAACATGTTGAATGAGATCATCCACTTATCTGTAAATATCTAGAGTCCAGAGGACCCTTTGATCATTCCTTTGTAGGATTGGGTTTAAGCTGTTTCTCACCCTTTGAAGTCCTGAAGGAGGCCTCCAATGGGAGTGTACATGGTGGGTGTGTTGTGTGGACCCTTGCTCTATGGAGAGCATAAACATCTGGTTGAAGTTGATCCAGTCAAAACCTTAGGTTTGAGGTGAACCGCTATGAAGCCTCAGGTTAGAGGTAAACTGCGTAAAACCTCTGTTAGGGTCTTATTGAAGATCGTTGGCCAGTGTTCCTAAAAGTGGGTGCGATGTATTTACCCTTGCTCATAAGAGTATAAACAGTCAGCCTTGGTGTAGGTTGTAAAGGTTGAAGGTGAACATAATTTAAAACCTTAGGTTAGAGGTGAACCGCTGTGAAACCTCCTTAGTGAAATCCAGTACACTCAAGGGCTGAGTGCACTTATCGAGAGTGAAGTAGGCAAGTACTTAAACCAGTATAAAAATGATTGTGTTTGCGATTGCTATTTTCTTACATGTGTGATTTTTTTTAATACTTTAATATTTATATACCGGATCACACCTCACACACTTACACAGTCATATCCATCATAAACTAGGTTATATATTAGTGTCTCTTGAATAGTTTATGATTGGATCCTCTACCGGGCTTGGAAGCCAGTAGAGTTATATTTGAGTAATCCTGATAATTGCATATTTATAGGATTAGTGCAACGGGATTTTTAAATATATTGTAAAAACTTTAAAAAGTCCTATTCATCCCCCTCTAAGACATATTAGCATATTCCTATTTTAACTAAAGTGGTCTTCACCGCTATTTCAATGTGCACAGCCCAGAGCCAGTAGAAGAGTTTTGCTGATCGTCGGCCTCGTCCATTAGACTTTGCCATTGGTGACCATGTGTATCTCAAGGTCTCACCCATGAAGGGTGTGGTTCGTTTTGGAGCAAAGGGCAAGCTTGCCTAGAGGTTCATTGGGCCTTTCGAGATCAATAGGCACATTGGCGGAGTGGCCTATCGGTTTGCTTTGCCACCTCAGTTATCTGGCATCCACAACAATTTTCATCTATTTATGTTACGAAGTGTGGGTCAGACATTGTTCATGTTATTGATTGGCAGCCGCTGGAGGTTCATGAGGACGCTTCTTACATTGAGCAGCCAATTCGTATCATTGATCGAAAGGAGCAGTTCCTCCGGACTAAGGTCATTCCCTTGGTGAAGGTTCAGTGGGGTCACCATAGTGTGGAAGAGGTGTCTTGGGAGAGCGAGGCTTAGATTCGCGAGCGCGATCCCCATTTCTTCGATGATTGAGTATGTGTTGTATCTTGTATGTTGTCACTGATTATATATAATGTTATGTTTCTTCTTCCCTCATGAGTTATGTTTAGTTGTATGATAGTATAAATTTTGAGGATGAAATTTTTATTAGGAGGGGAGAGTTGTAAGGCCCGTATACTAGTCCGTACCGTTCCTTAGACTCCCTCGATCCTCCTATTCGAATCCCTGTGACCCGTGACCTGTAGACAGTATTTGCATGTGACCCTAAGTTGCATCTTATAAATCTAAAATGACTCGACCCGAGACTTGTACCCTAGCGACCGTACCATCACAGCCGTTCCAACACCGTGTCTTGTGCACTAAGGCGATACCCAGGCTAAAAGTTGAGGGCCTGTATATATCTTGAGGAAATGCCACATGTTGCGAATCCCGAGAGATTTCAGAGAATCTCTACCCACCTTTCACATCAACTAGTCATGTACACATCCCATCACAAACCTATGCCTTTCTTTTCCCCTAAGGCAAGCAACCCTCCCCAAAGTCAACTCTTATGCCTCCTCAGAAAGTGCCCTTGCAAGTGCCCTGGTTTGTCACTTAGCATGCATGTTGAATCAGTCGAACTATAGAGCCTCACAAGAAGATCAATTCAAGCGTCTGCCTCAACCAGATGTGTGGAAGCTCGCCATAGGTAAATCTAATCCTCACATCCCATGTCCCAAAACACCAAATGATTAAAACCCTTAAAAAAAGATAGACATCATAGTTTTTTTAAGTGAGAAAACTTCTTTCAAAAATCTAAAAATCTCTAAGTTTTCTTATTTTGTCAATTGTATTGATACACATCTCGATATGATCGACCTACGCTGTCGATGTCCTCGAAAGACCAATCGATAAAATCGAATGAGGACTTAATGTGTCTAGCAACCACATACATATCTGGATGGAATTATCGATGTATCGACACACGTATCGATAGCATCGATATTTGAATCTCGAGTCACTCGAAGGTGGCTCGATAATATCGACAGGAAGATCCGGTGCCCCCATTTTTACTCAAGAAAATCATATATGCTTCGATATATCAGAGCTCCCTCGATACCATCGGAGTTCAAATCTCGATGTTATTAGCCATGGGCGCGATGTTCGCCAGCAACATTTTTCAGGTGGTTTTCAATTCTAATCGTGGGTCACTTGATAGAATCGATATTCTAATATCGATGATATCGGGGCCAAATCAATTACATCGGGAATGGACAAAATTGTCCAGCAAGCTCACTAATAAAATCTTTAAATTTATCGATGCATCGACATGATTTTCGATATCATCGACATTCAAAATCCGCGGATATCAAGTATCCCCCAATCATATCTGATGACTTGAAAAATTTTAAAGCAAGTCTCTCTCATTTTCAAATGTCAAGGAATCGAAACTTACATCAATAATATCGGAGTTCGAAATCCGATGGCATTGACACGAGTATTGATTCCCTTGACCAACGGGCAAGAGATTTTTCAAAAGCGTATGACATTGAGTTTGTGTCATCGAGCGGACCATTAATACAATTGAGATTATATGCTCGATGATATCGAACCCGCTCGATGATATCGAACTCTGTCATAAATGTGACCGTTTTATATCTGTTGGAACCTTTTGCCTGTATAAAGAGAACTTGTCTTTAGTTGTTGACAGAGAAAGAAGAGAGTGCTTTTAAGTGCTTAACCTTAGATCATTTAGCCAAAGCCCTTTCTCTCAAGGGAGTTCATCCTCCAATTCACCCTCATCATTGATATTCAATAGAGTGGATTGGGGAATGAACTTCAGCATTCAAGGATCCTCCAGCTACTACCTTAATGGTAAATCATTAAGATGGGATGCCTCGAATGCATAAATGATTGGAATCACTCTATTTTCCTAATAGGAAAATATTTAGAAAGTAGGATTCCATCATAACCTTGACCCAACTTGTCGCCCTATATTGGTATATCTTTTGAGTTGTGAATCAAGTGAGCAGAAGACTCTTCGTCAACAAGGAAGAGATCTTCGTCAACGTGTAGAATGAGACTCATCAACTTATCTGTAAGTATCTAGAGTCCAGAGGACCCTTTGATCATTCTTTTGTAGGATTGGGTCTAAGGTTTTCTTACCCTTTGAAGTCCTCGAGGCCTCTGGTGGGAGTGTACGTAGTGGGTGCATTGTATGGACCCTTTCTCTGTAGAGAGCATAAAATCTAATTGAAGGTGAACTAGTCAAAACCTTAGGTTTAAGGTGAACCTTGTGAAACCTCGTGTTTTAGGTGAACCGTGTAGAAACCTCCGTTAGGGTCTTATGGAAGATCTTTGTCCAGCGTGCTTAAAAGTGGGTGCGTTGTGTTCACCCTTGCTCATGAGAGCATAAACAGTTAGCCTTAGTGTAGGTTGTAAAGGTTGAAGGTGAACCTGATTTAAAACCTTAGGTTAGAGGTGAACCATTGTGAAACCTCCTTAGTAAAATCTGATACACTCAAGGATTGAGTACGGTTACCGGGAGTGGAGTAGACATGTAGTTGAACCACTATAAAAATGATTATGTTTAAGAATGCAATTCCTTTATTTGTGTGAATTGTTGTAATACTTTCATATCTATATATCTGAGATCACACCTCACACATATACATAGTCATATCCATCATAGACTTAGTTGTATATTGTTATCTCTCGAATAGTTTGTGATTGGATCCTCTACTAGGCTTGGAAGCTAGCAGAGTTACATTTGAGTAATCTTGATGAATGCATATTGATAGGATTAGTGACATAGGATTTTAAAATAAACTTTAAAAACTTTAAAAAGTCCTATTCACCCCCCTTTAGGACATATTGGTATATTCCTACTTCAACTCGGGCAATCTTCACCGCTATTTCAATTGGTATCAAAGCGGGCTCTGTTTAAGGGCTTCATCGCCTAGAGAGTGATCTTGACTAATGTTGGAATATGGCCAAAGGAGAGGGCTCGTCAGTCACTAGGCCTCCTGTATTTGATGGTTTAAATTATGCATACTGGAAAGCTAGAATGCACTACTTTCTGAGATCTTTGGATCATGAAGTCTGGGATATAGTTGAAAACGGATATGTGCCACCATCTGAACAAATCGTACTTGAGAGTGGTGCAACCATCATAAAACCTAAATCTAAAGAAAAGTGGATGATATTCGACAAAGAAAAATAGACTGTTGAAGCAAAAGCTATGAATGCCATCTACTGTGCCATATCTCAGGATATATTCAATCAAATAAGTATGTGTGGGACATCCAAGGAATCGTGGGATCTATTGAAAACAACCCATGAAGGCACAAGCATTGTGAACAGGTCCAAACTCCAACTCTTGACTTCATATTTGAAAGTCTCAGAATAGAAGAGAACGAGACGTTTATGGAGTTTTTCACAAAGTTAAATATAATTTGCAACTCCATGGGTTGATTGGGGGAAAAAGTTCTAGTACCTAAAATCTGTAGGAAAATCCTAAGAACCCTACCAGAATGATTTAATCTCAAGGTTACAACAATTGAGGAGTGCAGAAACATAGACGAGATAAAAGTAGAAGAACTGGTGGGTTCCCTACAAACTTTTGAACTACAATTCAAACAATCTCAAAAATCCAAAAACATTATCCTAAAAACTTCAAAGAAAATAACACATAAGGACAGTAGAAGTGAAAAGGAAGATGAAGATGAGGAAGTAGCTTTGCTGGCACAAATATTCATAAGATTCTTTCAGAAGAATCGTGGCCATCCCTCTAGAGGAAGAAAGGTGAACAACAAACCCTCTACAGAAAAATTTGGTAAAAGGACCAAAAACCACAATGTTATGCCTATCATGAGTATGGACACCTGTCATCAGAATGCCCAAACAGAAAAACTAAGGGCAAGGCAATGGCTACCACTTGGGATGATACAGAAGAGTCAAAATCAGAATCCAGTGACTCAGAGAGTGATGGAGATACAAAATCATTAAAAATATTTATGGTCTCCACCACTCCAATCATCCCCATGGAATCTGAAAGCAAGGAAGAACAGCAAGCCACCGAATCATGTTCGTCTGATAATGAGGAAACGAAAAAGGAAGAAGAAGAAGAATAAAAAAAGTTGCAAGATGCTTATAATCCACTATATATCCATAACATCAAAGTTGTTAAAAGACTTGGAATATCTGAGAATAAAAAGAAATTGCTGCAAAAAGATTTGGATAAAACTCTAAAAATTAATACACATCTAATCAATGACTTGCAGAAACATCACTCAGATAATGATAGACTCAAGAGAATTAACTCCTTTAAATTCAAAATCGAAAAACTAACCAAACAGGTTGAGCAGTTAAAAGATAAAAATATGCTCCTTCAAAATGAAAATCATACACTCCTATTTGATCTAGAAGAGTCCAGAAAAATTGTCAAGCTAAACTATAAGTTTTCCCAGAGTGGTGAGAAGTTAGAAAAACTTTTAGGTATGAGAAAATCTGGAAATGAAAAAAATGGCATAGGATATGAGAAAGTTAAAACTGGGTATGGACCACAAATACTTGAAAAATTTAATGCCTCCGGTAGCAACACAGAAACTAATCAAAAAGTTGAATCAAATAAGAAAACTAAATCTACTACAAGCAAGAATCCTGTCACAAAGTGGGTAATTAAGGAAAAGAAAAATTGTCTTGCTACTCATTCAAATCATTTAACAGGCAATGATACTAAGTGGTACCTAGATAGTGGTTGCTCAAGACATGTCACTGGTAATAAGTTCCTTCTATCAAACTATCAAAATCTGTATAATGGGATAGTCACCTATGGAGATGGAACCATTGCTAAAGTAATTGGACAAGGAATTATAAAAGGGATTAATATGCTTAAAAATGAGAATGCTTTCTGCATAAAAGGTTTGACACATAATCTCCTAAGAATATCTCAGATATGTGATAGTGGGCATGTGGTCAAATTCAACAATCAAGAATACAAGATTCTAAATAAATTAGGAAAATCAATAATGAAAGGTCATCGTACAAACAACCACTGCTACATTATCAGGGGCAAAGAACGGACTGATGCCTAGAAGTACTGAGCATAGAAAAAGATGTCTAGATCCCGCATCTAGATCTAGATAGTTGCTGAAATGATGCAATTTTGTTGAGATCTAAATGACATATCTGAGGTTCCTCACCTTAATCTTTTGTATATAAACATTTTAATGTTTATAATTTTGACGTGTGCATTGCTAGACAAAATTTTGTTGTGTATATGGTTGATACGTAGATATACTAATAGTATACATGAAAGTGTATCTAAATGTTGAAAATTGAAAAACATTCACCTTTGAGACACCTATCGATAAATTGATAGATAGCTTCGATTGCATCGACCAAAAGTCGATACCATCATCGATCTCTCGAGAAGCTGAATTGTCAGGACGGTTAGACTTCTTTCCTATCTACATTGAAAATCTTAATAAGGTTTCTCGATGTGATCGTCACTATGTTTGATGATATCGATGGTTACTGAAAAATTAAAGACAAAGAACAGAAAAAGAGACTCGTAGGTTAATCTTGAAATGGGATTCTTAAAACGATTTATCTTTCAAACAAACATGTCAAAAAATCTTGTTCTTCCACAACAACAACCTTCAGTGAAGAACAAGAAAGGAAAGAATGAAGCAACCGGCACATCTCCACTTTCAACCTGAATCTTGTAGCAGAACGATCAGTTCAGAGGAAGAGTATTACATTGTTTGGGATCATCAATCTCTTAGAACTGATTGGTTGGGGGAACATCATGAATCTTAGAGGAGGATTTCATCATAATCCGGTACATCAGTTCTTAAGTTTCATCTACCATGTTGAAAACACTCCACCAATCATCTCAATCACTGTCACAAATCCAACCAAATACATCACTCCTAGACTGATAAGCAGGCCAATTAAGGTAGAGGTCACAAGGTTACCTGTATCAAATTGAAATTTGAATGGTCTTGGTGTATGGGGTGAAATTACTTGGGCGCTGTGTGATGGTGGTACTATACCAAGAAATGCTAAAAATATACTTCATGTTAAATATCTCAGTCCTACATACAAAATTCTTCACAGTATTTTTAGCACAAATATCTATCCCTGTGAAGTCTCTCGCAACATACCTTCGCCTTACATGCTAAATGTCTTGTATGATGTCCATCTTGGTATCCATGTCTACCTCCCCACTCTTATTTTACAAAAACTGAGTCAGGTATCTTTAGATGAATCCATCACTATAATTTCATTCTCATGCCTTGTGACCAAGCTTTCACAACACTTTGGGCTACCTCCTACCAACGATCTTCCACACCCATGGATTTGGTTTAATCAAGATGACATCTGCGATATCATGGCTAGTACGCCTCGTGGGGAAACCAATTCAAGCTCATACAAAGAATATTCTGTACGCAGTCCCGTCTCTTACGACAATAATTAGGCTGTCATCAATCGAAATGCTATACAAGATCTGCTTGATAGACAATCTCACATAATGAAACAGCTGGATAAGTGTGAAGTCCGTCTTCTGGAAATCAAAACCATGTTGTCAACTCTACTACTTGATACACAACAAATTTTGGATAACCTATCAACACTTTAAAGGTTGTTGATTATCTATAGAATATCCAATGCATCACTGACCTAGATCCTCATTGAAACGCTAAGAGCATTAATATATTTTTGAATTCTCTTTACTCGTGCATAGGTGTGATGCATTACTGAAGTTTTTTTTTGTATAAAAACTCTCTGAATATAGAAGACTCAGTCCCTTGATGGTTTTGTTAGAATTTGGACTGCTAAATGTTCTACTGCTATGTGGGGAAGTAGGAGTGTTGCATATTTTATTAAATATGGCTGAATGTAATTCTCACTGTTCCTGCCATACTACTATTTGTGATCCCCTGGTTTCTCTTGTTTCTGATATGGTGTGCATGTGCTTTTAATGATTATTCTATCTGTTATTATAATTGCCTTATTTGATCTAATATGCATCCATACCTTCAGTCAATATTCACATCTATATCCTGGTTCTCCCACATGTCTTTACAACTTCAGTCAATATCTGTTGTAATGCTATGCCTTTGCCAATGACTGACAAAAAGGGGGAGAACGTTTCAAACACCCCGGATGGAAATTGTATATTTGCTTCAAATGGTGTTATAGGTATTAGGGGGATCAGTTGCACCAAGAAAGGGGGAGTTTTACAGTAAGGGGGAGCAGATACTGGGGTGTGTACATGGGTTCATTAGAAATTATAAAATTATGTAAAATTCATGTACACATAATTTAGGATGTGTCTGTCTAGATATTGTCCTAGGGTGTTTTAGGTATTTTATCATGTAATTGACAAAGGGGGAGATTGAAAGTGCCCTAGTTTGTCAATTAGCATGAGTGTTGAGTCAGTCGGACTGCAGAGCCTCACAGGAAGATCAATTCAAGCATCTGCCTCAACTGGATGTGTGGAAGCTCGGCATAGGTAAATCTAAGCCTCACATCCCTTGCCCCAAAACACCAGGTGATTAAAACCCTTAAAACAAGATAGACATCATAGGTTTTTTAAGTGAGAAAACTTCTTTCAAAAATATAAAAATCTTTAAGTTTCCTTGCTGTGTCGATTGTATCGATACACATCTTGATATGATCGACTTGCGCTATCAATGTCCTCGGAAGACCAATCAATCAAATCGAATGAGGACTTAATGTTTCCAGCAACCACATACATATCTGGACGAAATTATTGATGTATCGACACACGTATCGATAACATCAATATTTGAATCTCGAGTCACTCGAAGGTGGCACGATAATATCGACAGGCAAATCCGGTGCCCTAGTTTTTACTCAGGAAAATCATATATGCTTCGATATATCAGAGCTCCCTTGATACCATCGGAGTTCAAATCTCGATGACATCGATTGGCTCTCGATGATATCGGTCATATGCGCGAAGTTTTTTAGTAACATTTTTCAGGTTGTTTTCAATTCTGATCGGGGGTCACTTGATAGAATCGATATTCTAATATCGATGATATCGAAGTCGGATCAAATGCATTAAGAATGGAAAAAACTATCTGAAAGGGCCTAGCTATATGCCCTAAAGGGGGGGTGAATAGGGCAATGTCAAATAAAACTAATAACAGCGGAATAATAAAAGAAATAAAGCACAATGCTAAATTTAAAGTAATCTCAATAGCCTAAAATAAAGAGAATGATACTTTATCAGTTCTAAGGACAACCTTACACAAAAAACCAAAGGTTTAAGGTTGGACAACCTTATTTCTAGAACGTCCTTTGTATCACAGATCAATGTGGAATAAAAAGTAAGGAAATCAAAATAACTTGCAGAAATAAATCCTAAGTTATTACAACATTCTCCACACTTGCTTGGAATAAAAATATTACAACATTCATCCACGAATACAATCCACAAATTTGAATGAATAAAAGAATGAAAGAATAATGCACATCCACAACACAACGATATATAGTGGTTCGCCTGTGTGTACACCAACTGTTATCCAACAGCCACACAGAATGCTACTCCACTCCTAATATCCTCACACAGGGGATATTAGTATGCACTATCAAAATAGGTTTCACAGGTTCACCTAAAACCTTCACAATTATGTCTTTGATCTCGAGCTTACACAATCCAAAAACCCCCACAATCTGAGTTTTCTGGCTCTCTTCAAATAAACAATAACAATGAGATTTTTCTGGCAAATCTCAAACAAAACTAAAGAAAGTAAATTATAAAAATGTAAAATACCTGAATCACCTTTTGAAGTAGCCCTGTAGAACCAATCGGAGTAGAAGTTCGATTCAACGTTCAAAGTCCAATACTCACTTTAAGAATGGTTCTAAGTCTAATTGATTTTAAATCAAAAGGGCTAGTTCTATTTGATTTTGAATCCAAGAAGAAGGAATATCAGAAATTCCCCTTTTCTAATAAGATTGGAATGTAGATCAAAATCAAATAATAAACAAGCTAGCAAAAGGAATATTAAATAAGCACAAAGTAGCTTAAAACAAATACAAACTTATCTCAGAGAATAGCCTAAAGATTGCTTGAATAGAGTTGAATTGAATTGCTAAAACTCTGAAGTTCATGCTCAATTTATAGCCTGAAAAATCCCGTCTACGACTGGTCTTAGGATCCTAGGACTGGTCGTAGCTTTAAAGATTTTCAAAGATTTTCACGGGATAAGATTTTTCTGTTCCACGACTGGTCCTAGGTGGTCTACGACCGGTCGTGGGTGACCTACGACTGGTCGTGGGTCACCTACGACCGGTCATAGGACCCCCAATTTAGTTGCTGAGGTTTGAGTCATAGGGCTACGACTGGTCGAAGGATGAGTCGTAGAACTCACAGGACTGGTCGTAAGATGTCCAGGACTGGTCGTAGGACAACTAGAAAGATTTAAAAATCTTCAACAACCTAGGACTAGTCCTGAAGTCCCTAGGACTGGTCTTATAACAGCCCGAATAAGAATGTTAAAATATATGAGTTATGTATCCAGAATGACCTACAGTAAAGTCCATCCTAAGGTCAATCTAAGGTCAAATAAACCTTAAAAGCGAGATGGACATTTGAAAGTCTGTACACGCAGATGACCCTTAAGAGAAGCTTGAGAATATAAAAATCTTGTAGTAGGCCTTCTTGAGCTTGATCTTGACTTGACATGGTCTTCTAATATACTTGAACTTGTTTATATCTTGAGCATGCATACTTAAAAACTTCTATTCTTGAATTCTACATCCATGACTTGAAAACTTTCTTCATTTAAGTTCTTGTCTTGAAATGCGATGTCTTGATTGCAATGAATAGTCTCAAGCATGAAACACCAGAAATACAAGACATAGATATAGGTTTTGGCACCACAAAATTTGACAACCAAAGGGATATGAAATCATAGCACTTACACTATCCAGTAAGATCATTGATAAAATCTTTGGATTTATCAATACATCGACATGACTTTCGATATCATCAACATTCAAATTCCGCTGATATCGAGTATCCCCCATCATATCTGCTAACCTGAAAATTTTCAAAGAAAGTCTCTCTCATTTTCAAATGTTGAGGAATCGAAACTTGCATCGATAATATCAGAGTTCGAAATCCGATGGCATCAACACGAGTATCGATTCCCTTGACCAGCTGGCAACAGGTTTTTTAAAAGCGGACCATCAAAACAAACGAGAGTATATGCTCGATGATATCAAACTCGCTCGATGATATCGAACTCTGTCATAAATGTGACCGTTTTATATCCGTTGGAACCTTTTGCCTATATGAGGAGAACTTGTCTTTAGTTACTGACAGAGAAAGAAGAGAGTGCTTTTGAGTGTTTAACCTTAGATCATTTACCCAAAGCCCTTTCTCTTAAGGGAATTCATCCTCTAATCCACCCTCATAATTAATATTCAATAGAGTGGATTGGGGAATGAACTTCCACATTCAAGGATCCTCCAACTACTACCTTAATGGCAAATCATTAAGCTAGGATGCCTTGAATGCATGGATGATTGGAATCACTATCTTCCAAATAGGAAAACATTTAGAGATTCGGATTCCATCATAACCTTGACCCAACCCGTCGCCATATATTGGTACGTATTTTGAGTTGTGGATCAAGGGAACTGAAGACTCTTCGTCAACAAGGAGGAGATCTTCGTTAATGTGCTGAATGAGACTCATTAACTTATCTATAAGTATCTAGAGTCCAGAGGACCCTTTGATCATTCCTTTGTAAGATTGGGTCTAAGAAGTTTCTCACCCTTTGAAGTCCTCAAGGAGGCCTCTGGCAAGAGTGTACGTAGTGGGTGCGTTATGTGGACCCTTACTCTGTGGAGAGCATAAACATCTGGTTGAAGGTGAACCAGTCAAAACCTTAGGTTTGAGGTGAACCGTGTGAAACCTCGGGTTTGAGGTGAACCGTGTAGAAACCTCCATTAGGGTCTCATGGAAGATCCTTGGCCAGTGTTGTAACATCCCAAAAATCGGGGGGTCGAGCAAAAACCCAACTCCCGAGTTCCAAAATGTTATTTATGCAACATAGATATGTATGATTGAATGTTGTCTATGATAATGTATTAAACATGAGTGAGATTAAGCTAAAACAGCATATCACGCCCCAGAGACAGTTAAATTTACAAGCGGAAGACTGTGATAGTATGTATAACATATATAATCTGTTGTATGTCTCTAGAGTGTGAATATGTTACCGGGTTATATACATACATGTATACTTCAAAAGTAAACAAAAGAATATACATGAGTGCTCTAAAAATATAAAATGACAAGTGTCAAGGCATCTAATCAACCTCCCTGTAATCCCGTCGATCAGAACACACATAAAGGAGGGATCCTCCTCATCATCATCAAGTCCAGCTCCGCCTCGCAGGCCGCGCCATCATCTGCAATCACAAAAGGTCTGGTGGGTGTCCAGGAACACCGTCCCGTAACGTGGGAGTGAGTAGCTAACTCAGTGGAATAATAGAGCAAGGATTAACATGTTCTCAAATCAATCACGCGATAATAGTAAAGCAATAAATCAAACAATCCTAATACTGTTGTTAATGCAATTATGACATGACGTGATGTATGCCCTCACCGACGATCACCCTCATGCGGCAACATCTTACGACCGCGGCATGCCACACTCCCTAGAGTGCTCCACATCTTCCAGGCACATGCAATGCTATGGTGATATGATTTTCAAGTTATTATTAGTCCATTCAAACAGCAGGATTGGGAAACTAAGGTACTTCCCTTGTATCAATCCCAACACAGATCCTGTCTAGGGTCGTCACTCCTAGTAATCTCATACGATGTATATTTTGTAGGTCGCTGCAAGGGCTGTCAGGGCTGTTGCACGCACTCGTTGCTCCGCTCCCCCATCACCTTATCAATACAGGCCTACCGTACTCTACTGCAACGGAAGGGTCGTCGCCTCCCGTGGACTCAGAATACGCTCGCGGTCACTACAAAGGGCTCGTCGCCTGATCAGTGTAGGCCGACAGCTAGAATATAGTGTCCCATACCACCATAATCTGCTCACGAGTTTAGGTGCTCACTGGTCACTACGGGGAGGTTTGTGGCCCCAGCGTAGGCCGACAGCTCGACCACGGTGTCCCATACCACCATGCCCGGCTCATGAGTCTTCGTGGATCAAGGTACCATGGTTAACAGGGTTTACAATGGTAAGTTCAGTACCCTAGGTTCAAGCAGTTATGACTCATACAAGGTGAACATACATCGGCCAGTCGGGTTACTTGACGGGCTCGACTAGCGCGATCGCATCTCAAGTCGAACGACATGAAGTGCGTAAAACACTTCGCGTGGCCTAACCACTGCCGCCAACTCTAAACACGAATCACGTTCATCGACGCGTCGTTCGTGGCTATGACCAGTCAGCCACGAATTCGCTCGGTTACCGACTGCCTGGACTAAGTCTAGTCCCACACATCTATGAAATCACGTTAACAATATATGCAAAGGTTTTGGAATTGAAATACAATCATGTGAGCATGTTAACACATGTTATAACATTCAACTTAAGCAAATCTTCTAGCACATACATTCCATGCATGTAATGGAATTATGCATATGGTCAACATGTAGGAAATCATTTAGGTCAGCATATTAATCAAGAAATCATTCTCAAACCACTACATAACATCATTTAATTCAATACATACTAATACAAGCATTTATACAAACACATACACTACACACTTAAGTCTACATATAGTATGTCGACCCAAAGTGCGCAACTAGGCGAATCTCTTCGCCAAACTAATTATACACGCATTCCTAACTTCCTAATGCGACAACAAACCATGTCAATCACATCAGCAAAATATGAATGTAAACAGTACTTCCTACAAATGACTAAAATGCCCTAAATCTCATATTCTTCGTTAGCTTACGAAACGGGAAACGGAGAGCATTTTGTACATGTCAAACGGCGATGCCGTCAAGAATCTACTATTAAACGACATTGAAAGCGTTGAGAACCGTCAATCAAAGCGTCTAAAATCCTCACCTTTTCCCTTTTAGGGATGAGAATTCGAACGGAGCGTATACGCTTCGTCTACGGCGAATAAGGAACCTAATACACGAGATCCATAAGCTACATCGCTATGGAAACAAAGGAAACTCAAATCAGTAACTATTTAGGGTACTTTCTTACCTAGAAAAGCGGAGAAATCACTGGCAACGTGATTGAGTTGCGTTGCTTAGGCACTTGCAACAGGTAGCACAAGCGGCAAGGAATTCTCCTCCAATCTCTCTCACAAACTCTCACCTTTTCTCTCTCCCAATCTAGGGATTTTTGCAAATTCGGATGGGAGAGAGGAGTGAGGGTTTCAACCCCTTTTATAAGCCTAAACATGCCCAAAATAGGCTCCAAGTCAAGGTATACTTAAAGTATATCCAAATCGGGGCTGTTTCGGTCCAAAAGAGCATTTCTGGAGGTCCCCTGGCCAAATGCGGTCAAACTTAAGCTCGTGCATACTGGATCTAGCACGCATCCAGATTTCAGGCCGGTAGGGTTCCCAGATCGCACGTGGCGGACCAGTTTCAGTTTAACGGTCACCGCACCAAGATCAGGCCTATAAGTCTCGTGATATGTAATAGAAATTTTTCCTGATCCAAGGGTGTAATTTGGCTGTATTCTGACGGTCAGAATGCTCAATACTGATGCGTCAAATTTGTGTGCCAGATTTGAATTTGAAATTCCAACTATGTCCCTATTCACACTCTCTTCGGTCCGGGCTCAATGAAATAGCCTGTGATCGTCAGTTGGACTTGATATTCGAAACGATTGCCAAGCCCAGCTAAGTGGTCATAACGGTCTAAGATGGTAGGCATCTGACTTACGACGCGCGGTCTAGATCCAATACAAAGTTTCAAGGAGGTCCCGAGAACAAACCGGCTTAGAGTTTGATCCGAGGCTTTAGAGCATTATAGGGTCATTGGTTCCACTCACTTTGGGTCTGGTAGAACGTATTTAAAGTGGTCCAAGTTAATTCTACTGAGTATTCAGTTTGGTACTCAACCAAATTCTACCTTAATTATGGCAGAATACGGTCCTAGGGCCATTCTATCCCCCATTTTGGGAACTTCTAGGTATCATATTATTTTTATTATTTTTTTAGGGGTTCATCATTAAGTTTACCCTAACTCCTCCAAATTTCATAAGATTTTGAGTTGTAAAAAAATTCTAAAAATTTCAGAAGCAGCAGCTGTCCAACAAGTGATTATCAGACAGTTGCTCACAATGACCTACTTTAAACTATATTAAATATTTTATTATATTTTTTACATATTTTTATATAAAACTAGACTCTTTTAGCTTCAATCTGGTTTTTGAATCACCTAAATCGGAGTTATAACGAAGGAGATATGATTTTTCAAAGTCTGAAGAAACATGCAGGAAAAAGGGTACAGAAACTCGCTGTACGGACGAGTTCGGCGATGCATCGCCAAACCGGCGATGGCATCGCCGACCACTGACCTGTTTGGGGTGGTTTTTCCGTCTGATATTTGAAATTGGTGTATTTTAGAACCTGGGATGAGTTATTTGACATGCAATATATGATTTTGGGGTAGGAGAAGCTGATCTATCCAATTAGTCTACTTATTTAGTGAGACTTCAAAAGGTTAATGGCTAAAAACCCTTTTCATTTATTTATTTACTATTCATAGTACTTTTTAGCTTAAGTATTGATCAACATCACCTAAACTTTAAGATTTGTGTCTAATGTGAGAGCTCTTAGAAAATTTTGAAGGATAAAGTAGTAAAATGTGAGATTTTCGAAGGAAATAAGGATTTGAGACTTTTGGATTGAGTTTTGAGAAGTTAATCAAGTGTTAGGATAGACTCATTGCCTAAGGACGTCTAATCCCAAGTTGGCAAAAATCTGGGATGTTACAATCTACCCCCCTTAAAACACAATGTCGTCCCCGACATTGGCGAAGGGTAAAGAGTACCTAGCAGGGCTTCAGTCTTGACAGTGTAAGGAAGGGTTCAAATCTTATTTAACGACCTAACCTTTACGTATAACCTAACTCAAAGGTTTCGATCTTGGGCCAGTGGGGAAGAGCCTAACCACTCTTCCGCTGCGCCACTCTGATCAAACGGTAGCGTTGACTAACCTAACTGGATTGGACTCAATACGCTCTACCCCCCTTAAAACTTGGTTTTACTTAAGGTTGAAGAATATTTGCATCGATCCGTATATCGGAACGAGGCACAACTTAGGGGCTATCCTTAACCTAAAATGGAAACAATCTTTCTCTACATGGTTTTCCTTGCTAATGATGCGTTCTATGGCATTGGTACTTATTATCATAGAGATGAGCCTAATTTCTATTGTGGTTAAGTTCAGGGGCAGGTATGAGTTGGTGGAAAGATGTCGAATTCTCTACTGGCTTTAAGTCCTCGCCATTTCCCAAAGACACTGTGATCCCGTTCGGTTGTATGTGGTCGAGCCAACACGGAAGAAAAGTAGTATAGTGGGTCTGAGCCGGATACATAGACTTTCTGTCTAGCTAGGACAGAAGAGTTATTGTATCAATTCTTAATCCGAGTCGATGCCGATCTTCTGCTTGATCAGAGCATTGGATTTATTGGTAACCACTAGGATTAGGAAATCGATTCAAACCGCGAATACATCGCTTATATGTAGTTCCTTTATTCCGCGTTCCCGAATGCAATAAGCCCTTGGGGAAGGCAATCCTAAGGGGCGTGCTAGTTTATTCTAAGTTCAATCTGAGGGAGTTATAAATGTTCCCTGAGAGTGTATGGTTCCTTCCTATGGGCAACAACAGAAGTCTATAAGCCATAAAGGAATCTACCGAAGGAAGGGAGCCTCATTCCAACCAAATCTAACCTACTATCCCTTAGCATACTTAGGCCTTACACTGCCTAAGACAACTAGTAGCCTAGTCTGTGACTCAGTAGTTATAATCTAAAGCCTAAGTTTACACGTTAAATGGTTTCGTACCATTTCTACTACAGGGAGTTGTTCTATCGCTTAGGGTCAAGATTATCTAAATGAAATTGGATTTCTTATGTCGTCAGATCCTTCAAATCTAGGAGTACTAACACTAGGTTCCAAACGCCTAGGGCCTATGTGGCCGGTAGCGCTTAGTTGTATTAAATGAAACTGCATTCCTAGTCCCATGGCGGGATTGGAAGTGGCATGCTTGGTAGGAGGGTGGGGTGGGATAAAAACTAATTTGTAGGCTGAATCCCGGGAGTTACAATACTCCCGATCCAGGGACGATACCTTACAGTGAAATGAGACGGCATGCACTCCATTCCACAAATTTCGGCTACATTAAGCCCAAACCACAACACAAACATTCATATAACAAGTCGAAAAGCATCATGCATTTCATTAAACCCAAAATTGTCATCATACAAGGGATATCTCCCTACAAGTATCATGACAAAAAGTACATGGGAGCTATGTCAGGCAGCTTCTACAGCAACATAGGTAAACTACTAGCCTTATCAGGCTTACAAAACACAACTTAAAACAGGAAATGACTAACTACAGCCCGCGATACCTAGATTACTAGTCCGAGTCGGGCGATGGAGGAGGAAATGCAAAGAAATCGTTGTCCAAATGGACAGAGCGAAATCTAGGCATTGTAGAGGGATGCTTCAAGCTCCCCTAGGATGTATTTTCAGAAAGAAATGAAAATGAAAAAGGGGAATGGAGCACCTCACGAATTCAGCTCGATTTGGGGGTTTTAGGAGCTCCAACGGATGAAATCTTCAAGAGGGAGGGCTACCAACTTCAAAGGAATGATGGAGGGTGGTCGTTTTTGGCAGGGAATGGATCTAGGGGTGGTTTGGAACCACGGTTTTGGGTTAGGGCAGCAAGAAAATGAAAATGGGGCTAGGGAAGAGGACTTTTGTGAAGGAAGTACATCTTTTAGAGAGTTTCAAGGTACGGACCGCATACCAGGGGATTACCCTAGCCCCCAAACTCCTCCAGCCCAAAGATCAAGCCCATCCGACAAGTTTCACCGGCGATGCATCGCCGAACCGGCGATGGCA
The DNA here is from genome assembly GCA_037074715.1 of Magnolia kwangsiensis. NCBI lineage: Eukaryota > Viridiplantae > Streptophyta > Magnoliopsida > Magnoliales > Magnoliaceae > Magnolia > Magnolia kwangsiensis. The sequence continues at coordinate 58,253,867 of CM073578.1, forward strand.
TCGTCGATGAAGTTGCAAACTGGCCATTGAGGCCATATGGTATGGATTACCCTTGCCCTAGGGATTCCAAAAAGGTATGGTGCACACTCTGGTTCATTGTAGATTGCCCTAGGGAGGCCAATACATTTTTAACATCCATTCGAGGCTTTTCGGGTCCAATCTTCAATCCCAAATACAAAACCCTATCATGCAGCATATGATTTTGGGGTATAAGGATCTAGTACATCCATCTAGCCCATTAGTTTCTAAAGAAAGTGAATTTAGAATTTCCTTATGGCCATTTTTCATGAAATTTTACTATTCACTGTAAAATTTTGTGAAAGTAGGATTTTATGTTATTTTCACATTATTATTGATGCCTAACATGAAATGGATAAGAAATAATTGAAGATTGGGGTGGTGAGAGGAAGAATTTCGAAGATTTTCGGTGAAACGGGGTTTTTAAGCCCTGGCGATTGATTACAGGAGTCGTGGTCATCCCACGGCCCAAGGATTTACTTTTTCGGTTTAAAACCGCTCATAGGACGTCTCAACCCGTCTTCCTACAGCTTAGAAGTGATTCGGGTTGCCTTACGCGACCCGAGATGCGTTACAGACTCGATCTTGCGATCGATTCTAATAGACTTCGCCTATCGGCGAATCTGCGATCTTAGACGTGTTTCTAGACCCTCCTCGCACCCACCTAAGTCAAAGGAAGCGACAGCGTACGTCGCGTGACCATAACCCAGGCCCGGTTTAATCCAAATTATGCTCTGATACCATCTGTAACATCCCGAAAATCGGGGGGTCGAGCAAAAACCCAACTCCCGAGTTCCAAAATGTTATTTATGCAACATAGATATGTATGATTGAATGTTGTCTATGATAATGTATTAAACATGAGTGAGATTAAGCTAAAACAGCATATCACGCCCCAGAGACAGTTAAATTTACAAGCGGAAGACTGTGATAGTATGTATAACATATATAATCTGTTGTATGTCTCTAGAGTGTGAATATGTTACCGGGTTATATACATACATGTATACTTCAAAAGTAAACAAAAGAATATACATGAGTGCTCTAAAAATATAAAATGACAAGTGTCAAGGCATCTAATCAACCTCCCTGTAATCCCGTCGATCAGAACACACATAAAGGAGGGATCCTCCTCATCATCATCAAGTCCAGCTCCGCCTCGCAGGCCGCGCCATCATCTGCAATCACAAAAGGTCTGGTGGGTGTCCAGGAACACCGTCCCGTAACGTGGGAGTGAGTAGCTAACTCAGTGGAATAATAGAGCAAGGATTAACATGTTCTCAAATCAATCACGCGATAATAGTAAAGCAATAAATCAAACAATCCTAATACTGTTGTTAATGCAATTATGACATGACGTGATGTATGCCCTCACCGACGATCACCCTCATGCGGCAACATCTTACGACCGCGGCATGCCACACTCCCTAGAGTGCTCCACATCTTCCAGGCACATGCAATGCTATGGTGATATGATTTTCAAGTTATTATTAGTCCATTCAAACAGCAGGATTGGGAAACTAAGGTACTTCCCTTGTATCAATCCCAACACAGATCCTGTCTAGGGTCGTCACTCCTAGTAATCTCATACGATGTATATTTTGTAGGTCGCTGCAAGGGCTGTCAGGGCTGTTGCACGCACTCGTTGCTCCGCTCCCCCATCACCTTATCAATACAGGCCTACCGTACTCTACTGCAACGGAAGGGTCGTCGCCTCCCGTGGACTCAGAATACGCTCGCGGTCACTACAAAGGGCTCGTCGCCTGATCAGTGTAGGCCGACAGCTAGAATATAGTGTCCCATACCACCATAATCTGCTCACGAGTTTAGGTGCTCACTGGTCACTACGGGGAGGTTTGTGGCCCCAGCGTAGGCCGACAGCTCGACCACGGTGTCCCATACCACCATGCCCGGCTCATGAGTCTTCGTGGATCAAGGTACCATGGTTAACAGGGTTTACAATGGTAAGTTCAGTACCCTAGGTTCAAGCAGTTATGACTCATACAAGGTGAACATACATCGGCCAGTCGGGTTACTTGACGGGCTCGACTAGCGCGATCGCATCTCAAGTCGAACGACATGAAGTGCGTAAAACACTTCGCGTGGCCTAACCACTGCCGCCAACTCTAAACACGAATCACGTTCATCGACGCGTCGTTCGTGGCTATGACCAGTCAGCCACGAATTCGCTCGGTTACCGACTGCCTGGACTAAGTCTAGTCCCACACATCTATGAAATCACGTTAACAATATATGCAAAGGTTTTGGAATTGAAATACAATCATGTGAGCATGTTAACACATGTTATAACATTCAACTTAAGCAAATCTTCTAGCACATACATTCCATGCATGTAATGGAATTATGCATATGGTCAACATGTAGGAAATCATTTAGGTCAGCATATTAATCAAGAAATCATTCTCAAACCACTACATAACATCATTTAATTCAATACATACTAATACAAGCATTTATACAAACACATACACTACACACTTAAGTCTACATATAGTATGTCGACCCAAAGTGCGCAACTAGGCGAATCTCTTCGCCAAACTAATTATACACGCATTCCTAACTTCCTAATGCGACAACAAACCATGTCAATCACATCAGCAAAATATGAATGTAAACAGTACTTCCTACAAATGACTAAAATGCCCTAAATCTCATATTCTTCGTTAGCTTACGAAACGGGAAACGGAGAGCATTTTGTACATGTCAAACGGCGATGCCGTCAAGAATCTACTATTAAACGACATTGAAAGCGTTGAGAACCGTCAATCAAAGCGTCTAAAATCCTCACCTTTTCCCTTTTAGGGATGAGAATTCGAACGGAGCGTATACGCTTCGTCTACGGCGAATAAGGAACCTAATACACGAGATCCATAAGCTACATCGCTATGGAAACAAAGGAAACTCAAATCAGTAACTATTTAGGGTACTTTCTTACCTAGAAAAGCGGAGAAATCACTGGCAACGTGATTGAGTTGCGTTGCTTAGGCACTTGCAACAGGTAGCACAAGCGGCAAGGAATTCTCCTCCAATCTCTCTCACAAACTCTCACCTTTTCTCTCTCCCAATCTAGGGATTTTTGCAAATTCGGATGGGAGAGAGGAGTGAGGGTTTCAACCCCTTTTATAAGCCTAAACATGCCCAAAATAGGCTCCAAGTCAAGGTATACTTAAAGTATATCCAAATCGGGGCTGTTTCGGTCCAAAAGAGCATTTCTGGAGGTCCCCTGGCCAAATGCAGTCAGACTTAAGCTCGTGCATACTGGATCTAGCACGCATCCAGATTTCAGGCCAGTAGGGTTCCCAGATCGCACGTGGCGGCCCAGTTTCAGTTTAACGGTCACCGCACCAAGATCAGGCCTATAAGTCTCGTGATATGTAATAGAAATTTTTCCTGATCCAAGGGTGTAATTTGGCTGTATTCTGACGGTCAGAATGCTCAATACTGATGTGTCAAATTTGTGTGCCAGATTTGAATTTGAAATTCCAACTATGTCCCTATTCACACTCTCTTCGGTCCGGGCTCAATGAAATAGCCTGTGATCGTCAGTTGGACTTGATATTCGAAACGATTGCCAAGCCCAGCTAAGTGGTCATAACGGTCTAAGATGGTAGGCATCTGACTTACGACGCGCGGTCTAGATCCAATACAAAGTTTCAAGGAGGTCCCGAGAACAAACCGGCTTAGAGTTTAATCCGAGGCTTTAGAGCATTATAGGGTCATTGGTTCCACTCACTTTGGGTCTGGTAGAACGTATTTAAAGTGGTCCAAGTTAATTCTACTGAGTATTCAGTTTGGTACTCAACCAAATTCTACCTTAATTATGGCAGAATACGGTCCTAGGGCCATTCTATCCCCCATTTTGGGAACTTCTAGGTATCATATTATTTTTATTATTTTTTTAGGGGTTCATCATTAAGTTTACCCTAACTCCTCCAAATTTCATAAGATTTTGAGTTGTAGAAAAATTCTAAAAATTTCAGAAGCAGCAACTGTCCAACAAGTGATTATCAGACAGTTGCTCACAATGACCTACTTTAAACTATATTAAATATTTTATTATATTTTTTACATATTTTTATATAAAACTAGACTCTTTTAGCTTCAATATGGTTTTTGAATCACCTAAATCGGAGTTATAACGAAGGAGATATGATTTTTCAAAGTCTGAAGAAACGTACAGGAAAAAGGGTACAGAAACTCGCTGTACGGACGAGTTCGGCGATGCATCGCCAAACCGGCGATGGCATCGCCGACCACTGACCTGTTTGGGGTGGTTTTTCCATCTGATATTTGAAATTGGTGTATTTTAGAACCTGGGATGAGTTATTTGACATGCAATATATGATTTTGGGGTAGGAGAAGCTGATCTATTTAATTAGTCTACTTGTTTAGTGAGACTTCAAAAGGTTAATGGCTAAAAACCCTTTTCATTTATTTATTTACTATTCATAGTACTTTTTAGCTTAAGTATTGATCAACATCACCTAAACTTTAAGATTTGTGTCTAATGTGAGAGCTCTTAGAAAATTTTGAAGGATAAAGTAGTAAAATGTGAGATTTTCGAAGGAAATAAGGATTTGAGACTTTTGGATTGAGTTTTGAGAAGTTAATCAAGTGTTAGGATAGACTCATTGCCTAAGGACGTCTAATCCCAAGTTGGCAAAAATCTGGGATGTTACAATCTACCCCCCTTAAAACACAATGTCGTCCCCGACATTGGCGAAGGGTAAAGAGTACCTAGCAGGGCTTCAGTCTTGACAGTGTAAGGAAGGGTTCAAATCTTATTTAACGACCTAACCTTTACGTATAACCTAACTCAAAGGTTTCGATCTTGGGCCAGTGGGGAAGAGCCTAACCACTCTTCCGCTGCGCCACTCTGATCAAACGGTAGCGTTGACTAACCTAACTGGATTGGACTCAATACGTTCTACCCCCCTTAAAACTTGGTTTTACTTAAGGTTGAAGAATATTTGCATCGATCCGTATATCGGAACGAGGCGCAACTTAGGGGCTATCCTTAACCTAAAATGGAAACAATCTTTCTCTACATGGTTTTCCTTGCTAATGATGCGTTCTATGGCATTGGTACTTATTATCATAGAGATGAGCCTAATCTCTATTTTGGTTAAGTTCAGGGGCAGGTATGAGTTGGTGGAAAGATGTCGAATTCTCTACTGGCTTTAAGTCCTCGCCATTTCCCAAAGACACTGTGATCCCGTTCGGTTGTATGTGGTCGAGCCAACACGGAAGAAAAGTAGTATAGTGGGTCTGAGCCGGATACATAGACTTTCTGTCTAGCTAGGACAGAAGAGTTATTGTATCAATTCTTAATCCGAGTCGATGCCGATCTTCTGCTTGATCAGAGCATTGGATTTATTGGTAACCACTAGGATTAGGAAATCGATTCAAACCGCGAATACATCGCTTATATGTAGTTCCTTTATTCCGCGTTCCCGAATGCAATAAGCCCTTGGGGAAGGCAATCCTAAGGGGCGTGCTAGTTTATTCTAAGTTCAATCTGAGGGAGTTATAAATGTTCCCTGAGAGTGTATGGTTCCTTCCTATGGGCAACAACAGAAGTCTATAAGCCATAAAGGAATCTACCGAAGGAAGGGAGCCTCATTCCAACCAAATCTAACCTACTATCCCTTAGCATACTTAGGCCTTACACTGCCTAAGACAACTAGTAGCCTAGTCTGTGACTCAGTAGTTATAATCTAAAGCCTAAGTTTACACGTTAAATGGTTTCGTACCATTTCTACTACAGGGAGTTGTTCTATCGCTTAGGGTCAAGATTATCTAAATGAAATTGGATTTCTTATGTCGTCAGATCCTTCAAATCTAGGAGTACTAACACTAGGTTCCAAACGCCTAGGGCCTATGTGGCCGGTAGCGCTTAGTTGTATTAAATGAAACTGCATTCCTAGTCCCATGGCGGGATTGGAAGTGGCATGCTTGGTAGGAGGGTGGGGTGGGATAAAAACTAATTTGTAGGCTGAATCCCGGGAGTTACAATACTCCCGATCCAGGGACGATACCTTACAGTGAAATGAGACGGCATGCACTCCATTCCACAAATTTCGGCTACATTAAGCCCAAACCACAACACAAACATTCATATAACAAGTCGAAAAGCATCATGCATTTCATTAAACCCAAAATTGTCATCATACAAGGGATATCTCCCTACAAGTATCATGACAAAAAGTACATGGGAGCTATGTCAGGCAGCTTCTACAGCAACATAGGTAAACTACTAGCCTTATCAGGCTTACAAAACACAACTTAAAACAGGAAATGACTAACTACAGCCCGCGATACCTAGATTACTAGTCCGAGTCGGGCGATGGAGGAGGAAATGCAAAGAAATCGTTGTCCAAATGGACAGAGCGAAATCTAGGCATTGTAGAGGGATGCTTCAAGCTCCCCTAGGATGTATTTTCAGAAAGAAATGAAAATGAAAAAGGGGAATGGAGCACCTCACGAATTCAGCTCGATTTGGGGGTTTTAGGAGCTCCAACGGATGAAATCTTCAAGAGGGAGGGCTGCCAACTTCAAAGGAATGATGAAGGGTGGTCGTTTTTGGCAGGGAATGGATCTAGGGGTGGTTTGGAACCACGGTTTTGGGTTAGGGCAGCAAGAAAATGAAAATGGGGCTAGGGAAGAGGACTTTTGTGAAGGAAGTACATCTTTTAGAGAGTTTCAAGGTACGGACCGCATACCAGGGGATTACCCTAGCCCCCAAACTCCTCCAGCCCAAAGATCAAGCCCATCCGACAAGTTTCACCGGCGATGCATCGCCGAACCGGCGATGGCATCGTCGATGAAGTTGCAAACTGGCCATTGAGGCCATATGGTATGGATTACCCTTGCCCTAGGGATTCCAAAAAGGTATGGTGCACACTCTGGTTCATTGTAGATTGCCCTAGGGAGGCCAATACATTTTTAACATCCATTCGAGGCTTTTCGGGTCCAATCTTCAATCCCAAATACAAAACCCTATCATGCAGCATATGATTTTGGGGTATAAGGATCTAGTACATCCATCTAGCCCATTAGTTTCTAAAGAAAGTGAATTTAGAATTTCCTTATGGCCATTTTTCATGAAATTTTACTATTCACTGTAAAATTTTGTGAAAGTAGGATTTTATGTTATTTTCACATTATTATTGATGCCTAACATGAAATGGATAAGAAATAATTGAAGATTGGGGTGGTGAGAGGAAGAATTTCGAAGATTTTCGGTGAAACGGGGTTTTTAAGCCCTGGCGATTGATTACAGGAGTCGTGGTCATCCCACGGCCCAAGGATTTACTTTTTCGGTTTAAAACCGCTCATAGGACGTCTCAACCCGTCTTCCTACAGCTTAGAAGTGATTCGGGTTGCCTTACGCGACCCGAGATGCGTTACAGACTCGATCTTGCGATCGATTCTAATAGACTTCGCCTATCGGCGAATCTGCGATCTTAGACGTGTTTCTAGACCCTCCTCGCACCCACCTAAGTCAAAGGAAGCGACAGCGTACGTCGCGTGACCATAACCCAGGCCCGGTTTAATCCAAATTATGCTCTGATACCATCTGTAACATCCCGAAAATCGGGGGGTCGAGCAAAAACCCAACTCCCGAGTTCCAAAATGTTATTTATGCAACATAGATATGTATGATTGAATGTTGTCTATGATAATGTATTAAACATGAGTGAGATTAAGCTAAAACAGCATATCACGCCCCAGAGACAGTTAAATTTACAAGCGGAAGACTGTGATAGTATGTATAACATATATAATCTGTTGTATGTCTCTAGAGTGTGAATATGTTACCGGGTTATATACATACATGTATACTTCAAAAGTAAACAAAAGAATATACATGAGTGCTCTAAAAATATAAAATGACAAGTGTCAAGGCATCTAATCAACCTCCCTGTAATCCCGTCGATCAGAACACACATAAAGGAGGGATCCTCCTCATCATCATCAAGTCCAGCTCCGCCTCGCAGGCCGCGCCATCATCTGCAATCACAAAAGGTCTGGTGGGTGTCCAGGAACACCGTCCCGTAACGTGGGAGTGAGTAGCTAACTCAGTGGAATAATAGAGCAAGGATTAACATGTTCTCAAATCAATCACGCGATAATAGTAAAACAATAAATCAAACAATCCTAATACTGTTGTTAATGCAATTATGACATGACGTGATGTATGCCCTCACCGACGATCACCCTCATGCGGCAACATCTTACGACCGCGGCATGCCACACTCCCTAGAGTGCTCCACATCTTCCAGGCACATGCAATGCTATGGTGATATGATTTTCAAGTTATTATTAGTCCATTCAAACAGCAGGATTGGGAAACTAAGGTACTTCCCTTGTATCAATCCCAACACAGATCCTGTCTAGGGTCGTCACTCCTAGTAATCTCATACGATGTATATTTTGTAGGTCGCTGCAAGGGCTGTCAGGGCTGTTGCACGCACTCGTTGCTCCGCTCCCCCATCACCTTATCAATACAGGCCTACCGTACTCTACTGCAACGGAAGGGTCGTCGCCTCCCGTGGACTCAGAATACGCTCGCGGTCACTACAAAGGGCTCGTCGCCTGATCAGTGTAGGCCGACAGCTAGAATATAGTGTCCCATACCACCATAATCTGCTCACGAGTTTAGGTGCTCACTGGTCACTACGGGGAGGTTTGTGGCCCCAGCGTAGGCCGACAGCTCGACCACGGTGTCCCATACCACCATGCCCGGCTCATGAGTCTTCGTGGATCAAGGTACCATGGTTAACAGGGTTTACAATGGTAAGTTCAGTACCCTAGGTTCAAGCAGTTATGACTCATACAAGGTGAACATACATCGGCCAGTCGGGTTACTTGACGGGCTCGACTAGCGCGATCGCATCTCAAGTCGAACGACATGAAGTGCGTAAAACACTTCGCGTGGCCTAACCACTGCCGCCAACTCTAAACACGAATCACGTTCATCGACGCGTCGTTCGTGGCTATGACCAGTCAGCCACGAATTCGCTCGGTTACCGACTGCCTGGACTAAGTCTAGTCCCACACATCTATGAAATCACGTTAACAATATATGCAAAGGTTTTGGAATTGAAATACAATCATGTGAGCATGTTAACACATGTTATAACATTCAACTTAAGCAAATCTTCTAGCACATACATTCCATGCATGTAATGGAATTATGCATATGGTCAACATGTAGGAAATCATTTAGGTCAGCATATTAATCAAGAAATCATTCTCAAACCACTACATAACATCATTTAATTCAATACATACTAATACAAGCATTTATACAAACACATACACTACACACTTAAGTCTACATATAGTATGTCGACCCAAAGTGCGCAACTAGGCGAATCTCTTCGCCAAACTAATTATACACGCATTCCTAACTTCCTAATGCGACAACAAACCATGTCAATCACATCAGCAAAATATGAATGTAAACAGTACTTCCTACAAATGACTAAAATGCCCTAAATCTCATATTCTTCGTTAGCTTACGAAACGGGAAACGGAGAGCATTTTGTACATGTCAAACGGCGATGCCGTCAAGAATCTACTATTAAACGACATTGAAAGCGTTGAGAACCGTCAATCAAAGCGTCTAAAATCCTCACCTTTTCCCTTTTAGGGATGAGAATTCGAACGGAGCGTATACGCTTCGTCTACGGCGAATAAGGAACCTAATACACGAGATCCATAAGCTACATCGCTATGGAAACAAAGGAAACTCAAATCAGTAACTATTTAGGGTACTTTCTTACCTAGAAAAGCGGAGAAATCACTGGCAACGTGATTGAGTTGCGTTGCTTAGGCACTTGCAACAGGTAGCACAAGCGGCAAGGAATTCTCCTCCAATCTCTCTCACAAACTCTCACCTTTTCTCTCTCCCAATCTAGGGATTTTTGCAAATTCGGATGGGAGAGAGGAGTGAGGGTTTCAACCCCTTTTATAAGCCTAAACATGCCCAAAATAGGCTCCAAGTCAAGGTATACTTAAAGTATATCCAAATCGGGGCTGTTTCGGTCCAAAAGAGCATTTCTGGAGGTCCCCTGGCCAAATGCAGTCAGACTTAAGCTCGTGCATACTGGATCTAGCACGCATCCAGATTTCAGGCCGGTAGGGTTCCCAGATCGCACGTGGCGGCCCAGTTTCAGTTTAACGGTCACCGCACCAAGATCAGGCCTATAAGTCTCGTGATATGTAATAGAAATTTTTCCTGATCCAAGGGTGTAATTTGGCTGTATTCTGACGGTCAGAATGCTCAATACTGATGCGTCAAATTTGTGTGCCAGATTTGAATTTGAAATTCCAACTATGTCCCTATTCACACTCTCTTCGGTCCGGGCTCAATGAAATAGCCTGTGATCGTCAGTTGGACTTGATATTCGAAACGATTGCCAAGCCCAGCTAAGTGGTCATAACGGTCTAAGATGGTAGGCATCTGACTTACGACGCGCGGTCTAGATCCAATACAAAGTTTCAAGGAGGTCCCGAGAACAAACCGGCTTAGAGTTTGATCCGAGGCTTTAGAGCATTATAGGGTCATTGGTTCCACTCACTTTGGGTCTGGTAGAACGTATTTAAAGTGGTCCAAGTTAATTCTACTGAGTATTCAGTTTGGTACTCAACCAAATTCTACCTTAATTATGGCAGAATACGGTCCTAGGGCCATTCTATCCCCCATTTTGGGAACTTCTAGGTATCATATTATTTTTATTATTTTTTTAGGGGTTCATCATTAAGTTTACCCTAACTCCTCCAAATTTCATAAGATTTTGAGTTGTAAAAAAATTCTAAAAATTTCAGAAGCAGCAGCTGTCCAACAAGTGATTATCAGATAGTTGCTCACAATGACCTACTTTAAACTATATTAAATATTTTATTATATTTTTCACATATTTTTATATAAAACTAGACTCTTTTACCTTCAATCTGGTTTTTGAATCACCTAAATCGGAGTTATAACGAAGGAGATATGATTTTTCAAATTCTGAAGAAACGTGTAGGAAAAAGGGTACAGAAACTCGCTGTACGGACGAGTTCGGCGATGCATCGCCAAACCGGCGATGTCATCGCCGACCACTGACCTGTTTGGGGTGGTTTTTCCGTCTGATATTTGAAATTGGTGTATTTTAGAACCTGGGATGAGTTATTTGACATGCAATATATGATTTTGGGGTGGGAGAAGCTGATCTATCCAATTAGTCTACTTATTTAGTGAGACTTCAAAAGGTTAATGGCTAAAAACCCTTTTCATTTATTTATTTACTATTCATAGTACTTTTTAGCTTAAGTATTGATCAACATCACCTAAACTTTAAGATTTGTGTCTAATGTGAGAGCTCTTAGAAAATTTTGAAGGATAAAGTAGTAAAATGTGAGATTTTCGAAGGAAATAAGGATTTGAGACTTTTGGATTGAGTTTTGAGAAGTTAATCAAGTGTTAGGATAGACTCATTGCCTAAGGACGTCTAATCCCAAGTTGGCAAAAATCTGGGATGTTACAAGTGTGCCTAAAAGTAGGTGCGTTGTGTTCATCCTTGCTTGTGAGAGCATAAACAGTCAGCCTTAGTGTAAGTTGTAAAGGTTGAAGGTAAACCTGATTTAAAAGCTTAGGTTAGATGTGAACTACTGTGAAACCTCCTTAGTGAAATCCGGTACACTCAAGGGTTTAGTGCAATTATTGGGAGTGGAGTAGACAAGTAGTCAAACCACTATAAAAATGACTATGTTTGAGATTGTTATTCCTTTTTTTTGTGTGATTTGTTACAATACTTTCATATCTATATATCTGAGATCACACCACACACACATACACAGTCATATCCATCATAAACTTAGTTGTATATTGTTATCTCTTGAATAGTTTGTGATTGGATCCTCTACCAAGATTGGAAGCCAGTAGAGTAACATTTGAGTAATCCTTATGAATGCATATTAATAGGATTAGTGACATAGGATTTTAAATAAACTATAAAACTGTAAGAAGTCCTATTCACCCCCTTCTAGGACATATTAGCATATTCCTACTTCAACTCAAGCAGTCTTCACCACTATTTCATCCTCTCTTACACACCCATCACTCCACCCATCACTCTCTTACACACCTATCACCCTCTTAGCCATCACATCCCCTTTCTCTCTCATTTTCTCTACCCATCCTAAGCAGCCAAGGAGAGAGTGACCATCCATGCAAGAGAAGCTCTAAGAAGAGATAATATCCAAGTGTTAAACCCATCTTTTCCTACCCCAAATCTCTCATCGCAACCCTCTAATCTTCATTTTCCACCCTTAAAGAAGAAGCTTACGAGCTAGGGATTTCAAGGAGCTAAGAAAAAGACCAATCGGTGGGTTATCTTAGGTTTAGATATTTCTTTTATTCATGGGACAAGTGGGGCCTACCAGTTGATGGTAGAGATCCCATTTGAGCCCTAGGTGTGGCCGATGGCCCACCATGATGCATATGTTCATTCCGTGATGAATCCATTCTCTATGGACTCCATCATGATATTTATTTATTAGCCAACATATAGATATCATCTAGACCCTTAGTTTTATTGTGGAGATGGTATCCCCACCTTGAGTTGCTGATTTGAAGGCCCACAGGTGGTGAGACCCATTTGTGTATGCATTGTATCTTGTAAAGGGAGCTCATAGTGGTGGAGCTCCCTTCACCACTTGATTCTTTCTCTCTTTATCTATCTCTCTCCCTGTTGATGGTCCATTGTGATGTATGTGATATCCACGCTGTCCATAAGTGGGACAGCCTTACTGCCACCATCCAGGGCCACCTGTGTGGACCCCACCTTGATGAATGTTTAGCAACCACATCGTCCGTCTAGCTGGCGTGGTCTTGATTAGGGTGGGCCAGATGGGCCAGGAGCTGCTAGACAGGTTGTTGTCTAGACCGTCCAACAGACCAAGACGTAGGTAAAATAGAAATATCAGCCTACTCCTTAGCTAGTGGGCCACACTGATGTGGACCCCACCTTGATGTATGTGGCCTATATCCACACCGTCCACCTGCAATGGACCTAACCCAGCATTTTATGGGTTGCATTATAGAAGCAGCATGACTATCCAGACTGCTGACCATCTGGATGAAAGGATAACACAACTATCAGCTTGAGCTAGTGGGCCACACTCACGTGGATCCCATCTTGGTGCACATGTGTGCAGTACATCCAGGTCATCCATCCAACCTTAAGATTCATTAGGCCGTGGGCCTAGGTATGAGCCAGATCCAAATCTCAATTGGACCGCACCACATGCAGAAGTGGGTTGATGCCCACCTTTTGCGGCCTCCTTAAGCCCATTGTGAGGTTTGTAGGAGGCCTAGAGGCCGACCCACTTCCCTGGTTGGCCCACATCAAGTGGGACCCACTGTGATTTGTGTTTGTCCAGTTGTCCAAGTACTGGACGTCCAGCAGGCCCAGATGGGCTGGGCGTCTAGCCATTGGAGCCCACCTGCTGTATGTTTACATCCACATTGTTCATCTGGTGGGTCCTAATGCGACGTGTGAGGCCCAGGGGGATGTATAAGGCCCACTAGTGCCTTGTGAGGCCCACCTTTTCCTGCATGTTATTTTCTCAGGCCATCCAAATGCTGGATGTCTAGTAGGCCCAGATGGGTTGGACGTCCAGCCAGTTGAGCCCACTTATTGTATGTGTTGTATATTCATGCTGTCCATTCATTTCGGGAGCATGTGGGCTGCCCCATGAGGCCCACTATGATATATGTGTTACGCACACTATCCACCCATTATCCCTAGGTCGTGAGCTATTTCATGAGGCCCACCATGATGTATGTGATTTTATTCTCATCACCCATCTATTTTCTAAATATTGAAAGGGTCGTGGGCCCCGTTGTGACTTAGATTCAAATCCCAAGTGGACCACACCTTTGGGGCAATAGTGGTTAAATGTCCACCGTTGTAAACCTCCCTAGGGCCCACTATAAATCCACTACCTATCTTTCCCTTGATTTGGGCCAGCTTAAACCGTTGGGCCCCATTGATGTTAGTACTACCCATCTTTTTTATTGGGCTAACCCAGATAATTGGGCCCCAATTGATGTTAGTACCTTTCACCACACCTAAACCTTGAAGCCCACCATGCGTACTTACCAGGCCTCCATAGGGAAGCCCAGTTTATTCTATGATAGAGAGGGTGAGTAAGCTCACTTGTTATACATAGTTTCACCCTCTTACCTCACCTTGTTATATACCCATTCAACTCACCCCAGGGGGCCCACTCTTGATGTAAGTATGTCATCTAGGCCATCTGTGGTTTGTATGAGAGTACATCATCACCTCGTACCATAGATGGAAGAATATGTGGTATCGGATTTGTTATATCCACTGTTAAACCTTACCTTGATATATGGACTAGATCCATCGTCCTTCTATGGACCCCACTAGGCATTCAGGCCAATTTTTGCCTCCTATGTTTGATAACATGCTAGCGTACTTAGTCTAGTAGAACACACCGAGAACATACTTAGTATTACATCATGATACATGCTCATATGTATCATTTATGCTCCTGTTATGAGGAATGATTGATCATAACATATATCATTGGGCTGAGATGTTTATGGGACTCCTTATGAGATGGAGTTGCCCCACATGATCGCGCAGTACACGTAGGTTTGATGGATGATTGGATAGTTTGACTCATGCCTCTCGCATCTTGTGTGACATGATCATTGTATGCCCTAACGACATCAAGGTTGTGCCCTCCACAGGCATATCGTGGATGGTCAGATTAGATACCATAAATATTAGGTCTAGCAATGTGGGCACATAGGATGTCCTTGGGTGAGAGTCCCGAAACCTTTTTGGTACCAAGAGATGCTATAACATCTAGACCAAGTGGATAAATGAGCACACAAGTGTCGAATACTAGTAGGCTGTGTCCCCTACTATGTCATAGTTGGTTGGAAGGGAGTGTGGCCTTATCAGCCCAAGTGAGAAGGTTGTAAGCTAGGTTGAGTTTAACCAGCTCGCAAATGGGTCTGCTATCAACAAGCTGAGGTATTGGAAAATTAATGGTCAGACAGGTAGTGAGGTCTCTTCCACTCACTGGGCTGTGCAGCTAGAGAGGCGGTAGTTCGTGTGGAGTGTACTAGACCTCAGTGATATCCCAATGGGGAACTATAATGATATATACACTTGATATGAGGATTGACATGCTTATGATGCATCTTGTATATGACATTTGGCTACGTAGGCCTTGCATCGCATAACTTTGGTATGGCTGATAACATTCATAGACTTTCCAATTTTTTCGCTTACTCTGATATTGCATGCTTGGTACATGCATTGCGCACACACGCACACACCCCTAAGCTTTTCATAAGCTTATGCACAACCTTTTCTTCCAGGTAACGTTGAATTGCAGTAGTGTTGAGGAAGGAATGCATGTCAGATCATCTTGGAGCTTTTGACTATCTTTGTATTTTCCTTTCTGTATTATACTCAATGTTTTATTATGGTGGATATGTGGTGATGTTGTTTTGTGACTTGATTATGCTTATGGTTATGCTCCTTTACAAAATAATTCAGGCTGAAAATCCTCCTTATAGGATCCAAGGATCGAAACCTGGCATGTGGTTGCTGGGTGCAAAGAACGGGGTACTACGGAGGCTGTTAGTGCCGAATTCGATAATCGAAAATTCTGTTAGCCCAGTTTCTGAGTTTGGGGCATGACATTCCTACACACGGCAATCAGTGCCTACACAAGGCACTCAAATGTGTCTACACAAGACAACCAAAAGTGTCTACACAAGGAAAGTAATCATGCGTACACAAGGCAATCAGACATGCCTACACAAGGCATACAACCAATGCCTACATAAGGCACAATAGGTCCTACACAAGGACACTATACGTATTCTCCCATCGAAGGCCTGTAAAAGGTCGTAGTGGGTTTGTGACAACACACGACTTGAAGATCAATCCTATACAAGAAAGGATCCACAGATTATGTGGACTCTTAAACACTTACTTATAAGTAGGTGAGCCCCGTTTAGCACATGATGAAGACAACCTCTCTTGATGATGGAGATTCTTCAGCTCCCTTAAACTGTAACACTTATAAATGCTCCAATAGTAGCTAGGTTTGGGTCAAGGTGTTTGGTGGAATCTACTCTATTAACTATAGATCTTTTAAGAGACAGAGTAATTATGGGTTATGCATTTAAGAGATTCTCCAGCTCAATGATTTTTCATTCTGTAGTTGTTTAAAGATCCTTGAATGGTGAAGTTCATTCTCCAATCCAATCTATTGAGTATTCAATGAATAAGAAAGGGTTAGGGAATGAACTTCCATGAGAAGAAGGATTAAAGATGGTAGGTAAGAAGTTAGGCCCTTTAAACTCTCCCTTTTTCTCAATGCATACACTAGAACTGAGCTTCTATTTCTAAAGGCAAAATGTCCAACAGTAATATAATTGTCAGAATGTGACTGCGTTCGATGTCATCCAAATTTGAATTTCGATGTCATTGATCTAGTTCGATTCCTCAAATTTATGCACGAGTTTTTTACAAATCTTGCTGGAGATTTCGTGTCCTAATTCGATGTCATTGAACCTAATTTGATGTCATCGAGGTTTGAATCTTGATGTCATCGAATCTAGTTGGATTCCTCGATCTTTTTAGAATATTTACCATTGAAGCACGCTGGACATTTTCTTGGCCTTCTTCTATGTCATCGAACCTTGTTTGATGTCATCAAAGTTTGAATCTCGATGATATTGAATCTATTTCGATTCCTTGAATTTTCCAGAAGATTTTCCTTTGAAGCTTGCTGGACAAAAACTCTAAGTTCTTCGAGTCATCAAATACACATGTTCGATGTCATCGAAGGTATGTTTGATGAATCGAATTTTCATTTCGAATATATATATATATATATATATATATATATATATATATATATATATATATATATATATATATATATATATATATATATATATATATATATATATATGAGGGTCACTTTTTGATGTCATCGAGCCATGTTCATTGTCATTGAACACAAGTGTTCGATGTCATTGAACTACTCTCGATGGCTCGAAGTGACACGTATAAAACTTAGAAAATTTACCTATTTGCACCAAGTTTTTAAGTATTTAATTCCTTTACCGTTCTATGATTTTTTAGAGGGAATTATACGCCTAGTGGTTTTGGACATGGAATGTGAGGTTTAAGTTACCATCGACGTTCTTGAATCACACATCAAGTTGAGGAAGCATCTTGAATTTTCTTCACATGGGGTTCACTTGACTTGCTGACCCAACCGTCACGCTAATTGACAAACAAAGGCACCTTCAGTCTCCTCCTTTGTCAATTACATGACAAAACCTTAGAACAACAACCTAAATTGTGTGTACATCAACTTTACACAATTTTACAAAGATTTTAGCTAACACACACAACCATAATGTCTTTTCTTACAGCTTCTCCTCCTATCAACTTGCAGTTGCTCCTCCTATCATCCTACATCACCATGTTCTTAAACATACAACCATAGAGTTTACATGGTGGGATTGTTCTCCCCCTTTTTGTCATTGATT
Organism: Magnolia kwangsiensis; assembly: GCA_037074715.1. Classification (NCBI taxonomy): domain Eukaryota; kingdom Viridiplantae; phylum Streptophyta; class Magnoliopsida; order Magnoliales; family Magnoliaceae; genus Magnolia; species Magnolia kwangsiensis. The sequence goes on from CM073578.1 coordinate 58,271,517, forward strand.
GGCAAAGGGTCAATGTATAGCAATATCATATAGTATGACTGAAGTTGCACTTACAAAGAGGAGAATTAATAAATAGGAGGAATAGGAATGCATCATTCCATAGTGAATGAGATAGATATGCATTGATCAAATATCATCCAATTTAGATAAGATATGTAGGAATTCAGACATATAAGTAAGACAAAAAAACTACTGCCCAAGTTTGGCAGACATTCATCATTTAATCATCAAAGCATTTTTTAAAAAAAATATCTAACCCATCCACAGGCATAATCAGCCAAACAAAAATATTCTAAAACATTTAGCCCTTCCATGGGCAAGAACAGAAAGAGGTTAGCCTATCCAGGTCAATGAGTCATCACACACACACACATAGATATCCATGCACTAAGCATCAATAAAAAATCCAGTGTATGTGAAGAGGAAAGAAAAATGTTATGGCGCCGGAGCAGTATCCGATGGAGCGGTGTCGTCATGCCTACAAGTCAGCAGATCCACAATGTGTTGGACAACTGCTCCAGTCCGAAGAGCTGCTCCTTTATACCCCCATGTGCTCCTCCTATCTTTCAAATTGGTCCTCTAGCCGTGCCTGTCCACATAGTGTCGCCCTAACACGATCTTGATGGTGCTTGTGGCATTGTGTGTGCATGGAATTAGGAGTGGTTGGGATAGCAGGCGGTGGCCTTGCTTCGTCCTTTGTTGTTGCAGCTGTTTCCCCCATCTTTGTCTTGACTTTTGTTTCTTCTTCGTCTGGTTCTCCCGGAAGTGGATGAAATTTAAGATCCATTCTTCTAATGTTCAGTTTGGTGAAGCATTACAAAGGACAGTCAGGATCATCCGCATAGACAAGCCCAACTCATTGCTAACACATTGATAAGGTGTGGAAATGGGAGATGAGTGGGTATAGAAGAGTGAACAACGACAGCAAGTTGGTGAACAATCAAGGAAGGAAGGCACAATTTCACACCTGATGCAAAACTATAGAGGACTAGAAGCACAAATGGGGTTAGTTCGACATGATTTGTCCCTCTTGGATATACAGTTATAAAGAAGATGCCATGAAGAACTTGATATTTTGGTAGCATGTATTTGGTTTTAAGAACATTCCCTAGGTGCCAAGGGATGTCTCTACCATAACACATGAACTTTATCATTAGGGAACGAATCATAGGATCATCGATATCAAATTCAGATAGACCAATCAGGGATAGAGTGAGATCGAATTTACTAGAAATGGTTTTAACAGTGATTTCTACATTAGTCTCCCCAAATGTGACCATCACAGAAGGTGGTTCCAAAACTGGAGAATGATAATAGGCAAGAAACGATGGACTCTTTCATTACGACATGGCCCTCCAAAATCCAACACAGTGGGGTCTAGTCAACTGCCAACAAAATGGGTTCAATTTCAAAAATTGAATACACTCCCAATCAATTTGTCTCTCATTCACAAGTTGTCTCCCATTGTACTTTTCTAATAGGTTGGCATTTGGTGGAGGAATCAATGGTCCAGTAGGAGGTGTGGGAGCAGTAGATGGGCCACTGATACGTGAAGACTATCGAGCAGAGTTGTCATGTATGGATGCAGGAGAGCCTTGATCAGGTGCCCTGGCCCTTTCTTTAGGGGTTAGGGTTTTCTTCCTCATTGGTCAAGAAGATTCCCCTTCGACCAGTGCTTTACCTTTATCTTTGGCCATGAGTGATAAAAGATTTCCAAAATAGAGAACAAACTAGGAAGAAGAATAAGATTTTGATAAAAAAACTCTCAAAATCCAACCTAGACATAATAGGGTTGCCAAGAACTCAACGCGGTCATGATGCCATCTAGGTTATCGTTGATCGCCTGACGAAGTCGGCACACTTCCTGGTGATACGTTCTTCTTGGATGAAGGATCGATTGGCGAGGCTATTCATTGATGAGGTTGTGAGGCAGCATGTTATTCTAGTTTTGATCATATCCGACCATGATCCGAAGTTCGCATCGCAGTTTTAGAGGAGTTTTTAGAGGCCGTTAGGGACTACCTGGAGATATAGCATTGCATATCACCCACAAACTGATGGGCAGACTTAGAGGGTTAATCAGATCCTTGAGGACGTACTTTGAGCATGTACTTTGGATTTCTCTAGTAGTTGGGACGACCACTTTCCTTTGGCCAAGTTCGCATATAATAATAGTTTTCAGGCGACCATTGGCATGGCTTCCTTTGACGCCCTATATGGTAGACCTTATCGGTCACCGAGCCATTGGAGTGATATTGAAGAGCATTGTTTGCTAGGTCCTGAGGTTGTACTGAGGACTTCTGAGAAGATCGATATTATCAGGCAGAGGATGCGTACAGCCTAGAGTAGGCAGAAGAGTTATGTTCATTACTGGTGGAGATCCTTAGAGTTTGTTGCAGGTGACTGAGTTTACATCAAGGTTTCACCCATGAAGGGTGTAGTTGAATACGGATGTAAGGGGAAGGTCGCCCCTAAATATATAGGACCCTTCGAGATTGTGGAACGTATCAGAGCAGTGGCATATCAGCTTACCCTACCTACTTAGTTGTCTGGTGTGCACAACGTGTTTCATGTTTCGATGCTGCGAAGTGTGAGCTAGGTACAATGCCTGTTATTGATTGGCATCCACTTGAGGTCCATAAGGAGGCGTCATATGTTGAGCAACCGGTTCGTATTCTTCACCGGAAGGAGCAAGTCCTTCGGACAAAGGTTATTCCACTAGTTAAAGTTCAGTGAGGACATCATACTGAGGACGAGGCGTCTTGGGAGCTAATATCTGTTAAAAAAAAAAACCTTATTCCACAGCTAATATCTATTAAAAAAATACCCTCATTTGTTCTATGTATAAAGAATAATCCCTTATTCGATGATATATGTTGATATTTTGTTTCCATACTGATCACTTGCATGTGGAAATTTTGAGGATTAAATTTTTATCAGGAGGAAAGATTGTAAGACCCTGTCCATTCCATACATTCTCTATGCCTATATGCATGATGATCGATGCCCTTGACCAGACCTGGATTGGCCATGCATGGTGCACGCCCAACTGACCGGAAACCCAGGACTTCAAAACTCTCGCCATATTGACTATCCCGTCGCCCTAGTCGCGAAGGTACCACCTGTGCATCTGTACGATGTTCTGTTAGTGAGATACGTCGTGTAGCATAGTGGTGTATCATGTGTGCATGACACCATATACTCCATTTCACACATGTGCACAACACATGCTATCCACACATGCACCATGCCACACATGGGTGAGAGAATCTCTACCCATGTCATACCCATACCACCCTCCCTCATGTGTACTCCATAGTCAACTCTTCTCCATAACATATCCTATACATGACCTCATCACACCATAACATCCCATGTTCCTTTAATACACAATTAAGTCCTAATTGTGCATTACTTGCCATAATCCTTGCCTATGTTAATCATAACCACATTAATCTAACCTAACCACAATTTTAGAAAATTCTCTACAAATACCCCTTCAATCCTCAACATTTTCACCATTTTCCCACCATAAGAGAGAGAGAGAGAGAGAGAGAGAGAGAGAGAGAGAGAGAGAAAGAGAGAGTGAAGTGATCTTGGTGGGCCATCAGTCCCATCCCTTCCATCCATCTCAACCATCCATCTAATCCATCAAGGTGAGTACACCCTCCTCACTCATTCTTATTTTGTTTTCCTTGTGTTTATGTATGATGGATATGGTGAAGAGTTATGATAATGATATGATTAATGGTGTGGATACATAGGAGAAGAAATAAAATTAATTTTTTTATAGACCTCATGTGGACCTATTAATAGTGGGCCGATTGTAATGTTTGAATGCCATCCAAACAGTCCAAGTGTGGCCCAATGGGCTGGCCACACACACACCCATGCACACACGTCACACATCACGTTAAAAAAATTATATATATAGGAGGATGCTACTGCAAGTAGTGTCCCAACCGTTAAAGAAATAGGGAGGGGCTGTGGGACCACAACAGGCCCCACCCATGATGTATGTATTTGATCCACATCATCTATCCAATTTCCTAGCTCATTTTAGGCCTTGTGCCAAAAAATGAAGTCATTCCAAATCTCTGGTAGGCCACATCATTAATAAAAAATCATTTTAATAGTGATATTTACTATCAAATCTATTAGGACCCACTGCAATGCTTCTGTATGTCTAAACTATAGAATATTGGGCTCATTGGACCTGTCATGAGCCAGAGAACCCTTTAGATGGAGTGGATCGTCCTAATGTGGGCCCCACCTATGAAAAAACATGGATATAAAAAATAAAAAAGGGCTGGATGCCCCTTGCTGTCGGCGTCCAGAAGACGCTGCAGCAAGCAGCGTCCGAGCGTCCCAGTAGACAGGGACCGTGGGTCCCACTACAGGCCCCACCATGATGTATGTCGAGCATCAACATCGTGCATTTGATGGGTCCCCTTCGAATAATGGGTTATCCCAAAAATCAGCCATACACGGGACTTAAGTGGCCCATACCATCTAAAATCATGTGGAGATACAGCTAAAATATATAAAAGCACTTACAGGGGTCCACCAGAAATTTGGATGCATCTGAAACTTGGATTAACCCCTCAACCAAGTGGGACACACATAATGGATGGGCTGGATTCATGAACCACATCTTGGTGGGCCTAACAAATAATTATGAATGTTTTAATGGAGGGTAACCCTTTTAACTTTTGTGTGCAGTGTGGCCCACACAAGTCATAGAGTGACTGGATTTTAAGCCCCAGACCCACCATGGATTGGTGCATCTGACTGATGGTGTTGAGTGCCGACACGATCACATCACGGTGGGTCACGAACAACTCAATCTCATGAGAAATCCCCATGAGCTCCACCGCATAGGACCCATTGTGAATTTCATTGATGTTTGGGCCCAAGAATGTTAAGGCCCATTTTGAGTGAATGACATGTAGGGCCATCAGTGGTAGTCTTGTTTGGGCCAACCATTGAGCCTCTTCGACAAGAGTTTGTGATCTCCATGTGTTAAATGTATGTTGAACTGATATTATAATTTTTGAAGTGATGATGATGAATCCCTTAAATGAGCTAATTGTGGAAGCCAAATGGACCACCCAACAAGACATATAAGTAGGTTATGGTAACCCCTTAATCAATCCATTTTAGTAGGTAGTCGCTTGTGATAACAAACAGACATTATTCATGTGTTGGTTGCGATTATCTATGCTTGTGATGGTGGGACATGTGTAATGAGGGTTTATATGATGATGATATATGGAGGAGGTTGGATACTATGATAATACATGTGTACACCTATGCCTATGTGAGCCTAAGGACTAAGTGGGGCCACCTCATGAACCATCTAAAATTACTAAAAGTGTGCTAAGTGTTGATTGGTGGCATGATACCTGTACATAAACCCATTATGAACCCATTGAGATGGAACACTTAATCCTTACATGCCAATGAATGTGTCGGTGGCACAACCATTTTGATAGACCATATGTGATTCTTGTTGTGTGTTATGTTAAGTGATGACTTGATAACTAGCTATAAAATGGAGTGGATTTATACACGCTTGACCATGTGTAGGGAGTGCACACTAGACTATTGTTTTACTTATTTGACATTATGGTAGTTTTTGGCTAGCCCAGCGTGTTACACATGTTGGATTTATGTACACGCATACATATACATGCATCATGGACTTGAGGTGCACATTATATGTACTGTGATCATGTATGGATGCATGTGCATATTGAGATCACAAGATGATGATGGTGCATTTTGTGTAGATGTTGCACATATATCCAGTCCAGGATGACTGTGGATTGAGGTTGGATGTGGATGTGAGAGGACCACGATTGGTCTTAGAGCTACCCTGGGTGCATACATGATGTAAATGCATAGCATTCCTCGTATGCAAATATATTGCCTAGTGTGCTTGTGTATATCATAGCATACACTATGCCAAAACAGTGAAAAAAGGACGGTCGAAAACCGTCTCAAAAGGCCAAAAAGGATGGTCCTGGACCGTCGCAACGACCATCAAATTTTGACGTGTTGTATTTTTTAAAGGACGGCCATAAACCGTCTCTAAAGAAGGACGGTCATGGACCGTATCTAAAGAAGGACGGTCATAGACTGTCTATAATGGTATGTATGAGAGGTCGTATATGAAGCTTAAAAGGACAGTCATGGACCGTCAATAAAAAGGACGGTCCTAGACCGTCCGTAAAAAAGACTGTCCTAAACCATCAATAAAAAGGACGGTTATAAACTGTCTCATATAAAACTGAAAAAGACGGTCATAAACCGTCTCTTATGAGCCTGAAAAGGACGATCTTCAACCGTCTCGTACTTGCATATACACCTGTTCATATCATATTCTTCCTGATATACACCTGTTACAACATCGTATTCTTCCTGATATACACCTATTATATAATATATTTCATCATATTCACATTCACATCCATCCAAATATAAACTACATTCATCCAAACATAAACTACATCCATCCAAACACAATCTTCCACATTACATGCATCCACGCATAAATACATTAACATCATAAATAAAAAAAGGAAATCAGCAACAATTTTCTCTGTCTTTCATCTAATAAAAAAATATTCAACCAATAAATAATCATAATTCATAATCATAAAAAATTACCAAAAGTTCATGTGGATGGATAGGGCAGCAGTAAAACTAACATGATCATCCATCCGCTTGTGAGTTTTAATGGTTCAATATGAACTGTTGCTCTATCCATTTTTTGTAGGACGATCCGCTAACATTGATTTATTTGGCACGTGGCCTATCGACATTACAGGCCACTAGGAAACAACACATTAAAATCAAATTTTACAAATTTCCTGTTGACAACCAACACAAAACTAAACATTAGTTAACTGGCGGAAGGAGAGAGAGAGAGAGAGAGAGAGAGAGAGCATACTTGCTACATGTCTTGTAACTGACTTGACCACCAGATTTAGGAGTCTGTTGCTTTGACTTGTTGCTGTTAGCAGGTGTCTTTCTAGCCTGTTTTGAAGGAGTTGTTGTATGCCCACCACCCTTCTTTCCACCAGCACCACCTGAATTCATTTGTTTAGTTGTTAACATGTACATCCAAATTTCAAACTGAAACAAATCATCATCATCATCGGCCAAAACTTTTTCTCATGAATCCTGACAAACTGAAACAAATAATAGATAAGAGAATAATTCAGAAAACTGTACCAAACATCTATTCCACCAATACAAAGGGAAAAAAAAAAAAAAAAAGAAGGCCCTGGACCCCTGGTGGTAGGAATTTAACATTTGACCCCTCCCAAAAAAAGGCCACTATGTATAGGATTGATTCTTATAGGAAAGGGTTTAGCAAGGCCAATGTCTTTCCCAGATGCATAACATGAATACTAAAAAAGGATTCTTTCCCATATGCATAAATACTAAAAAAAGGATTCTTTCCCAAATGCATAATATGAATACTAAAAAAGGATTAAAAGAATACCTGTCTTTTGACCAACAGGTTGTAACGCCCGTGAAAAAAAATCCATACTTGGGCTCGAGTACCAACTCGACCCGAAATTGCGTAGAATTCATTCCTTTAGAAAATGTGACTAGGTTAGCTAGTGCAACGTTGGAATAGCTGGGAAATGGTCCCTGATCACTTTAAATACGTTCTACAAGGCCCGAAGCGAGTGGAACTAAGGGTGCTATAATGCTCTAAAGCCTCGGATCAAGCTCTAAGCCGGTTTGTTCTCGGGACCTCCTTGAAACTTTGTATTGGATCTAGACCGTGCGTCGTAAGTCAGATGCCTACCATCTTAGACCGTTATGACCACTTAGCTGGGCTTGGCAATCGTTTCGAATATCAAGTCCAACTGACGATCACAGGCTATTTCATTGAGCCCGGACCGAAGAGAGTGTGAATAGGGACATAGTTGGAATTTCAAATTCAAATCTGGCACACAAATTTGACGCATCAGTATTAAGCATTCTGACCGTCAGAATACAGCCAAATTACACCCTTGGATCAGGAAAAATATCTATTATATATCACGAGACTTATAGGCCTGATCTTGGTGCGGTGACCGTTAAACTGAAACTGGGCCGTCACGTGCGATCTGGGAACCCAACCGGTCTGAAAACTGGATGTATGCTAGATCTAGTATGCATGAGCTTAAGTCCGACCGCATTTGGCCAGGGGACCTCCAGAAATGCCCTTTTGGACCGAAACGGCCCCGATTTGGTTAGGCACCAAGTAAACATTGTTCCCAAGCCTATTTTGGGAATGTTTTAGGCTATAAAAGGGGTTGAAACCCTCACTCCTCTCTCCCATCCGAATTTGAGAGAAGCCCTAGCTTGGGAGAGAGAAAAAGAGTGAGAGATTGTGAGAGAGTGAGAGAGTTCTTCCCGCCGCTTGTGCTACGTGTTGCACATGCTTAAGCAACACTCCTCTACCGCTTTCCCGGCGATTCCACCGCAATCCTAGGTAAGTAAAAACCCTAAATAGTTGGTGATTTGAGTTTTCCTTGTTTCCATAGCGATGTAGCTCATGGATCTTATGTATTAGGCTCCTTACTCGCCGTAGACGAAGCATATACACTCCGCTTCAATTCCCGAGTCTACAAGACACTAGGTGAGGATTTTAGACGCTTTGATTGACGGTTCCCAACGCTTTCAATGTCGTTTAATAGTAGATTCTTGACGGCATCGCCGTTTGACATGTACAAAATGCTCTCCGTTTCCCGTTTCGTAAGCTAACGAAGAATATGAGATTTAGGGCATTTTAGTCATTTGTAGGAAGTACTGTTTACATTCATATTTTGCTGATGTGATTGACATGGTTTGTTGTCGCATTAGGAAGTTAGGAATGCGTGCATAATTAGTTTGGCGAAGAGATTCGCCTAGTTGCACACTTTGGGTCGACATACTATATGTAGACTTAAGGGTGTAGTGTATGTGTTTGTATAAATGCTTGTATTAGTATGTATTGAATTAAATGATGTTATTTGATACTTTGTGATTGATTTTTCAATTATTATGCCGACCTAAATGATTTTCTACATGTTGACAAAATGCATGATTTCATTACATGCATGGAATGTATGTGCTTGAGGATTTGCTTAAGTGAATATGCATGGGAAGTATGCCTTGAAGATTTGCTTAAGTTGAATGTTATAACATGTGCTAACATGCTCACATGATGTATTTCAATTCCAATACCTTTTCTAGTGATTCCATAGATGTGTGGGACTTGACTTAGTCCAGGCAGTCGGTAACCGAGCGAATTCGTGGCTGACTGGTCATAGCCACGAACGACGCGTCGATGAATGTGATTCGTGTTGAGAGTTGGCGGCAGTGGTTAGGCCACGCGAAGTGTTTAACGCACTTCATGTCGTTCAATTCGAGATGCGATCGCGCTAGTCGAGCCCGTCAAGTAACCCGACTGGCCGATGTTTGTTCACCTTGTATGTATCATAACTGCTTGAACCTAGGGTACTGAACTTACCATTGTAAACCCTATTAACCGTGGTACCTTGATCCACGAAGACTCATGAGCCGGGCATGGTGGTATGGGACACCGTGGTCGAGCTGTCGGCCTACGCTGGGGCCACAAACCTCCCCGTAGTGACCAGTGAGCACCTTGACTCGTGACCAGATTATGGTGGTATGGGACACTATATTCTAGCTGTCGGCCTACACTGATCAGGCGACGAGCCCTTTGTAGTGACCGCGAGCGTATTCTGAGTTCACGGGAGGCGACGACCCTTCCGTGCAGTAGAGTACAGTAGGCCTGTATTGATAAGGTGATGGGGGAGCGGTGCAACGAGTGCGAGCAACAGCCCTGGCAGCCCTTGCAGTGACCTACGAAATGTACATCGTATGAGATTACTAGGAGTGACGACCCTAGACAGGATCCGTGTTGGGATTGATACAAGGGAGGTACCTTAGTTTCCCAATCCTGCTGTTTGAATGGACTAATAACAACTTGGTAATCATATCACCATAGCATTGCATGTGCCTGGAAGATGTGGAGCACTCTAGGGAGTGTGGCATGCCGCGGTCGTAAGATGTTGCCGTATGAGGGTGATCGTCAATGAGGGCATACATCACGTCATATTATCTTGCATTAACAACAGTATTAGGACTTGTCTGATTTACTGCTTTACTATTATCGCGTGATTGAATTGTGAACATGCTAATCTTTGCTCTATGATTCCACTGAGTTGATCACTCATTCCCACGTTACGGGATGGTGTTTGCAACACCCACCCGACCCTGTTGTAGTTGCAGGTGACGACGAGATCCAGGAGGTGGAGCTAGATGATGACGAGGACCAGGATGAGTTCTCGTATATGCAGTATCATGACGGCTTCCCGTAGGCGACCTGGATCGAGGGGACATCAGTGGGACTTTTTTTTTTTTCTTTTTTTTGAACATTATTCTTTTGTTATGTACATGTATATGAGACTCAGAGATGTAGTCATACTTTGGAGACAGTTGAGATTACTTTGTTTTTCCATACAGTGATATATATCTTGTTTAGTCTTCCGCTTGCTTTTATCACTGGATCTGAAGTATGAATTGCAGTTTTGGTATAATTTTACTCATGTGAATGCTTTAAATCAGACAACATCGAATCATAACCATTTTTGTTGCATAAGTGACGGTCTGGAACTCGGGAGTTGAGTTTATACACGACCCCCGATTTTTAGGGTGTTACAAGTTGGTATCAGAGCATGAATGAGAGTATACTGGGCCTGGGTTATGGTCTTGCGACGTACGCTGTCGCTTCCTTTGACTTAGGTGGGTGCGAGAAGGGTCTAGAAACACTCCTAGGATCACAGATTCGCCGATAGGCGAAGTCTATAAGGATCGATCGCAAGATCGAGTCTGTAACGTATCTCGGGTCGCGTAAAGCGACCCGAATCACTTCTAAGCTGTAGGAAGTCGGGTGAAGACGTCCTATGAGCGGTTTTAAACCGCAAAAGTGAATCTTTGGGCCGTGGAATGACCACGACTCCAGTAATCAATCGCCAGGGCTTAAAAACCCCGTTTTGCCAAAAATTCTCAAAATTCCTTCTCTAAACACTTCAACCTTCAGTTCTTTCTTATCCATTTCATGTTAGGCATCAAACCTAATGTGAAAATAACATAAATTAGTACATTCACCAAATTTTACATTGAATAGTAAAATTTCATGAAAAATGGCCATAAGGCCATTCTAACTTCACTTTATTTAGTAACTAAGGAGCTAGAAAGATGTACTGGCTCCTTCTACCCCAAATTCATATGCTGCATCATGTGGTTTGGTATTCGGGATTGCGATGTGGACCCGGAAAGCCCCGAACAAATGTTTGGGCTCATAGGGACCAAAATATAATGAACCAAGGGGTGGGACCTGACTTTTTGGGACCCTGGGACCATGGGGGACCAGACCCATGGGGTACCACTGGCCAACCTGAAGGTTGGCCGGCGATGCCATCGCCGGCCGGGCGATGCATCGCCGGCCGGCCACCTCGGTTGGTGCTGCCCTTTGGGCGCACCCACTTAAATACCCCCCACATCACCCCTAGCTATCTCTCATCCCACAAAAACCCCTAAAACACCCCTCTCCTTCACAAACAGCCCCCTTGCATACCCTAGATTTGATTTTCAGCACTCCATTCCAAACCCCGGCGACCCAAACCCCTCCTAAACCCTTCCTTGGCCAAAACCGACCACCACCCATCGATTATTGGGTGTTGGCAGCCCCTTTCCTTGAAGATTTCCCCATTTGGAGCTCCAAAATCCCCCAAATAGTGCTGAAATCGTGAGCAGCTCCATTCCATCTTTTTATTCTTATTTTTCCCTGAAAGTACAGCCTTGGGAAGCTTGAAGCATCCCTCTACGATGCCTAGATTTCCTTTTGTCAGATTGGGCAGCCATTTCTCCGCATTTTCGGCGTTTTCCATGGCTTTCGTGGAAGCTATTTTGGGTCTTTTGTCGCTCTCATCCATCCTGTCTTTGATGGGTAAGAGGAAAACTGCAACAGACGAGGCTGGGACGAGCCTCCCTGCTCGATTGAGAAGACCGCGGGGTGGTGCCGCAAGTTCAAGCGCCGCCGCAGGTCCAGCTGCAGTCCTGGAGTGCCGTACAAAGCGGGATTTGGATCCCCATGCACATCTTGGACGAACCATCCTATCAGAGATGCCTCATGGTGAATACACTGATCGTAGAGTGTTATTTGAGGCGGACGTAGATGGGCGATTGTTCGGCGAGTATCTGTTGTTCGAACGCATTGAAGCTGCGCACTGGGGACCGATCTTTGAAGCTCGCGCTCGTGCTAATGTGAGCACTGTTTGTGCCTTCTATGCTAGCATCCAGAGTCCTACCTTGGAGCCCTTGCAGTTCAAAATCCCTTTTGGTAGAGATCGGATGGCTACGATCGACGTCCGGTTGGTTGCGCGACTTCTCAACGTGCCTCTAGGTGATGTACATCCAAGTGAGAAGAATTTGAGGACTAGACGTGAACGAGATTGCCGCACCAGGTTTCTGTGCGGTAAGTTGGTTCCATGGCAGCCTAATAATAGCCTCAAGGCGACGTACATGTCTGAGGATTTGCGTCTGCTGCATCACATCTGCACGTTCAATGTTTATCCTAGGTCGACGAACCGCATTGAATGTACACGTCTTATGGTCGATTTCTTATTTCTGGTGGCCCAGGGAGAGAACGTATGTATGGCCACTTTCATCTTACGGCAGATAGTTCTCATAGCCAGGTCGAGAAGAACATCCGAATCCCTTCCCTTTAGCCGACTCATTTGCAAGATTGCGCTTGAGTTTGCCTATAGACTTGGACCCGAGTTGCCGGTATCGATTCACACCATCGATGAGTCGACGATGGTTAAGATGAAGATTGGGTCGCAATATCGTGAAAATCAACTTGAAAGGGATAGTGGGGACGACTTTGATGAAGAGGAAGATCAAAGCGAAGGAGAACCTAGTGCAGAGGTTCAGGAAGAGACTCAGGAAGAAGCAGAAGAGGAGGCTCAGGATACTGATGAGAGCCCTCCTCCTTCTGCGCAGACTACTATTGACGATCGCATTGCTCGGATGGAGGAGAGTCAGACCGCTTTGCGAAGGGAAGTCCAAGAACTTCGAGCAGAGGTCGCTGATGCCAAGGCCGTTACGAAGAAGAAGTTTGGCAAGGTGACTCGCACCTTGAAGGCAATCCTGTGTTGCTTATAGGATAAGGGTGCTCCTCCTCCGTCGCCAGACTCCGACTAGCGACGCGATCTTTGATGTTGTTATGAGTAGTTAGCCATTTTCTGTTTTATGTGTGTAAGCCTGTTGAGGCTAGTGCTTTGCTTATGTTGCTGTTGCTTAACTGTCTTAATTTTCATGTCATTCTAGTCATGATGCTTGTAAGGATATATCCCTTGTATTGTGACAATTTTGATTAATTGAAATGCATGGAATGCCTTTGACTCTTTAGTGAATGATTGTGGTGTATTTGAGCAATTGAGACTGACAAGGTTGCGCCCTATTTTGAATATAGGGAATGCCACCTAAGACTACGAGGAGCGCAGTTCGGCTTTCGTAACTCCATCTCAGTCTGGCACTCGTCCGGACCCTGCTGTGGGCCCGATTCCTGAGACTGTTCGATCGTCTCAGCCTGCTACTGGTCCTACAGATGGACCACCGCCATTTACACCATCAGTTAGAGAGCCACAGCGCGCATCTACTTCCGCACCTCATCCGCCACAGCCTGCTCCACCACCTGATAGATTCGAGCAGATGATGGCTATGAGGCTACAGCAGCAGCAGCTATTGACTACTATAGTCGGGACTTTAGCCCAGGGTGGGGGTGCGACGGCATCTACTCCGCCTGCACCACCTGCGCATCCAGCTGAGGATGCCTATGCTTACGCCCAGGATGAGGACATAGCACATCCTGCACAGCCTGTTTTCCCTGCGGGGAACCCTGCCGACACACGGGGCCTTCTGGAGCGATTTCAGCGCTTGCGGCCTCCTACTTTCACGGGTTCTCACAGACCCGAGGAGGCTGAGTTTTGGCTCTACCGAGTGTCGAAGATTCTGCGCATGTTGCACTGTACTGAGGCAGAGCAGGTAGAGCTGGCTACCTTCCAGTTTGAGAGAGAGGCCAGTATGTGGTGGGATAGTATATTGCGGACTGTTACCGCAGATTTCGTATGGACATGGGCAGCATTCGAGTCTCGCTTCCATGAGAAGTATTATCCCCAGACCTACAGGCACGAGAGGGAGAATGAGTTTCTCCGTCTCAGGCAGGCAGCGATGACGGTTACTGAGTATGAGCATCGGTTCACAGAGTTGGGCAGGTACCTCCCGACGATTCTGGCTGATGAGCAGATGCGCATACGGCGCTTTTTGGAGGGCTTGCGACCGGATATTCGGTCGAAGATGTGCTGCATCAGTTTCTCCTCCTATGCGGAGTTAGTTCACATGTCCATGCGGGCAGAGCAGGACGTGGATCGACTTGCGCGATCACGAGGCCCGACTACTTCCAGGCCGCGACCGGAGTTGCCAGATAGGCCCTTCGCGGGCAAGAGGCCTCGCATTGATCCTCCTACAAGGACCACGGCGCCAGTAGGACCGTTTCGGTGCCCTGATCTATCATGCACATACTGTGGGAGGACGGGCCACCTAGCGCAGAGTTGCTTTTCGAGGATGCGGGACAGTGGGTTCTCACCGCCGCAGAAGATTGATCGTGTACGTCCACAGGCGATATCAGCACCGCCTATACGGTCAGCTCCTGCGCAGTCCTCTTTCAGACCCACAGTATCGCAGATTCGACAGCCCCCACGGCCCTTGACACAGCGGCCGAACCGGCCACAGCAGGCTCGAGTTCATGCACTGACCGCTGAGGCATCTACGACGCCGACTTTCCAGCATTCAGCCTTCGAGGTCACGGGCCATATCGGAGGTACTCCCGTTCTTGTCATGGTGGACACTGGTTCCACGATTTCCTTGATATCGCGTGCCGTAGTCAGACGTCTTGGGTTACAGACTATCACTATGGATAGCGTGCGAGTCCTTGCAGCTCATGGAGATTATTCGGATGTCACCCAGATGTGTGAGGGTTGTTTAGTTGATCTGGGAGGCAGGACGATGACTCTTGATCTGGTCGTCGATCCCTCGCTCATATATCTCGACGTCATTCTTGGCATGGACTGGTTGACTGCAGCGAGAGCCGAGATTGACTGCGAGGCTTGTGTGGTGACGGTGTACGAGCCTGAGGGCACGCCTTTCACATTTTCAGTGCGGGTAAATCTTCCTTTCCGCATTCTTAGCTACGCCACTCTATTGCGCGACGCTGGTGCCCAGGTACTTGAGCAGACGCCAGTTGTTTCTGAGTTCGGGGATCTGTTCAGGAAGATCCCTGGTTTGCCACCCCGACGTGAGATCGATTTCACTATCGATCTGATTCCTGGTTCTACACCCGTCTCACTGCCGACGTATCGCATGACACCATGTGAGATGGAGGAGTTGAGGACGCAGATTGATGGCCTGCTAGAGCTTGGCTTTATACGGCCTAGCGTGTCTCCTTGGGGAGCACCGGTCTTGTTCGTGAAGAAGAAGGATGGTTCACTGCGATTGTGTATTGATTATCGCAGGCTGAACCAACTCACAGTGAAGAACAAGTACCCTTTGCCCAGGATCGATGACTTCTTTGATCAGTTGAGAGGAGCGCAGTACTTCTCGAAGATTGATCTTCAGTCAGGATATCATCAGCTGCGCGTCAGAGATGAGGACGTGCAGAAGACAGCGTTCAGGACCAGTTTTGGTCATTACGAGTTCCTTGTGATGTCGTTCGGTCTCACGAACGCACCGGCCGTGTTCATGGATCTGATGAACCGGGTATTGCGGCCCTTCCTCTATCGATTCGTCGTTGTCTTCATCGACGACATTTTGGTATACTCTAGGAGTCGAGAGGAGCATGAGGAGCACTTGCGTTTGGTCCTTAATACGCTCAGACAGCATCAGTTGTTCGCACAGTACAAGAAGTGCGACTTCTGGAAGCAGGAGGTGAAGTTTCTGGGACACGTGGTGTCCAAGGATGGCATGGCAGTTGACCTGTCTAAGGTATCTGCGGTGCAGGACTGGGAGCAGCCTGGTTCTGTCACTGAGGTGAGGAGTTTCTTGGGTCTCGCTGGCTACTATCGGCGCTTCATTCAGGAGTTCTCGAAGATCGCGAGACCCTTATCTCAGTTGACACGGAAGGACGTGAAGTTCGCCTGGAATGATAAGGCGGAGTCAGCTTTTCAGGAGCTGAAGGATAGACTTACGTCCGCCCCTGTGCTAGTATTGCCAGAGCAAGGGGTTAAATACACTATATACACTGACGCGTCTAGCGTTGGTTTGGGTTGTGTCCTTATGCAGAGGGACAGGGTAATTTCGTATGCCTCGAGACAATTAAGGAAGCACGAGGAGAATTACCCTACACACGACCTGGAGTTGGCAGCCGTTATATTCGCACTGAGACTCTGGAGACATTACCTCTACGGAGAGGAGTTCGAGCTCTTTTGCGACCACAAGAGCCTCAAGTACATATTCACGCAGCGGGACTTGAATATGAGGCAGCGGCGATGGATGGAGACGCTGAAGGACTTCAAGTTTGAAGTCTCTTACCATCCTGGGAAGGCGAACCTTGTGGCTGATGCGTTGAGCCGCAAGAAGGCGATAGAGTTTGCGGCTCCGCTGATGGTTGCCGAGTGGGATATGGTTGAGTTTTTGCGAGACTTTGAGCAGAAACTCACCATAGAGGAGCCATTTGAGTTCATCGCACATGTTCAGGTGCGATCCCAGATCGATGACCGTGTCATCGAGGCGCAGAGGGACGACGCGCATCTTACTGAGCTTCGAGAGCAGGCCAGTGATGATGCTGACGCCGACTGGCGAGTTGGCATGGATGGGGGCTTACGTTACCGTGGCCGCCTATGCGTTCCTGATGTCCCTGACTTGAGACGAGAGATTCTCGAGGCTGCGCATTCTACTAGACTCGCGATGCATCCAGGCAGCACGAAGATGTATTGTGACATGAAGAGGACGTATTGGTGGGAAGGTATGAAGACCCACATTGCTGAGTTCGTGTCCCGTTGTCTCACTTGTCAACAGGTGAAGACAGAGCATCGCCGACCACTTGGACTTTTGCAGCCTATGCCGATTGCAGAGTGGAAGTGGGATTTCATTTCCATGGACTTCATTTCTGGGTTGCCGAAGATGAGGAAGGGGCATGATTCCATTTGGGTGATCGTCGACCGATTGACGAAGTCGGCGCACTTCCTACCGTTCAGAGTTACGAACTCTGCAGATGAGCTAGCTAGATTGTATATCCGAGAGATTGTGCGTCTGCATGGAGTTCCGTTGGAGATCGTGTCGGACAGAGACACGCGGTTCACTTCTATTTTCTGGACTCGCATTCAGGAGGCTATGGGTGTGAAGTTGAAGTTCAGTACTGCCTTCCACCCACAGACGGACGGACAGACAGAGCGAGTGAACCAGATCCTGGAGGACATGTTGCGAGCTTGCGCATTGGACTTCAAGGACAGTTGGGATGACTGTCTTGCATATGCGGAGTTTGCGTACAACAATAGCTTCCAGGCGAGTATCGGCATGGCACCTTATGAGGCGCTGTATGGGCGACCTTGTCGCGCACCGCATTGCTGGTTAGAGGTCGGTGAGCGCAGCTTGATTGGCCCAGAGTTGGTGTAGGCGACGTCAGAGAAGATCGATATTATTCGACGTCGGCTTCTTACAGCGCAGAGCAGACAGAAGAGCTACGCCGATACGAGACGGAGACCACTAGAGTTCACAGTCGGGGATCATGTGTTTTTGCGAGTTTCCCCTATGAAGGGAGTCCTTCGGTTCGGAAAGAAAGGGAAGCTGGCACCGCGATTCATTGGTCCATTTCAGATCCTCGATCGTGTGGGAGCAGTGGCTTACCGATTGGCTTTACCCACGCCCCTCGCGAGCGTCCACAACGTATTTCATGTTTCTATGCTGAAGAAGTACGTTGCTGATCCTTCTCATATCATCAGATGGGAGCAGGTGCAGTTAGGAGAGGATGTTACTTATATCCTGCGACCGACACGCATCTTAGACCGGAAGGAGCAGGTACTGCGTAGCAAGGTGATTCCCCTTGTGAAGGTACTATGGACGCATCATACTGAGGAGGAGGCTACTTGGGAGACAGAAGCCGAGATCAGAAAGAACTACGCACAGCTTCTCGAGGAGTACGAAAAGGTACAAAATTTCGAGGACGAAATTATTTGTTAAGGGGGGTAGATTGTAACGCCCGTGAAAAAAAATCCATACTTGGGCTCGAGTACCAACTCGACCCGAAATTGCGTAGAATTCATTCCTTTAGAAAATGTGACTAGGTTAGCTAGTGCAACGTTGGAATAGCTGGGAAATGGTCCCTGATCACTTTAAATACGTTCTACAAGGCCCGAAGCGAGTGGAACTAAGGGTGCTATAATGCTCTAAAGCCTCGGATCAAGCTCTAAGCCGGTTTGTTCTCGGGACCTCCTTGAAACTTTGTATTGGATCTAGACCGCGCGTCGTAAGTCAGATGCCTACCATCTTAGACCGTTATGACCACTTAGCTGGGCTTGGCAATCGTTTCGAATATCAAGTCCAACTGACGATCACAGGCTATTTCATTGAGCCCGGACCGAAGAGAGTGTGAATAGGGACATAGTTGGAATTTCAAATTCAAATCTGGCACACAAATTTGACGCATCAGTATTAAGCATTCTGACCGTCAGAATACAGCCAAATTACACCCTTGGATCAGGAAAAATATCTATTATATATCACGAGACTTATAGGCCTGATCTTGGTGCGGTGACCGTTAAACTGAAACTGGGCCGTCACGTGCGATCTGGGAACCCAACCGGTCTGAAAACTGGATGTATGCTAGATCTAGTATGCATGAGCTTAAGTCCGACCGCATTTGGCCAGGGGACCTCCAGAAATGCCCTTTTGGACCGAAACGGCCCCGATTTGGTTAGGCACCAAGTAAACATTGTTCCCAAGCCTATTTTGGGAATGTTTTAGGCTATAAAAGGGGTTGAAACCCTCACTCCTCTCTCCCATCCGAATTTGAGAGAAGCCCTAGCTTGGGAGAGAGAAAAAGAGTGAGAGATTGTGAGAGAGTGAGAGAGTTCTTCCCGCCGCTTGTGCTACGTGTTGCACATGCTTAAGCAACACTCCTCTACCGCTTTCCCGGCGATTCCACCGCAATCCTAGGTAAGTAAAAACCCTAAATAGTTGGTGATTTGAGTTTTCCTTGTTTCCATAGCGATGTAGCTCATGGATCTTATGTATTAGGCTCCTTACTCGCCGTAGACGAAGCATATACACTCCGCTTCAATTCCCGAGTCTACAAGACACTAGGTGAGGATTTTAGACGCTTTGATTGACGGTTCCCAACGCTTTCAATGTCGTTTAATAGTAGATTCTTGACGGCATCGCCGTTTGACATGTACAAAATGCTCTCCGTTTCCCGTTTCGTAAGCTAACGAAGAATATGAGATTTAGGGCATTTTAGTCATTTGTAGGAAGTACTGTTTACATTCATATTTTGCTGATGTGATTGACATGGTTTGTTGTCGCATTAGGAAGTTAGGAATGCGTGCATAATTAGTTTGGCGAAGAGATTCGCCTAGTTGCACACTTTGGGTCGACATACTATATGTAGACTTAAGGGTGTAGTGTATGTGTTTGTATAAATGCTTGTATTAGTATGTATTGAATTAAATGATGTTATTTGATACTTTGTGATTGATTTTTCAATTATTATGCCGACCTAAATGATTTTCTACATGTTGACAAAATGCATGATTTCATTACATGCATGGAATGTATGTGCTTGAGGATTTGCTTAAGTGAATATGCATGGGAAGTATGCCTTGAAGATTTGCTTAAGTTGAATGTTATAACATGTGCTAACATGCTCACATGATGTATTTCAATTCCAATACCTTTTCTAGTGATTCCATAGATGTGTGGGACTTGACTTAGTCCAGGCAGTCGGTAACCGAGCGAATTCGTGGCTGACTGGTCATAGCCACGAACGACGCGTCGATGAATGTGATTCGTGTTGAGAGTTGGCGGCAGTGGTTAGGCCACGCGAAGTGTTTTACGCACTTCATGTCGTTCAATTCGAGATGCGATCGCGCTAGTCGAGCCCGTCAAGTAACCCGACTGGCCGATGTTTGTTCACCTTGTATGTATCATAACTGCTTGAACCTAGGGTACTGAACTTACCATTGTAAACCCTATTAACCGTGGTACCTTGATCCACGAAGACTCATGAGCCGGGCATGGTGGTATGGGACACCGTGGTCGAGCTGTCGGCCTACGCTGGGGCCACAAACCTCCCCGTAGTGACCAGTGAGCACCTTGACTCGTGACCAGATTATGGTGGTATGGGACACTATATTCTAGCTGTCGGCCTACACTGATCAGGCGACGAGCCCTTTGTAGTGACCGCGAGCGTATTCTGAGTTCACGGGAGGCGACGACCCTTCCGTGCAGTAGAGTACAGTAGGCCTGTATTGATAAGGTGATGGGGGAGCGGTGCAACGAGTGCGAGCAACAGCCCTGGCAGCCCTTGCAGTGACCTACGAAATGTACATCGTATGAGATTACTAGGAGTGACGACCCTAGACAGGATCCGTGTTGGGATTGATACAAGGGAGGTACCTTAGTTTCCCAATCCTGCTGTTTGAATGGACTAATAACAACTTGGTAATCATATCACCATAGCATTGCATGTGCCTGGAAGATGTGGAGCACTCTAGGGAGTGTGGCATGCCGCGGTCGTAAGATGTTGCCGTATGAGGGTGATCGTCGGTGAGGGCATACATCACGTCATATCATCTTGCATTAACAACAGTATTAGGACTTGTCTGATTTACTGCTTTACTATTATCGCGTGATTGAATTGTGAACATGCTAATCTTTGCTCTATGATTCCACTGAGTTGATCACTCATTCCCATGTTACGGGATGGTGTTTGCAACACCCACCAGACCCTGTTGTAGTTGCAAGTGACGACGAGATCCAGGAGATGGAGCTAGATGATGACGAGGACCAGGATGAGTTCTCGTATATGCAGTATCATGACGGCTTCCCGTAGGCGACCTGGATCGAGGGGACATCAGTGGGACTTTTTTTTTTTCTTTTTTTTGAACATTATTCTTTTGTTATGTACATGTATATGAGACTCAGAGATGTAGTCATACTTTGGAGACAGTTGAGATTACTTTGTTTTTCCATACAGTGATATATATCTTGTTTAGTCTTCCGCTTGCTTTTATCACTGGATCTGAAGTATGAATTGCAGTTTTGGTATACTTTTACTCATGTGAATGCTTTAAATCAGACAACATCGAATCATAACCATTTTTGTTGCATAAGTGACGGTCTGGAACTCGGGAGTTGAGTTTATACACGACCCCCGATTTTCAGGGTGTTACACAGGTGTAACAAGCTTGGCCTTCTTTTCTGGAGCTGGTGTCTTGGTTGCAGATTCTACATCTCTTCTTACCCTTCTTAGCCTTCACAGAGGAAATTAGTAAGAGTGGCATTAATTAGCTATAAGCAAAAGTAAACATATTTCATGACCTCTAAAAAATTTCTTAGTAATTCAACTAGGGAAGATGCATTGAAAAATACCTTCTTAAGAGTAGCTCCATCTTCATCAATGGAGATTTCCTCATCACTTTCGTCCCCACCTTCAACCATGTCCTATGTATGTAGCAGAACCAATTACAAAACAATTAGCTAAATAGAGATGCAAATCTTCTTCTTTTTTGTTTTTAAAGGATGACACAAAACATCTCTCATATGCAGTATCCTCACAATTCCTATAAAAGATGAACCTTGCTGCATAGAGCATTAATAAAAATATTGTGGGAAATATCCAAGATGAACTTGCAAAGGGCCCATCTGGATTTAATCAGGGCGCCTGTATCAGTTCACAAAAATAAATAAATAAAGACTTTCAAATTAGCATTAAACTGATAATTTGATACTGCCTTCAACTAAAAGGAAAAGGAAGAAAATTTAATTAACACAACGAGGGATGAGAAATTTTTATTTTCCTAGCCAAAATTGATAATACTCCTTGAGAGAATAAAAAGTACCTCATCGTCATCAGATTCATCTTCTGATGATTCATCTTCATCATCGTCAGAATCATCATCATCTTCATATTCTTCCTTACCCTTACTAGGTTCCGCTATTTGAACCTTGGGCTTAGTAGTTGAGGATTCAGGTTTAGCAGCAGCCTTAACCTTCTCAATAATAGGCATGGCCTGCTCATCCTTGACCACAGGCTTTCCTAAGAAGTCAATGAGAAAGACCTGATACGTTAAATATGAAAAGAACAATTGCAAATATTCATGAATTTCCATGTGAAATCAAAAATATCATACCATTTTCCCTTACGAGAACAGGAATCTCCTCTTCAGAATCAGAATTCGAATCTGAAAAATTCAAAATCATAAAAATTTACTAGAAGAATGGAGCATGTCCCAACAAGATGTTTGCCATCCAGACACAGTCACAAGTGCCAGCCTGGAACAAGTAGAAATTTGAGTCATGTAGGTGGCCATGTAAATCATTGGGCCAATAACTCAGGCTGCCTAACTATCAGGTAGGCCACAACAAAAAGCTCATTATTTTTGCACTTTAATTGGAGACCAATCTAATATTTGAACAGCCTGAATATTTTGCCAGATAATCTACACATTGGTCCATCTAATTCATGGCTCGGATGTCCTACAAAACCAACTAGATTGGAACATGTATGGAAATGCAGAGGTGTGGGGCAAGAAAACATCTCAAAAAAGACAACTAAAAGATAATAACTGGGAATTTACAAGGCATGCAGATTTCAAGACTTACTTACCAGTGAACTTGTCAGATGTGATAATCAGACAAACACACAGTCAAGGAAATAAAAGATAAAAAAGAATATCCATCAAAGTAACACGTAATTCTTTTAGCCACCAACAACATGCAAGCAAAAGGCTGCAAAGGATATTCTTCTGGAACCGTGCTCTTGTAAGCACAAAAGTAGACACTCCCATGCTTCCCGTTGTGAGATAGTTCGAATTCTCTCTCAAAAATTAAATCAAAAGAAATATGAGCACTCTTTTCTGCAGAAAGAGTTCCACGGACCAGCTTCTTATCACTGACACTCACAAAGATTGGGATGGAGTCATTGCCTTTGTCCTTTTTCACCTCACCAAGTGCCACTTGCATGGAGCAATGAGAGCATTTAATTACCCATATAACAACAACAACATGGATACAGAAAGAGATGAGATATGTATATCTATAAAATGAAACAGTTTCCTTAGACTAGAAAATGACCTGTGAGAGATGTATATATTTATTCTCTCCAGGCTGGCACTTAATAGGTTCACCTGCTTTAACTTCAACACCTGAACATGATAAAAAGTCAATGAGAAAATATGAAGAATGAAATATTA
The DNA here is from genome assembly GCA_037074715.1 of Magnolia kwangsiensis. NCBI lineage: Eukaryota > Viridiplantae > Streptophyta > Magnoliopsida > Magnoliales > Magnoliaceae > Magnolia > Magnolia kwangsiensis. The sequence continues at coordinate 58,295,057 of CM073578.1, forward strand.
AAAAACAATCACAAATAACAATGAGATGTGCGTTCAGTAAACAAAAAAGTGAATATCTTGCATGCACTCAGTGCCAATGCAACTACCTTCTGAAATCCATCTTGTAACATCCCGAAAATCGGGGGGTCGAGCAAAAACCCAACTCCCGAGTTCCAAAATGTTATTTATGCAACATAGATATGTATGATTGAATGTTGTCTGTGATAACATATTAAACATGAGTGAGATTAAGCTAGAACAACATATCATACTCCAGAGACAGTTAGATTAACAAGCGGAAGACTGTGATACTATGTATAACATATATAAACTGTTGTATATCTCCAGAGTGTGAACATGTTACCAGGTTATATACATACATGTATACTCCAAAAGTAGACAAAACGAATATACATGAGTGCGCTAAAAATATAAAATGACAAGTGTCAAAGCATCTAATCAACCTCCCTGTAATCCCGTCGATCCAAACACGCATAAAGGAGGGATCCTCCTCCTCATCATCAAGTCCGGCTCCGCCTCGCAGGCGGCGCCATCATCTGCAATCACAAAAGGTCTAGTGGGTGTCCGGAAACACCATCCCTTAGCGTGGGAGTGAGTAGCTAACTCAGTGGAATAATAGAGCAAGGATTAACATGTTCTCAAATCAATCATGCGATAATAGTAAAGCAGTAAATTAAACAATCCTAAAACTGTTGTTAATGCAATATGGCATGACGTGATGTATGCCCTCACCGACGATCTCCCTCATACGGCACCATCTTACGATCGCGGCATGCAATCGACCCTCAAGTGCTCCACATCTTCCATGCACATGCAATGGTATGGTGATATGATTTTCGAGTTGTTATTAGTCCATTCAAACAGCAGGATTGGGAAACTAAGGTACCTCCCTTATATCAATCCCAACACAGATCCTGTCTAGGGTCGTCACTCCTAGTAATCTCATACGATGTATATTTTGTAGGTCGCTGCAAGGGCTGCCAGGGCTGTTACTCGCACTCGTTGCACCGCTCCCCCATCACCTTATCAATACAGGCCTACTGTACTCTACTCCTACTTAAGGGTCGTCACCTCCCGTAGACTCAGAATACGCTCGCGGTCACTACAAAGGACTCGTCGCCTGATCAGTGTAGGACGACAGCAAGAATATAGTGTCCCATACCATAATCTGCTCACGAGACTAGGTGCTCACTGGTCACTACGGGGAGGTTTGTGGCTCCAGCGTAGGCCGACAGCTAGACCACGGTGTCCCATACCACCATGCCCGGCTCATGAGTCTTCGTGGATCAAGGTACCATGGTTAACAGGGTTTACAATGGTAAGTTCAGTACCCTAGGTTCAAGCAGTTATGACTCATACAGGGTGAACATACAACGGCCAGTCGGGTTACTTGACAGGCTCGACTAGCATGAGCGCCTCGCAAGTCGAATGACATGAAGTGCGTGAAACACTTCGCGTGGCCTAACCACTGCCGTCAACTCCAAACACGACTCGTGTTCATCGACGCGTCGTTCGTGGTGAAGATAAGCTAACCACGAATTCGCTCGGTTACCGACTGCCTGGACTAAGTATAGTCCCAAACATGTGGAATCACATCAGCAAAGCATGTGAAAGTATTGGAAATGAAATACAACCATATGAGCATGTTAACACATGTTGTAACATACAACTTAAGCAAATCACCTGATATATGCCTTTCATACATATAATGAAATTATGCATATCGCCAACATATAGGAAATCATTTCCATCAGCAAATTAATTGAGAATTCAATCTCAAACTAAATCATAATGAAATCACCAAGCACATGTTATAACATACAACTTACGTGAATCATCAAGCACATGCATTTCATTCATATAATGAAATCATGCATATGGCTAACATGTAGGAAACCATTTACACCAGCATATTAATTGAGAAACCAATCTCAAACTAATCCATAACATCATTTAATTCAATACATACTAATACAAGCATTTATACAAACACTTACACTACACACTTAAGTCTACATATAGTATGTCGACCCGAAGTGCGCATTTAGGCGAATCTCTTCGCCAAACTAATTATGCACGTATTCCTAACATTCTAATGCGACAATAAACCATGTCAATCACATCAGCAAAATATGAATGAAATCTGTACTTCCTACAAATGACTAAAATGCCCTAAATCTCATATTCTTCGTTGATTTACGAAACAGGAAACGGACAGCATGTTGTACATGTCAAATGGCGATGCCATCGATAATCTACTATTAAACGACATTGAAAGCTTTGGAAACAGTCAATCAAAGCGTCTAAAATCTGCACCTTGTCTCTCTTGGATGTGTAAATTCGAACGGAGCGTATACGCTTCGTCTACGGCGATTAGAGAACCTAATACACAAGTTCTATTAGCTACTTCGCTAGGAAACGAAAGGAACCTCAAATCAGCAACTTCTAGGGTATTTTCTTACCTGAAAATGTAGAGGAATCGCCGGAAAAGTGATTGGAGTGCGTTGCCTAAGCACGTACAACACGTGGCACAAGCAACAGGGAATTCTCTCCCACCTTCTCACAAACTCTCACCTTTTCTCTCTCCCAATCTAGGGATTTTTATAAATTCGGATGGGAGAGAGGAGTGAGGGTTTCAACCCCTTTTATAAACCCAAACTTGCCCGAAATAGGCTCTGGTACAAAGTTCACTTAGTGCATATCCAAATCGGGGCTGTTTCGGTCCAAAAGATGCTTTCTGGTGGTCCCCTGACCGAATGCGATCGGACTTAAGCTCACACGTCCAAAAGAACTAGCACGTATTAAGTTTTCAGTCCAGCTGGGTCCGCAGATCGCACGTGGCACACCAATTTCAGTTCAGCGGTCATCGCACGTAGATCAGGGCTGAAAGTCTCATGATATAAAATAGAAATTTCTCCTGATCCAAGGGTGTAATCTGGCTGAATTCTGACGGTCAGAATGCTCAATACTGACGCGTCAAGTCGTGTGCCAGATTTGAATTTGAAATTCCAGTTCTGTCCCTATTCGCACTCTCTTCGGTCTGGGCTCAATGAAATGGCCTGTGATTATTGGTTTGACTTGATTTTCGAAATAAGTGTCAAGTCCAGCTAGGCGGTTCTAACGGTCTAAGATAGGAGGTATCGGACTTTCGACGCGCGGTCTAGATCCAATACAAAGATTCAAAGTGGTCCAGAGAACAAACCTGCTTAGAGTTTGGTCCGAGGTTATAGAGTATTATAGAGTCATACGTTCTACTCGATTTGGGTCTTGTAGAACGTATTTTAAGTGATCATGGACTGTTTCCCAGCTACTCTAACGTTGCGCTAGCTAACTTACGCTTAATTTCTAAAGGAATTAATCCTAAGTGGTTTCTTTGGCTATGGAATTGGGTGCTGAACGATTTTCTAGGTGTTTTAATTGACCCACTGCCTAAGGACGTCAAATCCCAGATTGGCCAAAATCCGTGGTGTTACACATCTGCATCTCTACAATGTCATGTGGGCCATGCATGTAAGAAAAAATTCAACAATATTATGAGCTTTTCCTTCCTTACCAAGATGATAAGTTTTAGTTGCTGGCAATGTTGATGGCGCATGCTCTACCAAAGCAAGACCAGCTCTCAGGATGGGGACAATCTGCAAACTGAAACCACTATCTATTAGTTGTAGCCATCTAAGGAGATTTACACCGCCATGAGTGACAAAACTCCACTTGTAAAAAAGTCCATTCTTCAATCTTCTCAAGCAAAGAAAAATCTCATAATCCCATCAATAAAATGAAAGCAACCGGCAAATTTGCTGCATGGATTTAAGTATTTTAGCTCATGCACACAGGAAATGATATGGCAGCTCATGCTCCAATGTAATAAAATACATTACCAATCAGTGTATGCCATGTGATATCTTAAATGCACTTTTAAGAGAAAAAAAAATTCCAGAAAACAAAAAATCTAAAATGTGACTTCCCCCCTCTGTGATTGGTACACCAATTTATTACTCTGCTACATGACCTACTGTAGCATTTCCAATGGCCTATTTGGACAAGGGTTGAATCCTGACTTTTTCAGATTCTTTATCCAGAAGGATTTGAATCCAAAAAGTTAGCAGTTGGGGCAATCCAGAATGTCCCGGGCACAAGTAGAAAACGTCATGGATTACAGAAGGTCACTTCCTCTGGTCTGTCTTTTTCTATCTCCCACTTGAAACGAAATGGACATGTGATCTAAACCAAAATGGACACATTATCCTATCCAATTCAATCAGTCTCTTGGAAAGCAAACAAGCGGCGGGTGTTCCACCATTTTGTGTGGAATTGGAATATGCATGGTACAGATAATTAAAAAAAAGAAGACTACTATTAGACAGTAACCGTCACGGGCTCCCTTGGATCAATAAATTCAACAGAAGCAACACCCTGAATCTCTCCGAAGACAATAGGCTGCAAGTAAATAAATCATGCAACTGTAAATAAATTTTTTTTAACGGGTAGCTACTGTGAATAACATGAATACAACAACTAGGTAAAAAGAGAAATTCATGTGTGTTAATAGCGTTTCTGCAAGGTTCTTGAGCAATGATCAAGAAACAAAGCTCCATGATAACATGAGGAGTTCAACAAGGTAGAGTAACTTCTGATGGGACTTGCCATTACCAGCCCATTCTCACTTCGAATATCAAAGACAACCTTCATCAGAATAGAAATGAATGTAACCAAAACGAGAACTGAAGGTCACTGAACTTCATGGAGATGGAAAGGCTTCTATTTAAATGATCTTGATTGTCCATTTTATATGGAGAGGCTTCTATTTAAAAAATAAGCTCAAGAGGATCCTTTCCATTGTTTAGATGATTTTTATCAAATCTAAATGCAAACTAATGACCCACCCAAAAATTTCCATGTCTAAGCTATCAATTGTGAGCAATGATCAAACACCATTTTATGTAACTAGCATACATTAAAAAATGCAACCTGAAAATTAAAGATACAAGAAAACTCTTGTGAACTTACCTCCAGTGAAAAAGAGAAAATGGTAGAAATCAACAATAGAAATTTTTTTTTTTTTTTTTTAAAAATGTGTCAGGGAAAATCCACACTCAAATAACATCTCAAACTCAAGATACCATATCATTTCCACAAACCACATCTTCAAAAGCTTTATTTCTTCAAAAAGGTTACAAGCATCATTTAAAAGCATTGCCAATCTACAAAATGGACACTTTTAGCTTATTGCTAAGAATATGAATATTGCAGGCATTGCTGACAGATGGTGATTGAGAAGCTTTTGACCAATCGGGTATGTGATTACTAATGAAACACAAAAAAGTCACATTTTTCAAAAAAAAAGTATATACAGAACAACTCAGATAACAATGATGATGTACAGAGATCCAAACAACATAGATCTAAACCCAAATAAAAAGTAAAAAAGCAACAACACATGGTAAGAAAGAACCAAGTCTAAACATGCACAATTGCATTTATTATGGAAGAAAAAAAATCAGACCTGTTTTGTTCTCATTTCATAAAAAAATCTAAAAAGAAAAGAGAAGAAAGAAGAAGGGTTTGGGATTTAGGAGCTGCAGTTGGAGAAGATAGGGGTTTGCACGAGGTTTAGGGTTCGATGTCGTGGGGAAGATGGGGTTTGCAAGAGGTTTAGGGTTTGATGTTGTGGAGAAGATGGGGTCCATTGGTCGGGGCTGCCACTAATGAGGAAGATTGCAGGGGCGGGCTGATGATGATCGAGAGCTGAAGATTTAGGGGGAGAGCGGGAGACAGCGTGCGCGAGAATAAAAAAAATAAAATTGCCCCCTGTTTTTTCACAGATTGGGGGAAATGGATCGGCTACTCACCCTGCCACTAGCGAATGGCTACTGGTCGGTGCTCTGTGTGGCCCACCATGATGTGTGTGTCTCATCCATGTCGTTCACCCATTCTTCCAGATAATTTTATGGTATGAGCCCAAAAATGAGGTTGATCCAAATCTCAAGTGGACCGCACAGTGTTGATTAATCTTCTACCGTTAAAAACTTTTTGGGGCCACAAAAGTTTTGAATCAAGGTGATATATATTTTTTCCCTTCATCCAAGTCTGTATGACCTACTAAATAGGTTAGATGTCAAATAACAATTACAGTGTGCCTAGGAGGTTTTTAATGGTGGAAATTCAATCACAACTATTTTCACATGGTGTGGTCCACTTGAGATTTAAATCTATCTCATTTATGGGATCAAACCCTGAAATTATCTTTCAAAATGGATGGACAGCCCGGATAAGATAAATACATCATGGTGGGGTCTACATAGCACCAACCACTAGCCACCTCGTAGATGGCAGCGTCACTGGCCAAACTGAAATCGTACTTGGGTATTGAGTTACTCGGTGAGCTCCTATTTTTTAGTAAACGCAAGTATACACGAACACATACACCAAGTTCTGTGGGCCCCACTATGATATATGTGTTGTATCCACACCGTCCATCCATTTTGAGATATTATTTTAGGGCATGTGTCAAAGAATGAGGTAGATAAAAAGATGTAGTGGACCTCACCACAGAAAATAGTGGGGAGAGTGATTCCCACCATTGAAACTATCCTAAGGCCCACCATAATTTTTATTTGAAATCCAACATGTTCAAAAGTTTAAAAAAGACATGAAATAAGGTAAAACATAAATATCAGCTTGATCTAAAACTTTGGTGGCCTTTAATGGTGGGTGTCACTGTCCTCACTGTTTTTTATGTTGGGGTCCACTCGAGCTTTGCATTTATCTTTGGATATTGCCCTAAAATAGTTTCTCCAAATGGATGGAAGTTGTGAATATAAAACATACATCATGGTAGGGCTAAAAAATGAGAGGTATATAGATATAAGGTGGACCATACCACATGAAAACAATAGTGATAGGATATCCATCATTAAAATCCTCGTAAGGCCTACTATACTGTTTATTTAGCATCCAATCTTTTTATTAGGTCATACAAGCCTAGATGAAGGGGAAAAATAAAAATCATATGGATCCAAAACTTTTATGGCCCCTATAATGTTTTAAATGGTTAACGCTCATTCAACACTATTTCTGGTAATGTGGTCCATTTCAAATTGGGATATGCCTCATTTTTGGTCTCATGCCATAAGATGATCTTTAAAAATAGATGGACGGCATGGATTAAACACATACATCATGGTGGGGCCCACATAGCACTAACCACCAACCATTGGATGGTGTAGGTGAAGTAGCCAATTCGTTCCCCTTATTTGTGGTGTGGTCCATTTAATCTTTGGATGTAATTCATTTTTTGGATAATTCTATAAAATGATCTCGAAAAATGAATGAACGGTATGGGTTGATCCCAAATTTTTGGTAAATCCAAAACTCAAGTAGACCATGCCACACGAAATAGTGTAGAATAATGATTTCCATCATTGATACCTTCCTTAGGCCCACAGTAATGTTTAATTGTCATCTAACATGTTCATAATATCAAAAAGATATGAATGAAGGGAAAACACAAACATCAGCTTGATCCAAAACTTTTATGAATGTTATTTTTAATGGTAGATGTTCAATCCCCACTCTGTAGTCCACTTAAGCCTTAGACCCGCCCCATTTTTTAGTTAATATCTTAAAATGATTCAAGAAAAGCATTAAATGGTATGAAGAATGTCAATCCATGACTTGGGTGGGCCAAGAGCTTAAAAATAAAGTCAATCCATGAGGAGTGGTTCATAGATCCAGCCCATTCATTAAAACACAAATATCTTAAAACATTCATAATAATTTATTGGGCCCACCTAGATGTGGTTCATAGATCCAGCCCATTCATTATGTGTGTCCCACTTGGATGAGGAGTCAGCCCAAGTTTCTTACACATCCAAAACTCATGTGGGCCCCACCAATTAAATATTTTTATATGTTTTAGGGATGTCTTCACATAGTTTTAGATGCTATGGCCAATTTGAGTTTCGTATACGACTGATTTTTAGACTTAAAGGGTACACATCAAATGCATGGTGTTGATGTTTTGCATACATCATGGTGGCCGCACACAGATTAACTTCATGGGAAGTTCCCATGAGGTGACCTTATAGTACCATTTCACTATTTAGGTAACTCCTTCAGGGCCCATCTGGGCGAGTGGATTGGAAGGGATTGAATGGTATTAGGGTGGATAGCATGGATTTCAAGGTAATGAATAATGATGGTGTTGTCAGTGGATTGTCTTGGATTGCTATATCCCGGGATTGCTATATCGAGTCTGTTTGGCATGCCCAGCCAATCCCTGGATTAAACCTTCCCATCCCTTCCAATCCCTCTAACCAAACACGTCATAGGCAAATTTGAACGGATTAGGGTGGCTTGGATTGGATTTAAAGGTAATGATGGTGTTGTTAGTGGATTGTCTTAAGATCCATGAGATTGCTATATCCCGCGATCAGGTCACCCAGCTTGTTTGGCACGCCCGGCCAATCCTGGGATTTAACTTTCAATCCCTTCCAATACCATCCAATCCCTTCCAATTCGCCCGGCCAAAAAGGGTCCCTCATGGGTGTTACTCTAACCGTGTAGGGCCCACCTTGATATATTTTATGTATATCGATCGACACCGTCCATATATTTTTCCATCATATATTAGGATGTGATTTCAAATCATAAGAACTCAATAATCTCAGGTGGGTCATACGAATCAAAATAATGATAAATAACTATTAAAAACCTTTTGAAGGCCACAAAAGTTTTGGATCATTTGATCTTTGGATTTTCTTTACATTATCAACAAGTTGGTTTGCAAATAAACATTACTAAAACCTTACAATGGGCTCTTTATAATTTTTAATGGCGAGGTACTATATTATCATTCTTTCCAGTGATGTGGTCCACTTAAGATTTAAATCTACACAAATTTTTATACCCGGCCTAAAAATGGGTTGGAGAAACATAGGGGTGACAAGTATATACAACACATCATCAAAATCTTACTTTTTTTATCTAACTTTTTAATTTTTCTTGTCAAAATGCAAAATCTAATTTTCTTTTTTTAAAAATATATATTTTTACAATTTATCAATTTTTTCACAATTTTGTTTAATTTCTTAAATTTTCTTTTTCAAAATATTATTTTTTTAATCTCACTTTTGTTACATAACTTTTCAATTTTTGTTGTCAAAATATAAAATCTAGTTTTCTTTTTTTTTTTAAATATACTTTTTTTACATTTTATCAATTTTTTCACAATTTTGTTTAATTTCTTAAATTTTCTTTTTCAAAATATCATTTTCTTAATCTCACTTTTGTTATATAACTTTTCAATTTTTTTTTGTTAAAATACAAAATCTAGTTTTCTTTTTTAAAAAATATATTTTTTTTTACATTTTATCAATTTTTTCATAATTTTGTTTAATTTTTAAAATTTTCCTTTTCAAAATATCATTTTTTTATTGAATTTTTTTTTTCAAAATTTTCAACATTATTTAAAGTTCTTAATTTATTTTTTTTCAAAATCTAGATTTTATAAACTTACAGTTTTTTTTTTCAAAATTTAAATTTTTCTTAAACATTGTTAATAATTTTTCTAAGTTTCTCAAACTTTTTTTTTTTTTTTCAAAATTCATAATTTTATTGATTTTTTTCATTTTTGAACTGAGTGGACCGTCTCTGATAGAGATGGTCCTTGATAGTCTCTAATAGAGATGGTCATTGACAGGGCTATAAGACGGTTTAGGACTATCTCTAATAGAGACGGTCCTTGACAGTCTCTAATAGAGACGGTCTTTGACAGGGCTATAAGACGGCTAAGGACCGTCTTTAATAGAGATGGTCTTTGACAGTCTCAAATTGCAAGTAAAAGACGGCTAATGACCGTCTTTAAAGCAGACGGCCAATGACCGTCTCTAATGATGGCATATAAGACGGTCAAGGACCGTCTCTAATGCAGACGGCCAATGACTGTCTTAGATGACCCATATAAGACGGTCAACAACCGTCTTAAATGATTTGGGGACGTTCAAATTTTTAAGACAATATTAAGGACAGTCAGGAGCCGTCTAAAATTTTAGAGACGGTTTACGGCCGTCTCTAAAGCGTCTTTAAACCAAGCAATTTTAGAGACGGTCCAGAACCGTCTCTAAATCTGTCTTTTTTTTCCATTTTTCACATAGTGATATGTCATAACATCCTTGTGTGACGGATGGAACACCACAGCAACATCATGGTTGTACTGATGAGACCCCATAACAGCATCGTGGTTGGTATATATGGATACTGAAAATTTAGATTTCTTTATACTAGGTCGCAGACCCTTGGGCGAAACTCCATAAACCTCGAGTGCTACCCTCAAGCCTCATCGTCAAGACCGGGCGGATACCATGGGTCACTTGGTGCCAAGGACCATAGTAGGCCTGACTCCCATCGATGCAATAGAGTGATAAGAGGTTCGGCCATGCCTAGATGAAGTGTAATGCCTTGAAAATCGGGGGTCGAGCAAGAGCCCAACTCCTAAGTCCCAACACATCACTTATGCAACATAGAAAATGATGATTAAATGTTATCCGTATTAGTACACTAAACATGAGTGGGATTATACCAAGTCAGCATATCATACTCCAAAGACAGTTAAATTACGCAAGCGAAAGCTGTGATAAGTACATATAACCATATAAGTGATTGTAAGTCATCAGAGTATGAACGTCACTAGGTTAAATAGTTACATGTATAATACTAAAATTTACAAAATGATAAAGTGTAAAGTCTAGTCCAAATCCCTGTAGCCCCGATGGTACAACTCCAGGTCTATGTAGACCCGCCAGAGAGTTGCAAATAGGAGAACTCCTCATCATCATCATAGAAGGCAGGCTCTATCTCGTATTGTAACGCTCTGAAAATCATGGGTCGAGTAGAAGCTCAGCTCCCGAGTTCCAGAACATCACTTATGCAGCAGTTTTGATGATGGATGAATGTTATCAGCATTAGGGCATAAAATATGAAGTAGATTAAGCCAAATCAGCAAACATAGTTCAGGGACAGTCTGAAAACACGAGCGGAAGACTGAAATACATACATAAATCAACATAAGTCCCCAAGATATATATGCTCTACCAGGTCATAATTACAAGTCATGTCTCAAAATACATATATCAAAAAGTGATGAATCACTACCAACATAGCCCTGAATCCTCGTAAATCAAGGCATTGTTCACATCATAAAAGACTGGCTCTACCTTGCCAGCATCGCCACCATCTGAAACTAAAACAGGGAGTGGTTGGTATTGCAAACATCGTCCCGTAACGTGGGAGTGAGTGATCAACTCAGTGGAACTATATAGTAAAGATTAACATGTTATCAATTCAATCAAGTAGTAATGATAAAGCAGTACAAGCAAACATGTCTTAAATACTCTTTTTAATGCAAGAATGATATGAGGGAATGATGCATGCCCTCACCACAATCTCCCTCTATAATCTTCATCTTACGGTCGCGCATGTCAGTCACTTCCTCAGTGCACTTACACCAACACCGATAGCACATGCAATGCGATGATATGAACATGATTACCGAGTTCTTATTAGTCCTTTTTATACAACAGGGTTATGAGGCTAAGGTACCTCCCTTATATCATAACCCAAACGATGATCCATTCTCGGGTCGTTAGTCTGAGACAATCTCATACAATAGTATAGTTCTAGATCACTGTAAAGGGCTCGTCACTAAGCAATACAGGTCTAGTTATAGCCTATATACTGCAATAAGGCTCGTTGCCCCACTACAGTTTTAGGATATTCTCGAGGTCACTACAAAGGGCTTGTCACCAATCAGAGTAGGCCGACAGCTCGAATACAGTGTCTCATACAACCATAATTGGCTCACGAGTATAAGTGCTCATTGGTCACTACAAAGGGCTCGTCACCAATCAGAGTAGGCCGACAGCTTGAATATAGTGTACCGTACCACCATAATCGGCTCATGAGTCTTAGCGGATCGAGGTACCAAGGTTAGAGAGGCTTCCAATGGTGAGTTTGGTACCTTAGGTTCAAACACTAGCGTCTAAACATCGTGAACATACATTGGTCAATCGGGTTAGTTGAGAAGCTCAACTAGCCCAAGCATATGTTGAAATAATCGACATGGAATGTATAAGCACTCCGTGTGGCCTAACCACTGCCGAGCATCCCAAGTACGACTCAGATTCGTTGAACACATCCTGTGTGGAGAAACAACCTCAACTACAACTTGAAGAATGGTTACCGATTACCTGAACTATACAATAGCCCAAATTACATTCAGTTATGACATGTTATCCGATGAAATAATCAAAGCAGTAAATGGATCATATTTCAAATTATACAATCAAAGTTCCAACATTGTCCGCTTTAGGGTTGTCAAGGCTGTTGCACGGAATCGTTACACCACTCCCCCATCACCCTTCACGGCATTGTTTCTGCATGTTATGGAATACAACTTAAACATGAATCTACACATATGCAATATAAAATACATGGAGGAAATCATACATATAGACAAGGTATTTAAGAAGCATATCTCAACACGCATACAGGTACACCTTACTAACTACTAGCTCATTCAAACATTTTTACAAACACTTAGCCTACACATTACATTATATGTGATATATACTAGTTTATCATACGTATTAGGGCCAATCCTCTCGTCAAAGGGTTGTCTCCTATACAAAAATCATATATCCATGATAGTTAGTCATGGCGAGCACGAAAATGAATTCTATACTCATTCAGTCATTTTCACAAACACTTAGACTACACAATATAATATACACAACGTATGTTGATAAAATATGTATTAGGCTAATCCGTTCACCCAAAAGATGATGAACATGCATCTAGCATACAAAGACAGCAATTTATCATGGCAAGCACAAATCCAAATTTCATACGTATACAGTATTTTCTATAAATACGAGGAATACAGTATATTTAACATAATATATACAGTAATATATCATTAACTGACATTGAAAGTCTTGAAAACCATAACCTAAACATACATAGTCTGCACCTTAAACCAGAAAACGCGTAACGAATATGATTCAGACGTTAAGTCTTCGTCAACGGTGGATAGGCAACCTAAGGCATGAATATAGGTTAGCTACAACAACACTTAACTGTTCTAAGCTCCAAAACATGTTAGGATTAGGATTTCTTACCCAAGAATGGAATCAGAAATGTTGTAATAGCGATACGGTAGTGGTGTTAAAGTACGTGGAGTGGTAGGGTAGAATTCCTGGGTGAAACTCCAACTCTCTCTCTCTCTCTCTTTCTCCCTCTTTCCTAGCTAGGGTTTGGAAATTCGTATGGGATATGTAAGAGAGGATTTAAGGCCTTTTTATAAGCCTAAAAGCGACACAAATATCCCTAGGGCCAAGGTATACTTAAGTTATAACCAAATCGGGTCTGTTCCGATCCAACGGAGCATTTCTGGAGGTCTTGTTACTAAATGCGGTCGGACTTAACCTCTCTAATATCGGATCTAGGTCAAGCTAAGTTTTCAATCCAGTCGGGTTTCTAGATCGACCGTGGAGGGCCAATTTCAGTTCAATGGTCACCAAATTTTAATCAGAGTCATAAGTGCTATGACATGTATGGACCACCTATCCTAATCCGAGGGTGAATTTGGGTACAAAGGTAACGGTCAGAATACTTCGAAATAATACGCAAGCGACACGTCTCATATTACTTAAAATCATATTTAATTTCTTTAAAATCTTCACTTTCTCACTCTCTTCACTCCGGACTTAAGGAAATGGTCTCTTGACATTGTCTGGGCTTGATTTTTGAGGTGATAGTCAAGTCCAACTAAGCGGTCATAATTGTCTAAGTTCATCGCTATCAGACTTTTGACATGCGGTCCAGTTCTAATACGGAGTTTTCAAATGATCTCGAGGGCAACTGGGCTTAGGGATTGATCCAAGATTTTAGGGTAACATAACGTTAATAATTCTATAGGTTGTGGGTCTTTTAGATCGTATTTAAAGTGGTTGGTGTAAATTTTGTAGGAAATCTAGTGTAGCGCTAGTTAATTCACGTTATATTTCTAAAGAATTTAGTCCTAAATGATTTCTTTGGCTTTGGAATTGAGTTATGAGAAGTTACCAAGGTGTTATGGTTGACCCATTGCCTAAGGACGTCTAACTCCAGGTTGGCAAAAAATCTGGGGTGTTACAATCTACCCCCCTTAAATATAATTTTGTCCCCAAAATTGGCTAAGGGTAATAAGTAAAGATTCTATTATTCCTTTTGCCTAAACTGTAGTGATTTCAGGTTTATATGCGTGGTAGGATGCATACTATCTATGCAAGTCTGGCGCATTATGTCTATCCTCCTTAAAAACTTACTCTTTATCTCTCGCTTATATCCTGATGGTTTGCTACAATTTATTTCTTTATCTATTTAGAGTCTTGACGAGGATTCCCAACTACTTAGAGCAAGATACATATTTTCAATGGTTGACCAATACGAAGAGATGGTTGTAGTGGGCTTGATCCTGATACGTCGAATGTCTTCCTGACTAGGGTAGACAACGTTGTATTCCTTCATAATCCTGGTGGATCCTGGTCTTCTACCCGGTCAAGCAGTGAGTCCACTGACAGTCTACTAGGAATGAGAATTGGGTTAAGCCGCAAATGTTTCGCATTTGTACATTTTAGTAACTCCGTAGTCCGATCACTCTAAAATCTTAGAGAATGCCCAACATTAAAAGGTCTTAATTATAAGGTTGCCCTTTGGGTCTTGGTCTAGGAGAGGCATTGGCTGAATCTATGTCCAAGGTAGGGGTTAATAAACACTTTAATAGATCATCCTAAGGGGTTTTTAATCATATAGAGTCGGCCAAGGCTTCTATTATATTCGTATTTAACGAGTAGGTTTATGGATACATTGATCTTCGCTCGCTTCCACTGTTAGGCCTATGATTTGATATGAATGGATTCAACACTTAAGCCTTAATTGTTTCCCTATAAAGACTTCAGTATTGACATTCTAAGGAAGGTTCAAATCTTATTTACTGACCTAACCTTACGTATAACATGAATCAATTTCTTCGATCGTGGGCCAGTGGGGAAGGGGCCAACCACGCTTTCTCTACACCATTCTAATCCATCGGTTGTATTAGCTAACCTAACTAGATTGGGCTCAAAATATTCTACCCCCCTTAAAAATTATTTCTACTCTCAAGGCTCAAGAATCTGTCCTTCCATATGTCAGAACGAGGTATAATTTAGGACCTATCCTTGTTAGGGAATAGGATACGGTCTCCCAATACATAGGTCTTCCTTTCATTGATGATGTATACTATGGCATTGACGCCTATGGTTATAGAAATGAGCCTAGTCTCTATTTTGGTTGATTTCAAGGGCAGGTGTGAGTTGGTGGCAAGATGTCTAATTCTCTACTGGTTATATGTCCTTAACATTTTCTAAAGGTAAAGTAATAACTTTTGGTTGTAGGTAGTCGGGCCAACACGGAAGAAAAGTTGTGTAGTGGATTTGAGCCGGATACATAGACTTTCTACCTAGCTAGGACAGAAAATTTATTGTATCAATTCTTAATCCTAGTTGATCCCGATCTTCTGCTTGATCGGAGCATAGAATCCATTAGTAACTACTAGGATAGAGAATTCGATTCAAACTGTGAATACTTGGCTTATATACAGTTCCTTTACTCCGCGTTCCCGATTTTAATAAGTCCTTGGGAAGGCAATTCTAAGGGGCATGCTGGTTTATCTTAGTGTTCATCTGAGGGTAATATATAAGTTTTCCTTAAATGTGACTAGTTCTGAGTCAAGCAAGCTTCCTAAGAGTTACTAAAGGAGCCTATAAGTATCAAAGGAATCCAACAAAGGAATGAGGTCTCATTCTAACTAAAGAAAAACAACTAACTACGTCTATGTTTCAATTATCTTAGCAAAATCAGTCTTTGACAAACCATAGTATAACTAGTACTTAGTTTTAACTTATGCGTAGCGGCAATACACTAGTTGTAATCCAAAATCTATGCTTACACGCTAGATGGTTTCATACCATTTCTACTATAGGGAATTGTCCTATCGCTTAGGATCAAAAGTTACCTGATTAGGATTGAGTTTTCCAAACCTAACTTTAATTACCCTCGAACTCTACACATATGCTCATACCAACTAAGGAGAGTCTAGAATTTATGTTATTAATTTATTAGATGTTCTATAATATCTCATCTTTCGAAATCTAGGAATACCAACTCTAGGCCTAAAACTCTAGATGTCCTAGCACTAAATGGTCACTGTTATAGACTACGCTACAGTGTTAGGTCTCGTCCATCGGTAGAAGCATAGAGATCGAGAAGATGGCTATAACTAACTCAAAAAGAGCCATGGAAAAGGAGGGACATAAGGAGAATGGGATAGGAAATTTGGGTCTCCATGGATTTGAGCCTGATATGGGAGTGTAAAGGCTCAAATAAATGGGAAAGAAGAGGAAGGATAGCAAAAGAGGATGGGTTAGTGGACTTACACGAATTTGAGACTCAAATGGGAGATGTGAGAGATCAAATTAAAGAAAATGAGAGGGTTAGGTGATGGATATGGCTGAGCTGGTGGAAGGATGTAGGATTTAACGAAAAATGAAAGAAAGAATGATTAGGAGGATGATTTGAGAGGGAATGGAGCAGTTTTGAAGAAAAGGGAGAGCTTGGGGGTGGAGTTTGTGAAGGAAGTAGGTTATTGAGAGGATTTTAAGCGAAAGACCATGGACCAAAGGGTCCCACTAGACCCCTAAGAGCGTCGGCCCGAAGGCCCAGCCCATCCCAGCCCGACCGTCGGCGAGGTCAAGCCTGCCATTGACCTATCCAGCGAGGCCTCACCCTTTGGGCGAGGCCCTCCCCACTCCCTAGGTCCAGAAAAGTATGGGTCCCACCCTGGGACCCTCTGGAAGTGATTCGTTTGGCCCTCCTCTTCCGATTTGAGCCATTCAGATCATTTCAGAAGTAATCTAATCTCTATTCACTTTTACCAATTTCTAACAGCTGGAATGGGATGAAACGCGGTCTATACCCATCAATGGATGGTCTAGACTTGATTTGGGGTCGTCATGTATGATCGGGAGGGTGCACGAATTTGATCTCAGCGATCGTTTTCAGAAAACTTTCACCGACAGACGATACTGGGAATCCTAAACTTGTTTCTAGATTTTTCTCGTACCCTCCTACATTAAATTGGTGTTTATGTGTAGTGTGTGACCATAACCCAGGTCCAGTTTAATCCAGATCATGCTCAAATACCATCTTATAATGCCCTAAAATTCAGGGGTCGAGCAGAAGCTCAGCTCCCGAGTTTCAGAACATCACTTATGCAGCAGTTTTATTGATGGATGAATGTTATCGGCATTAGGGCATAAAACATGAAGTATATTAAGCCAAAATAGCAAATATAGTTTAGGGACAGTCTGAAAACATGAGCGGAATACTGAAATACATATATAAATCAACATAAGTCCCCAAGATATGTATGCTCTACCAGGTCATAATTACAAGTCGTGTCTTAAAATACATATATCAAAAAGTAATGAATCACTACCAACATAGCCTTGAATCCCCGTAAATCAGGGCATTGTTCACAACAACCTGCCTGAGAACTGCATATAGGAGAAATCTTCCTCATCATCATAAAAGACTGGCTCTACCTTGCCAGCATCACCACCATCTGAAACTAAAACAGGGACTGGTTGGTGTTGCAAACACCATCCTGTAACGTGGGAGTGAGCGTCAACTCAGTGGAACTATATAGCAAAGATTAACATGTTATCAATTCAATCAAGAAGTAATGATAAAGCACTACAAGCAAACATGTCCTAAATACTCTTGTTAATATAAAAATGATATGAGGGAATGATGCATGCCCTCACCACAATCTCCCTCTGCGATCTTCATCTTACGGTCGCGCATGTTAGTCACTTCCTCAGTGATCTTACACCAACACCGATAGCACATGCAAAGCGATGATATGAACATGATTACCGAGTTCTTATTAGTCCTTTTCATACAGCAAGGTTGGGAAGCTAAGGTACCTCCCTTATATCATTACCCAAATGATGATCCATTCTCGGGTCATCAGTCCGAGACAATCTCATACGATAGTATAGTTCTAGATCGATGTAAAGGGCTCATCACCAATCAATACAGGTTTAGTTATAGCCTATATACTGCAATAAGGCTCGTCGCCCCACTACAATTTCAGGATATTCTCGAGGTCACTACAAAGGGCTCGTCTCCAATCAGAGTAGGCTGACAGATCGAATATAGTGTCCCATACCACCATAATCGACTCATGAGTATAGGTTCTCACTGGTTACTACAAAGGGCTCATCACCAATCAGAGTAGACCGACAGCTCGAATATAGTGTCCCATACCACCATAATCGGCTCATGAGTCTTAGCGGATCGAGGTACCAAGGTTAAAGGGGTTTTCCAATGATGAGTTTGGTACCTTAGGTTCAAATAGTAGCGTCCAAACATCGTGAACATACATTGGTCAATCGGGTTAGTTGATAAGCACAACTAGGCCAAGCGCACATTGAAATGATTGACATGGAATGCATAAGCACTCCGTGTGGCCTAACTACTGTCGAACATCCCAAGTATGACTCAGATTTGTTGAACACATCCTGTGTGGCGAAACAACCTCAACTACCACTTGAAGAACGGTTACCGATTACCTGAACTATACAATAGCCCCAATCACATTGAGTTATGACATGTTATCCGATGATATAGTCAAAGCAGTAATTGGATCATATTTCAAATTATACAATCAAAGGTCCGACATTGTCCACTTTAGGGTTATCAGGGCTGTTGTACGGAATCGTTACACCACTCCCCTATCACCCTTCACGACATTGTTTTTGCATGTTATGGAATACAACTTAAATATGAATCTACACATATGCAATATAAAATACATAGAGGAAATCATACACATAGACAAGGTAGGTGAGAAGCATATCTCAACACGCATACAGGTACACCTTACTAACTACTAACTCATTCAAATAATTTTATAAATACTTAGCCTACACATTACATTATATGTGATATATACTAGTTTATTATACGTATTAGGGCCAATCCTCTCGTCAAAGGGTTATCGCCTATACAACAATCATATTGAAAGTGCACCTATTACATGTCCTAGTTTGTCAATTACGTTGTATGATTGAGTCAGTCGGACGACAGCACCTAACAAGAAGATCAAGTCAAGCATCTACCTCATCTGGATGTGTGGAAGCTCACCAAAAGGTAAATTATAGCCTCACATCCCATGTCCCAAAACACCAGGTGATTAAACCCTTAAAAAGAACTAGAACATCTTAGGGTTTATGTGTAAGAAAACTTTTTATCAAAAAGAAAATCTTCTAAGTTTTTCTTACATTGTCGATTATATCGACTCCCCTTTCGATATGATCGACCAGCTCTGTCGATGTTTTCTACATATCAATCGATACAATCGAGTGAGGACAAAAAGCGTCCAGCAATCAAACAATCTTCTGCACGATTTATTGATATATCGACCTTCGAGTCGATATCATCGATATTCGAAAATCGATCATATCTGAAGTGGATCGATCATATCGACAGACTGCTTTCCGGCGCCCCTATTTTTCTAAAGAAAACTAACATATGCTTCGATATATCGATGACTGTCCGATTCAATCTGAACTCAAATATCGATCATATCGGGGGTCAGTCGATCATATCGACTGTGTTGCGCATGTTCTCTCCAGCATGAATTTCAGGTTGCTTTTAATGTCGATCGGGGTGCCTGTCGATAAATCGATATTCATATATCGATCATATCGAGACCAAGTCGATTGGATCCAGTCAGGACATAATTCGTCCAGCAAGATTACATGTAAAATCTACACAATTTTTTGATCCCATCGAAAGGTCACCGATATGATCGATGTACGAATTCTGATGACATCGAATGGTTCCCCGATCATATCTGTGATCCTAAAATTCTTCAAGACTTCTCTTTTTTTTTTCACCTGTCGATTGATCAAACCATCACTCGATGGAATCAGAGTTCGAAATCTGTAACACCCTGAAAATTGGGGGTCGTGAATAAACTCAACTCCCGAGTTCCAGACCGTCACTTATGCAACAAAAATGGTTATGATTCAATGTTGTCTGATTTAAAGCATTCACATGAGTAAAAGTATACCAAAACTGCAATTCATACTTCAGATCCAGTGATAAAAGCAAGCGGAAGACTAAACAATATATATATCACTGTATGGAAAAATAAAGTAATCTCAACTGTCTCCAAAGTATGACTACATCTCTGAGTCTCATATACATGTAAATAGACAAAAGAATAAGTTCAAAAAAAGTCCCACTGAAGTTCCCCTCGATCCAGGTCACCTACGGGAAGCCGTCGTGATACTGCATATACGAGAACTCATCCTGGTCCTCGTCAATCTCCGGCTCCACCTCCTGAATCTCGTCGTCACCTGCAACTACAACAGGGTCTGGTGGGTGTTGCAAACACCATCCCGTAACGTAGGAATGAGTGATCAACTCAGTGGAATCATAGAGCAAAGATTAGCATGTTCACAATTCAATCACGCGATAATAGTAAAGCAGTAAATCAGACAAGTCCTAATACTGTTGTTAATGCAAGATGATATGACGTGATGTATGCCCTCACCGACGATCACCCTCATACGGCAACATCTTACGACCGCGGCATGCCACACTCCCTAGAGTGCTCCACATCTTCCAGGCACATGCAATGCTATGGTGATATGATTACCAAGTTGTTATTAGTCCATTCAAACAGCAGGATTGGGAAACTAAGGTACCTCCCTTGTATCAATCCCAACACGGATCCTGTCTAGGGTCGTCACTCCTAGTAATCTCATACGATGTACATTTCGTAGGTCACTGCAAGGGCTGCCAGGGCTGTTGCTCGCACTCGTTGCACCGCTCCCCCATCACCTTATCAATACAGGCCTACTGTACTCTACGGCACGGAAGGGTCGTCGCCTCCCGTGAACTCAGAATACGCTCGCGGTCACTACAAAGGGCTCGTCGCCTGATCAGTGTAGGCCGACAGCTAGAATATAGTGTCCCATACCACCATAATCTGCTCACGAGTCAAGGTGCTCATTGGTCACTACGGGGAGGTTTGTGGCCCCAGCGTAGGCCGACAGCTCGACCACGGTGTCCCATACCACCATGCCCGGCTCATGAGTCTTCGTGGATCAAGGTACCACGGTTAATAGGGTTTACAATGGTAAGTTCAGTACCCTAGGTTCAAGCAGTCATGATACATACAAGGTGAACAAACATCGGCCAGTCGGGTTACTTGACGGGCTCGACTAGCGCGATCGCATCTCGAATTAAACGACATGAAGTGCGTAAAACACTTCGCGTGGCCTAACCACTGCCGCCAACTCTCAACACGAATCACGTTCATCGTCGCGTCGTTCGTGGCTATGACCAGTCAGCCACGAATTCGCTCGGTTACCGACTGCCTGGACTAAGTCAAGTCTCACACATCTATGGAATTACATTAACACTATAAAAAGGTATTGGAATTGAAATACATCATGTGAGCATGTTAGCATATGTTATAACATTCAACTTAAGCAAATCTTCAAGGCATACTTCCCATGCATATTCAACTTAAGCAAATCCTCAAACACATACATTCCATGCATGTAATGAAATCATGCATTTTGTCAACATGTAGAAAATCATTTAGGTCAGCATAATAATTGAAAAATCAATCACAAACTATCAAATAACATCATTTAATTCAATACATACTAATACAAGCATTTATACAAACACATACACTACACACTTAAGTCTACACATAGTATGTCGACCCAAAGTGCGCAACTAGGCGAATCTCTTCGCCAAACTAATTATGCACGCATTCCTAACTTCCTAATGCAACAACAAACCATGTCAATCACATCAGCAAAATATGAATGTAAACAGTACTTCCTACAAATGACTAAAATGCCCTAAATCTCATATTCTTCGTTAGCTTACGAAACGGGAAACGGAGAGCATTTTGTACATGTCAAATGGCGATGCCGTCAAGAATCTACTATTAAACGACATTGAAAGCATTGGGAACCGTCAATCCAAGCGTCTAAAATCCTCACCTAGTGTCTTGTAGACTCGGGAATTGAAGCGGAGCGTATATGCTTCGTCTACGGCGAGTAAGGAGCCTAATACATAAGATCCATAAGCTACATCGCTATGGAAACAAGGAAAACTCAAATCAACAACTATTTAGGGTTTTTACTTACCTAGGATTGCGGTGGAATCGCCGGGAAAGCGGTAGAGGAGTGTTGCTTAAGCGCGTGCAACACGTAGCACAAGTGGCAGGAAGAACTCTCCAACTCTCTCACAATCTCTCACTCTTTTTCTCTCTCCCAAGCTAGGGCTTCTCTCAAATTCGGATGGGAGAGAGGAGTGAGGGTTTCAACCCCTTTTATAGCCTAAAACATTCCCAAAATAGGCTTGGGAACAATGTTTACTTGGTGCCTAACCAAATCGGGGCCGTTTCAGTCCAAAAGAGCATTTCTGGAGGTCCCCAGGTCAAATGCGGTCGGACTTAAGCTCATGCATACTGGATCTAGCACACATCCAGTTTTCAGACCGGTTGGGTTCCCAGATCGCACGTGGCGGCCCAGTTTCAGTTTAACGGTCACTGCACCAAGATCAGGCCTATAAGTCTCGTGGTATATAATAGATATTTTTCCTGATCCAAGGGTGTAATTTGGTTGTATTCTGATGGTCAGAATGCTTAATACTGATGCGTCAAATTTGTGTGCCAGATTTGAATTTGAAATTCCAACTATGTCCCTATTCACACTCTCTTCGGTCCGGGCTCAATGAAATAGCCTGTGAGTATCGGTTTGACTTGATTTTTGGAATGAGTGTCAAGTCCAGCTAGACGGTTCTAACGGTCTAAGATAGGAGGTATCGGACTTTCAACGTGCGGTCTAGATCCAATACAAAGATTCAAAGTGGTTCAGAGAACAAACCGGTTTAGAGTTTGATCCGAGGCTTTAGAGCATTATAGCACCCTTGGTTCCACTCGCTTCGGGCCTTGTAGAACGTATTTAAAGTGATCAGGGACCATTTCCCAGCTACTCCAACGTTGCGCTAGCTAACTTATGCTTAGTTTCTAAAGAAATTTATCCTAAGTGGTTTCTTTGGCTATGGAATTGGGTTCTGAACGATTTTTCAGGTGTTTTAATTGACCCACTGCCTAAGGACGTCAAATCCCAGGTTAGCCAAAATCCGGGGTGTTACAATCTACCCCCCTTAAAACACAATGTCGTCCCCGACATTGGTGAAGGGCAAGGAGTACTTCCTCTAAGGAAGGTTCAAATCCTATTTAATAACCTAATCGTACATATAACCTAAATCAAATGTTTCGATCCTGGGCCAGTGGGAAAGAGGCCAACCACTCTTCCGCTGCGCCACACTGATCGAACGACAGTGTTGACTAATCCTAACTGGATTGGACTTAATACGTTCTACCCCCCTTAAAACTTGATTCTACTTAAAGTCTAAGAATCGTTGCATCGATCCGTATATCGGAACGGGGCGTAACTTAGGGGCTATCCTTAATCTTTCTCTACATAGTTTAAATCCTTGCCATTTCCCAAAGACAATGTGATCCTGTTTAGTTGTAGATGGTTGGGCCATCACAGAAGAAAGGTTGTGTAGTGGGTCTAAGCCGGATACGTTGAACCTTCAGTCTAATCAGGACAGAAATGTGTTGTATCAATTCTTAATCCAAGTCGATGCCGATCCTCTGCTTGATCAGAGTATTGGATTCATTGGTAACCACTAGGAGTAAGAAATCGACTCAAACCGCGAATACATCGCTTACATGTAGTTCCTTTACTCTGCGTTCCCGAATGCAATAAGTCCTTGGGAAAGGCAATTCTAAGGGGCGTGCTAGTTCATTCTAAGTTAAATCTGAGGGAGTTATAAATGTTCCCTGAGAGTGTATGGTTCCTTCCTATGGGCAACAACAGGAGTCTATAAGTCATAAGGGGATCTATCCAAGGAAGGGAGTCTCATTCCAATCAAAACTAATCTATCATTCCTTAACATATACAGGCTTTACCCTACTCTAGGTAACTAGTAGGCTAGTCTGTAACTCAGTAGCTATAATCTAAAACTTAAGATTATACGGTAAATGGCTTTCTATACCATTTCTACTACAGAGAGTTGTTCTATCGCTTAGGGTCAAGATTGTCTAAATGGAATTGAATTTCTTATGTCATCAAACTCTTCAAATCTAGGAGTGCTAACTCTAGGACCAAAACGCCAAGGGCCTATGTGGCCAGTAGCATTCAGTTGTATTAAATAGAACCGCGTTCTTAGTCCCATAGTGGGATCGGAAGTGGCATGCTTGGTAGGAGGGTGGGGTGGGATAAAAACTAATTTGTAGGCTGAATCCCGGGAGTTACAATACTCCCGATCCAGGGACAATACCTTACAGTGAAATGAGACGGCATGCACTCCATTCCACAAATTTTAGCTACATTAAGCCCAAACCACAACACAAACATTCACATAACAAGTCGAAAAGCATCATGCATTTCATTAAACCAAAATTGTCATAATACAAGGGATATCTCCCTATAAGTATCATGACAAAAAGTACATGGGAGCTATGTCAGTCAGCTACTACAGCAACATAGGTAAACTACCAGCCTTATCAGGCTTACAAAACACAACTTAAAACAGGAAATGACTAACTACTAAT